>CM069144.1:27344583-28597083 GCA_035221665.1 Okamejei kenojei | reverse complement strand
CTGTACATGCAGATTTTTTTTGCAGAACAATAGGCTTTTAATCCATAAAATGCCCCCAATAACTCCAAATAATTAATACCATATGTTTGGAGAAACAATTCCTCTTGGACAGTCCACCTGCCCCCACAGCTGGTAAATGTATCTGTCACCCCCCATCCGAGAGCACTTGCATCAGTTTGTAAAAATACTTCAGGCTGCTGTATTAAAATGTTTTTAGCAGCATGTGGAACATTTTCAATCCACCATTGCAATTCCAATAAAGCTTCTTTTGTTAATTGCATAGGCCTATCAAATGGCCTGCTCGCTTTTTTAAAGCTCGTATTTTGTCCCTTTGAAGGTTTTGGTAATGTAATGGACCAAATTCCACTGCAGGAAATGCTGCTACTAGTTTACCAATGACCTTCGCTACTTCTCGGATGCAGGGATAAGGTTTGTGAATGAGGACCCAACATACCGTTGAAATATCAACAATCTTGTCCGTTGGCAAAGTTACTAACATAGTAACTGAATTAATCACAAAACCTAAATAGTTAATTGTCTGTGCTGGCTGCAGCTTGGACTTAATTGGAGGAATCAAGAACCCTAATTTTTCAAATAAAGTTTTAGTTGCTGAAACTGATTTTCCAACTGATTCGTGATTATTACTGACAATTAAAATGTCATCCAGATAAGCCATAATGATATGCTTTTGTGCTCTTAATTGCGCTAAAGCTGGTTTCAACAGTTTTGTGAAGAGCCTGGGAGCTGAACTTAAGCCATTAGGTAATGCTTTAAATTGCCACAGCTGTCCCAGCCAATTAAATTTTAAATACCTTAAAAAAAAAATCGATGTATTGGTACTGAATAGTACGCATCCTTTAAATCAATTATAGCCATATAACAACCTGCTGATATCAAATGTCTTGCAGTGTTGAACGTTTTCATCTTGAAATGTTTATACTGGACAAATGTATTAAAGTTTGTAAGGTCCAGAATAATTCTACAACCACCATCTTTTTTATTTCTTGGAAAGATATTTGACACAAATTGGTGTTGGTGTTCAACAGCTTTTTCAATAACACCTTTTTTAAACAATTTGTTAATTTCCACATTAATTTCTGCTTCCTCAATAGCAGAGAACATGAAACCATAAGTAGGTTTATTTTGTACAGGAGAATCAACACCTTCTTTAAATGTTATTGTAGCTCCTGAAACTGTTTGTAAAATAAACCGGTCAGATGTGATGGAAAGCCATTCATCATAAAACATTTATAATCTCCCACCAACTGGAGATTCATCCACAATTTCTTTAAGAACAGAATAAAGTTTTTGTACCTCTCCATATGAACGTGGTGGTCTCCTTCTCCCCCTATACGGGTGAACATTAGGCTGTGTTGGATGGTAATACTTTCTTATCATATTCCTGCCTCTGTTTGTTCCAAAATCAGATCCCCTTCTTGATGTATAGTACCTTTTTGTCCAAAAACGAAAGGTCTCATGTAGCTAATAGATTTAGCCTCTTCATCCATCTCTCTTATTTGTTTAGGCAGGTTTTCGCCGAATAGATAACCAGGAGATTGAACACCACTTGATCGACACAGACCTGCAAATCTAGGATGAAATATGGGCCGAACCACAATTTTCCTCATGCAATTGATTTCATAAAAGGAATTGCACAATAAGCCCAATGTATCTCTTTGGATTTTGATCATTTCTGACCCTTCCATTTGCTTTCCAAAAGCAGTAATGGCAGCTGAAATCAGTTTGAGGATTCTTTGAAACCTTATTGCTTGTCCTCTCATGACTGATGTCATAGGTGTCCATATAGACGATTAACCGTAGGTACCTTCAATGAGGTGCAATTTTCCGGTGTTTTATATAATTCTGCTGTTTCAGCCATAACAGAATCTTGAAGTTGGTGAGATACCATATAATTAATACTGGCAGCTAGATTTTCTTCCATAGCCTCACCACTTCCTTCAGGTATAGCAAAATCACTTGCCATATCAGGCACATATGGCCTTTTCTTTTTTATTTGTGGTGTGCACTCATAATCCACATCACCACTTTCAGGGTCTGACTTTTGCAGCCCTGATACTCCTGGAACTTCATCAAACGAGACTTCCTCCAACCTTAATCCTGGGTCTGGAGTTTCAAATTCCCAATTTGGCACATACCCATATTCTGGATATTCAAACCCCTCAGGGTCTGTTTGGGAAAATTCTGGGTTCTTTGACCCTTGTCTCATAATATTTTGGAGTACTCTCTCCATATGTTCCATTTTAAGCCATATAGCTTTATTATCCGGAGGACTTTCATTATCAGAGTCATCATCAGAAACCACGGGCCTCACGAATTTCTTTTTACTTTTCTTAGGAACATTTTCCTCCGTGGTTTTTGTTTCTGGAGAAATTATAGTCTCACTAACGGGTGAATCATCGGCCACCGGTATCGGAACCGGCTCCGCACTAGTCTCTTGTCCCGACTCTTTAGCTTTTCCTCGGGACGATCTTTTTACCCACGAAATCTTCCTCTGAGACTTCTCCATTTTCAATTTTTATTATCTATGCTGGATCAGTACGCCAGCGTGACTCTGATTTTTTGAAAAAAAATTTTACTATCATTTTTGCTGGTTCTACATGCCAGCGTAACGTCTTTTTTAGAACGTCCCCCAAAATTCATTGCACTTACCTGCGGGCCCGTTCTTACCGCTGAGAGGGGCTGCACTTTGCAGCTCTTGCTTCTGCCGTCGGCGTCGACGTAATGCCGTTCAAGTGCCAGGCAGGGCTTCTTCACGTAGTCACTCACGTGACTCCGAAGTAAAATTCAATTTTCCCAAGGCTTCTCAATCTCCTTCATTTTTTAATTACTGAATGGGTGGGGGACAGAGGATGAAGGCAGGTGGAGAGATGGTTGGAAAAACGGGAGCACAACGGGACGTTGAATCATCTTATTGAATGACAATACTAATTCAAGGGTCCATTGAGGGAGAGTTCCTTTCACAGCGTGTGGAGAGTCTGTGCCAGGGGTTAAAGATGCGGGGAGTCAAAGTCAAAGTATCCTTTATTGTCATTCAGACTTTTCGGTCTGAATGAAATTTCATTGCGTTCAGGAGTAGGCAGGGGTGGCAGGAGTGACATTGAGGGCAGGAGTGTTGAGACGGAGGGGGTCAGAGATCATATCAGTAACTCACTCACCGCTGCCGCAGCGCTCCGGGCACGGACAGCAGAACTGCCCGCCACTTCTGGCAGCGCTCTTCGTCTGAACATCTCTCACCTGCCGCTCGCCGGCTTCACTCATGTCAACCGCGTCCCGCAAATCCTTAAATTCCCACAGCCAAGTAACCTCAACTGGTCCCGTGAGCGCGCTGTCGGAATTTAAATA
The DNA here is from genome assembly GCA_035221665.1 of Okamejei kenojei. Classification (NCBI taxonomy): domain Eukaryota; kingdom Metazoa; phylum Chordata; class Chondrichthyes; order Rajiformes; family Rajidae; genus Okamejei; species Okamejei kenojei. The sequence goes on along the minus strand of CM069144.1, from coordinate 28,593,720 downwards.
TTTGCGGGAAGCCGGCCGGCGAGCGGTGAGATATGTTCAGACGGAGAGCACTGCCAGAGTGGGGTGAGTGGGGACCAGCAGAAGGGGCTGAAGTGGCAGCCGGTTCTGCTGTCGGGTCGCGGCGGCCGCTCAGTCAGTCACCCGAGCTGCTTCCTTCCTCGGAAGTGGCGGCCAGTTCTGCTGAGTGCTGCGGCAGCCACCCAAGCTAATTCACTCCCCGGCCACAATAAAACCATATAGCAATTACAGCACGGAAACAGGCCATCTTGGCCCTTTTAGTCCGTACCGAACACTTACTCTCACCTAGTCCCATCTACCTGCACTCAGACCGGAGCGTGGCAAGTGGGTTACTGACCCCAATCCCCTCCTTCACAACGCAAGACTCCCCAAACACTGTGAACGGAGCTCTCCCCCCACCCCGGGAAATACAGTATTTATAAAAATTAAGCACCAAGAAATGCACTTACCACGTTATTGGTACATTAAGTCCATTCTTCACTCTTTGTTTCCTGAGATACTATTAAAATAATGGCAATCCATATTTGAAAATCCCGCCAAGAAACGCGTGCTGCGCATGCACAGTGCTGCAAAAGCAGAATTTCTGCTGCCTTTAGCTCCCCTTGAAACTGACGGCTTCAGGCAGCGCTGATGGCACGTGGGCTGCACAGACCTTCGAGTGTTACAAGTGCTGCGGATGAAAGGCACGGAGAATTATGCCAACCTAGGAGGTCGATCTCTTAGATAGGCATATTTCTCCCATGCCTTTACTATTTATATTTAATAATTGCCTTTTCATAATTTTAGTCAGGGTAGGCAGTGCCTACCTTGCGTACCCTGAAAGCATGTGCCTGAATGGTATATGGACACACTGATCTGTTTTGTAGTCAATGCCTACTATGTTCTGTTGTGCTAAGCAAAGAAAGAATTTAATTGTCCTGCCAGGGACACATGACAATAAACTCTTTTGACTCGACTTTGACTTGCTGCCTTTCAGTGCCAGAGATCCGGGTTCAATTCTGACTACAGGTGCTGTCCATATGGAGTTTGTACATTCTTCCTGTGACTGCATGTATTTTCTCCGGTTGCTCCAGTTTCCTCCCACAGTCCAAAGTTGTGCAAATTTGTAGGTTAATTGACTTCTGTAAACTGTCCCTAGTGTGTAAGATAGAACTAGTATACAGTGATCATTAATCGGCAGGCACTCGAAGGGCCAAAGGGCCTGTTTTTAAGCTGTATCCCTAAACTAAAGACCCTCAAGTTACTCCACCATTTTGTATCTTTTTTTGTAAACGAACTTCTGCAGCTCCTTGTCTCTACAATAGCACAAGCAACTGAACATAAGTTACTGCCACTCACTGAAGCCTACACCAGTGTTGGACAATCGAACTGAGAACCACATCTAATTCTCAGCACTGATGCTTTTGGTTGAAGTTAAAAGCCACTACTACAAATGGTGGTTTGGGTGCTTTGGGTTGAAGTAAAAAGGTACTAATGCAAATGGTGGTTTGGGTGCTTTGGGTTGAAGTTAAAAGGCACCACTGCAAATGGTGGTTTGGGTGCTGTAGGTTGAAGTAAAAAGGAACTACTGCAAATTGTGGTTTGGGTGGTTTGGGTTGAAGTTAAAAGGCACTTCTGCAAATGGTGGTTTGGGTGCTATGGGTTGAAGTAAAAAGGCACTACTGCAAATGGTGGTTTGGGTGCTTTGGGTTGAAGTTAAAAGGCACTACTGCAAATGGTGGTTTGGGTGCTTTGGGTTGAAGTAAAAAGGCACTACTACAAATGGTGGTTTGGGTGCTTTTGGTTGAAGTTAAAAGTCACAACTACAAATGGTGGTTTGGGTGCTTTGGGTTGAAGTAAAAAGGCACTACTGCAAATGGTGGTTTGGGTGCTTTTGGTTGAAGTTAAAAGCCACTACTACAAATGGTGGTTTGGGTTGAAGTAAAAAGGCACTAATGCAAATGGTGGTTTGGGTGCTTTGGGTTGGTTAAAAGGCACCACTGCAAATGGTGGTTTGGATGCTGTGGGTTGAAGTAAAAAGGCACTACTGCAAATGGTGGTTTGGGTGCTTTGGGTTGAAGTTAAAAGGCACTACTGCAAATGGTGGTTTGGGTGCTTTGAGTTGAAGTAAAAAGGCACTACTGCAAATGGTGGTTTGGGTGCTTTGGGTTGAAGTTAAAAGGCACTACTGCAAATGGTGGTTTGGGTGCTTTGGGTTGAAGTTAAAAGGCACTACTGCAAATGGTGGTCTGGGTGCTTTGGCACTTACGGCTGTGATTTTTGGCCATCTTACTCAGGTGCAGAGGATTCTTCCCATCAATGAAAAATAAAAGTGTTATTAGTGTGTAAAAAAATGTTGAGAATCTCTCTCCTGTCAATCATGCCACGAAGACCAAACCCTTCTGGTTGGAGGGGGAAGGGATTATAAAACCCAGAAGTGTGGGTGTGGCAGTCTCTGCATGATGGGGGAGGGAGAGGTCACGACTCTGTCTGAGATGTGAATCAACCTGACACACTGAATGTCTACTGAACTGTGTTTGGTGTTTTGAGTGTTTTTTTGGTGGTTTTATGGTGGTTTACCCTCCATGAAATGGTATGAAATTGCATTTGAATGTGGTGGCATTGTACCCTGCTTGAAGTGGTATGAAACTGCACTTTAATTTGGTGGCCTTGTACCCTGCTTGAAGTGGTTGGAAACGGCACTTGAATTCGGTGGCCTTGCACTCTGCTTGAAATGGAATTTCAAGGAATAGCCATGAGTCAACTGCCAGCCCACCAGCCGTGAGTGAGCTGCCAGCACATCAGGCTTGAGGGTCTGAGCTGCCACCCCAAGAACTCATACCAGCGCTCCAGAAAGCCCCCACACTGGCCACCAATATTGGAATTGGTGGAGAGGTGGAATATTACGTCGGGGGACCAGCCCTTCCGTGTGAACATGGGACCCAACGGGTCCCACTTAGTCTAGTTATCCCAATATAATTCACAGTATTACTTTACACACATTGAACAATTAATAAACAGATATAACACCAGTGTACTATAAATGTACTAATACGATAAATATGTATCCATGGAAAACATGTGCAGGTTAATGTCACAATATATTCTTTTATGGACAACAAAAATTCAATTTACAGTGTAAATTTCATAGTCAGTTTAAGTTTCCATTCAAAATATAAACTGTACATTACCCCAATATAATTCACATTATAACTTTACACACAGAACACAAATATAACACCAGTGCACTATATAAATGTACTAATATAATATATTTGTATGCATGGAATACATTTAGAAACAGAAAATAGGTACAGGAGTAGGCCATTCAGCCCTTCAAACCAGCACCGCCATTCAATATGATCATGGTTGATCATCCAAAATCAGTACCCCGCTCTGGCTTTTTCCCCCATATCCCATGAATCCCTCAACCCTAAGAGCTAAATCTAACTCACTCTTGCAAACATCTGGTGAATTGGCCTCCACTGCCTTCTGTGGCAGAGAATTCCATATATTCACAACTCTCTGGGTGAAAAAGTGTTTCCTCGTCTCAGTCCTAAATGGCCTACCCCTTATTCTTAATCTCTGACCCCTGGTTCTGGACTCCCCGAACATCAAGAACATTTTTTCCTGCATCTACCCTGTCTAATCCTCTAAGAATTATATATGTTTCTATAAGATCCGCTCTCATCCATCTAAATTCCAGCAAATACAAACCCAGTCAACCCATTCTTTCATCGTACGTCAGTCCCGCCACCTGGGAATTAACCAGGTGAACCTATGATGCACTCCCTCAATAGCAAGAATGTCCTACCTCAAATTAGAAGACCAAAACTGCACACAATACTCCAGGTGTGGTCTCACCTGGGCCCTGTACAAATGAAGTAGGACCTCCTTGTTCCTATACTCAAATCATCTCGTTATGAAGGCCAACATGCCATTCTTTCAACACGCCAACATGCTTTCTTCACTGCTTGCTGTACCTGCATGCTTACTTTCAGTGACTGATGTACAAGGACACCCAGGTCTTGTTGCACCTCCCCTTCTCCTAATCTGACACCAAAGGGGATAACCTCACATGTATCCATATTTATGTTAATGTCACAATATATTCTTCTATGGACAACCAAAATTTAAATTATAGTGTAAATTTCATAGTCAGTATGTTTCCATTTATAATATAAACTACACACACCATCCATTAAAATATAGAGTACTTCCTTGAATGTTGCTCTGTATTTATACATTATACATTATCATTTGCAACATTGAATCCCTTACACAATAATCAAAGCTACGGCATATAGATTTTCTATTTTCTTGCAAAGCATTTATTCTTATTTGCATTTTGTATTCAGCATTATAAACATTGCACATGTTCTCATGCTGTAGAGGATATATGGAGTATATTCATTATCTTCCAGTGGATACAGAGTTGCGGCACACTACAAATCAATCAGAATGAAGCTAGAAAATAAAAGGATGAATTTATATTTATACAATGCATTTTGCAATCTTGAGTTACTGTTATTGTAGTAGATTGTACCACTATCAAAACCACCCCTTATCACTTGCCATTGTGGGCCTAGCTGAACTTGGACCTTGTCTGCCGGATCTGAGAAATTGCTCATGGTGCAATGCAGCATTTCTCAATCTTATTCCACGGAGTGCATAGAAGAGAATATATTTAGATGTATAGTTAGTCACCATCAGAAATCAAATGAAAGGAGAAAGCAGCAGCTCTGGGAATCTACAATCTCACAATGAGAGGAGTCATAGATATATCCATTACAAAAGGGAACAATCTTCCCTGAGCATATTAGTCTTTGGGAATTTAGCAGTTGAAATGACCCTTAAACTAGGATTGGGCATCCTGTTTTTAAATTCCTGTGTTTGAACAAGTTTATAATGATTTTAGTCAACATTCTTTTGTGCTGGAAGGAAAACTCTGCTCGTAGACAGTATAATACCCACTGTAATGATAATTAATGATGCAGCTATGTTATCAGATTGTGAAAAAAATAATTATTTGCCTGGTTTGAGAAATAAACAAAAATGCAAAATGAAACTAATTAATTTTCTGGCATACATGATAGTTATAAGACCACTAGACCTATCTTATACCTTTTCTGTTTTTAAACATATTATTACCATTGCTATGCAGCATCATCACTGCTGTGCACCACAATTCCTTCAGATGGTGCATTTTATAGTTTAGTTTAGTTTACTTTATTATTGTCATGTGTACCGAGGTACAGTGAAAAACTTTTGTTTATGTCTATCCAATTAAATAAAAGGCTCATGGTACAATGCAGCATGATTACAGTGCGCAGATAAATTATAATGGGTACAACATTTAGTGCAAGATAAAATCCGATTAAAGATAGTTAAAGAAAGCATCCAATCAGGACATGGTGCGGTGAATGCCCAAGATTCTACATCACAACATGAGTAGGTAATATGGAACCTGATACCCAGAAAAGGACATGGGGCAATGAACTTTTCAGATACTGGTGGCTGGAGTAGTGCTTGGGATTGTGAATCTCTTCGATCTTGATAGTTAGGCAAGTGTTAGGCAATGAGTTTAAAATCTTGGTTCCCAGAACAGGACAAAGGCTGTGTCTCAGAGGGTTACACAAAAAGCTGGAGAAACTCAGCGGGTGCAGCAGCATCTAAGGAGCGAAGGAGATAGGCGACGTTTCGGGTCGAGACCCTTCTTCAGACTGGTCAGGGATCAGGGAAACGAGAGATATAGACGGTGATGTGGAGAGATAAGGAACAATGAGTGAAAGATATGCAAAAAAGTATCGGTGATAAAGGGAAAAAGCCATTGTAAGCTGTTTGTGGTGTGAAAATGAGAAGCTGGTGCGACTGGGGTGGGGGAGGGAGATAGAGATAGAGGGAATGTCAGGGCCCGAGGGCTGAGGGAGAGGTGGGAAGGGGAGGAGACAGCAAGGGTTAACAGAATTGAGAAAATTCAATATTCAAGCCCAAAGGATGCAGACTCCCCAAGCGGAATATGAGGTGCTGTTCCTCCAGCTTGCGGTGTTGCTCACTCTGGCCGTGGAGGAGGCCCAGGACCGAGAGGTCGGATGTGGAATGGGAGGGGGGAGTTGAAGTGCTGAGCCACCGGGAGGTCGGGTTGGTTATTGCGGACCGAGCGGAGGTGTTCGGCGAAGCGATCGCCAAGCCTCCGCTTGGTCTCACCGATATAGATCATCTGGCATCTGGAGCAGCGGATGCAGTAGATGAGGTTGGAGGAGGTGCAGCTGAACCTCTGTCGGACCTGGAAGGACTGCTTGGGTCCCTGAAAGGAGTGGAGGGGGGAGGTGAAGGGACAAGTGTTGCATTTCTTGCGGTTGCAAGGGAAAGTGCCCGGGGAAGGGGTAGAGTGGGAGGGGAGGGAAGAATGGACAAGGGAGTTGCGGAGGAGCGGTCTTTGCGGAAGGCAGACAGGGGGGGAGATGGGAAGATGTGGGGGTGGAGGGGTCACGTTGGAGGTGGCGAAACTGGCGGAGGACTATATGTTGTATTTGCCGGCTGGTGGGGTGAAAGGTGAGGACCAGGGGGACTCTGCCCTGTTTGCGAGTGGGGGAATGGGGAGCGAGGGCAGTGTTGCGGGGTATGGAGGAGACCCTGGTGCGAGCCTCATCAATAGTGGGGGAGGGGAATCCCCGTTCTCTGAAGAATGAGGCCATTTGTGATGACCTGGTGTGGAACACCTCATCCTGGGAGCAGATGCGGCGTAGACGGAGGAATTGGGGAATAGGGGATGGATTCCTTACAGGAAGCAGGGTGGGAGGAAGAGTAGTCCAGGTAGCTGTGGGAGTCAGTAGGTTTGTAGTGGATGTCGGTCAGGAGCGTATCACCTGCAATAGAGATGGTGAGGTCAAGGAATGGTAGGGAAGTGTCGGAAATGGTCCAAGTGTATTTGAGTGCCGGATGGAAGTTGGTGGTGAAATGAATGAAGTCAGTCAGTTGTGTGTGGGTGCAGGAGGTGACACCAAAGCAGTCGTCGATGTAACGGAGGTAGAGGTCGGGGATGGGGCCCTGGTACGCCGAGAACAAGGATTGTTCGACGTACCCAACAAAGAGGCAAGCGTAGCTGGGGCCCATGCGTGTCCCCATAGCTACGCCTTGTGTTTGGAGGAAATGGGAGGAATCAAAAGAGAAGTTATTGAGGGTGAGGACCAACTCTGCTAGGCGGAGGAGGGTGTCAGTGGACGGGTATGGGTTGCTCCTCTGGTCGAGGAAGAACCGGAGGGCTTTGAGACCGTCCTGGTGGGGGATGGAGGTGTAGAGTGACTGGACGTCCATGGTAAAGATGAGAGGATGGGGGCCTGGAGAATGGAATGCACGGAGCCGACGGAGAGTGTCTGAGGTGTCTTGAACATAGGTGGGGAGGGATTTAACAAAGGGGGATAGGATGGCGTCAAGGTATGTGGAAATGTGTTCGGTGGGGCACGAACAGGCAGAGACAATGGGTCTGCCAGGGCAGTCGGGTTTGTGGATTTTGGGGAGAAGGTAAAATCGGGCCGTGCGGGGCTGGGAAACGATGAGGTCGGAGGCTCGGTGGGGTAGGGAGCCCGAGCTGATGAAGTCGGTTATGGTGCTCGAGATGGTGGCCTGGTGTTCGTCAGTGGGGTCATGGTCCAGGGGTAAGTAGGAGGAGGTGTCCGAGAGTTGGCGCGCGGCCTCCGCTTTGTAGAGATCGACGCGCCAGACTACCACGGCACCTCCCTTGTCGGCGGGTTTGATAACCCAGTCTGGGTTGTTACGGAGTGAGTCGATGGCAGTACGTTCAGGGCTGGAGAGATTGGAGTGAGACAGGGGGGTGGAGAAGTCGAGGCGGTTGATGTCCCGACGGCAGTTCTGGATAAATAGTTCTACAGCCGGAAGGCTACGAGGGGGGGTCCAAGTGGAGGCGGTGCGTGGGAGACAGGAAAAGGTCAGATCCTGGTTCATAGAGCACAGTGCTAACATTCTGATATGTAGAGTAGAATATGAGCTAAAGCAACAGATTCCATTACAACAGATCAGGCAGAGGAAATTGATAAAACTGTAAAATTTACCTGTTTTCCACTCTATCTTACAATTGGATTGTTCTGCAAAGTGTTGCAAGTGACTGGCAGAATTTCCCAGGTTGTTGCATTGGAGGTTCAGCTGTCTTAGTGTTTGTGTCACTCTCAAGGCAGAAAGAATATCCTCACAACAAGCAGCAGTCAGACCATTGCCCTTTAAGCTGCAAGAAACAAGCAGACACAACACCATGTTCAGAGAAAACACTCAACCCCACCTCAACTCAGACAAACTCAGTAATGCAGAAGCTCCAAATAATGATTTTTACCCATTTCTTCCAATCTGCAATGCTATCAAATACTTAATTATTCAGGACCTTTTCTGCATCCACTCAAACAGATATCTGAACCAAGTGAGTTGGGATCCACTGCACATTCACAGTGAAACTGTACTACCTTCCCTTTTCCCCCAAATGTCGATTCTGTTCTTGTAATTTTTGCTTGACTGTAAACAATATATCATGGCCCCTTCTTCTTCGTGTCTGAATAATCCCCAAGTGCATGATAGGTAAATATCCGTATCAGGTTCCTTAACATAATAGCATGTCAATTTGCATCAATATAGATCCTCCATTTAAACAAGTTCAATAGAAGGATAATTAAAACTGAAATCAATCTTACCTCACTACCTGTATAGCACAATGATTATCCTTCAGGGCTGCAACAAGTGACTTCACTCCTGAATCTCGTAGGTTGTTGCTAGCCAAGTTGAGCTCAGTCAGTGTAGAGCTAGCTATGAGGGCACTTGCAAGATCTGGGCAGCAAGCACTTGTCAGATTGTTTCGATACAGCCTGCAAGAAACAAATTAATAATCTCACCAAATGTGTTAAGTCTGCACATATGAAAAAAATCCTTCCTTTAATAGTAGTGTGGGTGCACCTGGAAAACAGCCAAACATAATGAAAGAATGAATATTAAAATATGAAATATATTTACACTTCAACTTCACACACGTAATATCCAATGTAGTTTTTGTAAGTGTTGTTATTGTAGTTTTATACGTCCTGGAAATTACCAACTATAGGACTACAAACAGCAAAACTAAATTACGTTAAATCAAGTTAATGTGCGGTGCTGATTGAGGCTCGAGGCTAGTTGGCCGGAAGATTCATCATTCTTTAAATTCTTTTACATCCACCAGAATAGACAAAGAGGCTTGAACGCACTCTAGTGCTTCTTTAAAAGGCAGCACACCCATCAGAACAGTGCCAATTTAAAAAATCCACCTACATTATCAGTTTACTTCCAAACTTCTGAGACATAAGCAAGAATGCTCTAAACCAACATCAAAAAGCCAACATTAGTTTAATGAATTGCCATATTTTTTATTGTATTCACAATGGTGTTATTTACACAAAATGCTGACCATCAAAGAGGTGATTCAGGTGGGCAAATTTTAAATTATTCCACATTACTTGAATATTTTAAATGCTTCTATTATTTCCATGATGTATCTGGGAATCTGTATGTTTAAAACATTCTAACATAATCGGCAGATTTATTTAATACTAGACCAAGTGCGGAGCCGTTGGGTCCCGTGCCCCCAACGCAATATTTTACCAAACTGCGCATGTGCAGTCTGACGGGTTCCTGTTGTGACGCCAGAGATCCCCGTTGTGGCGCGAGTCACGGCAATCCTCACCCAACTGCGCAGGCGCGGCCGGCATGTGGGAGCACGACTGCAACATTTTTAAAGTTCAAAATGGCAATAACTTGTAAGATCAATATGAACGCATCTCATTCTCCCTCTTCAGTTCCCTATTCCCCTCCTCCATTATCCTCCTTCTTCCCCTTTCAACCAACAATCCCCTGCTTCGTCCCCTCACCCCCTCTTCCCTCCTCCCTCTTCCCACTCCCCTCCTCCATTACCTATTCCTAGCCCTATCCTCCATTCCCCCTCATTCCCAGCACTCCCTCCCCCCCTCTGCACCCTCCCTCTTCTTTCACCTCTCCTCCTCTCCCTCTTCCACTCCCTCCCTCTCGCTTTCCCTACACTCATTAACTTCCTCCTTCTCTCCCTCCATAACCCCTCTCCCCTCCCAATCACCCTCCTCTCCCTCTATCCCCCTCCTCCCTCACTCCTCCCTTCCCCTCTAACCCCTCACCACTCCCATCCTCACCTTCCCCATTGCCCCCCTCTCCCTCTATCCCCCCACTCCCTACCTCCCCCCACCTCACCTCCCCCACTTTCCTTTCCCTCCTCACCTCCCCCACTGCCCTCCTCTCCCTCTATCCCCCAACTCCCTACCTCCCCCCTCCTCTCCCTCAATCCCCCTACTCTCTCACCTCACCTCCCCGGGACCTCGATGTAAACCACCGTTTCTGCACAAAGTCGGCGATGAATTTGTACTTGACGCAGGGGCTGTAGGGAGGGACAAAATGAGCAGCCTGGTGCCGAGGGAGGGGGGGGGCGAGGCTGCGGCCTAGACCTTGCCCCGGGTGGGCCCAGAGCAGCAGCGCCGCCGCCCCCAGACCTAGCCCAGCCTCAGCGCCGCGGTCATTTCAAATCCTGTACTTGAGGCGGGGGCTGGTGGGGGGGGGAGGGGGAATGGACCGAGTGGCCTGGAGCTGGGGAGGGAGAGGGACAGGCCAAGGCTGTGGCCTAGGCCTTGCCCGGGTCCCGCTCCTCTCCCTGCCCACGGGCCTGGAGCAGCAGCGTGCCACCCCCAGACCTTGCCCCAGCCTCAGTGCCGCGGTCATTTCAAATCCTGCACGAGCGGGGAGAATTTCAGTTATTTTTAAATCTGCACACGTAGATACCCTCAGTCACTCCCTCCCTCCCTCCATAACCACTCTCCATTCCCTACCCCCCTCCTCTACTATTCCCTGCTACCCTACACCTCACCCCCCAACAATGAGAATCACAATTTTTTTTTAAAGATGGAATTCTCAATGAAAATCACGTTTTTTCTTTAAATAATGCAATGTTAACTGTTATTGAAAATCACGATTTTTTATGTAAATGAGATTTGGGATCCCATTGTGATGTCATTATGAATGAAAATGGAAGAATTGATTAAAGCTGATTTTTTGGGGAAAATCGCGATTTTTTATGTAATTGAAATTCGGGATCCCATTATGATGTCATAGTGACATCTGACGGGCAGAGGCAAGTGGAAAAGTGTTGAAAAGTGTTTTTTGTAAAGTTTAAAACTTGTGAAATATAACATCAATCCAAACAAAACTTGTCTCTTTTACATCCCAGGACAATGGCGAGTAAGGTGAGCCAAAAATTGTAGCACTATCGTGTACCGTTTTGGCAGAGTTTTGAAATATTATGCACTCACACGTATACAAACAAACAGGGAGTTTTAGTCATATACTAGACTAAGTGGGACCTGTTGGGCCTCATTCCCGCAAAGCAATAATCCACCACTCACCCAATCCCCCAACAAAACTTATTTCTACCACTCACCCGTTCTCCCAACGTAACCCGTTCCCTCAACGCAATATTCCACCACTCACCCATTGCCCCGACAGGAAGCCTGGTCCCCCAACGAAACCCATTCCCCAATGTAAGATTCCACCATTCCCCTGCCTCTCCCAGCACTAGACTTAAAAAAAATCCAATTGCACTTTCTCTGCCTCCTACAGCACTTCCAATTCCATTTCCCCTGCCCCCTCCCCCTCCTGTTCAATCACTTGCTACAGGGATTATGGCTACGTGTTCTATAATGGCACCATTGTTGCAAATGTTGGGTGGAGGACTGTGAGATCCCATTGTGATGTCATAACTGCAACTGCCAGCACTGAAGTGTTGAAGTGATTACCAAAGTGGATTTAGTAAAATTAAAAATGTGATAACTTGTGAAATATAACATCAACCTGAATGAAACTTGATACAAACAACCACAGGTCAATAGTGAGTAAGGTGGTGCTTTTGCACTATTGTGTACCATTTTGGATTAGTTCCTTGCGATCGCACGCAATCAGACAGACAGAAGTCCAAACAAGATGAGACTTTTAGTAATATATATATATATAGATTGATTAAACTGACAAAAAAACAAAATTCAATATAGATCACATTTAGCTAGACAAATAAAATTTGTTTTATCCTTTAAAACGCGAATAAAATTGCAAATCCCCCAAAATAAAATAATTCCTTAAAGAAGCAGACTCACACAGACACAACAGGGAGTAATTGAAACCCAGATATCTGGTAATGGTCATATATCTTTAAGGGCCTGTCCTACTTGGCCGTCATTTACGCGCCAGGCCGGTAGTGACCGACCCGCGATGGTTGCGCGGGTCATCATGCGTCCGCACAGCCGTCATTTGAAGATAGACACAAAATGCTGCAGTAACTCAGCGGGACTGGCAGCATCTCTGGAGAGAAGGAATGGATGATGTTTTGTGTCGAGACTCTTCATCAGTCTGAAGAAGGGTCTCGGCCTGAAACGTCAACCCATTGCTTCTCTCCAGAGATGTTGCCGGTCCCGCTGAGTTACTCCAGCATTTTGTGTCTATTGCCAATCGTCTTGGCCCCACTCTGGGAGTAGGAGTGGGGGCGGATCCGGACCCACAACGGCCGTGAGCCCCACGCCGAGCTCGGTGATCGTTTACCTGCTTCTGCTGCTGTTGGAGGTGAGACGTTGCGCCGCGCCAGGGACTTGGGCCTGTCCCACTATGGCCGTCAGTTACGCGACAGGCTGGTGGCGTGCGAAGATTTTGTGCAGGACGAAATCCACACTCCTCCACGCCATTCCACACTCCTCCACACCACTCCATGCGCCCGCCCCGCGCTACCCACGCGCTACCCATACGCTAGCAGATCGCGTAAATAGTGTGCGAATGACGGCCAAGTGGGACAGGCCCTTAAGAGTTTACCCTCTTGTGTGAAACTTTCACGTAAATCAATGTGTATAAATTAATGTCAAAATTTACTTACCCCAGAGTTTGTAATTTACAGTTGGGATCTTTCAATGCTTCAGATAGTCGCTGTATGCCTACATCTCCAAGATTGTTGTAACCCAATTCCAAGTGTATCAGTCTCTGGCTTGTTCTGAGAGTGGAGGAGAGATATTCACAGCATTCATCTGATAAACCAGTTTGACGTAATCTACAGTAGTCAAAAACAGAGTTCAGCAATTAGTTGCAAGGAAAGAGGGCTGCAACTGATTTAAAGGATAGGGATCACTGATGGAGAATAAGATTATATTTATGATCAAAGATTACCACCAGAGATTGGGAACATTAAAGATGTTTTGTTTTAATAAATTTAAAGGAGCAGAAGGATAAGTATAAGATTGTTTGTAAAGTAATTAAAAATATTTTTTGATGGAATTCATGATTTGTATAGGATGAATCCTAGAAGCCATCTCATAACTGCTACGCTGAACTCATTTTCTTATAATTTGTTGAACATTTCTTAATACATTTGAGGGCTTTTTAGGAATTTTCACTTTATGTGTCTCTGCCCACAAGGTAAAATTAATGATAAGACCTAAATATATTGTACAGCTTTTACTATATTATCTCACCAACTACTTAGTCAGATACAATGCACAAAGATATAGAATGAACTATCTTTTATTCTCTGCCATCAACATTGTCAAGGAGAGCTTTAGGTTAAAAACAGAATAAAGCTCCCCCTATATTTCCAATATATTCCCAGTTCAATTTAAGAAATACCACAGTTTTCAGATATTTACATGATCAACTAGTCAGTTGCTTCTTTGATTCTAATCATTCATTTAGCACCAAATATACCAGAAACGATATCAAATATGTTAAAAAACTTTCATTTATCTTTCTATTTTTCTTCTTCTATAAACTCCTTCCGTACCAAATACAAAAATTGGATTGTGTTGGTAGCTGATATCACATTCCATTTGCCTTCCTCGGATGTGGACATCTGATTGCAATAGAGTAACTTGTTTTTTAGTGGATACAACAAACAGAGATGAGATTACCTACTCTAATTTCTCTAATTTACAGCCGTCATTCTTAATTGCAGTGCACAGTAGTTTAATTCCAAGGTCACCAATTTCATTGCACCCAAGGTCCAGGTTTCTCAATGACTGGTTAGTTTTCAGAGCAAGGGCCAGTTCCTCACAGCAGCAGTATGTAAAATCATTGTCCCACAGCCTGCACAAATCACAAAGACACCCATTAAATACTGGCAAAAATACCCATAAAGAGTACAATTAGATTGGTATTATTAAAGCCACCGACCCCAAGGTTTCAGTCTCACAGTCAGTGTCCTTCAATGCAACAGAAAGCTGCTTCACTCCTGCATCTTTCAGTCGGTTGTATTTCAGATCTAACTTTTTCAGAATCCGATTTGTCCTTACAATTGAAATCAAGTCTTCACCACACTGTTCTGTGAGATCATTTCTACCTAGACTGTGGGTGATACAGATCCATAGTCAGAATCCAATTTTTCACAACAGCCACACGTATAATGATAACAAAACCATTACAAATGTCTCAGAATTTATCAACAGTTTATCTAATTATTTGTATGGGTTTATTATTGTCACATATACCAAGATATTGTGCAGAATTTTGTAAAAATATCGCATAGAATCATTGAATAATATAGCATGGAAGAAGGCCATAATCCATCAAATCTGCATTAACATTGAAAGTTTGTTTTGATGAGACGGTTTTCATTTTGTGGCCATTATGGTAAGATGTGATTGTGATAGGGTGTGCAATCCAGTTCCTCTACTCACAATTGAGAAATAATATAGGTCTGATCCAGAGCAAAAACTTATCTAAACCTCCTCATCAAGAAATTCCAAGTTCGACGAAGAATGGAACAGACACAGAGCAAAGATCCATATGGATTTGACAAACATGAAAAAACAACCAAGAATTACTGCAGTTTCTTTATATTGTGACCTTTCCCAAAATGCTTTACAGAAGCATGATCAAAACAAAATTTGCCATTAAACTACATAAGGAGATGATAGGTCTATAGGTTTCATCAGATAAACAGTTTTTAAAAGAAGCAGCGAGAGGGCTGGAGATTTATAGGGGGAATCCAGAAGGATTGGGCCCTGGTTGACGGACACAAATGCAGGTAGTAGAATGATTGGAAATGATTGTGACCAAGAAATAGAAAAATCAAGAAGCTGCTTCTGGGATTGAGAACATTACAGAAAAAAGGCAGGACAAGATACATTTGAGAACAAGCATTAAAATGAGCACAAAGTTGTTACGTATGAAATATAAAAGACAATGACCATCTCATAAAAAACATAATTTTGACAGTTGAGTGGGAGATGAATAAGGAGGAAAGTTTTCTTTAATGATCTGCGGTAATCAAAAGGATTTGAGAAGCAACTTGGTTTTCTTACATTAGTGTTTCTAGCCTGCAGCTTGGGCTCATCAGTGCTGCAGCCAACCTTTTCAGGCCCAAATCTCCCAGTGTGTTATTCATCAAGCTGGAATGTAATTAAAAACACATTTACAATTTAGCCGTAAAACAAGTGCATGCAAACCTGGATTCATTCCTTAGTCTTTGGCAATCGGTCATATATTGCAAAAAAAAGGCCATTTGGTCCACTGTTTCCAGAATGAACAAGCATCCATCTACACAAATCCTACACACATCTCAGTATATTCTCTTCACATTCTTCCCAATTCCTCCCAGATTCTAACATGCATACACACTAGGAACAATTTACAGTGGTTGATTAAACTACCAAACTGCATGTCTTGGGATGTTGGTGGGAACAGGAGTACCCAAAGGAAAGCCATGTAATCACAGGGAGATCCCATGGTATTACAGTGTATTCTCCATATAGGCAACTCCAGAGGTAGGGAATGTTGTAGTGTTGCTGGAAATGTGAGAGAACTGCTGTACTAGTTGCTATACTGTGTTTCCCCACTATCCTCAATATATAGGAATTTCTATTTATGTTTCATTGTTTAGTTTGCCTGTTTGGAAATTATGGGCCTGGAGTTTGAAAAGAACTATTATTGCTGTTGCCTATTTTGTCACGGAATAGTTTCTTCCGAAGCTTATTCAGTATCTTTGGGTGGGGGTGTTAGGTACTTTCCCCCCTCTGGTGAATGCTATGTACTTAACTCTTTTGTTTCTCTCCTTCGTGCAGGCCCCATGGCTGGGAGTCAGGAATCAAGGGGTTAAGGGCTCCTGTACTCGATTGGCTACGCTGCGTCAGGTGACGGTGACTCATCGGAAGCTTAAGTACCTGAATCTCCCAGAATTCTCTCTCTCTTCATCGACCCTGGCTCGTGAGCAGGTTGCTGGTTTGAGCTACAGGGGGCCTGGCCACATGGCATAGAACTTTGTGTATTATTACCTACATTTGTTAATTAATATTGAATTGGGACAGATAAGGGCTGACCTTAGGGTCTTCGTGTATTTTGTTTCAGGGTTATTTCCATTTAGGCAGGTTAGAGACTAGTTCGACGGCCCATTGCGAGGCTGGCTGGAGCACAATTTTATTTGTTTATTCTTGTCCTTGTCTGGGTTGTTTGAATCAGGTTTGAGTTTTAATTAAATAAAAGACTATTTTCTTGAACTTGAGCCTGGTTTTTGACTATGTTACGCGGCTCTGAAGTTCCTGCCTTCGGGAAATGGTAAATAAGAGACCCAAGATCTATCAGCAATGAGATAAACACTTCAGAATTCATTATGCTACTACCATCAGCAGTTGTATCATCAATGAAGATAAGTGAGCCAGAACCCTCAGCACCCATACATGCCCATCGTGTTTTACAGATGAAGTGGTATGCTTTTTTTTTTGCAATGTATGACAGATCCTGGGCAGTTCCTTCTCTCATCTATACTTTGCCCTTGCTATCATTGTGATATGTTAATCTTCGTCTCATCACAAGACCTTTTTCCAGAACTGTGGTTGATCTTTTAAGTACTTCTTGGCAAACTGTAACCTGGCCATCCTATTTTTACAACTAACCAAATACAGCTGAGCTCAGAAAGCCATATCTATACTTTTAAAACTCTGATCTTGGATGAGTGTGTATTTGTGCGTGTGTGTGATGTTCGTGTGTGCTTCACATCTCCTCGAAAACATGACCCACTTACGGTGAAATTTATACATATTCCGATAGAGACTTATGCCATGATGTCAAAAATCGCCTTATTTGAAAATGTCATGCATTATTTCACGTTAATTATGAAAAAGTTCACAAATCTCAAATAAATTAAAAAATGAGATGGTCTCGCTGATGACGTCACAATGGATCTGACTGCCTGCCTGCTCTGTTCGAGCTGCGAGTGACATCATCCCTGTTCTGTCATCTGCACTTCTTGGCTTCTTAACTTTTACTTCTTTTAATTCGTCACTTAGCATTTTTAAACTGCTGCTCGGGTCATGCTGCACGCTCCACTGGGCTCCTTGAAGTTCTAGAACATGGCAGTGGCGGCGAATGTTATCATCGCGAGGGTGAGGGTGCGGGGCAGCACGATGGGAAGGTAGCCGTGGCGGCCATTTCTCCCTCTGGGAGAGGCCGTCTATGGAGATCTGTGATTCCTCCGTCGATCGCAGTGACTCGGGGAATCGTGACACCTTTCCTTCGCTGGAGATCCCGATCCCACCTGACGATCTCTGGCCGTCACGGGGGATGACCTCCTCTCCATCTCCCATGCCCGATCGTCTGTCATGCGGATGGGTGGGCTTCCCCTCGCGGAAGCTATGATCGACTGGCCCACCGCCGCTTTTGACCATTCTCGGATCGTACCCGCCCGCGGCCTCCCTCGATTCTCTGCCACCCGCTCGCTGTGTACCCCACTTGCTGTGTGCCCCGCAGCCCACAGTCTGGGCCCAGCAGCCCGCTCGCTCGCCGTGGGCCCCACAGCCTGCTCGCCCGGCTCCCCTCCTCCTCTCCCCCTCCCCGCCCCTCCCCTCTCTTTGCTCCCCCCACCCCTCCTATCTGCCCTCCCCTCCTCTACTCTCTCTCCTCTACTCAATCTCCCCCCTCCCCTCCTTCCCTCCCCTCTCTACCCCCCCTTCTTCCCCTCTCTCTCCCCGCTCCGCTCCAACCCCCCCTTTCTCCCCCCTCTCTCTCCCCCTCCCCCCCTCCCCCCTCTCTCTCCCCCCTCCCCTCTCTCTCCCCCCCTCCCCTCTCTCTCCCCCCTCCCCCTCTCCCTCCTCCCCACTCTCCCCCCTCCGCTCCCCCCCTCTCTCCCCCCCTTCCCCCTCTCCCCCCTCCTCTCTCCCCCTCCCCCCCATACCCCCCATGGTGGAAAGGGTAAAAAACGTCAAATTCCTAGGCGTGAATATTTCCAAAGATCTTTCCTGGTCCCAGCACACTGATGCAATTATAAAGAAGGCACATCAGCGCCTCTACTTCCTGAGAAGATTTCGGAGACTCAGTATGTCAAGGAGGATTCTCTCGAACCTCTACAGGTGCACAGTAGAGAGCATACTGACTGGCTGCATCGTGGCTTGGTTCGGCAACTTGAACATCCAAGTGCGGAAAAGACTGCAGAAAGTTGAGACCACTGCCCAGTCGTCTCAGCGGCTCTGACCTCCCCACCATCGAAGGGATCTATCGCAGTCGCTGCATAAAAAAGGCTGCTAACATCATCAAAGACCCACACCATCCTGGTCACACACTCATTTCACCGTTGCCATCTGGAAGGAGGTGCAGGAACCTGAATTCTGTATCATCCAGGTTCAGGAACAGTTTCTTCCCTCAGGTTATTAAACACAACATTAAATAAGCTCTGAACAATAAGTCTATTATTATTATTGCACTATATCTGGTTATTTATTGTGTATAGATGGTCTATGGTTTTAGTGAACTTTTATCTTCCGTTTTGTATTTATGTTTACATATTCTGTTGTGCTGCAGCAAGTAAGAATTTCATTATCCTATCTGGGACACATGACAATAAACCTCTCTTGACG
The DNA here is from genome assembly GCA_035221665.1 of Okamejei kenojei. NCBI lineage: Eukaryota > Metazoa > Chordata > Chondrichthyes > Rajiformes > Rajidae > Okamejei > Okamejei kenojei. The sequence goes on along the minus strand of CM069144.1, from coordinate 28,574,794 downwards.
CTTGATAGATATATATATATATATATACATAAAACGTCCATGGTATCCATAATGCATAGTTGCCTAGAAAGTACAATGTAAAAATCTACAATACACACAAAATGCTGGAGTAACTCAGCGGGATAGGCAGCATTTCTGGAGAGAAGGAATGGGGACGTTTCGGGTCTAGATCCTTCTGCAGGGAGGGAGAGAAAAAGCAAGGGCTATTTGAAGTTATGCCTTATGCCACTTATAGACTCCAAGCTTATTAAAGATCAAGCTGGCTTCCGCCCTGGCCGCTCCTGTGCCGGGCAGCTACTGAACCTCACCCAACACATTGAGGACGGTTTTGAGTGCAAACTCATCACCGGAGCAGCTTTCATAGACCTCACCGCTGCCTATGACACTGTCCAGCACCGCACCATGATCAGGAAACCTTTTGACATGACTGGTGACCTCGACCTGTGCCAAGTCATCAAAAGCCTTCTCAACAACAGGCGCTTCTCGTTCAACTAAACAACAAGAAGAGCAAATGGAAAGCCCAAACGAATGGCCTACCACAAGGCAGCGTACTGGCCCCCCTCCTCTTTAACATCTACACCAACGACCAACCACTTCCCCCACAATGCCGCCGCTTCATCAATGCTGATGACCTCTGCATCACCACCCAACAGGAGAACTTCCAGAAGATCGAGTCTGTCCTGGAAAGCGCCCTCCAAGAGATGACAACCTACTACAATAACAACCACCTGAAACCCAACCCATCAAAAAAACCCAACTATGCAGCTTCCACCTTAAAAATCGAGATGCAGGAAAACACCTGAGCGTCTCATGGGATGGCCACAAACTCTCCAACCACTTCCACCCCATGTACCTTGGAGTCACACTCGACAGGACACTCTCTTTCAAAACCCACCTTCAGAACACCAAAGCCAAGGTCAACACTCGCAACAACATCCTGCGCAAACTGGTAAACTCAAAGTGGGGCGCTGATCCACCAACCATCCGTGCAACTGCCCTAGCCCTGTGCTTCTCTACAGCTGAATATGCGTGCTCAAGCTGGAGCCGCTCCCACCACACCAATCTGGTTGACACAGCCCTCAACGACACCTGCTGCATTATCACGGGGTGCATAAAGACAACGCCAGCCCCGTGCCTCTATGCCCTAGCTGGTATTGCCCCCCCCCCACATATCAGACGATCCATCGTCGCCCAAGACGAGCGAAGAGCACAGGGGATCGATACCAGGCACCCCCTGCATGGACACACAGCACCTCCACCCCGACTGAAATCCAGAGCCAGTTTCTTGCAGACAGTCCCACCTCTCCAGACAACCAAAGAAACAGCAAGGACCAACGTCTGGAAAGATGAATGGAACCGGCTCAACACACGAGCCCACAACTGGATGGAGAGAGGAATCACTCCGACTGAATGCCTCGCCAGCGGGCACGACTTTCCATGGGCAACCTGGAAGACCCTCAACATATTACGAGTGGAGCAGGGGAGGTGCAAAGCACTTATGAAAGCATGTAACCACCAGGCAGAAGACACATGCAGCTGTGGAGCAGTACAATGTCCCACCTACTGAGTGTGACGACGTCCCCCAGTGCAGCCCCCAGGACCTGACTGAACCGACCCGACCAGCTGTGACCTGCGCCAGATACTGGCAGAGCGACATCTGAGATTGCAACGGACTCGAAGAAGAAGAAGTTATGTAAAATAAATTAGGCTATGTAAAAATCTATTCTGGTGTTATGGGTTGAAGAGCACATTTTTCCCGTTACATCAGATAAAATCCCTGCTTCTCTCAGCATGGGATCAATCACAGTCTCCTGAGAAGCTGAATGAGTCCCTTGGTAGTGTGGTACATTTTAGCCTCAACTACGTACTGGACTGGAAGTTTGAATTTATTTTTTGTTTAAAAAGAGAAGTAGAGATAATGCAGGGGATTATAGGCCAGTGAGTCTCACATTAGTGGTAGAGTAGCTATTGGAGAGGATTCTTCAGGACAGGATTTGCTCCCATTTGTAAGTCTGGGCTAATTCGGGCTACTAATTTAATTTGCGTTTTTTGAGGTGACAAAGATGATCGATGAAGGTAGGGTTATGAATGTTGTCTGCACGTAATTTAGTAAGGTATTTGATAAGATCCCCTATGGTAGGGTAATGCAGATTAATATTCATGGCACTCACAGTGGATTCTGAACTGGCTTACTCAGAAGTCAGGGTCATGGCAGAAGGATGTTATTCTAGCTTGAAGTCTGTGATTCATGGAGTTCTGTAGAGATCAGTGCTCGGACCTCTGTTATTTATGATGTACATAAATAACTTGGACTTAAATGTTGATTGGTTAACATAGTAAGTTTGCAGGTGACACCAGGATTGTTGGAATTGCACAGAGAGGAAGGCTGTCAAAGTAGAAGTGGGATATAGATCAGTTACAGAAATGGGCAGAGAAATGGCAGATGATATTTAATCCGAGCAAGTTTGAGGTGTTGCGTTTTGAGAGGTCAAATGTAAGAAAAGGTATATGGTTGATGGCAAGACCCTTAACAGCATTGATGTGCAGAGTGATCTTGGCATCCAGGTCCATAACTCCCTGAAGAAGCAACACAGGCAGATTCTGTGGTAAAGAAGGCATATGGTATGCTCATCTTCAATATTGAAGATTGAAGGCATTGTTTGAGTCAGGAAGTCATGATGCAGCTCTGTAAGGCTTTGGTTAGGCTGTTTCTGGAGGATTGTGTGCCCTTTTTCAGGAAGGATGTGAAGACTTTGGAGTGGGTGCAGAATAGTTTTGCCAGAATGCTAACTGGATTAGGAGTATTAGCTACAAGGAGAAGACATTTTTATTGTTTTCTCTGGAAACCTGAGATTGAGTCGAGACCTTATAGAAGTATATACAATTATGAGGAAAAGTAAGTGCAGAAAGTCAGAACTTTTTTTCTCCAGGGGAAAATATCAAAGACTAGAGGGCATAGCTTTTAAGGGGAGAGGGGTAAAGTTTAATGCAGTTGTGATGGGCGTTTTATTACACAGAAGGTGGCGAGTGCCATGAATGCGCTGCTGGAGGGTGTTGGTGGAGGCAGATACAATAGAACAGTTGACAAAGCTTTTAAAGAGGCACATGAATGTTCAGGCTATGGAGGGATCTGGATCATATGCAAGCAAATGAGATTAGATCATTTTGGCATAATGTTCACCTGAGACATTGTTGGCTGAAGGGCCTGTTCCTGTGCTGTACTTTTCTATGCTCTACATTCTATGTTCTAACCAACTGCGATTGAGGTAAAAGACATATGATTATGCTACATATGACACCTGGTTCTTATATGATGTTAAAAAATAGTTAATCAAGGGTTTTAATGCCAAATTACAGCTTACCATAATTCCTTGGTTTGATTTTTAGTAGAGAGCAGGAGTGCACTGATGGAACTAATCATTTCTTCATCCACAATAGTGCCTGTTAACCTAGAGTTCAAAGGACAGGTTACATGGATGAAATAACCTTTAGAAAAAAGCAGAAAAGAAAAGTGCACTGGTACATATTCTTTCTCTCTTTCATCTGGTATTGCTCATGAATAGTTTGAGGTCTGGACCAATGGTCTGATGTTAAAGCATTGGTCCATTTAACTTGCACCCCCCTATTTCTCAAGTACCTGTTGTGGGAAAATGGTGTAAGTAATCATTCCTTAGTTCAGTGTGTGATTCAATGTGCCACCCCACTTTAGAGTATGAAGCACAACATCCGTTCCAGTGTTCTACTCAGCACCGGATTATCATCTGATCCACTTTACCAACTTGATACAAATTTGAAAGGACAATAACTGATCTATTGTGCAAATTAGTACCACAATTTGAAAGGGCAGGGTGTAATGTCTAGCTTCCGAATATAGAGTAACAAGTATATGAACTACCGTCCTAACAAATGCAGTAAAATAAACAGACAATTAGTTGGCAAAAGAGTTTAGTATTTAGAGATAAAGCATGGTCCATTGGTCCATTGGCCTTTGGCCTATAGAACCCACACTGACCACCAATCACCTGCACGCTAGTTCCATCTACACACTAGGGATAATTTACAGAAACCAATTAACCTACAAACCTTCATGTTTTTGGAATGTGGGACGAAACTGGATCGCCTGGTGAAAACCCACATGGTCACAGAGAGATCATGCAAACTCAGCACAGCCAGCACCCATAGTCAGGATCAAATCCAGGTCTCTGGTGCTTTGAGGCAGCATCTCTACCACTTTGAGGCAGCATCTTTCCCACTTGTGCCAGTGCTGAGTCACCACACCACCCTGATACTTTGAGAAACTGAACAGGTTTGGTGCACATCATTATTATGAAGCAGGTAACAAAGGAAAGCATAAATCCAGAAAATATTTCAAAATCCTGCAGATGAAGTACCTGTCAAACTGCTCACTTGATCAGATTACTATGTAATTCTTACATAAACATTTCAATAATGTTTCATTGGACAATAAGTTTACATACTCAGCATCCTTATTCTAAATACATTTTAAATCATTGTGAATGTTCACTTTTCTAAGTTTGGATTTAAAATAACATTTATAATCCCTATGTTACAAAAATATGTTATTAATTTTGAATAAAAATACTTACATTATTTTTTCATAATATTTAATAACTGGTGAAAGTCTTTTCAAACCATTCGGCGTTGTTCTACATATAGATAAATCAAATTCTTCCTTGTTCATATCAGATGTTTTCAGAACGAAAGCCAACGCTGAATAATCAGCAAGTGACATTTTTCGGGACAGCACTCCATGCTGGACAGACCTGATGATCTCGCTCATGAGTGATTTGTCATTCAGCTCATTCAGGCAATGAAATAAGTTGATACACCTTTCTGGATGGATGTCCTGATGCAGCAGGTCCTTTATGTAGTTACTGATTTTCTGTAACTCATCCTTCCAGTCCTGTATGTTGATGAGGAGACCTTGCAGAGACTTCTGAATCCTTTTTTTCCCCAACCCACAGAGAAATTGTAGAAAGAGATCCAAGTGGCCAGTGTGACTTTGAATTGCCTCATTGCAGGCAATTTTAAAAACCTGAAAAAAGGTGGGCTTTTGAAAGATTTGCCAAACACGGCTCAGCATGTTGCATGACAAGAAGTTGCACTTCTCATTGTGATAAGATACAAAAATATAGAGGGCGGCAAAATATTCTTGGACTGTAGTGTGAACGAACGAGTAGACACGCTTGTGGGAAAGAGGAGCGTATTCAATATAATATTCTCTACAGAATCCACTAAAGATGGATGAAATATCAACATTGAAGAATTTTAAATCTTCCTCACAAAAGACAAAGGTTTGAGACTTTAGAAATTGAAATGCAAGCTTGCCCAGATTTAATAGTGCCATCTGATCAGACTGAAACAACTGAAAGGTTTTCCCAACCTTTTCCTTTCCATGACCACGATGTTGATGGTGGTATGTTACTATGACAATTAAAAAATTGGTATAAACCTCAGTTACTGTATCGCCACTAAATTCTTCAGCACAGCGTGACTTGAAAACATGTTCCAGAACAGTGGCCAAGATCCAGCAGAAAGCAGGCACATGGCACATCATCCAAAGACTGCGTTTCTTCCTCACCAGTTTTATAATTTTGTCTGTCAGTTGCCTGTCCTGACATTTCCTCACGAAATATTTTTTCTTTCCTTCATCTTGGAATCCCTGTATTTCTGTCACTTTATCAACATAGGAGGATGGGATTTGGTTCATTGTCAATGGGCGTGTTGTTATCCAAACGGATGCTGAAAGGAGGAGGTTGCCTTTAATTAGATTTGTCAAAAGTGACTGGAGAGGTAGAAGCTTTGCTATATCAGAACATACTGGGGTGTTTTCAAACTCTAAGGATAAGCGACTTTCATCAAGTCCATCAAAAATAAACAGACAGCGGGCAGAATCCTCCAGAAAAGTATCGCTCAGTTGCTTCATGTGTGGGTAATGTTGTTGCACAAGCTGCACCAAGCTTAACCTTTCCTCAGACATTAGATTGAGTTCACAAAATTGAAAGGCAAACACAAAATCAAACTCCTGGTGTGCTTTCATCAATGCCCAATCAAGGAGGAACTTTTTAATATAAATAGTCTTCCCAATGCCTGCAATCCCTTTGGTTATAACAACTCTCAGTTGCCGTTGCCTTTCGAGGGGTCTGAAAATATCATGGCATTTCATAGAGTTAAAATATGCCTCGCCACATCCAGGTACAGATAATTCAATTTTTGTTATTTCATGTTCCTTATAAAGCTTGCTATATTCATTATCAGTGATCCAAAGCTCAGTAAATCTCTCAAGAAGGTAAATGCGCTCCCCTGCAACAGATGTGTAATCAGTGATGTACTCAAATTTTTCTGTTAAGAACTTTTTATGATGGATTTTAATTTTTTCATATGGTTCATCTACAAGTAAAACAGAGAGGAGATTTTACATTTGGCTTATGTTACTTGCAGACAATACTTATGTTTATCTTAAAATAAAACTCTACGGAATAAAATTGTCTTGATACCTGAATGGTTATGTAAATTTAAAGTAGTAATACTATCCATAACACAACAAATTCCTTCCAAAGCATAACATTCTTCAGCTTCCCAAACATAAATTAGAAATTATGCGACATTTCCATTTGCTTTACAAAGAAACTGTCATATGAGATTCACAATTTCTTGTTAAAAATACTTTAGTGTCACCAACTTTGCATTCTAAGTTCACATTCCCACAAACAAATTATGCCTCTCATAATATGATATACTTCTATCAGGTCTCCCCTCAACCTCAGGCATTCCAGAGAAAACAATCCAAGTCGGTCCAACGTCTCCCTGCAGCTAATACGAAATATCCAGGCACCATTTTGTTAAACCTCTTCTGCACCCTTTTTAAAGCCTCCACAACTTTCCTGTACTGGTTTAGAAATAATTGCACTCATTCAAATGGTTCCTACAGACTGAAGCTTCTGCAATGTTGCAACTCAGCGAGCAGTAAACCACTTAACATTATACATAAAGCACTAGCAGCCTTCAAAGTACTAATTGCCCTTTTGTGGCCTTCAAACCATCTTCAGAAAAAAACCCTGTAGATGTTGGAAATAAAACAAGACAAATGCTAGAAATACTCAGCAGGTCTGTCAATATATGTGAAAAGAGAAACAAGAATAAACATTTCACACTGAAGAGCTTTCACCATACTCTATCTGGTTCCCTGATAATACTCTTGAAACACCTGATAACTGCCAACAAATTCTAAAATGATAGAATGTCTAATTTCATCCAATGTGCGAGATATACAGTCATCAGGTTGACTGTAAAAGAATGCACTACAAGATGAAGGATTGTCAGAGGCTTTTAAGTAAGTCTCTTGAGAAACAGAGGGTGCAAGAAAAAAATTAATAAAGAAATTTGGGGGACATAAATCATAGTTGATAGAGCCCTTACCTGCATTTCAACAATTTCCCACCATTTCAGTTCTCATACCCTCTCCTACTGGATAAAGCAATAAATGAGTTCCCTTAATCCTCACCTTTCACTTCACAGCATTCACATGGAACGGATCATCCTTCACAATTTTTGGTACCTTCAATAAGATGCCATCACTAAACTTTCTTCACACAGAGAGTGGTGAGTCTCTGGAACTCTCTGCCACAGAGGGTAGTTGAGGCCAGTTCATTGGCTATATTTAAGAGTGAGTTGGATGTGGCCCTTGTGGCTAAGGGGATCAGAGGGTATGGAGAGAAGGCAGGTACGGGATACTGAGTTGGATGATCAGCCATGATCATATTGAATGGCGGTGCAGGCTCGAAGGGCTGAATGGCCTACTCCTGCACCTAATTTCTATGTTTCTATGTTTCTATGTTAAACGCACCTTCCTTCCTTGCCCCTTTCTTTTCAACACTTCCAAGCACCTTAGTTTGTTATTCCATCCTTACCATTCTCCTTCTTACTGTACTTTCCCAAGTAATTACAAGAAAGGCAACACTATCCTTTTACCTGTATGCTCCCACCATCTGGAGACCCAAACTGTGCCTGTTTGTGGATTTTGTCCTGTTTGTGGATTTTGGGAAGGAAATGGAAGTGGGCACTGCAGGGCTGGGGAACTATAAGGTTGGAGGCTGAGTGGGAGATGCCTGCCATAGTGTTCTGTAGGTAACATTCAAGGGGTATGTATGAGGAGATGTCCGAGAGCTAGAGTTTGCTCTCAGCACAGTAGTGGTCAGCCTGCCAGACTACAATGGCACCTCCCTTGTCAGCGGGTTTAATAACAATGTTGGGATTGTTGCTGGGTGAGCAGACGGCTGTGTGTTCAGATGAGGTGAGATTGAAGTGGGTAAGGGGAGTGGAGAAATCAAGACAGTTGGTGTCACACCAACAGTTAGAAATAATAAAGTTCAGAGAGGGTTGAACACGGCAGAGGGAGTCCATGAGGGGGATGGATGTTGGAGACGGGAGAAGGGGTTGTGACTGGGAGGCAAGGAAAAAAACGCCCAGAGGCAGAGGGAACTGAAGGAGAGCTCAACATCATGGTAGTCTCAGAACTCATTGAGGTGTGGGCACAGGGATACAAAGGTATGGCTTCTGCCGCAGACTGACCGTAATCGTGATATGAAATCTTCTTTTTAATGTTTTAAAGATACCCAACAAGTATTTTCTTATCTTCCCCTGTTGTTGACAGCTTTGGACTCTGCTGAATGTGTGTTTGTACTGGTAGTATGACATTACCTTTCTGACCACTCCTGTCCAAACATTCCACATTAATTGTGATTGGCATGGAGTTGATATTGGACTTCAAAATGACTGGTGAGATGATGCTGCTCCCAGACTGCGCATTCAACTTCATATTGATCATGCCGTTTGTCTCTGGAACAATGGAAGAAGTTAGATTCCATGGATAAATATTAAAATTCACATTGTAATATCTAAATCTACCCCCCCCCCCCTGTCCTTTTACCTTATAATCTTGCACGCATGGTGTTTGTGTCGCCATGGACATGTTTGCATGCTCTAAAAGTCTACAGAGTTAGATATTGAAGATTTTTGCTTCTGTGATTCAAAATCATGTCAGATTTGTTTGAGGCAGAGACACAAGGCAAAACAAATGCCCATGGATTGGGTTAAAGGTTAGTTATTTGGAAAATAATACTGTCCTGTACACAACACGGTAGCGAAGTCGATCACTGCTTTGTGTGATATCATTCAAGAATTAATATGCCTCATCAAGGACTCGTATGCCTGCTGGAGGTGAAAGTCAAAATGAAACCAATGGCATGATGACTGAAATTGCCAACAAGAAGTCAAAAGCCAATTTTTTTTTGGCTCGGAAGAGCAATGAATGAAATATTATTACAGATCACAGCAAAGAAGATGCTAGATTGTCCACAAACAACACGACCAATAGCTGGATGGAAAATGCCAGGGAAAAGTTGGAATATTCTTAAATTACTTGCTAGAAACAAAGATGGGTGGACAGTTTCTGACCTAAACTCCAGAGGCTTAATGGGTAGGAAATCAATAAGCATCTTATAACTATTGAATCTAATAGGTTTGCTCCTTATGTACCAGCCACTGGCTGATATCTCATCTACTTGAATACTTTTAAGCAAGAGCAAATCAACTATTGGGGAGTAGAACATCACAATATATTCAACTGATAAACATACAGTTTCTGACCCAATGTACAGCATAGTCCTGCTGCATGAAAATACAGTGGGTTAGATTTTTTTTTTCATTTGTTGCATGTTTTAAGCACACCTTATAGAAGTAGAGCATGTGCACTGAACTGTGCTTTTGAATTTGGTTCACATGTAATTAATGGAACTCAAAGGTAGACAAAAGTGCTGGAGAAACTCAGCGGGTGCAGCAGCATCTATGGAGCGAAGGAAATAGGCAACGTTTCGGGTTGAAAACCAAGTTCAAGTTCAAGTGAGTTTATTGCATGCGTCCCTGATAGGACAATAGAAACATAGAAACATAGAAATTAGGTGCAGGAGTAGGCCATTCAGCCCTTCGAGCCTGCACCGCCATTCAATATGATCATGGCTGATCATCCAACTCAGTATCCCGTACCTGCCTTCTCTCCATACCCTCTGATCCCCTTAGCCACAAGGGCCACATCCAACTCACTCTTAAATATAGCCAATGAACTGGCCTCAACTACCCTCTGTGGCAGAGAGTTCCAGAGACTCACCACTCTCTGTGTGAAGAAAGTCTTTCTCATCTCGGTCTTAAAGGATTTCCCCCTTATCCTTAAGCTGTGACCCCTTGTCCTGGACTTCCCCAACATCGGGAACAATCTTCCTGCATCTAGCCTGTCCAACCCCTTAAGAATTTTGTAAGTTTCTATAAGATCCCCTCTTAATCTCCTAAATTCCAGAGAGTATAAACCGAGTCTATCCAGTCTTTCTTCATAAGACAGTCCTGACATCCCAGGAATCAGTCTGGTGAACCTTCTCTGCACTCCCTCTATGGCAATAATGTCCTTCCTCAGATTTGGAGACCAAAACTGCACGCAATACTCCAGGTGTGGTCTCACCAAGACCCTGTACAACTGAAGTAGAACCTCCCTGCTCCTGTACTCAAATCTTTGATTTCTTGCTTGAAATTCTTGCTTTGCTTCAGCACACAGAACATAGTAGGCATTTACTATAAAACAGATCAGTGTGTCCATATATCATAATATAAATATATACACACATGAATAAATAAACTGATAAAGTGCAAATAACAGATAATGCGTTATTAATAATCAGAGTTTTGACCGAGTCAGGTTTAATAGCCTGATGGCTGTGGGGAAGTAGCTATTTCTGAACCTGGTTGTTGCAGTCTTCAGGCTCCTGTACCTTTTACCTGAAGGTAGCAGGGAGATGAGTGTGTGGCCAGGATGGTGTGGGTCTTTGATGATACTGCCAGCCTTTTTGAGGCAGCGACTGCGATAAATCCCCTCGATGAAAGGAAGGTCAGAGCCGATGATTGACTGGGCAGTGTTTACTACTTTTTGTAGTCTTTTCCTCTCCAGAGCGCTCAAGTTGCCGAACCAAGCCACGATGCAACCGGTCAGCATGCTCTCTACTGTGCACCTGTAGAAGTTAGAGAGAGTCCTCCTTGACAAACCGACTCTCCGTAATCTTCTCAGGAAGTAGAGGCACTGATGTGCTTTCTTGATGATTGGGTTAGTGTTCTCAGGCCAGGAAAGATCTTCAGAGAACCCTTCTTCAGACTCAATGGAACTCAATGTCAGAAGCAGTCTATGAAACACGTTTGGTCCTACATTGGTGTATGTAGCATGATGTACATCTGGGATGAATTTATATCCCAACACCTGATCTATCTAGCATAAAGTAAGGAAGGAAAGCACATCTGTTCCAGACTTTAAGATAAGTATATCTTAAATGCTGCCCAGTTACAGAATGTGAAAAAGTGTCACACTCAGTTTTCTATCTGATCCCCCTGTTGTGTTCTTATATAATACACTTACCTGCTGCCATTGTTATAGGTTTTGCTGTTTATCTTCAGAAACCTACTTGAGAGTTAATTTGATTTTGAGATCTTGAACTCTGGAAGACATCCACCATTAAGCTGAAACTCAGTCAAGAACATTATTGATTGGTAGATAAAGAGAAGTTTCTAAAATCAAGGATAACAAAAGCAAAAAATGAGTTGGGGTAGCAGAACAATTACTTCAGACAGGGTGAATATATTTTTACTAGCTCCACAGGCATTATGATTTATTTATCTTTCAGTTCCCTCTTAGGACTGTATTAGTGTGCTCATGCATGCAATGTTCTGCCATGAGCTGATAGTTTGGGGTTTTTATAACCCTACGTTGGAGCACATACACTTAGTTATGAAACATGAAGATGGGGATATCTCATTTCATCTAAAGCATGACCTTGGGCCAAAACGAACAGAATGTTTATCCACTTCTCAGAATCAGAATGTTTACAGTGCAAAAGGAAACCATTCAGTTTATCAAGTCTGAACTGGCTCTATACATGAGAAATCTTGCTAGTCTAGCATTTTTCTGGATTTCCATTTGCACTTGCTGCTGGTCTTTTCTCATACCCTCTCATTGCTCTCTTATTTCCTTTATTACTTCCTGCCACAAACTTCATGTAATTAGTTTTTTTCGCAATGTTCGCTGCTCAATTGTACTTTTTCTTAGTCATCCGGGGAACTCTGGTATTAATTTCCCTAACCTTCTCCATTATGGGAATGTACCTAGAACACAGCTAAATCACTTCTACCTCAAAGACATTCCACTGTTCAATTAGAGATTTGACTGCTGAGTTTTTATTCCATTTTACCAGGGCCAGAAATCACCAATTGATGATTTTTACAATGGTGATCTCCACATTGACTTTCTTTCTTTATGACTAGACAAATGGTATGATATTTCCCAGAGCAAAGTAAAGCAAAGCTGTCTACATCAGCAGTGCTCGAAATTAGCGGTTGCCCGGGTGGCAATGACCACTCAAAGCGCCGCCGGGCAACCTAAACACTGAGTCATTTTGCCCGGCTTGGCAACCAGATACTGGTTTCTACCAAAGATAGACATAAAAAACTGGAATAACTTCGCGAGTCAGGCAGCATCTCTGGAGAAAAGTTACGCGACGTTTCGTGTCGGCGACGGCTGTGCGGGGCAAAGATACGGGGTGTGGGGTGAGGAAGGGTCGGAGCGAATGATGGGCCCCGAACAGTGGCAGCAGCGGCCGCAACAGCGGCTCCATTCGCCTCCTCCTTCCGCACCCCGCCCGCCCTGATAACGGCCTCTGCTTGTAAGTCCGCTAACGACGATAGCCGCTTTCAAAACAAACCCTCCCGCACTCCGAGGCCTCCCCCTCCCTCCCTCCTCCCTCCTCCCGGTCTCGGCGTGCGGGAGGGTTTGTTTTGAAAGCGGTTATCGTCGTTAGCGGATTTACAAGCAGAGGCCGTTATCAGGGCGGGCGGGGGGCGGGAGGTGGAGGAGATGGAACCGCTATCGCGGCCGCTGCTGCCGCTGTGCAAAGCCCGTCATTTGCTCTGACTCGTCTGAAGCAGCTGCACCAAAGATCTTAGAGCTATAGGACCGCTCGGCCCCGCACCTTTCTGTTGGCTGGTGGAGGAGGGAGGTGGTGGCGAGGATTTCCCAACGGCCAAGGCAGCGGGGCGATGTTGTCCAAGGAACGCTGACCTTCCTTCCTCTCCACCTCCCCCCCTCCCCCCCCCTCTCTCTCTCTCTCTCTTGTACGCCCCCTCCACCCCCTTATCCTGGGACCCCTCCACTCCATCCCGCAACGATCCCCATTCCCGCCTCTATTCAGTCCTCACTGACATCTCCTGTGCTCCCCTCCCCATCTACCCCCCCCCCCCCCCCATCTATTCATCCTGCGCTGATCACCCTATCCACCTCGCATTGATTCTCCTGCCACCACCCCCCTCACCCATCCATCCTACACTGGTTCCCCAATTCATCCTGTACTTACCCCTTTCCCATCCATCCTGCACTTCTCCTCCATCCAATGTACTAATCCATGCATTCATCCCGTACTGACCCACCCTCCATTTACCCTGCACCTTCCCCCCTTCCCCTCATTCATCCTGTAGTGATTCACCATTCATCCTGCACAGACCCTCTGTTCCACACTGTACTGAACCCCCTCCCCCATTCATCCTGCGCTGATCTCCCCCCCCTCCCATCCATCCTGTACTGATCCTCCCATTCAAGAAGAATGGGGGGAACAGTCTGAAGAAGGGTCTCAACCCGAAACTTTGCCTATTTCCTTCGCTCCATAGATGCTGCCTCACCCGCTGAGTTTCTCCAGCACTTTTGACTACCCCCATCCATCCCGTACTGAACCCCCCCATTCAACACCACTGACATCCCCGCTGCTCTCCTCTCACAATTTTACCTACGCCAACCAACACGTACTAATTCACCTGCCTCAATCCATCTATTCTGCACACTGACTGCCTTCTAACCCCCCCCCCCCCCCCCACCCCCGCCCCCGCCCCGCCATCTATCCACCCTGCACTGATTCACACACACACCCCTTCCTGACCCTATTGTGCTGGAAATGTCTTCAGAGCGAACATTGACTATGTTTGATAACGGAATGCAATCAAATGTGTTTTAATTCCCAATGTTATTATTTGTTTTAATCCATAAAGATGGATTAATTAAATTGTGAACACGTGAAATATTAAAACCGGAGTGTTCGATTGTCACTGCTGCTGTTGACACGTTATTACAGAATTCATTTTAACGGCCAATCAATGCTCTTAATATGGAGTATCAGTACTGTAGTTATTTAATGATCAACATTCACAAATATACGTACGCATATATGTTACCATGGTTCAGGATTTATTGACACAGATTGATCATACGCTGAATAATCCAACCACATTTTTGTTTGGAAGCGGAAAGAACTAATAGAAATTGCATTAATTGCAATGTGTAAAAAGAGTTGAGATACTGTCTTATAGTTTTGCTGCATGTCATTGTGGTATACTTCATGTCTTGATTGGTGAATATGTTTACTTCGTGACTTTATTTGAAGCAGAAATAATATGTGAATGCTTCATTGAGTATAATTCCGACTGGTAACTATGCACCTCGTCCGAGCACATTATCGCATGCGTCATGCAAGCCATCTTAAATGACCACCTAAACTGTCATTTGGCAACCTAAAAAGCTGCCAAGGTTGCCCGGCCTGCAACAGGGAAAAAAAGTTAAGCAAAAGCCCTGATCAGTGAACTTGGAAGATACTGATCATGATGGTTCTCCAGAAACTCCTCTCCTTCTTTCCCTTCATTTATAATTTTCCTCAGACCATATTCGAACAGCTGATGTCCCTCTTTTTCACCGGTTTGATTAGGTCATAAGCGCATTAGGCCAATCAAGTCTACTCCGCCATTCAATGGCCGATGTATCTCTCCCTCCTAACCCCATTCTCCTGCCTTCTCCCCATAACCCCTGACACCCGATTTTCACCAGTTTTATACAAAACATTGCTAATTGTGATCTAACTGTCGCCTATGCTTGTCTCCCTCTCAACAAGCCTTGATTTCACTACCTCCCTCTCACCATTCCAACAGGTGTGCCCTCAGTCCCTCCACCAAGTAAATACAAATACGGGAAATCCTGTTTATGGTTTTTCTACTGAATAAAAACAGAATGAAAGATAAATAAATGTTGAAAATACTCAGGGCAATCCACACCTGTGATAAAAGATGCAGAGTGTTTCCCACATCTATATAAATAAAAGTTTCATCTTGACCACTTCCTGTCTGCACTGTATATTGATTTTAGAAAAACCGCTACCCTATATCGCTATGATTTTTGGCCATCTTACTAACAGTCCTCCTCCGCTGAGGAAGCCCTGAGAATTTTTCCGATTGGTGAAAAATAAAAAAGTTATGTTTAAAAAATCTTGAGAGCAGCTGATTGATCCTCTCGCCTGTCAATCGCTGTAATGGAGGTAATGCCCCTTCCGGGGGGGGGGGGGGGGAGGAGGCAGGACAATAAAACCCTGGATGTCTGTACGCGAGTCAGTCACTCTGGAAGATCGCGAGGCACAATTTCACTGTGATTCTAAGCTGTGAATCAACTGAACAGTGAGTCTGCAAATTTACTTGCAATGAGTGATTTGTTAGCCCTTAATGAACATGCAATGAGCTGTTTGGCCTGCCCTGTGCTTGAAACTGCAATGGAAATGGAAATGAAATGAAAATGCAATGAGCTGTTTGGCCTGCCCTGTGCTTGAAACTGCAATGGAAATGGAAATGAAATGAAAATGCAATTAGCTGTTTGGCCTGCCCTGTGCTTGAAACTGCAGTGGATGCAACCATAGCACACTCCTTTGTCTTTTGCATAAAACTCCAAAAGTTTTGGAAGGAAATTTTTGAAATTTTCACAATATTGAAATAAAATAAAACTGAAACCCAACGTAGAACTGATTATCTTTGGAACAATGGAAGTTGGTTTTGAGCTAACTTCATTCCAAAAGAGTTTCCTTAACTATGGCTTAATAACGGCAAAAACACTTGTACTAAAATTCTGGAAAAATGCACCCACACCAACGCTTAGAATGTGGATTTCAAATATGTCTGAAATGTTACACCTCGAAAATATGAGATTCGTCCTAGCAGGCAAATCTGACCAATTCTTAAAGATTTGGTCTCCCTTTATCGATTTATTACAAGCATATGGTGTAACATAGCTCTGGAAATTGTTTCAGAACCGGGTGAGGGGTGTGTAAAGATACGAAGCAGGTATATCCCTTTTATTTTCTTTATATTTTCTTTTTTTTCTTTCTCTTTCTCATGCTTTACATCTTTATGGGTTCTTTCTTTCTACTTTTTCACGAACTATCAATATCACTACCTTACCTAACTTTCTCTTTCTCTCTTTTTCTTGCTTCTGCTACTTACATAGAAACATAGAAATTAGGTGCAGGAGTAGGCCATTCAGCCCTTCGAGCCTGCACCGCCATTCAATATGATCATGGCTGATCATCCAACTCAGTATCCCGTACCTGCCTTCTCTCCATACCCTCTGATCCCCTTAGCCACAAGGGCCACATCCAACTCACTCTTAAATATAGCCAATGAACTGGCCTCAACTACCCTCTGTGGCAGAGAGTTCCAGAGACTCACCACTCTCTGTGTGAAAAAAAACACAGTCCAAAACAAGAACAATACTTTTCTATTATTAAATTTAAAAACAAGAAGTTGTACATAAAATGTATTATGTTATTCTTGGTTTATACTACTGTATATTACTTCTAATAAAAATATTATTTAAAAAAAAGAAACTGCAATGGAAATGGAAATGCAATGAGCTGTTTGGCCTGCCCTGTGCTTGAAACTGCAATGGAAATGGAAATGAAAATGCAATGAGCTGTTCGGCCTACCCTGTGCTTGAAATTGAAATTAAAAAAAAGAGTTGTTTGGCCTGCCTGAAACCACTAATTTCAGCCCACGTCCCCTATTAGCTGAGAAACTAGTCCCTTTTGCCCAAAATACCCGTATTAGCCCAGGAGCAGCATTTGGCCCCAAAGGCCCATGCCAGGCCAGGTCTGAAGTCCAGAAAAAGTCCCGAAAAAGCATCATTCACTGAGATTACACTATCTAATCTGTTTTGGGCAGAATTTCTGGCAGTTTCTGAGCTGCCAGGCAACCAGGCCTGAGTGACTGAACTGCCAGCCCACCAGGCCTGAATGACTGAGCTGCCAGCCCACCAGGCTTGAGTGACTAAGCTGCCAGCCCACCAGACCTGAGTGGCTGAGCTGCCAGCCCACCAGGCCTGAGTGACTGAGCTGCCAGCCCATTAATCCATTCAGCCCACAATGTCCCTACTAGCCCTCTGGAAACCAATCCCTTCAGCCCACAACACCCATACTAGCGCTCCAGAACACCCCCCCCCCCCCCCCAACTGGCCACCAATATTGGAATTGGTGGAGAGATGGAATATTGCGTTAGGGGACCAGCCTTCCCTTGTGGACATGAGACCCAACCGGACGTTTTCTGTTATATTTCAAATTTCCAGCAACTACAATTTTTATTTTGACATACACCACCAGAATGAACATCATTCTATGTGAATTATAGCACAAATCATTTTGCTGACAGTTTCCTAATGTTTAATTTCTGCTTGCTTTTCTTACCCTTATATTTTTCAAAACATTTTATTAAAATATGGATCTGATAAAAACATTAAATGGAAATTAAAAACAGGTTGCAGAACAACTACAAATCAAAGGAAAGGTGAATGGCCTCTTGATCAGTTGTCTACTGGCTTATCAGTTAGTTATTGCATAAATATCACGTTACACCACCACAGCCAAGCACTGTCCTATGTGTAATTTACTAAAAATATAAAAACATTCAGAGCATACCTTATGGATTTATTAGAATGTCTAGACTAGAACATTCTTCTTATGAAAAGTGACAAATTACTGGGATTATATTCAAGAGAACCGATAAGAAAACAAGAAGTTGAAAGATTTTTAGTATTATGATAAGCTTTGACATAGGGAATGGGGATACTATTACTTTGGGAAAAATAAAAAGAAGCTGGGAGGAATTTCTTTAAACTTATTGTTGTCAGAGAATGGAATGTCTTGCCAGTAGCATGGTTGACAAGTATATGCACGTGGAAATGAATGATTTTGGAGAAAACCACAGAAAGCTATTAAAAAAAAAATTAAATACAAACATAACAAATAGTAAAATGAATCGATATGAAGTATTGTACTTACAGAGATTACAGATAGCGAACACTTCAGATATACCCACGATGGAGAGAAAGTATTTGATCCAGCAGGCAGCAGAATCTGAAATGGAAAGACTGAGTTTATGAGCATGCAATGGTTCCGTTCTCATAGTTCCTGGAACCACAGTGAATTATTGACAAACCTGACCTACTTCCTATTGTTTTTTACATTCAGAAGTGACCACAGTTTTACACCAACACACCTACCCTGTGTAATATATTGTTAACATGATAGTCAAATAAATATGATCAAACACGTAGTATCACATGTTTTACTCTATAGTTTAAATTACATTTTTTAATTCAGCAAAGGAGACCAACGTATGTATAAAGAAAGGGTTTGGTTTTAGGCTTATTATTGTGACATGTACTGAGGTATGGTGAAAGTTTGTTTTGCATGCTATCCAAACAGATCAGATATACTCTACATAGATACAATCAGTTCATACTCAAATATAATAGATATAGCCAATGGGAAGGCACAGAGTGCATAACATAGTTCTCAGCAGTGTAGTGCATTGTAGCACATCATAGACGGGGCAATGAAAGAGCGTTCACATCATGGCCCTGTTTCCACCTATCTTTCCATCACTACGCAAAGGAAACGCATGACGCCATTGTATGCAGATGCCGAGATGTGTGTTCAGCTCTGGCTGAACAATTTCTAAACTTGTGATGTGGACTCGATAAGAAGTTCCATAGACAAACTCCAATGTTCTCAATGAGGTAGAGGTGAATCAAACTGTATCAGAAGCCTTGGAAAGTAGCATCCAAAAGTAGATTGACAGTGAAAACAACTGTAAAATCTTGTTAAAAGAAAAAGATTAATTAAAGTTAATGTAGATCTTAATGAATAAAATATTTTTCTCATATCTTTACTGAAAAATATACAAAAAATCTCAGAAACAGAGAAGAACCGCAGGTCTTATGTGGGTGAGAAGCATGAAGAAATTATGTTGGCTATGGAGATGAATGAACTGATTGTAATCTTTCAGTGTTATTTTACAAAACTTCCATGGATTCTAGAACACTTCCCAAATATTGCAAGATAGCACACTGAAACCCAGGTCTTGAGAAACGAAATAGAAATTGTAGTCCAGGAAGATCTCACTTCAATAATTGGGAAAATATGGAAATAACATAAATAAAGTACATATATTTTGCTGATATTTTTCCTGTGTTTCACAGGGAAAAAAATGGCCCATTTCCTGGACAGATTTTCTCCTCTTTATCACCCTCTCTTAAAGATACAAGAGTTGATCGCTTAATGGCCGTGAGCTTCAATTTAACAAGCTCTTTGCCACACTATTTAACACCTCTCTTGATGTCAAAGACAATGACTCACATCTCACCTTTGCACCAAAGCCCTGATGAGATCTGGAGCTGAAAGATTAATCTCAAATTTGACATCACTGAGGTAGGTGAGTGTAGATAGTTTCTCCTAATAATATTTTATTTCTAGGTGTTAACCAGCTTAGGTAAGGAAATCAGATAAGGCAGAAGTGTGCGGTTCAAAAATCTTTTAAACAGTTTATTTAAACCCTACCAAGCACCACAATACTGACCACCATCTTTGCTAACATGATCAACAGTCTATTGTCCCAGTCTGCTCCAAGTAAGCCTCCATCATTCCATTTCCAAATAAATTTATATACAGAAAAGGTAGGTTGACGGAGGATGTCATCTCTCTTGCATTACCCTCAGTTTTGGATTATCATGAGAAAAAGAACACCTATGTCAGGATGCTATTCATTGACCACAACTCAGCAATCAACATGATAATACCAGATAAACTCATCCCTAAATTTCTGGATGTTGGTCTTGAAGCCTCCGTCTGCAACTAGTTTCCGAACATCTTAACTGACGGACCTCATTTGGTTTGAATTTTTCGTAAGATTTCCTCCAGCAAGAGCCCCTCAGAGTTGTGTGATCAGTCCCTTGCTCTATTCCAAGGCCAATTTGATCTTTACGTTTGCCAACAATACCACTGTTATCTACCAGGTAGACAAAAATGCTGGAGAAACTCAGCGGGTGAGGCAGCATCAATGGAGCAAAGGAAATACAGTGGCTTGCAAAAGTATTCATACCCCTTGAACTTTTCCACATTTTGGCACGTTACAACCACAAACGTAAATGTATTTTATTGGGATTTTATGTGATACACCAACACAAAGTGGTGCATAATTGTGAAGTGGAAGGAAAATGATACATGGTTTCCAAATTTTATTACAAATAAAAAACTGAAAAGTGTGGCGTGCAAAAGTATTCATCCCCCCTGAGTCAATACTTTGTAGAACCACCTTTCGCTGCAATTACAGCTGCAAGTCTTTTGGGGTATGTCTCTACCAGCTTTGCACATCTAGAGACTGACATTTTTGCCCATTCTTCTTTGCAAAATAGCTCAAGCTCAGTCAGATTGGATGGAGAGGTTCTGTGGACAGCAATTTTCAAGTCTTGCCAGAGATTCTCAATTGGATTTAGGTCTGGACTTTGACTGGGCCATTCTAACACATGAATATGCTTTGATTTAAACCATTCCATTGTAGCTCTGGCTGTATGTTTAGGGTCGTTGTCCTGCTGGAAGGTGAACCTCCGCCCCAGTCTCAAGTCTTTTGCAGACTCTGCAGACAAACAGGTTTTCTTCCAAGATTGCCCTGTATTTGGCTCCATCCATCTTCCCATCAACTCTGACCAGCTTCCCTGTCCCTGCTGAAGAAAAGCATCCCCACAGCATGATGCTGCCACCACCATGTTTCACAGTGGGGATGGTGTGTTCAGGTTGATGTGCAGTGTTAGTTTTCCGCCACACATAGCATTTTGCATTTAGGCCACAAACTTCAATTTTGGTCTCATCAGACCAGAGCACCTTCCTCCACATGTTTGCTGTGTCCCCCACATGGCTTGTGGCAAACTGCAAACGGGACTTCTTATGGCTTTGTTTCAACAATGGCTTTCTTCTTGCCACTCTTCCATAAAGGCCCGATTTGTGGAGTGCACAACTAATAGTTGTCCTGTGGACAGATTCTCCCACTTGAGCTGTGGATCTCTGCAGCTCCTCCAGAGTTACCATGGGCCTCTTGGCTGCTTCTCTGATCAATGGTCTCCTTGCCCGGCCTGTCAGTTTAGGTGGACGGCCATGTCTTGGTAGGTTTGCAGTTGTGCCATACTCTTGATGATGGATTGAACAGTGTTCCGTGAGATGTTCAAAGCTTGGGATATTTTTTTTTAACCTAACCCTGCTTTAAACTTCTCCACAACTTTATCCCTGACCTGTCTGGTGTGATCCTTGGGCTTCATGATGCTGTTTGTTCACTAATGTTCTCTGACAAACCTCAGAGGCCTTCACAGAACAGCTGTATTTATACTGAGATTAGATTACACACAAGTGGACTCTATTTATTAATTACGTGACTTCTGAAGGCAATTGGATGCACTGGATTTTATTTAGGGATATCAGAGTAAAGGGGGCTGAATACTTTTGCACGCCACATTTTTCAGTTTTTTATTTGTAAAAAAATTTGAAAACCATGTATCAATTTCCTTCCACTTCACAATTATGCACCACTTTGTGTTGGTCTATCACATAAAATCCCAATAAAATACATTTACGTTTGTGGTTGTAATGTGACAAAATGTGGAAAAGTTCAAGGGGTATGAATACTTTTGCAAGCCACTGTAGGTGATGTTTCGGGTTGCGACCCATCTTCAGACTGATGTGAGGGTGGGGGGGGGGGGGGGGGGGGGGGGGGGGCGGGAAGAAGAAAGGAAGAGGCGGAGACAGTGGGGGAGCTGGGAAGGGGAGGAGAAAGCAGGGACTATCAAAATTGGGGATGTCAATGTTCATACCTCTGGGGTGTAAACTGCCCATGCGAAATATGAGTTGCTGCTCTCCAATTTACGGTGGGCCTCACTCTGGCCATGGGGGAGGCCCAGGACAGAAAGATCGGATTCGGAATGGGAGGGGGTGTTGAAGTGCTGAGCCACCGGGAGATCAGGTTGATTATTGCAAACCAAGTCGTGGTATTGGGCGATGCGACTACCAAGCCTACGCTTGGTCTCACTGATGTAGATCAGCTGACACCTAGAGCAGCAGATGCAATAGATGAGGTTGGAGGAGGTGCAGGTGAACCTCTGCCGCACCTGGAAAGACTGCTTGGGTCCTTGAATGGAATCACGGGGGAAGTAAAGAAACAAGTGTAGCATTTCCTGAGGTTGCAAGGGAAAGTTCCAGGAGGGGGTGGTTTGAGTGGGAAGGATCGAATTGACCAGGGAGTTACGGAGGGAGCGGTCTCTGCGGAAAGCAGACAGGGGGGGAGATGGGAAGATGTGGCCAGTGTTAAGATCCTGTTGGAGGTGGCTAAAATGTTGGGAGGATTATTTGTTGTGATGGCTGGTAGGGTGGAAGGGAGACTCTGCCCTTGTTGCGAGTGGGGGGGGGGGGGGGGGGGGGGGGGGCGGGGAGTGAGAGCTGAGTTATGGGGTATAGAAGAGACCCTGGTGAGAGCCTCAACTATAGTAGAAGAGGGGAACCCCTGTTCCCTGAAGAATGAGGACATCTCCGATGCCCTGGTTTGAAACACCTCATCCTGGGTGCAGATGCGTTGTAGACAGAGGAATTGGGAGTAGTTCAGATAACCATGGGAGTCAGTGGGTTTATAGTAGATGTCGATCAGTAGTCTATCACCTGCGATGGAGATAGTGAGGTCTAGAAATGGTAGGGAAATGTCTGAAATGGTCCAGGTGTATTTGAGTGCCGGATGGCAGTTAGTGGTGAAATGGAATCAGTCAATGAGTTGTGTATAGGTGCAGGAGGTAGCACCAATGCAGTTGTCAATGTAGCAGAGGTAGAGTTTGGGGATAGGACCATCGTACACCTCGAGCAAAGATTGTTCGACGTACCCTACAAAGAGCTTGGGCCCATGCGCGTGCCCATCGCTACACCTTGTATTTGGAGGAAATGGGAGGAGTCAAACAAAAAGTTGTTAAGGGTAAGGTCCAGCTCTGCTGGGCGGAGGAGAGTATCAGTAGACAGGGATTGGTTGGTTCTGCAGTCGAGGAAGAAACGGAGGGCTTTAAGACCCTCCTGGTGGGGGATGGAGGTGTAGACTGACTGGACATCCATGGTGAAGATGTGGGAATGGGGGCCTGGAAAACGGAAGTCATGGAGTAGACGAAGAGCGTGTGAGGTGTCTTGAACATAGGTATCTACCAGATCAATGAAAAGACAAAGTACAGGAAAGAGATCAAGAGGGATGGCTCAGTGGCGCAGCAGGTAGAACTGCAGTAGCACCAGAGATCCGGGTTCAATCCTGGTCTCAGATGCAGTCTGTGTGGATGTTCTCCCTTTGACCAAGTGGATTTCCTGCAGAAGCAGATGGTTTCCTCCATCATACCAATGACATGTGGGTTTGTTGGTTAATTGATCTCTGTAAAATTACTGTGTAGCGAATGGATGCGAAAATGGGATAACATAGAACTAGTGTGAAGAGATGATCGGTGGTTGGCATGGACTCAGTAGGCTGAAGGGCTTGATTCCACATTGCGTTTCTTAAAAAAGGTCTCAGGGTGCCTTTAATATCAGCCAGACTTTTGTTGTTCACCAAAGCAAGTGAGGATGTGAACACACGAATGAACAGAGCTGCTGTAGAAATGGTTAAGTTTCATGTTCCTACGCATCCATATCACCAGTAACCCAATCTGGCCCCTACATTTTGATTCGGCGATCAAGAAAACGCATCTGCATGTTTACTTTTTTAAGCATCTGAGAAGAATTGGCATATCCATAAGGATTCTCTAAGACTTCTCAGTGCACTATGTGGGATATTGCAACCTTCACGTGGTCCACCCTATTTCGACTAATGCAATCAACCTGGCATGCACAATCAATTAAGATCAAATAGAACAAGTTGTCCTACAACGTTAGGCTGTGCACGCCATATGCAAGAAGTGCACTATAGACTGTATTTTGACAGGATACATCCTAGTCTGGTATGGTAACTGCTCTGTTCATGCGCACCTGAATCTGCAGAGAGTCGTGAACACAGACTAGTGCATCACAGGCTCATCATTTTCTTCTATCCAGTACATCTTAACAGGATGTTACATCTGAAAGGCTGGAGGTATCACAAAGATACATACCACATTGGCCATTCCCTTTTCTCTCTTCTGGAAAAAGATACAGAAGCTTGAAAGGTCAGATGTCCAGACTTAAGCACAGCTTCTTCCACATTGCTATCAGGTTCCTGAACCACTCTTTCACATCACATTCTCAGAAGTGCCACCATGTACCCACCTTTACCCCATTTGGTTATTTTATTATTGTAGTTCCATTTTTTTTCACAACTTTGGATTGCACTACAATCTTAATATATTCTGTTTTTTTGCATATATTCTTGTCTTTATTGTTGTAATTTATCGTTATTGTACATGTACTGTTTACTCTGTGAAGTTCATACAAACAAAAAAAAAAATGGCTAATTAAAAGAACTGCAAATGCTAATAGTGTTAAATATTCTGACTAAGTTAACAATACTCATTTAGTTACCTGTACTTTTCTTGAAGTTGACGCAAGAAAAAATACAATGTCTAGCGCTGATTTTTTTTAGCAGTTTCTGAAGAAGGGTCTCGAAACGTCACCTATTCTTTTTCTCTAGACATGACTGACTGAGTTACTCCAGCATTTTGTGTCTTTCTTCAGAATGGACATGATTTGCCAGCTGTGGACATGCCAAGCTGTTGTAAACCTTTGCCTGTTCTACTAAATAGCCAAACGCCTTTACTATTGCAGCCACTGCAATCCTTATTTTCGTGAAGTGAGGGATATATTTTTATCGCGTGTGTCTTGAGATACCTCACGCACTTTCAGTATACAAATAGAAGGCTTCTTACATTGTGCAATAAAATTCACATCATCTATAATGGAATAGAATACGCACAGCTGGGGACGATGCACAGCGCAGGTGAATATTGGGCGATCTTCAGTGCGCCAGACTTTCCCGGAGGGCTGCATTTCCCCCCCCCCCCCCCCCCCTTCCCTTTAAACTGGTTATGTGCGGAAGTTACGGTTGGCGAGGCAGCATCAGGCCGCAATGTATGCAGTATCTTAGTCGCTCTGGCTCTCAGCTGACTGGGTGTGCGGGGCAATTCCCCGCCCGTCCGCCCGCGGTCAAGCAGCGGAGCGACTGGAAACCCCCCGCGCCTTGCCCGCTGATAAACAGAGAGGCGCGGCGGCGCGCGGGCGTCCGTTTGAACTAACGGTCGGCGAGAGCTCCGCGCGCCGGCTGAAGGGGAGGGTCGCGGGCGAGCGCTCGCGCCCGCGCCCGCGCCGATGATGCGCGCACCGGCGGGAGTGTGAGTGCGAGTGCGAGTGCGAGACCGGACCTGCCCTGCCCCCCCCCCCCCCCCCGGGAGGGGCGCGGAGGTGCAGAATGCGAAGGGTATTGGGTGCCAACCGCCAGCGTTTCCCACCACTGGCCGGCAGCAGCGGCCTCTCCGACTTCCTCCCCAAGTTGTACATCTCACACGCGATGTTTGCACTGGTGTGCGCCGTTAGTTCCGTGCGCCCGGTGAAGGGTTTGCCGACAGCGGTCTGGTAAAGGACACTGACACTGAGGGCAGGCACCTTGCCCGCGCGCGGACCGACCCTGACCTCGCGCACTGGGCGACCTTTGACCCCGGCGAAGGAGGCGAGCCGCATCTCACTGCAATCGACAGAGACCTGTGGCGACCATTCGCCCCTGTAGGGCGAGGCTGCCCACCTCAGCAATGAGGACATGAAGCCTGAACCACCGTCACCTTCAAACTCACCTGTACAGAGTGGCAGCTAGCGGGACCTGTAGCCTCATTCAGTAGTGTAAGTCTCTATGTTGCCCTTAGTGACTGACAGCCCAATAAGAATTATCCATCCTAATTCTATTCTCTATCTTTGCCCCAGTAAGTGACAGTACATTTCACACACAATCAAGTACGTTTTATATATGAAGATAGACACAAAATGCTGGAGTAACTCAGGGAGACAGGCAGCATCTCTGGAGAGATGGAATGGGTAGTGTTTTAGGTCGAGACCCTTCTTCAGATTGTCAGGGGAGCGGGAGGTACCTAGATAAGGAAGTGTAATGTGTGAAATCAGGACAAAGGGAATAAAGTTCAAGGAATGTGTAGAATAGATAATTGTTAGTTGGGAGAAGATAACAGCAAAGCAAACAGTTAAAATGTAATCGGAGTCAAGGTTACAAGTAAGACTGGTCAGTGGACTGGGAGGGATGGAGAGAGAGGGAAAGCAAGGGTAACCTGAAGTTAGAGATGTCAATGTTCATACCACTGGGGTGTAAGCTGCCCAAGCGAAATAGTCCCTTCGTCCTGTTTTCACACATTACACTTCCTTATCTATGTGCCTCCCTCTCCCCTGACATCAGTCGGAGGTAAGGTCTTGACCCGAAACATCACCCATTCCATCTTTCCAGAGATGCTGCCTGCCTCTCTAAGTTACTCCAGCATTTTGCGTCTATCTTCGGTTTAAACCAACATTTGCAGTTCCTTCCTACACTTTTTATATACTGTTTAATGTGAGTTTCTCCTCTACCACCCTTTAGGTCAGGAAATTCCAGACCAGCTCCCCTCTAATCCTACTAATTCCTTTTAAATGGAAGATTATTTAGTAATGATTCTTCTGTCATAGTTATACAGCATAGAAACAGGTCTTCTGATCCACAGTAGCCATCTGACCACCTATCCATATAAATCGTATTCTCCGCACTTTGGTTTAAAGCTTACTATTTCATGGCTATTCAACTACTTGTCTAGGTGTATCTTAAATGGTATGAAAATATCTACCTCCACTCCCTCGGGTTATGAATTTGGGATTGCAACCACCATCTAGGTGAAAATACTTTTCCTCATATCCCCTCAGCTGATTTTCCCTATCTGTTTCGGCATTCTTTATTTATAACCTAAAAATCACATCCTCAATCTTCCCCTTTGATTGAACTACCTCATGTCCTGTTTGATGCCCACTACAAAGATGGTTTGACAGAAAAAAATACTTATTGAGTTTATCAACGGTCGATAACTTGCTAATATTTCCACCAATATTCACACCACTGAATGTCTCTTGAGGTAGAACTTGGCACATTGTAGTCATCTCGTTATCTGTGATGACTTTGATGACATTTACACATACCATGGTCCAGATGAAAAGCTTGTTCTTTAAATAAACCAATACTTCAGGATTTCCTTTCCAGTTTGGGATAGGAAAATCATTCAACTCTTCTGTTTGTTTTTGGATCACTGTAAGTTTAGCATTCTTGCTGCATGTATCTGATTACATGAGTAAATGCCATGTAATATCATTGTCAATAACATCTCCCATCACTCTGGCGAAGATTGAGAGTAAACTGATGTTCTTTGCTTAGTCACATTGAATATATCCTAGCTATTTTTAAACAAATAATTCCAGAGCAGTTTTTACCCTTACTCCTCATCTTAAACCTTTGCTTTCTGCTCTTTCATCTGTGCTGTAATCAACCAATGTGTGCCGTAGGAAAAGCTTCTTCTTGGGTCTCCTATCTGCACCTCTCAAAAATGTGTGTACGTCTATCAAGGTCCTCTCATCCTCCACTCCTCCAAGGAAAACAAACCCGGTTCCTCTTCATAACTGAAACATTCCATCCCAGGCAGTATCCTGGTGCATATCCTCTACACCATCTTCAGTCCATGTAGTATGGTGACCAGCAATGCACATATTATTGTAGTTGTAGCTTAACTGATATTTTTTTAAAGTTGTACAAAGACTTACCTGCTCTGATACTCTTATGTACTGGCAAATAAAGGTACGCATACCTGGCTAATACAGGCATACATTCTTCACCAGTTTATCTATCTGTGGTACCAGTTTTAGGGATTTTGGTCTTGAAAATAAGGTTTACAGGTTTTGCATTTGGTCATACCAGTTGAGATAAAGATATTACTCATTTGGATTAAATTGTGTCTGGCATTACCGTGCTTAGTTTACCAACTGATCAATGCCATTCAGTAATCTAATAATGCCATGCCAACTATCAGCAATACCAATATATTTTTTTGTCATCGGCAAATTTACTAATTAAATCTCTTATATTCACATCCAAATTATTAGTATAAATAACAAACAGCAAAGGTCCCTGCACTGAACGCTGCAACACATTACTGGTTACTGGCTTCCAAACAGAAATGCAAGCCACCATATCAGCTTCTGTCTTCTATTAGCGAGCCAATTTCAGATCTAATTTGCCAACTTGCCTCAGGTTCTAACATTTTGGACCAGTTATCTATGTGTGATTTTGTCAAAGGTTTTATTGAAGATCATGTAAATCACATTAACTGCACTTGCCATGTAGAATCATGCAGCATGGAAACAGTCCCTTCAGTCCAACGTATCCATGCTGACCAAGATGGCCCATTTGTCTAAGTCCCACTTATCTCTCTTTGACATATATCCTTCCAAACCTTTCCTATCCATGTACTTGTCTAAATGTCTTTTAAATGTTATTGTACTACCTCAATTACTTCTTCTAGCCATTTGTTTCATACACCCACTACTTTCCATGAGAAAGAGTTGTGCCTCAGGTTCCAATTGTATCTTTCTCCTTCTTTCTTGAACCTATGTCCTGGGAAAAGTACTCTGTGCATTCACCCAATATATTCCCGTTTATAATCTTATGCACCCCTCAGCCTCCAACATTCCAACAAATAAAGTCCTAGCCTGCTCCACCTCTCCCTAAAGCCCAGTCCTTCAAGTCCTGGCAACATCCTCAGAAATCTTATCTGCATCTTTTTCCCCTTAATGGCATCTTTCCTATAGAAAGGTGACCATAATTGAATACAATACTCCAAGTGTGGCCTCACCAACATTCCATTTTCTACAAGCATTCCCTTACTGATGAAATCCAATGTGCCAAAAGCTTCCTTCACCACTTTCAGGAAGCTATGTACTTGCACTCCTAGATCCATCTGCTCTGCAACACTCCCCCAAGCCCAACTGCATACTGTGAAGGTCCTGCCCCAATTTTACTTCCCAAAATGCACCACCTCAAGCTTATTTGAATTAAGACCTATTTGCCATTACTCAGCCCACTTGCCCATCTGATCAAGATTCAACTATAATTCTTGATATCCATCTCTACCGTCGATGATACCACCTATTTTAGTGTCATCTGGAAATTTACTGATCATGCTTTGTATATTCTGATCCAGATCGTTGGTATAGATGACAAACAGCAATTGCCCCAGGACTGATTGCTGAGTCCTGGGGAAATTTATCCACAACACTTTAACTCTCCTTCCCATTTCATTCTGATCTTTCTGCCTTGCCCTCCTCTATTATAAGTGTTAAACCACATGCAAACTGGAGGAACAACACCTCATATTAACCAGCCCTATTCCCAACTCTTTCTCTGCTACATTGGGGCTACCTCCTGCACCCATGCAGAACCCATAGACTTTATTAACATCAACACTAACTTTCACCCTGCCCTCAAATTCACCTGGACTATCTTGGACACCTCTCTCCCCTTTCTCGATCTCTCTGTCTCCATAACAGGAGACAAATTATCGATGGACATCGATTACAAACCTACCAACTCCTAATGCCTCCTGGGCTACTCTTCATTCCAATCCTGCCTCTTGCAAAGATGCTATTTCCTACTCTCAATTCCTTGGTCTCTGACGCATCTGCTTCCCAGATGAGGTGCTCCATACTAGGACATACAAGATTTCCTCATTCACCAGAGAACGTGGGTTCCCCCCTTCTATCAGAAATAAGGCCCTCATACATGTCCCCTCTGTGTCCCCTAGTTTTACTCTCGTTCTTCCTCCCCCTCCCCCCAGACACAACAAGGACAGAGTTATCCTGGTCATCACCTTTCACTCCACCAACCTCTGCATCCAACTCATTATCTTCCAACATTGACGTCACCTCCTAAGGGATCCCACCACTAATCACATCTTCTTATCTCCACCCCTTTCCGCCTTCCACAGGGACTACTCCTTCTGCAACTCCTTGTTCATTCATCCCTTCCCACCCAAACCACAGCATCCCAGGCACTTTCCCCTGCAACCACAGGAGATGCAATACCAGCCCTTATACCTCCGAGTCCATTCAGGGACCCTGATAGTCCTTTCAGGTTAGACAGAGGTTCACATATACCTTCTCTAACTTCATCTACTACATCCGGTGTGGGCTCTTGTACATTGGCAAGACCAAATGTAGACCTGATGGTCATTTTGCTGAACACTTACTCTCAGCCCACCTAGACCTACAGGTTCCTCCTGGTTGCCAACCATTTCAAGTCCCCTTCTCATTCCCATACTGACCTTTCTGACCTTGGCCTCCTCCATTTCCAGAGGGAGGTCACATGGAAATTGGAAGAAAAGCACCTCATATTTCACTTGGGTAGCTGTCTACACATTGAATTCTTCAATTTTAAGTAACTTCTAATTATACTACCCCCTTGCCCTTTTCCTCCACCTTTGTCATTTTACCAGTTCCGCAATTCTCCACATTGTTTCCCTCTTGAGATCACATTTTCCCGAGCCAACAATGGACCTACCGGGCATCGCCCTGGCTGAGGTAATTTGTGGCCTGCCCTGATTGGTCCTGGTTTTTTCTCACCTCCTTTTCCCACCCCTCCCCCAATCCAAACTTTCAGTCTGAAGAAGGGTCCCGACCCAAAACATCCCTATGGTTTTGATTTTTTTCTTCAACTGTCTACAGTATTAGCGTTTGCCATCTAAAAATAAGTTTATTTTGCTTTTGCTTTATTTCATCCTCTAGGAATCATGTCAAGCTAGGTGCTTTGGATTTGATAATTTGTGGGGATCCGAACCTTTTAAATCTCCTTCTTAAGTATGTCCCATTGCTTTGACATTGATTTTTTTCTAATCAATTTTTGCTAATTAACTAACTTCTCAGTCCACCAAAATATATCACCCCGTTTAGAATTTTTTTAAATTTCACCTTTACCCTTTTCCATAACTATGCTAAATCTAACTTGGTTTCGGGTCAGGTAGAGTGAGTAGGCAACTCAGCGAGCATTAAAGACTGGATGCAACCTAGATACTCCACAGTGAAACCGAATTGGAAATAAAAAGTTCTGCAAATGGTAAGAATGGGGTGCGGAGAGCGCAGGTGGCCGTGGGCAAAAAAAATAGAATGTTTTGTGAGCAGATTGTTGTGCCATTGTAATGACTCTCACAGCTTGTTCCATGCACCATCCACCCTTTGTGTGAAAAAGTTACCCCTCAGATTCCTATTAAATCTTTTCTCCTTCACCTTAAACCTACGTCCTCTGGTCCTCAATTCCCCTACTCTGGGCAAGAGATTCTACCCGATCTACTCAATTTATTTGTCTTGCGATTTTATACACCTTTATAAGATCACCCCTCATCCTCCTGCACTCCAAGGAATAGAGTCCCAGCCTACTCAACCTCTCCTTATAGCTAAGACCCTCGTGTTCTGGCAACATCCTTGTAAATCTTCGCTGTATCCTTTCCAGCTTGACAACATATTTCCTATAAAATGCTCAACAGAATACTCTAAACGCCTCACCAACGTCTTATACAACATTTCCTCATCATTGGCATTCATCATTGCCAACAGCCATCTTTAGTTAACTTGTGTAATTAATTAAGTGCTTGCCTGGTTTTGCGTAGATGTGTTGCCTCACAAATGCAGGTTTGCCTGGCTTTCACAATACCAAATGCAAATCCAATTTAAACAAAACTTAAATTTTTTGCTTATCAATTTTCCTGCTTGTGGGTTGGTCAGGTGAAAAATCAGCCTTATCATACCGACAAAATATTTCTATTTTTCATGGACTGACCTCATACATGTAACTTTTTTCTCAAAATACTCTTCACCTCTCTGTTTGCAAAATAACTGGTTTGATTGATACTAATGAACAATGGTGAACCTACAAATATGCATTATTGGAAATGTTACCCTCAGGGAAGCATTTTGACGCAACTGGTAGAGCTGATGATTCACAGCACCAGAGAACTGGGTTCGATCCTGACCTGGAATTTGCATGTACTCCATGTGACCACATGGATTTCCTCCAGATGCTCTGGCTTCCTCCCACATCCCAAATTCGTGTGGGTTTGTCGGTTAAATGGCCTCTGTAAAATTGCCCTTAGTGTGTAGGGAGTGGATGTGAATTGAAAGAAATAACTTTATCTCAAGTTGCTTTACTCCCAATGAGTAAAGCTGGAGTAACTCGGTGGGTCAGGCAACATCTCTGGAGGACCTGGACAGGCAACGTTTTGGGTCAGACCTTTCATAACTGATTCTAGGAGAGGGGAGAAAGCTAGTAAAGAGGTGGGGGTGGAACAAACCCTGGCAAGTGATAGGTGGGTACAGGTGAGAGGGGTTTGATTGACATTCCCCCAATGTCTCCAACATACAACCACCTCATGGACTCCTCTTGCTGTCCTTCTTCCTTCACTGGATGTTTTTAATTTCAACTGCTTGTACAAAATCAAGTTCTTTGACTTACCCACCCCCTTACCCACTCCAAGCTCACCCCTTCTGAATGCACAGCCCTCTACTGACACAGCAACAATCCTGATATTTCTATCAACCCACCAAAAAGGGTGCCTTTGTAGTCTGCCAAGCTGATCTCCACTTTGCTGAGGCCAAGTGCCAGTTCTTTGACACCTATCCCTTGTCCATGAGCCCACAGATGAACACCAGGCCATCACCCAGCCAGTTCCTGATTTCATCACTACTGGCAATTTCTCCTCCATAGATTCTAATCTTATAGTTCCTTAACAGGGTACTGCCCGTT
Organism: Okamejei kenojei; assembly: GCA_035221665.1. Classification (NCBI taxonomy): domain Eukaryota; kingdom Metazoa; phylum Chordata; class Chondrichthyes; order Rajiformes; family Rajidae; genus Okamejei; species Okamejei kenojei. Next base: position 28,541,722 of record CM069144.1, on the reverse strand, counting down.
TCCATCTCCTTCCCAAAATCCACAACCAAGACTGCACTGTCAGACCCATTGTTTCTGCCTGCTCCAGCCCCACTGAACTCATCGCACATACCTCGATTCTATCTTGTCCTCTCTTGTCCAGTCCTTTCTGACATACATCCGAGCCACCTCACACACTCGTTGTCATTTCAATATCTTTCCATTCCTATGCCCACTTAAACCTCATCTTTACCATGGATGTCCAATCCCTTTACACCTCCATTCCCCAACAAGAAGGTCAGAGGGCCCTTTGATTCTTCCTTGAACACAGATCAATTTATTTACCCTCTACTAACACTCTCCTTCATCTCGCAGAACTTGACCCTTCTCTCAACAACTTCTCTTTTGACTCCTCTCACTTTTTTCTTGTCAAAGGTATAGCCTTGCGCATTTTCATTTGCTCTGTCTAAATTAAATATTTCAATCCTGAGTGGGGACTTTAAACCATCCCATTTTAACTGGTAGTGCCATGGCTGACAACTTAAAACACAAAATTTCAGTCGCCACAGTAATTGCTCCACTTCATACTGACAAACTGGTCTTAGGCAAATAACATTTTAGAGAAGATGGCTTTGAATTTAGCATCTTGCGATTCTGAGAGTATCGCAGATACCCTTCAAGGTTTTCAGAGGAAATGCGGAGCTTGCTGAATACAATCATCTGGGCTATGTGCTGATTTACAAACTGCACCCAAAAAATACTGGAGATAGCTGTATAAATTACGTTTGCAAGTTTGAAAACATGTTGAAGTCTACAGTGTTATTTTGCAATCCTAATATTTGCTGGATTACCTATTTTGTGGGTATTGCATAAATATTTCCTGATATTAGCAGCATAATTAATACATGTTTCGATAACATCTATAACAGATAAAACATTCTATTGATTATTTTTTTGTTTTACTTACCCAGAAATGCACCACTTAGAGTACATATCTCCAACTTCTGGAAGAATGTGGCGTTATGGCTTCTTCATATTAATTTGTTTTATAATTGAAAGCTTTCAAAATATTGCTGAGAATCAATTAGTTTGCTAATGTGAGGTTTGTTTTACATGTAGATCAATCATGTGGGGATAATGGATTCATGATAAAGAACTTTGGTGAAATACAGTAGTTATATATATGAGAGCAGGCAGGTATTTTTCATGCTCTGTTGCCAGGAAAATTACCTCCCTACATCACAGCATCTTTGTAACTGTCTTATAAGATTAATGTAGAATTTTGACTGAAATGCACATTCTTTTAATATTCCAGAGCATTTATAGCTTATATTCCGATGTACTGAAATTAAGAATTTAAGAGGACTTACTGATATCACTGCCTGATTTCTTAATTGGAGGCCAAAAAAAAAATCTGATTTTGATAAATTGAGCCAACAAAATCCCAGTAATTGAAAGCCAAATCTGGTAGGAAATTAGAATTGTGACGGTGGTGCAGAAACTGAAGATGTGCAGCAGATGGCAGTAAAGAGTGTGTAAAGGTTATATATTTGTTTTGTTTATAAAGTGATTTTCCCTATAGTCCATGACATTTGAGTAGGAACCTATGGGAACTTCATACTTTTCCATAGATTAACTCAACTATGATTTGTGACAACACAAACATGGGAGGTTACTTCCTGCTGGTGTGTATCTGGATTTTGTTTGGCCCATATCCCGCTAAACCCATCCTATCCATGTACTTGTCCAAATGTTTCTTAAACGTTGCGATAGTACCTGCCTCAACTACTTTCTCTGGCAGTTTGTTCCATACACCCATCACCCTTTGTGTGAAAAAGTTACCCCTCAGGTTCCTATTAAATCTCCTCACCTCTAACCTTTGTCCTCTGGTTCTCAATTCCCCGCTCTGCGCGAGAGACTCTAAAACTCTAAAACTTTGTGAGTCTACTTATTTAGACATTTCCCTGGAAAAATCATACCAAATTGCTCTAAATTGAATTAGTCGACAATCACAACAAAAGCAAATTATTTAGAACCATTAATACTGGGAATAGTGAAAAATGGGTATCTAACAACAACATTTATTTGGTGAATTTCTGCCCCATCATTTTTTTTTACTTTAGTGGAGGGGCAGGATAGCAGTATGTTGTGATGTTGAATGCGTGGATTTATTCCCCCTTTGGTTCTAGCCCCGGCTATAGTATGGTTTATAACAGAGGATGATAACTGAGAATTAACCAGCCTCATTCATTGACATATCAAATGATTTTCATTTTCATATTCTCAAAGCATATCTGATACATAGACATTAATAATGCAACATACATATTATTTGTTATTGGAAAGAAAAATACTAGGCAAAGACTATTATGTGCAGATGGTCCAAAAGAATAAGTTTTCCCATTGAAAGGGGAGCCTATTAACAGATGGGACAGAGCCACAAAAATGTACATGATCAAAGAGGTGATCTTCTTATCCACTTTTGCAATTTGTAAACTCAGTAAGAAATCTTTAAAAGGACTATGAAATTGATAATCCATGGCATGTTTTCTGAAAGACTGCTGACAACTTTTAAGTGGCACCCATTAACAGTTGAACCTGAGCCCATGGAGCTGGGTGGGGTTGCAATAGACACTTCAGTGCAGCTTTGCTTCAAGTGATATTTGGTGGATATCAAGTTGAAATAAAACAAAACACTTCAATCACAAGAAGAGATTTAGGATGCAACATTTCATCAGGTGTAAATAGGATTAGTCATCCATCTGACATTGCATAACCCAACATTGGAGCTTCAAAATAAGGATATTATTTTCACACCTTTATTCAATTTATGCAGAAAGGATGAATGATAACGGACACAAAGGCTTAGCAGGAGGGGGGAATCATTAACAAAGAACAGAATAGTGTAAATGGAATGGCATTATGGAGATGAACAATACATTATCTAAAAATGTAATATCAAGTTAGTTTAACCTGTAGAATGCTATTGTGATTCATTTTATTGAGCAAGAAGTGAAGGGAGAGGCTGTAGTTAAATCTTTAGTACAAGCAGATAGAATTAAATGAAAGTAGGACACACTTTAGATGGTTTCAATGAACATGTTGAAAGTTGGTCCATTTACTAGTGTGAGCCTATGGCACTTTCGTCAGATCAATGATGCTGATTGGATCTAAGTGAATAACAGGCTTTTTTAGTACAAAGGCAACATTTCTGGCTTCTCTGAATTCCAAAATAAAATATATAAATGTAGTGAAGTCTGTAGAAGGAGCAATGGGGAAATCTGTTCTCTGATGCTAATTATTTCAGGTTCATATCAGGTTTATAATTGGATTCATAAATCTTGAAAATAAACAAAATCAACTTTCATTAGCTTTTTAAAGAGCTTTCACGAATCACTTACTTGGAGGAATGAAAAATTGGTTTAATGGAGGGAATATAGATGTTAATTAATGAAAGGATGCTAACCAAAGGCAATAGGTAGTTTGATTCTGAAGACTACAGAATATAACTAAAGGACCTAGAAATTAAATCGTTTAACACTTGCTTCAACACAAATAATTGAAAATACACTTTGGATGAAGTGAGATATTCTGAGTTGCTTTGTGATAGTCCAGAAATTTGAATAGGCACTTCCTGATGTGAGATATGCTTGCTTATCTGATACAATTTCAGCACCAATTATGTAGCAAGTTACATAATTCCCTGTGGCACACTTCTCTTTTAGTGTTCCATGAGGCTTAAGTACATGTTGTTATTGGAGTGACCTGTGACAGTCATCCTCAGGACAACTGTGTTTCCATCATACATTGTCAGACCGAGATATTTCCAAGATGAATCCAATTTTTACCTGCCAATAATTTACAACATAGGAGCATGATTAGGCCGCATGGTCCTTCTTATCCTTTGCAGTTTATCACATGTACATGGACATGACAGAGTATATGAAATCTTATGGTTTAATGGCTGAAATTACTGAAACAGTTAATGGTGGTTTCAAATAATAGCTTCAGTGGATTGAAATGCCCCTATGAGAAGTAAAGGCAGGTCCAGCCAATTATCTGCTATGCTCCTGGAAAGTTGAGCAGATTTCACTTATATTTTTCAATACGTGCAGGCACCTAAACTTACTGGTAAAAAGAGATTGTGCACGCAATACTCCAAATGTGGCATAACCAATGCCCTATGACGCTGAACCATGACATCCTGACTATGATACTCAATGCTCTGACCAATGGAGGCAAGCACACCATAATCATTCATTACCACTCATCATTCATCTACTTGTGTTGCCACTTTTATGGAGCTATAAACTTTGACCCCAATATCCCAATGTTTATCAATGCTGTTAATGATAGAAAATAGAAACATAGAAAATAGGTGCAGGAGTAGGCCATTCAGCCCTTCCAGCACCGCCATTCAATATGATCATGGCTGATCATCCAACTCAGTATCCTGTACCTGCCTTCTCTCCATACCCGCTGATCCCTTTAGCCACAAGGGCCACATCTAACTCCCTCTTAAATATAGCCAATGAACTGGCCTCAACTACCTTCTGTGGCAGAGAATTCCACAGATTCACCACTCTCTGTGTGAAAAATGTTTTTCTCATCTCGGTCCTAAAAACACTTCCACCTTATCCTTAAACTGTGACCCCTTGTTCTGGACTTCCCCAACATTGGGAACAATCTTCCTGCATCTAGCCTGTCCAACCCCTTAAGAATTTTGTAAGTTTCTATAAGATCCCCCCCTCAATCTTCGAAATTCTAGCAATGATCTAGCGATGATTCTAGCAATGATCTTGCCATTAATTGTATATTTTGTCAAATGCATTACTAAGATCAATGTAAACAACATCCACCAACCTACCCTCATCAACCCTCAAAAACGTAATCTATTAATCATTTTAATTTTCGGCACTGTCCTTGCATTGTATTTTTCAATCCCATTCACTTCATAAAACTGATGTAAAAATATACCCTGTTAATCAAGTCTCAAACGTAAGGTCCATGGGTTTTACCTCAACCTCACGTTTGGAGCACTGTCACAGGCCTGTACACTTTGTCAAAGTTTGCACACTCATTAATAAATATCAGCCAAATAAGTTACCTGACACCAGCAGAAGCATTGCCTATTTCTTATTGCAGAAGATAACACAAAGTAGGAGACAGCAGCAATTACTGGAGATGGGGAGTGATGCATCTACATGCTTTTTCTCCAAAGGATAAATAAGCTAAAGTTAAAATGAGATTGAATAAAAATTGGTGAGAGTTAAAAGGAAAGAAGAATATGCAAAATGCATGCCTGCACCATTAGCAATTTGTAAACCAGAAGAGGTGAACTTATTGAAAATGAAGTTATATTTATACTTAATACTCTATCCATTATTCCACTTTACATCCATTTCCAAACTTCTGGTTTACAAGTACTAATAGCAGAGGCATGTGCTATGTATATCCTCCATTTAGCACAATGCAACTCATATTTTTAAAATTCATTCGAGAACATATCAGCTAAAGAACTTTCACACGAAGGTGGTTGAAGGAAAACCAGCATTCAATTTCACAATCATAGGCATTACCATTGGCATTGATGTTGACACTGCATAAAATGTATAGTCAAGTCAAGTCACTTTTATTTATACAGTACATTTAAAAAACAACTCTCGTTGACCAAAGTGCTTTACATTGGTGGAGGTACTAACGTTATACAACATTGGTTCATAGATTAAGTACATACATAAATATATACATATAGCCCTCACTCAGAAGCCATCAAGAAAGGCTTGAGAGTAAAGATGAGTTTTAAGTCTCGACTTAAAGGAGTCGATGGAGGGGGCAGTTTTGATGGGAAGAGGGATGCTGTTCCACAGTCTAAGAGCTGCAACTACAAAGGCGCGGTCGCCCCTGAGATTATGCCTAGACCGCGGGATGTTCAGTAACCCCATGTCAGACGATCTGAGGGACCTGGAGGAGGTGTGGTGGGTAAGCAGACTTTTGATGTAGGTGGGGGCAAGCCCGTTAAGGACTTTGTAGACATAAAGGAGGATCTTGAAATTTATTCGGAACCGCACAGGGAGGCAGTAGAGAGAGGCTAGGATCGGGATGATGTGGTCCCTTTTTCAGGTGCCCGTCAGGAGTCTCGCTGCCAGTTGGACCAGTTGCAGACGGGACAGGGAAGATTGGCTGATGCCAGTGTAGAGGGAGTTGCAGTAATCTAGGCGGGATGAGATAAATGTGTGGATGATCTTTTCGAGGTAATCAAAGTGGAGGAATTGTTTTATTTTAGCTATCGTCCGAAGCTGGAAGAAGCTAGCTTTTACCGCGGCATTGACTTGTTTGTCAAATTTCAATGCTGAGTCAAATATCACGCCAAGGTTTTTGACGTGAGGTTTGAGTAATGGGGAAAGGCTTCCAAGGCTGCCTGCTATCATTTTGATTGAGTCCGAAGGGTCGAGAAGGATGACCTCAGACTTGCTCTCTTTTAGTTGGAGGAAGTTCTGGGCCATCCAACACTTTATATCCTCGAGGCAGCGGAAAAGGTTAAGCTGATTTGAGGATTGAGATGGTGTGGGTTGGTGGGTACCAATATGCTCTGGAAAGTGCAAGACAAGGCCAGTTCTCAGTAAAGCAAAGTTTTAGAGCGATAATGCATGGAAACAAACCCTTCAGCCCACTAGTCCATGTCAACCATCATGCATTCATTTTTATACTAATCCTGCCCTAACCTATTTTATTCTCCTCACATTCCCATCAATTCCCCCTCTGCCACCACACACAGATTCTACCACTCATCTACATAGCAGAAACACATTTCAGTGACCACAAACCTACTAACCTGAACAATTTCTGGATGTGGCAGGAAACCAGAGACCCATTAGACACAAATGTGGGAGAACATGCAAAGGCCACACAGAAAGCACCAGTGGTATAGACCAGGTGCAGAATAATAATGCTGCCATCAAATTAGTATTACAAGCTGGGTGTTGTCATGATTGCCCTGTGAACGATTGTTCCACGTATGCACTCTAACCTAATTACAATGATGCCACTTTCCATCAAAAGTATGCATGAACATTGTAGGTCTCATTGTAATGTTTGGAAACCCTGTGAAACTGAGACAGTGTGTAAAACTGAGCTTAGAATCATACCAGATGGAAGCAGGCCATTTGGCCCACCATGTCCATGTTGTCTTCTTCCCATCTACGCTCATCCCATTTACACACAATAAGTCCACAACCTTCTGTGCCTTGGAGTTTCAAATACTTGTCTAGATACTTCTAAAATGGGGTGAGAGTTTGCCCCCATCACATCTTCAAGGCAGTAGATTCCATACTCCAACCACCTTCTGTGTTCACAAACTCCATCTGTATACTTCCTACCTCTCAACGTAAACCAATGTACTTTTTGTCTTATCTACTCCCACCGTGGGAGAAATAAATTTACTATCTACCCAATTCGACCCGTTCATAATTTTAGATATATCTCTCAGATTACATCTCAGCCTCCTCCAGTCTCTCTTTATAATTGTAATGCTCCAAATCAGCAATCTTGGTGAATCTCCTCTACATCCTGTACAGTGCAATCAGATTATTTCTGAGGCACCCAGAACTGCACACAATATTCCATGTTTGGCCTGACCAATGTTTTAAAAAAAGCTGTAACATGGCCTCCTAGCTTTTATATTCTATACCACAGTCAATGAGGCAATATATCGGTGAGACCAAGCATAGACTTTGAAATTGTTTTGCTGAACACTTACGCTCAGACTGCCTTGGCCCATGCGATATCCCGGTTGCCAAACATTTTAATTACCCTTCCCATTCCTGTACTGATATTTCTACCCTGGGCCTCCTCCACCGTCAAAGTGAGGCCAGATGCAAATTGGAGGAACAGCACCTTGTATTTCGCTTGAGCAGCTTACAACCCAGCGTTATGAACGTTGATTTCTCTAACTTCAAGTAACACCTCCATTCCCTCCCCCTCTCTCCTCCCACCCCCAGCCTAATGCAACCTTTTATCCCCCTTGTCATCACACCCTCCCCAGCCAACAATGGGCCATTATGGGCCCAACCCTTCCTGAGGCAATATGTTCTGGTCTTTTCTTACCCCCATTTTATTTCATCCCTCCACCCTCCCTTTCAGTCTGAAGAAGGTTTCCAACCCGAAACGTCAGTGATACTGCCGAACCCACTGAGTTACTCCAGCATTTTGTGTCTACCAAACCAATAACACCGTTGCTCTTATGTCTTTTTGTAATTCAAATACATTTTTGTGCTACCACTATTGCATTAAATTTAACAATATGAGCAGCTTGTGAAACTAATTTGTGTTGGAGGTTGACATCCAAATTTGGGACTATTCAACACTGGACATTTCCATTAGACAACTAGACTAAGTGGGACCCGTTGGGTCCCAGCATCACACGGGAGGGCTGCTCCCCCAATGCAATATTCCACCTCTCCACCAATTCCAATATTGGTGGCCAGTGCGGGAGTGAGGGGCTTTCTGGAGCGCTAGTATGGGTGTTGTGGGCTGGACTGGTTTCCAGAGGGCTAGTATGGACATTGTGGGCCGAATGGATTCTTGGGCTGGCGGCTCAGACACTCAAGCTTGTTGTGTTGGCAGCTCACTCGCTCACGGCTGGTGGGCTGGCAGTTGACTCACGGCTATTCCTTGAGGGTGCAAGGCCACCAAATTCAAGTGCAGTTTCATACCATTTCAAGCAGGGTGTTAGGCCACTAAAGACAGCGAGTCGTGACCTCTCCCTCCTCCATCTTGCAGAGACTGAGCCACGCCCATAGGGTTTTATAGTCCCCCCCCCCTCCCACCAGAAGGGGTGTGGCCTTCATGGCGTGATAGACAGGAGAAGGAATCTCAAAATTTTTTAAACACTGATAACTCTTTTATTTTTCATCGATGGGAAAAATCCTCATATCCTGCGCAGCGAAGGGGGAGTGAGTAAGATGGCCAAAAATCACGGCCGTAAGTGGCAGCGTTTTTTCTAAAATCAATATACAGAACAACAAGAAGTGGTCAAGATCAGACTATTAGTAATATAGATAATTACATTGACTGTTCTAGCTGCATTAAAAATTAGAAACATTGTAAATAATTCCTTCCATAACTCCAAAGTCCTAGAAGCAATCTTTTAAGCATACAATCGCCCTGCTTCTATCATTCATATTATACAACATCATTCTATTATTTTTTTTAAATCCAGTGACAAAGAAGCAAACAGAAGTAGTAAGGTCTAGCTTTTTTCTAACAAATCTAGGGCGGATCAAGTGTCATTCTTTTGAAAACCAACAATAAGTGTTCACATAAATCTGGGTGATTGGTGGGTGAGGTTTTGGGCAGAAAAACAAGGTCTGATTAGCTTAACATGGCGACTAAAGATCAGCAAAGTAAGATTAGATAGATTATAAATTCTTGACATTAGAATAACTGTCATGCAGCATGTGGAAATAGTAAAAAAAACATTTAACTAATTCCATTGATCAGCATTTGTAAATTAGTATGGTCTTAGTATGAAGACCATCAGAACATATATGAATCGCTGTCAAAAACATGTTATAAAATTAGTAACGGTAGATTGTAGAACAACATTGATGATACGTTTATAGGAATCTAAAGTTTGAATTTGCATTATCGCATGTTTTCGCACATTGCAGAGCAAACATAAAAGAATGCAGCACAGGAACAGGTCCTTGGGCCTACAATGTCTGTGCCGAACGTGATGCCATGTTAAACTAATATCTCCTCTCTCTTCATTAATGAATGAAGAACAACTACAAAAAGAAAACATTTTGGAATTAGGTTTCTGTTATCTGCTATGGCATTGGTGAATGGCTGTAAAGTAAGGGAAACGTAAAAAATCCACCTGAATATTTTCATGTCAGCTTGTTCAGATGTCCTTGAATCTGGTATTCGTCACTCGAGAAGGAAGCTGATGGACCAGGCTGAGAAGTGTGAATTGCTACATTTTAGTAGGAAAAATTAGACGAAAGAACAGAGCAATTTGGGATGTGTGTGCATTCTTTGCCAAGAGTGGCAGAGCAGACCAAGAGATAACAAAAATAATTCCACATTTCCTACTCTAGTATTTTAAGAACAAAAAATTATGAACCTTCAAATGATTTGGGCAGAAAGATCAATTTGTTATGGGGAATAAGGATATTGTTGAGGAATTAATCAATGAGTGTGCAACTTGCTTCACAGAACTTAAAACATGCCAAACATATTACTGAAGCAACAGTCCAGTGGGAATGGTGGATCAAAAGATAGTACTGAAAAGTTGATAGGTTTGAAAACTGATAAATGATCGCATTCAACACAGTGCTCTACATCAAAAGTTTTGATGGAGGTGCTTTTTGAAATAACAAATGTTTTGGTTGCCATCTTTCAAAGTTCTATAAACACTGGAATTGTTCCTGTGAATTGGAGAGTACCTAATGGGGCCACAGTAATTTGATAAGAAGGGAGAAAGAAAACATGGAACTGGCCTAATGCCAGTGGCAATGAAAATGCTGGATTTTATAATGAAGAATGTGATTTTAAAAAACTTAAGAAGAATGATAGGACTGAAGACAGCCAATGTGTTTATGAAAAGACAACCACATTTAATTAATCTGCTAAAGTTCCTTGAGGATGAAATTAGCAGAATCAATAAAAGGGAACTTGTAGGTGTGGTGTTATCAGATTTTCAGAAGATTTTTGATGAGATACCATATAGGAGGTTGTTTAACAATATTGGAGCACAACAAATTGAGAATTGATTGTCAACCAGACAGTGAAATGTGTGAATAAATAGATTATTTAGCTTTTTTGGAGTGTTTGTAAAAGTAAATTGGGATAAAGACTGGTAAGTGGATCCAGATGGGGTTGGAACGAAGGGCAAGTGAAACCAGGTGGAGAAGGGATAAAGGTGAACAAAAGGAGAAGGAAGTGAGGTGAACAGGTACGTGTATGCAGGAGGAGAACACCAGGAATGTGGGTATCTGAAATTGGAAATTTCTATGTTAATAACATTTGTTTGTTTGTTTGGGAGGTCTAACAAATTTGATTTACAAAGGGGAAATCATGCTTTACTAATCTTCTGGAATTTTTTGAGGATGTAACTAGGAAAATGGACAAGGGAGAGCCAGAGGATGTAGTGTACCTGGACTTTCAGAAAGCATTTGATAAGGTCCAACATAGGAAATTAGTGGGCAAAATTAGGGCACATGGTATTGGGGGTAGAGTGCTGACACGGATAGAAAATTGGTTGGCAGACCGCAACATTGCAAATAGGTGCAGGAGTAGGCCATTTGGCCCTTTGAGCCAGCACCGCCATTCAATATGAGCCTGGCAAAGAGGCTCATATTGAATATCGACAAAGAGGAAACAAAAAGATTAACAGGTCCCTTTCAGAATGGCAGGCAGTGACTAGTGGGGTACAGCAAGGCTTGGAACTGGTACCGCAGCTATTTACAATATATATTAATGATTTAGATGAAGGGATTACATGTAACATTAGAAAATTTGCAGATGACACTAAGCTGGGTGGCAGTGTGAACTGTGAGGAGGATGCTATGAGAATGCAGGGTGACTTGGACAGGTTGGGTGAGTGGGCAGATGCATGGGAGATGCAGTTTAATGTGGATAAATGTGAGGTTATCCACTTTGGTAGCAAAAACAGGAAGGCAGATTATTATCTAAATGGTGTCAAGTTGGGGAAAGGGGAAGTACAACAGGATCAGAGGGTCTTTGTTCCTCATTCAATGAAAATAGGCATGCAGGTACAGCAAGCAGTGAAGAAAGCGAATGGCATGTTGGCCTTCGTAACAAGAGGAGTCGAGTATAGGAGCAAAGAGGTCCTTCTGCAGTTGTACAGAGTCCTAGTGAGACCACACCTGGAGTATAGTGTGCAGTTTTGGTTTCCAAATTTGAGGAAGGACATTCTTGCTATTGAGGGAATGCAGCGTAGGAACAAGGTTAATTCCCGGGATGGCGGGACTGTCATATACTGAGAGAATGGAGCAGCTGGGCTGGTATATTCTGGAATTTAGAAGTATGAGAGGGGATCTTATTGAAACATAAAAGATTATTAAGGGTCTGGACACGCTAGAGGCAGGAAACATGTTCCTGATGTTGGGGGAGTCCAGAACCAGGGGCCACAGTTTAAGAATAGGGGGTAAGCCATTTAGAACGGAGATGAGGAAACACTCTTTCACGCGGAGAGTTGTGAGTCTGTGGAATTCTCTGCCTCAGAGGGCCGTGGAGGCCGTTTCTCTGGATACTTTCAAGAGAGAGCTAGATAGAGCTCTTAAAGATAGCGGAGTCAGGGGATATGGGGAGAAGGTGGGAACGGGGTACTGATTATGGATGATCAGCCATGATCACATTGAATGGCGGTGCTGGCTTGAAGGGCTGAATGGCCTACTGCACCTATTGTTTATTGTCTACTGTCTATTATCTACCCATGTGAGGTGCTGGAAGATTAGAAGGTAGCTAATATTGTGCCTCTACTTAACAACTATCGACTGGTAAGGCTAACATATAGGAAGGTTACCATAGAGGATTCTGGAGAATAAGACATACATTAATTTGGAAAGACGGGTTGACAAGTTATAGTCAGCATGCGTTTGCGCGTGTGAGGTCTAACAAATTTAATTGTGTTTTTTGAAGATGTAACCAAGAAGGTTGATTAGGACGGGGCTATAGACATAGTTATTGTCCATATGGGCTTCAGAAAGGCTTTTGATAAGGAATTAGTCTGGAAGATTAGATTGCATGGGATCCAGGGATTCATAGCTAAATGAATACATAATTTGCTTAATGGTAGGTAGTAGAGGGTGATGGTGCAGAATTGTGTTTTCGAACTGGAATCCTGTGATTGGTGAGGTGCCTCTGGGATTGGTGCTAGGCCCATTGCTTTTTACCAGCTATATCAATAACTTGGATGAGAATGCTCAGGACATGATAGTTTGCAGATGACACTAAAATAGGTGGCATTATAGACAGTGAAGATAGTTATGAAGAAATGCAGTGAGATCGTGACCAGCCGAGCAAGTGGGCCAAGGAATGGTTTGAATCAGACTGCCGTGAGGCTCATCGGCCTGTAATTCTCCCTGCTTCCCTTCTTAAACAAAGGAACAGCATTAACGGCTCTCCAATCCTCCAGGTAATTGCCTGTGGTCATAGAAGATGCCATGATCTTTGTAAAGCCTGCTGCAATCTCCCCTCTCCTTTTTCTCAATAAACTGGGATAGATCCCATCAGGCCCTGGGAATTTATCTAATTTAATACTCTTCAAGAGTCCCAACACCTTCTTCTTAATCTCAAACCCACTTGGCATATTAGTATTCTGCACAGTGTTCTCTATGTCCTTCTCCTTGGTGAAAACAGGTGCAAACTACTTGTTTAATACCTTGCTAACAGCCCCTCACTCCAAGCACAGATTTCCTCATTTAACCTTAAGCAGGTCTACCTTCTTCCTCGTTACCCTAGATTTATTATTTCACTTTGAAGTCTTCTAATTTTGGTGCACACCATGAGGTTTTATTACTAACTCTATAATTGAGCTCATTGTTTATAGACTATCTCCCAAGTACTCGATTTGCAATATATAGTCAGTACCTTTAACAAAGAGATAGTTTTCAGACATTCTTTTTGTTTGTGTGCTTGGAAACACACCCTCCTTCTCTGATGACAGGACAATTCACCATTCATTACCACTCATCTGTGTAACTGAACATTTACCTTGGAAATTAACAGCAAATTTGGGGTTTCTGAGGCAATGCAGATGTCTAAAATTTGCATGAATTGCATGAATTTTTTTCATCAGCACCCTCTGACATTCATGCAGCCCATCTTGGAAATATGAAGCTGCAGTGATTTTCCACTGTTTCAGTGGGGAAACACAAACAAACAAGTTGAGACATTCTCCCTCAATTTCAGGGAAAGAGAACAGCTGTAATAATTTTTTAATTTAAAAATGTTCATTTAATTTTATTTTATACTTAATATTTAAAATAAACCTACAGGTTTGAATATTTGTGACAGCTTTGATAGTTAAAGTATTGGTTTTAAAGCTTTTCAATTGTTCGTGGTGAGGCTTGTACTAACCTCCACACACCATATTGTGATGGAATCTGTCTCATAGAAAATCCCGCAAAAACAAAGTGTTCACCACAGCTTCTGTTGTTGGTTTATCTTAGTAAATTATCACTGAAAAAACTGTAAGGTAAGTGGAATTATCTTTTCCTGAGGCAACAAGTGACGACAAATGACTACAAACTTTAAGTCAGCATTTCAAAGACACTTTTTTTCTAAACAAGGAATATTGAGCATTATGTCTTTTTTTAGGATTTGATTAAGATTTGGGTCTCTAATTGAACACTTAACCAGTGTAAGGTAAGGGATTTTAACTATGTTTACTCCAGTACATCATGCATACTTCTGGTAGAGTTTAGTTTATTGTCACGTGTACTGAGGTACAGTGAAAAGCTTTTGTTGCGCGCTAACCAGTCGGCAGAAAGATAATACATGATTATAAATGATCCTTTTTCAGTGTATAGATACGTAATAAGGGAATAACGTTTAGTGCAAGGTAAAGCCAACAAAGTCCAATCAAGGAAAGTCCTAGGATCATGAAAGAGGTAGATAGTAGTTCAGCACTGCTCTTTGGTTGTGGCAGGATGATTCAGTTGCCTGATAACAGCTGGGACGAAATTGTCCCTGAATCAGGTGGTGTGCATTTTCACACTGCTATACCTTTTGCTGATGGGAGAGGGGAGAAGGAGGAGTGGCCAAGGTGTGACTCATCCTTGATTATGCTGCTGGCCTTGCCGAGGCAGCGTGAGGTGTAAATGGAGTCAATAGAAGGTTTGTGTGATCGTCTGGGCTGTGTCCACAACTCGCTGCAATTTCTTGCGGGCAAAGTTTGAGCAAAGCATATATTAAGTATGTTTGTTCTCTCCAGAGAATGTGGGAAATCAATAAATAAAAAATTCCTAAGTTTAAGATATCCTGCAACATTTGTAACTTCAATGATCAGATTAAAATAACAAATGTTCTTGTTTAATTGATTCAAGTAAATTTGGTTATTAAAATCCCAACATGAAGACTGTTCAAATATATTTATAAAAAATCAACAAGCTGAATCTGAAAACAGCAGCAACTTTTTTTTAAGGGAGATTTTCATGGGTGGAAACAGAGTGGTAATCCAATAAAAATAATAGGGAAAAAGCTTAGCTTCCCACTCTTTCCTGTGTTATGACTAGAAAAATACGCATGGGAGATAAAAGAGATTAAAGGGCCTGTCCCACTTGGGCATCATTTGCTTGCCATTTACGTGACAGGCCGGTGGTGACTGAATCGCGACTGTCATGCGCAAATCACGCGTCGTTATGCGTTATCATGCATCAGCACAGCCGTCCGGTGTGCGTAACGTCATTAGAATACCCTGCTTCCCTATTCTCCATCATGGAAGAACTACAGAATTTATTGCTACAACAGAGACTTCTGTTAGCAGCAACCCTCATACTTGCAGATCAGCCAGGCAGGAATACAACAAGAAAGGCTAGCATGAAACCCAGGAAGATGTCTGTGTGGAGGAGGTTGGAGGTTACATGACGCGTAAAAGGCCGACTGTGTATGGGCGGCGCGCGGCATCGCATGCTTACGGACGTTGACGCATGGTGACGTAACCATGCGTCACCCCGCGATACACGTGCGACGTCAGCGTGCTTAGCCAATGCGTCAGCGTGTGTAGCCAATGCGTTAGCGTGCGTAAGCGATATGTCACGCAGGAGGCGCGCGATGATTTTGGTACACGACAAAATCCTGGAACGCTGTGCGATACCGCGCGCCACTACATGCGATTCCACCCCTCACCATGCGCTATGCAGTCACCACGACGCGTCGATATGACGCGTAAATGAGGCGCAAATGACGGCCAAGTGGGACAGGCCCTTAAGTAACTCCATAATGTTTTGTTTTGTAGTTACACTTCACTAGATACTAGACTTGTTTCCAGCAGTTTTTAATCTGATAAATATTAGGCAGATTAAATTATCCAGTTTGATCCCTATTCCTTACATAAAGTAGCAACCAAGACCATGAGTGACTAATGGAAAATGGAAAATAGCTGGCAGATAATATATTTTAAAAAATAGCATGGGCAGTGCTCTTTTGTACACAAAATGGTGAGGAAACGCATGATTAATAAACATATGCATCATGTGGCCGGAAAACAGAATAATGATTTTTAACTTTTTAGAGGTGCCTGTACACTGTACTGGTGTATACCATCACAAAAAGAAGCACTGAGCATAGGTATCTAAATTAATGCTTGGCGAGGATAGGGTCAGTTATTGATGGAGGGAAAGGTAAACGTAGATGAAATTATGAAAACAAAATATTATATAATATATTTTTACAAATTAATTGAGTATTGAATGCGATCTGTGTGTAAATAGAATGAATTTAGAAAAACCCAGAAATACACAACTAAGATGAGCCTAGGACCAGATGAAGTATTTTCAAGATTTGAAGATAGGGAAGAGATGACAGATGATCCAATCACATGTTTATGAATGATTGTCACATTTAAATGTAGAATATTCAGTATTTATGTGTTTTGTTACTTGGATAAGTTATCAAAAGGTATCTAAAACGATTAATTGGATGAAAAGGTAATGAAAATGGCTATGTAGTTCAGCTCATTGACGTACCTGTTTGATATGGATTTTCTTGCCATGGAAGAATTAATGCCTTTCTGAATGCAAAATAAACCTCATGTTCCTGCAGGTTTCACCGACCTTTACTCAGCTATACACCTGAAGAGGACCAGAAATGGTAAGATTCAAATTATTTTTCTTGGGTCAGGAGGAAACCATGATGTTGCCTACTCTGGAGCTCTATATAAATATGAAGTTGGGTCATGTTTTAAGAACCTCAATATTGTATTGGTCCAGAACTGATAACTGCAGCATACCTCATAACATTTATCTTTTCTCCGTTTCAAATGAGAAGACTTTCATTTTATTTTTTAGTCTTGCACATTTTGCAGTCCAGTCTCATCTCAATGCCCTCTTTTTTTCAGAATTTTTTGCATGCCATTCACTTCAATGTCCTTTGCTAACTAATTGTGACTATTTGCTTCCTCATGAAGTTTGTTAGTTTTAATCTGTGCAAAGCTGTATAGGTAAAGTGACCTAAAATGATTAACATTAGTATGTCACAAAGCAATTTTACTACTGAAATTTCATAGAAACTGGATTTATCAGAGCGATCTGACTAAATATTCAATTCTGCTCAGCATTTGTTTGGATGATGCCACACTGAACAAAATCTTCAGTTAAGTGCAAACCTTTTTCACAAAGGTAAAGGTAATGGTACAATGTGCCCATTCAAAATACTACATCCACGGGCACCAACAGAATTTGATCATAAATAATTTTAACCTGATCATCTGGCAAATTTATTGGGACTGGAAGCATTGCCCAGTGCAGTGGGATTGTTGAAGGGCTTATCTTAGAATGGGGTTGACTTTGACACAAGCACCAACCATCAATTGATATAAATTCTCCTATAACAAGTGAATGAAAGTGATGCTGAGTGACCCTCATACACTTGAGGCAGAGGAAAAATGCCAGCAGCAAAATCAAGACCATTTTTGACAAGTATGTCGTCAAGAAGTCCAGGGAGGTCAGCAAAGACCTAGGGAAATTACTCGCCTTGTGCATATTTCAAAGCCTGTGGCAAAGTCAGAAATACTATTAAGGACCATTTAGCAGCACACATCATTCATTCTCTTTCTGCATTTTCTTCACCTTATTCAAAATCATGTAATAGTGACAAATGATTTGAGAAATATTTGAAAAACAATTGTATAGATTCCATGCATTCAGAATTATTTACTTAAAATGTCTTGATAAATTATTTCCGATCAATTTCGTACAATTATATACAGAGCCACTATGTATGTTAATGATTTTCTTAACTCCTCAGAAGTCTATTTGCAAGGTTGATGATTGCCTTACTCAACATGATATTAATAAATAACAAATTGTAATGAAATCAATAAAAATTGTTTCAAATTGGCAAGTTAAATTGTTCCAAATTACTCCACACTCTTGAGCATATAATTCAGTTTGATACATCAATGGAACATTTTCAGAAGTTGCACCTTTCAGATAAGAAATTAAAGTGAATCACCAACTGCCCCTTTATTTGAACTTTCAAGTTTCTACTGATGGTATAAGAAGAAGAGCAGTGAAACATTCCTAGTGACCTGGACTATATCCATCCTTTAACTTTCACTACCAAAAAGACTGATTATCATTTGGTGCTGTTTGAACAAATTGAATTCTCTGTTTTCTGCATCATGATGGTGACTTTATCTCAAAAATAATTGATTGATTGTGAAATGCTTTGAATTGGCTCAAAGCTTTGAAAGATGTTATACAAATGTAAGATTTCTTTAACTGTGCTGTATTTATGTGTTTCTCCCATTAGGTCACTCTGTTGCACTGTGTGTGCTCAGTCTCTTCTATGTTTGTACTCTTCCAGAGGTACAAGCAGACAAAGGCTGTCCATATTAAGGGAATGTGAACTGGGAATTGATAGATCATAAAGTGCCTTGGAGGTGAGAGAGGATGCTGAATAAGATTATGTTTTTCCTTATATCCTCTTTGAGAGTGAAAGGTTGTAGTAGATAGAGCCTTCTGAATGCAGAATTGTAAGTCTGACAGACTTTAAAGTTGAAGTTGCTAGAAGAAAAATAAAGGCTCTTGCATGGAACGGGAAAGAGCTTGTTTGAATCAATTTTGGTGAAGTGGGAGCTGTGGTAAGGTAGGTGCAGAAAAACAACCATATGGTTTATAATGTGCAGGAAGAAACTGCAGATGCTGGTGTAAACCGAAGATAGACATAAAAAGCTGGAGTAAAAACTCAGCGGGTCAGACAGCATCTCCAGAGAAAATGAGCAGATGACGTTTCAGGTCGAGACAATGTCTCCTGTTCATTTTCTCTAGAGATGCTGTCTGACCCTCTGAGTTACTCCAGATTTTTGTGTCTATCATATGGTTTATAATGTAAGTCAATAAATGGTTTATATTTATACTGGAATCAAATAATCTTAACCCCATGTGAGTCAAACTAACAGCAAGATAAACTATTCTAGATCTAGGTGAGAAAAGCTAACTACCCAAACTCACTAAATTAACAGCCATCTTGATTTGTTAATTGCATGATGTACATGCAAAGCATGTTTAATAAGACTAATAGGATATGTAGTGAGATGAACTATGGACCAATTGCCTTAATAATTGAGGTTTTATAGTTATTTCTTATTTTTAAATATCATCCATGACAAATTACTAAATTACTGCATTTTTTACATGGAAAGTGCCACTGTTTAAATGAAGTTGCTTTCAACATTGACTTGCTTTCCCACAAACACCGCCCACCAACTACCTTACACAAATACACACACTATCACACAGCAAATGTGACATTCCTTCAATTGCTAAGGTCATTGTCCTTTTATTTAGGTCATATTGTACCATATCCACGCTTAGTATAATAGAGGAAATTAAATGTAACCACATTTTTTGCTTGTTTAACTATAAATCTTGCTACAGTTCCTGTGCTATGATCCCAATTGTCTAGCAGTGAAAATGGGTGACAGAATTCCCTGTGGGAAATTATATTTTCCAAGGCAATGGCCAGAAAGTGGTTTATGCAAAGCTTAATAACCTGTAATCTAACCCCCAAATGTGTTAACAAAACAAATGACCATATCAAATATTTGTAGCGATCTATTCTCTACCTTAGGCAAAAGAATTTGGAGTAATGGAGAAATATGAACCCAATGGATATGATTATAAAGTATCCTTTTACTTCCTTGAGTAAGGACCTCAACAAACACCCTAATTCTATTTCATTGTTATATCTAGGCCATGCTGAATAATGCACTTGGGAACAATGACTAATTTGTGATGTTCACCTGGGAAATAAGGTCTATAAAACCAAGCACTGTACAAACCGTTATCTCAGATCCAACGGAAAGTTTGAATTCAGAGGATCTGCACCTCAACAGGTGAGAACATTTCCGATTAAGACACTTTTATATATAGAGGAAAGTTGAGTTTAAATAATATGTTGCAATTTTTGCAATTTTGTTTTGTATGTCAAAAAATGAGATAATTGATGTGAAATATAAATTCATATTGATGTGTAATTTGAACATTTTCTTTTTTATTTTAACCTCATTCTATTCATTATTTGAAATCAGTAAACATTGTTCCTTTTTTCAAAAACTTAAGTTTGAGATGTTCTCCTGTATGAATCAGGTTTTGAGAATGATTCCCTATGATGTGAGTTATCACACGCATGCTCACATTTTAAGATTCAATCACAATGCTAGAATCTATAATTAAGGATGTATAGAAGGAAAACCATATTTGAGAAATCTATTAAAACATTTTAGAAATGGTAACTGGCCAGATAGATAACGACGAACCAGTGGATGTGATTTATTTGATTTTCAGAAGGCGACACAAAAGATTATTGGAAAAAATGGAGGATTACGGATTAAGCATGTGGGATTAAGGATAATTACTGGCATGGATTGAATATTGGTTAATACACAGAAAATTGATGGGATGGAATAAAAAAGTCACCATCAAGTTGGAAGGCTCTATATGTTGTAAGGATTAAAGCCTGGGTCCCAGCTGTTCAGTAAATTGGATGAGTCCAAGTGTAATATGTCCAACTTTGCTGATTAAACCAAAGGTTTATGCTCGAGTGCAAAGGATGTAGAGAGGCCTTGGTTTGATATAGGCAAATGAACGGTTCAGCCATTCAGATGAGATTTCTTCACTTCAAGTTAGCGAGTGTTTAGAAATTGTTGTTTCATATGGCTATGGAGGTCACTGAGTATGTTCAAGGCAAAGATCAATAGATTCTTAGATAGAAACCTGAGCAGAATGGTGGAGCAGACACTAAGGACAGAATAGATATATTTTTGTTTTTTTGGTTCTGTTTAAAAGTAACTGTTTCAAATTCTTCATTCAGAATATTTTGACAGTACTTCACAGTATTTCACAAATTTGTGATGCACTATTCTTAAAACTCATGTGAATTATTGACTTCCTCCTCAGAATGATCACAGATTAGTTTCTTGGATAGTCCTGGGAATCACTGGGGAAAATGTAGAAATGTAGTATTGTACTAAATCAATATCCTCGGCCAGAAATATGAAGTTAACAAAAATAACAATTTGATTTTTCGTGAATTCCACTGAAGAATAAAAATTACTGTAAGTCAACTTTCTGAACATTTCTTGCAATGAGCTAATTATACAGGAGGACAATTTCAAGAAGCCAAATCGCCATCTGAACTGAAATCATGGTGACAACACTTCTGAGTAACTTTAACCTGTCAGTTTTATAAATAAAATATCCTTTTAAATAAAGAATAAAGGTCATTTGTTTAATTAAAAACAACTGTAATAGCTTTTGATGTACAGAAATGATACGAGGCCGATGACCAACTGAACATTAGTTGATGACATTGGCCGTGCTTTTGTTTAGTGACAAGCCTATTTTTGTTCACTACATCGATTTTCTATCACTGAACATTCAGATGAGGCACCGGAAGCTGATTTATTTGTAGAAGTGTCAATAGTGCCTTGAGGAGGAGAGGATTTAAAAGAAATATAAACTAAACAAGTACAGCAACAACCTGAACAGCTATTATATTCTCTTGCTGCTGGCATATAACAAAACCTATTAAAAAATTCACTAAATAATTCATTTATTTTAGCCGCATCCAAAAACATTCTCTTACATATTATTGATATGGTGACTCATTCTCTGACAGTTGTGAAGGACTATGAAAACGTATTATGAGAAGAGTTAAACATATACTCAAACCTCAATTTCTTGTAATAAACGTATAATGTAAATTCATCTCTTAGGGTTGCCTTTGCAATTTCCAGCAACAGAGTGAAACAACAATTTGGATCACACTGAGGTCGTTTTGCTTAATTTTGGGTCAAAAACTTAAGTATTCACATCTTACTCTGGAAGATAACCTGGGTTGACTTACACAATATGACTTTGAGATCTGCATCATCAGAAGTGCTGTGAAGTAAATGGAGAGATATACTATTGTCTAAGATTTAAATTGAAACCTAATTCTTGATGAAGAAGGGGAAAGATTTATTTGATTGGTCTGGTTCACTTTCCCCATTGAAAGAAACAAAGGCAAATCAACTGATTGTTTATTGTCAGTTGCTGTTTGTAGGACCTGGACTTTAATTGTAGTTACGTCCAAAAAACAGTGATACTTTCTTCAGGTAGTAAAGCAAAACTATGCATTAGTTTAGTGGCTCATTTGAAAATGAATTTGTATTTTCCATTAACAGCATGTACCCATTCATGAATAAATATAGAGGCTGATATATAGGAACTAGCAAAGAAATATTTTGACTTTCTCCATTGCGATTGTAGAAACTACATCATTTGAGATGAAGTTGTGCTTTAGTAGAAAATTAACCTGTTCAATATAAATTGCATTTTTTGTAGCATGGGGCCCCTTCACGATGTAAAAGTAAATTTAATTCTGCATATTCCCCACCCACAGGCTTTGGAGTCAGATTAAGAATGTTGAATATATTTGCGCTTTGGGCTCTGCTCATAATTGCGGAAGGTGCTTTTCAAAATCAAACTGCGCACCCATCAGGTCGTGGACATCCTGATCCATCTGTTGAGTATAACATGTGTCCCATTCCAAACCAAGACTATCCTTTCAATGCAGATATGGTCCCAGCATACTGTGTCTGTATGCATTGTAAAGGGCCAAAAGGAGATCAAGGTCCTAAAGGAGACAGAGGAAACATTGGAGCACCAGGTAGTCTTTGAACGTTATTAATTAATCTGCAATGTATGTGTTTACAAATGTTATTCATGAACAAAACATCATTCAAGCAACCACTTCATTAGTTATGAGGTTATAACACTGAATCAATCCTTATAAAACAAATCCAGTCCCAATAAAATTGAACAGCTCATAAGACCATGCAAAAAATAAAGTGTGAAATTGAACTAGTCCCCCCCCCCTAAAAAATCTTCCTGTAAAACTGAACCTATGTTGTGTCAATAGTGTATTAAAAAATATAGTAATAAAGGGAGAAATAGTTGAATGTTTGTGTTTACATAGTTTTTCAGCTTTCATGACACTTCGGTTAAAATTACAAATGGATGAATGGGAGACTCCTGCAGTAATTCACCTGAAGAATTATTTTGAGGTTGTGAATAATTTATTTTAATATGCTAATTTCATTTAGTTTAGAGATACAGCACGGAAACAGGCCCTTCGGCCCAACGGGTCCGCAACCGACCAGCAAATCCCGCACACGAACACTATCCTACACTAGCGATATTTTTCACATTCATACCAAACCAATTAACCTACAAACATGCACGTCTTTGGAGTGTGGGAGGAAACCAAATATCTCGGAGAAAACTCATGCGGTTGTGGAGAGAACGTACAAACTCTGTACACACAGCTCCCATAGATGCGATCGAACCCGGGTTTCTGGCACTGCAAGTGCTGTAAGGAAGCAACTCTACTATTGCGCCACTGTGCCACCCACTTAGCGCACTAATCTTAACATATTGTATCATTTCATATGTATACATTGCAAATGCAAAGAAAAGACTATAAATCTCATGGCCCATTAGACATGATATTAATATTAAATCCTGTATAAGAGCCGGTATGGACATTAGATTTACATGTGAAACTGATCTAATATATGGAATTTTGTATGGTGAGTGACTGATGAGAATAAAATGCATAGTACGAATGATTGTGAATATAAAAAGCAAAAAATATTGAATTTACATGATTTGAAATAATAAAATAGCTTGTGTGTCAGAGATCTAATGATCAAATAAATATTACATAAATATATAAACTGTACTCAAGTAACAGTTGGGTTCAGTTTTTTGGGATATCCATGTCGATTTTGTCCTCAAATTAGAAAAAAAAACCATGAATAACACTTGAAATGGTAACCAAATCGTCACAGTATTGTACAGATTGGCATCAGAGGCATATAAGATGGCTAAGAAAGAACAATTGCTAAAGAGAGAGAGAGAGAGAGAGAGAGAGAAAAGTATTTCTGCCGTGCATAGGGATGAACATACGTACATTGGACTTCTGAATTCAATAATATTCTGAGCTTATTTGTATGTCCGGTATCCATGTCGAGTGTTCATTGCCCATGGACAGCCTGTACTAAACAATTATTAGTAAAACTGCCTGATAAGTCCAGGCCAACATTTATATTGCCCTCAAACCTTATTCTAACCTCACTGTCATTTACATTACCTTAATTAGCATTGCGTGGGTTTTCTCCGAGACCTTCGATTTCTTCCCACAGTCCAAAGACGTACAGGATTGTAAGTTAATTGGCATGGTATAAATGTAAAATTGTCCCTAGTGTGTGTAGGGTAGTATTAATGTGCAGGGATCATTGGTCGGTGCAGGGGCCTGTTTCCACGCTGTATCTCTAAACTAAACTAATCTTTAATGTCTTAAGGGCCTGTCCCACTTTCACGACCTCTTCCGAGTTTGCCCTTGACTCATACTCGCAGCATGGTTGTCACAAGTCATAGGTAGGTCATGATGCTAGTCGTGGCATCAAGTAGGTCGGGGCGGTTTTTCAACATGAAAAATATCCACCAGTAAAAAAGATCGTGAAAGTGGGACAGGCCCTTTAATGTTCCTTACGAGCATCTACACTACCTGCAGTGCTCTCCATAATGTTTGGGTGAAAGACCCATCATTTATTT
Organism: Okamejei kenojei; assembly: GCA_035221665.1. Classification (NCBI taxonomy): domain Eukaryota; kingdom Metazoa; phylum Chordata; class Chondrichthyes; order Rajiformes; family Rajidae; genus Okamejei; species Okamejei kenojei. The sequence continues at coordinate 28,516,913 of CM069144.1, read as the reverse complement.
ATTTGCCTCTGTACTCCACAATTTGAGATTTGTAATAGAAAAATCACATGTGGTTAAAGTTCACATTGTCAGATTTTAATAAAGGCCATTTTCATACATTTTGGTTTCACCATGTAGAAATTACAGCAGTGTTTATACATAGTCCCCCAATTTCAGGGCACCATAATGTTTGGGACACAGCAATGTCATGTAAATGAAAGTCATCATGTTTAGTATTTAGTTGCATATCCTTTGCATGCAATGACTGCTTGAAGTCTGCGATTCATAGACATCACCTGGGTGTCTTCAGGAGAATATTCGTTGACATACTAAATCTCCTCAATCTTCTAAGGAGGTAGACGCATTGATGGGCTTTCCGTTTGAATTGCCTCTATGTTCTTTTTTATAGTGTGATCAGAATAGTACACAATAGAATAAGTATAAGCTTAGGTTAAGCTTGTGCTAAGATTTGTATTCCATCAATGTTAGTGATGACAAACATAGGGGAGTTAGCATTGCATCAGTAGATTATATTTTTTGTGTGTTAAAATGTTGTAGAGAGGTTTGGGAATTTAAGACTTAGTTAAATGTAGGCATATCACCAATATTTCAGCAAAAGATGTTAGAGCTTGAAAGAATTGGATGAGAATCCAGATATCTTGAGTGTTGCGCTGGACGAGGAGCGAAATTGCAATGATTTTGGATAACTATAGTAATAAAAGCAGCACAGTTTAGGTATAACAAGGAGCAAGAAAGAAAATGTTTAAGAAGTACTAGTCATAGATTATGATTTAAAACATGTTCAAGGCATGGAGTTCACTTTATATTTAAATACTGACAGAAATTCAATAGATTTATTTGAAAGGATTATGTGGGAAAACTCAATGGAATATATTTTGTCACATTCTAGGCTGTCTATTAGATCTTTTGGGATAGGCACAAATACATATAATAATTGAACAGAAACACCCTTGACCTTGACCAATGAGGCAACATGCCATCCTGGAGTCTCCCCCTTGACCACATGCCTATATGTGCCCCTGACTATAGAATCTCTTATCAATGCCACAAGTCTCAACTTTGACCCTCAAAACTGCATGACAGTGTCAGTCACAATGCTATTGATCTAGCTGACTTTGCTTTCCCCTAAGAGGTTATCCTATCAACAATATCCAAAGAGGTATACCTGTCAATACCTGTACATAGGTGCTTGAAGGCCGGCACAAACACAATGGACCCAAAGGCCTGGTTCTGTGATGTATGTTTCATGACTGCTTTAAATATTGCTGCTTAGGAGTCGGTGGTATGTTCAGCTCCAGTTGACAGCATTGGCATCAAATTAACCTTGCATGACTTACTACTTTCCGTGCTTTCAGTAGGCATTAGTATATATTAGTATATATGCTTATACTCAATATGATGGTGCAAATAATCACATGTAAAGGCACCAAACATGGTGAACAAGTGGGTTACTTTATTCAGGCATTATAGATAGATATACATGCACGTTGGTCCTCTAACAAAGTTGTTGTTGTTACTGCGAGGCTGTTGCCTCATGGGCTCGATCTGAGCCCATGCTGAGGTGGAAGGACACTCACCCCTATAGAGAAGACAGCTGGTCAGCTTGAAGTGAGAGAGAGAGGGTTGTCCCAGGGTTCGTTATATATCCCAGAACACACCCCAGTACCCCGTGACAACTCCTCCCTGCCATTGCCCAGTCACGTGACCGACTGCTGAGGGTTCATGTAATGGCCCAACCACCGGGGCTGCCACAGGACCCCCCCAGAACCAGAGGCAGGAACACGAGCAGGCTGACAAAATGCAGCAGCCCGACTCGTAAACTAACATGAGGTCAGACGTCGAAAAGGGATTGAGCGCGCTCACCTTCTACCGGAAGGTGCGCGAGCATGGTCGAGGGCAGCTCTTGCAATAGGTCAGGGGCATCCCAGCTATGGGTCGGGACGGTGGGACCCACGGACGCAGTCGACGCTCCGGCTGTGGGCCATCCAAAGATACCAACGCAAAAGCCGCAGGATGAACGAGGTACAGACCAGTCACGTCACCAGTAGGGGAGCTTAATCTGAGAAAGTCGGCGGTAACAATGCAAATACAAGAAACTAACAGTAATAGTAAGCTACGTAATTACAGTTTACTGTGGGGGGAAAAAGCAAACTACAGTGAGCAAACAGCAAAGATACAGCGAAGTCCAAAGTGGTCGGATTACCTGTGTTTGAAACTGGAGGCTGTAGTAACAACAAGCGACCAGTGGTGGCGCTGTAGACGTCAATCAGGCTGCAGAGACGCCACTCGACCAGAGATGCGCTGTTGATGGCGGTCGGGCTGCAGAGTCGCCACGCAACCAGAGGTGGTGCTGTTGACGGTGGTCAGCAGGTCGACCACTGTTTTTGGGAGTAGACCGCTGTGGCCATTTTGGCGGACGGCTGAGGCGACCTGAAACACCAACCTAGGTGTTTCCAGATGCGTGCAGGGCGGCCGGCATCGACGGGCCTCGCCCCACCGCTGCAGGTAGGGACTCCACCCACCGTCGCCGGTGTCATCGGAGACTGGCTGCGCCTGCGGCAGAGGCTGGAAGCTGCCGGGGAATCCGTCACTGGACCGCCGACTCGCGACTGGCTGAGGCTCCACCCCACTGCTGGGCCGGACGGGCAGCCAGCACCCAGGGATTTTCGGGGTCCGCACCAGTGAGGAGCAGAAGGACGTCTTTGGGCAGCCGCCCCAGATAGGCCCACCCTATTGGGTGGCTATGCCTTGAGCAAAGTGGCTGGCGGGGTAATGGGCGGGCCCGCACTCTCCCCGCTCCCCGGAGCCATCGGGCAGTGATGCTGGGGGAGGGGGGCTTCTACAACCTCCTGCAGCAACAGGTGGGGGAGCGACGGTCAGTGGAGGAGCAGCGGCAGCTGCGGCCTCTCAGCTCTGGTGGGCAGCAGCTGGTGGGGGAGCGGTGGCAGCCACGGCCTCTCAGCCATGGTGATCGGCTCCGGGCAGGTTATGCAGTCGAGATTGGCGGCTGTCTAACAAGGCCTGGACCGTGCCCAATGACCCGGGCGGCCTTCGGCATACCTAATGCAGGGCCTGGTTGGCGGCAGCATCGTTGAGCTGGGCTGGGCTGTCGGTTGCAGACATCAGGTCACCATGGTAGATGGTCGGCTGCGTGCGTCGGGACATCCAAAATATCCATTGTGGAACGTCGGGGTCACCAATGTAGAGGCACCAAACGTGGTTGTTACAACTCCCAAATGCAGGTACTTTAGAGCCGCGTAACATAGTCAAAAACCAGGCTCAAGTTCAAGAAAATAGTCTTTTATTTAATTAAAACTCAAACCTGATTCAAAGTACAAGAATAAACAAATAAACAAAGATAACAGTGCTCCAGCCAGCCTCGTAATGGGCCATCGAACTAGAGTCTCTAACCTGTCTAAATGGAAATAACCCTGAAACAAAATACACGAAAACCCTCAGGTCAGCACTTATCTGTCCCAATTCAATATTAATTAACAAATGTAGGTAATAATACACAAAGTTCTATGCCATGTGGCCAGGCCTCCTGCAGTTCAAACCAGCAACCTGCTCACGAGCCAGGGTCAACGAAGAGAGAGAGAGAGTTCTGGGAGATTCTGGTATTTAAGCTTCTGATGAGTCACCGTCACCTGACGCAGCTTGGCCAATCGGGTACAGGAGCCCTTAACCCCTTGATTCCTGACTTCCAGCCACGGGGCCTGCACTCAGGAGAGAAACACAAGAGTTAAGTACATAGCATTCACCAGAGGGGGGGGGGGGGGGGGATGTACCTAACACCCCCACCCAAAGATACTGAATAAGCTTCGGAAGAAACTATTCAGTGACAAAGGAACTTGCCAAAACAGTTTTATCGAGTCCAACTTAGACACAAAAGATGCACTTCCCACATGATCACCGCAATCCTCCATCCATGGAAGAGGATAGCAATCTGGCTTAGTTACACGATTCACCTTCCGAAAGTCCGTGCAAAACCTGTCCTCCCCATTAGCCTTCGTAGCCAGTAGACACGGAGAACTCCACGGACTACAACTAGGTTCAGCAATTGCATGCTGCAGCATATAGTCAACCTGACCTCTTAGACGTTGACGCTTGTCAGGGTTGACCCGATACGGATGCTGTTTAATTGGCGCAGCACCGGCCACGTCAATGTCATGCTGCAGCACAGATGTTTGAGAAGGCACATCCGAGAACAGTGACCAATTTGACCCCACCAAAGCAAGCAGATCATCCCGCTGGCTTCCAGACAAATGAGACAACCGCAAGGGAAGCGACTCCAAAGCTTCAGAGTTGCACAGCTTTCCCTGCGTCACTGCCATCGACAACCGTGCCTCACCCACATCACCACCCGTGTCAAGGGGCAGCACTACTACAGCCAAAACCGGCTTAGACAAAACCAAAGGACACAGCTCCTCCCCATCAACCTGTACATGCTCCTGCTCATGGTACTGCTTCAGCATGTTGATATGACAGAGCTGAGTCTTACACCTCCGATCAGGGGTACCAATAACGTAATCCCTTGCACCAACCTTCTTAACCACCTGACAGGGACCACTATACTGAGCCTGCAGACTGGAACCAGGAATAGGCAACAACACCAGGACTTTGTCACCTGGAGAAAAATTTCTACTAGAAGCCTTCCTGTCGAACCAGCCCCCCCATCCTAGACTGAGCAGAGGCAAGATCACCCATTGCCAGTTTGCATGCCCTCCGCAGTCTAGACCAAAAGGTACAGACGTGGTCTAAAATACTACGTTTTTAATTCTCCTGCAACCATTTCTCCTTCAGGACCCTCAACGGACCACGAACAGTATGCACGGACACCAGGTCAGCAGGACTGAAGCCTATAGACTCCTGCACGACCTCACGCACCGCAAACATAACGAGATGAACCCCCTCATCCCAGTCTCTGTCAAACTCCAGGCAGCAAGTCCTCAACATGGAATTCAAAGTCTGGTGAAACCGCTCGAGAGCTCCCTGGCTCTCTGGATGATACGCACTGGAGTAACAATGCTCAATATCCAACAACTTCATTGCCTGACCAAAAACCTTTGACATGAAGTTGGAACCTTGGTCACTCTGCACCACCTTGGACAAACCAAACAATTAAAAAAACGTAGTGAGAGTCTTCACAATGGTAGGGGCAGTAATGTTACGCAAAGGGACCAGCTCCGGAAAGCGGGTAGACGCACACATAATTGTCAATAAAAACTTGTTGCCCACCCTTGTCCGAGGTAGAGGACCCACACAATCAACTAGAATCCGTTCAAACGGCTCCCCGACCACAGGGATTGGATATAAAGGCGCAGGAAAAATCGATTGGTTCGGCTTGCCTGCCACCTGGCAAATGTGACAACACCTGCAGTGCTGCTTCAAGTCCTTTTTCAACCCTGGCCAAAAATAATTCCATAAGATAAGGTCATACGTCTTATTGACCCCCAAATGTCCACCCAGAGGTCCATGACGAGCCAAACAGAGCATCTCATCCCTATACCGACAAAGTATCACAATCTGATCAACCACGCTCCAATCATCATGCCCTGACATATCCAAGGGAGACCACTTTCGCATCAGCAAGCCATTCCTCAGAAAATACCCCTTTGCTGTGGAATCCATATCCTCCTCAGGCACCGAGCAGTCGAACAGATCCGATAAACCTGGATCACTCTTTTGCTCCTCAACCAGCCGGTCACGTGACAGCGACACGGGCACATTTTCAGACAAGACCCCATCTTGAGATGTAGAAACACCCTCCACAACACAGGATCCATCCTCCTGATCCCCAAAAATGCTCTCACTCAGGTCCACTACATCCTCAAACTTTGCCTGGCTCTTAGCCATAGCCCTTGTGACAGCACAAGCTGTGAAGACCGTCGGATGCTGCATAGCCAATATATCAGGACTCTGCCCCGTTGGAACAGCCTTCACCTCAGGAGTAATTAAAATTCTACCTCCTGCCAAGTAATTCCCCAAAATTACAAAAACTCCCGCAACAGGAAAACATGGCCGTAACCCATCAATTACCCGGCCTGAAACCAACTCGGACTCGAGACTCACGGTATGCAAAGGCACTACCATGTCCTCCAACCCGAATCCTACCACAGGGACACTGGACCCAACCGATGACTCCCCAGAAAACGGCAGTACACTATCCAATATAAAGGACTGAGTAGCACCAGTATCATGCAAGCTGGATACTGGAACTCTATGACCCCCATCCTCTAGAGAAACAAAACCTTTCGTGATGAACGCAGAATAATTCCTACACTCATCAGACACAGGCATCCCAGGAACCATAGGTGCTTTTTGTGTACCCACCAAAGCCCCAGGCTTTACATTTATCCTTTGCAGGACGGGACACGACTTTAAGATGTGCCCGGTCCCTTTACAATAGTAGCACACAGGACCTTCCTTAGTCCTGAAATCTCCGTCAACCTTATCAGCTCGGACCTCCCCCTGTATTAATGAGCTGACCCTTGCAGGCACAGAAACAGCTTTGGTACTGCCACCAGCGACACCACCATGATTAAACGGCCGTGCACCAAAACTATAGGATAGCCCAACAAACTCCATTTTATGAGTCAATAGAAACTCATCTACTAACACCGTGGCCTTAGACACCTCCCGTTCCCTAGAAAAAACTCAGGAAGCATTCAATTCCATCTCCTGCAACTCAAGGCGTTTCATTTCAAGCTCTGATTGGAGCTCTTTCTCTCTTATTTCAAGTTCTTTCTCTCTTAAGGCCCTCTCCTCCTTTTTCATTTCAAGCTCTGATTGGAGCATGAGCTCTTTCGCTTTTAAGGCCCTCTCCTCCTTTTTCCTTTCAAGCTCTAACTCCTTCAATCGAATGGGGTCCCCCATTTCCTGACTCGGCTTTGTAGAAGATAGAGGACTGTCTGCACCAGCAGGCAATACCCCACTCCTCACCAACGCAGACCATAACTCCAGCTTTATAGCGTCTTTCTTCAAATGCTTGTCAATCGGCACCTTATAGGTCTCTGCCAGCATACACAAATGCTCTTTGGTACATTTATCTAACAACTCCCGACTAGGAGCCTCAGTAAATTCCTGTACTTTAAACTCCATATCAAATGTAGGACCAAACCACCAGCCAAAACCTGGTCACAAATGTGACCCAAATGGAAGAGGAAAAGAAAATCTCCTCACAACACAGAATTTCTCAGTCATCTCACACACAGACTTCCTCAGTCACCAGAAGCCTACCAAAAAACCCCCAAAACTGTCTAGGGTCCTCAAAGCTTAGGATGAGCCCCCATTTTGTTACAACTCCCAAATGCAGGTACTTCAGAGCCGTATAACATAGTCAAAAACCAGGCTCAAGTTCAAGAAAATAGTCTTTTATTTAATTAAAACTCAAACCTGATTCAAACAACCCAGACAAGGACAAGAATAAACTAATAAACAAAGATAACAGTGCCCCAGCCAGCCTCGCAATGGGCCATCGCAATGGAAATAACCCTGAAACAAAATACACGAAAACCCTCAGGTCAGCCCTTATCTGTCCCAATGTAATAATACACAAAGTTCTATGCCATGTGGCCAGGCCTCCTGCTGTTCAAACCAGCAACCTGCTCACGAGCCAGGGTCGACGAAGAGAGAGAGAGTTCTGGGAGATTCAGGTATTTAAGCTTCCGATGAGTCACCATCACCTGACACAGCTTGGCCAATCGGGTACAGGAGCTCTTAACCCCTTGATTCCTGACTCCCAGCCACGGGGCCTGCACTCAGGAGAGAAACACAAGAATTAAGTACATAGCATTCACCAGAGGAGGGGGAGGAGTACCTAACAGTGGTGAACAAATGGGTTACTTTATTCAGGCATTATAGGTAGATATACATGCATGTTGGTCCTGTAACATAAAGTTGTTGTTGCTGCTGCGAGGCTGTTGCCTCGTGGACTCGAGCTGAGCCCCTGCTGAGGTGGAAGGACACTCACCCCTGGAGAGAAGAGAGCTGGTCAGCTCGAAGTAAGAGAGAAAGAGAGGGTTGTCGTAGGGTTTGTTATATATCCCAGGACACACCCCTGTACCCCGTGACAACTCCTCCCTGCCATTGCCCAGTCATGTGACCGACTGCTGAGGGTTAGTGTAGCTAGCGGCCCAACCACCATGTGCCGCCTCACACACACCTTAGTCATCATAATTTGAAGCAATCTGGTATCATGAGCATCCAAACAATATGAGGGATGGAGACAAATTGTACAGTCTTCGACTACTTTATTTGTGCAGGGATAGTTGTTGGGGATAAGGTGACAGATAGTGATAGTGTAAGATTTATTCTCAGAGATTAGATCGCACCCTTTTTCCTTGTGTTAAATGAGCGTTACATTTTGGCCTACTGACACCTTAGGGTGCACGAAAATAATGTGAGATTGGGGGTTCCTCGCTTCAAGAAATAGTTATTGTGGGTCAGCCCTTATTAGAAACTTATTTTCAAGTCTGAAATTAGAGCTGCTGCAAGCGGCCAAAACGATGAAGTACGTCAGCTAGGTGAAAGTAATCCCTTTGCAGCAGACATATCGACTGCAGTATAGATGGAGGAAAAAATCAAGGCATTAACATAGTGGAGTTACTATTGGGATGGGGATGAGGGGAGATTTAATGGCCCAGTTTGAACATACAGTCACATTTGAATATAGTCTGACTGAGCCAAGTGCCAATATCAAGCTCCTCTGCAGCAGCGAGCCTGATGGTGCCCAATGCTTGGGTGTCTCCAAGCCTTCACAGCGATGGAGCCACAGGCTGATACAGCTATGAACGGTGCCATCAATGTAGAGATTTGTTGTTTCTTTACTTAGGGCTGCGGAAAGTGTGAATGTTTTATTCCATAGAATATCTCAATGGAGATAAAACATAAAATATAAAATAGAGTTCAATATAGAGTTCTGACCATGTTTTTTAATTCAAAAGATTCACTACTTTCTGAAATATGCCATATGTGTTGGGTGTTAATAATGAACAACCTTTTGATCTAATTTCTCATGGTAATAACTTAACAAGTGGTGTATGACAAAGTAAGAAATAAGATGGGGAAAATGTGTCGTTAGAGTGAATCATCATCTGGTCAAATTTCCTGATGGATAAAGCATCCACAAAAAATGGGTTTAAATACCTTAAATCATGCTCAACATTACACATAATAAGCTATTACATGTAGAAAATAGGTACCCTTTTCCTAATTAAAATTCTTGGTTTGAGCCGTTTGGAATATAATGTAAGAAAGCCTGACAATGTGCTTTTGTATAATTTCATGTTTTGTGTTTTTACAACATTATCTTATGTGTGGCAGGAAGACAAGGCTCGAGTGGCACAAAAGGAATCAAAGGAGCAAGAGGACCTAGGGGTCCAGGTGGTTTTAGAGGGATAAAAGGTTTGTGATTATTTTCATTTGATTTGAATTATTCAAATGCATGATGAGGAAATGTTAATGAGGAAATGTTACAATAAAATTGCTGAAATATTTAGGATGAACTTCACTTTGGTCAGCAGTGCTCAACATACTGGTTGTGGTAATGTCTGCACATTCCATCTTATTATTTTCACATTAATTTATTTGCGAATGGCCAAAGACAATTTTCTTCCCCATGCACATTATAAGTTACTTAAGAATTTTAAATAATTAATTAGTTAATATACCTGAACTAGTCTGAAGAAGGTTTTAAAGAAGGAACTGCAGATGCTGGAGAATCGAGGGTACACAAAAAGCTGGATAAACTCAGCGGGTGCAGCAGCATCTAAGGAGCGAAGGAGATAGGCAACGTTTCGGGTCGAGACCCTTAGTCTGAAGAAGGGTCTCGACCCGAAACAGAGTCTGAAGAATAGTCTCGACCCGAAACGTCACCCATTCCTTCTCTCCAGAGATGCTGCCTGTCCCGCTGAGTTACTCCATCATTTTGTGTCTACCTTTAATTAGTTAATAGCACTCAAAACATGTATTGTTCATTATTTTATAATTTAGTTATGAAGTAAATTCCATCTTCTACAATATTGCCACATCTTCTTAAAATATATGTCCATGCAATCAACCTTACTGACTGAAATAAACAAACTTCAACTAACTAACATTCAACACATCCCATAAAGGTCACAATATCTCAGATATCAGATTATATCTAAATAGGTGTAATCTGATATCTAAACAGATATCATGCTAGTTAAATAGATGATATTTCACATTAATTGAATTCAATTAGTGTACTGCAATTGGTACATTTCAAATTCCAACATAATTTTTTTTATTTATCAAATAGTCCACTCTTTCTTTAAGAGAGGCATTGTTAAACTGGTCTTCTAAAATAAAAGTTAGCAAAGAATGGGTAAGAACTTTTAACATGTTGCCGCTGGGAATATTGACCTATGTCAAAGGATCATCGCATAACAGAGTCCTAAAGTCGTAAAACATGAAACAAGCCCTTAAGCCTTTTTTGCCTTGGCCTTTTATGTACTTGTGTAGATGTTTCTTCAAATGACCTTAATGTACCTTTGTGTGAAAGATATATCCATTCAGATCCCCTCTCAGCTTCCTACCTCTCCCTTAACATAGGGTTTCTTGTCTTTGACACCCACCACATGGGAACATTTTGTTTACGATCTACCCCATCTTTCTCCCTCATAATTGTATCTGTCCCTCAGTCTCCTCTGCCCCAAGGAAAATAAACCCAGCCCAACCCTGTATCATCATTTGTGAGACAGATTTTCCATGAATAAAGCCATGCTGACTCTCCTAATGCATCCCTGTCGTTACAAGTGAAAGGAGATCCTGCCCTGGATAATTCTGTTTTCCCATGGTTTGCCTATCGTTTTGTAAAACTTGTTAGTCTCTAGTTATCTACCTATCCCATGCTGTTTCCTTTGAATAAATGAATATTATTTTCTATTCGTCAAAGATTCAGGACTTTACCCTTGGCTAACAAAGATGTCCATTTAGGCCCAGCAATCTCCTCCCTTGCCCCAAATGCATCCCACTGTGCATCTCATCAGGTCCTGGATATTTGTCCACATTTCTGCATCTCAAGACATATGTCCTCATCCCTGATGCTGACATCCAAAACAACTTTGTTCCGTTTGCACCTCCTTCTGCCATGTCTTTCACTTTGGTGAATAGAGATGGAAAGTATTTGTTTAGGACATCAGTGATGGTTTGACGCACAGATTGTACTTATGGCCCAAAAGGGGGCCTACTCTTTCGCTGGTTGCTTTCTTCTTCCTAATACCCTAGGATCTACCATAATCTTATCTATCAATAATATTTATAGGCCCTTTTTTGCCCTCCTATCTTTTTAAGTACTTTCCTGCGATCTCTCTACTCATGGAATTCTGTCATTTTCACTTCCATATGCCTATCATATGCTTCCTTTATTTTCATTCACTTCTCAGCATCTCTTGCCATCCAGGGTTTCCTAATTTTGCTATCCTTAAGGGGCTGTCCCACTGCGCCAACCTAATCCACGAGTTCAGGCGAGTTTGCCCTCGACTCATACTCGCAGCATGGTCGACACGAGGTCCAAGGAAGTCTTTGTAATTCTCCTTCATGCTCGAGAGTAGTTCCCGCGTACTTGAGGCCTCAGCTAGGTCGCAGCGTATTTTTCAACATGCTGAAAAATGCCCGCGATTAAAAAAAGGTTGCCATGGAAAAAATCTATATATTTTTACTCATAGGTTTAGTCGAGGTAGGTCATAGTAGATCGACATGCTATTCATAGGTATTGCCGGGTAGTCGAAGGAAATCGAGGATAGTCGAAGGTAAAGCTTGTTGAGCAATGTTAAATGCCCACTAAACTTTATTATAAGTTGTCTGGCGTGTCTCCACTCCTTCTCCCCCCCCCCCCCCCCCCCCCCACCCACCCCCCCCCCCCCCCCTCTCCTTCCCATTGAGGCATTGAGGGATAGGAACATTAAAAACAAAGATATGGGACATGCAGCTACTCATACCTGCTCTATTATTCAATAAGAACCTGGCTATTTTACCTCTATGCTCCCTCAATCTTCCATGTCCTTTAAGATATATATATAATATCAATCCCTCCTTTAAATATACTGCGAATATACTGAGTGATTAAGTGAGTTGCATCTCCACTGAATAACCAGTCCATCGTTTTGAGATAATGATCCCTGGTTCTAGATACTCCAGCCAGGCGAAACATGAAACATGTATTCTGCTTCTGTTCTGTCAAGCAACAAACATTTTCATTCTTCAATTAAATTTCCTCTTATTTTTTATAAACTCAAGAGAATATATGCTCAGCTTTCTTAATCTCTTCTCACACAACATACCATCTTGGGTATTAATATGGTGATCCTTTGCTGCATTCCTTCTATCGCAGTAGATTTTGCCTTAAATAGGGAGACTGGATGTGTATATAATCTTTCTCAAATGATCGATTTATATATAATTCTGATTACACTTTCCATATTTACGTTTGATTGCTTTTCAGGGATCAGCACCAAAAATTAAATTTAAGCTTTTGAAATATTGCTATGTACTGTTTTGGTTTGAGTTTCATGCTTTTAATTCCAGGACAGAAAGGAGCTCGAGGTCCAAGAGGCATGATGGGACTCAAGGGGATTCGAGGACGTCGTGGCTTTGAAGGCCGTAGAGGTATGTCACTGAAATGTCAAATGCATTTACACTTTTTTGTTGTTGATTTTATTGTCATACAACGGTGAAACAAGCCCTTTGGTCCAGCTTGTCCATACCGACCAAGGTACCCCATCTAAGCTAGTCCAATTTGCCCATGTTTGGCCCATATTCCTTTCAATAGACAATAGGTGCAGGAGTAGGTAATTTGCCCCTTCGAGCCAGCACCGCCATACAATGTGATCATGGCTGATCATTTACAATCTGTACCCCGTGCCTGCCTTCTCCCCATATCCCCTGACTCTGCTATCTTTAAGAGCCCTATCTAGCTTTCTCTTGAAAGTGTCCAGAGAACCGGCCTCCACCGCCCTCTGAGGCAGAGAATTCCACAGACTCACAACTCCCTGTGTGAAAAAGTGTTTCCTCATCTCTGTTCTAAATGGCTTACCCCTTATTCTTAATCTAGAATCCGCCAACATCGGGAACTTGTTTCCTGCCTCTAGCATGACCAACCCTTAATAATCTTATATGTTTCAATAAGATCTCCTCATCCTTCTAAATTCCAGAGTATACAAGCACAGCCACTCCATTCTCTCAGCATATGACAGTCCTGCCATCCCGGGAATTAACCTTGTGAACGTACGCTGCACCCCCTCAATAGCAAGAATATCCTTCCTCAAATTTGAAGACCAAAACTGCACACATTACTCCAGGTGTGGTCTCATTGGGGCCCTGTACAACTACAGATGGACCTCTTTGCTCCTTTACTCAACTTCTCTTGTTATGAAGGCCAACAAGCCATTCACTTTCTTCATTGCCTGTTGTACCTGCATGCTTACTTTTATTGACTGATGAACAAGGACCCCCAGATCCCGTTGTACTTCCCCTTTTCCCAAATTGACACCATTTAGATAATAATCTGCCTTCCTGTTTTTGCTACCAAATTGGATAACCTCACATTTATCCAAATTGCATCTCCCATGCATCTGCCCATTCACCCAACCTCTCCGGCCTTTATTAAAAAGTGGGATAACATTAGCTACCCTCCAATCCACAGGAACTGATCCTGTATCTATAGAACATTGGAAAATTATCACCAATGAGACCACGATTTTGTAGAGCGACTTCCTGAAGTACCCTCGGATGCAGACCATCAGGCAATGGAGATTTATCAGCCTTCAGTCCCATCAGCCTACCCAACACCATTTCCTGCCTAAAGTGGATTTTCTTCAGTTTCTCCGTCACCTCAGATCCTCTGGCCACTAGTACATTAGGAAGATTGTTTGTGTCCTCCTTAGTGAAGATGGATCCAAAGTATCTGTTCAACTCATCTATTTCCTTGTTCCTTATAATAAATTCTCCTTTTTCAGTCTTCAGTGGTCCAACTTTGGGCTTAACTATTTTTTTCCTCTTCACATACCTAAAGCAGCTTTTACTATCCTCCTTTATATTCTTGGCTAGCTTATCTTCGTACCTCATCTTTTCTCCCCGTATTGCCTTTTTAGTTATCTTCTGTTACTCTTTAAATGTTACCCAATCCTCTGGCATTTTATACTGTCCCTGACTTCCCTTGTCAGCCACAGTCGCCTCATTACTCCCCTTGGAATCTTTCTTCCTCTGTTGAATGAACTGATCCTGTATTATTCCCAGAAATACCTGCCATTGTTGTTCCACTGTCATCCCTGCTAGGGTATCTTTCCAGTCAACTTGGCCAGCTCCTTCCTCATGGCTCCATAGTCCCCTTTGTTCAACTGTAATACTGACACCTCTGATTTACCCTTCTCCCTCTCAAATTGTAGATTAAAACTTACCATATCATGGTCACGACCTCCGAATGGCTCCTTAACCTCAAGTTCCCTTTATCAAATCCGGTTCATTACACAACACTAAATCCAGAATTGCATTCTCCCTGGTAGGCTCCAGTACAAGCTGCTCTAAGAATCTATCATGGAGGCACTCCACAATCTCCCTTTCTTGGAGTCCAGTAGCAACCTGATTTTCCTAGTCTACCTGCATGTTGAAATCTCCCTTAACAAGTGTAGCATTACCTTTACGACATGTCAATTTTTAATTTTGATTCAACTTGCACCCTATATCCAGGCTACTGTTTGGTAGCCTGTAGATAAGTCCCATTGGGGTCTTTTTACCCTTATAATTCCTTAGTTCTATCCATATTGACTCCACATCTCCTGTTTCAATGTAATCCTTTGCAATGGACCGGATTTCATTCCTCACCAACAGAGCCACCCCACCCCCTCTGCCCACCTGTCTGTCTTTTCGATAGGATGTAAACCCTTGAATATTCAGTTCCCAACCCTGGCCCTCTTGCAGCCATGTCTCTGTAATTCTCACAACATCATACTTGCCAATTTCTAACTGAGCCTCAAGCTCGTCCATTTCATTTCTTATACTTACACTTCAACCTTTCCTATACATGTACCTGTCCAAGTGGCTTTTAAATGTTGCTTTAGTATTAGCTTCAATTTGCTCTCTGGCAGCTCATTCTATATATGCTCTGAATGAAAAAGTTGTGTGTCAGGTTCATGTTAAATCTTGCCCGTCTCACCTTTAAACATATGTTCTCTTGTTTTTCATTCCCTTACCCTGGGTAAAAGACAGTGCGTTCAACCTATCAAATCCCCTCCTGATTTTAGACACCTCTATAAGATCACCTTTCAGCCTCCTGTGCTCAAAGGAATAAGGTCATAGCCTGCCCAAACTCTCCCTATTATAAATCCCCTCCTAGCAATATCCTCGTACATCTTCTCCGCACTCTTTCCTGCTCAATGGCATCATTCCTATAGCAGGGTGACCAAAACTGAAAATGGTGCTTCAAGTGTTTCCTCACAAACTTCGGTAACATAAAATCCCAACCTCTCTGCTCGATACCCTGACTTAAGGGCCTGTCCCACTTAGGAGACCTCCACTGCAAACTCTGGTGACCTTAAGAGACTTAAAAAAAATCAAGGTCACGGTGACCTATGACCTCCTACAACCTTCCACGACTGTGTATGACCTCCTACGACTATGTTGAAGACCTCCCTCGACTATGAAGAAGACCTCCTTCGACCTCCTTTGACTGTGTTGAAGACTGGCTTCGACCACGTACGTTTTACTTGAGGATGGTCTCTGGCAAATCATTCTGAACCATGCAAGCAAGGAAGGAATTAGTTTGGAGGATGTTAATAAAAACACAACTACTGCTGTTTGCAGTAACCCTTTTGCTTCAGCAGCCTTTTAAGAAAGGCAGAAGGGGAAGAGCAAGGGTGAAGAGGAAGCACAATAAGAGGTCTCAATGGGTGAATGGAGATGATGTGATAGACTGTCCCAGTACACCAGATGACTGGAAGAGAGTGGCGCTGAGCTTTGACAAAAGATGGAACTTTAAGCACACTTGTGGGGCAGTGGATGGCAAGCATGCCATTCTTGTCCCTGTCCCTGTACCCCTCATTTTCCTTTTCGTACAGGATGGCATTCTGCTGGAACCATTCCTCAAGGTCCCCCTCCTGCTGCCTGGTGAAGGTGTAGGGCATAACCTTCCTCCAGCCCTCCCTCACCACCAATGGGGCATCTGCCTCTGATGCTGTGTCAGACACAGGAGAATGGGATGCTTTGCTGCCTTCAAATAAGGCAGTGAAGGATGGGGTGATGGTGGGGACATATACTACCACCCTGGTCTCCTCCTCCTGGGGTCTCTTGTGCAGGGCTACCTCCTCCTGCACTATCACCTCCTGTGGCATCACCTCCTGCCACTCCTCCTCCTGGATGGGCAACATCTGCATGGCAGTTTTTTTTTAGGGTTGTGCCCGCCCCCTGCGCTGCTGCCTTTTTGGTGCCATTTTTAAAATGCAAGTCTCCTCTCCAAAAAACTCTCCAGCTATGAATGAACATGCATTGGAGTGACTGAGGTGACATGCTGCTGTTTAAATAACCTTTTTTTTTCTACTGATCTTTTTTTCACCCCGGAGCTATTACCTTCAACCACCTTTGACTACCTATGAGTAGCATCACAACCTAGTACGACCGACTTCGACTAAACCTACGACTAAAAAAAGATTGATTTTTCCCACGGCGACCTATTTTTAGTCGCGGCCAATTTTGAACATCTTGAAAAATATGCCGCAACCTAGCTGAAGCCTCGACTACGTGGAGACCATTTTCGACCATGAAGGAGAGTGACAAAAACCTCCTACGACCTCGTGGCGACCTTCCCGTGATTATGGGCCACGGGCAAGGCCGGCAGAGGTCACGGTGGAGGTCTCCCAAGTGGAACAGGCCCTTTATGAAGGCCAATGTACCAAAAGGCTTCGTGGCCACTGTAACTACATGTGATGCCACTTTCAGGGAACTATGTATATGTACCCCTAAATCCCTCTGCTCTGCAACACACCCCTGGGTCCTAACATTCACTGTGGTCCTGCCATGAGTTGACTTCTCAAAATGCAACACCTCACACTTAGCCATTAGCCAACTTCATTAGCCATTCCTCAACCCACTTGCCCAGCTGATCAAGAGCCTGCTGTAATTATTGATAACCATCTTCACTATCCACAATACCACCTACTTTAATGTCAGACTTACTAATCATGCCTTATACATTCTCATCCAAATCATTGATAAAAATAATGAACAGCAATGGGCCCATGGGAGACATGACCTCCCATGTACAAAACCATGTCGACTATCTCTAATCAGACCCTGTCTATCTAAATGCATATCTTATCCCTGTCTTATCCCTCAGAAACTTCTCCATTAACTTACCTATCGCAGTTGTTAGGCTTACTGGTCAATAGTCCCTGAGGCACATCACTCATCACAGGCCTACAGTCTGAAATGCAACCTTCCTATGCTTCCTACCATGAAACCAATTTTCTATCCAGTCGACTAGCACTCCCTGGATCCCGTTTGATCTAACCTTCCAGAGCAGCCTACCATGTGGAACCTCATCATAGGCCTTGCTGAAGTCCATATAGACAACATTTACAACTTTGCCTTCATTAACCTTTTTGGTTACCTCTTCAAAAGAAACAATCAATTTGTGATACATGATCTCCCACATAAAAAAACATGCTGACTATACCTAATCAGACCCTGTCTATTCAAATGCAAATATATCTTATCCCTCAGAATCTTCTCCATTAACTTACCTACCACAGGCTCATTAGCCACAACATTAGCCACCCTCCAGTCATCCGGGACTTCACCCATGTCTGATGATGATTTATGTATTTCAACCAGGACTTCTGCAATTTCTTCTCTAGCTTCTCACAGGGGCCTTGGATATATCGGATCAGGCCTGGCGGGTTTATTTACCTTCATACCCCGTAGGACGTCCAGTACCTCCTCAACCATAATAAGGATTGTCCTCAAGACATCTCCATTAACTGTCCTAAGTTTCCTAATTTTTACGTTTAAAAACAAATAATAAAGTGAATTTGCAGTAAACATGAGATACTCATTGATGACCTTGCCCATCACCTGTGGTTCCACACGTAGATGACTGCTTTGTTTCCTGTGGGGCCCTATTCTCTCTCTAGTTATCCTCTTTCCCTTAATCGCTTTGGATTTATCTTAATATTATCAGCCAGATCTACCTCCTACCCCCTTCTTAGACTCCTAGTTTCCTTCTTAAATATGCTCCTCAGTCCCCTAAACTCTTCTAGGGTCTATGGTCACTCAAACAATAGGCTCACCCACTGACACTTCATTCACTTGGCCTTTCCAATTTCCTAAGAGTAGGTTATGTTTTGCCCTCTCCCTACAAGGGCCCTCCACATACTGCCTAAGGAATCTTTCCTGAACATATTTAACACATTCCATCCCATCCAAGTCTTTGGCCCTATTAGTCCTGCAGCTGGCTGCAATCTCCCAGCATATTTGCTCTTCTAATTCCCATAAACTTTTAAGGGGCTCATAGTACACTCCCAACAAGGCGATCATCTCGGTTTTTTTCTCAGCTCCATCCATATAGCCTCACTGGACAAACCATCAGTAATGATAGCTTAGACTACTATTGAAACATTCTCCTTAATAAAGCAAATTTTACCACCTCCACTGTCTCGCCTGCAGCACCTTTCTCTGGAACATTAAGCTGACAGATGGATCCCTCACTTAGCCCAGTTTCTGTAATAGCTATAATGTGCATGTCCCTACCCATACCCCGAGTTCATCCACCTTTCCTGTTAAGCCTCTCGCATTGAAATAGACGCAACTTAAACCAACAGTCCTACCTCACTTTCTGCTGTGCTCCTGCCTATCCTGTCTACTGAACTTGCTTTCATTGCCTTCCGTACTGCCCCAGAAAACATTCCCAATAGTAAAAAAATCTGAAATCCTGCACCAACAATTCTATCTTCCTGTTCTTATCCTCATTAGCACGTGGCTCCAGGGGGGAATACGGAGATAACTGTCCTCGAGGTCCTGCTTTTTAACCTTTCGCCTAGCTCCCTGTATTCACTCTGCAGGATTGCATCCCTTTTCCTACCAATGTAATTTGTACCAACTCACATAATGACTTCCTGCTGCTCGCCCTCTCTCTTGAGAATATTGTGCAGCCACTCTGAGATATCCTGAGTCCTAGCTCCAGGGTGGAAACAAACCATCCTAGAGTCTCTTGCTGTCACAGAAACATTTGTCTTCTTCCCTAACTAAGAAGTCTCCTATCACTATGGCTTTGCTTGTCTTCACCTTTCCATGCAGTACCTCAGTGTTGGCCCCAATACCATAGACCTGACCTCTGCTACTCTCCTCTGACAGGTCATAGCCCCCAACAGTATCCAAAGGCACATACTGTGGTCAAGGGTGAAATGCCACAGGGGATTCTGTACTCGGCCTGCTACCTTTCCTGGTGGTCACCCATCTACTTTCTGCCCGTGCCCTAGGCATGACCACCTCTTTGTAACACCTATCATTGATCTCAGTCTCCCAGATAATCCACAAGTCATCCAGCCCCTGCGCCGGTTCCCTAAAACAGTCCATAAGCAGCTCGCGCAGGTGTAGACCTCAGGGACACTGGAAGTCTTTCTGACTTCCCACATCCAGCAGGAAGAGCAGATAACTATTCTACAGTAACTGCCATCTGTACTGCTCTACGGCAAGGAAAATATACGAAAGGAAAAAAACATAGACTGTATCTTATCCCAACATCCCCCTCTACGCTGAAGCCTCTCGAGCCAAAGCTTCACAACTTGCCATCCATCCGGCACTTGGATCTTAACACAACCGTTCCACTAGTGTCTATCTTCCTTTTTATATGCCCAGTAGTAGTCACTCTTAGATGCTTACTGCTTTCAGCGGCAAAACTGATGATTTAGCCAAACCATCATCACATAAAATGTTTCCCCACCAATAAAGTACACATTAACTCTATTGTATGTGAGCTATGAGAAAGTACAGCCATGTCTGCTGAGAAAGGGACCTAAAGCACATTAGATCTGCCACTAACAGCGATTTGTGTGAGTTTTAGTTTTCAATTTGCGGGTCAATTTCTTATACTTGCTCATGTCCTCTATCAGTCTTTACAATTTTTCCTGTTCTCTTTAAAGTTTAAATTTGCAGGTTGGAGACAGTTGAAAATGTTTTGCATACATCCAAATGACAATTAAGCAAAAGTTTCAGCAAAATAATTTATATTTCTTTAGAAAATTATAGAGTAAATAAATTAATTCATTTTCTGATTATTTATTTTGCGAATGCCTTTTATATTAATCTTTTCAATTTTTGATTTTAGGTCTAAGGGGTAACCCAGGTGCTAATGGACTCCCAGGTGCTAAGGGCGGTTCAGGTGTTCCTGGTCAATGTCCTGCTGAATGCCAGAGCGTAAAAGGAGATCAAGGACAGAAAGGAGATACAGGTTTCAATGGTCCAAAGGGAGATATGGGTGAAGTTGGCTTGTCAGGACAACCTGGCCTCAAAGGTGAAACAGGAAGCACTGGCCCTAAAGGAGACAAAGGTGTTGAAGGAGTGAGAGGTAGCAAAGGGGAACTAGGTTCATGTGACTGTGTTGATGGAGGAAAAGGCGAACCTGGCAGCACTGGACCAACTGGACCCCGAGGAATCAAAGGAGATCAAGGGCCGATGGGTGAGCAGGGAAAATCTGGTGAAAAAGGAGCCACAGGTGAACAGGGCAATGAGGGTGAAGAAGGACCTCCTGGCCCATGTGCTCCTACCATCCAATCAGCTTATTCTGCTGGACGAAATGTCATAGATGGGTTACCAAATCCGTTTTTCCCCATACCATTCACAGTAATTTTCTACAACAGACAGGGACACTTTAATCCTACAGTTGGAGTTTACATAGCCCCAGTCAATGGAACATATGTATTTACTTACCATTTGTCAATACTAACACATCCTATTAAACTGGGATTATTTAAAAATCGTAAATTAGTTATCAAGACATCTAACCAAGCTACCCAGGATCAAGCTTCCCAAACTGTGATATTACATCTTATTGCAGGGGACAAGATATGGTTACAAGTGAAGGATTCTAGTTTCAATGGTCTGTCCGCAGATCAGGATACTGACAGCACGTTCAGTGGCTTTCTCCTTTATCCTGATTCCTGTTTTCCAGTAATTTCCAGGGGGTTAATCTCAACTATGGATGAAACTAGTTACTACAATCCCTATTTTGATGATGAACCACCAACACCTCCTGCAGATGATGGCCTAGGTTCTGGCTCTGGCTCCGGCTCCAACTACGTTCCTGATTCTGGTTCTTCATTTGAGTCCAGTCCTCCTAATGCCAGTGAAGCCCCATCATAGAGGCAAAAACATTTAAAATTCCACAGAATCCAAAGTGAATGCATATGCCCACCAACTTTAAGCCTGACTATTTTCAGCTGTAATCACCAATTAGGCTAACTAGTTCATAAAGGAAGCATCCAAAATATTGATTTAAATATGCTGTAAAATCATGAGCCAAGGCTTGTAGTTTGTTTTTGTTATGCTATACTTCTAACAAACCGTTATTACTGTTTGATGACTAGGAATTAAAATAGCAATTCTTTCTTGTATCTCTGAATTCTGGCAACTATAATTTTTCTTTTATATTCATAAATTTGAGAATGTAAAGACGTCACATTTCAGGTATGTTGAGTGATGCTTTAATGGTTGGATCTTTTTTATGATTGCACTCGCATACCTATTGGGGAAACATTTTCTTCACCAACAGTGTGCATTTAGCTGTTAGGTGAAGGTGTCTGGGTGAAAGTCATAAACGGGACCAAATGCACCATAAAAATGTACCAGCTGCCATATGTAGGTAGGAAGTGTGGTTCAGACACTGCTCAGCCTACCTAGGACATGTTTCTTTAAGAAAATGTACCAATTAGAATAAAATTCTGAAAATACGAGTTTGTGTCATTTTGTTTCTTGCGGGCACACTAGCTCCATTTTTCATTTGTTAATCATATTAGCTTGAAACTTGCAATGTCATCAGATATGTTCAAATCAAATTCTCCTGCCCACTTCAAATTCCTTGCTTCAATTCAGATTAATATTTTCCTCCATTCTAACAGAGGGGTTGGAACACAGGACTGTGCTAGACCAGAAGAAAATTCAACATTTAATTGATCAAAGTCAATTTCAATGCAAATCTTGTTGTTTAGTATCAATATTCTACAGGTATTGTCACAAATAGCTGATTTTATCATTTGATTATCAGCTTTTTGATCTATCCAAATTAACGTTTGACATTTCTGGAATCTTTTTTGGTAAATCTTTTTTGAAGTATCACCAAGGACTTTACATCTTTCCTAAACTGGATTCAATATTCCAGTTGTGGATGACCTCACTTTCTTTCCCTTTAAATTCATTGTGCTACATGCTTGTAGTTCCTTGCTACATGCATCTGTTTATAAAAACACAGAATCTCATTAGCACATTAACTATTTTCTCAACTGCCAGTTTCTATGTACTGTGCACACGTATCCTCAGGTGTCCCTATAATGCCCCTGTCTCACTGTGCGAGTTGACCCACGAGGTACCCCGAGTGATAGACTCGTGGCTGCGCACGAGACTGCAAGTGTATGATCAAGTGTGTGGCCGAGTTCCCACGGGTATGTAATTGCTGCGATGTTGCAAGTTCCTCTCCCGAGTTAGCAAGTTCCTCTCCCGAGTTAGCAAGTTCCTCTCCCGTTACTCTTGAGCCAACCGTGAATGAAGGTATGGTTTAATAAAGCAACAATGTTAAAATACATCTCCATCCTGTGGTTTTGAGTTATTTCAGCGCGGCCGCATCTATTGATATGACCTACAATGGGAAAATGCGCATTCTACCAAGCATTTCTTGTTTTTTTTATGTTTTTAAATACTTTTTTGCAATGGATCTCTATTTTAAATAATTTTAAAAAAGGAAGCAGCCCGGGTGACTGACATTGAGCGGCCGTTGGGACCCGACAGCAGACGCAGACACACACACACACACACACACACACACACACACACACACACACACACACACACACACACACACACACACACACACACACACACACACACACACACACACACACACACACACACACACACACACACACACAGAGAGATACACACAGACAGCAGCTGGCCACCACTTCAGAGGAATTAAGCAGCTCGGGTGACTGAGCGGCCGCAGGGACCCGACAGTACACACACACACACACACACACAGAGATAGACAGAGAGGGAGAGAGAGAGACACACACACACACACACACACACACACACACACACACACACACACACAGAGATACACACAGACAGCAGCTGGTCACCACTTCAGAGGAATGAGGCAGCTCGGATGACTTTGAGCGGCCACCGGGACCCGACATCAGACACACACACAGATACACACAGATAGACAGAGAGGGAGAGAGAGAGAGACACACACACACACACACACACACACACACACACACACACACAGAGATACACACAGACAGCAGCTGGCCACCACTTCAGAGGAATTAAGCAGCTCGGGTGACTGAGCGGCCGCAGGGACCCGACAGTACACACACACACACACACACAGAGATAGACAGAGAGGGAGAGAGAGAGACACACACACACACACACACACACACACACACACACACACACACACACACACACACACACAGAGATACACACAGACAGCAGCTGGTCACCACTTCAGAGGAATGAGGCAGCTCGGGTGACTTTGAGCGGCCACCGGGACCCGACATCAGACACACACACAGATACACACAGATAGAGAGGGAGAGAGAGAGAGAGAGAGGCACACACACACACACACACACACACACACACACACACACACACACACACACAGATACACACAGACAGCAGCTGGCCACCACTTCAGAGGAATTAGGCAGCTCGGATGACTGAGCGGCCACCGGGACCCGACAGTACACACACACACACACACACACAGATAGACAGAGAGGGAGAGAGACACACACACACACACACACACACACACACACACACACACACACACACACAGAGAGAGAGATACACACAGACAGCAGCTGGCCACCACTTCAGAGGAATGAGGCAGCTCGGATGACTTTGAGCGGCCACCGGGACCCGACATCAGGCACACACACAGATACACACAGATAGACAGAGAGGGAGAGAGAGAGAGACACACACACACACACACACACACACACACACACACACACACACACACACACACACACACACACACACACACACACACACACACACACAGAGATACACACAGACAGCAGCTGGCCACCACTTCAGAGGAATTAAGCAGCTCGGGTGACTTTGAGCGGCCACCGGGACCCGACAGCAGACACACACACAGATACAAACAGATAGACAGAGAGGGAGAGAGACACACACACACAACTCAGCGGACCAGGCAGCATCTCTGGAGAGAAGGAATAGAGTCGAGACCCTTCTTCAGACTTACCCGAAATGCCACCCATTCCTTCGCTCCAGAGATGCTGCCTGTCCCGCCGAGTTACTCCAGCATTGTGTGTGTCTATCTCCGGTGTGAACCAGCATCTGCAGTTCCTTCCCAATCCCACACTCTCGGCCCCGGGGGGGTGGATGGAGCATCACACGTGGACACATCCCACCCACCACCCCAGACTTGCCCCTACGGCAGGTCTTTAAGCCGTTCATTGAGACAGAGTGAAGCCACGGGGACAAGTGGCAGAAAGGCCGAAGATAGACACGAAATGCTGGAGTAACTCTGCGGGACAGGCTGCATCTCTGGAGCGAAGGAAAGTCTGAAGAAGGGTCTCGACTCTATTCCTTCTCTCCAGAGATGCTGCCTGGTCCGCTGAGTTATAAACTCCAGCATTTTGTGTCTATCTTTGGTTCAGTCTTACGAGCAAAAGAACAGATTATTAAAGTTCCCACGGTACACTCACGAGACACTAAAATAAACGCACGGGGCCACTACGTTATTACAACGAGTTAAAATGTTTCCATTTTACACTTGAACAGTTAATTTGACTCGTGGAAAAAATCAAACATGTTTGATTTTTTTCACGAGTTAACAAGTTTCCCGAGTACCTGCCGTTAGCGCCACGAGTCGATAAGTTGCTCGTGCGAGTTCCGACGTTCCCGCTACGTGATCACCACGAGTGAAAACTCGGGGTCACTCGTGGGCCAACTCGCACAGTGAGACAGGGGTCCCTATAATTGTGGTGATTATACAACTGTATCTTCTAATGTATCTAATGTTTCCCTCTCTTAACATTCTTATCAAATTGTAACACTTTGAATTTCTCAGACATAGAAGGCACAGAATTCCAAAATTACATTTCAGGAGAACTTATTGGCCAGTATGTAGTAAGTAAGACCAACAAGAAGTTGTGGCTGGCGGAAATTCGGCAATTTGTTTTATGGAATAAAACTGAACATATACAAGAGTGTCAGAGCAAGTATTTTTGCAGTTATGATCATGATTTAATAAGTTTTTATGAAAAAAAAGATAAAATTGGGAGAAGCAAATGTTATGAAACTGAAAAGTGATATAGCAAATGTGGACTGCAAACAGCTAAATAAAAGTAAATCTGCAGTGAAAGTAAAAAGTAAGAGTAATTGAATGAGATCCAAAGGGTTTGGGGTAAATAAGATCCCTTAAAGGGCTGAATATCAATTCTGGAGTTTTTTACATGGATAGGAAACGTTCGGAGGGTTATGGGCCAAACGTGGACAAATGGGACGAGCTTATTAGGGGCAACTTGGTCAGCATAGATGAGTTAGGCCAAAAAAATTGTTTTTGTGCTGTGTGACTCGATAACTCTGTGAAGCCCCTGGATGATAAGATGTTGTAGGGTCAGGTAAGAGCTTAATATTGCAGGAAGTCCAGAAGCATATAACAAGTGCCATGGTGAAATGAAAAGGAACATTAGTTTAGTTTAGAGATATATTGTGGAAACATACCCTTTGGTCCACCGAGTCCGCACCGACCAGCAATCCCTGCACATTAACACTGCCCTACATACTCTAGGTACCATTTTATATTTATACCAGGCCAATTATGCTACAAATCTGTACATCTTTGGAGTTCGGGAGGAAACCAAAGATCTCGGAGAAAACCCAAGCAGATCACGATGAGAATGTACAAACTCTGTACAGACAAGCACCCGTAGTCAGGATCTAACCCAGGTCACTGGCGCTGTAATGCAATAACTCCACCGCTATACCACCATGTAAAATGAAACATGAAAAAATAGAGGCAATCTAAGTATGCGAAGAGCAATGGGCAACTAAGAAAAGAGAGGGGCTTATTGTCTCAGTTTTGGTCTCCTAATTTGAGGAAGGACATCCTTGTAATTGAGGCAGTGCAGCGTAAATTCACGAGATTGATCCCTGGGGTGGCGGGACTGTCATATGAGCAAAGATTGAAAAGACTAGGCTTGTATTCACTGGAGTTTAGAAAGATGAGGGGGGATCTTATAGAAACATATAAATTATAAAAGGACTGGACAAGCTAGATGCAGGAAAAAAATTCCCAATGTTGGGCGAGTCCAGAACCAGGGGGCACAGTCTTAGAATAAAGGGGAGGCCATTTAAGACTGAGGTGAGAAAAAACCTTTTTCACCCAGAGAATTGTGAATTTGTGGAATTCCCTGCCACAGAGGGCAGCGGAGGCCAAATCACTGGATGGATTTAAGAGAGAGTTAGATAGAGCTCTATGGGCTGGTGGAATCAAGGGATATGGGGAGAAGGCAGGCACAGGTTATTGATTGGGGACGATCATCCATGATCACAATGAATGGCGGTGCTGGCTCAAAGGGCCGGATGGCCTCCTCCTGCACCTATTTTCTATGTTTCTGTTGGGGATCAAGTTTAACTTGCCTATAAGGCAGGGGATCTAGCAACATTAATGATTATTTCAAGTGTACAAAAATAGGGTACATTATAGTTTGATCACACAAACCAACCAAATCCCCATTGACTTTATCAACACTACACACTGCCTTGGGAATGCAGCCAACATAATCAAAGACCATTCCCTCTTCTCAATTTTGCCTTCGAGCAGGAGATACAAAAGATTAAAAGCACATGCCCGTCAAATTCAAGAAATGCTTTTTATACTATCAGACTACAGATCTATCCTCCTATAAACGAAGAATGCAGCCATGATCTCCCAACCTATCTCATTGTGGTCCTTGTGCTTTTTTTGTTCTTAGTACTTTCTCTGTAACTGTAACACTCACACTGCAACACCATGTTTTGCATTCTTGTATTTTTCTCCTTGCGCTAGCAGTTGCACTTGCAGCTGGCTTGATTTGACACGTATAATATGATATGACCAGATAGCTTGCAAAAGATTTTTTCAATGTATCTCAGTACATGTGACAATAATAAAAAAATAGCAGTTAAGTACTAATTTATAAATTAGGAAAAAGAATTAGACTGGTGGAGAGGTCCAAAGAGGATACTCTGAAGCCTTGGGCTTCAGGTTTAGTTTAGGTCAGAGATACAGCGTGGAAGCAGGCCCTTCGGCCCACCATGTCTGCGCCGACCAGCAATCCCCGTACACTATCAGTATCCTACACACTAGGGACAATTTACCATTTACAGAAGGTAATTCTCCTTTAGGAAGGAGATGAGGAGAAATGGCTTTAGTCAGAGGGTGGTGAATCTGGAATTATTTGCCACAGAATGCTGTGGAGGCTAAGCCAGTGGATATTTTTAAGGCAGAGATAGATAGATTCTTGATTAGTACATGTGTTAGAGGTTATGGGGATAAGGCAGGAGAATGGGGTTAGGAGGGAGTGATAGATGATCTATCACTATGATGATCATAATCAAATGACGGAGTAGACTTGATGGGCTGAATTGCTTAAGTCTGCTATCACATGACTGTGAACTGAATTTTCACTGGAGGCAATAACTCAAATACTAGATGGCCCCCGTGCAGCCTAGAGCAAAATAAATTATAACAATGAGCCAAAAAACATTCATATTTAAGCATATTTATAGATAAAAAATATTTAAAGCCAAAGGAATGAGCTCTAGGTGCAAAGTCTTCCATGTAATAATGTGAGTGCTCATTGGAGAGATTCCCAATGTCTAAATGTTGTTTGAACTGTAGGCTGTTCTATAGCTGACTTCAATATTGCCATGTTCAATATATAGGCTGCAGGTAAGTTGTACTTTTATACATCAACTAGACTAAGTGGGACCCGTTGGATCCCATGTTCACAAGGGGGGACTGGTCCCCCAACGCAATATTCCACCTCTCCACCAATTCCAATTTTGGAGCTTTTTGGAGCGCTAGTATGAGTATTGTAGGCTGAAGGGACGTTTCCAGAGGGCTAGTATGGACATTGGAGGCCAAATGGATTCTTGGGGTGGCAGCTCAGTCACTCAAGCCTGATGTGCTGGCAGCTCACTCATGGTTGGTGGGCTAGCAGTTGACTCATGGCTATTCCTTGAAATTCCATTTCAAGCAGGGTGCAAGGCCACGAAATTCAAGTGCAGTTTCCTATCACTTCAAGTAGGGTGCAGGGCCACCGAATTCAAATGCTGTTTCATGCCGCTGCAAGCAGGGTGCAAGACAACCAAATTGAAGTGCAGTTTCATACCATTTCAAGCAGGGTGCAGAGCCACCAAATTAAAGTGCAGTTTCATACCATTTCATGCAGGGTGCCAAGCCACCACATTCGAATGCAGTTTCATACCATTTCAAGCAGGGTGAAACCACCATAAAACCACTATAAAACCACACAAAACGCCACAAACACCACACTCACAGTTCAGTAGACATTCAGTGTGTTCAGTTGATTCACATCTCAGAGTCGTGACCTCTCCCTCCCCCATCTTGCAGAGACTGAGCCACACGCACACTTCTGGGTTTTATAATCCCTCCCCCTCCAACCAGAAGGGGCATGGCCTTCGTGGCATGATTGGCAAGAGAGAGATTCTCAACATTTTTTTAAACACTAATAACACTTTTATTTTTCATTGATGGGAAGAATCCTCTGCACCTGATGAGTGGCGGGGGACTGAGTAAGATGACCAAAAATCACAGCCGTAAGTGGTAGCGTTTTATCTAAAATCAATATACAGTGCAAACAGGAAGTTGTCAGGTTTCCACCAAGAACCATTTTTGCAGTGCAGCATTTCAAAGCAGTTACCACCACCAACAACAACCATTTTTGCAGTGCAGCATTTCAAAGCAGTTACCACCACCAACAACCATTTTTGCAGTGTAGCATTTCAAAGCAGTTACCACCACCAACAACAACCATTTTTGCAGTGCAGCATTTCAAAACAGTTAGCACCACCAACAACGACCATTTTTGCAGTGCAGCATTTCAAAGCAGTTACCACCACCAACAACAACCATTTTTGCAGTGCAGCATTTCAAAGCAGTTACCACCACCAACAACTATTTGCAGTACAGCATTTGGCATGGTGAAATAGTCACTGCACAGTAAAACTCTAATAATCCAGCACAATGGGGACTTTGATGTTGCTGGACAGATACATTTTATAGATTGTTGAATATTACCAGTTTAACACCACTTTTAATTTACCTTCTTTGAAATAATAAGTTTTCAAATGAACCCAGAAAGTCAAAATGAATCAGAGAACAGTTTTAGCACTGGAACAAGGCCTTCGTTCCACAATGTCTCTGCCGAAAATGATGCCTGCTTAAACTAATCCCTGCTGCCTGCATGTGATCCATATCCCTCTATTCCGTGCATATTCATGTGGCTATGTAACAGGATCTTAAACACCACAATCATATCTGCCTCCACCATCATCTCTGGCAGCTCGTTCCAGGCACCCACGACCCTCTGTTTTAAAAATTGCCATTCATATCTCCTTTAAATAGTCTCCACCTGACCTGAAAGCCAATCCCTCTAGTCTCTGACATTTCCACCCTGGGAAAAAGACTATCCTATCTACATTTTGCATCATTTTATGAACATCTATTAGTTTTCCCTTCAGCCTCCCATGTTCCCAATAAAACAATCCAAATGTGTTCAATCCCTCATAGTGAATATCCTCTCTCAGTTTTACTTATTTTCAATGCCAGCATAATAAAGTCTGAAGCTTACACTCTAAACTAAAAGGAATTTGTCAGCCCTTCTGTTTAATACTTTCAAAACTCAGTAAGTGCTGTTGTTTACTGGAGCTTCCGTTCTTCACTTTCTCACCCATTGGGAGCATTGAGCAATCTCCAAGATATCAGGGATTTTTAAACAATTTTAATAGTAAGATTAAACGAGAACTTACCAGTTCGAAGTTTGATCGTTATTTTATGAGGAGTTACGATGAGGGATTACGTGAAGAGCCCGCCTGGCGCTGGCAAACGGCATACTTCAAAGCAGCGGCATGAAAAACACAGAACACCAAATAGCCGAAGTAACATAGTAAGGCTCATAATAGACTTAGAACTACCAGATGATCATTTATTTTATGAGGGTGGGAGTGGAGGGCACGTAATCCCTCATCGTAACTCCTCATAAAATAACGATCAAACTTCGAACTGGTAAGTTCTCGTTTAATCTTACTATTTTACTTCGGAGTCACGTGAGTGACTACGTGAAGATTTTAAAGCTTTCTGTGTTTTTTATGTCGTAGAATTAATCAGTACGACAGTCCGGCTAAGTAAATACATACATGAGAAACCAGACTAATTTTAGTTCTTTCCATAATTAATTTTTAATGGTTTAAAGAACTTCACAATAACCCTCCTTATATCCGAGGGATCATTACAAGTGATAAAAGATATAAGTGACTACATAACTGATTATAGCAATCAATAGTAAACAAAGCAGGTGACTATAGTGATCCCAACACCGCGTGGCCAAAACTTGTCATAGTGTGAACAGGTTTATTGTAGAACTTTGAAAAAGTTTCTTCTTTACTCCACCCTGCGATTTAAAAAAAAAATATGCTCCAGCGGTACGTCCCGCACCTTCGCCGCGGACGTAGCTGCTGCCCTGGTGGAGTGAGATTTGAACACATCAGTGTCTACTCCTGCTAACAGTAACACCTGTTTCAACCACTTTGAGATAGTTTGAACTGAAGCTTTAGTGTGTGGTTTTTTTATGCGTAATCATTAACGTTATTTCATTTCCTCGAAGAGTTTTGGTAACTTTTATATATTGGTTCAAATGTCTAACCACACATAAAGTAGGATCAATAGGATAAGCTTGAAAGATTACCTTTGCTCCAGTTCTTCCTGGTCTGCTTTGTTTGATCAGATCGTAAACATAGAACACAATGTTATCTGTAGTCACATGCATACAGTCTAAACACAACATTTGTAAAGTTTGCACCCTTTGAGCTGAAACCAATGATATTAACATTATTAATTTGAATGTTAATCTTTCCAATGACAATCCTTCAATTGGAGTCCACTGTCTAAGTAAGGTAAGTACAATGCTCACATCCCAAATCTCTGTGTATCTAGGTTTGGGTGGATTCATGTTAAAGATTCCTTTCATGAATCTAGATATTAGTGGATGTGATCCAATTGATTTCTGGTCAGACATAAGTCCTAAATAAGATGATAAGGCACTGCGTGCAGTGTTAGTGGCACTGTAACTTAAATGTTGCTCAAAATGCAATTTAGCAAGGAGCTCCAATACATTTTTCATGCAATATCACAGTATCACAATATCAAACATGCAATATTCACAGTATCATAAGAAATATTTGACTGTGTGCAAAATTCTTCCCATTTCTTAATATGTGTCATATATTGTTTTTGTGTGTTATCTCGCCATGATGCGACTATAACTTCCATAGTTTTGTCCGACAATCCCAGCTCCTGTAGTGGTCTGGTCAAAACCTGCAGATTAATAAATTCATATATGCATATAATGGATAAATTTCTTTCGTTACTGGATTAATCAAAATATCACTACAGTTAGGAATTGACATATATGGTTCTTTAATCATATTCAGCATTAATGGGAACCAAGGTTGTGTTGGCCAATTTGGAACTACCAACAATCCTGTGGCAGAATCTTGTTCTATTTCCTTCAGACATTGCTGAACCAAAGCAAAAGGTGGAAAAGCATAAAAGAACATATTCCCCCAGTTCAATGAAAAAGCATCTACTGCCACTGCATCTGGATCGTGTTCCCAAGACACATATTTAGGCAATTGATGATTAAGCCTTGATGCAAACAAATCAATTTCTGGTAAACCAAATTGAGTTACAATATTCTTAAATATTGCTGGATTAAGCATCCATTCTGTGTTACCTTTAAATATCCTTGATCTTTTATCTGCCACCACATTGTCTTTACCTGGAATGTAGTTTGCTGAAATCCAAATTTGGCGATCAATACACCATTGCCATATTTCATTGACCAGACAATCACATGATACTGATCTGACTCCTCCCATGTGATTAATATATGCAACAGCCGTTTTATTGTCTAACTGTATTAATACATGTAGACCCTTTTTTGAACAGCAATATGCTTTTAGACCATAGAAAGCACCCAATAACTCTAAATAGTTAATACCATAAGTTTGAAGAAACGTTTCTTCTTGGACTTTCCATCTACCTCCACAACTGGAGGATGAATCTGTTACCCCCCCCCCCCCCCCCCCCCCCATCCGAGAGCATTAGCATCTATTTATAAACAATTTCAGGCTGTTTAATCAGAATGTTTTTAGCAGCTTGTGGGACATTTTTAACCCACCATGGTAATTCCAACAAAACTTCTTTTGTTAATTGCATAGGCCTATCAAAGTGGCCTGCCCTCTCTTTGAGAGCTCTTATTTTGTCCCTTTGAAGATTTTGATAATGTAATGGACCAAATTCTACTGCAGGAAATGCTGCTACTAGTTTACCAATAGTTTTCGCTACTTCTCGGATGGAAGGATAAGTTTGTGAATGAGATTATTACAAGTCACCAAAAAATCATCAACTTTATCTTTGTTGGTAAAGTATTAACATAGTTTCTGAGTTAATTACAAACTCCAAATAGTTAATTGATTGTGCTGGCTGCAGCTGGGATTTAATTGGATGAATCAAGAACCCTAGCTTTAACAAAGCTTTGTACTGAAACTAATTCTCAGCTGACTCTTGATTGCCATAAATGATTAGAATGTCATCGAGATAAGCCATAACGATGTGTTTTTGTACTCTTAATTGGGCTAAAACTGGTTTCAACAGTTTAGTAAAGAGCCTGGGAGCTGAACTCAATCCATTTGGCAAAGCTTTAAACTGCCATAATTGTCCCAGCCAATTAAATTTTAAGTACCTCCAGAAACTGATGTATTGGTACAGAATAGGCGTTTTTCAAATCAATCGTAGCCATATAACAACCTGCTGATATTAAATATCTTGCAGTATTAAATGTTTCCATTTAAAAGTTTGTATTCTACCACTTATTTAGATCTGTAAGGTCCAGAATAATTCTGCAATCACCATCTTTTTATGTCTTTTGAAATATCTTAGACACAATTGATGCTCGTGTTCATAAGTTTTTTCAATAACCCCTTTTCAGATAATTTGTCAATTTCCACATTAATCTCTGCTTTTCCAATTGCAGTAAACACGAAAGCATAGGCAGGTTTATCTGTACTGGAGGATTAACCCCTTCTTTAAATGTAATAGTGGTTCCTGAAACTGCTTGTAAAAATAAACCGATCAGAAGTAATAGTAAGCCAGTCTTTATAAAACTTTTGTAATCTCCCTCCAACTGGAGATTAATCCGCAGTTTCTTTAAGGATAGAACAAGTCTTTAATACCTCTCCATATGAGCGTGGTGGTCTCCTTTTCCCCGAATACGGGTAAGTATTGGGCTGTGCAGTACAATAATATTTCCTTGACATATTTCTGCCTCTATTTCCAAAATCAAATCCCCTTCTGGGCGAAAAATACCTTTTTTGTCCTAAGACGAAGGTTTCATGCAGCTAAAATTTTTAGCTTCTTCATCCAATTTTTAATAATTTAGGCAGATTTACTCCAAACAGATAACCAGGAGCTTGAACACCACTTGCTCGACACAGGCTTGCAAACCTTGGGTGAAATATGGGCCGAATAGCCATTTTCCTCATACAATAATTTCATAGAAAGAATTTGCACAATAGGCCCTCTTTCCTAAACTTATCCATCTCCCCAAAAGCCATAATGGCAGCAGAATAATTTGTGAGGATTTTTGAAACTCACTTCTTGAGCTCTCATATTTGGGGTCATGGATGCCCATATCAACGGATAAACCGTAGGCACTTCCAATGAGGCACAATTTCCTGTGCGTTTATAATTCTGATGTTTCAATCATCACAGAATCATGAAGTTGGTGAGATACCATATATTAATGTTGGCAGCTAGGTTTTCTTCCATAGCCTCACCACTTCCTTCATATATAGCAAATTCTTTTGCTATCCCAGGCACATTTGGCCTTTCTTTTATTTTGTGGTGTGTTTTCAAATGCAAATCACCATCAGCAGGGTCTGCCTTCTGCAGCCCTAAATCAATTGGGATTTCATCCCATGAGACTTCCTTCGGCCCAAATCCTGGGTCCGGAGTTCCAACTCCCAATTAGGCCCACAGCCATATTCAGAATAATTAAACCCCTCAGGGCTTTTTTGGGAACCTTCTGGGTACTGTGACCCTAGTCTCATAATTTTTTGGAGAACTTTCTCCATATGCTCCATTATTAGTTCCACATAGTTTAATTATCTGGAGGACTTTCAGTATCAGAGTCATCAGAACCACGGGCCTCTCAGATTTCTTTTACATTTTTAGGAGCATTTCTCTCCGTGGTTATAACTTCTGGAGAATCTAGAACTCGCTAACGGGTATATCAGCGGCCACCGGTATCGGAACCGGATCCGCACTAGCTTTTTTTTCCCGTATTTTTATTTTCACCCCGGGAAGCTCTTTTTACCCGCGAATTTTCTTTGCCGATTTCTCCATTTCTTTCATTAATCTGTGCTAAACAGCACTTTAACGTGACTCTGACTTTTATTTTACTTTACTTTTACTGCTGGACCCACCCAGCGTACTCTAACGAACGTCCCGACTTTGCCCCACTTACCTGCGGGTCCGTTCCGACCGCTGCGAGGAGCTGCTCCTTACTGCAGCTCCTCCTTCCGCCGTCAGCGTCGACGTAATGCCGTTTGCCAGCGCCAGGCGGGCTCTTCACGTAGTCACTCACGTGACTCCGAAGTAAAATCAGGTGTTTCAGGGATAGTAGCCAGTGATATCAACAAGAACTGGACTTCAAACTAGGACAAGTGCAACTGCCTAAGGACAAGGACAGCTGCGTGATAAACACCACTGTCTATGACAAGAACAGCCTACTTCAGATATATAGTATGGAAACTAGCATGACCATGAGATGTTCTTATACGCATTGACCAAACATGCACACATATAGTGCCATGTTAATAGGCCTATGTCAAACCAGGCACCAGGCATCTTCAGCTCAGATATTTTGCACCATTGTGACTGATCGAGGAATGTCCCAGATTGCTCACTTTACCACTTACATATCAAACATGGTTATAGGCATATTTGTTCCATCAATCAATATTTAGGTTTATGCATCCAGTCAGCTTCTCAACATAATTAATGTGAACTATGTGTCTCAACAAAGGTACTTGATGGTTTTGTCAGTTAAGATGTGCTCTCATTTTAAATATGTAATTCTATGGAACCATTTGCCTACACTCAAATTATTTAAGACAACTATGTAATTGTAATTGTAATTATAAAAATTGTATTCAATCACCTGCCGTTATCATTGTTCTTGAAGAGTATAGTTTCTCCCAGGAGATTCTTCGTTCTCCTTTTGAATGTCTGCTTGGGCTAAATAAAGTTTCTGTGAAGCTCATTCAAAATCACAACACTATCCAATTTCCATTAATACAGCACCCATCCATTTGTTCTGCAGTAACATTCTACAGTGGTGGAATGGCATGTGACAATTTGAACAACATCAGTCGGGATGACAGCACTGACACCAGCAACATGAGTTTCACTATGATTTTACACTGGAAGAAATTGAGAACATTATTCAGTGAACCTTGTAATTTAAGTTCTCTCTCTATATGAACTTTTACAAGTCACATCAAAGAAACTGACATGCTGTTTTAGCACTAAGAAAAAAACACGGGGCAATCTGTATACAATTATCTTTGGAGGAGACATTAAACCATCTTGGCCTCCCATGCAAAGGTATTTTGAAGATATTTATCCAAAAACTAACATTACAAAACAATATTATATTAAGGTGGTTACATTGGTCTTTTAGGAGCTCACTGTGAAGAGGTTGGTTCATATGTTTTCTAAATTACAACAATAATACGTCAGACTTTTGGGATAACTGAGACAATTAAAATAATTCAGATCTTTCACAGAGGGAGAAATAGAATGTGGGAGTTGGATTCTCAGTCAAAGGGTGAGAAAGGAATGGGATCAGTATATAAGGAGAAAGGAAAACTGGGGAATGCATTGAACTGTAATGTTCCTATGTGTGGAATTTTGAGCAGAGACAACCTTTTGGTTTTCAGATTGCAAATGCAATTGATGTTGATTGTACTTTGCCGAACCTTCCTTTCAAAATTGGAAAAGTAGCTGAAGTGTAGAATCGCAGTTCATTTGATATTGACTCTTGTAAATCAACAAAATCAAAGTCTGTCTCCTCCCACTACTATCTCACGCCTCTGCTCTTAAATCCTAATGGGAGCAGTCTGAGTATCGTTGGGAATACTGAACAAATGCAAGGCATCTGCTTTGGGTTTTGACAACTAAATCCATTAAATTATGAATCCATTGGTAAAATGTAGAAGTGCCTTGATTGATCGTGCAAGAGACAGTGTTACTTTCTTTATTGGATAAAGCGGCAATATCTAATATTGAGTTTTATTACTGACACTCATAACTTGAACACGCAGTAACGCAAAACCATTTGAATTTTGAGCACAAAATGCTGGACCTGACTCAAAACGTCGCCCATTCCTTCTCTGCAGAGATGCTGCCTGTCCCACTGAGTTACTCCAGCATTTTGTGTCGATCTTCAATTTAAACCAGCATCTGCAGTTCCTTCCTACACATTTTGAACAGAGGAGTCTTGTCTATCAACGTTCAAGCATTTCTCACTGACGTATCACAGATATGGGGGATTGATGGAGAAAATATTATATATGAGCCGAAACAACGGTGTGGGTAATGACCAAAGTTGTCCATTATGCACTGACTAATAGTCCTCCAGAATTGACCAAAGGGTTCACAATAACAAGTGCACATGCCCAGTCACAGTAAATTGCAAAAGACCACACAGATATTCAAACACATTTCTGATAGATGGACTGATCTGGTTGAATCATCAAGGGTTTTGAAGATGGGACAGTAGCCTGAAAACTCCTCAAAAATGTGCCATACCAGTTGGCATAGGGAAAGGTTTCAAATTCAGAACAAAACAAATTGGTGACAGATGGCTGGACACATCCACTACCCAACCCATTTATATTCACCCACTGGGATTGTCAGGAGTATTTATGGTGTTTATTGTGGAATTTATATTTTAATGTCCTGAGGTGCTGTTTTGAGGCCCTTGACTGGACTTCCCACCACAAACCCTCTAATATTAATCAATAATGCTGTTTTGGTGTGGATAATTGCCCTGGTGAACGATTTTTACTGGTAGCCAAGATTCAACCAGTGTAAATTTAATTAAATATTAAAAAAATATTTTAAAACATTTAAATTAAATAAATGTAGACAGAGATATTTGTCACAAAAGCTCACCATCTGGATATTATTACGGCAGTAATGAAGATCAGGAGTAACTTGGAATGGCCTCTCTCTACCCTTACACCCAGTTGGTAGACAGAGCTCTGAGATCATCAAGGCTCTGCAATAATTTAAATTAACAGATTATTAAAAGAGGCTTTATAATGTAGGGCTGTAACCTTGAACAGGATTTTCTTGTATTACATTGTCTCCTCATCACAGCTAGTAATCCGCTCAGATACTGATTCCTGGCAGATACAATTTTGTCCAATTGCTGTCCTATTGCAGTCAGTGTAATACAAGACAAAGGCTCATCCACTGACGTACCTAAATACCTAAAGAAGAAAACAAATTGCCAAGGGATTCTTCTTCAAGCATTTATTGGTTTTCCACCCCAAGCTGAGGTCGACTGTCTAAGGTACCTTATCAAAATCTATCCAATTTTATTTAAACTATCTTTTTTAACAAACAGGTAAATAGGTATCGTGCATAGGATTTAAAAAAAAAAACAATATTTGTATTAACTGCTTAATTATTAGCAAATTCAAAAAATAGTGGAAAAATTATAAAAGGTTGAAAGATCTAAACTGGGTTATGTCAGAAAATGAAACTTAGTTATGATATGTTTTTTGCCTACTCATTGCAGAGAAGATTTATACCCCCATCTCGTTATCACGATGCTGTTGTCCAGCCAGCAAGAAGGTATAATTTATTGCCTTGTGGTGTATCGACAAGGACTCATTTTACTGGCTGATGTTATCTAGTGCTGTCAGAAGACATGCTATAGCTCTCATTGGAGAAGTACACATCTCCCGCTGGTGGAAATCATGAAGGAGCATACATGAAGCAGGCACTGTTTTTAAATTTGGTTTTGGATTTTGGCGAACAAGACTTACAGCACCAGAAACCTTAGTTCAATCCCGACTCTGGGTGCTGTCTGTACGGAATTTGTACATTCTCCATGTGACTGTGTGGGTTTTCTACAGGTGCGCTGGTTTTCTCCCACATTCCAAAGATGTGTAGGTTTGTTGATTCATTTGTTTCTGTCAATTGTCCATAGTGTGTAGGGAACTAGTGTACGGGCATCGCTGGTCACCATCTGGATAGAGGGGACTCGATAGGTCAAAGTCATTCATTCACTGTTGTGCAAGCCAGTTTGCCAGATCGTGTAAATGGCTGAAAAGCTCTATCTCTAAAAAAAGATGTAAATGAGGAGAGATATCCACTATCTGCAGTGGTCCAGGATGTCCTCCATATAGAGGGTTAAGTTGCAGTGGAAGGAATTGTGAGGTGAACATCAAGATGGTAGCAGCAGGAATCTGGTTGCAGCGGCAAAATAAGTTTAAAAGACCTATCACGTGCAGTTAAGGTCAATTGGATCTCTACCTCAGCTCCCAATATCTGTTCTACCAGTTTGCACATTGTGCCGTGGAATACCGACTTTTTACTGATGTAAAAACAATCTCCATCATCCATTACTGTTCCCTAACATTCATATACCCACCTCATATTTTATCCTGTCCTTTAAAAATTTCATGACAATACTCTAAGCTTCATACTCACATCTCACAACATAGTTAAAGGGCTTTTGCTCATGAATCATTAACATGTAGTATCAGCTGGAATGCAATGTCTTATTTAGCAGATCCAGTGTCAATCAGTATTGCACAATGAATGATCACACCAATGAAGTATCCTGTCTGTGTACCAAATGAAATGTCTTTTAAATGTTGTTGATCAAGAACCAGAGACTGTAAGTTTGATGTGAGTTGGGCAAGATTTAATACTAACCTGAGGGACAACTTTTTCACCCAGAGGGTGGTGGGTATATGGGATGAGCTGTCAGAGTAGGCAGTTGAAGCAGGTACTATAACAATACTAAGAAGACACTCAGACAGGTTCACAGATTGGCCAGATTTAGAAGGATATTTGGTAAACATGGGGAATGGGACTAGCTCAGATGGGACTTGTTGGTTGGCATGAACAAGTTTGGTTTCCATGCTTTATTACTCTATGACTCTAGGCTGACATCCCAAAACTGTGGCAAGTCAAAGAAAACTGCAAATCCAAGTGGCCACACATTCTGACGGGCCTGATTGGTACCAAAGCTGACATGGTAGACAGTTGTGGAAAGCAAGCTGGCCTTGTAACCAATTATAAGATAATCCAACTGCCTGGTAGAATATTGGAAGGATCCAAAACAATTATAACATGTG
This sequence comes from Okamejei kenojei, assembly GCA_035221665.1. NCBI lineage: Eukaryota > Metazoa > Chordata > Chondrichthyes > Rajiformes > Rajidae > Okamejei > Okamejei kenojei. The sequence continues at coordinate 28,476,905 of CM069144.1, read as the reverse complement.
GTGGTGGGAAAGCATGTTTGAAAAATGTTGTACTGCTATGTTAAACTTTGAGCAAAATTTGTGAACTTCATATCAATGTTTTCCAATTTTTTGCTTTTCAGCCTCTTTACATAATATCACACCAGGAAGGATGAGCAATCCCGAGCCTCAGAAAAACCCCGCTCCCAGTGTGGTTGTTGCAAAAATGATGCCCGCACCTCCTGGCCCCAAAAACATCGTCTTCAAGAAGACTACCCGTGATAATGCGGTGCGTGACACCCCTTACCTTCCGAGGGTTTTACTTGTTTTTATATCTTCCTCACAGATGTCATAAGATATTGTCCCATCAATGTCCTGGTTGTGTGGAAGATTTGGGTTGGCTGAAATTAGAGAATAGGTCCATCCATTAAAGATAAATAGCAGTGTCAGGCCAGTGAACGTGGAGCGTAACTGATAGGGTTGCACCCTCAAAGGTCCAGGCACCCAGGTCCAATCTTGACCTCTGACACACTCAGTGTGAAGTTTGCTTCTTCTCCCTGTGGTCGCATGGGTTTTTCCCGCGTTTTCTGGTTCTCACTAATATTCCAAGGACATGCAGGTTGGTAGGTTAATTGGTGTTTATGAATTGCTACTAATATGGAGGTGGGTGGTAGAATCATGTTGTGAGTCTTGAGTTCAAAATCTCATGATTATTTAATAGGAAAGTATTAAACAACCTCATTTGCTGCACTGAGACTCATTGACAACTATAGGGAGCTACAGTAGGTTAAGGCAATCTGTGTACCTTAACCAACACTGACCCAACAGATTACCCAGTAGTTTTGCTTTGATCAAAGTGGTTGCCAAAATGCTCTACATTACAATGAAGATTATAATACTGAAAAGAAACATACTTCATTATGGTACAACATTTTGGTTATTCAAGGCACCATATAAGCATGATAAAAACCGAAAATGCTAGAAACACTCAGATACCAGCTGGTAGAGCGGCTGCCTCACAGCGCCGCAAACCTGGGGTTTGATCCTGAACTCAGGCGCTGTCTGTGTGGAATTTGCTACGTTCTCCCTGTGGCCATGTGGGTTTCAATGGTCCAATGGTGCTTATTGTCACATGAGCACTACATAGAAATTATTTTTGGGCAGCATGGTGGCGCAAGTTTGATCTACACTACCACTGCAATTCCCTCTGTTTGTTTCACCCCTCTCCCTCTCTGGAACTGTCCACGCTTTTCCAGGTCTGGGGAAAACCCCTTTACCGAAAATGTCAACTCTGTCTAGGTCTCAGGGTCACTGGCCAACCTCTGCATATCCCCAGCCTTTGATATTTTACATGTAATCACAGCTGCGAGATATAATTGGCAGTGCCCATCTCCATTATTCAGCATCGTACTTCTGTTTTTACAGATTGCAGTCTACTTGGGCAAGAGAGACTTTGTGGATCACGTCAGCCATACAGACCCAGTAGGTACAGTATGTATGCTCTATAAGGGACAAGAGAGGAGGATTCTACTCTCTGGCACTTTTACTGCAAGGGGGATCATGTTTCCAGCTGTTTAGCAACTATTAACCTGGAGTAATCATGCTAACAAATTGTAGTCTCACATGAAATTGCTTTACACTTGATAAATTGCTTTACATTTGATCAATACTTTATATCAGCGTGCACACTTACACTGATTTTTCCAAAGGTCTTTAATGAAAAACTAGCTCTTATTTTGGGATAGGACACAAAGGGCTAGAGTAACTCAATTGGTCAGGCAGCATCCATGGAAAACATGGATAAGGTGACATTCTGGGTTGGGACCCTTCTTCAGACTAATACATGGGAATTGGGATATTGAATTCCCATAAAGTATCGAAAAACAGACAGCTCTGGAAAGCATGAACTGCCCTGCTGGAGGCTGCGTGGATTTCAAATCCTTTAGATCCATCGCTATGGCCTGGAAATGTCTTCATTCAGTACAAGTAGAGGTAATTTGATTGTGATCACTGAACAGGATTAGGGACTTTATATACTGGTAACACACCTCTGAATCCTCAGTCTGAGCCCTCCTGAGAATGCTACTTCTCTGCAAGGATGTGCAAGGTTCTTGGATTTCTCATATTTCCTCATGACATAAAAGAAAGCCCTTTGGCCCATTGAGTCTATGCTGGTTCTCAGAGCAATCCCATTGCCTTGCGTATTCCCCTGTAACATTTTCTCTGTTCTATGCCCATCAACTCCCCTCTGGCAATTCCTCTGACACCCACCTGTAACGGGGGGCTCAGTTGCAGTAGTAATTAACCCAACCACCAGCAGGTCTTTGTGATGTGGGAGGAAGCCAGAGCACCCAGAGGAAGCACAAGCAGTCACAGGGAGAACATGCAATCTCTACAGATTGAACCTGTTTAATCTGCTGCCTCCTGCCCACCTGCTTAGCACAAGCACTGATATCAAATGATGTAAGATGCTCATTCCATCATCCCTTTAGTGATACTCTAAAACACCCAGAGTTTTGAATCTGTGGAAATTCACCCAGAGAGTTGTGAATCTGGGGAATTTCACCCAGAGAGTTGTAAATCTGTGGAATTCTCTGCCACAGAAGGCTGTGGAGGCCAATTTACTGGATATTTTCAAGAGAGTTAGATTTAGCTCTTATGATGTATGGGCATTAGAATCAGTAATTATAAATTAAAGGGAATCAAGTGATATGGGGGAAAAAGCCAGAACGGGGTACTGATTTTGGATAATCAGCCATGATCATATTGAGTGTCGGTGCTGGTTCAAAGGGCCAAATGACCTACTCCTGCACCAATTTTGTATGTTTCTATGAAGGCCTTCAGGCATTAGGAGTCTTGAAGACTTGTGGAATGTAACAAGATACCAAGCTTATTTTGGGATAAATTATAGGGACCAATCTTAACTGGTTAATGCCATAGCCTTGGAGTTTGAGGCGCCATTCTTTCTTGGTAGGATCCTTCTTTAGTTTATAATTACTGATTCTAATGCCCATACGTAGCTATTGCCCTTGAGTCTCGTAATCATCTCCCTGAACCATATCTAGCATCTTCTCACACTCTCTAATCACCTCCTAACAGTTTTTCGATTCCCTGCTGCAAGGTCCTTTGTGAATAACTGCTGAATAAGTAAATAATTAGAGATAGAACTTTTAACAGAGCACCCTTTTCTGAAGGCAGTGTATCTCAGCAGAACCTTTAGATTGTTAAGGAGGTTGGCAAGTCCACACAGCAGCTCAGAACTAGTGTATGGCAGGATTGGCACTGATTGCAGCCCAACTGTCCCAGAGCTAATACAGAGCAGGATGAACCCCACAGTGTCCTGAAGCTAGATGATGGGGAAATCCAGGGCCTCTAATAATGTTGAATGAACACTATAATTTCCTGGGGTTAGTTGATGGGAGATTTGGGGTTGATGTTGCTGCTGGATAAACTACACAGTATTCCTGCAATGGACCATTGAGGTTCGCTGATTTCAATGACTGGTTTTATCTGATTACTTTTCAGACGGTGTGCTTGTGTTGGACACAGGCTATATAAAGAATAGAAAAGGTGAGAAATCCAACACAGTTATTAAACATTACACACAAGCAAACTGTCTATTTACTTTCTGGTACAGTTGCCTTAAGAGGTTTGTTCTACCTAGAGGTGAGATGAATCGGTTTTATTTAGTACAGACATTCTCAGCCTCCCAAGCACAGCCTCACACATGGTCTAGCACACACACATGCAGTTTGACATGCAGTGCATACAGTGGCCTACTCACAGTATTACAATGCATCGTTGCAAATGTAGCCACAGGTGCACAATCTTCCACACTCAGCACCACACACACTCAGCTCGCACATTCAGTCTCTTTCAGCCCCAGCACTACCCCTATTGTCACCTACATCCTGATGATGAAAATAAGAACTGAAATCATTAACTCAGTGCACAGGAGACCATAGATGTATTGACTTCTTATGTTGAGTCGTTGAGTCACCAAGCCTCCAGACAAAGAAACCCTCATTTGCTTTTTCGAATTCAGATCTGGTCACGTGCAAAGCCAAGCAGGTGATAGAGCCCAAGTTTCTCGAGCGGAAGTTCCAGAATAGAAACTCTCAACTATTATTTCTGATCTTCATTTCAGTTTTTTGCAGACTGCTCTCATCATTCCGTTACGGACGGGAGGACATTGATGTTTGTGGGTTGAAGTTCAGAAATGATCTGTATATGGCCACAATCCAAGTCTACCCACCCCCTTCGGATCAAAAGCCTAAACCACTGACCAAGTTGCAAGAACGCTTAGCAAGAAAATTTGGAGACAGGGCTTATCCTTTCTGCTTTCAGGTATCTCTCTCTCTCTCTCTCTCTCTTGGTGTTATGGAGTAATTAATGTATTTGTCACCAGGATGAGCTAATGAATCATTCAACCATTTTCATACCTTGTTTCAACCAGGCACAGTTGTTTTTCAGCATTGCATCAATCTTTAGTTGGCTGAAGGCAATTCAAACCCATGGTCCATTTAAAATAGAAGTGTTATTAGAGCCTGGGGGTACACAAAAGGCTGGAGAAACTCAGCGGGTGCAGCAGCATCTAAGGAGCGAAGGAGATAGGCGACGTTTCGGGTCGAGACCCTTCTTCAGACTGGTCAGGGATCAGGGAAACCAGGAGCTTATTAGAGCCTAATCACTCTTGCCTGTCTGTGATATTGCTAAGCTGGCTTGAAAGCGAAGGGTACAAAAATGTGTAAGATGTGTTCATTTTAGTAAGACAATACAGGCAAAATATCTCATTCCTGCCAGTGAGTGCCTTACTACAATGCTCCTTTAGTTCTTGATGACTCCTCAAGAGGCATTTTCTGGTGCTTATTTAAGTGGAAATCAATTGGACACTGTGAGAAATTTGTTATTATTATATCAAAGGCAATTTACCTACGGGTACCAAAGCAGAGGATTTACAAACCCTTATCACATCTTGAAAAGCAACTAACTAGTTTGGTGAGGCACAGTGAAAAACTTATTTGAGTGCAGATCTTATTTGAGTCCAGATATGGGTTTAAATCCAACCACAGGAGTGGGACCATTTAAAACCATGTTATTAAATGAGTTTGGAATAAGAAAAATATTATTGTCATTGTAATAATAACAACAAAGTCACTGAATTCCTATTTTAACCGATCCAATTGTCTTCAGGGAAATGATCTGCCATCCTCACCCAATCTAGCCTATATGTGACTCTGGGCTACACAAGCCTAAATCTTATTGGTGTCAGAGGCTATGGGGAGAAGGCAGGTAAATGGGGTTAGGAGTGAGAGATAGATGAGCCTTGATTGAATGGCAGAGTAGGCTTGATGGGCCGAATGGCCTAATTCACTTATGATCTAGAAAATACCCAGAATGACTCTCAGTTCAATGAGTAGTTAGGAATGAGCAATGCATGTTGGCCTATCTGGTGATATCTGGAATCTGTGAATGATTTGTGTTATAAACATGAAGCAGAGTCACAGCAACAGAAATAGCACTTGATCAGGAAGAACGATAGTCGGGCAACCTTATTTGACATCTGTACGTGCTCCGGCCATTTACTAACAGGTTGGAGGAGCTGCAGTGCTGATTATGGTGGCTCCTTTTGTCACTGAGATAAATGGTATAAGAAAATAGTCTGAAGTGTTCAACAGTTCACTGGCCTGCTAAATATTGTAGAACAGGGCATGACACCAGAGACAAAAATAAGCCTCTTATAGAAAGATTAATAGTCATAAATATAAATAACTTGGAAGCACACTCTTCAGCCCAACTCATCCATACCGACCAAGATGCTTATCTAAGATAGACCCGCTTGTGTGCATTTGGTCCATATCCCCTTTCCCATCTACGAACCTGTCCAGCGCATTCCATATCTGCACTATATATCCCCTGTGTGAAAAATCTGCCCCTCAGATCCCCTTTAAATCTTTCCCCTCTCACTTTAAATCTATGCCTTCTACTTATAGACTTATTTAATGACACTTCAATCATGGGAAAAAGACCGTCTATCTTATTTATGCCTCCATCATTTAATAAACTTTAATAAGGTCACTCTACAGCCTTCTCCACTCCAATAAAAACAATCCCAGCCTATTTAACCTCTCTTTTAATGCAAGTCTGCCAGTCCAGGCAACCTTTCTGGAATTTATTTCTGCATTCTCTCTTACTTAATGAGAATCTTACTATAGCATGGTGACCATAATTATACACAATCCTTCCAATGTGGCCTAACCAACGTACACAGCTGTAACATGACATCCCAGCTCCTATACTCAATACCTCGGCCAATGAAGGCAAGTGTACCATAACACTTCTTCACCTCTCTATCGACCCGAGTTATTATTTTCATGGAACTACATGATGTACTTGTACCACAATGTCTTGTTGTGCAATAATACTTTTCCAGGTCCTGCTATCTATATAATTAAAAGTCTAAACTTGACCACTTCCTGTTCGCACTGTATATTGATTTTAGAAAAAACGCGACCAGTTATGGCTGTGATTTTTGGCCACCTTGCTCAGAGTCCCCCTCCACCTGTCAGGGCCAGAGAATTTTCTCCATCGGTGAAAAATAATAGACTTATTAATGTTTTTAAAATGTTGAGATTCTCCCTCCTGTCAATCACACCATGAAAGCAACGGCCCGTCCAGTGGGAGGGGGGGGAGCTATAAAACTCAGAAGTGTGGGCGTGTCTCAGTCTCTGCAAGATGTGGGAGGGAGAGGGTCACGACTCAGTCTGAGCTGTAAATCTGCAGAACACTGAGAATACTGACCTGTGAGTGCCCTTTATGTGTTTTTAAACTGTGCTTTTACAACTGTGTGGCTATTGCAACTGTGTGCCTTTTGCAACTGTGTACCTTTTGCAACTGTGTGCCTTTTGCAATTGTGTGCCTTTTGCAACTGTGTGCCTTTTGCAACGGTGTGCCTTTTACAACTGTGTACCCTTTGCAACTGTGTGCCTTTTGCAACTGTCTGCCTTTTGCAACTGCCTGCCTTTTGCAACTGTCTGCCTTTTGCAACTGTAAAAAAAGATGAAAATGTCTAAAATGGATTGTCCACCCTCTCTCTCTTCACTCTCACATTCTTTCACCTGTTTTCGGCAGAATTTCTGGCAGTTTATGAGCTGCCAGCCTGCCAGGCTTGAGTTACTGAGCTGCCAGGCCTGAGTGACTGAGCTGCCAGCCCAAGAATCCATTCGGCCCACAATGTCCATACTAGCAATCTTGGAATTGGTGGAGAGGTGCAATATTGTGTTGGGGGGGCAGCCCTCCTGTGTGAAGCTGGGACCCAATGGGTCCCACTTAGTCTAGCTTACTATATATGTCCAGTCCTTCCCAAATTGCATCACTTTGCATTTTTCTGAGTTTAATTGCATTTGCCTTTCCCTTGACCTCTATCTCAATTCTTCTAGATCCTGTTGTAACCTTAGACAATCTTCTTCACTCTCCACTACACTGAGAATCTTGGTATCATCTGCAAAATTGCTAATCATGCCACCTACATTCTCTTGCAAAGCATTAGTATATATGATAAACATCAAATGACCTAGCATTGATGTTTGTGTTGAATACCATGGAAATGGCGAGTCTTCTCAACGTATTAACATTGCTTTTTTCGCCCTTGACAGTTCCCAGACTATCTACCCTGCTCCGTCACCTTGCAACTGGGTCCAAATGAAGTCGACAAGGTGAGATATTTTTACGCGTTGTTATAGGGATCAGGTCTTCAATTGCTGCAGACATTTTATGCACTTGTTTTCATCTTTTTAATGAATAATTCCATTAGTTATAATGGTAAAGCAGAATACTGCTGGAAAGCCTTGTAAATATATAATGCAGGAATGGAGGCCATAGGCACTGGATGCTGGCCAAGGGCTGCACATTGCATATTGTATTCAAATAGAACTCCATGTACCATCTGTCCATAAGGTTCCAGTTGGAAAATGCTATGGATCATGATGGCCTTTTGACAGTAACATAACCTGTCACTGCAGTAGGACCTGGAGTTAATTCTGATCAATGCTAACAGATGTCCCCCACAGCGGAAGAACTAAGGGGCAAAATCAGATCTGGACTTCTCCAAAGTTGCATTATGGGAAGGCTTTTCGTCAGGGCATTCGCGACAGACTTCTGGTCATCTATCGGACTGTCATTTTAGGGCTTAGTCATGAATTATTCCAGTGGGTGTTTGCAGAATGTGCTGACCTTCCTCCCATTATGTGTACGATTGAGGAAAGATTTTCTGCTTTCTCCACAGTGTTGCGGCGTGGACTTCCAGATCAGTGCGTTCTGTGCAAAATCTTCCCGCCTTGACGCAAAAATCCCCAAAAGGTACATTTAGCTTCATCCAACGCGGAAAATGATAGAGATCGCTTTCTTTCTCTGGTGCACAATCAACACAACATGTACAAAAAATGCAGGATGTGACAGTTCTCAGGGTTTGATTAGCAGGCCAAGCTGGTTCACAGTGCTGGCAGTGGATCAGTGTCGAGCATTAGTTCTGTTAATGCAGACACAGCTAATCCCTTGTCCTTTTAAAAATGGATTAGTTAAAGCAGGCACTCTGGATCCAAACAATTGAATCATATGCAAGTGGCAAAATGTTTTGGCTTTCAATACACATTGATGTAAGATTATGATGTACTTTTAGCATGTTAATTTTCTCAGCATTATTTTCTGAATGAGACAGTTAAAAATTGTTGATGCGCAGAAATCTTTTGTGGGCAAAACAATTGTGTGGTATAAGTTGGATAATGTTGGTACGGGCAGAATGCGTAGGACTCATGGCTCTTGGCTTGATTTCATAGGCACATTGTGAAATAGTTGACCAAATTCAGATCAAAGAGTGAATCTCTGTTGGCCTGAAAGGACGTATTTTTCACAATTAGATTTGTTTTTTATTTATCTAGGAAAGTGTCAGTCACTGAACAAGGTCGACATTTATTGTCCATCCCCCTTTGAAAAGGTGATGGAAAATCACCTTCTGGACTGTTGCATTGCCTTCATGATGGTACTCCCATCACATGATGTTCTGTAGCCTGCGTCTTCCTCAACAAAACTAGATAATCCCACTGTGTTTCCCGCCCCCTCCGTATTGTCACCTATGCATGCTCTCCAGAGATGCTGTCTGACCTGCTGAGTTACTCCAGCACTTCGTGCCTTGCTTTGTTTGGTGTGAACCAGCATCATCAGTTCATTATTATTAGATAATCTGGTTATTATCTGGTTAGTCAATTCATGGATTATTTGTGGGATTTTGCTGCAGGCAACTTGGAAAACACATATTTGTGCATAAAAACATCTTGAAAAGTAAGAATTTTAGTTTAATTTAGTTTAGTGTAGAGAAACAGCACAGAAGTAGGCCCTTCGGCCCATTGAGTCTGCACCGACCAGCAATCTCCATACACTGACATTATCCTACACACACTAGAGACAATTTACAATTATACCAAGCCAATTAACCTACAAAACTGTATGTCTTTGGAGTGTGGGAAGGTGCTCCAGAGCACCCGGAGGAAACCCATGCAGGTCAAGGGCAGAACATACAAACTCCTTACAGACAGCACCCGTAGTCAGAATCAAGCCTGGTTCTCTGGCACTGTCAGGCAGCAACTCTACTGCTGTGCCACTGTGCCGCCCCAAATGTCAAGGTTTCAAGGTCAGGGTCAGTTTATTGTCACGTACCAATTAAGGTACAGTGAAATTCCAATTCGACATTTAAGAAACATTTGTTGGTGTTTGGGAGATGCTGTTGGAATACCTTAGGCAAGGAACTGCAGTGCATTCTGTAGACAGTGCGCATCTCACCCACTGTGCATTAGCGAAGGAGGAAGGGAATATTTAAGGTGGGTACCAGTCAAGATCATAATCATAATCATAATCAGAATCATACTTTATTAGCCAAGTATGTTTTGCAACAGATGAGGAATTTGATTTACCATACAGTCAAATTAATAAAAAGCAACGGAACACACAAAATACATTTTAACATAAACATCCACCACAGTGAATCTTCCACGTTCCTCACTGTGATGGAAGGCGAAAAAAATTCAATCTCTTCCCTTCGGGGGCCGGGGTCGGGGGCCTCGAGCCTTCCGTTAACTGGACAATCTTGACTCCCGTAGCCAGCGGCGGGCCCTCCGCGTCAGGGCGATCAAGCTCCTGCAACGGGGGGGATTGCAGCTCAGGTCATCCGTATCCTCAATCGTATCCCAGGTCAGGGCTGGTCGAAACCTTCTGCGACTTTGGAGCTCCCGACTCGGTCTCTACCTGAGACTGCGAGCTCTTCGATGGTCAAATCCACAGGCTGCGGTTGGAGTGTCTATCCCAGGCAAGGAATCGACCCCGATGATGTCCACACCCCACGATGGAGCTCAATGTCAGTCCCGAGCAAGGCCTCCAGCTCCATGATGTTACAACTCGGAAAACAATCACATCTCCGGCAAGGTAAGAGATTGAAAACAAGTTTCCCAGACCCCCTTCCCCCACATTCCCACATAAAACAAACCAGATGTCATCCAATAATTAATGACAGAGTTTATGAGGATCAGATTATAAAGTTCCTAAGTTTTCTTGTAGAGTGTGTCAAAGATTTCCTAAAACCATAGGAAGGCCATACAGATTAAAGATAATGCAAGCATCAGGATCTGTTCTAAAACAAATAAATGTTCTACTCTATTTGGTGATAGAAACAAAAATGATACAAAATGATACAAGATGCACAAAATTGATTTTTTTATGCAAAATGTACAATATATTCACTCATACATACATACATACAGAGTGGATTAACTGATGTACACTCAATGCTTTTTTTGAAATGTAATGCAAATAATGGTTGTCTAGTTTCAACACCATTGAACTACCAACATTCCTCCACTTGCAATTGGTTGTCCTGGATGGTCCATTTACTGAATTATTTCTTCTCCCAGGAGCTCCGTGTCAATGGTTATCCGTAAGGTGCAGTATGCTCCTGATAAACCGATTTTCCAGCCAGTGGCGAAAACATGCAGACTGTTCCTCATGTCAGAAAACTCTCTTCACCTGGAAGCATCACTCAACAAAGAGGTGAGTGTTTGGTCAGTCATAACTCATCCTGGCAATGCGAGAGAGGAGGCTGAGATCAGAATCGGCAAACGGGCATTGCCAAACGGGCTTTGCCAACTTTTGAACAGGTTCTTTCTTCCTGCTCAGGTGGAGCTAAAGCATTTGCTATAATAGCAGGAAACCTCCCAGTGTTCTGCCCACCACTGGATAAAAGTATACTCAGGAAAGAAAGAATAGCTATTTGGATTAAATAGCTCCCCTGAATTGAAACAAAGTCGCCCTTTTGATTTTGTAACATCAACAACAAATCCCAGAATTCAATTCAAGCATTTAATTCCAATGAAAGGTTCAAAGCTGGAGATCCTGGATTTTCTGCAGATGCTCCTACATCCCAAAAATACAGCATTGTTTGACGGAGTCGGTGCATTGTTTCCTGGAGTGTACGTGAGTGGCAGAATTTAGAGGAGGGTTTTATGTTAAAAGGGGCAAATAAAATGGGATCAAAATGCTGGAGTGAATGGCCTGTCCCATTAACGCGACCTTTCAGCGACAGTCTTCGACCTTCAAGCTCGAGGTCACTCGCCTGAAAAACCTCGAGCTTGATCAACTGTCAGCAATGAAACCGCGAGCTGGATCGACCGACCTCACACACACACACACGTAAACACATCGTACAGGCGGGGGCCAGGGAAAGCGCTGTCTGAAATTCACACCCGCGATAACCAGGAAGGTAAAAGACGGCTGCACAGTGTACGGTATGTCTTTTAGAGAGAGTGGAGCGGGGGGGGGGGGGGGGGGGGGGGGAGAGAGGAGTGGGGAGAAGGGGGGAGAGGGGGGGAGAGAAGGGGGGGAGAAGGGGTGGAGACACTTTTAAGAAGCCAGACATATAATTAAAGTTTGGTGGGCATTTAGCCTACGGTTTTCCATGGTCCTGAAAACTCCAATGAGCCAATTAAAATGCTAAGAAGATTGCCTACGGCTGCCCTCGAGTGCCTGTAACTACATAACGACCCCACTCCCCTGCACTATGAGTTCAAAAGAACCATGCCGACCAATTTTTACTCGCAGAATAATTTTCAACATGCTGAAAAATGTTCCCGGACCAAACTGAGGCCGCGAGTATGAGGGAATTTCCCTCGAGTATGAAGGAGAGTTCCAATGACCTCATAGGACTTCCTAGGAGCACGTGTGGACCATGCTGCGAGTTTGAGTCGAGGGCAAACTCTTCTAAACTCGCAGATTAGGTCATCGCAGTGGGACAGCCCCTTAACTCAGCGGCTCAGGCATCATCTCTGGAGAAAATGGATAGGTGATGTTTTGGATCGGGACATTTCTTCAGACTAAATAAATAAACAGAGAGTAAAATGAGTTGGAGTAGGATCGGTATAAGTATGGAAACTACTGTCCTGATTTGAAATGCACTTTTTAATAGATTTATTACCATGGTGAACCAGTTGAAGTGAGTGTTGAGGTGATCAACCATTCCAACAAGACAGTGAAGAAGGTCAAAGTAACAGGTATGGAAACAAATTCAGACTTTGGAACCCAGATTTGTATCGAAGCAAACCCTACTTGTAAATTTAAAAAAAACGCAAAATGCTTCTGGTGTATTGGAATTTGGATCCAAAAGGGACTAGATAAAGATGCATTACAATTAAATCACTGGCCTAGGCCGGCTTCCAACTGTGGTCCTGAGTCCCACAGGGCATTCCTATGCGGAAGGAGACCTATGCAAAATGTAGAAACAAAGAACTGCGACTGCTGGTTAGTACCAAAGATAGACACAAGGTGCTGGAGTTTCTTAGCAGGTCAGGCAGCATCTCTGAAGAAAAAGGCTGGGGACGTTTCTGGTCGGTACCCTTCTTCAAACTGAAAATTTCAGAATGGCAGGCAGTGACTAGTGGGGTGCCGCAAGACTCAGTGCTGGGATCCCAGTTATTTACAATATATATTAACGATTTAGATGAAGGAATTAAATATAACATCTCCAGGTTTAGATGACACAAAGCCTAATGTGAGCTGCGAGGATACTATGAGGATACTATGAGGCTGCAGGTTGACTTGGTTAGGTTGGCTGAGTGGGCAGATGCATGGCAGATGCAGTATAATGTAGATAAATGTGAGGTTATCCACTTTGGCGGCAAGAACAAGAAGGAAGATTATCATCTGAATGGTGTCAGATTTGTAAAAGGGGAGGTGCAACGAGACCTGGGTGTCCCTGTACATCAGTCATTGACAGTAAACAATAGTCAATAGACAATAGGTGCAGGAGTAGGCCATTCGGTCCTTCGAACCAGCACCGCCATTCAATGTGATGATGGCTGATCATCCCCAATCAGTACCCTGTTCGTGCCTTCTCCCCATATCCCCTGATTTTAAGAGCCCTATCTAGCTCTCTCTTGAAAGTATCCAGAGAACCGGACTCCACCGCCCTCTGAGGCAGAGAATTCCACAAACTCACAACTCTCTGTGAGAAAAAGTGTTTCCTTGTCTCCGTTCTAAATGGCTTACCCCTTATTCTTAAACTGTGTGTGACCCCTGGTTCTGGACTCCTCCAACATCGGGAACATGTTTCCTGCCTCTCGCATGTCCAAACACTTAATAATATTATATGTTTCAATAAGATCCCCTCTCATCATTCTAAAGCCCAGAGTATACACGCCCAGCCGCTCCATTCTCTCAGCATATGACAGTCCCGCCATCCCTGGAATTAACTTTGTAAACTTATGCTGCACTCCCTCAATAGCAAGAATGTCCTTCCTCAAATTAGGGAACTAAAACTGCACACAATACTCCTGGTGTGGTCTCACTAGGGTCCTACACAACTGCAGGAGGACCTCTTTGCTCCTATACTCAACTCCTCTTGCTATAAAGGCCAACACGCCCTTCGCTTGCTTCACTTCCTGCAGTACCTGCATGCTTGGTTTCATTGACTGATGAACAAGGACCCCCAGATCCCGTTATACTTCCCCTTTTCCCAACTTGACACCATTTAGATAGTTTTTGCTACCAAAGTGGATAACCTCACATTTATCCACATTAAACTGTATCTGCCATGCATCTGCCCACTCACCCAACCTGTCCAAGTAACAGTTCACACTGCCACCCAGCTTTTGTGTCATCTGAAAGTTGGCTAATGTTACTTTGAATCCCTTCATCTAAATCATTGATGTATACTGTAAATAGCTGCTGTCCCAGCACCGAGCCTTGCGGTACCCCGCTAGTCACTGCCTGCCATTCTGAAAGGGACCCGTTAATCCCAACTCTTTGTTTCCTGTCTGCCAACCAATTTTCTATCCATGTCAGCACTCTACCCCCAATACCATGTGCCCTAACTTTGCCCACTAATCTCCTGTGTGGGACCTTATCAAATGCTTTCTGAAAGTTCAGGAACACCACATCCACTGGCTTTCCATTGTCCATTTTCCCACATCCGCAAACAATTCCAGAAAATCAGTCAAGCATGATTTCCCCGTCGTAAATCCATGTTGACTTAGACCGATCCTGTTACTGCTATCCAAATGTGCTCCTATTTCATATTTTACCGATGTCAGGCTAACTGGTCTATAATTCCCTGTTTTCTCTCTCCCTCCTTTCTTAAAAAGTGGGATAATATTAGCTATCCTTCAATCCACAGGAACTGATCCTGTGTCTATAGAACGTTGGAAAATGATCTCCAATGCATCCACGATTTCTAGAGTGACTTCCTTAAGTACCCTGGGATGCAGACCATCAGGCCCTGGGGATTTATCAGCCTTCGGTCCTATCAGTCTACCCAACATCATTTCCAGCCTATTATGGATATCCTTCAGTTCCTCCGTCACCCCAGATCCTCTGGCCACTAGTATATCTGGAAGATTGTTTGTGTTCTCCTTAGTGAAGATGGATCCAAAGTACCTGTTCAAATCACCTGCCATTTCCTTGTTCCCCATAATAAATTCACCTTTTTCAGTCTTCAGGGGTCCAACTTTGGTCTTAACTATTTTTTTCCTCTTCGCATACATAAAGAAGCTCATCGGAATATAAAGAAGCTATCCTCCTTTATATTCTTGGCTAGCTTACCTTCATACCTCATCTTTTCTCCCTGTATTGCCTTTTTAGTTATCTTCTGTTGCTCCTTAAACATTACCAAATCCTCTTGCTTCCCACTCATCTTTGCTACGTTGTACTTCTTCTCTGTTATTTTTATACTGTCCCTGATGCCCCTTGTCAGCCAAGGGCGCCCCTTACTCCTCTTGGAATCTTTCTTCTTCTTTGGAATGAACTGATCCTGCACCTTCTGTATTATTCCCAGAAATATCTGCCATTGTCGTTCCACTGCCATCCCTGCTAGTGGATTCCAGTCAACTTTGGCCAGCTCCTCCCTCACGGCAGGTTCAGCAGGCAGTGAAGAAAGCAAATGGCATGTTGGCCTTCATAGCGAGTAGATTTGAGTATAGGAGCAAGGAGGTCCTACTGCAGTTGTACAGGGCCCTGGTGAGACCACACCTGGAATATTGTGTACAATTTTGGTCTAATTTGAGGAAGGACCTTATTGCTATTGAGGGAGTGCACGTAGATTCACCAGGTTAATTCCCAGGATGGTGGGATGGACATATGATGAAAGAATGGATCAACTGGACTTGTATTGACTAGAATTTGGAAGGATGAGAGAGGATCTTCTAGAAACATATAAAACTCTTAAGGGATTGGACAGGCTAGATGCAGGAAGCATGGTCCCTATCTTGGTGGAATCCAGAACCAGGGGTCACAGTTTAAGAATAAGGGGTAGGCCATTTAGGAAAGAGATTTAAAACTAATTCAATCAAAGAGTTGTGAATTTGTGGTTTTTGCCACAGAAGGCAGTGGAGGCCAATTCACTGGATGCTTTGAAGAAAGAGTTAAATATAACTCTTAGGTTAACGGAATCAAGAGGTATGGGGAGAAGGGAGATAAAAGTGCTGGAGAAACTCAGCGGGTGCAGCAGCATCTATGGAGCGAAGGAAATAGGCAACGTTTCAGGCCAAAACCCTTCTTCAGACTGAAATGTTGCCTATTTCCTTCGCTCCATAGATGCTGCTGCACCCGCTGAGTTTCTCCAGCACTTTTGTCTACCTTCGACTTTCCAGCATCTGCAGTTCCTTCTTAAACAGGTATGGGGAGAAAACAGGAACGGGGTACTGATTTTGGTTGATCATCCATGATCATATTGAATGGCGGTGCTGGCTCGAAGGACTGAATCGTCTACTCCTGCACCTATTTTCTCTGTTTCTGTGTTTATGAAAGTTTTCCTGTTGTTCCAGCACTTTGCTTCGATCTTTGAGAACTAGGCAATTTCTGCACCCAATTGTTATAGAAACATAGAAACATAGAAAATAGGTGCAGGAGCAGGCCATTCGGCCCTTCGAGCCTGCACCGCAATTCAATATGATCATGGCTGGTCATCCAACTCAGTATCCTGTACCTGCTTTCTCTCCATACCCCCGATCCCTTTAGCCACAAGGGCCACATCTAACTCCCTTTTAAACATAGCCAATGAACTGGCCTCAATTACATTCTGTGGCAGAGAATTCCACAGATTCACCACTCTGTCTGAAAAATGATTTTCTCATCTCGGTCCTAAAAGACTTCCCTCTTATCCTAAAACTGTGACCCCTTGTTCTGGACTTCCCCAACATCGGGAACAATCATCCTGCATCTAGCCTGTCCAACCCCTTAAGAATTTTGTAAGTCTCTATAAGATCCTCCCTCAATTTTCTAAATTCCAGCGAGTACAAGCCGAGTCTATCCAGTCTTTCATCATATGCAAGACCTGCCATAACCTCACATTTATCCACATTATACTGCATCTACCATGCATTTGTCCACTCACCCAACCTATCCAAGTCACCTTGCAGCCTCCTAGCATCCTCCTCACAGCTAACACTGCCCCCCAGCTTCTTGTCATCCGCAAACTTGGAGATGTTGCATTCAATTCCCTCATCCAGATATTGTAAATAGCTGTGGTCGCAGCACTGAGCCTTGCAGTTCCCCTCTAGTCACTGCCTGCCATTCTGAAAAGGATCCGTTTACTCCTACTCTTTGCTTCCTGTCTGCCAGCCAGTTCTCTATCCACATCAATACTGAACCCCCAATACCGTGTGCTTTAAGTTTGTATACTAATCTCTTATGTGGGACCTTATCGAAAGCTTTCTGAAAGTCCAGATACAACACATCCACTGGTTCTCCCTTATCCACTCTACTAGTTACATCCTCGAAAAATTCTATAAGATTCGTCAGACATGATTTACCTTTCACAAATCCATGCTGACTTTATCCAATGATTTCACCACTTTCCAAATGTGCTGCTATCCCATCTTTAATAACCGACTCTAGCAGTTTCCCCACTACCAATGTTAGATTAACTGGTCTGTAATTCCCTGTTTTTCTCTCTCCCTCCTTTTTTAAAAAGTGGGGTTACATTAGCCACCCTTCAATCCTCAGGAACTACTCCAGAATCTAAAGAGTTTTGAAAAATTATCACTAATGCATCCACTATTTCTGGGGCTACTTCCTTCAGTACTCTGGGATGCAGCCTATCTGGCCCTGGGGATTTATCGGCCTTTAATCCATTCAATTTACCTAACACCTCTTCCCGGCTAACCTGGATTTCACTCAGTTCCTCCATCTCATTTGACCCCCGGTCCTTTGTTATTTCCGGCAGATTATTTATGTCTTCCTTAGTGAACACAAAACTAAAGTAGTTATTCAATTGGTCTGCCATGTCCTTGTTCCTCATGATCAATTCACCTGTTTCTGACTGCAAGGGACCTACATTTGTTTTAACTAATCTTTTTCTCTTCACATATCTATAAAACCTTTTGCAGTCAGTTTGTATGCTCCCTGCTAGTTTTCTTTCATAGTCTATTTTCCCTTTCCTAATTAAGCCCTTTGTCCTCCTGTGCTGGACTGAATTTCTCCCAGTCCACTGGTAGGCTGTTTTTTCTGGTTAATTTGTATGCTTCATCTTTTGTTTTGATACTATCCCTGATTTCCCTTGTTATCCATGGATGCACTACCTTCCCTGATTTATTATTTTGCCAAACTGGGATGAACAATTGTTGTAGTTCATCCATGCAGTCTTTAAATGCCTTCCATTGCATATCCACCGTCAACCCTTTAAGAATCACGTGCCAGTTTATCTTGGCCAATTCACTTCTCATACCCTCAAAGTTACCTTTCTTTAAGTTCAGAACCCTTGTTTCTGAATTAACAATGTCACTCTCCATCCTAATGAAGAACTCAACCATATTATGGTCACTCTTGCCCAAGGGGCCACGCACTACAAGACTGCTAACTAACCCTTCCTCATTACTCAATACCCAGTCGAGAATAGCCTGCTCTCTCGTTGGTTCCTCTACATGTTGGTTTAGAAAACTATCCCACATACATTCCAAGAAATCCTCTTCCTCAGCACCCCTGCCAATTGCTACATAACCTCCCAACTTCTATACTCCATATTCTGACTGATGAACGCCAAAGTGCCAAAAGTCTTTTTGACCACCTTATCTACCTGTGACTCGACCTTCAAGGAACGATGCACCTGCACTCCTTGATCCCTCTGCTCTACAACACTCCCCAGAGGCCGACCATTCACTGTGTAGGTCCTGCCCTTGTTTGACGTCCCAAAATGCACACTTCACACCTCTCTGTATTAAATTCCATCAACCATTCCTCAGCCCACCTGGCCAATCGATCCAGATTCTGCTGCAATCTTTCACAACCATCTTGTCATGATGTGAATCTGTGAAAGTTCCTCTGTTAGTCTGTTGTTGTTTATCCATAAAGTGAACCACGTCTGCCTTTGAACACGATGAAGACTAACTGCATTGTCTGTGCCCTCAGCTGTTCAGATTTTGAGCGTGTTCCTGTATTCACATGACACATACAGCCACAGAGTGGCCAAGCAGGAGGTGATGTAAGTGATCGTCTTTCCGGTCGGTTCAGTTTTTAATACAGCTTCCTGACGTAGCAGGTAGTCCGATGCAAAGTTGTGACTTCATCCCCTTTCTTTAATGTTGATAACTGATAAATAATTTTCAAGGCCCAGGCCAGAACCTCTTCACTTCCAAAAAAGAAAAATTTACGTGCTGGAGAGTGAAGTGGTTCGATATCCATCCATGTTGTAGGCTTTTGGTCTGGATATATTTCCTTGACATTTTATTAACGAATCCTTTGCAACATTTTAGTTGGTCTGTTCATATTTCATAGCAATATGTGTCAAAATTACAGTATTTAGAAAATATAGGTTCAAATGTCTCTCTGAACTGTATTTTTTGCATTTTAAATTGCAATGAGCTTTAGATGTTTCAAAACTCGCGACAGGAGCCTCTGCAGTTTAAGTGATGATTGGAGTATTGTCATGCAAAGCTTGCAGGATACGTTTGCAATGTTTATTATTTGTTTGCTATTTTGATGGTTTGGCACTGTGCATGTTGGGCGCAGGGCTGAAGGTGTTGTCTGCTGGGATATGCACCCTTGGATAATGGTTTCGCGCTTCTTTGCATTTCACTTGTATTGATATATGCATTCTTGTTTAGTGAACAAATCAAGCCAGGTTCTACTCTGAAGAAGGTCTACTCACTCTATCCCATAGTTGCCAACAACCGTGAGAAGCATGGCTTGGCGTTGGATGGAAAAATCAGAGACAAGGACACCAATTTAGCTTCTACTACCATGTAAGATGCGTAGGCTTTCTAAGGGAACTGGTTACTTCATGGACAATGGCTTAATATTATCAAAGATTAATTTCTTTAAAACTGAAATTGTCTTGTGTTTAGTTTTAATTTAGTTTAGAGATACAGTGCGGAAACAAACTCTTCGGCCCATCAAGTCCGCACCAACCAACATTCCCTGGACATTAACACTATCCTACACATACTAGGGACAATTTACATTTATACCAGGCCAGTTTGCCTACAAACCTGTACGTCTTTGGAGTGTGGGAGGAAACCGAAGATCTCACGCATTCACAGGCAGAACGTACAACTCTGTACAGACAGCACCCATAGTCAGGATCGAACCCGGGTCTCTGTCGGTGTAAACGCTGTAAGGCAGTAACTCTACCGCTGCACCACTGTGCTGGCCACGGTGGTTTGTGTTGGGATTAAGGAACATATACTGTATCTGTTCATCATGACAATTGTTTTATTTTATCATAAAAATACAACCCCATAAAAGATAGGAACCAAAACAAGCCAGCTGGCCCCACAAACCTTCTCTGACAATCATTAAGATCATTGTTGACCTGCTACTTTAATGCCATTCCCATATCCATTAATATCCAGAAATCTACGGATTTCACCTTTGAATAAAATTAAGGATTAATGTTCGACGACTTTCCAGGGCAGGGAATTCCAACAATTTTCTATTCTCTGAGTGTAGGAATTTATCCTAATCTCAATCCTAAATGGTCTGCCCCTGTAGACCATGATCCCTGACTCTTCCACCAAACATCCCTGACTCTTCCACAGGCAAACATCCTCCTGGCATTCACCTTGATGAGCCTTGTAAGAATTCTGTGAGCTTCAGTGAGATTCCCTCTCAATTCCAGAGAATACAGACCTGGTCCACTCAATATTTCCTCAAAGACAAACCTGCCGTCACAGAAATCAGTCTTCTTCATAGGGCTTCTATGAAAATTCTCTCTATGAAAATTTACCTTTTACTCAGTGAGGACACCAAAAGTGTCTAGAAGTGTGTGTCTTTTCAAGTTGATAACAGCCAAAAACTATTGTGAAATGTCCATGCTTTTATATCTCTGATTGAAGTCCAAGATTTGCTTGGTATTTCTATTGTTTTTTGATTTGATACTCATATTTTTTTTATTATTGTGATTTTTGTACCAAAATGTATGAAAAGCTTTGTTTGTGTGCTATTCAGTCAAACCATGCCATACATGAATACAATCAAACCACACACAAGTACGACATGTGCAAAGAGAAAAATACCAAAGTGTAGAATATATTGTGACAGTATTATTGTGTTTTGGTTTCACAAAAAATGTCTGCAATGAGATGGGCTGGAAGATTGGTACTACACCTTAGCTTATGGGAGGACCGTTCAGTAACCTGTTATCAGTGGGTGAGAAGCTCTCCCTGAATTTGGTTGTATGTACTTTCAAGCATTTTATCTTTTGCCCAATGGGAGAGGGATTGAATGAGGCACCATGAAGTGTTGTAGATCGTGTCAATTGTGGACATATGTGTGATGGACTGGGCGACATCCACAACCATCTGTAATTTGGGACAAGGTCCTCTCTGCAATTCAGGCTAACAAGTGGTACTCAGTATAAATAGATCTGTACAGCTGTAATGTTCCTGTACATAAGTAATCTTTTCAGGTATTGCTGTGATATTCATGTTTAAGAATAGTGGTGGGGAAAATCCAATTTAAAGAGTGCGAGCTTGTGATTGTGCCAGGGACGTGTGATGCAGGATGTATTTTCAGTTGCCTGTGACATGAAATCTTATAGCATTCTAGTATGCAGGCCAAGCCCAGAGCGATGATGGCTAACTCTGATATCCCTCACCTTTTAAGGCTCTCTGATACAGTAACTTTTTTTACACAAAGGGTGGTGGGTGTATGGAACAAACTGCTGGAGGATGTAGTTTATGCAGATACTATCGCAATGTTTAAGGAAAAATCTAGACAGGTACATGGAATAGAGCGATAGGTTTAGAGCGTAATGGCTCAAATGCAGGCAGGTGTGACAAGTGTAGACGGGGCAAGTTGGTCGGTGTGGGTAGGTTGAGCCAACGGCCCTGTTTCCACGCTGTATGACTCTATGACTATGACTTACTTAAATTGATGTTTATTTGTGCTTTTTACTGTCATGTTTTATGGGATAATGGCATTGCCTTACAATAATTCAAAGCTCAAAATGTAGACGAGATACGGCCTTGATCAGGGACATGCCCATGCATCAACTGTCACAATGCCTATTCACTGGAAGTTGATGCTTTGACCTGCCGTGGCTCATTCTTTGATAACCTCATAGAACAGTACAGCACAAGAACAGGCCCTTCGGCCCACAATGTCTGTGCCAAACATGATGCCAAGATAAACTAATCTCACTTGCCTGCACATGATCCCACATTCCTCCATTCCATGCATATCCATGTGCCTATTTAAAAGCTTCTGTCATATCTGCCTGCACCAACACTTCTGGCAGCGTTCCAGGTACTCATCACTATTTGTGTAAACAACTTGCCCGCGTATCTTCTTTAAACTTTACATGTTGTTACAAACACTCGGTTTTCTTGACAGGTTTTGACAACTGGTTGGTAAATCAGTAATATCAGATCACCTTTTTCCTTCCCCTTGTCCTTTCCCTGTTGCTGTAGTTACATTCTAATTATGGTTATCAACCTGAAACTTTAACCCACTCTCCTTCAATCACTTCAGTTTTTCCAGTATGTTATATTTTCATTTATGATAGTCTTTTCCCACATATATAAATGTCTGGTTTTAATACCTCCATTCCTCTAATCAGCTAACACAGTCATTTTCTGTTTCCAGCTTAAAGGAAGGAATAGATCGGATTTGGGGAATTCTTGTCTCCTATAAAGTTCAGGTGCAGCTGCTTGTTTCTGGGTAAGTGTTACACACCGGTTGTGATTTCCTCTCTTGATCTAAGTTCCATAAGGTTTTCAGATAAGCTTTCCCTGTTTTCGGGAACTCCAGACAACTCATGAATAGTTGGACTATAATTCCCAATTGTCTCATTTTATTGCAATGTGATTAAAATCTGAAATGAATTTAAGATATTTTTACAGTGGGTGAAGAGGGTGTGGACGTACAGGCATCTTGTGTATTACGCGGGGTTTAAGTGCTTGAAAAGTGTCACATAATTTAAAAAAATGCATAAACTAAACATACCATACTGTCAGCAGTAAATTTAACCACCGTATTCCGAAAACACAAGCGCATAAATCAAGTTTAGGTATTAAAGGAACAAGCACATTATTTCAAAGACATACCGTAAATCATACATGCGTAGAATGTGACGTGCCTGTTTGTGAAACTATTCCACGCCACTAACACAAGCTGAATTGGCGTTGGTATTTTTTACATCTCCAATGTACCCAGGAGAACAAAGCTTCAACCTTGTGCTGTTTTGCCTTCCTGAGCAAGACAGAGTGAACTTCCACAGTGCTCGCTCCTCCAGCAACATCACCTCGGTGCTTCAAAGAGTTTAAATTGGATTTTACTTTGTCCTAGTATTTCTTGAGAAGCACTCCCTCTAAGTAAAACAATTGTGTTCTTGCTACAGCCTTCAGGGAAGGGACAACTTCAGCTGCAGGATTCTTGGAATGACATGGGATTTGATAGGTCCCATTGCACAGAGAAATAGGGTGAAAGTTTAAACAGTGATTGATCTTGGATTCAATTTTAATCTCAACTAAGCCGAGCAGGTATTGAGTCTACCTTGCCATATCAGCAGAGGGGGTGGGGGGAGGGGTGGAGGTGGGGGGAGGGGAGGATGAAGGGGCAGTGTTGGTTTCACAGTGTTAAGTCTAGCCATCCCATTCAGTGGTGAAGGTCCTGAGGTTGGAACAGCTCAAGCTAAAGCCCGAAGTGGGGAAATACTTTAATAAGAAATTCTCTTCCAGTGCCTTGGTGGGTGAGTGCTCTACCTTGGGTGAAACTCAGCCGTGCAGACTTTTATATTTTGATGACCTTCAGTAAAATAAAATTTCACCCCAGTTGTAGAATAGGTAACCATCGGACAAACTGTCTGCAAATTCAGTACCCAGGTGCAACCAGGAGAGTGTGCCTTGCTCTTCAAGTCATTGGTTTGACTGATGGCCAGCACTGTGCTGTTACAATAAGATCCAGCCCTTAGGTTGCAGGAAGAATGCCAAACACACGTTTGCGTTGCGGGAAGAACTCCAAACACAAGTTTGCCCAGGAAAAATAGTAAGAAGTGGTGATCTCAGTTAGATCTAGCATGGCTTTGGTTCCTATTTCTGCTTTGCCATTGATTTTGTGCTGATTTCTTCCTCACTGAAGGTCCCACTACAAAGGAGAGGCAGTATCAGAATACGCTTAGCTTGAATTTGATCTTCATCCTCAGGGCAGTGTGTTGGTAGAGACATGTGTGACCACCTGATGGAAGATGCACTAACATTATTTTACAGCAGTCATTCAGAAATGTCACAAACACTATTGCTATTTATATTGACCCTTTTTTATCTTTCAGAATGCTGGGAATTGCTTTGTCCAGGTAATAACATATTACATAATTGAAGTTTGAGATAGATTGTCTACTTCACTGTAGTATCAGTCTGGTCAGCTGCAGTTTTTTGAAGGTCACATTCATTAGTTTGATTTTCATCTGTTGCTTGGGCATAAAATAAGAATGGTGACTATCATAGAAACCATTAAATCTCAATTTAACTGTTGGAAAATCAGCCAGCCCTGTTACTATGATGACTGGTAACATTAAAAACAATCCTCAATACCTCAAACCCACATAGACTAGAGTGAGGTCCCTGTGTTCAATTCATGAGCAAGGAATTTGATTGGATTTACATAATTACATATACAATTCAGATGGAAAAACGGAATTGTGATGCTTTTCTTAGCCGATTAGAATGTTGCTGTCTCCTGCGTTATCTAACTCATGAAGAAAGATCAGCAGTTTAGTGGGAGCTAAATATTTTCACTGTATATGCCAGGGATAATCCTCCCAGGGGGAGATTTAGAACGCGGCACATCATTGCAGCAATGTAAAGCAATGCCAGCATCTTCCCAGGTCAAAAATGACACACAATGACACAATGGTAGAGCAATCCTGAACCAGCATTAAACCTGAGTCTCCGCTGCTGTGATGCAGTAACTGTGTCAGTCCCTATTCTTCTATATCCCTCACACCCACTCAGCCATTCCCCCATTCCCCAGCCCACATTTCCCATTCCTTCATAGCCCCATTTCCAT
The DNA here is from genome assembly GCA_035221665.1 of Okamejei kenojei. Classification (NCBI taxonomy): domain Eukaryota; kingdom Metazoa; phylum Chordata; class Chondrichthyes; order Rajiformes; family Rajidae; genus Okamejei; species Okamejei kenojei. The sequence continues at coordinate 28,451,915 of CM069144.1, read as the reverse complement.
AGCCCCCATTTCCCACTACTGAAGTAATTAACCCATTTCTCCAGCCCCTGGCTCTTGACTCCTGGACCCCAGCCTCAGTTCCCTTATTTCCACATTACCCCGTTACACCAGCATCTATTCCCCAGCCCCATTCTGCCATTCCACAGATGCCCAATACCTGGCCCGCATTCAACCAGACCCACTGGCACTGCTTATTCTCCTGACCCTGTTCCTGAACATTTAACTCTCACCAATTAAACTGATTCCCCTTGATCCTATTTTCCTTGTTATGAAGTTAACACTTATTCTTCTTAGCATTTTGTGCTTTTTTCAAGTCTGGATGTAGATCGCAGCATCTACCTCAGAGATTGGACATACAGTATCTACCTCAGAGATTGGAGAAGCCAGGTTAAAAGTTTAAGGAAGATGATAGATTATTTTTTGAATATCAGGGAATTGATGGAAAGAGGTGGAGTTAATCACATTGAAGTCTAAAGTCTGAAGAAGGGTCTCGGCCCGAAACGTCACTCATTCCTTCTCTCCAGAGTTGCTGCCTGTCCCACTGAGTTGTTTTGTGTCTAATCACATTGAACGTGTGAGTGGTTTTGGGACATTTGTGATCTGTTTACTTTGTTTTTCCTTTACAGTGAAGCTGCTGTGGAGTTACCTTTCTTGCTCATGAATCCCCCAATAGAGGTCACAGCTGGTGAGCACCAAATATATTCTGAATTAACATAAAGACTTGCTGACTGAATGACACAGGGGTCCTGATAGTTTTATGTTTTATCTAATAAGTGAGAATAAAAAGTGGTTAGGCTCGAGAGCAAAGTAATACAATACAGTACTTCATAATATGTTCATGTGATAGGAGCAGAATTACACCATCTGGCCGATCAAGTCTACTCCACCATTCAATCATGGCTGATCTATCTCTCCCTCCTAATCGCATTCTCCTGCCTTCTCCTCGTTACCCCTGAGACCATACTAATTTAGAATGTTTCTATCTCTGCCTTAAAAATATCCATTGACTTGGCCTCCATGGCCTTCTTTAGCAAAGAATTCCACAGAGTCACCACCCTCTGCCTAAAGAAATTCCTCATCTCCATCCCAAAGGAACGTCCTTCAATTTAGCTATGACCGCTGGTCCTAGACTCTCCCAGTAGTGGAAACATCCTCAGTAAAGAAAGGATAGGAGTTCAGACCACGTTAGGAGTGAATCATTTAAATGTGCAAAGAATTGAAATGTGCAAGGACCATTGAAAATCGCTGCAAATGAACTACGGCAAAATAATTTGGTCTGTGGAAATCAATAGGAGAGAGGTAAACTATTACAAATCAGCATTGTGCAATTAAATGGACATGTTTCCGGCCAATAAAGTTTTATTTTAATTCTGATCTTAAGTCCTAGGTTATGATGTAAGAATACAAGGAATGGAAGTAGGAGAAGGACAACTGGCTGCTTGCACCAGTTCCACCATTCACTGTGATTATCATAGCTGATTATCACTGTGATTATCATTCCTGTATTCACCCCATATCCCGGGAGACATCATTCCTGTATTTACCCTGTCAAGATCCCTTACGACTGTCAAGAGTCAAGAGAGTCAAGAGTGTTTTATTGTCATATGTCTTGATCGGGACAATGAAATTCTTACTTGCTGCAGCACAACAGAATATGTGACTATGTAAACATTGTACGTAACGGGGGAAAAAAAAGAAAAAGTTCAATAAATAACAAATATAGTGCAAATAATAATAAATAATTTGCAGTTCGTAGCTTATTCATTGTGTTTAATAGCCTGATGGCTGTGGGGAAGAAGCTGTTCCTGAACCTGCGCGTTACAGTTTTCAGGCTCCTGTACCTTCTTCCTAATGGCAATGGTGAGATGAGTGTGTGGCCAGGATGGTGTGGGTCCTTGATGATTTTGGCTGCCTTTTCGAGGCAGCAACTATGATAGATTCCTTTGACGATGGGGAAGTCAAAGGCGGTGATGGACTGGGCAGTGGTCACAACTTTTTGTAGTCTTTTCCGCTCCTGGACGTTCAAGTTGCCAAACTAGCCCATGATGCAACCAGTCAGAATGCTCTCTACCGTGCACCTGTAGAAGTTTAGGAGAATCCTCTTCGACATGCCAAATCTCCGTAATCTTCTCAGGAAGTAGAGTCGCTGATGTGCCTTCTTTACAATTGCATCACGGTGTGCTGGGTCCAGGAAAGATCTTCTGCTATATAATTTGAAGTTATTGACCCTTTCTACCATCATCCCGTTGATTTAAACAGGATTGTGGGTCCTCATCCTTCCCCTACCAAAGTCCACAATCAGTTCCTTGGTCTTACTGATGTTGAAAGCCAGGTTGTTGTGCTGGTCAGTCGGTCGATCTCACTTCTATTCCTCTGACTCATCTCCACCTGTGATTCGTCCAACCACAGTGGTGTCGTTGGCGAACTTGATGATGGAGTTCGCACTATGACCGGCTATGCAGTCATGGGTATAGAGTGAGTAAAGCAGGGTGCTGAGCACGCAGCCTTGAGGTGCTCCCATACTAATTGTTACTGAGGATGAAGTGGTTCCTCCAATTCAAACAGACTGTGGTCTGTGGTTGAGGAAGTCGAAGATCCAATTGCAAAGGGATGCGCAGAGGCCCAGTTCCGTGAGCTTGGTAACCAGCTTGGAAGGGATGATGGTATTAAATGCCGAGCTGTAGTCTATAAACAGCCTGACATAGGTGTTTTTATTGTCCAAGTGGTTCAATGCAGAGTGGAGAGTCAGTGAAATTGCATCCTCCGTTGACCTGTGGTATGCAAACTGTAGTTGGTCGAGGTTCTTGTCGAGGTAGGAGCTGATTTGCACCATAACCAACCTCTCAAAGCACTTCATCACTACAGATGTTAGTGCCACTGGTCAATAGTCATTGAGTCACGTCACCTTACTCTTCTTGGGCACTGGTATTATTGATGCCCTCTTAAAGCAGGAGGGAACCTCAGAACTCAGAACTCAGAAGTAAGAGATAGAAAATGTCTGCAAAAACAGGTCTTGAGAACTCGACCGGGTATACCGTCAGTTCCAGCCACTATCCAAGGGCTCACCCCCCTGAGGAATCTTCTGATGTTGGCCTCTGTGACTGTGACTGTAACACCGTCAGGGCGAATAGGGGCACATCGGTGTTCTCCCTATCGAACCGTGCATAGAACGCATTGAGCTCGTCAGGGAGCGACGCTTCGCTGTTGTTTGAGCGCCTCCTGATTTTGCCTTGTTGGAGGTGATAGCATTCAAGCCCTGCCACAGTTGCCGAACATCCGTCTCATCCTCCAACTTAAAGCAGAAGTCCCTTTTGACCTTTTTGATTGCCTTACCAAGGTCGTATCTGGACTTCTTATAGACCTCTGCATCGCCAGAACTGAATACCCGGGATCTGGTCTTCAGAAGAATGCAGATCTCTTGGTTCATCCAAGGCTTCTGGTTAGGAAACACTCAGAAGGTTTTTGTTGGAATACAGTCCTCCACACATTTCGTTATGAAGTCTGTGACAACTGTGGCGTATTCATTCAGGTCCGTTGCCGAGTCCCTGAACATTGCCCAGTCCACAGACTCCAAGCAGTCCTGGAGTTGTTCCTCTGCCTCCCCCGACCAGCTCTGTACAGTCCTCACCTCTGGGGGTGCTTTCTTCAGTTGCTGCCTGTAGGCAGGAAGAAGCAGCACCGCTGAATGGTCGGATTTTCCGAAGTGAGGGTGAGGAATAGAGCGATAGGCGTCTTTGATGGTCGTGTTGCAGTGGTCAGGCGTGTTTGATGCTCTGGTGCTGTAGGAGACATGTTGGTGGAAGTTAGGGAGCAATTTCTTCAGGTTGTCTTTGTTGAAGTCCCCGGCTTTGGTGGTAAACACCTCGGGGTAGACTTGCTTTTCAATGAGATTACATCTCATTCTTCTAAAATTTGGAGGCCATAGGCCCAGTTTGCTTCTCGCCTTGCAAATCTCCCCTCCTCTCCTTCACATGAATCAATTTAGGAAACTTCACTGCATTCTCTGACAGGGAAACCAAACCTGGATACAATATTCCAGATTAGGTCTCACCAGGGCTCTATATAATTGAAGTAAGATGTCTGTACTGAAATTCCCTGTCGATGAAGTTCAACATACTGTTTGCCTTCCTATTGCCTTCCTAATTGCTTGCGGTACCTGGTAGATATTACTGAAACTTGGCAGCAACTAAACTTTATAAAAGGTTATAGAATTTGCTGAAATTAAGTAAGTAAGTTTATTGGCCAAGTATTCACATCCAAGGAATTTGCCTTGGTGCTCCGCCCACAAGTAACAACATGACATACGTGACAGTTACGAATGACTCAGAAAACATTAAACATTAATAATAATAAGACATTAATAATAATAAGACATTAATAAAACATTAATAAAAAATAAGAAAAGAGAACAGCTTTAACGATTAAGGATGAAAGCACTGCAATGATAAATGAAGCTAATGGAGACTATAATGACTTTCGTTTATTAGATACAATGAGCTAAAGTTGGATCTTTTGTAGCTGAATGCAGATCATTGAATAAGCTGACATTGTCTAACAACAAAGATGTCAAGGGCATTACTAGAGGTGATAAAATGTGACAATAATGCCTGACCCACTTACGTGTTCAAATGTTCAAAATTTTGATAATGCAGCGGCAACCAGAAAAATGTATGACTCTTTCGGCGACTACTCACGATCAAACAGGCTTCACCCCACGACATGTCGTCTGTATGGTCGTGAGTAGTCGCCCAAAGTGTCGTACCTTTTTCTGGTCGCCACAGAATTTTTCGGCGACCTGCTGCGATTATGACGGGTGCCAGTAAGTCACCGAAAAAATTGCGTAAGTGGGACAGGCCCCTAAAAGAGTAGCAAAGTTGGGGAAACAGAGAGAAAATATGTCTATCACTTGACACAGACTCGGTGGGCCAAATCTAGAGCTGACAATCCTAATATAGACATTACCTTTCACGTCTTTCAGAGTGAAGTGAGGTTGGAAAACACTTCCAAAAGGTGGAAGAAGTTTAGAACTCACTCCTAAAAATGTGATTGACCTTGATCAATTGTTATTTTAAATCCGTGATTGGTGGGTTTTCTTTAACAAAATGCATCAGGAACATGGGAAAAAGGCAGTGTTGGTCAAAGATCAGCCATGATCTCATAGAATGGACGAACAGCAGTTATGGGCCACATTCAACAGCTTGGATGCAGAAAGAGATTCCAGTCAATCGGTTTGATTGTATTAGATCTTTTGAACTTCTGTGGAACACAAGCAATGAGAAGCTTTTGAAGTCCTGTATAATGGAAGTGAATGGGAAAATATGTAGATCATTGTTATTCTGTGCAAATGAAATGATTTAGAGAGCTTGCAGTACTAGGATTCCACTTAATGTGTTGACTGAGATGGAGGTAGACAAAAGTGCTGGAGAAACTCAGCGGGTGCAGCAGCATCTATGGAGTGAAGGAAATAGGCAATGTTTCGAGCCAAAACCCTTCTTCAGACTGATGTAGGGTGGCGGGGGGGGGGGGGGGGTAGAAGTAAGGGGAAAGGAAGAGGAGGAGCCCGAGGGCTGAGGGAGAGCTGAGAAGGGGAGGAGACAGCAAGAGCTACCGGAAATTGGAGAAGTCAATGTTTATGCCACTAGGGTGCAAACTGCCCAAGCGGAATATGATGTGCTACTCCTCCAATTTCCGGTGGTGTTCACTCTGGCCATGGAGGAGGCCCAGGACAGAAAGGTCGGATTCGGAATGGGAGGGGGAGTTGAAGTGCTGAGCCACAGGGAGATCAGGTTGGTTAATGCGGACCGAGCGGAGGTGTTAGGCGAAACGATCGACAAGCCTACGCTTGGTCTCATCATTGTAGATCAGCTGACATCTAGAGCAGCGGATGCAATAGATGAGGTTGGAGGAAGGGCAGAGAACCTCTATCTCACCTGGAACGACTGCTTGGGTCCTTGAATGGAGTCGAGGGAGGAGGTAAAGAGACAAGTGTAGCATCTCTTGCCGTTGCAAGGGAAAGTGCCCGGGGAGGGGGTGGTGCGGGAGGGAAGGGAAGAATTGACCAGGGAGTGACGGAGGGAGCGGTCTTTGCAGAAAACAGACTGGGGGGGGGGGAGATGGAAAGATGTGGCGAGTTGTGGGGTCACGTTGGAGGTGAGATGGAGTGAGATGGAGTTTAGCCTATTGAAATTTTTATGATTATTGTGAGACAAACTAATAGAATTTTGTATAAACATATCGTAGAAGATTTAGGACCATTAGAATTCAACAAAAAGGGGCAAATAAGATGAGGTTCTTGTCTTTTAAAATTGTTGTCTGATTATTTGTGCAAGGAAATGTTAGTTATCATGTTACTTTGTTCTGTGGGAATGTGTAAGATGATGGAAGTGTAGAGATTTAAATGCCATTTCTGAGGTTGGGCAGCTAACAGATTCTGTTGGGCAGCTAACAGATCTGTAACAATGACCTATTCTACATTTTCCTTGATCACCATTCCCTTTGTCCTGCTTTCACACCTTTACCTTCCTTATCTATGTACCTCCCTCTCTCTTCTGACGTCAGTCTAAAGAAGGGTCTGGGCCCGAAATGTCATGCATTCCTTCTGTCCAGAGATGGACTTTATTTTCACATGATGCCAAGCTAGGGTCTTCCATGTATATCTTAATAGTTTAATTGAATTTTAATAATGAATCATACGCCTTTTCATATTTTCTTTCCTTATGCTTCCTGGCATCTGCAACTCAGAAAACATGTAAGTACCTATGTTTACCCTTTGCATTGTTAGTTAATGGGCAATCTTGAAATGTAGCACTTTTGCTGTGTTTATTTTATTCCAGACACAGAATTCAAAAATTAAAAATGCACATAAAGCAATGACATTATTTTCTAAAAGGACACAAATGACGAACAAAGAACTTATGTTAGACTTGGTTAAGGCCATGCTTCGTATTAGCTCTTGAATAAAATTAATTTCAGTTGGAGTACTATTAACAGTGCTGGTCATGGCATTATATCAAGAGACTGATGGCCCTGGAGAAGCTGTGAAAGCACTTTTAGTTTAGTTTAGTTTAGTTCAATTTGTGCTTGGCCTCGCTTTGACAATGGAGGAGGCCCAGGACAGAAAGGTCAGTGTTGGAATTGGAGGGGGCCTCCTCCATTGTCAGAGTGAGGCCCTGAGTGAGGCCCTGTGCAAATTGGAGGAAAAGCACTTTAACTCCCCATCCCATTCCCACACTGACCTTTCTGTCCTGGGCCTCCTCCATTGTCAAAGTGAAGCCCAGAACAAATTGGATGAACAACACCTCATATTTCTCTCGGGCAGCTTACACCCCAGCGGTATGAACATTGACTTCTCTAACTTCAAGTAACCCTTACTTTCCCTCTCTTTCCCTCTCTTTCCATCCTCCCCTTCCTAGTTCTCTGACCAGTCTTACTGTCTCCAATTACATTTTAACTCTGTTTGCTTTGTTGTTACCTTCTCCCAGCTAACAACAATCTATTCTACATTTTCCTTGATCAGCAATCCCTTATCCTTGCTTTCACACCTTCACCTTCCTTATCTATGTATCTCCCTCTCCCCTGACATCAGTCTGAAGAAGGGTCTCGACCTGCAATGTCACCCGTTCCTTCTGTCCTGAGATGCTGCCTGTCCCGTTGAGTTACTCCAGCTTTCTGTGTCCATCTTCGGTTTAAACCAACATCTGCAGTTCCTTCATATACATATGATGCTCAAAGTGCTTGTTAGGGTTGATGTTGCACTTTGTGGGAACATTTCTAATGAGGGGACATGGTTTCAAGGTCAAGGTACAGTCATTGAAAGGTGAGTTGTGTAGGAACTTCTCACATCGGTTGGTGAATCGGTGATCGGTGGTGGGGAAGATGCTGGAGTCAATTATAAAAGATGAGATAGCCGAACATTTGGATAGCAGTAACATACTTGACTAATCTTCTGGATTTGTTTGAAGATGTAACTAGGGAAATGGACAAGGGAGAGCCAGTGGATGTAGTGTACCTGGAATTTCAGAAAGCATTTGATAAGGTCCCACATAGGAGGTTAGTGGGCAAAATTAGGGCACATGGTATTGGGGGTAGAGTGCTGACATGGATAGAGAAGTGGTTGGCAGACAGGAAACAAAGAGTAGGGATTAACGGGTCCCTTTCAGAATGGCAGGCAGTGATTAGTTGGGTACCGCAAGGCTCGGTGCTGGGACCGCAGCTATATACAATATACATCAATGATTTGGATGAAGGGATTCAAAGTAACATTAGCAAATTTGCAGATGACACGAAGCTGGGTGGCAGTGTGAACTGTGAGGAGGATGCTATGAGGATGCAGGGTGACTCGGACAGGTTGGGTGAGTGGGCAGATGCATGGTGATAACGTTTAATGCGTATAAATGTGAGGTTATCCACTTTGGTAGCAAAATCAGGAAGGCAGATTACTATCTAAATGGCGTCAAGTAGGGAAAAGGGGAAGTACAATGTGATCTGGGGGTCCTTATTCATCAGTCTATGAAAGTAAGGCAGGTACAGCAGGCAGTGAAGAAAGTGAATGGCATGTTGGCCTTTATAACAAGAGAAATCGAATATAGGAGCAAAGAGGTCCTCCTGCAGTTGTACAGAGCCCCAGTGAGACCACACCTGGAGTATTGTGTGCAGTTTTGGTCCCCTAATTTGAGAAAGGACATTCTTGCTATTGCGGGAGTGCAGCGTAGGTTTACAAGGTTAATTCCTGGGATGGCGGGACTGTCATATCCTGAGAGAATGGAGCAGCTGGGCTTCTGGAGTTTAGGAGGATGAGAGGGGATCTCATTGAAACATATAAGATTGTTAAGGGCATGGACACGCTAGAGGCAGGAAACATGTTCCCGATGTTGGAGGAGTCTAGAACCAGGGGCCACAGTTTAAGAATAAGGAGTAAGCCATTTAGAATGGAGACGAGGAAACACTTTTTCTCACAGACAGTGGTGAGTCTGTGGAATTCTCTTCCTCAGAGGACGGTGGATGCAGGTTCTCTGGATGCTTTCAAGAGAGCTCTAGATAGGGCTCTTAAAAATACTGGAGTCAGGGGATATGGGGAGAAGGCAGGAACGGGGTACTGATTGGGGATGATCAGCCATGATCACATTGAATGGCGGTGCTGGCTTGAAGGGCCGAATGGCCTACTCCTGCACCTATTGTCTATTGCCTATTGTCTATTATCTAATCTCTGGAATTCTCTATCCCAGAGGGCTGTGGAGGTGAGATCATTTGGTTTTTTTAACAAGGAAGTAGCACAATTATATGACAATCAGAGCAGGGCAATGGAGAATTGGCAAAGAAGAGATGAAGCCTGGGCAGATCAGCCATGAATGGTGAAGCAAGTAAGGAGCCAAGTGGTCCACTCTTGCTCCCAATTTCTTACGTTCAAACATGTTGCACTCTGCTGAAGAAGCCTTATGTGCGATTTTATCTGTCCTTTGCACTGCACCAGTGCAGACATTACAAAGAAACAGGTAAATACAGGCCCATTATTGGGCCTGGGCATCACAGAGAGTTGGGGTCGAAGATTGTGGATTAGAAGATGGAGGTCAGGTCAAGGTTCAGCCAGTAAAAAGCTGATAGGCAAGAGGCACAAGCTTAGAAGGTGGGTGAAGGCACAAAGGTACCAGGAAATGTAAAAAAAGTAACATAAAGGGAGCATGCTCAGCTTGGGCTCAGAACTTCTTAATGGAAGTTTACTTTAAGTAGCGTTAACAGGATGAGATTTAATTAATGCATCAAGAGCCTGTTTCTGCCGGGGTGATTAACAAGCTACATTCCCATTGAAAACCCCAGAGTGGCATCATGGCATCGTGGCATCGTGGCATGCTGTGTGGCATTGAAAACCGCCGTATTGCGGAAGGTTCCCTGTGGATTTAGTGGCAGACACAATGGTGAACCTGGAATATGATTTATCTAATGTGCTTGGATAGCATGCAGAGCAAAGGTTTTCTCTGTACATGTGACAATAATATCCCTAAACCTAAAATCCCTGTTCCACATGAATTTATAAGCTAAAGCTCCAATTTTGTTAATAATTGATTATTTGCCCAAAATGGATTATGTGATACCAGAAAATGTGGCTCTGCACATATTTTGCCCACCAGAAGCTTCTGACAATCTGTTTATCAGACCTTTTTTGGCAGCAAATCCTTGCCCATTTTATTCTAAGTCCCCCACATTCAGCATGACCCAAAATGTCACCCATCCTTTTTCTCCAAATATACTGTTAGTCCCACAGAGTTACTCCAGCAGTTGTGTTTATTATGGATTATATCTTGTTCCACATCAGTAGTTATGCTGCTGTTTATGACACAACCAATAGATTTCCATTGCATTCCTCATACTAACACGATTAAACTTATTTTGTATTTTTTCTCCTGCATTGTCCTCAGTGCTAATGATGATGACATTGACTTTGAAGACTTTGATCATGGTGGCCCAATGGCGGTAACTGACGATCTCAAGGAAGGGAAGGAATTAAACTCTTGATGTGATTTTCAACTCCCACTAGAATCCAGCTATTTGTGTGTCGATGTAAGAAATGCATGTAAACTATCTCAATATTTAATGTAATTGCTTTAGTTCTTATGTTTTGAATAAACTTGTAGGTTATCTCACCACTCTTGGGAGAAGTCGGGCAGGTTAGGACTTTATTACTTGGAGTGTAGAAGACTGAAGGGTGATCGTGTAGAGACTTTTAAAATCATGAAGGGTGAATGCTCAGAGTCTTTTATCTATTTGGGAATCACAAACTAGAGGGCAGAGGTTTAAGGTGAGCGGGGAAAGATTTAATTGGTACCCGAGCGATAACTTTTCACAGAGGGTAGTATGAATATGGAAACAAACTGCCAGAGCAATTGATTCCGGTGGGCATGATAACGTTTAAAATAATTTGGACAGGTACATTAATGGAAAAAGGTTTAGTGAGATATGGATCAAATGCTTACCGCTCTATCCCTCGCCCTCACTTCGATAAATCCGACCACACTGCGGTGTTGCTTCTTCCTGCCTACAGGCAGCAATTAAAGAGCGCACCCCCAGAGGTGAGGGCAGTACAGAGCTGGTCGGGGTGGGTGGGGGGGGGGGGGGGGGGGGCAGAGGAACAACTACAGGACTGTTTGGAGTCTGTAGACTGGGCAATGTTCAAGGTCTCAGCAACGGACTTGAATGAATATGCCACAGTCGTTACAGACTTCATTAAGAAATGTGTGGAGGACTGCATCCCTACAAAAACCTTCCGAGTGTTTCCCAATCAGAAACCTTGGATGAACTCTGAGATCCGCACTCTTCTGAAGACCAGACACCGGGCATTCATGTCTGATGATACAGTGGTCTACACAAAGTCCAGATACGACCTTTGTAAGGCCATCAAAAAGGCCAAAAGGGAGTTCTGCTCCAAACTGGAGGATGAGACAGATGTTCGGCAGCTGTGGCAGGGACTGAATGCAATCACCTCCTACAAGGCGAAACCAGGAGGCAGCTCGGATGTCGGCGATACATCACTCCCTGATGAGCTCAATGCGTTTTACGCACGCTTTGATAGGGAGAACACTGATGTGCCTTCCCGAGCCCCCATTCGCTGTGATGGTGTTTCAGTCTCAGTCACAGAGGCCGACGTCAGGTGAACCCTCGAAAAGCGTCTGGACCTGATGGTATACCTGGTCGTGTTTTAAAAACCTGTGCGGACCAACTGTCTGGAGTTTTTACGGACATTTTCAACCTGTCACTTCTGAGGTCTGAGGTTCCCACCTGCTTCAAAAGGGCATCAATTATACCAGTGCCCAAGAAGAGCAAAGTGACATGCCTCAATGACTAGCGACCTGTGGCACTAACACCTGTGGTGATGAAGTGCTTTGAGAGGTTGATCATGGCGTAAATCAACTACCTCGACAAAAACCTGGACCCACTGCAGTTCGCTGACCGCCACAACAGATCAACAGTAGACGCGATCTCGCTGGCCCTCCACTCCGCTCTGGACCACTTGGACAACAAAAACTCATATGTCAGGCTGTTATTCATTGACTACAGCTCGGCATTTAACACAATCATCCCCTCCAAGCTGGTTACTAAACTCGCAGAACTGGGTCTCTGCGCATCCCTCTGCAATTGGATCCTCGACTTCCTCATTCACAGACCACAGTCTGTTCGTATTGGTGGAAATCTGTCAGACTCGATAACAATCAGCACGGGAGCACCTCAAGGCTGCGTGCTCAGCCCCCTGCTGTACTCACTCTATACTCATGACTGCGTAGCCGGTCACAGTGCGAACCACTGACGACACCACTGTAGTGGGACATATCACTGATGGGGATGAGTCGGAGTACAGAAGAGAGATCGAGCGACTGTCCATATGGTGCCAGCACAATAACCTGGCCCTCAGCACCAGCAAAACCAAGGAACTGATTGTGGACTTTGGAAGGAGTAGGATGGGGACCCACAGTCCTGTTTATCAACAGGTCGATGGTTGAAAGGGTCAAGAGCTTCAAATTCCTGGGCGTGCACATCTGTGTAGATCTTTCCTGGTCCGAGAATACAGATGCAATTATTAAGAAAGCTCATCAGCGCCTCTACTGCCTGAGAAGATTACGGAGAGTCGGTCTGTCAAGGAGGACTCTCTCTAACTTCTACAGGTGCACAGTAGAGAGCTTGCTGACTGGTTGCATCGTGGCTTGGTTCGGCAACTTGAGTGCCCTGGAGAGGTAAAGACTGCAAATGTAGTAAACACTGCCCAGTCCATCATTGGCTCTGACCTTCCTTCCATCGAGGGGATCTACCACAGTCGCTGCCTCAAAAAGGCTGGCAGCATCATCAAGGACCCACACCACCCTGGCCACACACTCATCTCCCTGCTACCTTCGGGTAGAAGGTACAGGAGCCTGAGGACTGCAACAACCCGGTTCAGGAATACCTACTTCCCCACAGCCATCAGGCTATTAAACCTGGCTCGGACAAAACTCTGAACATTAATACCCCTCCATCTGTTATTTGCACTTTATTAATTTATTAATTAATGTGTGTATTTAAGTATATAACTGTAGTCAATGCCTACTATGTTCTGTTGTGCTATGCAAGGAAAGAATTTCATTGTCCTGTCAGGGACACATGACAATAAACTCTTTTGACCTTTGACTTTTGAAATGCTAGCAAATGGGACTGACGTAGATGGGCATCTTAATTGACATGGATTGGTTGGGCTGATGGACCTGTTTCTGTGCTCCATGATTCTTACTCCATGAATCTGTGACTCTACACTCTCAGGTCTGGCAGATCATGTGTTAGGTTTGAGCTTCCAGGTGAGAGCTCTCTCCACAAGTGGATCAAAGTCATGTACAGAATTCAATAAAGGATCCGTCGTGGAAAGGATCGTCATGTTTATAAGATTCTATCCACCAGCGCTTCTGCTGGCACTTCTGTTCTCAGGCAATGGAGACACACAAGGGACCAGCTTAGAGGGGTGATGGTAGAATTGGCATTCTGCAAGGGTGATGAATGGACTGGAACTGTTGAGAGACAATGGGATATCAGAGCACAATTCTAAAAGATCAGTATCATCCAAAAAAAAACCCCATTGGCCTTTCTCCCATGGAGTCTGTGATATAAAATGGATGAAGTTATACTCCAGTCAACAGAGAATTTGTCAGGTCCCATCTCAAACACTGCTTATGGTTTATTGATTCTTCATCGTTGAAAACATTAGCGACGCAGTGGTGCTGGTTTCCGACGGGCACGGTGACAGACGCACCACACATCTCTGTCCTCCATGCAGCTGGCAAGCTCTTCTTTCATCTCTACACATGTGTCTTCCATCAACATCTTGACCATCGTCTTGATTGGCCGTCCCGGGTCATGTCTTCCATGGGTGGGTTCCCAGAGCACAACCTTGTTTGCAGGCATTTCTGGGTGGCGGTGACAGTGACCAGTGAGCTTCTTCCTTCTCAACCTGATCTTCTCGGTCAGAGGTGGATTCTCCCCATAGTGCAGGGCGTTGGTGATGTGGTCCCTCCAACTGACATTTTGAACTTTTCCAAACATTCGGGTGTAGGTACCATCGAGAGACTTGGACAGTGCTTGGAGTGAGAGTCCATGCCTCACACCCGTACCCGTGCTTCTGGTTTAGAGCAGTGAAAAACACAAAGAATACGTTGGATATGGAAGGAAGTGCAGCATAGCTTCACCAGTTTAATACCAGAACATACTGTAAAGATTAATTTATGAGATCAGGGTACATAAGCTTGACAGGAATGAATGGTTATGGACTGGAACACATTGTTTGAACAGCAGTAAAGGCAGATTTAATTGTAGTGTTTTAAAGGGAGCTGGGGAGGTTTTTGAAAAGATAGATTTTGCAGGGCTTTGGGAAAAAGTTGGAGGGGTGGTACTGGCTGCTTGATTTTGATATAAGGTTATTACCAACAATAAGTTAAATTGGGTCCCTTCCAAGCTGTAATCATTCTGTAGAGTATGATTGAATCAAGATTTTGAAAATATTACATGAATTTGATAGCCCATTTTAAAATAAAGTATTTCCTCTGTTGGGAAATCCGAAACTATTAGGTTTAACTATAAAAAGTAGGACTAGGAGTATAATGCTTGAGTGAAATCAGGAAACAACTTTAATACAAAGGAGAGAAAAAAAATCATGAACTCTCTCCTTCAGAAGGATGTTGGGTCTTAAGATTGACTGGGTTAGTTTCATCTATTGTCACATGTTCCGAAGTGCATGTGAAAAGCTTTTTTGTTGCATGCCATCCTATCCACAGAAAGACTACACACGATTACAATTAAGCCGTCTACAGTATTCAGATACAGGTTAAAGGGAATAAAGTTCTGTGTATCATAAAATCCGATTAAAGATAGTCTGAAGGTCTCCAATGAGGTTGATGGTAGGTTAGGACCGCTCTTTATTTGGTGATAGGATGGTTCAGTCACCTGATAACAATGGGAAGAAACTGTCTCTGAATCTGGAGGTATGCGTTTTTGTACTTCTGTACCTCTTGCGAGGTGGGAGAGGGGAGGTGAGGGAGTGTCCAGGGTAAGACTCATTCATGGTTCTCCAGGTGAATTTGAGGGCAGGGAGGCATTAGTTATCCATTTAACACAGCAAGTACTTTATATCACCGGTTTTGGACCTGCTCTGATTATTGATTCCTAACTATTAGATGTCCATCATTTACTGACTGGAATGTGCATTAAATGTTGAATGTAACATTGCTATTTGATTGTTTTAATAAAGGCTCCAATGAGATAGATTAAAATCAAATTAAGAACTCATCCTGTTTATGGATTTTTTTTAAAATTATTTGTGACAATGAAAGGCTTCAAACTTAAATGAAAACCCACAGAAATTGACATCTTGTAAAATAAATGCTTTATTTGTGTACGTACAGGTTATCCCTAGGTACCAAAATCTGACTTGTTGGTGAGACTATATACGAATGAGAAGCTGTAATAATAAATTCAAAAATTCAACTTCAGTACATATGCTCATTCCTACAAATGGCAAAACAAATTTCTTCTCCCTCCCACTTTCATTCATATTCTTCTGATGTGCTTTTGATGCCATTCATTACAATACTGTGAAGGTATATTTATCAGTACATTGAGTGATTTAATGTATTTTTCGACTTCCAGACAAAATCAAACTTATGAATGTCCATAACAGAAACATGTTCGTTATCTGAGGACTCTGTGTATATGCATGCACGGGCCACCTTGAGTTAACAGGGCACCTTGAGTTAACAGGCCACCTTGAGTTAAACCAAGGAAGTGATGTTGAACAGCTGAAACTACCGCCTTTATTTTGTTTCTGTAGTTGTGAGCATCCTGTGGTATAAAAGGATATCCTGCCATGGATAGGATACATTTAGGATTTATAGAGTTATACCTGTGATGACACATGCCTGAAATACACAGAAGCCTGAGCAGGAATTAATCCAGTTCGGAACCACATACTGAGTATGTAAACCTCCGCAGGTTTATAAATATTCTGTGAGGCCTGCAGCTGATGTTACTGAATGAGGGCACACTGGCGCAGTGGTAAAGTTACTGCCTTACACTGCAAGAGACCCAGGTTCGATCCTGACTAGGGGTGTTGTCTGTATGGAATTTGTACGTTCTCCCAGTGACCATGTGGGTTTTCTCTGGGTGCTCCCGTTCCCTCCCACGCTCCAAAAATGTACAGGTTTAAGGTTAATTGGTTTTGGTAGCATTGTAAAATTGATATGCTAAAGGCACTGTTTCTGTGCTGTATGACTATGACTTGAGGCAGACCATATCATTAGGTTTGCCAGCACCATACTCCCAAAACAGACAAACTCTGTCAAGGGAAGGATTACCACGTGGATTAAGGAAGAGATTCAAGAATATGCTCAAAACTTTCCTGCAGAAATGTAATCACCCCAACTCCTCCCTCATCCTCCTTCACCCCCACTGACTCCTGGGCCATGACCACTCCAAATAGAATAGGAACATTTGGAAAGCATTGAGCATTTCAAGCACAAACATCAGGAGCACTCAGAGGCCCTGTGTAAATAACAGAAGCAACACACACCGGTAGCATTACTGCCTTACAGGGCCAGATTCCCGTTTCCATCCTGAGTACGGGTGCTGTCTGTACGGAGTTTGTTCGCTCTCCATGCGACCACGTGGGTTTTCTCCAGGAGCTCCGGTGTCCTCCCACCCGCCAAAGATATAGTGATAGTGTATGGGGATCGCATGGACTGAGTAGGCTGAATGGCCTGTTTCCATGCTGTACCTAGAAACTAAACTAAAGTCAAAGATACCCAGCTGCTTTTGCCCCATCAGCCACCTCCATTCTAACAATGGAAACACTATAGTTCCCCTTTTAATCTTTTTAGAGGCTCAGAACTCAGAAAACACAGAGCAGAAGGAAATCATTCTTAATCCTGAGAAGCTGCCTAAGAACAATAAGAAAGCACACGTTTCAGACCTCCTGTTGTAAGTGTTGGTGCACTTTTCCCTGATTGGCAATCACAAAGTCATTTGCATTATTCAGAAACATTACATATTAAGAGATTACAAAAAAGAGCGGACAATTGTCTTGAATGCATTTTATTTTAGACTATTTGTTGCAAATATGAAATAATACCTCTACCAAACTATTTATCTCATTCACAAATCAGAATGGTTAATATATGCCCCATTCACAACAATGTTCTAAGACACCCAAGAATTAGTTGGAGAAATAGTATCATAGTTTCTTCAAGAGGATATCATATTTCTGAGCATTATTCGCTCTGAAGGAAGGGCAGGCTGGAATCTCACAGTGTCCTGGTAATTTATCTAATGCATAACCGACATCCCAGAGCAAGCTGGTGGAAAGAACATTGCATGTATTGTATGCATGGTTTATATCTGTTGCTCTATGTATCTTGGATTCAGTTACAAAATGGAATATATTCTAAGACTTCAAGTGTCTTTAGGAAGCAAATACATAACTCAAATGATATTATAGGCTGAGTTAATGGTTTGTAAATAATTCACTGAATCTCTAAATATATTTCTGATTTTGACATGGACATATTCTATTTTTTTTAAATGCGTTTCATTACTTTGTGGGAGTGCTTTTACTCCATTATACCATCATTTGTTTCACAGTGGCTGATTTCATGGCCTGTGCACTTTGCCTTTTATGCCTACTACTATACCTGATAGGACAGGTTTGGAGGGAAATGGACCAAGCGCAGGCAAGTGGGACTAGTGTAGTTGGGCATTGTTGGCCGGTGTGGGCGAGTTGGGCCGAAGGGCCTGTTTCCACACTGTATCACTAACTCCACTGTCCATTTCTCTGAAAGTGTTATTATCCCAGTATAATCAATGCTCATTTATCGTGATAATTCACAGTTCAATACCATGAAATAACAGTAAAGTTCTATCATCACCAATCTAACTCAGTGAACTCCCTTACAAAAGATGTAATCAATCTTTCTGTGCACTGACTTTCCATAAACATTTTCTTTCCACACATGATCTAACATCCCTGAAACTGAAGCCAATCCAAAGCCAGTAGGGTTTCATAGGATATAATCTTCCCATGATCCAGTTGCCCCAAAATCTGAACTTTTCTCACTCCTTCCTGGGTCTGCGGAAGAAATCAGAATCCTACCCACTAACAGGTAAACAATCGTCAGTCATATTATATTGAGCTACAAGCAACAGTCTACATGGCTCTTCAGGGTGTGGCCAATGTCACTCATCATCTTCCACGTCCACTGTCCCCTGAGGTGACAGTCCTCCAGCTTCTTCAATGGCAATGTCATCATCTTCTGGATTTCTGAAGGTAAAATCAGCAGAGTTTAATATTACGTTCACAGCCCAACATGTAGCCTATCCCAATTATCCAACAAATTCCATTCCATGCTGGAATAATCATGGTGAGGGGGTCAATCAATGTTTATTTATTAGTTTATTACAACTGTAATAAATACAGGGATCGTTTTCCTTGTCCAGCAGAGTACCTTTTCAATCAATACTGTGCTGTCAAAAGTAATTTACTCCAGTACATTCTTGCTAACAGCTTACCAGCATTGGAAAATAAATATTAAAAATGAAAAATATAATTACATGCCCCACAGGTTTCCATTGCTGAGACCTTTCTATAACATATCAGGCCCAAAGCAAACTTCCTCAAACCATGTTTTTTAATATAGCCTATCAAAAAAATATATTAAAAAAAATAAAATAAATATTCTTACTTGTTACAATCTGTGGAGAGGAATTCCATGGTGAGTGATCCAGAGGCAAAATGCATAGAAAAATAAAATTAGCCCAGTTATCACTTCACGTGATTAATTCACATGTAGATAGAGATAAGTCGAAAGATGGCAAACATAGATTTACAAAATCGCACAGATAAAGACAAAAACAGATAAACATATTTAATGTACAGAACCAAAGGCACTCTTATGACCACAGACACTCAGATGCACAAATGTATAGATACGAAGCAAATAATGTTATTTATATAGTATCTTTAAATATCAAAATGTTGTAGGAACCAGTTGAGGACATATTAGAGCAAGTAGCCTAATGACTGACAGTTTATCAAAGCAATCAGTATGATGAAGGAAATATAAGGTTGCAAGACAAGAAGCTTTAGGAAGGAATTCCAAAGGACTTTCACTGGAACTTGGAACTTGGAAAACTTTATTGTCATTCAAACCTTGCTGTCTGAACGAAATTTCGTTGCCTACAGTCATACATATAGTAAATAACAAAAACACACAATAAACACATATTTATCATCCACCACAGTGAGTTCACCAGGCACCTCCTCACTGTGGTGGAAGGCAAAAATCTTGTCTTTGTCTCTTCCCTTCTTCCTCTTCCTCTTCCTCTATGGACAAGGTAGTGTTACCATCGGATCTGGAGATAGCTCTGATAATTTGGGGTGAACGTGTCCTTTGTACTTGCTTAGCGCAGCAGATACAAACCAAAGACAGTGTGATGTCCATGGATAAAGCAGATTGCGTCATTTTAAAGGCTTGCTGATTTAATTCCTGACAGCTAGCAAAGTCAAAATCATGCTTTCCCCTAACTTGGGTCTTGGATTCTTTCTGACAAGACCTTCCTGAAAATAATTACTACAGCTAGGACCTGAACTAAATGCTCTCCAGCTTGTCCACCCAGCCAAGGGTGACAGATTTAACCATCCATCACTGATAACTCTACCTTTATTAGCTAAAACCTAAACATTGGAATTGCCTTCCCAGAACTGTCTCTCTCAATTTTTCTTTCTTCCCTTCAGATAATCCATAGTATCTACCTCTGATCACTCTTTCCCAGAGTGGATCTTGTATCTATTCTATAAATGCCTCCATCATGTCCATCCAATCGCACCTTTATGAACAATTAGAACATTCAACTCCACCAGGTATCAATTCTTGTCTATGTTTTTATTAGTTATCCCCTCGCACACCTTCCTTTCCATTCCTCATACAACCTTTAAATGTTGAGGCATCAGGCGAGGACCTCCTTTTAATACTTTTGCATAGCAGTCTAACCTCCCAGTCTGAAGAAGGGTCTCGACCCGAAATGTCACCCATTCCTTATCTCCAGAGATGCTGCCTGTCCCGCTGAGTTAATCCAGCATTATGTGTCTATCCTCAATGATAATTCAAGATGAATCACGTTGGGATTTCATTCTCTCACACTGAGGAAAACTGTGCTTGCAGAACAAATGAATGGGTGGTCAGGAGTTACAATACTAATGCTTGACTTTCCTACCAGTGAATACTGTGAGCATGGCACGTTAAACAGAAATGCAAGATTGCAGAGTCACCCAGCAGTTTCTGTTGCTTAGATTAACACAAGATCTACGCATTCTCTCTTACTCCCATTACAGAATTCTTATTCACCCACTTCAAATCTCTTCCAGTCTGTACTAACCAGTAGAATGCTTGAAACTGCCAAAAAATATAAAAATGTCTTTTGACAATATTTTGATTTAGCTGTTCAGGTTTAATTTATTTAATTACTTTGAGTAAGTTTTATTTAATTTGCCTACTTATTTAATTATACTACTGAAGCTAGTTGATAAATGAAGTCATTTTGACCACCAGGCGCGCCAAACGATTGGCAGCCCCACCAACAGTCTGTTTTTTTGTCTTTTAAAATGTTTTAGTGCATTTTATAATGGGGCTGTCCCACTGTCCCACTCCCCTGATTGGAACTCGGAGAATTGCGGTAATAGCCACTCGTAGGTACTCGGGGCTCTCGTGGACATTTTTCAACATGTTGAAAAATCTTCACGAGTCTTCCCAAGCTTACCGCGTTTGCCAAGTACCTGCCGTTAGCGTTGCGAGCCGCTAAGAGACGTCCCGAGCTCTGACGTACCCGCCCCGTACATTCTACGTGCTTACGACGAGTTTGAGTCTGTGTAAATGAACTCCGATTTGTTTTATGTCGGGGTTGGGGGAACATTTTTTTTTCAATTTCTTACCTTGCTGGAAATGCGATGTTTCCAGGTCGTGTCTCCGGTCGCTCTGCGGCCTATCATCAATGGAGCTGGAGGCCTCCTCGCACTGACCGGGGCCCCACCGCCGGGTGCGGACTTAATATCGGAGCCAATCCGTTGCCTGGGATCGCTCCAACCGTGGCCTGTGGACTTACCGTCAAGAGCTCGCAGTCGGGAGAGGCTAGTCAGGAGCTCTGACGAACGCAGAGGCTCGACCAGCCCCGATGCCGGGTTTGATCACCTGGCGCGGGGATCTAACATCCCTCCGATGCAGGAGCTGGATCGCCCCGATGCGGAGGGCTCAAAACGCTGCCGGCTATGGGAGTCAAGATCGTCCCGTCAACGGAGGGACTTGAGGCTCCCGACCGTGGGAGAGCAAAGGGAAGAGATTGAACTTTTTTTCGCCTTCTATCACAGTGAAGAATGTGGGGGAGTCACTGTGCTGGATGTTTATGTTAAAATGTATTTTGTGTGTTTCTCTTGCTTTTTATTTGTATGACTGACTTGGCAAATGAAATTCCTTGCATGTTGCAAAACATACTTGGCTAATAAAGTATTATTGTGATTGCAATTGATGGGTATTTGATGGTCAGTATGGTCAGGGTGTTTCTGTGTTTTAAGACTATGACCAAATGAAGCCTTTAAACTGCTGACTATTGCCATGGAGTTTATAGGCACCTTAGAGCCAGTCTTACTGATCTGTTAAATAGGCCCAGTCATTACAATTCTTAGGCCCCCTTCGGTCATGGCTGACCATGGGGTCTCCAGCGTTGGAGGTTGCCAGTGCGTGACTTTGTTTAACATGGGCCGACTGGTGCACAGGCAGCCACCACACAGTCCTTGACAGATCTGGGTCAGGATCCAGTGGCATGGATTCCAAGACGACCGGAGACCCTTTTCTGCTGTAGCCTTCATCCGCCTTCCAGCCGTTGTGACGCTCCACTAAGGTCAGCCATCATCCTCTGCCTGTTCCACCGTTGAGGTCTTGGTCATTAGAATAACAGATGGATAATCCCCACGGAAGTTTCAAGGTTAATTCTCATTCATTTCCGATTCAATCCCAGCGGTTCAAGAGTAAATCTTCAAGCATTTCCGTCATGGTGTTTAGGACTAGACTCAGATGATTGTGTTAGGCTTTGGGGAAAAGAGGTGGCTGTGGGTATTGAGGGTCAGACCAGAGAGCAAACGGGGTTGTTGGCAGCAGGTAAATGTTGCTTCCCCACTCCGAAAGCTCACCGCAGCTCTGTAATATCACCAAACACGATGGACATTAGGCCAATGCAGCACAGTATTGGGTGGGGGTATCATGAGGCCATCACTCATGTTACACTTGTGGTACTATTCCCTGTGAAAGTTCTCGCCAAATATGAAGTTGTACACCATTGTAACAAATCACAAATACATCAGCCCAAAGAAGATTCCGCAATAATCTTATTCATAATTGATACCCACCAGGTTTGGCGTACATGAGCAGAAAGGGAATTTCCACAGTGGCATCACTGCAAACAAAGAAAAGGCATTAGCAGTTGAGACTTAAACATTTCACGGTGTAAGAGTGCTGCCATTGAGTCAGCAGCACACTGTATCAAATCCAAACAGATTTCCTGACCTCTAGCTATTAAGAGAACAAATTTGCACAGATATGAAACCTTTCGCTGGAATTTAGAAGATTGAGCGGTGATCTCATAGAGACTTACAAAATTCTTAAGGGGTTGGACAGGCTAGATGCAGGAAGATTGTTCCCGATGTTGGGGAAGTCCAGGACAAGGGGTCACAGTTTAAGGATAAGGGGGAAGTCTTTTAGGACCGAGATGAGAAAATCGTGGAATTCTCTGCCACAGAAGGTAGTTGAGGCCAGTTTGTTGGCCATATTTAAGAGGGAGTTGGATGTGGCCCTTGTGGCTAAAGGGATCAGGGGGTACGGAGAGAAGGCAGGTACAGGATACTGACTTGGATGATCAGCCATGATCATATTGAATGGCGGTGCAGGCTCGAAGGGCCGAATGACCTGCCCCTGCACCTAATTTCTATGTTTCTATGTTTCATTCCCTTTCAGGGAATGCCTGCAGCCATTTTTTTAAAGAGAGCTCTCACAATGGGAATGAAATAGAAGACCAAATTATCTGCATTTGTGATGGAGATAAGGAAAATCTGTCGGCCAGGACATTGAGTAATCTCCCCTGATCTACAGATAATGTCTTGGGGTTTTTGGTGCATACATGGAAGTGCAGCATTCTTTCTGCCAACCAAATTTCTGTACTAGAGGGTAAATGTTTAGCTTCACTGTCTGGACAGAACCGAGGCAATGGGGTGAAAATCAGGCATGTCCAGCAAGTGGTGCATAATCCTGGGTGAGTAAAGTGCAAATTACTCTGTCTGTTGAATGGAATTTTAACCCATAGTCTTTTGATTCAGAGAAAATAAAGCATTCACTGCCTCATATGGCTTGGTCATTTACTATGCAAGACATTTGATGATGATGCATGCAATGTATTATGTAATACACCAAGTGCCTTGGAGATTGATCGACACATACTACAGTGCATGCATACCTTATACATTCTGCCTATTTTCTGTTCTTCCTCAGCTACATTGTGCTAACTCACAGCACACAATTTGTCAGATATTTTATATGGTAAGCCTGCAGACTTTGCGACTGTTTGATGTGTAGAATAAGAGAGGATACTCTTGTTCTGCATTTCTCACCAATTCAGAAAGATGAGTTAAAAGCTTAGCGAGAGGCTTTAATTAAGGAAGGATACTGGAAATTTCATATAACATTACTCACCTGGAAGAAATGTCACCCAACATGCTGCAAGAGTGAACAGATTAAATGTCAAGGTTAATACCATGCATGATTGATGAATGTATTGCAATTCATTCCAGACAGTTCACATTTAAATATCTTCCCAGTAAGAATATGGAGTATACACTGGGTAGTGACACACCACAATCATCCGAGTCTAACTGTATCCAATTCATATACAGCAAGTTACCAGCAACTACAACGACCGGCTAATACGCTATCATTGATGTTGATTGAAGTCTTGTTAAATGGTATCTTGATACTTTTATATCCACCTGAAAGGGCCGACAGAGCATCTGTTTTACATCATCCTGCATTACACTGTGAACCAAAGTGGAGCTTAAAGCCATGAGTTTGACCCAGATCTAGCAGTGCAACCATCAAGTCAAGCCTGACTGTAATGAAGCAGAGACCACGCCTTAAATAGATTTACGCTTCCTTAAGGTTCTGGGACTGCCTGCAGGAGAGATTCAGACTCCCTGTGTTTCAGATTTTATACTTAGATGAATACCAAGGCTCCCTGGCTTAGAAAGTCAATTATACAGCTCATATACGACTAAATGGTGGTCTAAAAATTGATCACTAAAGTTAGCATTTTCAAACGTGCAAGGTGCAGATTAGGAGATGGAACTGTGTGATTCCATGAGCACTCTGCTTCATTGTATAGGCAGCTGGGCATGCATCATCGATGTCAATGTGCATGCAAGGCATGTCTGATGTTGCTGCTGCAATACTTGAGTGTCCATGGCAACTGAACATGACAGTGAGCCTTAACAGCAGGAGGACAGGCCAGCTAAGTGCCATTGAAAGGGATAGTGAGCATTTTAGGGAAGTGTGGATTTCAGGGATAGATTATTTTCCAATGTACCTAACAACTGATTCTGCAGGAAGGGGCTAAATCATGTAACGGTCATGATTCTCAATTCCTAACTGCCAGAAAGTGTGAGTGAGAATTGGAAGTCTGAGTGTTCATTTCTATGACCACACCAACCTTCCTAACATTAGGTGAACCACATTCACTGACTTGTAGTGGTGGTTCTTAAGAAAATAACTCCCCCCACTATCTCAGAGGAAATGTGGGAGTTATTCAGCTATTCCACTGAACAGTGCCTGTATAACATGTGGTTCCAAGTGTAATACAACTTCCAGTTCTTGGTGGTGGAATCTGTGATTTCCTATGTGAGTGCATCCAGACTCTGCTTGTGTGCCTGTCTTAGGTTTCCATTAATATTCCTCTGTGAACATAAACATATCATCGCTATTACAAAGCAAAATGAAATATGATTCTGTGCACAGGATCATACAGAGTTGCAAAGAAAATGGTTGAGTGTTAGATGTGTAAATTTGTTACTAGTTAAAACCAATTTGTACACCACTCACCCTGGGATCAGCAAGCTGACTTTCATGGAGTAGGACACCAACATCCCTTGAACTTCTCGATCAGTTCCTTCCTTTAAGCTGCAATGAAAGAAGGAATGGCATTACACTGCACAGACCAAGTCATAGAGGTCCTCAAACATATTTGATCACGTCATTGCCTCCGGTCTCCCCTTTCTGCTCCAGTCTATTTAAAACAAGCTTCCTATCACCTCTCTTTAAATTAAAGCTGAGACAACAACCTGGCTGCTCAACACCCGGCTTGAGGTCTAACTATTCCTTTGGTTTATTTATGCTTCATTTGCAAGAAGAAGAAGAAGAAGAAGAAGAGGAAGAGGGAGAAAGCTGATGTAATTTTGGTTATTCAATCAAGAATCTACACACAGACTGCCAACTTAGGGCAAATGCAAAACCCTGCTCGTTCAGGCTTGTAGTTCTGATAGAAACAAAATGCTGGAGTAACTCAGCATGCCAGGCAGCATCTCTGGAGAAATGGAATAGGTGACGTTTCGGGGCGAGACCCTTCCTCAGGCTGAGAGTCCTTCCCTTGCTTCACTAGTTTTAGCATGTTATTAATGAACTCTCAGATGCCTATTAACTTACAAAATTCTTAAGGGGTTGGACAGGCTAGATGCAGGAAGTTTGTTCCCGATGTTGGGGAAGTCCAGGACAAGGGGTCACAGCTTAAGGATAAGGGGGAAATCCTTTAAGACCGAGATGAGAAAGACTTTTTTCACATAGAGAGTGGTGAGTCTCTGGAACTCTCTGCCACAGAGGGTAGTTGAGGCCAGTTCATTGGCTATATTTAAGAGTGAGTTGGATGTGGCCCTTGTGGCTAAGGGGATCAGAGGGTATGGAGAGAAGGCAGGTACGGGATACTGAGTTGGATGATCAGCCATGATCATATTGAATGGCGGTGCAGGCTCGAAGGGCTGAATGGCCTACTCCTGCACCTAATTTCTATGTTTCTATGTTTCTATGACTCCGACACTCAGCACACATCTCTGAACCAGAGATATACACCTGCAAGATCCATGCCTTTATTCTGTAGATGTCTGCCCTCCCTTCCTCGTTGTTGCTCTTCCTGGAACAAGATTCACCTTGGTTCCCATGCACATCTATCTCACCCTTACATCAGGCCAACATATGGCGTTTATTTACTTCCGTTGTTCTTGATTTGATTGCCTTTTGTAGCACATTTTCATCTGCTATCCAAAAGGGCTGATAATAAAGCGTTTCTCAGTTCAGGCAAGCCTAAAACTAAAAAAGTGAATAAGTGCAGTGAAAATGAATTCAATCCCCCCAACATTGGAAAGATTTATTAATAATTTGGATACAGTTCCAAATAATTAATCAACAGAAAGATAGAAAGTTATGGGCCTGTCCCACTTAGGCGATTTTTCTGGTAACCCGCTAGGACCTCCTTGTGATCCACCTACGGCTCGAGAATTCTCGCTACTCTCCGTGGCTTCATTTTAGTCGCTGCTAATTTTTCAACATGTTGAAAGATTTTCAGCGACCATGATGAGGTCGTGACTAGTTCTCAGAATGCGGCAACTCTTCACGACCATGAAGGCAACTCCACGGCAACCACCCGCGAACATGTGGCGACTGCAAAGTCTCCTGCAGTCACCTCAAAAGTCGCCTAAGTAGAATAATGATTCCTAGATTTTCTCAATGTCCTAACCCTTCACTTTGTGACCAGCACAGTGGATCTTCGGCCTTTCACCAATGAACTTGACCCTTCACCTAGTGACCTACACTGTGGACCTTGACCTTTCATCTGATCACCTGAGCTGCGGACCCAGTGCCTTCAATGGTGAGAATTCTGGCTCTTTGCTTCCTGCTTTGTTGCTTTGCCTTGCTGCTAGTTAACTCATTTCACATGGTGTCATTTAAACATTCAATTTTAAAATGATCACCTTCAGTATTAGAGAAGGAGTAGCTGTTTGGAATGAATTGTTTAAGTTGTAGCTAGGCACTCCAAATAACATTTTAATTGGATAGGTTCCATTTTTTTAATGTCACAGATTTTGCATTCCAAAACTTTGCTGTGGTTGCATTCTGTGGCTGGTTAAGCAGTATGCTAAGCAGTGGTCTTCATCCATAATCTGTTCCCTACCAATAGCTTGCATTCATGATTCATTCTACTCCATTTCCATCAACTCCCTTCAAATCTCATGTATTGCACATTCATAGCACTAAATATAAAATCAGATATTTTTCATTATTTGATGAAAACTCTTCCGAGTAAGGTAAGTTAATTGATCCAAAGCATCATGGTAAAACTCTCTCTCTCTCTCGCCAGCATCACCTCTCCTTAAGGCGTCTTCCGTGTTCAGCAAGATGGTCAGCAACAGGAGCATCAAAGCTGAGCCCAATTCTACATGCACTTTGAGAAAGAGAGAGGAGGAAGAAAGAATGAGGGGGAAGATAAGGTGGGAGAGGAAAGAAGATAACCTTGTGAACAAGAGAGACTGGAGAGCAAGAGTAAGATACAGATGAATTGGGGGAGGAAGGGAAACAAACATTTTACAGCAAGATTTATTGGCTTGTGATCTGGAGTTGTAATCCAAGCTGAATTTATTATCTGCCAATCCCTGGAGCATTTTGGTGACACACTGGTGTAAATTGTACAGTTGCTTCCTCAGAGCTCCAATGGCGCAAATTTAATCCTAACCCCTGGCACTGTCTGTGTGGAGCTTGAGTGTTCTCGCTGAGACTATGTGGGTTACTCCTGGATGCCTCAGTTGCCTCACAGATCCCAGGGATTGTAGGTTAACACTCCACTGTAAATTAACCTTATTGTCTACTGCAGGTGAATGTGTAAATCAAGGGACAGTTGATGGGAATGTGAAGAGTCCCCTGTCTCTCAGTCTGAAGAAGGGTCTTGACCCGAAATGTCACCTATTCCTTCTCTCTGGAGAAGCTGCCTGTCCAGCTGAGTTACTCCAGCATTTTGTGTCTATCTTCGGTGTAAATCTGTATCTGCAATTCCTTCCTACACAATCCTTTCACTCACTCAGCCTTCAAAATGAAGTACTGTGTGTACATGTGCATTCACCAGGTGGAAGTCCAACTGACTTATGAACCATTTAAACTGATTGAATAGGCAAGACCTAAATACGAGACACACAATTTAATCTGGAATCGTAGATTGGCAATAGAGTGTTAACAGCTCTTTAAATCCTCTTCCCTTTTATATTAATCCCCGTCTTGCCCTTTTCTGACAGTCTGTCTGTTTCTTTCATATTTGCACATTTCCCTTAAGCCTCATTTCCCTCCAAACCCCATTCCATTTCTTTTTCTTTGCCCAACCTCCCTCCTCACCCATCCTTGTTCATCCTTGCACCTCACAGTCTCCCCGGCATGCACTCCTCTATACGACATCATCATCCAAGTCAAGTCCAAATTCCTTACATGGTGGAAGAAGCCAGGTTACTGTCCTCCAGTTTGGTTTTCCCATCCAGCGCGATTCCATGTTTGCCTCGGTTGTTGGCCATTGTGGGCAAAAGCACATAGGTCTTTGAGAAAGTGGAGCCTGCGGCAATCTGATCACTGTGCATTTAAAACAAAAACTATTATTTAGATGCACAATCTTATTTGATGGAAGCATATTTCCTCTCATTAAAGCACATTCAATCATCACATTCCTGAATCCCATCTAACTCCAGACACCAAGAGGTTTTATTCTAAAAATGGTGTTATACATCAAGGGCTGTAATAAATGTATCACATTTCTTATGGAACTTATTTCTATCAGTCCTACATTTACATGGCTTGGTTGAAGTTTTGGATGACTGAAAGGTATGTTGGGGAGGTCACGTCCTACGACTGGCTTCACGGGTACCCACAAAGTACCCGTGTAACTTAACGGGACTTGCAGTATCTCTGGAAGACAAGGATAGGCAGACGCTTCATGTGAAGAAAATAGATTCTATCGTACCAGAAAGATTATTTGGGGAAATTGATGGGAATGTGGGGGGAAACTATTGGATTAGTGAAAATGGGTGTTTGATGGTTAATATAGACTGGCTGTGCCTGAGGGCCTGTTTGCTGAAGGACATGATGCATGATTGAATCTATTTAAACGACGCAGAGATATTACATTTTTATAAAAAATAACAGAGAACCAACGCAACTTGTAGTATAATGCCCCTGTCCCACTTAGGAAACCTGAACGGAAATCCCTGGTAACCTTGCGTCCTAAATTATCTAAGACAGTCATACAGACATCAGGATGTTTTATAGCTTTTTTTAGCCTTGGCAGTCCAATGGGATTATTGAAGTTGTACAACAATGTACTTACTTTGCCTCCTCCTCAGCAACCACCTCTGTGTATTTATCATTCGAGTACAACACCACAGTGGTTGTTTGTTCAACTAAAAATGAAAAAAAAAGGTATTTAGACCATGCGGTATTTATAGGTGAAAAAAATCTGATTTTCTGAGACGAAGTATCAACATTTCCACCATGACAAATTATGAAATGTGGTTAATAAAATGTGAAGAACCAAGACAATATAGAAGGCAACATTATAAAAAACTTTCAGAATGACAAATAAACACACTTTCGACACTCTCGAACTAGGGATCATTGTTTAAAATACACGGTTATTCATTTACGACATCTATGGGATGTTTTATTTTCTCTGAGGTTCAAAATCCTCTGCCACACTTCCTCAAAGAGCAGGAATAGATTCTTGATAAGGTTAAGAGGGGAGAAGATTATTACTAGGTAGAAATGTGATGTTTGGGTTACAGTCAATCTGAGTAAATGGTGGGATAGGCTGACAGACCTACTCCTGCTCCTAATCCATCTGCTTGTTCATGCCTTCTCTGTCAGAGAGTTGGTGTGACATTGACACTCATGCAGCTTTGTTTACCCAGGACCAAGGCAGGCACTTATTCAGAAACCCACGAGGCAATCAATCACTGGCTGCTGAGACAGAGGCATGAGCTATATAGGATTAAATCATGATCAGCTTTCATGTACAAAAACTTCAAAGCTGTCCAATGTGGAGAAGGCATGGGGTTGAGAGGGGAAAATAGATCAGCCATGATTAAATGGTGGTGTAGTCTCGATGGGCCGAATGTCCTCATTCTGCTCCTTTGCCATATGGTCTTGTAACCACCATTTTGTCTCCTTCTCACCTCAAGCCTTTGCCGCTTATTCCACTCACCTGACAATCAGCCCCCTCCCCCACCCCCCCCCCCTCACCTGTATCCACCTATCACCCGCTTGACTTTCTTTCTTCCCCACCTCTATTTTCCAGCTCTCTCCACCCAACTCCAATTAGACCCAAAACATTATCTGTCCATTCCCTCCACAAATGCTGCCTGGTCTGTGGAGTTCCTCCAGCACATTGTGTTTTGCTCAACATTCTGGCATCTGCAGTTTCTTGAGTCACCAGTGTATTCTTACTTGTAACTTTGATGCTCTTCACATGCTTGCTGGAGTTATTTGTCACTTGAACATTGATGTTGACGGGATCCCCGTGGTAATATATCTGAGGAGTGAAAATAATCATCAGCTTAAATACTGTCCTTTTCTGTCTCCACTAAAACCAGTCACTCTTTCTGGTGCCTCATTCAATTGCCAAAGCTCATTCACAAAATGACTGAGAAAAATTCAGCATGGAAACAGGCCCTTTCTCCCACTGAGTCCACGTTGACCATTGATCACTCATTCACACTAGTTCTATGTTATCACACTCTCACATCCAGCCCCCACACATTAGGGGCAATTTACAGAGGCCAATTAACCTAAACAAAATTCACGTCTTTGGGATGAGGCAGCACCCGGAGGAAACCCACACGGTCACAGGGAGAATGTACAAACTCAACGCAGTCAGCACATGAGGTCAGGATCAAAAAACAGGTCTCTGGCAAGATGTGGAAGCAGCTTTACCAGCTGTGCCAGTGGACTCTTTTATAAAATTTCTGATTTGGGCATTGTTGACAATGACAGCATTTATCGCCTGTCGTTCAAAGATATTGATTGGTAGATTAGCCTTCAGCATTCAAGGAGTGAAGTATTTACTTGAGGCTTCTATCGTGCGGCCCTCACCTCTTTATTCAGGGATGCCATCAGCTGAAGAGGCTGGTCGGACATGAGGAAATGCTTGCTGATGTGAGCACATGGCAGTGGCCCGGTTCGATCTGGAGCATACTGCACTTTACGGATAGTCATGCGCACAGAACTTCTAGATAAGGAAACAAGACAGACATTTATCAGTCAGAAACCAGCTAAAGTAATTAAAAAATAAAATCCAATTTTGAAAGTTGATTTCAGTAATATGTCACAAAACGGAACTTGTCACCTTTTCGTGCCTGCCAGACATTGAATGTAGAAAAGTACTTGGAACTTGGAAAACTTTATTGTCATTCAGACCTTGCGGTCTGAACGAAATTTCGTTGCCTGCAGTCATACATATAGTAAATAACAAAAACACACAATAAACACATATTTAACATCCACCACAGTGAGTTCACCAGACACCTCCTCACTGTGGTGGAAGGCAAAAATCTTGTCTTTGTCTCTTCCCTTGTTGTTCTTCCTCTTCCTCTGTGCTGAGGTGACCCGGGCCTCCGATGTTGTGACCGCACCGGGTGATGTAAATAAGTCCCGCGGGTGAACCGCGCTCCACGAGCGGGCCAGTTCAAGTCCGCGGCCCGGGGCGGTCGAAGCTGCTGCCCTCCAGTCCAGCGGACGCAGCTGTTGCCGCGGGAGCTCCGGAAAAACAGGTCACCAACCTGTGACCTGCGAGCTCCCGACGATGTCGTCCACTGGGCCCGCGGCCGGGCCTCCGAAGTCGCTGCCGCCGCCACCGCCACCGGAAAGCCGCCACAGCTCCAAGCCGGGCCGTCGGAATGCCCGAACCCGCCTCAGCGCAGACGGAGATGGAGACGGGGGATACGACAAGAAAAGTCGCGTCCCCCCAAAAGGAAGTGACTAAGAACGTTTCTCCCACCCCCCCCCCCCCCAAACACATACACTACATAATAACTCAAACTAACGCTAAAAACAAGACAAGAAAACAACAAATAAAAAGAAAAACAGACTTTTTTTAGAGGGATAAGCCCATTGGCTCCTGATTTCTGTGTTGAACATGCTGCTAAATTTTCCTAATCCGTTCCTGCTGTACATGATCAAAATCTTTCCATTCCCTGTCTATCCATCTGCCGATCAAAAAACCTCTGAAATGTCACTATTGTGTATCTGCTTCCACCGCCACTCCTGATAGCAGGTCCAGCTGAGGTAGCTGTGTAAAAGAAACTTGCCCCATGCATCTCCTTTAAACTTTGCTCCTCTGACCTTCAAGCTATAATAATACTTGCCTGATTCTTAATTCCCTAAAGGGACTTCCTGATTAGAAATAATAACTGAATCACAAATTCTTCCTGCATTCAAAAAGTTTTTATTTTAAACCTCACAATTTAGATACACAGCAAAACTATTTTTACTCTCTCACCAGCCACTCACAGGGCAGATAAAGGTTAGATGCAATGTAAAAATTCTTATACAGCACTCAATATCTTTATTTAACATGGATATCACTGTTAAAGCCAGTATTATTGTACATTCCAAATTATCTTCAATAAGCTGGTGCAGGGTTGACGTTTTCGTGTCCGCTACCTTTACCCCTCATAGTTGCAGTTTTTAAGAGGTATTTGGAGGTACTGTTGTGGTGCTAGACAGGTAACTGCAAAGTGCTTTATAGATGGTACATACTGCAGCTACCATGCATGGCGGAAGGAGAGAATTAATGTTTAAGCTGATGAATGGGCACTAATCAAGTGGGACCTTTGGGCAATGTTAAACTTTCTGAGTGCGTTGGAGCTGCATTCATCCAGACAAGTGGACATCTATCATCACTTTTCTGATTTGTGCCATGTAGAGAGTGGAAAAGCTGTGGATAATTCACCCACTATTGGGTACCCAGCCTCTACCTTGTTCTTGCACCCACATATCTGTGTGTTTGGTCAAGTTATACTTCAGTTTAGTGGTGACCCCCATGGAGGTTGATGATGAATCATAAAATGATAAATTAACTGAAACTAACTAAACTAGCAAATAGTTTGCACCAATGATTCATTAATGGCCCATTGACAATTCACAATTCTTTGCATCTTCGTTTCACTCATCTCATTTCAGCCGGTAACTATCAGACTTTTAGTTATACCGAGGCAATCAAATATGTGTGTGCACCGGACCTGACAGGTAGAGGTATGTTATGTGTCACTTGATCACTTATTACAGAACATTAGTCTAGCTTAGTTTATTGTCATGTACCTTTTATGGATCTTTTCCTCGAGATTGTTCACGCAGAAAGCTATTATCTCAAAATCTACGGAACAAAACTGCAGAGAAATCAGAAACGTCAGAAGTTGTAATTATCCAGCAGGGGAGGGGAGGTAATAAAGAGATCAGATCCAGGCTGTTAGTTCATGAACACTGTCAGGTTACAAATCAACGGAAGACTATCCATTGTAAGTTATCAGTCCATTGGGCACGGACCATTTCCAATTCATGTATTCACTAGAGTGGACCCATGCTAGGTTACAGGACCATGAATGATGATTCATTATGAATAAATGGTCTGTGGAGCATTGATACATTCTAGATTATAATCATGTGCACTGATTAATGGATGATAATATGTTCTAAATTGCGGATTCAGGGTCTCATTCTAGATTATAAATTCATGCACTAAATATCTCATTTTCTAGTACTTGCTCACTATCTTTCAGAGTCACTTATAGAATGAGCTTGTGACATTTTTTTTTCAGGTGGAATATGCCAGATTCCAACAACTCCAAGTCAAAGACTGCCTCACTGCTCACTTAGGTTTCTTGTCAATTATATTGAATCAGCGGGAAGTCATTAATACTACTGCTCGAAAATAAAGATTCATCGCTTTAAGGCAGAGGCAAAACTATTTATTTTCTCTCAAAATCACCATCTTTTGCAACTTTATTCCTCAAAGATCTTGGAAGTAGTGCTTTTCAATACATGTTGGAAGGATTCTTGATAAGGGGGCTTAAAGTGAACATGAGTACCTTGGAATGCAGTTCAAATCAGCCACAATCATAAATGGCAGAGCAGGTTCCAGAATTCAAGGGGCCAACACCAACTACTAGTATATTCTATGAGATTACCCCTTGATCATCTCTTTTAAAAGAAGAATAGTCCTAATGCAAGACTCATCATGTAATGATCCTCATTCCTGGTAAACTTCTTTTCAACAGTTTCTAAGGACTTTCCTGACTAGGTGTACCGAGAATTGCTTACTATACTTCGACTAAGTAATAAAATATTTAAACTATCCGCCTAAACTCATATTCGATGCCTTCAGAAATGCAAATAACCAATATGCTTTATAAGCCACATCATCAACCTCTTCTGTTTAAGAAGGAACTGCAGATGCTGGAACAATCAAAGGTAGACAAAAATGCTGGAGAAACTCAGCGGGTGAGGCAGCATCTGTGGAGCAAAGGAATGGGTGACGTTCCAGGTTGAGACCCTTCTTCACACCCTTCATCAACCGCTTCTGTCCTTTTGAAGCATTTCTTGAGGGGAACCAATATCCTGGCAGGGAGATTTGCAAAGGTTACTGGGGAGACTTTAAACTAGAAAGGCTGGGGGGAGGGACTCGGGTAGAGGGGGCTAGGGGACAGGGTGTGGGGCAAGAGGCAGAGAAGGGAAGCACACGGATCCAAAATGTAGGCGAGAAAGAGGAAAAAGATAATAGACAGAGAATAAGGGATGGTGGGTTTCTAAAATGTGTATATTTTAATGCTAGGAGCATTGTAAGAAAGGTGGATGAACTTAGAGCCTGGATTGACACCTGGAAATATGATGTTGTGGCAATCAGTGAAACATGGTTGCAGGAGGGCTGTGATTGGAAATTAAATATTCCAGGAGTTCGTTGCTTCAGGTGTGATAGAATTGGAGGGACCAGAGGTGGAGGTGTTGCCTTGCTTGTCAGAGAGGATATTACAGCAGTGCTTTGGCAGGATAGATTAGAGGGCTCGTCTAGGGAGGCTATTTGGGTGGAACTGAGAAGTGGGAACGGTGTAGCAACACTTTTAGGGCTGTATTATAGACCCCCAAATGGGGAGCGAGAATTGGAAGAACAAATATGTAAGGAGATAGCAGATATTAGTAGTAAGCATAAGGTAGTGATTGTGGGAGATTTCAATTTTCCAAAAATAGACTGGGAAACACATTCTGTAAATGGGCTGGATGGTTTGGAGTTTGTAAAATGTGTGCAGGATAGTTTTTTGCAGCAGTACATAGAGGTATCGACCAGAGAAGGGGCAGTGCTGGACCTCCTGTTAGGAAATGAGGCAGGTCAGGTGACGGAGGTATGCGTTGGTGAGCACTTCGGGACCAGTGATCACAATACCATCAGTTTCAATATAATTATGGAGAGAGTCAGAACTTAACCTAGGGTGGAGATTTTTGATTGGAGAAAGGCTAACTTTGAGGGAATGCGTAAGGATTTAAAAGGAGTGAATTGGGACACTTTGTTTTATGGGAAGGATGTAGAAGAGAAAAGGAGGACATTTAAAGGGGAAATTGTAAGAGTACAGAATCTTTATGTCCCTGTTAGGTTGAAAGGAAATAGTAAAAATTGGAAAGAGCCATGGTTTTCTAGGGAAATTGGACACTTGTTTCGAAAAAAGAGAGATATCTACAATAATTATAGGAGGCATGGAGTAAATGAGGTACTAGAGGAGTATAAAGAATGTAAAAAGAATCTTAAGAAAGAAATTAGGAAGGCTAAAAGAAGATATGAGGTTGCTTTGGCAAGAAAGGTGAAAGTAAATCCAAAGGGTTTCTACAGCTATATTAATAGCAAAAGGATAACGAGGGATAAAATTGGACCATTAGAGAGCCAGAATGGACAGATATCTGCAGAGCCAAAAGAGATGGGGGAGATATTGAACAATTTCTTTTCTTTGGTATTCACCAAGGAGAAGGATATTGAACTCTGTGACGTAAGGGAAAAAAGTAGAGTAGTTATGGTAACTATGAGATTCAAAGAGGAGGAAGTACTGACACTTGAAAAATATAAAATTGGATTAGTCTCCAGGTCCTGACAGGATATTCCCTAGAACATTGAGGGAAGTTAGTGTAGAAATAGCAGGAGCTATGACAGAAATATTTCAAATGTCATTGGAAACGGGAATAGTGCCGGAGGATTGGCGTACTGCGCATGTTGTTCCATTGTTTAAAAAGGGTTCAAAGAATAAACCTAGCAATTATAGACCTGTTAGTTTGACGTCAGTGGTGGGCAAATTAATGGAAAGGATACTTAGAGATAATATATAAGCATCTGGATAAACAGGGTCTGATCAGGAACAGTCAACATGGATTTGTGCCTGGAAGGTCATGTTTGACAAACCTTCTTGAATTTTTTGAAGCGGTTACTAGGGAAATTTGATGAGGGTAAAGCAGTGGATGTTGTCTATATGGATTTCAGTAAGGCCTTTGACAAGGTTCCCCATGGAAGGTTGGTTAAGAAGGTTCAATCTTTGGGTGTTAATGGCGGAGTAGCAAGATGGATTCAACAAAGGGAGATGTCAGAGAGTAATGGTGGATGGCTGTTTGTCAGGTTGGAAGCCAGTGACCAGTGGGGTGCCTCAGGGATCTGTGTTGGGTCCACTGTTGTTTGTCATGTACATCACTGATCTGGATGATGGGGTAGAAAATTGGATAAGTAAGTATGCAGATGATACTAAGATAGGTGGTGTTGTGGATAATGAAGTAGATTTTCAAAGTCTACAGAGAGATTTGGGCCATTTGGAAAAGTGGGCTGAAAGATGGCAGATGGAGTTTAATGCTGATAAGTGTGAAGTGCTACATCTTGGCAGGACAAATCAAAATAGGACGTACATGGTAAATGGTAGGGAATTGAGGAATGCTGTGGAACAGAGCGATCTAGGAATAACTGTGCATAGTTCCCTGAAGGTGGAATCGCATGTAGATAGGGTGGTAAAGAAAGCCTTTGGTGTGCTGGCCTTTATAAATCAGAGCATTGAATATAGGAGTAGGGAAGTAATGTTAAAATTGTACAAGGCATTGGTAAGACCAATTCTGGAGTATGGTGTACAATTTTGGTCGCCTAATTATAGGAAGGATGTCAACAAAATAGAGAGAGTACAGAGGAGATTTACTAGAATGTTGCCTGGGTTCCAGCAACTATGTTAAGGTTGAACAAGTTAGGTCTTTATTCTTTGGAGCGCAGAAGGTTAAGGGGGGACTTGATTAAAATGATGAAAGGGATAGACAGAGTTGACGTGGATAAGCTTTTCCCATTGAGGGTAGGGAAGATTCAAAAAAGAGGGCATGACATGAGAATTAAGGGACAGAAGTTTAGGGGTAACGTGAGGGGGAACTTCTTTACTCAGAGGGTGGTGGCTGTGTGGAATGAGCTTCCAGCAGAGGTGGTGGAGGCAGGATCGATTTTAACATTTAAAAGTAAAGTGGATAGGTATATGGACAGGAAGGGAATGGAGGAGTATGGTCTGAGTGCAGGTAGATGGGACTAGGGGAAAATAAATGGTCGGCACGGACTGGAAGGGCCGAGAGGGCCTGTTTCCGTGCTGTAATTGTTATATGGTTATATGGTTATATGGATACTCATCTTTCTTCTCATCTTTCTTCTCGTCAAATGGCACAAATGAAACATAGTGCCATTTGTACTAAACTGTATTTCAACACTGTCCTTCCATAACTGATATATTTCATTCTTTTCAAATTTGAACTACAACTGACATATCTCATCCTATTTTATCATCCTGTTATCCTGTTTCTCATTCTTAAGCGCAGCAAGAAAATGTATCCTCGCCAAAACACTGTAAAGTTTTGGATTGTCTTCAAATTTTGTATCCAAGCATCCAAGTTTATAAAATTGAAGAGTGTTAGCCCCAATAGTTCACATCCAAGAAACATTGCACAACACTCCACACCTGAATAGCACCATTGCTGCTGTCCTCAGTTTCCTGCCTCTTAATTACTTCACATGCAGACTGCCAATTTTCCCTTAATTTATCTTCGGTCTTCTCAACAAGCCACCTTGTGGCTCTTCATTGAACTGCTTCACTCTGTTCCCTTCAATAGATTCAATCAGGTGAGTTGGCACAATTTACCTCCAGCAAATCCATTTCACCTCTCCGCGGTCTTTCACTGCCTTTCTAACTAACACATTATTTTGTCCCTGATAATGGCTTCTAATCTTTACTTCACCAGTAATGTTAACCTGACTGGCAGATTTCTCCTGCTTTCCCCTTTCCTTCCTATTACCAGTGCTCCATATTCTTAACTGTAGCATTCCCGGCTACTGCATGATTTCTGTATTCATCAAGAATGTAAGGATTATGGCTGCTGTCTCTACCAGTTTATTTCTCTCAGTCTATAGACCAAGTGATTTATTGACCTTAAATGCAATAATTTTCTTAACGTCATCCCTAGTGATTTTCTTAACGTCATCAAACATGCTTCCCTTGCTTCCGTTGTGTGACATGTTCAGCGCTCTTTGCGACTCAAAGATTGGCATTCCCAATCTCACTCCATGTTATTCGATATATTAGTTACCAAAATTACAGTACATCAGTTTGGATGCTACTCTGTAAATCATTCTGCATGTGGACCAGGTACATTTGGCCTATTCTACACAACCAAATTACATTAAAAATGTAAATTAGCATTAAGGCAAATCTAGAAATTAAAATTTAAAACCGCATTTGATTTTGGACCTTCTTCAATTTCATCAGGTGATCTTCATTTGAGTGATTTTGGTGGCATTAATAAGGAGCGATTTTAAACTGTTATAGAACATTCAGCCACTAGACCATTGAATCATGACTGTCGTTAGAGACCGTACCTTGTCTGGATCATTGGCACCTGGCTGAAGATAAACAGAGCAGGGCAGATAATTTGGGAACTGTTAAAAGAAAGGACAGAAATACATATTACGGCAGGTCATAAATAACACTTAAAATAAGAACACCTGGTTCTTGTTATGCAAGATTATTAACAACCTGAAAAGTGAAAGGCAAAGCTTTGTCTCCAATCTTCTTCATCAAACGTTCCTGTAGCTTGGTTAGTGATTTCAATTCCTCGCCTGTTTGAGGGTACACCTGGACTGTAGACACATACAGGTCCCTTGTAAAAGCATGTCCGATCATCTCAACGTCCTCTGGTCCATAATGGAAAGTACATTTCAGTCTGCAATAAACTGGGGAGGCAATAATAGTGAAGATTAGAGAGTTAGACAATAATTTAACTTACACTGGAAATACTGGGCAAGTCAGCAGGTTCCATACAGGATCAAAGATACTGCTTATTGCTGGATCATTCAGATGTGGGAATCTGATCAGAGGGAACTAACAATTCATTGTGATCTTTCCACAGATTTCTTGGATGCTACTTATGATTTATCCTGAATCCCTACTATTTAAGCTTGACGAAGTGCCTTCCATGTGCAACTTTGCTTCTGGGCTTCAAACCTACAGCACAACCCACTTCCGTCAAATTATATTAATCTTGCAGCGCTTTTCATTCCTGAATCTATTTATTTGTCCATGGATTATTATTATGGAGATGAGCTTTGAAGCGATTCCTGATAATTCATTGATCTTATATTGGTAAAAGACACATAGTGGGTCTTTTGTCTGTGGCTGGTTTGTGCCTTCTTTCTTTAGGCACCATTTTCATTTTCCACTGCCAAGGAGGGTGGTAATCTGAGGAAACGGGTTTATGTTAACACCAAGAACAATGGAAAGATGAGGTTTCTATGTTATTAGCACTATGCACAGGAATGCACTGTCTGGTGGGGTGATGGTATTTAATCCAGAAACAACTTTCAAACGAGGACTGATTAAATTCTTGATATGGAAATAAATTGTGCGAATGGAGTTGGGGACTAAATCTGATTGAATGCAGTGTTCAAACACAGGGCATTGCCTAGTTGTCTGCTTGGGTACACAATTAAACCCAGGACAACTAGGTTTCGCAGGGCAACTAGGTTTCAGTAATAAACATTGGCCTTAACACATAGGTCCTCATGTTCAGAATGAATTAAAAAATAAATTACATTAAACAGATGAACATCTCCACAAAAACAGGAATGAAAAGAAGCTGTGTAAGTGAGTAAAATATTTGTCTCCTAACATCAGATGCACGGGCACCATGGTCTCATTTTTTAATGTTGAGCAAGAACTCTAACCAAATCTGGTCATTCCACTTTCACACATTGCCAAATATTATTGGATTAAAAAATGTAATCTTGAGAGGTTTTTGTTAAAGACTTTGTACAATTGATAATGCCAGGAAATGTTAATACTGCAGATGGTAAAGATCTTACCTTTTCGATCCCTTATGTAACCGGTGTCCACCAACAGCACACCATCTACAGAGGGAAGCAGAATATTTGGTTACTCCGAATCTACGTTCAAACCATATTTCCAATAACTATTTATAATTGGCTCAGATTCTTGGAATTAATTGATCATAACCAATACAGTCAGTGCTCATAACTTTCAGTAACTCATTCCAAGCTGTCTGGTATTGTTGAAAAAATAATTTAAAAATATCCATTTGCACAAGAACCTGTGCATTTTAGAGGAGGACATTTTCCAAATTCTATCAACAAAATATCCGTCGGTATACAGAACGGTAATAGATAGTTATACAGATTTAGAATGAAACCTGAGCAAAGGTTTGACCTCTCTTGTTCTATGACAATCCTAGGATATATGTATGTTCGAGTGTGTGAGAAAGAACTAATACTGCACACCTCAACTACAATACTATTTCAGCAATGATCTACTATGGACTTTGCTTAGGTTACACAACATACTTTAGTC
Organism: Okamejei kenojei; assembly: GCA_035221665.1. Lineage (NCBI taxonomy): Eukaryota > Metazoa > Chordata > Chondrichthyes > Rajiformes > Rajidae > Okamejei > Okamejei kenojei. The sequence continues at coordinate 28,410,859 of CM069144.1, read as the reverse complement.
TGCACTGTTATGGTTTGGTTACCTAGCCTTACTGATGATTTATTGTATTATTGTGCATGTAAAGCACTAGCAAGAAATAATTTCATTGTTTCATTCCTCGTGCATTTGACAATTAAATATTCTTAACTCTTGCTTACTGACCTTGCTAGTAGTAAAGGTTTCTCCCCAACCACTGGCAAAAAATAACTAGAAAGACCTCTTTAATCTCATAAGCAGAATAACGTTTGCCTTGCCAGGATACCAAATGTTCTCAGCCCTGTCATTGTTCTTAAAATTATGTCTCTGCTCTCTCCAAAGTCTCACTTCCCTCACAGAGAGTTGTCAGTGCAAAGCAACACCAAAGTTGGGTCATTAAGGTAGAACCATCATCCAATGGACATAATTCCAGAGGTAGCCTTCCCAAACTGAGAGATACTTCCCCCTCCAGTAATTAATTTCACTCTTCACATGTTTAAATTATAATGTCTTATTCTTAATTGTTGTTACTTATTCTTATATCGTGTTGTTACTTGCGAGCAAAGCACCAAGGCAAATTCCTTGTATACATACATACATACCTGGCTAATAAAATGTATTCAATTCATAGTCGGATACTCAAGATTAAGCCTACCCCCATACTCAGGTGAGTGACATCAGCTCGGTGAGGGTCACTACCACTCAGACTCTGCCCGTCAGATTGAAAGACACCATCAGCCACAAGCATCTCTTGGATGATAGTGGCTGCTGCAATGAGAGCGAAACGGATCGACTTTCTATCGGGAATGTCCTTATTAACAGAAGATAGACACAAGACACTGGAGTAACTCAGCGGGACAGGCAGCATCTCTGGAGAGAAGGAATGGGTGACGTTTCGGGTTGAGACTCTACCTGCAGACAGGTTAGGGATAATGGAAACGAGAGATATAGATGATGATGTAGAGAGATAAAGAACAATGAATGAAAGATACGTAAAAACGCAACGATGATAAAGGAAACAGGCCATTGTTAGCTGTTTGTTAGGTGAAAATGAGAAGCTAGTTTGACTTGGGTGGGGGATGGATAGAGAGAGAGAGGGAATGCCGAGTCTACCTCAAGTTAGAGAAATCAATAATAATACCATTGGGCTGTAAGTTGCCCATGTGAAATATGAGATGATGTTCCTCCAATTTGCATTTAGCCTCACTCTGACAATGGAGGAGAAAGGTCTGTGTGGGAATGGGAAGTAGAATTCCATATTAACAGGAGATGATAATGAAAGCTAAGGAAGAAAATAAATTGCTGAGTTATTGTGGGAATACATAAAGTTATTTTTAAGATTTACTGGGAGAGTAGTTGATTGTAAGTGATTCACACTTACCTACAGGGTCAATCTGGTTGCCATGGTCGACAAAATCTCTTTTGCTCAAGTAGGCAGCAACCTATTAAAGATCAGAAGTGGAAATCATTGGCAGAAGAGGTTGATAATGACACTTTATTCATCAATTAAATGGCCGTAAACAACTTATGGATTAAAATAACAAAGGAAACATTGTTGAAGGTTGAAACAAAAATCATGTAAGAGTTTAAACTGATAAGAATGTAGAGATAGTTTAGACATTAAACATGAATATAAAGATATGTTACAATACTCACCTTCAGAAGTTCTACAGACGGGTCGAACCTTTCAGGCTGTATGCAGAGTTTCAGAAGTCTTTTTTTTTCAATTGCATCGCTATTCTAACGCCGTCAACGCCTACAACGGGACGGATATAAGGTAAGTCGTTTATTTTACATATAAACTTGCTTCTTAGGATGTCCAAATTTATTAAATGTGATTTTGGCCCCATACGAACCGGCAGTGTTTTTCCTGCCGATATGGGGTTCAAATTCACTGCAACCGCAACGTTCCAATCGATCATGTTCCACAAAAACCCACTCGCAAGATGATTAAAATGCCCATTAATTTACGGGAATTAAACATTAAATTCCTTCCATTTGGCCTATAAATTCATGACAATGAGATTTAGAAATCATGTTATATTGTGAATTCTTGTGTGAATGTTATTTGGACACTTAGGCTATTTAAAAATGTTAACCTTTTCTTAAGAACTGGATAGATGTTTAGATCTAGTAATTAAATTTTGTAATTAGCTACAATTAGGTAACTAACTAATTATATGGTTTAATTTCAGATCATCCAAGTAAGATTGAAGCATTCTGAAACAAATATGAAACAATCTAATAATAACTGAACATTTCATTCAGTTCTCTTAGTTTTTAAGAAAGTTATGGTCTTTTGACTGTCCTCGATCACAGCATTTGAGTTAAGTCAATGGAAAAGCAATAGGGAACAAGATGCTAATTTCAGAGTATGAAAATGGCCATAACTTTTTAATACTGAAGATATGAAAGCGAATTAGGTGTCAAATTAAACTTCTTTTTATACTTTATCTGATGGGATACATTGCAGACTTGATTTTTAAAATCTCAAAATTTTGTAACATTGCTATAAAGAGGCAACATAGAGACTCCTTGAGTCTCTGGAAGGGTTTCGCCCCGAAACATTGCCCATTTCCTTCGCTCCATAGATGCTGCTGCACCCGCTGAGTTTCTCCAGCACTTTTGTCTACCAACATAGAAGCTCATCCGATGAGCTAAAGAAAAGAGGATTAGTGAAGAGGATGAACTTTACTTTAGTCAGATATGTGTGGAGGTTATGCTGATGCACAATGGCAGGCGCAATATAGTGATTATAATGATTTAGAGGTGGAAACAGAAGAGATCTAGGGATTACTCTGATAAGAATACAGCTGACAGTGTAGAGGTGTGCCGATCATAGTGGAGACACAAGGGTGGTGCGAAGTTCAAATTGACTGGCCAAGGACATGGGATCAACATGCTTAAATTAACCATCATACAGAAATTGGGAAGAAGGCCAAGCTTAAATTGGAATATATAGACAAAGATAATTCCGTGCTAAATTTATCAGGATATGGATATGAAGGTGGTGCAGAGTTTCTAGACAGTTTCGAGAAGGTAACTCCCTTCTTGTGCAGGAAACAAAGAATCTTATCTTTAAGAAGCCCTCTAGGATGGAGAATTTCAAAAGACATCCCAATTTATCTCTGTCTTCACTGAAAGGTCATAGAGCAAAAATAGGCAAACCAATCAGCACCTAGAGCAGGAGAGTGTAGAACAGGTTGGGGGCTGGGCACAGGGGATTTGGTTCCAGGGTAAGGCACATTCAGCGTTTAAATTGATCAACAAATAAAGCCAACATTTATAAAGATAAGACAGGTTTAGTGATATAATCTGTTTTATAAACTGATTAGACTAAAACGTATAGTGTTTGAACTGAATGGACAATGTAGACTTTCAACTGATTGGGGCATAGGGACAGGACCAGTAAAGAGTTAAATAACTGCAATGTAGCAAACACAGCAGTATGAATGCAACGGTAAATGGTAAATGTGAGAGTGGCATTAGGGAGAAACAGGGTCTGATGGAGCATCATACAAAGCCTATAATCTACAATTTTCTGAAAAGATGGGGTAATCATGGAGAGTAAAAGGTATGTATCTGTATTAACAAGTAATTTAAATCATAAACATATGAAGGCCAATTAAAATGCCTTATGAGATTCCACTTATATATCAAGGGAGATAGGATATAAAAGGGAGTAAGATATATTCCGAATGTACTTGGCCTTCAGGAGTTTTGGCGATGCAACCTCAGGGGAGATATACACAGGTATTAGCCTTGAAGACGGTGTAGCAGAGATTCACACAAATGATTCTGAGTTTTAACCCATTAGATTATGAGGTAAATTTATACAAACTTGATTTGCATTCTCAGAGAATCATATAGCACAGAAATAGGACCTTCGGCCCAACATATTCATAGCAACCATTTTGTCCAGCGTTCCTGAATTCATTTGTGCACATTATGTCCATATCTTCTGTGCCTTCTCTATTTAAATATGCATCTAAATGTCGCTTAAATGTAATTATTGTTTCTGATTCCATTACATCCTCTGGCAGCCAGTTCCATAGTTTGACCACTAAAAAAACTTTCCTCTCAAATTCTCTTTAAAACTCTTTATTTTTAATTTAAACCTATATCCTCTTGTTTTTGATACTCCTCACAGGGGAAAATGATTCTGACTACCTATCTAATCAATGCCTTATACGTTTTGTTTAATCACCCGCAGCCTCCTTCACCACAGAGAAAAAAAACCCAGCTTAGCTCATTTTTCGCCATTATTAAAATCCTCCTTCTTATAGTGTGGCAACCAGAATATCACACAATATTCCAAGTTCAATAAAACCAGCATTAAAAAAAGTTGGAATATAATGTCCCAAATTTTATATTCTATGCCCCAATGTATAAAAGCATGCCATGTTACCTTTGTAACCACCTTTCCACCTGTGTTGTCACTTCAGGAATCTATGGACTTGAACCCCAATGTCACTTTGTTCATCAACATTCTTATAGAAACTTACAAAATTCTTAAGGGACAGGCTAGATGCTGGAAGAATGTTCCCGATGTTGGGGAAGTCCAGAACAAGGGGTCACAGTTTAAGGATAAGGGGGAAGTCTTTTAGGACCAAGATGAGAAAAACATTTTTCACACAGAGAGTGGTGAATCTGTGGAATTCTCTGCCACAGAAGGTAGTTGAGGCCAGTTCATTGGATATATTTAAGAGGGAGTTAGATGTGGCCCTTGTGGCTAAAGGGATCAGGGGGTATGGAGAGAAGGCAGGTACAGGATACTGAGTTGGATGATCAGCCATGATCATATTGAATGGCGGTGCAGGCTCGAAGGGCCGAATGGTCTACTCCTGCACCTATTTTCTACGTTTCTATTCCTTAGTGTGCTTCTATTTAGTTTAGTTTATTATTGTCACATGTACAGTGAAGAGCTTTGGTTCCATGCTATCCAGTCAAATAAAATACTATAGATAATTTGCCATGTGCCTTTCTTAAACCACCTTTCCACCAGTGTTGTCACTTTCAATGCACTTTCACTTGATCCCAAAGGTCACCCTGTTCATCAAGATTCCTTTGTGTGCTACAATTGATTGTATATGTCTTACCCGTACAATGTTCCATCTGATCTATACCCTGCTGTAGCTTTAGTAAACTTTCTTCGTCATCCACCACTCACTAATCATGCCTCCTACATTCACATGCCGTTTTAAAGTGTTTGGGAATCAGGAAAAAATCAGGATAGAACTTTCAATGAATGGTAGGGCCCTGGAGTGTAGAGCAGAGGGATCTAGGAGTACAAATATATAGATCCCTGAAAGTGGCAGTAAAGAAAACTTTTAGCACATTGACCATAAGTCAGGAAATTGAGTATCGAAGTTGAGAAATTATGTTACAGTTGTACAAGATGTTGGTGATGCTGCACTTGGAATATTTTTTGGTCACCCTGCTATAGGAAAGACTCGGTAAAGTTCGAAAAGGTGCAGAAATTTACAAGGATGTTGCCAGCGTTAAAGGGCCTGAACTATAGGGAGAGGTTGGGCAGGCTAGAACTTTATATCTCGGAATGGAGGAGACTGAGGGCTGATCTTACAGAGGTGTATAAAATCATGAAGGAAATGGGGTGAACACACTGAGTCATTTTTCTCAGGGTAGAGGGATTCAAGAACTAGAGAGTATAGGTGAGAGGGGAAAAAATAATAATAGGAACCTTGCAAACAAGTATCTCAACCCGAACGGTACTCCACTGGTCAGACTTCCAATCGGAAAAGCAACTTTCCACCACAACCCTCTGCCTCCCAACGCTAAAACGGCTTTGGATCAAATTAGATAACTCACTTGGATTCCGCATGTCTTAGCCTGCTGCAGCAGACTACTCAGTGACACCTCGTCAAAACCCTTACTGAAGTCCAGGCGGCCAACATGTTCTGCCCTGACTTCTTCATTCCACCCAGTTATCTCCTCAGAAAAATCTATCAAATTAGTGATGCAGGATTTACCCCGCGCAAAGTCATGAGAACTATCCCTGATCAGCCCGTGCTTTTCCAAATGTACATAAATCCCATGCCTTGGAATTTTCTCCAATAATTTACCTACCACTGACATAAGGGTTACTGGCCTGCAGTTACCTAGCTTATCCCTGCTGCCTTTCTTAGATTAGCTATCCTCCAGTCTTCTCGCACCTCACATGCAGTTAATAAACAAGTACATTTTTCCATAAGCGCCCCAGTTACCTCTTCCCTTGCTTCCCATAACAATCTGGAATAAATCTCACCGAGCCCGGAAGAGTTACATATCCATCCCAGGACATCGAACATCTCCTCCTTAATATATGACCTCACTGTGTTTCACATTCTTCTCCTTGGTGAACACAGATGAGACGCAATCAGTTAGAGCCTTGCCCACATCCCATGGCTCCAAACACAAATTACCTCTTAGGTCCCTAAAGGGACACATTTGTACCCTGGCTACCATCCTGCTCCTGATATACTTATAGAATGTCTATATTCTGGTTCCTTATTAAATCAAAGGCATGGTGCTGGAGCTGTCAACTACTTGGATGTTGGTCCCAGAAGAGGATCTAATATCATCCACTACAATCACTGGAATCTTAAATCTCTATTATATTCTGCACTCTGGTATTTTTTTTCTTTAGCACAACATTTACTTGGCTTGGTTGTACTCATATATAGTATGATTTGACTGGATAACACGCAAAGCTTTTCTCAGTATCTTGATATATGTGACTGTGATACACCAACACTGATCCCAATAAATCTATTTTGATTCTGCTCAATCATATTATTATTTTGTAAGCCCCTTAATATCTCAGTCATTGTTATAGATCTCAGCCTTTCTCTACTATCAGCTATCAAAGATGTTCTTCTCTTTCTTTTATTATATGGTAGCGTCACATTTGCTACCCTTCAATCCACACAAACCATCCTGGAACCTACAACATTTTTGAAGTAGGTAACCAGAATAACCAAGTCTATCTATAGCCACCATTCACTAAACTCAGAACATAGATCACCAGGTCCTTATCTTCCAGACTTATTATTTTCTGTAGTAGTATTTTTTCATCAATAGGTTCACTTCCTCAATAGTCAGGTATACCTTTTAGCAATGCCTTTCCAGGTAATCTTATTTCCTTATATTTAAAACCATCTTTAATTTCTCTAATAATCCATATGCGTGGTTTTCCTGTCTTAGATTTAAAAACCACGTTTCAGATTTTGAACTACATGATTTCCAAACTTATTACAAAATTCTATTATATTATAGATGCTCTTTCCCAAAGGGTCTCTTAGCAAGAAGATGATTAATTAACACAATCTATTTTGGAATGCAATATGCGAGCAATCCGAGGCAAACATGGTAAGTGTAACATGTTTATATTGCCAGGATTTGTCAATAATTCCATTGGCTGTCTATCATGCAAATTCTGCAAGGGTAGAAGGTGAACTAAGTGGACCATAATTGGTTTCATCTTGCAATGTATAAACTCCCTGTAGCTTTTGCACTGTCCTGCACTCTAGACACTGATGCCCCATGGACAACCACACCCAAGAGAACCACATCTCACAGTACCAAAGAGTGGATTTTTCTGTGTGACGCACAAGTTTACTCCCAGTGCTCTTATTTCCTCCCACAACATAAACCCATGGGTTGGTAGGTTAATTGGCCACTGTAAATTGCTCATATGTAGGTGAGCAATGGAGCGCAGGATCAGCTGATAGGAATGTGGGTAGAATTTTAAATATGAGATTAGCGTAGATGGATGACATTGATGTAGACTGAAAGTTCTGTTTCCGTGCTATATCTCAACAAGATTTTGAGACCTTTACATATTTACTGGCCCATCCTATTTCTTTATACTTCTCTATAACTTTTTCTAACTTTTTTTCTAACTTTTCAGTTCTGATGAAATGTCATCAGCCAGAAAAGTTGACTGATTTTTTAGATTGTCCTTTTCTCCATTCTATGTTTCTATATCAGACTGCAATTGAAAGGTGTGGGTCATTCTATTGTAAGGGGAGAGCATAGAGGAAATGTGGACAGAAACATTTTTGTCATTTCCATTTGCTTCTGATAAAGAAAAGGGACAGGGACACAATAAAAAGATAAGAAAGTACAAACCGATCTGTCACGAGACACTTTTTTATAGACAACATGCTTTTTGGAATTCTTGCCGTCAGCACTCATTCTTTCTACAATGGGTGGTATTTTGTTGCAGGATCTGGGTTGCTGAGAAGACAAAATAAAGAGAGTTGCTCGACAGAACGTATCAAAGCACTGTATTTTGTGAATAATAATTAAGTGCCCGGCTAGCTCAGTTGGTAGAGTGTGAGACTTATAATCACAAGGTCATGAGTTCGAGCCCCATGTTGGGCGAGAAATATTTGGGCGACACAATGGCATAGAGCTATCGCGTTTATAGCCAAAGACCCGGATTCGATCCTGACCACAGGTGCTTGCCTGCACGGAGTTTGTACGTTCTCCCCATGACCTGTGTGTGTTTTCACCAAGATCTTAGTTTTCCACCCACAATCCAAAGATGTACAGGTTTGTACGTTAATTGGCTTGGTATAAGTGCTAATACATTTTGTGTGTGTGTGTGTGCGTGTGTGTGTGCGTGTGTGCGTGCGTGTGCGCGTGTGTGTGTGTGTGTGCGTGCGTGTGCGTGTGCGTGTGTGTCTGTGTCTGTGTCTGTGCCTGTGTGTGTGTGTCTGTGTGTGTGTGCGTGTGTGTGTGTGTGTATCGCTGGTCGGTGCAGACTCGGTGACCCAAAGTGCCTGTTTCTGCGCTGTATCTCTAAACTAAACCCAAGTAATTCTGTGTCGCATCTCTAAACTAAACTGCATTAAGTAATTATATAATTAATTCACAGACAGCCACACATGAGGCAATGATTATCCTCAAAAAAGATTTCAGAAACAAATGAGTCTTTGCATCCAGGTATACTTATTGTACCCCGCTATGTATATACATTTATTGATTAATCTTGGCACGTCATGTCACTATGAGTTATAAAAGGTCAAACAACATCCTTTCACATTCTAGGATTGAATGATAGTGAATCATATACTATCCATATGGATATGGATGATTAACGTTTAAATATTAATGCAGAACATTTTGTGTTAATTCAAAACAAGTGGAGTAACCAACATAAAGTTAACACACATAATTACAGTTGAAAAATTAGAAATATGTAGAAGCTAACGTTTTGAACGCATCTAAGAACAAAAAGACTGGGTGTGTATGCTTTAGGAGGAGGCAGACCACACTGAAGAAACAATAGCTTTAGAATACAAAACCTTTAAAAAATATATTGAATAGGCCCCAGCTCAAATTCTATCACCAATTTTAAGCATTCAATTTAAAAGGTGCAGAGATTTATTAGAAGGTCACCAGGGTTAGGAGCCTTCAGGTGCCAAACGACTGAAGAAAAGTTATTGCACTTAGAAGAGAATTAAAAATTGGTTAAACTGTATTATTCAAAATTTTGATGGGTTTTGAGAGAATTAATAATTGCAGTAGTAGGGTGGTCAATAATCAGAGGATAGATATTTATGGCGGGTAGAGAGACATAGCATGGAAATAGGCCCTTCAGCCCACCGAGCACACCAATTATCCATTTACCAAAAGTTCTTTGTTATCCTACTTTCTCATCCACTCTCTACAAACAAGGGGCAATTTACAGAGGCCAATTAACCTACAAACCTGCATATCTTTGGGATGTGGGAACAAATTCGAGCAGCTGGAGAAAACCCATACAACCACAGGGAAAACATGCACAGTGGTGCAGTTGATAAAGCGGATGCCTCTCGGCACCAGACACCCGGGTTCGATCCTGACCTCGGGTACTGTTTGTGATTACTGAATAAACTGGAGGTAACATGCAGGAGCAATTTTTGTGCATCTTATTGGGACGTGGAATTCACTTTGTGAATGGGTGTCGGAATCAAATTCAGTAACTTTCAAGAAGGAATTAGATAAAAGTTTGAGAAGAATAGGTACGCAGAGCTATGGGATTAAGCAGAGAAATTAGACAAACTGGATGGTTCTTTCAAAGAACTGCTGCAGGTACGATGGACTCTATGGATTTTTACTACACTGGATCATGATATGACTGTGTGCATAATGGTGCTGAATCATAACTCGAATGTTATTAGTTAGTGAATAACATTCGTGCATTGGAACTGGACACTAACATTAATTTAGATAATATTATCACATTAGAACATGCAATCACAGTGCTAAATTAGAATTAGCGGCAAGTGGATGAGTGAGAAAGGTCTCTTGGACCTGGAATAACTGAATTAGATGAGACTTATTGCTGTTACTGGCTGAATATGGATGCTGCATTAGAATCAGCCACTGTTACTAACAGAATAACTGCAGGAGTAATTGAGTTCAAATATTGTTTCAGTTCCAAATTCACAATTGTTAGCATTATAGAAACACATGGATTGATATTACCAAGAGCGAAAGACAGGTCCATTGGGACCTTTTCCTAAGACTATTTTCTTCACAATAATAATTATAATTTGCACAACAATAATGCAATAATGCAATGGGAACACTGTGTACCTGAAGGAGCCACAGGACAGATATAGATAATTGCTATTCCACACCCTTCAGCGTTTCCTAGAATGTTCCCTCGGTTGGAACCTTTCTTAGTCTGTTCTCACTCCAAGTAGGAAGTCTTCCTCTCGGGATTGTCAGCCCAATATTGGTACTTGCACGTGAAGAACTGGAATCATTTATAGACAGTCAATTTAATGAGTCCATCCTTAAGCTGTTGAAGGGAGGTTCTTGTTTCTCATTTACATGATCAAGCTCAGATATCCTGTGAGACATTCTAATAAGCCTCTGCTGTCCAGCAGACTGAACAGATTATAGGCTGTATTGTCAGCACAGCAGATTTGTATCAAGGTTAATAAATCTGGTATTAACCACATATAATCTGTTGACACCTTCAACAAATACATAACGTCATGCATAATAGTATATATATATATTACGAATATATTATCAATTTCCCTCTGGTCAAACCCACTCAATTAAATGGCTCTGGTTGGAAGTTACCAAACTGACCGGATTGTCAAAGAAGAACAAAGTGCTGGAGGAGCTAAGCGAGTCAGACAGCATCTGTGGGGAGAAATGGATAGACAACTGGCTAGTTGTGGCTCTCACAACTCTTGTTAGCGGAGATGCTGGAGATCACAAATGCTGGTGTCTTGTGCAAAAAACGGTGTTGGAGAAACTTGGTGGGTGAAAACTACGTTTTAAATAGGCCTGATCCAAAACAATATCAGTCCATTTTCATCCACAGATGGATTAATTAATTAATACTTTAGTGTCACATGTGACAAGTCACAGGGAAATTCTTTGCTTGCATACCCAAGGTATGCAAATAGTCACCCATAAAGGACGCTGCCATAGTTAAGAGTATCCATGCCAGGTCCCCCTTTCTTCTCCCCCTCCCTCACGGCATCCCCCACACGCCGGGTCCTCCATTGACCTTCCCCCTCCCTCACAGTGGTCCCCCTATGCTGCCTCCTCCATTGTTCCTTCCCTGACCCACCAAGTTTCTCCAACACTGCGTTTTACTCAGGATTTCAGCATTTGTAATCTCTTGCATCTCCACTGATCAGATACTGTATTCTTAGACTTAACATCCTTTTTTACCATGAGTGTCACCAATGCAAGCGTTGTGAGACCCACAACTCGCCAGTGCTTCACTGGGTCAGAAGAGGAGCATTTAATAATTACCAGAAATGCATGTGTGTGAGCACAGGGCAACAATGAGCTTGGGTTTCATCCCCAGTTATCCCTGCGGCTGAAGGTCAGCCTATTCAGATGTAAATGAAATCTGACACGGTAGCAACGCGTCTATTCTGTGGACTGGAAACTGTCCATTCCAGTCTCAGTTTGTCAGGGTATTCCTTCCGAAGAGGAAGAGCTGACTATTGAGCCTGGATTGAAAGACTTGGTTGAAGGGCCAGGCAATTCGCTTGTGCAGCTTAATACTTATGTGGGATTAATGAGATATTCTTAGCTTCAACTGCTGTTGAGTTGAAAACAGACTATCTTTGTATAGGAATTTGCTCTTTAAGATTGTGGGGAGTTCGTTTTATTAAACAGCTAGTATATGAGTAAAATTATTTTTTGTTTATGGTGTCTATAAATTACTATATTTACATATTGGTTGTCCTGCTGCAAGTAAGAATTTTCTTGTTCCTTTCAGGATGTACGACAATGAAACACTTGACTTGCCATGGAATCGGTATATTCTAACAGTACATGGTCAGTATGAGTTAGAGCAGATATAGACATAGAAAATAGATGCAGGAGGAGGACATTCGGCCCTTCGAGCCAGCACCGCCATTCATTGTGATCATGGCTGATCGTCCCCAATCAATAACCCGTGCCTGGCTTCTCCCCATATCCCTTGATACTTATGCCCCTGTCCCACTTAGGAAACCTGAACGGAAACCTCTGGAGACTTTGTGCCCCACCCAAGGTTTCCGTGCGGTTCCCAGAGGTTTTTGTCATGTTCCCGGAGGTTTTTTCAATTTTTTGAAATAATCGCCAGAACATAGAAGCGGAAACCACTTTCGACCATTAGGGAGACTGACAAAAACCTCCGGGAAAGTATGGAAACCTTGGGTGGGGCGCAAAGTCTCCAGAGGTTTCCGTTCAGGTTTCCTAAGTGGAACAAGGGCATTAATGACCATTTGGAGAGAAAGGTGGTCAGTGCTTGATGGAGGAAGCATGTTAGCTGCAGATAGAATGCAAGGTAACTAGACATATTGCTGCATTATAAGAGTAATATTAAAATGTGGAGAAGGGATAGTGGTAACTAGGAAGTGACAAGATAACAATAACCCGACATTCAACAGAAATCTAATTTCAGAAAGATTATTTATCTAACCAACGCAATCAAATAACAACTTGCATCTAGATGGGGCCTTTCACAATCTCAGGACTTCCTAATAGAGTTAAATCACTTTGTTAATATTAGGAAGAATGTAAATATATAGATACTTGAATAGTGACCAAAGATTGGCAGGTAGCAGGTGTAACACCACTGTCTAAAAAGAGGAAACAAGATAACAGAAGAACAGGCCACCTAATCAAACATCAGTGGGAAGGGAAATGGTGTAATCTATTTTTACGAAATAGTAACCGGACATGTAGAAAATGACAACAGCATTGGGCAGAGGGTAGCTTATGGATAGGATGGGTTTAGAGGGATATGGGCCAAATGCAGGCAGGTGGGACAAGTGTAGATGGGGCGTATTGACCAGTGTGGGCAAGTTGGGCTGAAGGGCCTGTTTCCATGCTGTAAGACTCTGACTCTAACCTAATTTTATGAAAGGGAAAACTTTTGACAAATCTTTACATTTTTGAAGGTTACAATTGTTAGAGTTGTTCAGTTAAATTATCTGTATAGTGCAGACCCTAAATGTCACCCATCCATTTTCTCCAGAGATGCTGTCTGACCGGCTGAGTTACTCCAGCACTTTGTGCCTATCTTTGGTATAAACAAGCATCTGCAGTTCCTTTCTACACACATTTTGAAATTGAGTCCCAAATCTATTCTCAAATTTTTAAAGCACTGCCATCACCAGCCTTAATAGCTGGAGAGTTGACCAGTCTTGTATTGAGTGACAAGAATGCATTGCCACTATATGGCACTGTTTTTCTTGAAGCAAATATTAATCTAAAATGCTCCAAATAAACAGTTCATGGAAATTTGTGGGCAAGAAACAGTTCATATCTCAGATTCAATGACACTTCATCAAAACCTGCTGAGTATTTCCAGCATCTGCAGTTGGTTTTCAATTAATTGTCTTAAGTACCTGGTTTAGCAAAAGCCTCAGTGAGGACAATACCCATCACCTAATAGTATAACGTTCCATGCAGACTTTAGGAACTTAAAAGAACTCCAGAAAGCATCTTACAGTTTTAAAGATCATAGCACTGTAAAAAGCCAAATAGCAGCTAACCTGAAAAAACCTGATAATAAACCTAGTTACAGAGGTGAAGAGGTGTTTTGCTGGGGGACTTTCCCTACTCTCCACAATTCTGGATAGCATTAGTTGCGCATTAATATAAAATCGTGCAGGATTCGGACAACATAGTACATTGATGCATCAGATGTTACTTTGAATCAAATTGAGTTTTTGAATGTCATATTTTATGGAGATGAATTTTGTAGCTACACTTGTCATTACAGGTGTTCACTAGGTAATAGCGATTTGCCACCACTCCCTACTTTGCCCTGAGGAAACCATTGTTATCTCAGCTAAGACAAATGCAATGTGAACGAAAGTGAGAAACTGATAGATCAGCCATGATTTAATGGTGGAGTAGATACGATGGGCCGACTGGCCCAATTCTGCTCCTATGACTTATGAACTCATTTGCATTGCACGGCAGCTTAAACCATCAACACATTTATAACAATATAACAGACACAATCTGCAGGGGAAAACATTGAATGAAATTACAGTAAATATGTGGCAATTCAGAATTTGACACGTGTGCATTCTTTAAAATTAAATTTTATTTAAAAAAACATTTGTAATGATTTACAGAGGAAATTGGTGGGATTACATGGGATTCAGTCACGAGCGAGCTAAATCTCAGCCAAACAACTATGTTGTTATGCTGTGCTCTTCAGAGCAAAAATATAAAGTGCAAATAAGACTCTGGAGAGCACTCTTAAAGCATTGATACAAATGAGGTAATTGGAACATGCCACTTAACTAGATGCACACACACAGACCAAAGATCAGACCCTGGTATTGTTGCTCTCTATACAAGAAGATACGCAACTTCATCTACAATCAGTGCAACGTTTTATGAATAGTCGACCCTTGCATTACGGAGATGTGGGGGGATTGTATTTCTAGAAATTAGGCTTTCCGTAACACGAAGCTGCGTCATCTGTTCATATATCAAGAAACGTGCTGGAAAGGTGTTGATATATTTACTACCCTCAGCTCCCCCCACCCTCATGAAATCTGTGAGAGTATTTTATTCTGTATCTCAAATATTTTGATAGTGATTTGAGAATTCTGCAAGGATGAATTTTGGTTAACTGAATGGCCATAATGTGGGGGTCGTTTGCAGCACATTTGGTAGAACTATACTATCCAAGTAAGGTGTAGATCTGCAGACTCGGCTCAGACAGGAGACACTTGTCCGCTCTCTTCCCAATTCCAAATGGCTTGGGATCAGAGCAATGAAAAGCAACAAATGAAACTCTTTCCATAGCAAATACAGGTGCTCAATATCAGAACATCGCATCTGCAGCTGTGAAGGAAGATTATGAAGCCTTGAGCTCCAGAGCGCAGTCTACCAGCCCCACCCTTAAACCACGCTGGGCTACTTTCGACAAGAGTGAATTTTGTTTGGAATGCAATGATGGAACTACCAAGTGGACTCCAAGATCGTTTGATATGAGCAATTTTACACATGGGCAACACCCAAGGACTAAACACTCTTCAGCACTGCTGAAGTTCAATGATGAACGTTGATCGTTGATCGGTCAGATATTCCTTGAGAACAATATATGGAGATACTGTTAATGGTTTTATTTTGATTCATCGCTTTACGTAGAAAGTCAAGGAACAGAGCAGTGGCTTAACTACTGGCCTTTATCAATCTGAACGCACAAACAGCACTATAGTGGTGGAGGTGGACCACTCAGGTGGTGCCCGAGGTCAAGATAGGACATGTGCGGACTGACGGAAATGTATGCTGGATCTTGCCATGTGTGCTCTCAGCAAGAATCAGATTCAGAGTAAAAGTGCCCCAGCAATAAGCATTCCTCCATTAGGTGCCACAAATGGCCTTTAGGATTTTTCTCGTAAATCATTCCAAAATGACATGCTACTTGGGTTAAATGTAAGTTAACAAACACATCAGCTACATGGGTTACAGAGTAAACCTGTAGAGTAAATATTTTGCTATCAAGTACTCTCAGATTAGGTGAAGCGCAGATTAGATATGAGCAAATTGAGACTCCAAGATCTTCTTGCCTCACTATTTGGACTGACCGTCAATTTGGTGCACATAATTGGAAGTGGTCTTGTAGCCACCTAAGGACAACAGAGGGAGTTTCTTTCCATTCAGAGTTCACGAGACTCACTCTCATTACAGAGTCAGAACTGAATTTGAAGTTAGATCTCATACGGTTCCTTCTCAACAGATTGCAATCTCCTTTTCAGCATCATTCTCGCTATAAATCCTCTAACATAACAAATCCATTTGCGATTTCTCACATACCAATTGATTTGCTGCATTGGTGCAATTTTCTTTTCACTCATCATTGAGCAACTTTATAAAACCACAATATGTAATTGCAATAAGCTTATTAAAAATGAAAACAATGTTTGGTAATTTAACATATTCCTCCTCAATTTGGCAAAGGCTCTTTAAATTGCAAGACCTGGTACTAGAATAAGGTAGGCATTTCAATATAAGCTTGGATTAGACCACGAGTCATATGAAGAAATAATAAATGCATGCTGCTGAACTTTCTTGCCCAGTATCTAGCTCATATTATATGTGTGGACAGTGCAGAAATGATATGCAGTTGGCATAGTGCTGTGCAAATACAATAATCAGGCACACTTGAATTCTAATTAACTCAAACATACTTTTAAGTCACTTTCTTAGAGATGTTACACTTAATATAACAAGTTTTCCAGCTGTCCCAGTGCTTTGTGGATGAGTGCGGGGACCATGGTGCAGTATGTTGAGGAGACAATTGGAACCCCGGGACTTAATGCTGAAGTACGCACTGGAACCTGCACCACAGTGTATTCAATGAACAAGGACACCAAGGCCTAGTGTGCTGAAGCAGTTGTGGGCATCATCACCCAGTGAGATGCCAAACCATCCAGATTTCCAAGTACTTGGATGGTGGATTGTTAGGGTTTTACTGAAAATTTAATGTACAGCCTTCTGAAACTATTAGTACCTGAAGGGGAGTAGACCCCGGTCACCCCCTGGTGACTTGATCAAATGCTCAATCTAGAAATGTGCTTAGATGGCATTGACAGAATATGCAGCATGAGCATGTGGTGGTGGTTGGTGTGGGGGGGTGAGGGAAGTGTTCAATATTCAATATTTCCCCAACACACACAGACATACTTTCCAGCGCGAGTCACAATGGCCATTTTCAGTACGTCTGGCTACTTCAATGTTTACCTAACACAGGAGAGTTGATGCCAATTCTAACTCCCCAAGCGCTTCTCTCAATCATCAGATGGAGAATACACACTAGAAACCTGTCTTAGGGATTCCACCATATCATGTCACATGACACAAATGGTGGCATGATGTCTCTATAGGAGATACATGGAACAAGAAGCTGGACAATGGGTCTAGAAATACTTTAAAGTGCAAAGTTTGGAAGCTGGTCCTCTGAATAAAGTCTGCAAACTAACTTGATCATAAAAACGGAGTTGTCGAAAATAAAATGCAAGGAACAAGTGACCATTGAAAACATTCAGGATAAGTTATGGAAGGTTGGGTGCATGAGTAAAGAGGGTAATTAGCAAGACTTGACAGGTGGATTGCTAAAACTGAGGAGAAACCATGCAGTTCTGCTGATCGTGCAAATGTGGCCAGATTAACCATTATTGGAGATTAATAATTGGAAGTTTATCTATCCCCTTGGACGACAGCACTATGGGAACATAATCACATGATTCACAGCAGCAACTAGCTGAGAGTAATTGGGAACAAGCAATTATGTCAGTGCAATTAAGCTACAAATGCGGTAATTCCACATTTAAAGAACAAAAAATTAAAAATTAACATCTGCCCTCAGTGGTAGGAAACCAAATTTCTCTTTCAGGTAAAGCTTCACACGATAATATGGTGCATAACCCCCTCACAGTACAAGCAAACATCTTTCCTTGTCGATATAATGCAATAGCTATTCTTCACTTCAAACTATTTCACCAAGAAAGCACACGCCATCTGTAACTACATTTCACTTTCAGCACTTCCCATTCCAGAGTCTGCCGAAGAATTAAAACCAGTATCTTTACTCAGGTTGGGGAAGGGAAATGATGGACACAATATATCAACAGATCCTGTGATTGATATGGTAGCAACAAAAAGGAAGCAGAGGGCAAGAAGACAGCCAGGCACCTTAGGTGGAAAACCCAGGCCTAGTAGAGTGGCTTTGTGTCCTGAAGTTAATCACAGCAGCTGGTATGGCAAAAAGCCCTGGAGATATCACCTAAAATGATTCACCCCAGCAGGCAGCGAGCATGCTTCTTGTGAATGATTGTAAATGCAGAAGAGCCCACCATTGTCCAAATGCCTTGGCAGCAGCTCAGATATACGAGAGGGATGTCCTACGAGGCTCACTCTGCCATACTGTGTTACAATTCCAAGCATGTCGTGGACAATCTCCTCCGTGTAGCTAGAAGGTGCGTTGAGTGCAAGGGCACTACTTGGCCAGCTTCTGGTGGTTTTCATTCAAATCCCTGACCAGAGTACCACACGACTTCCTTTGTCCACACTGATCACATGCTCCCCAGATGGCGACCAAGATACTGCGTTTACAGAGGAGCTGGACGGAGAAAAACAAGTGTGAAAAAACATGTCAGTTTTGATTTTGCACCTGCCTTTGCAATATGGTACGCCGGCCAACATGACCTGCCACGAGTTTACCTAAACTCTATTTTAATCTTTGCAATTGTTGGGCAAGGCTTCGCTAAATAAGTTTCTTTCGGAAGGATGGAAAAAACATGCCCTTACATAGAATGTAATCAGGTACTGCACTAGAGCTTATATCAGTGACCCAATTGCATAGCAGCAAAGTTGCTGCCTTATAGCACCAGAGTCCCAGGTCCGATCCTGACTATGGGTACTAGCTGCACGTAGTTTATATGTTCTCCCTGTGATCATGTGAGATTTCTCCAGGTGCCTCTCACGTCCCAAAGACCTGCAGGTTTGTGGGTTAATTGGCTTCAGCAAATTGTCCCTAGTGTGTAGGATAGAATTAGTGTACGGGTGATCATTGGTTTGTGTGGACTCAGTGGACCAAAGGACCTATTTCCATGCTGCATCTCTAAACTAAACTAACAACACATTGCAAATATCAATAATTTTAACAGATCTGAAGAGGGAACTCGTTAAAATGCTATGAACACCGTTTCAATCACCGATGGCAACCACCCAGAAACAAAGTTCCCCAACACCCTAGGATATAATCAGCACAATTAATGGGCAGCACAGCAGTCTGTGCTGCTGCTTCATTGCTCCAGGAATCTGACTCAATCCTGTTTTGATTCAGTGCGTTCTCCCTGGATACAGTTCTCTCCACATCAGAAAGACATGTAAGGTAGTTGGTTTCTCTAAATTACCCATTAGTATTAAGAGGCAAATTAATTAAGGGGGAGTTGATAGGAAAACAAATTAGTTGCTGGATGTACAGTGACATGAGGGGAAAATGAAACTGATGGGATTGCTCTGCTGGGAGCTTATAATTATCTTAAGGGCCAAATGGCCACCTTCTATGCTATGGCATGGCATGCAAGATAGCAAGCACCATCTACAAATTGCCCAAATGCCGACAGGGCTTTCAAATACATATGCACATTAACATGTAGGCAACACTTTTGCAAATCAAAATCCAGCTTTAACAGCTAATATGTGACAAACCTGTGATGCTTTCCCAGAGATCTTTCCACCTTCCCAGATTCAACACTCCAAACATAGAGAGTTCCATCTGATGACCCTGCGGCGACAAACCTTCCGTCTGGGCTGAAGAGAGAAGGTATTCAGATATAATATGTATTCCCTTGAATACATCTCAAGCAATATTACACAATGTGTAGAAACCACATGGGGTTGAATAAAAATTTGAGATAAACTAACATTTATTTTCCTCTGTCAATGAAAACATCAGGGGGGTTGACAAGGATAAGCACTACAGCAGTGTAGTGATAATTACAACATTACCAATCCAAAGGAAACAAATCAATGCTTAAAAAATGTAAATTCCGTTCAGAAAAGTTTAATAAAAAAATTTAAAAATGGTTTAAGCAAAAGTGACCAGAAAGCCATGCCAGAAAAACGAATTCACTGGTATCATTCAGGGATGAAAATAGGGAATGTTTAGTAAGTGCAGACAGCAACAACCTTGCTCACCCTTATGGGTATTGGGCATGGTTAGGCAAAACATGCCAATCATGTTGAGACACACGAGAGTTGTGAGACTGTGGAATTCTCTGCCTCAGAGGGCGGTGAAGGCTGGTTCTCTGGATTCTTTCAAGAGAGAGCTAGATCGGGCTGTTAAAGATAGCCAGGGGATATAGGGTGAAGGCAGGAACGGGGTACTGATTGCGGATGATCAGCCATTATCACATTGAACGGCAGTGCTGGTTCAAAAGGCCGAATGGCCTACTCCTGCATCTATTGTCTATTGATTGAAGAAAAAGTGGAAGTTTGGCTACTGAAAATCGGTTTGTATCTTATCACTAAACTTTACCACCAGACACGAGTTTTGATTGTAGGCACAAAATAAAGGATAAATACTAAGCTAGGAGCAAAAGGTAATCTAAACTGAGGGCCGCCATTCTACGATATCCTTGGAAAAATGACACTAATACAACCGTGATAAGTAATTTGTTGTTTTGTGGGGGGAGTGTGTTGGACAAAAGATAGAAAAGCTAGCAGATAGTACTTCTTGTCACGTGTACCGAGGCCCAATGAAATTATGTATACAGCTCAGTAAAAATCTTACTATACATTGGTATAATCATATGCAAGTACAAGAGTGTAAGGTTAGTAGATTAGACTGATGCAGCACATGAGACATGATTCCAGCACCCTTCATATTTAAACTCCCCGTTGGATCGCAACCTTGTCGTGGTCGGGAAACTTGTGTGTCTCAGTGACCCCTAGAGCTATGCCATCGGGAGATTTGTCTCCTGTTAGGGTCTCACATGCTGGGCAGGTCGAAGGGTAGAGGCGAGACGAAGAGCGATCCACTGGTCCTCCAAGTTGGAGGTTATGCACAGGGCTAACAACCCTGTCTCGTAAAACAAATATAAAACAGCAACTGAAGGAATCAACACTACTTGGACCTGACCTGGGGTAGTGTCCAGAAGCTAACCCAGAATAGACAGGAGTGGAGGACCTCCGTTGCTACCCCACATGCCAGGAGGCATAAGAGGCAGTAAGTAAGTAAGTTGTGGCGGTCCCTGGGGGGTAGGCCACTCCATGGATCATCCCCCTCGCTGATTGAGTGACAGAGGCGTTGGTCTGCCACGGGGTTTCCTGACCACTCCTGGGTGTGTGCTGGCAGTTGGTGTGCTGTGCTCTCGCTGTAGGGATTAAAGGACTACTGTTTAAACCTGCCTAGCGTCTGGTCTTTTCCTGACCTCGTCTAGGCCGCTACACTGGTGACCTTTGACATTTATCACGCGTCGTGATGGATAATAAAGCCGTTGGGCTTAAGCTCCCTACTCTGTGGACCGAAGAGCCTGACATCTGGCTCCAGCAGGCGGAGGCACAATTTGATGTGAGA
Organism: Okamejei kenojei; assembly: GCA_035221665.1. Lineage (NCBI taxonomy): Eukaryota > Metazoa > Chordata > Chondrichthyes > Rajiformes > Rajidae > Okamejei > Okamejei kenojei. The sequence continues at coordinate 28,389,336 of CM069144.1, read as the reverse complement.
GGTATTACAGCAGACGAAACAAAATACTATTACGTGGTCAGCGCGCTTGACCAAGCAACTGCAAGGTGAGTTAAGCCTTTCCTCAGAGCCCCCCCAGTAGCTGACAAATATAGGGGCTTTAAGGAATGAATTATCAGGACGTTTGGCGTTGGTGACTTGGAGCGGGCAGCTCGTATTCTCCGAATGGACGGCCTGGGTGACCGCCGGCCGTCTGCCCTCCTGGAGGACATGCTCACCCTAATGGGGGACCATGAACCCCGTTTGCTATTTAAATTCGCCTACCTGCAGCAGCTCCCGATCGACATCCGCCTGCAGCTCGCCAGGGAGCCCTTTACTAACATGCAGGCGCTGGGCGAGCAGGCCGATGAGCTGTGGATGTCTCGCCAGCAAAACCTGGAAGCGCTGACCGTCCTTCCCGTGGCGGTTGAAGGCTCAGAGCAGGTCGGGGCCGCTATCGACCGTGTCTCCACTGCTCCCAGACGGCCCTCGCAGCAAAATCCGGCCGCCATTGGGCATTCAAGTCCAGGCATGTCTTTGCAGCAAGGCCCGCCTGCAGTTCCACCCAACGGCAGCAGAGGTCACTTACATTCAAACCAGCCAAATTCGCTTGCAGTTCCACCAGACGCCAGCAGAGGGGGTTGGTGCTATTCCCATCATCGCTGGGGAGCTGCAGCCAGGCAATGTTGGCCACCATGTTCATTCCAGGGAAACGAAGGGGCCGGTCGTCAGTGATTCCTTCGGCGGCCGGCAAAATTCATCGCATCTTCGCCTGGGATCGCCGCACTGGAGGTCGATTCCTCGTGGACACGGGTTGCAGGAGTGAGTGTCCTGCCTCCCTCCATCCCTGACATCCATGCGGGCAAACACGGGCCCCGCCACACCGCGGCGAACGGGAGTGCTATTCGCACATACGGGTTTCGCACCATCTCCCTCGACTTTGGCCGCAGCTCCTTTTCGTGGGAGTTTGTCATTGCTGACGCTTCCCAGCCGCTGCTGTACGCTGACTTCCTTCGAGCCCATTCGTGGATGTCAAGCGGCGTCGCCTGATGCACTCCATCACGCTGGAGCCGGTCTTCCTCTGCATTGATGATCCCGTATCACGCCCTGATGGCCCCATCGTCCGTGGATGCGACTTTCGCGAGTATCCTGGCGGATTTCCCTGACATCCTTGAACCCCAAGCACGGGGTGAAACACCATATCCCCACTACCGGCCCGCCTGTGCACGCCCGAGCGTGTCGTCTTGCGCCAGACAAGCTTTGTCTGGCTCGGGAGGAGTTCCGCCTGATGTAGGCGAAGGGCATCATGCATCCCTCCGATAGCCCATGGTCCCCAAGGAGGACGGGGGCTGGCGCCCGTGTGGGGATTACCGTCGCCTGAACGATGCGACCGTCGCCGACAGGTACCCAGTCCTGCACATCCAGGACTTCAACGTCCATCTGGACGGAGCATCGGTATTCTCCAAGGTGGACCTCATGCAAAGGTACAATCAAGTTCCGGTCCGCCCCGACGATATCCCGAAGACGGCCATTATAACGCCATTTGGTCCATTCAAATTTGTACGGATGCCGTTTGGGTTGAAGAACGCTGCGCAGGCCTTTCAGCGGCTTATGGCCTGTATGTGCCGCGGCCTGGACTTAGTCTTCTTCTACTTGGACGACATACACGTGGCCAGCCGCTCACGGCAGGGGCACTGCATCCACCTCCGTCAGCTGTGTCAGCGCCTCAGAGACTTCGAGTTGTCCATCAACTCGTCCAAGTGCCATTTCGGGGTGACGGCTATTGACTTTCTCGGCCACCGCGTAACTCCACAGGGGGTGGTGCCTCTGCCCACCAGGGTGGACGCTGTTCGCAGGTTCCCCCGTCCGACCAGAATTAAGGGCCTACAGGAATTCATGGGAATGGTTACCTTTTATCACCGTTTCCTGCCAGCATCGGCCGCAGTCATGCGTCCGCTTTTCCACCTGATGGCTGGTCATCGCAGGGAGGTTGAGTGGTCCGTGGAAGCAACAGCGGCATTCGATAGGGCTAAGGAGGCACTGGCTGAGGACCCGATGCTCGTCCACCCACGAGAGGACACTCCGACCTCCCTGACGGTGGACGCTTCTGAGGTAGCGATTGGGGCAGTGTTGGAGCAGCTTGTTGACGGATGCTGGCGGCCACTCGCCTTCTTCAGCAGGCATCTCAGTGGTGCTCAGCGCCGTTACAGTGCTTTTGACCGCGAGCTCCTGGCCCTGTATCTCGCCGTATGCCATTTCCACTACTTCCTGGAGGGGAGGCCGTTTACTGCATATACGAACCACAAACCGCTAACCTTCGCATTCGCCAAAGTTTCAGACCCATGGTCTGCCCGGCAGCAGAGGCATTTGGTGTATGTGTCTGAATACACCAGCTCCATCCGTTTCATGGAGGGCAAATTCAATAGGGTGGCCGACGCCTTATCGAGACCTGCAGTCCACGCAGTTCTCCAAGTTCACCATCCCTCAGCAGCGGTTTGACCACATTCATGTGGACATCGTGGGGCCGCTGCCGCCGTCCCGGGGCTTGACCTATCTACTCACCGTTGTCGACCCCTTCACGAGGTGGCCTGAAGCCATTCCGCTACCAGATTCTTCAACGGCCGCTTGTGCTCGGGCCTTGGTGGCACACTGGATCGCCCGGTTCGGGGTACCGCTGGACATAACATCCGACCGGGGGGCTCAGTTCTCGTCAGAACTGTGGTCGGCCATGGCACGCCCTCTGGGCGTTTGGCTACACCACACGATGGCGTATCATCCACAGGCGAACAGCCTGGTGGAGCTGTTTCACCGTCAGCTCAAGGACTGAACTTTACATTTGTGGAGCCTGGGATCTCTCGCCGAGATCGCCAGTGTGTGGAGCTCCGTCCAGCACGGCCTGTTGGCGTGGAAGCCGCGGTCTCCGGTAAGGAGGCGGCTGTTCCTGGCACCCCAAGCCGCTGAGAGGGTCTACCGACGCCGGAGTACCATCACCCGGTTAGAACAGCCGGGAACATCGGGCCGCCGTAGCGGCGATTGTGGAGGCCTCAATAGGCCCGACTACTTGGGTCTGGATGGGGACTGGACTTTGTGCCTTCCCCCACAGTGGGAATCATTGTGGGGGGATGTTTTAATGTTAAATTTCTTTAATGCTGTGTTGTATTTTTTATTAGTGTGCTGCAAGGACATCTGAATTTCCCCTGAATAAGGGGATTAATAAAGTATGTGTTATGTTATGTTAATGCTTTAGTCTCTACTGCCCAGATGAATGCCAGATAGTGATCAATTACCTGAACGTTACTCTTGTCCAGTCTGATCCACATTTGAATCCTTGTGAACTGTGCAAAAAAAAAAGTATATAGTCAGAAGCAATACAGGAAGGATCCACATTAACTGTAAGGGCATAGAAAGAACCAAACAACCATCTGACTCAGGGAGCTACCAAGTGCACAAGAAAGGTGAGAGAAGACCAATTCTGGAATATAAACAGTTCAACAATACAGATTCCTAGACGGAAATACAGATGAAAACATGCACGCGGCCTTACATTTGTAATTTCAATTATAAGCAAGAGAACAGACATGCAGTGCATCATAAATTTGGGAATGCAGACATGGAGTTCCAGATATAAACAGGATGACAGATACCAATTGACATTTATAAAGAAGTGAAACCTTGGCTGACCCAAACAATTACCTGAAAGATTGTTTTGTCACATTTGTACGTAGATCAATGATCTTTAATATGTCATCTCTGGAGCAGGTAAGCAGTTCCGTGTGGTCTGGGCTGAGATCGAGCGCCGTGATACGACCCTGTAGCTCCAATTCTCGCACAATGCTTTCCGTCCTAAGGCAGAGTAGATGCAAATTACTACCATGCATATAAAATAATCTCAGCACAATGTATATCCAGCGAGATATCAAAAACTTAAGATGTCTCACAGATTATTCCATTCAGTAACGAAGCTTGCATTGTGTTCTCTATTGCGGAAACAAAAGGGCAGTAATCATAAAGACTCTTCAATTCACCCGTCTCAAATCCAGTACATCTCAGTTGCCTTTTAATATGCAAATCTCCATTAAGGTTTTGGAGAACATATGCCACCAACACTAATTCCCGAGCAGTATGCACTGTATATCTAATGTAGATATAACAATCCATGCCCTTCCTTGCTCTAAGCTCAAGCACGTAGTCCTGTTTTTATAGCTAGTGCTAAATTAAAATATTTTTACGATGGCCAGGAACAAGGTTTGCATTAAATTTTTCATATTCAAAATAAACACATTGGAAAAACAATGCAATTCTAGTCATAATCCAATCTAAACTATCTCACCTGATGTCCCAGAAGCGAATTTTCTTGTCAAAGTGCCCACTCATAACACACTGGTCAGTGCAAACAATATCATTGCAGCTGGAGCCAGCAAACACCGTTTTTATGCCTGGAAGAGAGGGTCACATTGAATAATTAAGTGGAAACCAGAATATTAAACTTGTCATTTTCACTATTTTTAAAGCAGAGTTTACTTTCACAGACCCAAATCTACCACATCAAAGTAACACACTCCAAGGTTATTGTTCCTTCTACAATACAAATTACATCCAGGCAGTTGTATAAGAAGCATCTTGGAGTCTATAAAGCACTATAAAGTATCTATAAAGTACCGAGCCCCAAGCATCACTAACATACCAATCATTTGCACATACTTTTGAACCGTAGGTCAAATCAAGGTTGGAGCAAAACCCAGAGTGTAGTTTTTAAGTCCCTGCTGACTGCTTCACTGAAGAGGTATCTCCCTTAATTATTACACTGTACATTGCTCATCTGGCCCCTACCCGCTGCATGCAAACTGGCAATTATTGATGTGTAAGTTATTGCCTTGCCCAACAATTGGATGTAGTAGAGGATAAAGAAAGAATAAACCTTTATCCCCAATTGACTGTCTTTAGTCAATACTTAATTCCAAGTTATAACCAACAGCCATGGTAAAAAGAAAATGGACAATGTCAAAAATCCAAATGAAAATTCCTGGTCATGCATGCAGGCTATGACAACGGTTAGGTTAATATTTTAATAAGCCTTCTGGACTTTGGTGAAGACTTTCCTCTTGACATATTTTTGCAGGTCACACTATTAATTTCATTTTATTCGCAGTTTCGAATTTGTCCCTCCCTTCAGGGATAATATTCCACTAGCATTGATGATCACAACCGGCATTTCAATAGACAGGGTTATTGAAGGCAGGAACAGAACATTGGCAAGCCCCAATTCACCTTGAACTGGAGATGCCAGCTAGGCAGTGTCAGAAAATAGTTAACCATACCACTGTAGGTCTAGTCACGCACAAGTAAGACGAGGTAATGGCATCCGATTACCTTTCCCCCGCAAATAAACCTAAACCATATATTCACCGGAACATTACTAAATCTTATTTAAATTTCAAGTTATTTATTTAAATTAATTTAAATCTCAAGAAGCCAGGGTGATATTTGAATTAAAGCATAACAAAGTGTTGGAGGAACTCAGCGGGTCAGGTAGCATCTGTGAAGAGAATGGACAGATGACATTTCAGACTCATCGCTCCAGATTAATCCAGGCCTCTGGATTACCATTGCAGAAACAAATACCATCCAATTAAATTGCTGGAGTGTCATGGTTGAGCTCGATCCAGTTTAGAGACTGACTATTTTTTCTACTCTCTATCCCAGGCTTAGTTCCAATAGTTAAATATGGTTCATATTTAAGGGGATATAAGGGGGATCTTTTTTACCCAAAGAGAAGCAAATACATGGAAACCACTGACAAAGAGTGATGGAAGCTGTGGCACTGACAACATACAAATGACTGGATGAGTTCTTGATTTGCTTAGACATAGAAGGCTGCAGGCCACATGCTGGAGGATTAAAATTATGATGGATGGCAGACAAACTGGACTGTTTCCATACTGTTTAAGAAGGAACTGCAGATGCTGGATAATCGAGGGTAGACAAAAGTACTGGAGAAACTCAGCGGGTGCAGCAGCATCTATGGAGCGAAGGAAATAGGCAATGTTTCGAGCTGAAACCCAGGGGTTTCAGCTCGAAACGTTGCCCATTTCCTTCACCAGCTTCAAATGTTTCTCCAGCACTTTTGTCTACCTTCTGTTTACATACAGTGTGACTCCATGACAAAATGATTGGGACTGAAATCTATGACACCTGGCTGTTTTCGTCCATCGCTATAGTCATTCAGCTGCAGAACTTGCTTATTTTCAGTCAATTTTAAATCATAGCAGTGTTTGGACTGCGACTGCTTTGGAATGGGAAGACTTGATGTTCCCTTTTCCTTAATATTGCCCTTACTTACAGATTTTACGGCTCAAATCCCAGAGTTTGAGAGTCCGATCGTGGCTGCCCGATACTATACGGGCATTGTCCAGAAGAAACTTTGCAGAAAGCACCTTCCCACTATGTCCTGTTAATGTGTGCTGTTGTGGAATGAGAAGAAACAATGATCACATCAGATTTATATTTAATGTTTAGAATCGCATAATTCTACTCGTACTTTTTTTTAAAAATGCAGATATCTTTGGTAAATACCATAATTTATGCAATGTAGATCAGTACAGCACAGGAACCAGCCCTTCAGCCCACCATATCTGTGACGACTGTGATGCCAATCTAACAGACCTATCTGCCAACACATGGTTTGCATCCCTCCAATTCCCTGCATGTGTTTATCTGAATGCCTCTTAAGTGTTGTAATTGTTTCTGGACTTAAAGTAGGAGGGGGAAAGTGTTATACCAAGTCCATGCTACATGCACATAAGAAAACTAACAGCGAGGCAACAGATATATGTCTGTTAGAGATCCAAGACTTCCTCTTCATACAAGGTTCTGATGCGAGGTCTCAGTTTATAGTTTGCAGTCAGGCAACAGAGGCAAATCCCATAACACCAAACACTCCTGACTAGCCTCTTGTGTCAAATGCTGACTGTAGATATGCTCCAAATGTCTCAATGTGCTCTAAAGCAGCAGCATCAATTACTGTCAGGAACCCCTGTATCCATACAGCAAGCCTCCAGCTGCATAGAAAATGCATGGTTTCCTGGGAGTGAGGATGTGGGAATAATGCCCTGAGCAGTCAGACCTTTTACCTCTCATCACTGACCTCTACATGTTACTACAGCATACCCATAAACATGTACACATCTTTGGACAAAGCAAGTTTAAATGAATTGATCAGTTTTGGTGCACACTTTGGAAAGTCTGTCAAACCACTAAAGACGTACAGGGAACGTGTACATTGGACAGGTTATGAACAGGTTGAAAATTATAAATTTGTGATTATTTACTGGCAAAACTATCCATTGACTACTTGGCAATGCCCTCTTCTTCAGAAGTCAGGTAGGATTATCCTTTGTACTTTACATTAAAATTCAATCTCATCATGTTCCAGGTGCTGAGAGGGTGCACACTAAGTCACTTGCACAGGTTTAGACAGATATAGGCCTTCTAGGTCACAGCACGCAGAGGAGGGGTTTCAATAATTTCTACTTACCCGTAGTCGCGAATCATCCACCGTCCAAATTCTGCTAGCAAAGTCATTGGAGGCTGCAAGCAGATATGCTCCCTAAAACAAATATTTCTTTTGATTTAGCATTGTACAATTGAATTGAGCTGCTGAGCAGAAATAAATGACTGCAATACAGCTGATCTAGACAGCCCAAGTTATAGAGGGATTGGATAAATAGGAAGGATGCTGAGGGTTTACCTTCTAGAGGTTCATAAGATAATGGGCACATACAGGGTCGATGATCCCCGACTTTTGCCCAAGATAGGAGAGTCGAAATAAAAGGACATAAGTTCAAGGTGAGAAGGGAAGATTTAAAGGGGGACTGAGAGGCAATTTATTCACACAAAGGGTGATGGGTATACGCTAGAGGAGTGGGAAAAGGCGGGCACTATTACAACATTTAAAAAAACATTTGGATAGATACATGCAGAGGAAAAAATTAGCAGAAAATAGGCTAAACACAGGAGATGGGATTAGGATAGGTATCATGATTGTCATGGACGAGCTGGGCACCAAGATCCGTTTCCCTGCTGTATAACTCCATGAATCTACTTCATTAGACCATTAGAAACAAGGTGAGTGAAAAGATTTTTGCAAAATGCTCCCTGATTTACAGGCAAGGTTAATTCAACCAGGACAGCAGAACTGTTTTCACAACTTAAGGGCAAAGTCTGTGGAGATTTCCAAATCAGTTACAACACAGATTACATGCAGAACAAAGCACACTTGGCAATGACCTATATAAACTGCCCTCAATCACATCCTGGAGTTAGCTATACAAGGTCATCCTCTACACTGCTTCATTAAAAACACCCTTGTTCTTTGGGCTCCTCCACATTAAGTTAACTTTTAGTCAGGTGAAAGTTAACACAGATAATGGGCAATGACATGATTAGGCACTTTAATTATGCTGCCAATGTAAAATAGATCTAGACAGTTCCTTGAGACCAAAATTGTGGAACATCTACTCAGTTGGTGCATAGGAAGGTAGCTTAAATCCTTGGCAAATCCACTTCAGGGATTATAGGCAATGAAGGTGGAACGTCTTTTTTTGGGCGGGGGGGGCATCTCAGCTTTGGTAAACATCAAGTAAAGTCACAAAGCAGATGAACTCTCACTTACTGTGCTGTCAAATTCAAGACTGGTAATTCCAGCATTACTGCCAGTGAGAGAGCCCTTCAATTCACATCTTCCTGCAGGGAACAAAGAGCAGCATGTCAGTACCCAGCATCAGTATGCAAGTCCTGTCATGAAACCTTGTGTTTAGGCTGCCAGATTTCAGTGCTGGGAATATGGTAATTCAGCTCATCATCAGGCCCTCCCCTGGCCACATACAGTGTGGCTTTGATAGTGTTAGGTTCCCAGTACGAAAAGAGCAGCTTCGAGCATAGGGACATCTCCTTCATTTCATTGCCTCACAAATGAAGAATGAGCACAAGCAGTACAGTTGTGGGTGAAAGGTGAGAACTTGAGTGAGGATGAAAACATTTTAAAAAAAGGGAACGGAAGAACTTAGAAATAACAACATTTATCTCCACCGGCAAAAGGTTCCACAGCTTTTGTTCCAAGGCACTGTATTGCTCTCCATAGCAATCTTCTAAATCACAGATATTGGCTTCCAGAAAGTGAATACATTTTCATTAGCATCAAGAACAAATGTTTTCAATTATTTAAATTTCACATGTACTTCACTCTTTAAATGGAGGTCTCAGCTTGAAAACTTGCAGTCATGCACCAGAGGTAAATCCCCACAATACCCAAGCTCCTGGGCTGCCAGTTTTGTGTGATGCCCATTGTGAAGACACTCCAAATTCCTCTTTGAGAATGTCAACTAAATCAGTGGCACAGTTACTGTCAGGAGGTCTACTACCATCACAGCACACCTTGAGCAGGATGGGAAAGATAGAATCTCCTGGGAGTTAGCTGGCATGTGGCATTTAATAAAGTGCTGTCAGACCTTTTACTTATCATCATTGACCTCATTAGTTTATACATTTATGAAGATATACTTGTGTCAAATACCGACTCATTGATAAACACACAAGATTCTGTTGGCCAGGCAGGAAGTACATAGCTCGCATTCAGAGTCAGGAAAGGATGTGTAAGTATTATGCAGGAACTATTCATCGAGGTTTCTCGATCACTACACAGGGTGTTCATTTGAGAAAGATGAATGAGGACAGCATCAAGACCAGATGTAATTGATCCTTCTTGCCCAGCAACCCAACCCAATGACAGGATAGTCAACTGGCTCACACACACCTCTCCTCTACTCTCTCTTCACCTATGACTGCATCCCTAAGTTTAGCTCCAACGCCATCATAAAATTTGCCGACGACACCACGGTGGTAGGACTGATCAGCGATAACGACGAGTCAGCCTACAGGGAGGAGGTCCAGCACCTGACAACCTGGTGTGCCAATAACAACCTCGTCCTCAACTCCCAGAAGACGAAGGAGATCATTGTCGACTTCAGGAAGAACAGAGGGGGCAGACACACCCCCATCCATATAAACGGGACTGAGGTGGAGTGGGTCTCCAACTACAAATTCCTCGGGGTACACATCTCGGAGGATCTGTCCTGGTCCCTCAACACCTCCAAGCTGATCAAAAAGGCGCAGCAGCGCCTTTACTTCCTGAGGAGGCTCAAAAAAGCCCACCTGTCCCCCCTGATCCTGACCAACTTCTACCGCTGTACCATCGAAAGCATCCTGACCACCTGCTTTACGGTATGGTACAGCAGTTGCACCGTAGCAGACAGGAAGGCACTACAACGGGTGGTGAAAACCGCCCAGTACATCATCGGTGCCCCGCTCCCTGCCTTGGATGCCCTCCACCGAAAACGGTGTCTGAGACGGGCTGGGAAGATCATCAAGGACCCCTCCCACCCTAACCATGGACTGTTTGCCCTCCTACCATCGGGGAGGCGGTACAGGAGCCTCGGGTCCCGCACCAGCAGGATGAGGAGTAGCTTCTACAATAACACCATTGCACTGCTGAACTCGGAGTCCCGCCGATAGATTCCCACATCTGTATTTATTTATCTGTATTTATCTAAACATTGCTATCACTACGTACTGACACTAAACTGCATTTCGTAGTACCCATACTTGTATCTGTGCAATGACATTAAATTTGAATTGAACAATCATTACACTCAGTACATGGAAAATGAGTCATCGCTTTGAGGGAAGGATCAGGAAAAAGCAGTTGGGTTCTCAAGGATTATATCATGTTAAGTGAGCAAAATAAATACACTAGAAGAGCTCAATATCAATGAATAAGAAATACAGAGCACCTTAGAGCACCATAAACACAGTGAAGCAGAATCAGGGTGTGCTCTATTATATTCACTATTAGAATGAACTGAATCAACCCTCCAAATGGCATACACTCCAAATCAAAGTTTTGTTTTCACTTACCCAAGGTGATCTCCCACATTTTAACCTTTCTGTCTGTCCCACCAGTCACCACCATTCGGGATCTTGGGCTAAATTGGACTGCATTCACCTCTCCATCATGAGCGTCCTGATAAATAAAATCCAGAGATAAGATCAGAAAAACATTGAATACTGATGATTAGTCTCATCAAATCACTTTCTAAAGAGGTTTAGGTACAAGAAGTGCACCACAGCCAAAAATAAAATTACAATGTGAAAAGGAAGAAACAATTACAACTACTTGAGCAAGTTTCAGCAGCTTGAGGAGAAAGGCTAAATGAACACCTACTTTGCACCACTACAGTACTGACAAAGCTGTACGAGCGTAGCCAGACCTATCCAAAATTGTCTGCTCTTTCATTCACTCCACATAGGTCTGCCAATGTTGATACTTGACAATGTAGCAAATCCTAGTCAACAATCTTAGGGTGGCACATAAGTGCAGTGATCGAGTTGCTGCCTTACTGCGCCAGAGGCCCACATTTGATCCTGACTACGGGCGCTGTCTGGACGGAGTTTGTATGTTCTCTCTGTGACCGTGTGGATTTTCATGGATGCTCTGGTTTCCTCCCACATTACAAAGACGTGCAGGTTTGTAGGTTAATTGGCTCCTGTAAATTGTCCCTAGTGTGTAGGATAGACTCTGGCAGATGAAGGGCCCGTTTCCATACTGTATTTCTAAAACTAAAACCTAGTATTGTTCAATGCATCCTTGGTCTCAGTTTTTCAAAGCTATATTTTCTATGGGCAACTTACAACTGGCAGTGAACATCACACAGACCTGTCATGAGATCATAGGTGTCACGTCCTACTGATGTCATCTCAATGCAGCAATGTGAGAAAACTGCAATTATGAAGTTTCAATGCAATGCTAATGGAAGCTGAAGAAACATGCTAGTCTCATGTGGTCAATGCCAGCAATTATTACATGGTCTTCTACCTCAATTCTATATTGCTGCACAATCTACAAATACCTCGATTCCTTTAGCTTCCAGAAATCCACTGAACTCAATCTTGACTACACACAACTAAGCATGCACATCTATCCGAGGTAGAGAATTCCAAAAGTACATGCCCATTCAAATACATTTCAATTCAGTCCTGAAAGTATGACTTTGAGGCTGAAGCAAGTATGGAAAATTACAACAGCATCAATACCAGAATCTGAGAATCTTATCTTTCAATGAGAACCACCAAAGGCGCATTCTCCTTAATAAATTCTGCATGTCAACTTTCTGCGATCAAAGTTATATTCATCTGCCACTGTCCTTTTACATCTCGTCATGACCTATATAATTCTCATCTGACTTAGCTATTATTAGAAAGCTTGGTTAAATCCAAGACATCGATGCAGATTACAAATAGCCAAGACCCAAGCTCTGATTTTTGTGGCATTATTCGAGTTTTATCCCACCAATTCTAAAATTACCCATTTATTTTTACACTTTATTTCCTGTTTGTTAAACTAACCTCAAAAGTCCCATTTGATCTCCTGACTGCATGTCAAATATCTGTTATGAAGAGTTCTTTTTACTGACTTGTCTCAATTATCCATCCACCAACAAAGTTACTTTAGTCATTTTTCTCACTGTGTTTACAGGCTGTTGCTAGGCAGTAATTGGCTGCTATGTTTCCTATATTTAAACAGTGACAATGCTAATGAAGTACTTCCTGATTGTAATCTGGTTTTGTCACTTTTTTGTGTCAAAGAGTGAATTATGAAGGCAAATTTTATATAGATATATAGACAGACAATAGGTGCAGGAGTAGGCTATTCGGCCATTCGAGCCAGCACCGCCATTCAATGTGATCATGGCTGATCATTGATAATCAGTACCCCGTTCCTGCCTTCTCCTCATACCCCTTGATTCTGCTAGCCCCAAGAGCTCTATCCAACAATCTTTTATGCATCCAGTGAATTGGCCTCCACTGCCTTCTGAGGCAGAGAATTCCACAAATTCACAACTCTCTGTGAGAAAAAGCTTTTCCTCATCTCAGTTCTAGATGGCCTACTCCTTATTCTTAAACTGTGGCCCTTGCTTCTGGACTCCCCCAACATCGGGAACATGTTAACCACATCTAGCTTGTCCAATCCCTTAATAATTTTATATGTTTCTATAAGATTCCTTCTCATCCTTCTAATTTCAATTGAATATAAGCCCAGTTGCTCCATTCTTTCATCATATGACAGTCCTGCCATCCTGGGAATTAACCTCGTGAAACTACGCTGCACTCCCTCAATAGCAAGAATGTCTTTCCTCAAATTAGGGGTCCAAAACTGCACACAATACTCCAGGCGTGGTCTCACCAGGGCCATGTGCAACTGCAGAGGGACCTCTTTGCTCCTATACCAATTGATCTCGTTATGAAGGCCAACATGCCATTAGCCATCTTCACTCCCTGTTGTACCTGCATGCTTACTTTCAGTGACGGATGTACAGACACCCAGGTCTCGTTGTACTTCCCCTTTTCCTAACCTGACAACATTCAGATAATATGCCTTCCCGTTCTGGCCACGAAAGTGAATAACCTCACATTTATCCACACAATGTACTGCATCTGCCATGCATCTGCCCACTCACCCAACCTGTCCAAGTCACCCTGCATCCTCATAGCATCCTCTTCACAGTTCACACTGCCAGCCAGCTTTGTCATCAGTAAATTTGCTAATGTTACTTTTAATTCCTTCATCTAAATCATTAATGTATGTTGTAAATAGCTGCGGTACCAATTTTCTATCCATGTCAATACCCTACCCCCAATACCATGTGCTCTAATTTTGCCCACTAATCTCCTGTGTGGGATCTTATCAAAGGCTTTCTGAAAGTCCAGGTACACTATATCCACTGGTTCTCCCTTGTCCATTTTACTTGTTGCATCTTCAAAAAATTCTAGAAGATTTGTCAAGCATGATTCCCCCTTTGTAAATCCATGCTGACTTGGACCAACCCTGTTACTGCTATCCAAATACACTGCTATTACATCTTTGATAATCGACTCCAACATCTTCCCCACCACTGTCAGGCTTACTTTTCAATAATTCCCTGCTTTCTCTCTCCCTCGTTTCTTGAAAAGTGGGATAACATTAGCTACCCTCCAATCCACAGGAACCGATCCAGAATCTATTGAACATCGAAAAATGACCATCAATGTGCCCACAATTTCTGGAGCCCCACCTTGAGTACCCTGAGATGCAGACCATCAAGCTCTGGGGATTTATCAGCCTTCAGTCCCATCAGTCTACCCAACACCATTTCCTGACAAATATGAATTTCCTTCAGTTCCTCCATCACCCTAGGTCATCTGTCCCTAGCACATCTGGGAGATTGTTTTGTGTCTTAGTGAAGACAAGACCAAAGTACCTGTAAAAACCCGTATGCCATTTCCTTGTTCCCCATAATAAATTCACCTGTTTCTATCTTCAAGGGACCCACATTTGTCTTCACTAATATTTTTCCTTTTCACATACCGACAGAAGCTTTTACTATCCTCCTTTATATACATGGCTAGCTACCTTCGTACTTCATCTTTTCTCCCCGTATTGCCTTCTGTTGACCTTTAAAAGATTCCCAATCCTCAAGGCTTCCTGCTCATCTTTGCTGTTATATGTCTTTTCTTTTATTTTTATACTGTCCTTGACTTCCCTTGTCAGACACGGTCGCCTCTTACTCCCCTTAGAATCTTTGTTCTTCTTTGGAATGAAATTATCCTGCATCTTCTGGATTATTCCCAGAAATACCTACATTGCTGTTCCACTGTCATCCCTGCTAGGGTCCCTTTCCAGTCAACATTGGCCAGCTCCTCCCTCATGCCTCCATAGTCCCCTTTGTTCAACTGCAATACTGACACTTCTGATTTTACCTTATCCCTCTCAAATTGCAGATTAAAACTTATCATATTATGGTCACTACCTCCTAATGGTTATTTTACTTTGAGTTCCCTTATCAAATCCGGTTCATTACATAACACTAAATCCAGAATTCTCCCTGGTAGGCTCCAATACAAGCTGCTCTTAGAATCCATCTCGGAGGCACTCTCTTGGGGTCCAGTACTGTTTGGGGGCCTTTAGACAACCCCCATTCGGGTCTTTTTACCCTTACAATTTCTCAGCTCTACCCATGGGGTGGAAGATTGCAACCTTCACGTGGTCCGCCCTGTTTCGATATGCAATCAACTCGACTTGCGCAAACGGAAGATCAAATAGAACAAGTTGTCCTACAACTTTAGGCTGTGCACGCCACACAAAAGTAGAAGAAGCTCTACCCATACCGACTCTACATCTTCTGATTCTTTGTCACCCCTCACAAGGGACTGAATTTCATTCCTTACCAACAGAACCACCCCATCCCCTCTGCCCACCTGTCTGTCTTTTCAATATGACGTACACCTCTGAATATTCAGTTCCCAGCTCTGATTCTCCTGCAGCCAAGTCTCTGTAATTCCAACATCATCCTTACCAATTTCTAACTGAGCCTCAAGCTCATCACTTTATTTCTTATAATTCACTTTTAATTCTGTATTCACCTCCCCTCTCACACCGGTTCATATTTCACCTTACCTTACTATCTTATCCCTTCTTGAACTTAACGTCCCAATAATTTGGGTGTCTTTCATAACTTTTCCTGTACTCTCTTTTCCTTTAACTCCATCCTTATACTCCCAATTTGTCAACCCCTCCCCCCGCTATTTAATTTCAACCCACCCGTGTTGCCCTAGCAAACCTGCCTGCCAGAATGTTGGTCCCCTTCTAGTTAAGGTGTAACACGTCCCTTTTTTTACAGGTCACCCCTACCCCAGAAGAGATCCCAGTGGTCTATAAAGCTAAATCCCTGCTCCCTGCACCAGCCCCTCAGCCACATATTCAGATCCCCTATCTCCCTGTTCCTGTCCTCACCAGCACGAGGTACTGGAAGCAATTCAGAGCTAACCACCCTAGAAGTCCTGCTTTCAGCCATCTTCCCAACTCTCTAAACTCACGTTGCAGAACCTCCTTCCTCTTCTTCCCGACGTAGTTTGTGCCCACACGCACAACAACTTCCGACTGCTCACCTTCCCTCTCGAGGATGTTCTGAAGTCGGTCCGAGAGATCTTGAACCCTGGCACCAGGGAGGCAATAGACCATCCTCGAGTCTTGCCTGCCGCCACAGAATCTCCTGTCCGCATCTCGGACAATGGAGTCACCCACCACTACGGCTCTGCCCGACGTCGGTCTCGCAGTCAGAGTCTCATTGAAAAGTACCTCTGAAGTACCTCTGGTAACACCAGAACAGACACCGACCGGGTTATAGCCACATATCCGCTCAACATTACAGAGAGGTCTCAGACTTGCACTAGCCTGTCATGTTGCACAAACAGCATTTTATCGTTCTAGGTTACTGGTGCTATCAGACATCCATCAAAGGTATGTCCCAAATCGTACTCTCACATAGTGGTGGTCATTACTGTTACAAACTCCTTTCTACCATCATAGCTCATGTATAGCAGGATGGGAAATGCAGGAGTTTCTGGAAACCAAGATGTGGGGATGGTCCTTGTGCTACCAGACCACATGTTTATCATCATTGACCTCAATGTCCAATTTCATCTATTGGGAATTGCAATCAAAATACAATGAACACATGTAAACATTAGTGCTTGTCTGCAAATGACAAGCACTAATGCAAGACAGCTTCCAAAGCTTTCACAGTGTTACAGAAAGGGCAATTTTGAATTAAATGGTTAGGAATGTGACAGAGGGCACATGTTGAATCCGGGAAATCAAATATACATCAGCAGATTGTCCCATACAGTGTGATTGATAGAAAGAACTCCTGGACAGGGAAACAAAATAATTTAGAATGGATAATGAAGTGAAATATCAGGATAATCTGGCCAAATGGACATTCTCAACTGCATCTCGACTGAACTCATTGAGTCACAATTAACAGGTAAATCAGAAATCAAATCAACATGTTGGTCCATTAAACACATTGACAAAGTAATTGTGAAATGTGAGAAAAATAATTTGGGCGAGCGGGAAATAAGCGGAATGGGACTGATGGCATTGTGATGCTGAGAATCAGCATGGAGCAAATGAGCTGAATTGAGATAATGTGATTTGTAATGTAATGTAATTAGATGTCATTATAAGTTATTATTAGCAACTCAAAAGTCAGATTTCCCTTGGACAAAAATGAAAACACTTTCTCCCAACCTTAACATAATTAATTAATATGCAAAAATAAGTACAGTGTGCAATCTACTCTGCATTATCAATTAATCATTTTGATTCGGAAAGAATGAAAATGAAGCATTTTTGTGTTTTGGAGCTGCACCAAAAATACTGTTTCCTTAAATCATGCTCACATTACTGATCATGAATTTCACCTTTGATTTCTAACTTGTGCATTTGTTCCATGTACAAGAAATCATTAAATTATTAATCATCTGAGAGGTACTATGTAATATTAGATATTGGAATCAGTCAGGTTTACTCCAGTGGTTTTAATTTTCGTATACATTCCTCTAACAAATACATTCACAGCCAGCCTGAATTACGGTCACAGAGGTTAGTTTTGACAATTCTGCACCATCATTAAATGAATACTTAGCCCACATTTTGTTGCTTTCAGTCAGGACTCAAAATGGCACTGAAAAACTAGCTCTCTTTTGGTCACATAGAATTGACAACACAGAAATAGGTTTATTGGTCAAAGTGATTAAAGCAGTATTTATGCTCCATGTGAGGTTTCTCTCATTACAATACATTTCATTTGTATAATACAGTAAACTCTCGCAACAATGTACCCCTATATAGTGGATTTCGGTTGTATTGGACCGAGATGCCACGTGGTTTGCTTCCAGTCGCAGGAGCGGAGAGAACAAGCAGCATGAAGGTGGCCTGAGTACCAGACCTGTTCTCAGCGCACTGCATCTGGGCCCATGGGCTCTGTGTCTCCCCAGCCTGTGAATTCTCACTTGTTCTAACCCCCTGTGCAAGGGTCCTATTGTATTACTTGATCCTTCATGTATTTCTAACCTTTCCTTTGATTGCATACTCACAAACATGTGGAGTGGTGTGGTAGGTAATTGCATCTGATTACAAGGTCCAGTACACACATTGGAGGCATCAATCACAGTCCCTTGTAACGTGGGTGATCGTTTTCTAATGGCAGCAAACACAGAACATTTCATTTACTCAGCACCTTCAGAAACGGCATGATAAAAATAAAATAAAATCAGGTGCAAACACACAGTATAAAGTGTGTATTTGAACAGGTTCTCTGGCATGAAAACACAAAGAAACTCATTGTGTTATCAACATAGAAATGTTAAGGTCAACTGAAGTACTGAGTTATAAATGCCCATTGGAGAAATACATTCTACATTGACTGGAAGACCCAATTGCAATGCCAGTCTCTTCCAAGTTAGTCAATCATACCAAGGAGATGAATTGGTCTCAGTTGTTGTTGGGGTGGGGGTAAACCAGATTCCATTCCTGCTTACTATAAGAAGGTTTGCTGAAGTTGCACCTTAGGAAGTGACCGTATAGCCTCAGTCTTGTAGCAGAGTGGGCCCTTTGGCCCACCACATCCATGCCCATCTTTTTGTCCATCTGTATTTGTCTCATTTGCCTACGATTGGATTGCATCTTTCTATAGCTTAACTATTTAAGTATCTGTCTAAATGTCTCAAACATAGTGATTGTATCGTATTCTACCATCACCTCTAATAGCTGTGTTCCATCATCAACAACTCTGTGTAAACACTTTCCCATCAGATCCAATTTAATAATCCTTTCCCACACCTTAGACCTTTGGCTACTTGTTTTAGATAACCCTATCAAGGGATTTTTTGTCTGTCTACCTTATCCATGCTTTTCATAATCTTATATCTTTCAAGTCACTCTTCAATTTCCAAAGCTCTAAGGAAAACAAGCTTGACTTGTCCAATCTCTCCCCATAATTAAGTCTCAATTCATACATCATTCCAGTGAATCTCCCCTGCACTCCAATTAACCAAACCATTCCTACAATGTGGCAACCAGAATAGCACACAAGGCTCCTGAAAGTCTAACCTCAGTCTGAAGGGTCTCAACCCGAAACATCACCCATTCTTTCTCTCCAAAGATGCTGCATGTCCCGCTGAGTTACTCCAGCATTTTGTGTCTATCTATAATTTAAAACAGCATCTGCAGTTCCTTTCTACACTAAACAGTGTTTTGTTAAGTTGCATCATATGGTCCCTACTCTTATATTTTATGCCCCGACCTATGAAGACAAGTACGCCTTATGCCTTCTGATGGCACCGAAGTATAGATGGTTTAAAACTTCCAATTCAGAATAAATATCACCAACAACTTCCGGACCACCGCTATTGAAGCAACGACCAAGAAAGCACACCAACACCTCTACTTCCTTTGAAGGCTTAGGTAGTTTGTCATGTCCCCAACAACGCTCAACAACTACTGGATGTGCCGTAGAAAGCATTTTATCGGGATGCTTCACAGCTTGGTTTGGGAATAGCTCCATTCACGACCGTAAGAAATTGCAGCGAATTTTGGACACAGCCTAGATCGTCACATGAACCAAACTCCCTTCCATTGACTCCATTTATCCCTCACACTGCCCCTGCAATCAAGTATGGGTCGCACCCTGGCCACTCCCTCTTCTCCCCTCCCCCATCAGATACAAGGTATAGAAGTGTGAAAACACACACCTCCGGATTCTGGGACAGTGACAGGACGGTGTACCTTTTTTCCTGGAGCACAGGACAGGGAGAGGTGCCCTTATAAAGATATACAAAATCATGAGAGGCATAGATAATGTGAATAGTCATAGCCTTTCTCCCCCAGGAGTTTAAAACTGGAAGGTTTAGATTTACAGAGTAGAGAAAGATTTAAAGGGTACCCAGAGCGACTTTCTCATGTAGAGGTAGGCTGGTATGCGGAACAAAATTCTAGATTAAGTGGTAGAGGTGGGTATGATTAAAATGTTTAAAAGATTTTTAGACATGTACATGGATGGGAAACGTTTAAAGGAATATGTGCCAAATTCAGACAAATGGGATTAACTCAGTAATCAACTGTCGCCCAAAGGGCCAGTTTCTGTGCTGTACAACTCTGAGTCCAAGTTTAAAAGCTCACTGTGAAGCACAAGAAACTTCCCTTATTATAACAGTTTTTGCGATGTGCATTGCGAATTGTCAGAAAGAAAAGGCACAAAAAGTTTTGCGACTAAAAAGAGAAAAATTAGTGGGATACAAATGACTGATCTGGGATATGTTGGCAAGTGCTCGCATGGAGAATGGCCCAACATATTTTTACAGGATTGAACGTTAACTTAAAAAATTATGAAGGCATTTGGTCAAAGATCCCGTCGCTGTGCACCGGCAACAAAATGCCTTCCACTGGTATATTCACAAACTCTCTTCAAAGCCCCTTTATAAATTGTGTAGTGTATTCAATGAACAAGCATCTTAAACTTGAGTTAATTTAATGGGGAATAGAGGCAACACAACCCCAAGTAAAATGTTAACCAATTAATATCATAAATGGTAGGGAAAGGTTCTTTGTTAAATATGGAACAGGATGATCAGAGATGTATAATGATTAACGAGAAACAGAGCCAAGTTATATATGATTGAGCAAATATCAAGGTAAATCAGATCTAAAATACACTAAGCATTAAAATAGAAACAGGGGAAATAAGTTCTTAACGTACCCAAAGATATTACCAATAGAGTCCATGAGTCCAGATGCCTGTGAAGTCCTTCTGTACAAAGCAGAACAGAAATTGATTGTGGATGATCAGCCATGATCACAATGAATGGCAGTGCAGGCTTGAAGGGCCAAATGGCCTCCTCCTGCACCTATTTTCTATGTATCTATGAAATAATAATTGCTGATGCTGGCTTAGGAAAGAAGTCAAAGTGCTAGAGTAACTCAGCAGGTCAGGCAGCATCTCTGAAGAACATGGACATGTGAAGTTTTATGTCAGGACCCTTCTTCACCTAAAGTGCACTCACCTTTAGTTTGTAATTCGAGATCACAAAATTGTAATTTTATCATTTGTAATCAAAAAATTGTCCAATAGTCCCTACCATACAAAGAAGGAAATATGGTCTCTCGACTCTAGCAAAGAAACTTCCAAAGAAAATATAAGAAACTTGATCGTATTCATTAAGATTATAAAGGAATTAACAGAACTGAGGGGTGGAAGATTACAACCTTCACGTGGTCCGCCCTGTTTTGACTAATGCAATCAACTCGACGTGCACAAACGGAAGATCAAATAGAACAAGTTGTCCAACAACTTTAAGCTGTGCACGCCACTCGAAAGAAGAACAGAACTGAGCTAAACTATTCTTGGTGATAATTCCCAAGAAAAACCAAAAGAAAAGGGCGTCAGGTCAGGAGGGGCTGTTGCTGTCAAAGGGGAATTAATGGGGGATGACAAAAAGGGAATCTTTTTATTAGGGTCAATTAGACACATTTGTGGGAATAAAAGGGGATGATAAGCAGGCATGACTAGCCCGCAAAATAGCTACAAGAACAATGGTTAAGAATGGTTAAGAATGGTCATAATGTTAGATTAAAATCAAGCATTTAATTTTGGATTTCACTAAAAGGTAACATTAAGCAAGTTCACTGAACACTTGTTCCATTGAATGACTACAAACAGTAAGTAGTATTGCAGGTTTTGATCGACAGTATATAAAAAAAAACATAAAACAAATGGGGAAGTGTTGCAGGTCACAATCACTGGCAGAGGAAAGGTGTATGCTCTCACATTATGCAAGCACAAGATGCACTTCATGCCTCCCTGTAATTCTCACCTATCAGGCACTCACCTGGGAGTCCTGTGCGCAGCTCGCACCGCTGAGGTTTCTTCTGTGGTGTCAGGCCCTTCTTCACCAAGCACCTCTATATCATCCTCACTGCCAATCAGAGCAGGAAAAAAAGTAACACGAACGTCATACCTGCTCAGAATTACTACATATAATCAATTATTTCAATGGAGTCTATCAACATGGGTTTGAAGGCTTTGCACCACGAACCATTTTTTCATTTTATTCTTCAAGACACAGATTGTTATTTGCATGCACAATGTGAAGATGCCTCAGCTACAACTGGAAGCAATGTCAATTTTTTTCTCAAGCATTATTGTTCTCATTTGTTAAGTAGTTTTGAAAACAAAAAGATAACTGCAGACAGCAAACAAAATCTCTTATGTGATTTGTCTCAGTTTCAGTAACATTGAGAGACTGAGGTTACAACAGAAAACCACCGGCGATTACATAATATATTTCCAAAATTATCGCCTATATGTGATAAATGTCAAATCTTAGAAGCAAATTTGTCACATTCATTTACTAATTGTACGAAGATTGTAGAATATTGGAACGAAATATTTAAGATAATCTCGAATGTTGTTAATATTACTATGATTCCTGATCCAAAGTTAATAATACTTGGAATACCGGAAACGGAACAAATAATTACAAGGAATCAAAGAACTTTTATCGACTATTCTCTAATAATTGGGAAAAAATTAATACTAAAATTTTGGAAAGGCCCTGCATCCCCAACAATTAAAATGTGGAATACAGAAATGTCGGAGACACTTCACTTGGAGAGATTGAGACTTAGTTAGATTGAGACTTACTTAGGTTAGATCTCTTCAAAGGGATTTGGTCTCCATACATTAAATATTTACAGGGTCATAATGGTTCGGCGCGGGGACTTGACTGAGGCCTGAATATCTGAATGGATGAAGAAATACATATAATAAATCATGAATGTATCTCCAAGAATGGATTATTTAGTAATATTTTAATCTCCATCAAACTTTTCACATTTTCTTTTCTATTTTCTCTTTCTATCTCTATCTTTCTATCTTTAAATAGGGAAAAAAAGTATAGAAACATATAACATATATTCATTAGTATGTGTAATTATATAAAATTGTGCATTTTTTAACTTTGAAAATATAAAGTTAATAATAATACAAACACTCTTAATATTATGAAAATATCATGAATATCATAGAAGTTTGGTTAAGATTGGGTATTATGTAGTTATATTAGGGGGGATTTGTATTTGGTAATTAGAAGAAATATGTGTGGTATGAGAAGTGTGAGTATATTGCTTATTTTAGGAATATACTACATACACTCCCAATTATACAAAATAAATAACCAGGAAATGTATAATGGATAACATTACAATTAACACAAACAGTATCAACTGATAATCAATATTATATAATTTTGTATATTATATAATTTTCAATGCCGTATAAGAGTGTACTCTGTATATATTGTTTCTATAATAAAAAAAATTATAAAAAAAAAAAAAAAAAAAACCACCGGCGAAAGCTGCAAGTGAGATGGCAAATTCCACTCACGCACTACAGGGATTACTCAACAAAAGTAACTCATGGCAACATGTGTGACTCACGGATCAATATTCAACAGTTCTTTGGCAGCCTCAGCCAGATCCTTTTTGAGCTTTGCATGGCGTTTCCTGAGGAAGAAAAAAGGTGCAGGAAACATGAATACCTAACAAAGGTTATCTGAGACAAACGAGCAATGGGCAACTTCAAGACAGAAGTCAGATTCAAACAGAACACTTGGTAAAGAAGCCAAATGTCCATCAGTGTGGTATGTGTAACATTTAGCTCAGACTGAAGCTTTTAAACTCAATGTTTTCATCGCCGAATATGAGCTGGCTGCTCCCACACACATTCATGTTTGACAATAAATATGCCACCACTTCACTTGGCCAGCAATCCTGCTCCCGTTATGCTCCCATGCTAACTGGTAATCTTTGTGTTACAGTTCCATGCTACACCACCTGACCCTGTTCACTGAGGGATTTAGAATTAATTACTCCCATTTATTTGGGGTCACATATGGAACAAGCATTTTGCACCATGAACCATTCTTTTAATTTATTCACCAAGACAAAGAGATTGATATATACACACTTTGCAACAATGGCACTCCATAATTAAAGTAGCTCAAACATTGCTTTCTGGAGCCAATTAATGAAACTGTTATAGAGAATTTTCTGTGTCGAACAACTAGAATATAGCAGAGCGGTTGCTTGCAGCAACCAGCATGTAACCAGTTCAAACCATTAAAGTGCCCTGCACAGAGCAACAGTGTATGCTCCACTGCAAAATCTCCTAAAAGGAAGCTTACTTTGAAGAGGTTCTCCTCTTTCTCTAGAGGTTCTGCGAGACCCTCTCTCACTGCACCCCATCTATGATTCATGCTGCTCCAGCTCTGCACTTTTTGTCTTTATCTCTGGACCTTTGTCCAATGACCTGCCTATCAAAATTCCCCTCATCTGCATGCACCTATCATTTTCCAGGCTGCTGCTCTCTTCCAGCTTTCTTCTCCGCCCACCACCATCTGACTGAAGAAGGGTCTTGACACAAAACATCACCTATCTATGTCCTTCAGAGATGCTCCCTGACCCGTTGAGTAACTCCAGCACTGACTCTTTTTTAGTAAACCAGCATCAGTTTCTCTCAAGTGATCACCTGTTTGGCAGTGTGGAGCCCTGAGGCAAGTGCCTGTGGAGTTCACTACAAAGGCAGTTCTCATCATCGATGGAAATCTGGCACGTTTCTCTTCTGCAATGCAAACTAGCCCTTCAGAATTGATTGTTTCATTATATTAATTAAACATTTTGATACCCAGATTTTTCTATGTAGTCCTTTCCACCTACCGCAATGTTTAGTCGTAATGCAGACTACAAAATTAATATTGCAACGCCATTGCATTTCCTTGGCATCCCTGCCAATTCCGATACATAGAAATAAAGTACAACATCCAAAACCCACCGGTTCACACGAGATTTATAGGGAGAATGTCCAAAAAGTTGGTGTTGGAAGATTCACTGACAAATACCTGTCCAAATAAAGCTGATTAGGTATCTGCCATTTATATGCTCAACATTCAAACAACATATGCCAAACATAAACCAGTGCCAGGAAAGGCTGCAGCCCGTTTCTTATCAGTGGGGCTAATGCTATCTATTTATTATTTATTATGTATATTATAAATACTATATATTTCAAACTTTTGACACCAGATTAGCAAATATACACCATATATGCATTCCAGTAGACAAACTTGTTAAATCATGGAAAAATGTTGCGTGGTTTTAGTATCAACAGGATAGTGATAATTCCAGCATTAAGTGGTTTATGAGCTGCACTAGGTAGTGAGCCCAATTAGTGACTGGAAAAGAAATTAAAGTTGTGGGCTTTACTTATGACAGAGAGGAATCAACTAACTTGATCTAGTTTACTTTACGTCATCTCTAGTTGATTTTTAACATTTTAAATTAACATTCATTAAAGCATAGACTGTCAGTACACAAGGATGAGCAACAAACCCAGTCTTGTCTACACCACTGTCTTAGTTCTATTAGGAGGATGACTATATAAAAGAGCATTGACAATAAGTCTAAATTGTACCACGTATCCTTCTCATTTTCTGCATTTAGTCGATTAGCTTCCTGTGCTTTCTCAGCCATCCAGCGTGTGATTAGCTCCCGGTTTTCATCGGATGTTTTCCGCAGCTTCTCTTCAAGTGCTGTGAAGGTAATCTGGAGAGCATCATATTCATCCTTCAGTGTCTGATTGGCTTGCTCCAGCTCCTGGAGTTTGCTTCGCAGCTCCTGACACTCATTACTCAGTTGCTGTATCTGTTTCTCATAGTCAGCCATTCTTCAATAAAAACAAAGAGGCTGAGAATTACAATTTCCAGAAAGACAACACAACCATGTTTAAAAGAGAAATAAGGCAGAGAAGCAAGACTACAATTGTATTCCATTTTTAAAATGTCAGCAGGCACCACTCATTAGCCGATCATTTAAAAAGGCTGCATCTTATTCCCCTCTGATAAAGGAGGTATGAGGAGTTGGTCAGTCTCATGTCTGCCTGGTCCTTTACGTCTCCTCAAAGACATCACTGGACAGTTAGTGTCGACAATTTAACATCTTGGCTCACAAACCAAGAGTCACTGCTTTACCTTTATATGGTGGAACGGACATGACGACAAGAAGGGTCTTAAATTGTTGAAATTCTCAGTCCAGACTCTGTTTTGATTTGCTTTGTTTTTGTTTATTTTGTTTTTATTTTAATTTTTTTTTCCTTTCTTTTTTTCTTCAGTTTAGGGGTGTTTTGTTTTTTCCTTTTCTTTTTGTCTTTTTATCTTGGTGTTTTTTTTCCTACATTTATAAGTTTTCTTTTAAAGACTTAACTATATTTACATAGAGGTCTATATTCAATGTGTATTTTGACACTGGTCTCATAATAGGTTATACCTGTTATTAATGTAATCCTGATCCCTATGTATCAATAGCATTGTTATGTTTATCATTATTCTTTTTGCTCTGCTTTTTATGTTTTGTTTTTGTTTTTGGGAAAAAAAAACAATAAAAAGATTTTAAAAGAAAGAAAGAGTCACTGCAATCATTTTACTTCTATTGGAACTGATCTCAGCCTTGACCTCAAGTGCAAAGTGAATGTCTGGTCCTCACATCCAGGGGTTATAGTATTCCTCCTCTTAATCACTACTTATTTAGGCTCTGCAATACACCCAAGATGTTATGCTTGGATGTCTTGCTTCTGATGCTTAAATGAAGTGCCAGCACCTACAATCCATACAAAAAGAGAAAGCTTCAAATTTGATAAAGGTTGGGAAATGACTCTCAATCATTATTAAGTGTCACTTACTTTGCTTCATTGGCATGGATCTCTTTGTCCTTTTGTTGTAGTTGGATGTTAAGTTCAATGACATTCTGGGCAAGCTAAAAGAGGAGCAAAAAACAGTCACAAAACATTTGGCATGTCAAGATTACAATGAAAGCATTAACCAACTGCCAACTCCCCCTCCAAATGGTCAACAGTGGCACAGCTGATAGAACTGCTGCCTCACAGCGCCAGAGACGGGATTCAATCCTGACCACGGGTGCTGACTGAGTGGAGTTTGCAGTTTCTCTCTGTGACCATGTTGGTTTTCTCAGGTACTCCGATTTCCTCCCACATCCGAAAGACATGCAACTTTGTAGGTTAATTGGTCCTAGAGTGTAGGGAGTGGATTAGAAAGTGGGATAATATAGAACTATTGTGAATGGTCCAGACATGGACTCGGTGGACCGATGAGCCTGTTTCCACGCTATATCTCTACGACTTGTAACATAGGGCATTAAAAGTATTCACAAAAATCTTTATAGAGCTCTAATTCAAAGTATTTGCCACGTTGAATCAATCTGCCCAATCACTTCCAACAGTAAGTATTAAAGGCAGCTCTCCATTCTTAGATGAGGCTCTATCAAAAACACTGTTAATGCAAGCATATATTGATGTTTTCCTCCAATGTAACTGAAATGAGTGCTACAATGAAGTTTGCAAATCCAGGAAGGTCTGAGGTTCCTCCTAGGGAACTTCAATTATAACAAGATGATTTTTCCCCCCATAAAAGTCAACCACCTTACAACAAGAAAACAACTATGACCACT
This sequence comes from Okamejei kenojei, assembly GCA_035221665.1. NCBI lineage: Eukaryota > Metazoa > Chordata > Chondrichthyes > Rajiformes > Rajidae > Okamejei > Okamejei kenojei. Next base: position 28,361,831 of record CM069144.1, on the reverse strand, counting down.
ATTTTCTCTCTCACTGAAATCCCAAGTCACAATAAAGGAAATGACTCCAGTGACTCAGCATAGGCAGGCTGTTACAGTCACCCACACTTCCCACTGGTCAACCAGCTGTGCTAGTCACAAAATAATCCGTTTTCAGTTTCAAACCTATTCGCCTCTTGAGAATCAGATACTTTCTCCTACCCTTTTTCAAGACATTAAAAACTGCAGATCAAAATGAATTTAGTGGTGGGAACTGTTTACACAGCTATTGCTGGGAGCCAGCACCAGGATGAGAGGAGAGTCAAGTGGGTTCCAGGCAGGGTCAAACATCAAAATGACAACACAAAGACAGCAAACAAGCAGCCATTATAATGGAGGTACAAGAGACTGCAAATGCGGGAAACTTCAGCAAAAATCAATTTGCTGGAGGAAAGCAGCAGTCCAGGCAGCATCTGTGGCGGGGGATGGACAGACTACGTTTCAGGTTATCTAAAGAAGGTCCTGTACATTTACCAGATGCTGCCTGGCCTGCTGAGCTCCGCCAGCACTTTGTTGTTCTTTGCTCTAGTGGCCATTATAGATATGCAAGATACTCCACCACAGGACTTAATAACAGAAGCAAGCAGAGTAATACAGCAAGGTGGGGCAGCTGGGTAGCTTTCTGTTCCACACGCACACGTACGTACCTCACCACGCTTCTTGTGGAGCTCCGTGAGCTCTTCCTGGTGACGGATCCGCATCTGGGAAACTTCATGCATCGACTCATCCCGTACCCCATCCGATAATGGACTGAATCACGAGGAAAAGTAGCAAGAAACATTAAAAACAAATCAATTTTGGACAAAAAGGATGACGCACAATTCCAGCCATGCAAATGCTTCTCCCCTCCGATTCAATGTCCAGATTTTGTGTTTGGCCGGAGGTTTTGTGACTGCTGCTTTCCACCACTTGTGAACTACTTCGCCCCATTTGACGACAAGGGAGCCAATAAGATCTTTCAACACAATTATCTCTTTCTTGGCGGGCGGGCGGGGGAAAGAAGGGGTGGAATGATTTCAGCGGAACATTATAACCCAATTTGATTCTCCCTCATCTGACATCCATTGAGATGCAATGCCCAGTTGACAGGCAACTGATATCCAATGACAATGAGGATCAATAAACCTTTCCAATATACCACCTTATACCCCAGCATCTCAGGCGCATGGTGATAGAGTAGAACCTCCCACCAGTCAAACCAACTCACCCCGGGCCACATGTCCAACCCAGCGATCTCCCCTTTTGAGACTCAGCTGCTCCATGCATCTCTGTCAGGCCGACAGGGAGGCAGCGCCGTTTAAAATTTCCCACAAATGATCAACATCATTATTAAATTCTCAATGTCTTCCTAAAACTCCATCAAAGGGGTCCGAGTGCAAATACGTTCATCCTCAAAGAATCCAAATTTAAGGGGCACAGTTAAACATTATTTACACGGAAGCAGTAGTGAAGATCATCACGCTTAGAATCTGAAAGGGCAATACATTGACAGAATGGCTTTCAATTCAGGGTCAAACAAATGACAATAACTATGGAGACAGCAAACACTGGATCCTTAAGCAAAAAATAAGCAGCTGGTAGAAGTTGGAAGGCAGGAGGCATTTGTGAAGGGAAGTGGACAGCGATGTTTCGGGTCAGGATCCTTCTTTAAGACCCAAGGGTGGCACGGTGGCTCAGCTGTAGAGTTGCTGCCTTACAGCACCAGAGATCAGTGTCCATAGAAACATAGAAAATAGGTGCAGGAGTAGGCCATTCGGCCCTTCGAGCCAACACCGCCACTCAATATGATCATGGCTGATCGTCCAAAATCAGTACACCGTTCCTGCCTTCTCCCCATATCCCTTGATTCCCTTAGCCCCAAGAGCTAAATCTAACTTTCCCTTGAAAACATCCAGTGAATTGGCCTCCACTACCTTCTGTGACAGAGAATTCCACAGATTCACAACTCTCTGGGTGAAAACGTTTTTCCTCATCTCAGTCCTAAATCGCCTACCCCTTATTCTTAAACTGTGCCAATTGGTTCCGGACTCCCCCAACATAGGAACATTTTTCCTGCATCTACCCTGTCCAATCCTCTAAGAATTTTATATGTTTCTATAAGATCCCCTCTCATCCTTCTAAATTCCAGCGAATACAAGCGCAGTCGACCCATTCTTTCATCATACGTCAGTCCACGCATCCCAGGAATTAACCTGGTGAAACTACGATGCACTCCCTCAATAGCAATAATGTTCTTCCTCCAATTAGGAGACCAAAATTGCACACAATACTCCAGGTGTGGCCTCACCAGGGCCCTGTACAACTGCAGTAGGACCTCCTTGCACCTAAACTCAAATCCTCTCACAATGAAGGCCAACATGCCATCTAATTGGCTTTCTTCACTGCCTGCTGTACCTGCATGCTTACTTTCATTGACTGATGTACATGCACACCCAGGTCTAGTTGCACCTCTCCTTCTCCTAATCTGACATAATTCAGATAATGTTTAAGAAGGAACTGCAGATGCTGGAAAATCGAAGGTAGAAAAAAATGTTGGAGAAACTCAGCGGGTGAGGCAGCATTCATGGAGCGAAGGAAATAGGCAACATTTCGGGTCGAGACCCTTCTTCAGACTGATGATAATCTGCCTTCCTGATCTTGCCATCAAAGTGGATAACCTCACATTTATCCACAAAATACTTCATCTGCCCACTCAGCCAACCTATCCAAATCACTCTACAGCCTCATAGCATCCTCCTCGCAGCTCACACTGCCTCCCAGCTTTGTATCATCCGCAAATTTAGAGATGTTACATTTAATTCCCTTGTCTAAATCGTTAATATATATTGTAAACAACTGGCATCCCAGACCCGAGCGTTGCAGCACCCCACTAGTCACTGCCTGACATTCTGAAAAGGACCCGTTAATTCCAACTTTTTGCTCCCTGTCTGCCAACTAGTTCTCTATCCATGTCAATCCCCTACCCTCAATACCCTGTACTCTAATTTTGCACACTAATCTCTTGTGTGGGACCTTGTCAAGGGATTTTTGAAAGTCCAGATTCACATCTACTGGCTCTCCCTCATGCATTCTACTTGTTACATCCTCAAAATATTCCAAAAGATTAGTCAAGCAGGATTTCCCCAATCCATGCTGACTTTGACCAATCCCATCACTGCTTTCCAAATGCGCTGCCATAACATATTTAATAATCGACTCCAGCATCTTCCCCACTACCGATGTAAGGCTGGTCTATAATTCCCCGTTTTCTCTCTCCCTCCTTTCTTCAGATATGTGGCATTTTTAAATAACTCTAAGTAGCCACTTCCATTGGAAAAGAGGAAAGTACAGTCACCGTTCTAAAGGGTCTGTCCCACTACGCGACTTTTCAGCAAACTGTCAGCGACCTTCAAGCGTCCGTGACCTCTCGACCATGAAGGAGGCTTACCAGTGATCACCTACAACCGTGTGTCGACCATGCTGCGAGCTTGTGGCGAGCGCAGACTCTCCTAAACTCGCAAATAAGGTTGCCATAATGGGACAGGCCCTTGGATGCCAAGGTTGTGGAGAGGATAATATGTCATGTTACCTGAAGAGACTAGAAAGGTTGGCTTAATTTTCTTTCTGAGAACTGAACTCTTAGAAGAGTTTGAACGGCATTCAGAATGAGGGGCTCTTTATAGTGTAAGTGAAAAATAAAGGCATCCCAAAATCCGTGACCAGAGGACAGGGTGAGATGAGGCGAGATATATATTTGTTCTGTTTTTCTTGCCAGAGGAGGTATCATCTGAGAAAATAACTTGAACGATGGGAGCAAATTCAAAACTCATTTTCAACAAGGCATTGTTGAATGCATAATTGAATAATACATTTGAATAAACCAGCCACCCATCGATGGTTAAACCTTGACCGAATGAAAACACGCTCACGCTGCCTACCTAATGTCGGATCTGTTGTGAAGCTCATACTTCTCACCCTGAAACCTCCCGGCGAGGACAGTTTGTAGGTCGGATTTCTCCAGAAGTTTATTGTCTGCAGAGAGAAGGTTCAATGTTAGATGATGTTCGTCCGCCCGCTCACTCCCTCCGCGCCGTTGGACTGACCCCGGTAAAGTCACCGCGACCGGGCCCAGCCGAGACGGGGCAGTTTCGTGCCACAGACCGAGGCCGAGGCCGAGCCCGCCCGCCCGCCCGTGGAGCCGGCCCACCGCACTCACACGCCTGGACCAGGTCCTCGAAGGCCTGGCGCTGCAGCCGGTCCCGGAGCCGCAGCTGCTCGCTGATGTGTCTCCGCCAGCGCGCTGTCGCCGCCGCCGCCGCCATCTTGGCTCGGGGTCCGCCGCCGCTCCGGCGCTTCGCGCACCCACCGGGCTGCCCCGCAACCGCCCGAACCAAACAGACTTGGCCGCAACACCAGTTGCACACAGTCGTCAATTCATGTGAAAGGAGCAGAATTAGCGCATTCGGCCCGCCCATCAAGTCTACTCCGCCGTTCAACCACGCCTGATCAATGGGGACCCGGCGTGGGGGAACTGCTATGGTGGGGGTGGCTGCTCTTTGTATACATTGTGTGCACAAGCAAAGAATCTCACTGTGCTTAGTCACATGTGACAATAAAGTATTCCTATTCCTATTCATCTTTCGCTCTCAACCTCAATCTTCTGCCGTCTCCCCATAACCCTCGACACCTGTAAATGTACTAATCAAGAATCTATCAAGATGAGGCACAGGTTCACTTGCACCTCCTCCAACAAACTCATCTGCTGTACTAGGACCAGACTGCTATATATCAGGCTCCGCGATCGTTTCGCTGAACACCTCCGCTCAGTCTGCCTAAAAGACCTTCACAATCTCCAGGTTGCTAAACACTTTAACTCTCCCTCCCATTCTCACAATGACATTTCTGTCCTGGGCCTCTTCCACTATCAGAGTGAGGCCCAACGCAAATTAGGGGAACAGCATGTCATATTTTGCTTACAACCCAGAGACATGAATATTGATTTATCTAACTTCAAGTATTTATCTAACTCGCTTTCCCTCTCTCAATCCATCCCCCATCCTAGTTCTCCGACCAGTCTGACCTGATTACATTTTACAGTGTTTGCCTCATTGTCAACTTCCCCGAGCTAACAATGAACTATTTTACATTTTCCTTGTTCTTTGTTATTCACACCTTACCCTTCCATATCTCTTGTTTTCCTCTCCAATCTGAAGAAGGGTCTCAACCTGAAACATCACCCATTCCTTTTATACAGAGATGCTACCTGTCCCGCTGAATTACTCAAGCATTTTGTGTCTATCTTCGGTTTAAACCAGCATCTGCAGTTCCTTCCTACACTTAATATTTAACATATTCCCTATTCTCAAGGCTATTCACTTTTACAGCCCCTGTACACATAACCCTCACATTCCATTTATTGTAAATTTGTGTATAAATATTTCCTGATTCAAGAGATCAATCTCGTAACATAACCCAATGTTATTGGCTTCTGTTCAGTTTCTGTCCTTGGCATGACACTGGCATCAGCTCATCATCCTGTGTTCCATACATCAGATTATATTTATTCTTAGCACTAATCCTGTTCCTGATCAGACATTCATCCAGCTTTTCAAAATCTGATTTAGCAGACTGTTTATTGCTCTTTCAGACCGTTTTATATAACAAACCTCATGATTCTGACAGGAATAAGATATTCTTTTGCAGAGCATGGTGTCTGCTAATTTTACACACTTGTGTAATTCTGTGCTCTTGGTCCCAGTCTTAAATACTCTGCATGCATTTCAAGATCCACCGGCAGGGCGGGGAGCCGCCGAGAACGATGGGAGACCCGGTGGTGGGGTGGGAGAGGGGGACTGCTGCTACTTGTGTTGAACATTTGTAACTTCGTCGGCGCCAAATGTGAGCAAATCCGGGATATGTGAATGGTATGTTGGCATTCATAGCAAAAGGATTTGAGTACAAGAGCAGGGAGGTTCTACTGCAGTTGTACAGGGTCTTGGTGAGGCCACACCTGGAGTATTGCGTACAGTTTTGGTCTCCTAATCTGAGGAAAGACATTCTTGCCATAGAGGGAGTACAGAGAAGGTTCACCAGACTGATTCCTGGGATGGCACGACTTCCATATGAAGAAAGACTGGATAGACTCGCTTGTACTCACTGGAATTTAGAAGATTGAGGGGTGATCTCAAAGAGACTTACAAAATTCTTAAGGGGTTGGACAGGCTAAATGCAGGAAGATTGTTCCCGATGTTGGGGAAGTCCAGGACAAGGGGGTCACAGTTTAAGGATAAGGGGGAAGTCTTTTAGGACCGAGATGAGAAAATAGTTTTTCACACAGGTAGTGGTGAATCTGTGGAATTCTCTGCCACAGAAGATAGTTGAGGCCAGTTCGTTGGCCATATTTAAGAGGGAGTTGGATGTGGTCCTTGTGGCTGAAGGGATCGGGGGTATGGAGAGAAGGCAGGTACAGGATATTGAGTTGGATGATCAGCCATGATCATATTGAATGGTGGTGCAGGCTCGAAGGGCCGAATGGCCTGCTCCTGCACCTAATTTTTATGTTTCTATGTTTCTATATGATTTTACCAAGTTGCATGCAAAACAAAATATTTCACTGTACCTAGGTACATGTGACAATAAAGTATCATAGAATCATTGAATTGAATCATTCGTAGATTTAACTCAAATGTACTATAACCAGGACAGATGATTTGGCTTTCAGCAGGACGTATGCTCCAAACAGGACTCCTTTACCCCCAACTTCATCCCATTGGAATAATGTCTCATCATTTCTCCTTTTCTATTAATGTGGCATCCTCTTAGACACACCGTATGCTTGCCACTTGAACGTGTGGTAGTAATTACTGCTTATGATTTGATCTCTGGTGAAATAAATGTAGACTCAATTGTTATTAATTAGTGGAGACACCAGAGTATGCAGATGCTCAAATCTGGAGCAAAAGAACAAACTGCTGGAGGAATGCCACAGTTCAGGCAGTATCTTTGGAGGCTAACGGAGGGATGATGTTTAGAATCAAGACTCTGCATCAGCACCCAGGCGCTCTGCAAATCCCACTCTCTTGACTGTTTCCACTGTTCTGCCCTTCAACCATTTTCTTATTAATACACTACCACAGCCATGGGTCCTTCCTCAGTACTTGCCTTTGCTGCCATCTTGCCCACATGGACTCCAACTCTATTTACGTGCTCTGTTCGGTCTCAGCCAGGATCTCGGGTACATACACTCAATTCACCACTTCTCCCAACGTCTTTCCCTCCATGTCCTACACTCTACCATCTCTGCCATGCATCAGTACCTCCTAGGTCTTTCTCTGCTTCTCCCACAGCTTCCGCCCACACTTTTCCAAATGTACCACTGACTGCAATTCTTCTTCGTCCTCCACTGGATCCACTCTCTCAATCTTCGTGTGCCTGTTGCAGGATCTTAACTCAAAATGTTGACTCTCCTGCAACCATCAAGTTCTTGAAGGGTCCTGCACAACACAAATACCATCTTGGCAAGGGAACAGTACTGACCACTTCTTGCTCTACCAGGGGTGTGTTTTCTAATTGTATGTTTTACACTGGAGTCTTAGAGTCATGTAACAAGGAAACCGGCACTTTGGCTAAATTTTCCCATGCTGACCAAGATACCCCATCAACACTAGTCCCACTGGCCTACATTTGGCCCATAGCTCTCTAAACCTTCACTATTCGTCTACTGGTTCAAATGTCTTTGAACTATTATTATAATACCTGCCTCAACTACCTCTTCAGGCAGCTCATTCCATATTCCCCACATCACTCTGTGTGGAAAAACCTGCTTCTAAGGTTCCTGCTAAACATGTCCCCCCCCTCACCTTAACCCTTTGACCTCTGGTTCATTCCCTATTCTGGGTGAAAGACTGTGCATTTGCCCTCTCCCCCTCATGATCTTATATACCTCTAATAGATCACCCCTCATCCTCCTGTGCTCCAAGGAATAACGTCATGCCTTGACCAACCTCTTTACCTATACCTCAGGCCATAAAATCCTGGCAACATCCTCATAAATCTGTATGTTCTTTCCAGCTTAATAGCGGTGCAGTGGCAGAGTTGCTGCATTACAGTGCCAGAGGTATGTTTGATCCTGATTAGTGGTGTTCTACAGGAGTCTGTGCTAGGACCTCTGTAGTTTGTAATATATGTAAGTGACAAGGATTTAAATGTAGATGCATCGGTTCATACGTTTGCACCAAAGATGATACCAAAACTGGTGGAGTTGCAGACAGTGAGGAAGGCTGTCAAAGCAGTGGGATATAGATCAGTTACAAATATGGGCAGAGAAATAGCAGATGGAGTTTAATCCAAACAAGTGTGAAGAGTTGCACTTTGGGAGGTCAAATGTAAGGGAAAATTATACAGCTAATGGCAAGACCGTTAACAGCATTGATGTATAGAGGAATCTTGGGGTCCAAGTCCATAGCTCCCTGAACGTGGCAGCACAAGTAGAGTGGTAAAGAAGGTGTTGCTTGCTTTCATCGGCTGAGGCATTGAGTATGTCAGGAAGTCATGCTGCAGCTTTATAAAATTTGGCTAGGCCTTATTTGGAGTATTGTATGTAGTTCTGGTCATCGTGTTACAGAAAGGTAGTGGAGGCTTTGAAATAGAATGCATGAGAGTTTTATCGGAATAGAGTAGAGAGGATTAGAGGCTATTAGCTCTAAGGAGATGTTGAACAAACTGTGATTGTTTTCCCTGGAGTGTTGGAGATTGAAGTGAGATTTGATAGAAATATACAAAATTATGAGGCATAGAGTAGACAGTCAGAACTTTTGTCCTTGGGTTGGAAATGTCAAAGACTAGAGGTCATGCTTTAAGGTCAGAGGGGGAAATTTAAAGGATATGTGCAGGGCAAAACGTTTACAGAGAATGATGGGTACCTGGAACATGCTGCCAGGATGGAAACAGTTATGATAGTGGCATTTAGGAGGCTATTAGATAGGCACATAGATATGCAGTTAATGGATGGACATTGATCACATGTGGACAGAGAAGATTAACTTGACATCTTGTTTCGGCGAAGATATTGTGAGCTAAAGGGCCTACACCTATGCAGCACTGTTCTATGTTCAGTTGTGGAGAAGTTGTTGGAAACTACAGGAGCCAAAAAAAAGCTTTCACTTTGAAAATCATGGGCTGATCAAGGAGAGCTAGCAAATATTCTGAACAAATCATATTGCACTGAGAAACTGACGTTGTGCTTCAATTCAATTTGAGATTTACCAAAAACGTTTGATTGAGGAAAACTGCAGCAGACGGTTGTGCAGTGTTTATAAATGCAGGCCCCATCATTATTGAACATTAATTCATCATAGGTGTTATGACAGGAAGCAATGTGAAAGCCAAAGAGGAAGTTTATAAAATTTCAGGTAAAGACAATGGTGACATGAATGCAGTTAATGATTGATTCTTGGTGTTATGGGTTAAGTGCAGGTGGTGGCCAAGTATTTTTCAGGAAGTACTTTGTGGTAGTGTTCCACATGGGTTAGGTTTGGTTTCAATGATTCTTCAGTTTCGTATTAGCTCCAAACGATTGTAAGTCTGCTGGTGCCACCAGATCCTGTAGAATCATAAAGTTTTACACAAAAAAAAACAGAACTTGGCAGCATGGTAATTGCTGAAAGTAGCAGGCGATTCAGGATGAACAGAGAAACATGACAGCCAGCGGCGGAGTGGACAGAAATGTGGTCACAGACCGTGGTTGGGGTGGATCTCGATCTGGTCGACTGTGAGGGTTCCATCTACCGAAGAAGCCGACAACACCTGCTTGCGGTGAAGTCATGGACATTTGGATCGCGGTTCTCCCTCTCCTGACCACTGTCCGTACGCGCTAAGTAAGCCGCCTGTTCCTGCAAAAAGTTGACAACAATGTTTTTTGATTTTAAGACATGAACCAATAATATAGAAAGACCTCGGTGTCATAACTTCACAAACTAAGGTACTTAAGAGGCTTACATGTTTAAAATGTTAAGCAAAGTAGAAACAGTTTAGCAGGCTTTAATGGAGTGCAGAAATTTGGAACTAAAGAAGGAACACCTGAAGTTCAAATTTAGCAGAACAAAAAGATCTCGGTGTTAACTTCCACAAACTGTTAGGGCTCAGCTGGATGACTGCAATATTTGGGAGCAAATATCTTGAAAACTGCAAAGCTCTAAGAAAGGATGGATGACTAGTTTACCAGAGAAGTAGGGTTGCCAATTTTCTCACTCCCAAATAAGGGACAAAAGGTCAAAAGAAGGGGCAAATTCCCCACGGCAATACTGGGTGAATGATGAGTTGGTCCGGGTGCTGGACTGCACACAAAGCCCAGCCGGCGGGCGAGCTGAGGAGTTTTGGCGATGTTGCGCGCAAAGTCGGGCACCCATCCAACTTATGAACCGATGATCGGCCGTGAGAAGGAGGGGTGGTGGTGGTGTCAGCGGTAAGCGAAGTTCCGAAGCTTGGACAGCTGGCCGGGCTGCCAACCGATGGGGCCACGGGTGAGGTGCAGCTGCTGCTGCACTCCATGGGCTGCACTACGTCAGGACGGGTTAGGCGGGGCCGGACGCGGTGCACCAACCCAACAGTCCCCTCGACCCGAGTAGCAGCAGTCAAATACGGGACAAGGGCGGTCCCATATGGGACAAACCAATTAAGCCCAATATATGGGATGTCCTGGCTAATACGGGACAGTTGGCAACCTTACAGAGAAGAGAAGCTGGGTATGAGGAAAGGATTCTAAAGTTTAGCTCCATTTCTCTAGGAAAACCTTAGAGAGATGATCTAATAGATGTCTATAAAATAATGAGAGGTATTGACTGAGTGTACATAGTAAAAAAACATTCCTTCTGGCTAACTAGTTGTAAAATTAAAATTGTAAAAAATCAAGCTGAGAAATAAAGTGAAGCTTTCAGATCAGAGATCTCTACCTGAAAAGAAAATAGGATCTACTCTGAATAAGTGGATAGGTTCTTGACGACAATAAACTTTCAGGGTTCCTGACAAAAACACACACATGTGGGACCAAGCATGACAATTCTTTGAAAGAGTTAACACAGGATAATGGGCCAACCGAGCTTTCCCTGAGCCACACTTCTTAATGTTTCTGTAAAACAAATCTTTTATACAATTTCACGTCATATTAAACAGCTATTTGCTTGCAGGTGTTCAAGTGGTTCTGTTTGAATTGTAAATCTTACTTTCTCAAGTCTTTAACCGTTCTTATATAGAGGTAATAAATGTGTGGTGCTTTGCTAGCTTCAGAGGTCATCCTAATTTTCGCTGTGATCCAGACAACACCAAACATCTCGACGTACCATGGTGCAATATATTCTCGCACCAGGTGAGAGCGTACCCTGCATTTCTTTGGTGTGATACTGTCACTGTTTCCACTGTGGCCTTATCCTGTAATTATATTGTGCTTTTTTGTTGTGTCATACAATCTGAGAGTTAACACACACAGAAGTATTCAGAATTTAGTTGACCTGCTTGGCTTTGCATCTTTGGTCAGGATCTCCTGGTCCTTTTGCTGTAATTGGCTACCGAGTTCATTAATAGTCTGTGTTAGCTCAACAAAAGAAACAGGACAAAAATGCAATGATATGATTCAAAAGCTTCTATCAGTTGCAAATGTTAAACTACTGAAATAAATCTGACCACCCCTGCTTAATCTTTTTATTGATGTAACAACACCCAAACAAATTAAAACCACAAAAATCAAAACTGCAGGTTTCCACACTAATTGTCATGTCTCGTTAGATGATCAAGTCCTTGAGCTAAAAGGAACAAACTGTTTGGAGCTAATACAAAATAGCAGCACAGGAACATGCAGGCATACATTTAACATAATTCCAGATGATGGCTCTCAGTCCATTGAAGATTATCCTGGCCCATTATCTGGGGTGTTCTTCATTTAGTTTGAACCACAAGAGATACTCTCCCAATCTACTGCAACAGGGTTAACTGGGAGTAACAGCCAGTTTTATTGCTTTGTTGTCTGGAGAATGAATTAAAGAGAGGAAGTTAGTGATGAACCACTCTCCTGTTTTGAAGTTCTGGGAGAGGAAGATTAAAAGAAGAGTGGACCATAGTCATATTTTTTAAACAAAGTGATTGAGAGAGAGGAGGACATCTACAATTAGACTAGAATTTAGAGATACAGCATGGAAACAGGCTACTTAGTCCGCGACGACCAGCAAGCTCCCCTTACACTATAGGACCATCCTACACACTCGGGACAATTTACAATTTTTACTGAAGCCAATTAACCTATAAGCCTGTACGTCTTTGGAATGTGGGAGGATCCGGAGCACCTGGAGAAAACCCCTGCGGTCACAGGGAGAACGCACACACTCCATCAGGGAGCACCCGTAGTCAGGATCGAGCCTAGGTCTCTGGCACTGTACCAACTGGTAGCAATTCTACCACTACACCACTGTGCCACCCTGTGGAGCCAAGTTTCAGTAGAATTGTTTCCACCTAAATATTACTGGAAAGGCATCCATGAATAGGATTGGGTTCATTGCTGCTATATATATATATATATATATATATATATATAGAGAGAGAGAGAGAGAGGAGCTAATATCTGTGATTTCCCTGGACCACCCCTCTGCTCACATTATCATTGAAGTACAGCAGCCTAATAATTCACCTTGGTCTCTGTTCCACCAATGCTTTCAGTCTATCTTTCAGAAAGGTTAGAGTGCACATTCAAGGATATGTAAAGGTGTTTTAATCCAGCAAGTAGTTGTGCACTTACAATTGCAATTTACTACATGAACGTTTTCAGGAGTTCTGCTGGATGCAAACTCAGCCGGTTCTGCCCTTACACTGCAAGGTTTTACCCAGTGAGGAAGGCTGCCTTGACTGGAGCATGTTATTCTGGATCACATGAGCCAACTTGATGAGATGGGATCAGACAAAATGGAAATGCTTGATACAAGAGTACTTTATTTCATCTCTTCCATGGTGCTGTCAGTGTACATTTAATACCATATCGGCAGTCCAGCACTGAACCATCACAAAAAATGTCAAAATGTTAAAAACATTATGGTATTGAAGCGAGGAGAGTATTGAAAGTCATCCATGAGGCTTATATTGGCTGCTGTTGGCAAATCCCCTGAAACATGAGACCACACAGGAACCAATACATCCCAGACCGCTGGCAGCCTCAGAGACTTACAAGGAAAATGAAAGATGCAGCAGAAGTAAAACTGTTTCTTTCCATATTCAGCTGTTAATGCCATATCGGGAACAGAAGCTGGCGACACTCAGGAGTGTGAAGCCTCTAGGCATGGATTGGCAGAGAGATGCATGTGCTGGGACATGTGGGCATGTACCAGGTTTTGAGGGGTAGGTTTGAGGGCATGGATAGGGCAATGTGAACAATGTCACTTGGGGAGATAAGCCCCCAGCTCACCCTCTCCCCCTACAAGCACTAATATGACAGATAGCGGAGTCAGGCATATGGGGAGAAGGCAGGAATGGGGTACTGATTGGGGATGATCAACCATGATCGCATTGAATGACGGTGCTGGCTCGAAGGGCCGAATAGCCTACTCCTGCACCTACTGTCTATTGTCTATTGACAGAATGGACAGGAAGCTCAACATATCTCATGTGGTGTTTCACACTTGGCATCTCCCTTGCTGACCCCCAGACCAGAGGGGAGGAACTTCCAGGGTGATTTGTAAACCAGTCACAAAATCTGTAGATGCACGAGTATCATATTATGATCTTTCCCTTTGGCACATAAATCTAACTGCTCCCCCACCCCCCACCTTTCCTACCTTCTCCCCACACATTGATTTTTGCGTTGGGGTCATCTTTCTATGCCTCAGTTGAAAGGACCCTTCTTGCTGTGGTGCCACGGGTAGTGTTCTTATCTCTGAGGTTCAAGCCCCCTTGCAGTGCACTTGAGCAGTGGGGCAGATGGAATCCTGAACTATCAGCCGCGGCCAACAAGATGTTAAACCAAAGTTCTGCGTGTCCATCCTGTGATGATGAAAAGTCTCCTAATAATAATTTGAAGAGAAGGGGTCTTATTTATATTATTCGATATTATTCCACATGCGACACCCGAGATAGATAATTGCTGTTCCTGAGAATCTGTGATACACAGTTTGTGTGCCACATTTCCATCATTATAATAGCGACTGTCTTTCTCGATGTTCCTAAATTGTAAAATGAGTCGTAGAGAAGCGACTTCTTTCTTCTACTCTTAATGCATTGCAAACTAGCAGACTATTCTGCTGTCACAATGCACATTACTAGTGTTGTTGCGTGGCTGAGTTGAAAGGCGTGATTATCAGTGGCACCATGTTGCTCTCATGATCGTCCGGCTGGCTGTTCAGCAAACCAGACTGAGTGAGGAAGTTGCAATAGACTTAGTTTGGATCCAATTGAAATGCTTGACTTATCCCATGACTGAATTCCTGTTGCCCACAAAAAAAAGGCATGTTAAAGGTGGGAGTGATGAGTGATCAGCTGTCTTAAACTTTAATCGGGTGCTTGGGCCATCCTCACTCCAGGTTCTTGGCATCAGCACTGAATTCAGTCACACGTATCTCAGGTATTCAGCTTGCTGTGAGAAGTCTTCTCACCAAAGAAACAGAGCTTACATCTTTCAATGGAGTAAATCCAAACAGGAAAATTAAAACGCTGCATTTTTCTGAAAAGTCCCGACAAGGATCACAAGCCGAATCTTGATCACTGCAAAATAGAGCAAGAAAAAGGGGGGGAGTTGAGATCAGGTTTTCAATTCAATTCAATATTGATCCTTAGCTTCAATGACCTTTCATTAGAACTGAAAAGAAAGAAAACTTGTTCCACTCATTCCCAGTTATATCATAAGATCTTTCAGTTTGAAACGCTAAACGTTTCTCATTCCACAGTTACCATTTGACCTGCTGAGGCTTTCTGCGTTTTCTGACTTTATTTTGGAAATCCAGCAACTGCAGTTTTTTGATTCAACATTTAATTTTGCTGTTTATATCACAGTTTGTCTTCCTCTATCTCACAATGGTTCTCTCAACTCTAGCTCCCTTAAAATTTCTACTACCATATAGAGGCCACATACAAACTGGAAGAACAGCACTTCATATTCCACTTGGTAGCCTACAACCTAATGATGTGAACATTGAATTCACAACTTCAAGTAATATCCCTCTAGGCCAACCACCCCCTCCCCCCCCCAACTTTCACCACTATAGTTAGGGGTGTTGATGAATCAGTTCAGAAGATCTGTTGGGTGTTCGGCAGCCGTTGCAAGCTTGGTGGAGGAAGGAACGTATTTCCAGTGGGGTTAGGAATTGCGAGAACAGCAGAACTGGATAAATACCTTCCTTAAGGAAAAACTACCTTAACCAGCCTGAGCACATCTTTAGGTCATGTAAAAGTGAATCTCATACATGAGCTGTGCAGTGAAAGAGTCTTTCATAGTGTAAGCAAAGGTATGTTCTCTTGCGATACAGAAAGAGGGCTTATGGTCGGTCCATCGAGCTAAACTGGCTCACAGAGCAATCCCATCAGTCCCATTCTCCCATCCTTTCCCTGTTGTCTTTCACAGGCTCATTAACTCACCCTCCACCCTCCACTTCACCTGCCCCCTACAACACTGGGAGCACTTACATAAGTAAGTATTTGAAATGTGGGTGAAAATTTCAACATTCAGGGAAACCCACACAGTCACAGGGAGAACCTGCAAACTCCATACAGAGAGCTCCCCAGGTCAGTGTTGAACCTGGATTCCTGGAACTGTGAGGCAGCAGAACTAACCGCTGTGCCACCGTACCATTTATGACTGAAAGTAATGGACATGGCATCCACTGGTCATTGTTGAACACCACTGCATATGTCCTGCATTCTCCATCCTTCAACATATCAGATGCATGGAGAATTCAGAGCATAAATCCCTTATTTTCTTGCAACTCACAAGAGGTCTCTGATTTTCAGTTACATTTGATTTTTCATCAGAAGTGAGTTGTGCATTGCACAAAAACGTGGTGGCAGAACTTGATGAGGTTTCTAGGCCAGGGTTTCCATGAACCAACCCACATCCCAAACTGTAGGCATGTTGATGGGTGGAGTTGAGGCCAGTGCTGTTAATAACTTTATTATAGGCTTGCGTCAGGACATCCCAATAGAAACTTGGCATAGAAAGAGCAGGGATCTTGCACAGAATTTCCAGCAATTAAATCAGCCATTCAGCTCACCTCATCAATGCTAGTTCAGTGCTTCATCTACCCTACTCCCCATTTATGCTAGTTCTCAGGTAAAATAAAATATTCTTTTGAATACCACATGAGAGCCATGACTGAGTCATGAGTCAATGTTTTACATTTATGGCAGCCATATCGTACTCACCGACACGCTTGTCTGTTGTTCTACACCCTGGTTGCTACGTTGTTTGGTTTGAGTTGTGATCTCTGTGCTTTCCCTGTAGTCTTTCAGAGCATGCTGTTGCTCCAGCACCTTTGTGCTCTTGACTGGCCGTGGGGGTCTGCTGATTAAGGGTGATCGGGCACTGGGCAGGCAAGCACCTGACCTGGAAGGGTCAACCGTGATTGCTGCTGGTTTGATGTGTGACTTCTCCTGGGCTGAGCTCTTCATCGAGTCAGTGTTGGAGCGATTGCGGTTTGCCGGTGTGGGGGGAAGTACATGCCAGCTCGACTTTCGCACTGATTCCGGCACTTTACTGGTGGGGGACTGGAATGAGGTGGAGACCTTCTCCACAGTCACTGGGGTCTCTTTCCTCAAGCCCCAGTGAGACCCTTGTTCTTTCTTCAAACCCGTGCACAGCCTCGGTTCAAATGTTTCATACAAGGGATTATTGATCATCTCCAATGATCCCTGTTCACTTGGTGGGATCTCTTGCCTCTTTTGGCTTATTGGTGATGTTTTGTTCCGGGAATTTTCAGGAATGCTGCTGCTTGGTCAAGAAATAAAGAAGAGCACATTACAACATGGATCAAATATAACATTGGTACATATAGACTGCTGCAGGTGTTTGGTTTGCACACCATGCATGTACAGTGCAATCCAGTACCTATTTAATACAATAAGAAGAAATGTAGTGTACACCCATGCAGCACATTGATCACAGAGGAGAAATGCAATATGCAATAAAATGCAGCACAGTCTGCAAAGATATATAAACACAGGTAAATGGTTCCGTGTGCACAGGTATATATGGCATATGTATAGATTGTAGCTTTGTGTACACAATAACACCTATACAAGGTAAGATATACACAGGTATGGAATAATATATTCACAACTATGTAGTACAGTTTGTACAGTCATTACAAAAACACATGATATGCTATGCTCAGGAATATAGTTCTGTACACTGAGGGACTTTCTACTTTTAGAATTCCCTAGCAAATAACGTAAGCTCTTGCGTTTGGATCCTGTGGCTGAAAATGCCAGCACTCCATCTTATCTGAGGCACACTTTGTGTCTGCAGCTTGACACATCCACCCTTTAGACACATGGCTTCCTGACTAACCCTGAAACAAAAGCATCACTTCCTACCAGCTCTCTTCCCCTCCAAATTCTGTAATGTTCTACACATCACCTTTAACCTAGGAAAACGAAGGTGTTATGAGAAGTATAAAACAGACCAAAAAGTGACATTCTCAGGGTTTATAGCAATCCTGGGGATTATGGCAGTTCAGCTACTTATTGAGAATCTTTTATAGAAACGTTAGTGTTCTCTCTGTAACTGCCTTTATTTCTCCTTCTGGTCAGCTCATCACCAGGATGTTGGGAACCTCAAGGCCATGCATCAGGGGAACACGGAAGCCCTGCTGATGTCAAACTACTGATTGGAGTTTATGCTCATTCACTTCTTCGAAATTATGCCATGTGACATGCCATATTCTACCGTGCCAACAGGTGGCAACCTTTGCCAGCCCATGCTTCAATCAGTGGGATTGAGTAGTTGTGACTGGCTCCATTGGAGCTGTCAGCTTTCAGTCACTGCCAGGTAACTACATCCTGGGCTTATGAAGATTCAACATAAACCCTGGATGTGGGCCGATCTCTCACACCACTGTCACTGATCTCCAAGTGGAGTCTAGAGTGAGCCCCGAATGCACTGGCGTGGGTTGCCCACATTACACAGGGAAATCCACCACTGCCTTCCAACGCCAGCCACAGGTAGTCTCAGACACACTACCACTACCCAGTCTGAAAGAAAACGTACTATTTGTATTGTACATTTTAATTAATCGTAACGTTTTAAAATGCCCCTGAATATTAAAGGAATTTAGGCATTGCTAAAAATCTCCTGGATTTGTAGGACATTGAGCTTCAACCACAGCTCTACCTCCTGGTAGTCTATGTGTGGGGACTCAGCCATCTGCTGTTGAATGCCTTGCTCTGATAGTCAGTTCACTCTACCATCCACACCTGGCCAGACAAGGCATAACTAACAAATTGATGAGGATGAGTGAATGGAGCTTTAATATACTGGGCTACAGGAAGAGCTATGAATGGATTAAAAGGAAAGTTGTTAATGGACTATAGGAAAGATTTATCCACTATTCACTACATGGAGAGTCATTGGCAGACTACAGAGAGAGCTATTTGATTATTAACACATTACATGGAGAGTTATTACATAGAAACATAGAAAATAGGTGCAGGAGTAGGCCATTCGGCCCTTCGAGCCTGTACCACCATTCAATATGATCATGGCTGATCATCCGACTCAGTATCCTGTACCTGCCTTCTCTCCATACCCCCTAATCCCTTTAGCCACAAGGGCCACATCTAACTCCCTCTTAAATATAGCCAAAGAACTGACCTCAACTACCTTCTGTGGCAGAGAATTCCAGAGACTCACCACTCTCTGTGTGAAAAATGTTTTCCTCATCTCGGTGCTAAAGGAATGCCCCCTTATCCTTAAACTGTGATCCCTTGTTCTGGACCTCCTCAACATCTTCCTGCATCTAGACTGTCCAACCCCTTAAGAATTTTGTAAGTTTCTATAAGATCCCCCCTCAGTCTTCTAAATTCTAGCGTGTACAAGCCGAGTCTATCCAGTCTTTCCTCATATGAAAATCCTGACATCCTAGGAATCAGTCTGGTGAACCTTCTCTGTACCCCCGCTGTGGCAAGAATGTCTTTCCTCAGATTTGGAGACCAAAACTGTACGCAACTGGACCTTGGGGAGGATTGATGCACAGTTGGAAGAACTATTAAGGAAATGCCAGCATGTACTCCTCTGTAGGTAATTAATTGACTGTATAGAGTTATTAATGGACTATATAGAGTTATTAATGAGATACAGATGCCACCGTGCTATAGAAATGATGCCATCAAGCTGAAAGAGTACAGAGAAGATACGTGAGAAAATGGGAGTATTTTAGATGGATTATCTTGGCCGGCATGGACAAGGTGGAATGAAGATCCTGTTTCTATGCTGACGCGAATAGCCTACATGAACATGTATTAACCAACTTCATAAAGTTTTATTAATGTATTGGAAGGATAAATATTAATATGCATATGGAGAGTTATTGATGGGTTCCAGCGAGAGTTAGTAACAGACTACAGTAGGAGGTATTATTCAACTATATGGAAGATTATTCATAAATTAACTGGATAGCTATTGGGATGGGTTATTCATGGACTACAGAGAGAACTATCAAATGAATCACAGGGAAAGTTATGAAGGGAATACATGGTGAGCTATGAATGGACAGCGGAAAGGGACTAATTTACTGCAGGGAAAGTCATTAATGGATTAACTGGAGAGTATTTAATATTATCATAGAGTTATATAGCAAGGAAATGGACTATTCAGCCCACTTTGTCTATGCTACCAATTTGGTATTCTGGACCATATACCTGTATTTGGCCCAATTCCCTCTAAACCCTTCCTATCAATACTGTATATCTGACAGGATGTCTTTTGACTTTTGACTTTGATAGATTGTGATAAGAATTATTACTAGATTAGAGAGATTAATGGACTGCATGGAGAGTTATTAACCAACAATGGAAACATTCATAAGGAAACTATGAAGGGATATTAATGAGTTGCACAATGACATTAATGGAATATATAAAAGGTTGTCATCAGGCTATATAGGGAGAGCCACAAATAGGCCACAGGTGTTGGGGGGTGGGGGTTTGAATGGACTGCAGACTGCTATTTGTGGACTTCTCGGGTTATTAATTTATAATATGCTGTGGCCTGTTGGTAATTCACATGGTGGGTTGTTCGAGCTCCATAAATTATTATTATAGGCAACTGGCATAACTGGAAATAGATTTCATGAGGAGTAATTAATGGGCTAAACGTTGAGCCAATAATCTACTATATGAGGGTTATTGATTGGTCACAGCGAGAATAATTGATGGCTTGGGTGGCATGGTGGTGCAGGTATAGGGTCGATGCCTTACAGCGCCAGACACCCAGGTTCGATCCTGACTACAGGTGTTGTCTGTACAGAGTTTGTATATTCTCCCCGTGACCGCATGGGTTTTCACCTTGTTCTCCAGTTCCTCCCACACTTCAAAGACGTACAGGTTTGTAGGTTAATTTGGCTTCTGTAAATTGTAAATTGTCCCTTGTGTGTAGGATAGTGTTAGTGTATGGGGATTGCTGGCAGGCACGGACTCAGTGGGCCGAAGGACTTGTTTCCGCGCTTTTTCTCTGAACTAAACTACTAATCAGTTACATGGTCTATTGGAGGACTGTAGGGACCTGTTAAATGAGTTACTGTAAGCTAATGGAGCAAGAAGATGGATATACATGGACACATGAAGAGTTATTAATGGAGTGCAGGAAAAGTTATTAACAAACTACATTAGGATTATATTATTCAACCACATTAATTATCTACATGGAAAGCTATAAATGGATGACAGTTAGGTATTAGTGGACTACCAGAATAGGTATTACTGTCTACATGGAGATTTATTAGTAAACTACAGGCTACATCGGGAATTAATGGACCCTGGAGAATTATTCATGGATTTATGGGATTTTATAAATGGACCATAGGAAGGCAGATCATTAATTATTAAAGGATTACCTGATGAATTATTACTGGACTATAGAGTTTTATTAATGGATGATAGGGGCAGTTTATAATTGTATATATAGAAAGTTATTAATTGACTAAAAAAGGGTTATTAATGGGATATGAGGTTATTAATAAGCTAGATTATGGGTTATTAATGAAAGAAATGGATAAGGAGAAATATTAATGATCAAAGGAGGGATCTTGTTGACAAATTATATTTTGGATTATTAAGTCATTGCAGGATTCAATAGATTCCAGGCAGAATTATAAATGATATTAATAACTGGCTCAGCAGAATGTTATGAATGTGCTTTATTAAGAATTGTTATTGTCTGCAGAGTGAGTTATGACGTGACCGTAGAGTAATTAATGGGCTACTAAAGGAAATATTAAATAATGATTGGCTACTGGGGTAGTTATTAATGACTTACAGGGAGAATTATTAATTGACTACTTGAATAGTTATTTTTATGCTACAGTGGGATTTACTAATGAAATACCTGCAGAGTAAATAGAACACAGGTAGGGAATTAATGGACACTTAGAGTGATTTAATATTCACCAATACATAAGATTATTAACATGTCAACAGACTACATGGAAAGCCATTAACAAGCTACAGGAAAGGGTTATTAATGGATGCATAGAGATTCATTGATGGGTTGCAGGTAGTTATTAACAGGACACATTAGGAATCATTAATGCTTTTTAAGGACCATTTAGCTGAAAACTTCACTTGGTCCACCAAGGCATACTGAATCTCCTGCTAACCATTTAAACTCCCCTTCCCCTTCCCACACTGACCTTTCCATCCTGAGCCTCCTCTATTGCCAGAGTGAGGCCACACACACAAATTGAAGGAACAGCACCTCATATTCCGCTTGGGTAATTTAAACCCCCAATGATATCAACATTGAATTCTCTAATTTTTAGGGAACCTCTAACAAAGGCCGAACCTCTAACCCCTTCTTCTCCCTCCCCATTTCTACCCCACACCCCTCCCTTCCCCTCCCCTGTACCCCTCTGTATTTGCACCTGATTTTCTTTCTCTCTCCCCCCCCCCCCCCCCCCCCCCCCCCCCCCCCCCCCCACCAGATTCCTTCCTCAGACTTCACAATTAGCAACTATTCAATCCTTTTGTCTCACACTCCCTGTCCTTCTGCAGTTGTACAGGGCTCTAGAGAGACCACACCTGGAGTATTATATGCAGTTTTGGTCCCCTAATTTGAGGAAGGACATTATTGCTTGTGAGGGAGTGCAGCGTCGGTTTACAAGGTTAATTCCCGGGATGGCGGGACTGCCATATGCTGAGAGAATGGAGCGGCTGGGCTTGTATACTCAGGAGTTTAGGATGAGAGGGGATCTTATTGAAACATATAAGATTATTAAGGGTTTTTAACACGTTAGAGACAGGAAACATGTTCCCGATGTTGGGGGAGTCCAGAACCAGGGGCCACTGTTTAAGAATAAGGGGTAAGCCATTTAGAACGGAGATGAGGAAACACTTTTCACACAGAGAGTTGTGAGTCTGTGGAATTCTTTGCCTCAGAGGGTGGTGGAGGCCAGTTCTCTGGATACTTTCAAGAGAGAGCTAGATAGGGCGCTTTAAGATAGCGGAGTCAGGGGATATGGGGAGAAGGCAGGAACGGGGTACTGATTAGGGATGATCAGCCATGATCACATTGAATGGTGGTGCTGGCTCGAAGGGCCAAATGGCCTACTCCTGCACCTATTGTCTATTAATCTCTATGATTTGTTCCAACCATCTGCCTAATAAACCCTCCCCTCGCTTGTGTCCACACTTTGTCCTTACTCTCCTCTCTCCCAGATTTCTTCCCCCCCCCCCACCCCCAACACCACAATATATCTAAAGAATGGTTCCAACCAAAACATCATCTATCCATGTTCTGTAGGAATGCTGCTTGACCCGCTGAGTTACTCCAGCACCTCGTGTTCTAGCCTTATTAAAAGAGCACAGGGAAGGTTCTTATGGTAGTTCTCTGAGGGTAGCCAGCAAGATCCTGAGAGCTAAAGCATCTGGAGTTATGCTTCTGGCAGGGTCACCATGGTGGGCAGGTCGAGGGGGAAGGTGACTGTCAAAGCTCGGCCAAAGAAGATCTCAATGATGAGATGGTGGCTGGCCAGCAGGTGGAGCACCACAACAGCTGAGAAGGCTGCAACAGGGAGAGACTCCCAATCATCGTGGAGTCCAATGCTGTTGATCCCAGGTCCATTTCTGTCTGTTCATCAGTCTCCCCACTTTCAAAGGTGTCACGTACAGGTGTCCACTTAGAGGGACATGACTAAGTCTGTAGCTCCAGGCTCATCCTCTTCCGCCATCTCAAGACCCACAGGAAGGACCTACCAGGAGGATAATCATACACGACTTCAAGTGACCTTTGATGTCGATGGCATATGGGATAGAAGGGAAAGTGTTAATGGACTAATGAGGGAATTACATTTTACTACATGGAGAATTTTTATGGATCATAGTTAAGTTTAGTAATAGAGTTTTCGATGCACCATGTGTAGTAATTAATAAATCAAAAGGATAGTTATTGGTGGACTACAGCAAGAGTTATTAATGGTCTACAGAGAGAATATTTGATGAACTAAAATTATGAATGGACAATGACGATAGTTATTAATGTTCTAGAGAGTTATTAATGGACTATAGGAAAGGATATTGGTGGACAAAAGGGAGAGTTTTTGATGAACTGATATAGTGCTACTAATATATGTAGTTGATGGATTTGGAGAGCTATTACTGAACCACAATGAGAATAATTGAAGAACAATGGGATTAGTTATTAATATGATTATTGAGTTAATGTTATTAATAAACAAATTATTAATAGACTATCAGCAGAGTTATTGAGGGATTATAGGGAGTGTTATTAACAGACCCCCTCCTTACTGTGAGGGCAGCACAGTGGCCCCGCGTTAGAGTTGATGCCTTACAGCGCCAGACGTTGGGTTCGATCAGACCATGGGTGTTGTCTGTACAGAGTTTGCACGTTCTCCCTATGACCACATGGGTTTCTCCACGCATTCCAAGGACGTGCAGGTTTGTAGGTTAATTGGCTTCTGTAAATTGTCCATAGTGTGTAGGCTCGAACTAGTTTACGGGTGATCGTTGGTCAGTGCAGACTCAGAGAACTGAAGGGCATGTTTCCACGCTGTATCTCTAAACTAAACTCCTCAGTTCATTAACCCCTTCCCACCAAAACCACCCTTTTCTGCAACCACATGGAGAATTGTTAATGGGTCTAATGGAGAACTTTTAACGGGCTTCAAGGGATTGTGGGGGAGTGCAGCGTTGTTACAATAGCTATGATTGTAACAGTAAGTGTTAGTAATGGACTACATTTTGGTTATTAATGTATTATACAGGGAGTTTTTAGTGGGATTTGGGGGAGGGTTTTTAATGGACCAGGGTAGTTTTAATATGCTCCTTATTGTCATTATTCATTGCCTAAACAGAGTGATGTTAATGGAAAACTTGGAAATTTATCAATAGGTAATAGGAAGAATTATTAATATGGGTAATGGGATTATTTCAATGCACTACAGGCAGTATTGTTTTATCAAAGAGTAATTATCAATGGGTATGCATGAATCATTTCATTTTGTTGCAAAAAATAAAATAAAAAACAGAAAGTTTATATTAATGGAATACAGAAATAACTGTTAATAAGCTACTGGGAGAATTATTGATGTACTAATTGGTTTTGTGAAAGGATTTTCGGGGAGATTACTAATTGGCACTGGAGGATTGTCAATAGACGGTTTGGTATGTCATTAGTGGATATATAGGTAGGGTTATTTGCACTGATATCTTGACATATATTTAGTGAGCCCTCGGTCAGTCTTTGTCTCTCAGGCAGCATTACTACATATCAATATGCTCTTTGTCTCTGGCACCTATTGTGTGCAAAGTGACTGTTGCAATGCATTATTGATTTTGTTCTGTTGCTGAAAATTGGTGGTAAATATCTTAGACAGAGATGGAAGGCTCTAAATGTCTGTATGGTCTTTATTTTGTAGATCCAGATCCTGTTGTTTTGAGCAGAAACTCTGAACATGAAGAATCCCATTGCCCCTATTAATAATCATTAATCTTGTCAAAACTGTAGGAATTAACTTTCGTTCAAACCTTGACTGTTTGAATGACAATAAAAGGCATTTTATTCTATTATTTTCTATTCTATTTTCCCTGCTGATAAATTTCCCAGCCTGTAATAACTACCCCAGTAGCCATCCATTCTTTCTCTCCAGAGATGCTGCCTGTCCTGCTGAGTTACTCCAGCATTTTGTGTCTAACTTTGAACATGTAGTTTTCTCTGTCAGCCGTGTAAAATTCAAACTCTCTGTTGTGAAATAATTGTCCTGACTCCAGCTCACTTGTGGGTTCCTCAGCTATGCTTCACATCACTCAGAACTGGGAATACATGGTACGAGGGGATCCAAGAGCAGATCAAAAGATTGAGTCATGAAGCTTGAGGTTATGTTGTCCTTTTCGTTTGCTATATACCAAATGATTTGAACCATTTCACTATGTTTAAGACAGGTTTTTTGTTGTTGTTTGGGCTTTGAGGAGGAGAACCCTGCTACATTCCTCATTTGCTTTTCAAATATGCACTTCAGGTAGATCCAACCATGAATCCCACCATTAAGAGGAAAAGAAGTAGGACCAGGAGTTAACCTTTTACATCTGTTCTGTCATTTAATGAGATTATAATTAATCTAATACCTGTACATTATATTGCAGTCTTTTCATACCCAAACGGAATATGAGCTGCTGTTCCTCCAGTTTGCATGGGGCCTCATCCTGCCAACGGAGGAGGTCCAGGACAGAAAGGTCAATATGGGAATGGGAAGTGGTGTTAAAATGGTTAGCAGCCAGGAGATGCAGTAGACCTATGTGGACCAAGTGCAAGTGTTCAGTGAAATGGTCGGCGAGTTTACGCTTGGTCTCTCTGATGTAAAAGGGGCCACATTGGGATCACCAGATGCAGATGGTGAGTTTGAACTTCTGTCTCAACTAGAATGACAGCTGGGTTTCCTGGATGGAGGTGAGGGAAGAGGTACAGATACAGGTATTACATCTCCTGAGCTTGAAGGGGAAGGTACCTGAGGAGGGGAGGGTTTAGATGGGAAGGAATGAATGAATCAAGGAGTTGCAGAGGGAGTGGTCTCTGCAGAAGGTGGAAAGGGGTAGGGATAGGAAGACATGACTGGTGGTGGCTGAAATGTTTCAGAATGATTTGTTGGATGTGGAGGCTCGTGAGGTGAAAGGTGAGAAACAGGGGGAACCTATTTTTCTTCTGTTTGCAGGGAAGGGGAGCTAGAGCAGTACTACAGATCATAACCCCCTCACTACAATCAGTCTGATGAATGGTCCCGACCCAAAATGTTCTCAAGGTATGCTGCCTGACCTGCTGAGTTATTCCAGCACTTTGTTCTGATATATTAAATAACTTGTGGATAGAACTAAATTACTCTCGAATTTCTGTCTCATTTCAGTTTTTCTTCCCTAGTGACTCTTTTCATCAAAAATATAAACACCTGATATTCTTGACATATCGATCCAGAAGACCATCTTAATTCTTCCATATATAACTACAAAGCTCTCCTGCTCTGCATACATTTACACAATTGCTGCTCTATACAACAATCATGAACTTGTTCTTTTTGTCCTTGAACAATGCTCTGATGGAATCCTCCCCTTCAGCTTCATTATGTTTGAAAATCATAAATACATGAATATTGTACAGCTACAATTGTGGACACTTAAAAAAAATGAAATTAAACCCTAGAAGTATTGAGATATTGATCCTGCAAAATTTGCAATGATTTTATGTTATTTGTAACATAAAATAATTCCGTATTCCCACACTTTATGAACATTAAAATTTGCCTTCTTATTTAAAATTGAGTAGTTTTGCTGAATTAAAAATTCAGGTATATTGAAAAAAAAAAAATTCCAGTAATTTAGCAAGTGTCAAGTTTTACATGATTCTCTTTCAATACACTTCTGGGTACCAGATTGACCCTCAAACTAACCTGTTTTGTTTTCTCTACCATCTTAAGTTGTCAGTTGTTCTAGGACACAGACATAAAGTAAATGGAATATTTCCAGCTATCCCACCGCTTTGCATGGCCTCTCCTGATACCGACTGTTGTCATCACTGCTTGCAGTTCCATTTGCACAGGTCTCAGGTTGCTCCCCTCTCATTCACACCTCTGGGACTGCAATCATACTCAAGGCTGGCCTGATCCCAACTCTAGTCCTTTCTGCCTGATAGAGATCTTCCTGTTCACTGCTCCAGCCTTTCCTTATGTTTGAGGTTTCTCTGTGTGATTGAACCCCTCTACGCATGGCCAGTGCCTCTATGTGCCTCTGGCTGTAGCCACTATATGCATGATGTGGTTGTGTGGGCAGGGAACACATTGAATATGAAAATGAAAATTGCAAACCACACACCATATTGGTGTTACATTGACAGTGACGCAGAATGAAACATCATTTAAGCGTAGCATGTATAAACTTAACATACAATAATAAAGAGTCTGAGACACAAGTGTATTGTAGAAGTACAGCACATAATATTACAGTACAGGGGAATGAGGAGACTGAAACAGATATGTACAAACAGGAATGAAGGGTCTGAGATCCAAGTATAATACACACACATAACAGACATATTATATAAAAATGAAAAGCAAAAAAATGCACATGCTGGAATTTTGAAATATGAATCCAAAATGCTGGTAACGCACAGCAGGGCAGATGGAGATGGAAATAGAGATAACCCTTTGGGTCAGTAACCATCATTGAAACTGATGAAAGGCCATCAATCCAAGAGGTTAACTCTGTTCCTCTCTTCACAGATGCTGCCTGACCTGCTAAGCATTTTCAACATTTTTTCTTCTTACAATACATATACATTGAATTGCATAGATTCCTCAGATCAAGTAGTATGACCTAGCTGCTTCATGCACGTGGTTATGTTTCACAGGAGTCTCTGCTCACTCTACATTCACAGCACCTTTTTCTTCTCCTTCCTGAGATTAACCAATTCTTATGAAATGCCACGTTGTTATTTTCCACAACTTGCAGTAATAAGTTCCATATAATCAGGGTGAAGGGGATTCTCCCAAATTATCTAATGCTTTAATTGTTCACCGCCCAATATTCATAGCCCTTGTTTTTGTCTCCTCCAGTGGATGCCTTTTCTCCACTGAAAGTACTGATAATGTGGTGACATTGGAAAAAAGGCTCCAAGACATTGATACAGTATGCAAGCAATGCACATACAAAATAAATATTAAAAGCAATTATATGCAAATAGAAAGTGAGGCGTAGAGAATACACATACAAATTGAAGCCAAAACAAAACGTACAATGATAAATACTGCAGATGATATGAACTAATTAATATAAATACACCAGTAAATACAATAACATCTGAGACAATCAATAGGGTTAAAATGTGGGTCTGCATTGGGTCTGCAATACAAATAAACAGGGAGATATGACCCAAGAGGGATAGCGCTCTTTTGAGCCTATATAATAAATACATTTATATAAATAAAAACAGAACATCATAAATTATATTTTCATATAAAACAAACAAAATTTAATAAATGTTCAAATGACAGAAATAAATAAGTTTTTGGTCAGTTGCACGAAATGCTGGTTATATTCCCTCCCACTGGCCAATGAGTGATGGAAACAGCTGTTTGAGAAGCAAATACAACTAGTGGCTGGTACGCTTGCACAAGTCGCACAATTGCCCATAGTTGAATTTCATCCTCAAAATGAAGGGCTCAGAACAGAGACACAATGGATGCAAGATATATCCATCTCCAATGAAGGATCTGTTTCGTGAGAGAAAGTAGACCCGGGAAAATTGGAATCATAACTAAACAAGCACATTTTTCATTAAACAATGATGGGTGGTGTGTGAGACAGAGATGCTCCAGCTGCAGTCTGGGTGAATTCCCATGAGAGGGGAGGGTGAGCAAAGTATATGTACAGCTCCCTGAGTAACTTGAAAGGACTTGTGCAGCTGTGGGAAGAGGTGCAAGGTTGTGCAAAGTCCTGGATTAATCTTGCATGCAGCTGGCATAGACTCAATGGACTGTATATCCTCCTTCTGTGCGATTGGCATTTCGTAATTTTGAGATAAATCTTATTTACCCCTCTGCTTATTATCACACAATTCTCAATTAATCTGGAAACCATATTTGTCCCACATCCATAGTGCAACAGAAGATTAAGCGGTTGATTAAAATTGATCGTACTTCCATGCTGTCAAAATAAATGAAAGGCAAAACTGTCCACTATTATAATATTGCCAGAAAGTGGATTTATGCTACATAATCAGAACATTTCCAAAAATTGGACTAATATGCCTTTGTGCATTATGGGTCTATAATGAAGGCAAGTCTGAGATTGTGAGTTGTTTTTGGTTGACACCAACTAGTACCAGCTCTTTTTCTTAGGTACCTTGGCATGAAAATGGGACAGAGTGTGCAATGATTGTTGACAGGAGAGAGGAGTGTTGATAGGCTGCACTGTACTGTTCCATGCCTTCATGCCTGGCTATAGCTGGGCTAACCTAGCTCAGAGTATGGTTTTAATTAGACCCTAAACAAGTGTTGGGCCTTTCATCGTTTGAATTTGATCCTAATCCAGGGTTCAAAAGTGAAAGGCTGATGTCAGCTAATGCCTTGGCTCCGTGTGGGTTCTCAGTTATAGTACCTTGAGGGCTTGCCATCATCCTTGGAACTGATCTCTGGAAGGTTTGGCAATGGGACTCGGATTCGGGCCTTGGCTGCTGCCTCTTCTGCCACCAGATTGGAGGAGGTTTTTGCGGCTAACCTGGTGCAAAGATGAAAGAACATGTTATTTCATGGAAAGGGATCAACCCTGGTTCACACTACTTTGAAATCAATTGAATCCATTGTTTGTGATGAAAACCCCTTAATCAGAATTTTTAGGACATCTTAGACCTGCCTGACCTGGGTGTAGGGGTACCTATTCAAGATTTCATCAGCAATTTCATTTGCAGATGGATACCATGCAGATATTCCCTTCATTCCCTGCATATCAAATGCCTATCCAAAAGCCTCTAATGTGCCATTATCATATCATACCTTTAACAGCACGCTTTAGTCACCCATCACTCTCTGTGTAGAAAAACGACCCCCTTTAAACTTTGCCCTTCTCACCTTAAAGGGCCTGTCCCACTGCGGGGACCTAATTGACGAGTTTAGAAGAGTTTACCCTTGACTCATACTCGCAGCATGGTCGACACAAGGTCCTTGTAACTCTCCTTCATGCTCGAGAGTAGTCCCCACGTACTCAAGGCCTCAGTT
The DNA here is from genome assembly GCA_035221665.1 of Okamejei kenojei. Lineage (NCBI taxonomy): Eukaryota > Metazoa > Chordata > Chondrichthyes > Rajiformes > Rajidae > Okamejei > Okamejei kenojei. The sequence continues at coordinate 28,331,385 of CM069144.1, read as the reverse complement.
AGGTCGCGCCGTTTTTTTAGCTTGCTGAAAAATGCCCGCATATAAAAAAAGGTCGCCATGGAAAAAATCGATATTTTTTGTACTCATAGATTTAGTCGAAGTAGATCGGCATGTTATTCATAGGTAATCAATGGCAATCAAAGGTAACCGAGGGTAGTCGAAGGTAATCGAAGGCAGTCTTCAACATAGTCGAAGGAGGTCGTAGGAGATCGAATGAGGTTGTCTTCACTCTCCACTATTCGGTGTCCAATTTTCCCAAAGCTAGTCGAAGCTAGTCTTCAACAGGCCCTTAAAGATATGCCCTTTAGTCTTTGAAAGTTCTTCCCTGGGAGAAAGGTTCTGCCTGTCTACCCCAGCAATACCACTTATATTGTATATATTTCTATCAGGTCACCTATCAGGTATCTTCTATCTCCCCCTCCCCGCCCAACCAACCTGCAATGCTCCAGAGAAAATAATCCAAGATTGTCCAACCTTTTCCTGTAGATAATATACTCTAAACAAGTTAGCATTATCCCTATATGTACAACACTAAAAACATCTCTGCTCATTATCACATTATACATCTACTTGCTTAGAGGAAAAATAATGCTGTTTCCTAAACAGCTGTTTTGTATATTTTTCAGAAATCCTAAGTGTTTTAAGAAATCCTAGGAAACTTATGATGATGCAGTTCTCCATTTTCTGTCCTATAGGCATTTACTGTAAATCTATCTGCAGCATAGTCTTTAAACCCTGGATCAATGGTAGCGGTAAATGTGGTCACTGTTACAGAAAGCATTTAAGGACAATGCTACAATTGGAAAACCAACTAAATAAAGGGTTAACACAATTAAATGGACACCTATAAATTGAGAGAGAAGCAATGGAATGAAAGGTTAGACTTATGAGAGGTAAAGAAATTCCACAAACCCTGTGGTGAGAGAGTGCGAGTGTGAGTGTGAATGAGATTGAGAGTGAGTGTAAGGGAGTGAGAGTGTGAGAGCATGAGAGTGAGTGAGAGTGAGAGTGAGAGCATGGGTTTTAGTGTGAGAGAGCGAGAGTAAGAGTAGAAGTGAGAGCGAGGGCATGAGAGCGTGGAAGCATGAGAGGGTGAGTGAGTGAGAGAAAGTGAGTGAAAGAGCGAAAGAAAGAGTGAGAGAAAGAGCGAAAGAGTGAGAGAAGGAGGGAGAGAGCAAGAGAAAGAGCAAGTGTGAGAGAAAGCGAGAGAGAGAGAAATCGAAGGGGCGAGAGAAAGAGTGAGAGAAAGAGTGAGAGCATGTGAGAGAGAGAGAGAGAGTGAGTTAGGGAACAAACTGAGTAGGAAGGAACTGCAGATAGTGATTTATCTCGAAGATGGACACAAAATGCTGGAGTAACTCTGCGAGTCAGTCTGAAAAAGGTTTCCGACCCAAAATATCACCCACTCCCTGTCTCCAGAGATGCGGCCTGACCCGTTAAGTTACTGCAGCACTTTGTGTTTATCTTTTTGTCTTTGATGACTAACCCTGACAAATTACTGTTTTCCTTTCTGCCATCTTGTGGAAACATTACACAGAGGTGTGATCAAAGTTGTAAAGACAGCAATTATATACTTCTCATATATATTATCCCTTCAAGGTAGTTTCTTTTATCATCTTTACTTTTTTGCATATCTTTAATTCTTTGTTCTTTATCTCTCTACATCATGGTCTATATCCCTCGTTTCCCTTATCCCTAACCAGTCAGAAGAAGGGTCTCGACCCGAAACGTTACCCATTCGTACTCTCCTGAGATGCTGCCTGTCCCGCTGAATTAATTCAGCTTTTTGTCATTATTGGGACACCGTGAGTGTTGAAAGAAGCAAGTGCTTGTTGTTGGCAGAACAGTTATCACCCATAAACTGAAAGTGTTCATGGTTTTGTGTCAAAGGAAACCTAGAAACCTCACCAACAGGCCAACTGCAGCAAAAAGATTCTACAAAATCTGAAGTATTAACACTGATTTGACAAACAAGAATGGGATGACTTTAAGGAATTCAAATAAATTAATCAGTGGGTCCCCTCCATGCCGACGACTTTGAAACACAGTGTCCTGATCAAAGTGAGGAAAGGTCAGTATAACAGTGTAACAAAGCTTTTCTCTGTATACGAATATGCAGTAAAATAATTATCGCGATGATGACACGATCTCATCACTCTTTTGGCTCTATCACCTTGTCCATCTAAAAAGGGAAGATTGTTAAAACTGCTGATGTAGGCAGTGGCCTCATCTGTTGTAATGCACAGAGGCTGTTTGTCCATTACATTTCACCCAATGGAATATTGTGAGTGCCGTTGACACAATACAGACCTTAAGGTCAAGGAACAAATTCCAGACACGCACCTATTACCAAGTCTCAATGCCAGTGGCACATCATAATTACCTCAATTACTATCCCACATCTAATAGTACCCAACCTTGAGGCCAAATTTAATTTTTAATCATAATTTTAGCCGAAATCTAACACTACAAACTGAACCTGAATCCCAGCCCCAAATCTACTTCAACATGAAGGGAGGCACAAAAAGCAGAGTAAATCAGCGGGTCAGGCAGCATCTCTGGAGAAAGGAAATAAGTGATGTTTCGGGTCGAGACCCTTCTTCTGACCCAACTTCGACATGTCCCGACTCAAAACCCCAAATCCGTCATTCCTCAATGCTTAAGCTTACACCCATCCTAACCCCAACTCAAATTCAAATAAAATGTAATCTTCCATTAACTATATCGATCTTACCATCCCGAACGGTCCCCAGTTTTTTGAGGTTCCAAATGAGTATTTGTTTTGCTTTGTTTAATTGAAATGTCATCTTTTTCCAACTTTATAAAATCTGCAATTAAGAAGCAAATTAAATTAAACACCAGAAAGAAATATAAAAATAAGGTTAATGTTAATCCTATTTAGAGAAAGTCATGCATAATTAAGATGATATTCTAAATGTAACCTCATCCACAAAACTCCACCTGCAGAACATGCTGCTGATTTGGCACGTAAAGACATTGCCTGCACAGTACTGGGTCACAGGACCAGATTCAGTGTGTGGCCTTAGATGGGTAGCAGTGGGATTGATGGAGAGGTAATGCAGTCTGTGCATTGCTCTGAAATTAGACTATTGCTTCCTTGGTTCATTCGCCAGTAATCCTTGCTGCACTATGAACAAGAGATTGGGGCTTCCTAATTAGCCATGCCTTGACAAACTCTGAGCACCTACTCCTTAATCAGACATGACTCTAATGAGTTCTCTTGTAACCTTGTTACGCCAAAAGCGTGGTGACTCTTTGTGTATTTTATACAGAAATAAAGAATTTTCCAGCACCTAGGTACTCGTGACAATGAAGTATCATTGAATCATTGAATCATTTCACAAAGGGAAGCAGCTGAAAATTACCGTAAGTCCGCTCTCGCTGTTTCCCCTCTGAAATGGTCAGTTTGTACGAGCCGCTGAACTTGCCCGTCTCCTCCCCCCGGTGCTCCAGGGGGATGTTGAACGTGATCTCATTGGAGCCGGCTTGCAGAGCAATGCAGCCCTCACCTGGGCAGCAAAATACAAGGCAAAGTCTCAGCGTTATGCACCGTGTTGGGAGTAATGTGAATCACTTCGGATCTCCATGGAAAAAGCAAGGCAACAAACACTTTAGTTCTCTTTCTCGAAGAACAGGAAAATCTGCACAAACCATATTAATAAATGTTATTCCTATTTACAATCATCAAAAAGGAGGCCGCTCAGCCCATCCTTCTAATGCTGGTTCTTTCAATTCATCTCACTTCCTTGCCCTCCTCATTTGCTTGTCATATTTTTGCTATTGAAGTATTTACCCAATTCCTTTTTACAAGTTTTTCTTCCATCTCCTTGCTCCACCTTTCAATCAATCAATGTTGTTGTGTGAAATAATATTTCCTTCTCTTTTAAAGCAAAATGACTCCACACTCACCCACCTCTGAGCTGCTGGTACAAGGCTCAGCACCCGCTTGGCCTTCCCTACACACACACTTTGGCCACTGTTCCAAATTGCACATGCATATCCCACAGCCTGAACAAATTACCCGTCATTGATCAATGCTTAAGCTTACACCCAACTCAAATTCAAATAAAATGTAATCTTCCATTAACTATATCGATCTTACCATCCCAACATAGCAGCTCAGTTATGCATTTTCCCTTTTACAGCAGAACACAATTGCAGGCACCATCACCTAAGGCAAGTCATTATCTTGTGGAGGAAACAGTAATCCTCATAAATGATCTCTCCCAATAACACAGTTGGGCGATGATTGTGAAAGTATAAAATATGGCTGCACATCCATGCCAAACCCTCCTTCTAATTCCCCATGTTTCCAGACCTCACAATGTCTTTTGATTTATAGGTGGCAACAGTGAAAGAAGCAGCCACTTATCCTTTCCCCAGAACATAACTCTTGTGTGTTCTCCTTTCAGATGACTGGAGCTGCAAAGTGGATAGATGACAGTAGAAGGGTAAGAGTGTAGGCACACACACAAATGTTACCACCCCCTACCCCCATCTCATCACCAGAAGTGCTAATACTACATCTACTGTTCGCTGAGCTTCAGTGTGGCAGCGGTGCCTCACTGTGCGCCAACTCTGCCTACTTCTGGTGGCCATTAGCGCTGTATGCACTGGCTATCTCAACAACAGAACCACCAGCACGACTTGCACCCAAATGTGGCTCAGTGGACAAACAACACCTGTAGCTCCCAAAAGCAGCTGAATTTTGAGTTCTTGCTTTGAATCACATGGGAGAAAGCTTCTGTCAGCACCGAAGATGCCAAGGGATGCGTGGCCACATTGTAATAAATCCCCGGCAGGCAGGGCCTGCCTGAAGCCGATTGGACCAATTACTCCCATTTGGGCCCCGCACCTAAGTAATCTACTCGCGGCTCAGGTAGATCTATGTCGGGTGGAGGGGGGAGAGAGGGGTGGAGAGAGAGTAGAGGGGCGGAGGGGGAAGAAAGGAGTAGAAGGGGAGGGGAAATGGAGAAGGGGAAGGTGGGTCCCCTCAAGGTTCCGGGGCAGCGCTCCCACCCCTCCAGTCGCTGTGCTTCACGCACACAGCCCCGGCTCCCCCCCCTCTCTCTCTCCCCAGGAAGACGTGGTGAACAATACACGGGCCGGGGGTTGGAGCAACCTTTGCCTCAGCTCACACCTGTCCGCCCGGACCCCGGCATCTGCTCCTGACGCCGGCCCTCTCCTTTCCTTCTCTCCTCCCCTTCTATCCCTCCCTTCCCTTCTTCCCTCGCTCCCTCCCACACACACACATTACACACAGACAACTAACACACACACACAACTACGTTAGGATGGGGTAGAAGCCCAAAGGGTAGGATGGGGCTGAAGCCCAAAATGTAATGCCTGGACCAGTTTTTCGCCAATAGTTATTGGTTTTCCAGGATCTAGTTAATTCTTTTTTTTGTCATTTCACAGTCACTAAAACAAGTGGTATTATAACTATGTACTTTTCAGAGGTGATCTGCAGATTTTGTTTGTTACTTGTAGGCTTACATGTATGCAATTTTATATTAAAATGTAGCTTAGATCTGTTTGGTCCATTAACTCGCAGGCACATTCTAAGCGCACATTTTGATTACCTTCCATTTTGCCATAGAGATATAAAGTCTATAATAGACTCTATTTGTATTTCTATGATTCTACAGACCTTGGCTGGGAACCTGGGGCTCACCATAATTGTTCCCAATTGGGCCCCACACCTCCTAAGGCCAGCCCTGCCGGCAGGTACTGACCGCAGCATCTCCAGCCCATGGTTCCACCGACACACATTGCCCCACGCCATTAGAAATATGCTCTTTGTCTTTGTTATCCTCTCCCACCCTCACTGCAATTTAAAACCATCTTGTTTTCTCTCTTTCCCAATTCTAAAGAGAGGTCATTGACCTGAAATATTAACTCTGTTTCGCTTTCCACAGATGCTTCCCGACCTGCTCGGTGTTTATTTTTTAATCAAGAAATAGAGGGATGGGACTCAACAGGGCCACATGGTCTCCCATTGTCAGGTTTCCCCACACTCCTTGCTGCACCACTCTGCACAGACAGTGAGGTCTCCACCTGGTATCCCAAGGGTAAGAACTGCTGTAAGGACCGTCGCTGCACATTGGGTCGGTCTGTCCACATACACTTTGTGCTTACCGTATGATTCATAGCTATCGGTAGACTTGACACAGATGAGGATGTGTTGGTCCAATAAATACTCCGGGTCAGAGATAATAGGTATTAACTGTAGGGAGGTGAGAAAGAGACAGTATAAATTGCAGGCAATAAACAACGAGATCCAAGAGATGGAACAATTAATATTTCATATGTTGATATGTTTCATTTATATCTTTTATCCCCCACTTTCAAAGGCATTGACTCCTGCTGGGGAATGGCTTCTGGACATTCAGGTTGCCCTGAACAATCTATCAGCTGTCGAGCCACAGCTGTTAGTCCAGTTGTAGCATTGGTGCTGCCATTTTGCCTTACACTATCCATTAAACAATGCCAGGCCTCCAGCTAGGATTCTTGTAGCATACAATCTGAAGAAGGTTCTCGATCCAAAACGTCACCCATTCCAGAGATGCTGCCTGTCCCGCTGAGTTACACCAGCATTTTGTGTCTAACCTTCACATAGAGGTAATACTTGTTCAGGGAGAAATACTCTGACCTGAAGCTCAGTTTGCTCATTCTGTGAGACGTTTAAGCTTCAGAAAGGGCACTTGCACCACAACTGGTGCAGCCACAACTTCAACCTCCTTGATCTACGCGATCTCACAGTTCCAAATATTTTAACTCCCCTTCCCATCCCCATACCGACCTTTCTGTCCTGGGCTTCCTCCACTGTCAGAGTGAGGCCACATACAAATTGGGGGAACAGCACCTCATATTTTGCTTGGGCAGCTTACAACCCAGTTGTATGACCATTGATTTCTCAAATTTCAAGTAATGCCTGCATTCCCCCTTCACCCCCCCCCCCCCCCCCCTCCCCCTTCCCTCCTCCACTGCCCTAGTCATTCTACTAGATACACTGTTCGCATCCTTGTATCCCTTTGTGATCACCTTCCCCAGCCAACAATGGGCCAGTATGTGCTCCGCCCTTCCTTGGTCTTCTGTTGCCAGCCCTGCCGGCCTTTTCATACCTCCAATTCCCTTTGCTCTACTTTCAGTCTGAAGAGGGGTCCCGACACAAAACATCACCCATCCTTTTTCTCCAGAGATGCTGCCTGTACCGCTGAGTTACTCCAGCTCTTTATGTGTAACTTTAACCTTACTGAAAGGTGAAGACCATGCTTACAGGCCCCCATGATGTTTGTTATTTGCTGGCTTCAAGATCAGCTATAATTAGTCCTATCATTCTATCCATGTCTGTGTCTCAATCGGTTACTGGAGGATAGGACAGTTGATTATTAAAAAACAGATTTCTTAGAAAGATGAAATGCCAAACTCATTCATTGATAACAATAATTAGGAGCTCAGCTAGTTCTGGTTACCTCAGGGGGAGTACTCCATGTGACTGCAAGGTTCTCATCTCTCAACTCCTGGTTCTCACCTTCAGCACTCTTTACAGGATCTAGAAGAAGCACAAAGCTAGTTTAGGTTCTCTCCTGATGCAGAATGAAACCTACAGAAGTAGCCAAGGTAGACAAAAAAGCTGTAGAAACTCAGCGGGTGAGGCAGCATCTATGGAGTGAAGGAATAGGCGATGTTTCGGGTCGAGACCCTTCTTCAGACTGATGACGGGGGGGGGGGGGGGGGGGGGGGGGGCGCGGGAAAAAGAAAGGAAGTGGCGGAGACAGTAGGCTGTGGGAGATCTGGGAAAGGGATGGGAAGGAGGGAGACAGCAAGGACTACCTGAAATTGGAGAGGTCAATGTTCATACCGCTGGGGTGTAAAATACCCAAGTGAAATATGAGGTGCTGCTCCTCCAATTTGCGGTGGGTCTCACTCTGGCCATGGCGGAGGCCCAGGGCAGAAAGGTCGGATTCGGAATGGGAGGGGGTGTTGAAGTGATGAGCCACCGGGAGATCAGGTTGGTTATTGCAACTGCTGACCTCGCTGCCAACTATATTACAGAAGTAGCCAGATACTTTTCCTGAAGCCTCAATGACCAGATCAATGTGAACAGACCCTACTCACCCAATAAAACATAGAAGGCAACCATCTGCCATCCATCGATAACATTGGCAATGGTTCTGTTACTGGTCTTACTATGACATGGAAAAGGCCATTCAACCCATCAGGACTCTGCTAGATGCCAGCAGAGCAATCCCACCAATAATATTTTTCTTCTTTTTCTCCACAGATCTGCAACATATTCTCCCACATTTACAGTATCCATTAACTCCCCTTTTTTTTCCACTTACCTACACTTAAGGCTCATTTACAGCAGCCAATTAATCTACTTGCTCTTGTTTGGGTGTGGGAGAAGCACATGGTCATGGAGAAGACGGACACATCACATTGACATTGCCAAAGGTCAGGATCAAACCTGGGTTGTGTTGATTGGGAGACAACTGAGCTAGCTGCAGTGTCATCATTCCCTGGCGGGATCTCTGGCAAGGAGACAATGGATGATGGTGGTGGGGGGAGGACATTTCACAGGCACATTTGAAATTTCAATAAAGAAGAAAATTGAATGAAACTATTTAAATCGCTTTTGGAAAGAAAAAGTTGTTTAAATTGAACCATTTCTGCAAGGTCCTGGCAGCAATGTACAATGCAAATGGAAACAGACCAGCCCTGCACACCAAGTCCAAGTAAAGATCTCCATCTGCTGTGTTGGTTGGGTTTGAATTTTTTTGGGGGGGGGGGGTCAATGAGAGGCGGCATTGAAAGTTAGACTCAAGGATGGTCTGGGTTTTAGTCATGTGATCTGCTGAGAGGGAACATTGATTAAATAAGGCCTCCCTGCTATGCATCCAAAATTAAGCAGGTCTCCTTTAACCTGCACCTACGCAAACCTCGGCTTGCTTTGGCACAAATGGCCTTTGGTCTCCATGGGCAGTGAACGCTCAAATAGTGGGCACGTGATGTCAATGCATGTCCGATGCCATTGGTTCATATGCGTGTCAGAGGTTATGGGGGAAAGCAGGAGAATGGGGTTGAAAGGGAGATAGATCAGCCATGGTCTAATTCTGTTCCTAGAACGTTTGATGTCACTGCAACATTCGGCTCAGAACAAGTTTCCCAAATTGCCTGACCTGAATACAATGGAGCAGTTTATGTTAAATGACAGGATTTCAGAATGAACTGCTTTGCTTAATGTATGAACCTGCGACACTGTGCAAAGTACTTCTGCTTCAATTGCAATTTGTGAAATAATTTCATGTTATAAGTAAAGGTATAAAACCGCATACAGATCTAGATGCACAGCAATAGACAGAGGAATACACAGCATCCACTTTCACACTTGGGTGAGAGCCTCTTCTAGGAGCATTCTTACTTTCTAAGCAGCTGGAGTGGAATTCAATGAAGAACTTTGTCTTGGATTTAGTTTTCAATGTGGCTTCACACTTGAGGAAATTGATTGTGCCTGGAGAGTCAGCATTGTTGGGGTCTGAGGAGTAAAGTTGACAAGTTAGTGAGATATTAATCATCAACCTCAATCATTATGTTAGTGGCTGTGCATACCACCTTTCATTCTCATTACTCTGGGATTGTAGTTTTCCTTCATAGATTTACAGAGGCAGAGCAATGATGGAAACCATTTATAGGCACAAAATGCTGGAGTAACTTAGTGAGTCAGGCAGCATCCCTGGAAAAAATGAATAGGTAATGTTTTGGGTTGAAACCCTTCTTCAGACTGAAAAAGTCTGAAGAAGGGTTCTGATCCGAAACGTCACCCATTCCTTTTCTCTGGAGATGTTGCCTGACCCGTTGAGTTATTCCAGCATGTTGTGTCTATCTTCAGTATAAACCAGCATCAGCAGTTCTATTTTATCTCTCCCCCTTAACTCTCCCAACCACCCCATCCTCTGCCGTATAAACACACCTTGTCCTGGACCATCTATCTCCTCATGACTCTGATTCTTGATATAGAAGTGTAGTCTGTCTTCCTGTACTTCATCCATTTGCTACTTTTCATGTGAAAGTTTAGGATTACAAAATGTGTTCTACAGAGAACACCTTCATACAAGAGGTAGTTAAAATGAAGACACTCAGTTCTCTGCTCCCATTGTCTTCTCACCATTAGCAGGGGAGCAGGGAAGCAAGACCTTTTGAGGCTCAATCTGAACCAATTGTCTAAACTAAGGACATGGATCAGAAGATGGTTAGGGATGTAGTTTAATTTTAGGTTTCTTTACAAAGGAGATTTAAGCCTGGTTTGTCTGGGCTTTTCCTGTTACTCTGCAGAGCTGCTCTCATTCCCAATCGCCCCCAGCTCCCACCTACAGCCTTTGCTGTTGAATTTCATCACATATAAGTCAGGGAGTGGGCAAGACCGGGTTCCAGCTGCAATGTGGCCCAGACCACAGGGGATTCTGCTGGTTTATGAATAACGTAACAAGGAGCATAAAGAAAGCAAGGTTAAGCCATTCTCAAGCCTGTTCTATCACTCAACAAAATCACATGAGAATAGGTCAGGTGTGATGTTCCACCAGACCAACATTCCCATATACCTTGATTCCTTTAAATACAGATATCTTTCAATCTTGACTGAAGGATCTCAACCCAATACGTCACCCATCCACTCCCTCTACTGATGCTGCCTGACCCACTGAGTAACTCCAGCACTTTGTGCTTTGCTCAAGATTCTAGCATCTGCAGTTTGTTGCGCCTCCAATCTATCAATCTTTATTTTGAATACAGTCTATATCTGATCCTCCACAATCCATTTGGACTGAGAATTAAAAAAAATTGTCACCCTCCAGAAGAATTTTTCCTCAGCTCAGACCGAGCTGGCTGATCCGTTATTTTATTCCACATTCAGCGAGTGTCTAAATTCTGTTAATCTTTGGTGCTGGCCTGAAAGTAGCCGTGAGTTAGCACAACAGCTACTAACCGGTTTTAGAAACAAACTGTGTCGACACGCCCACCTCAAAGGTTGCAAACACTGGTGAATGATCGCTGGTGACAATATCCGTGGTGCAGCCTGCAGTGGAAAAACAACAGTTAGACAACAAATCTTTATCACGGTAACTGCACTTTGCGTGTGTTAAAGTAGGAGTAGACTGAATGGGCCAAATGGCCTAATTCAGTTCCTATAACTTATAGAAACATAGAAATATAGAAAATAGGAGCATGAGTAGGCCATTTGGCCCTCCGAGCCTGCACCACCATTCAATATGATCATGGCTGAATATCCAACTCAGTATCCCGTACCTGCCTTCTCTCCATACCCCCTGATCCCTTTAGCCACAAGGGCCACATCTAACTCCCTCTTAAATATAGCCAATGAACTGGCCTCAACTACCTTCTGTGGCAGATAATTCCAGAGACTCACCACTCTCTGTGTGAAAAATGTTTTCCTCATCTCAGTCCTAAAGGATTTCCCCCTTATCCTTAGACTGTGACCCCTTGTTCTGGACCTCCCCAACATCGGGAACAATCTTCCTGCATCTAGCCTATCCAACCCCTTAAGAATTTTGTAAGTTTCTATAAGATCCCCCCTCAGTCTTCTAAATTCTAGGAGTACAAGCCAAGTCTATCCAGTCTTTCCTCATATGAAAGTCCTGACATCCCAGGAATCAGTCTGGTGAACCTTCTCTGTACCCCTTCTATGGCAAGAATGTCTTTTCTCAGATTTGGAGACCAAAACTGTACGCAATACTCCAGGTGTGGTCTCACCAAAACCCTGTACAACTGCAGTAGAACCTCCCTGCTCCTATACTCAAATCCTTTCGCTTTGAATGCTAACATACCATTTGCTTTCTTCACTGCCTGCTGCACCTGCATGCCTACTTTCAATGACTGGTGTACCATGACACCCAGGTCTCGTTGCATCTCCCCTTTTCCTAATCGGCCACCATTAAGATAATAGTCTACCCTCCTGTTTTTGCCACCAAAGTGGATAACCTCACATTTATCCACATTATACTGCATCTGCCATGCATTTGCCCACTCACCCAGCCTATCCGTCACCTTGCAGCCTCCTAGCATTCTTCTCACACCTAACACTACCCCCCAGCTTAGTGTCATCCACAAACTTGAAGATGTTGCATTCAATTCCCTCGTCCAAATCATTAACATATATTGTAAATAGCTGGGGTCCCAGCACTGAGCCTTGCAGTACCCCACTAGTCACTGCCTGCCATTCTGAAAAGGACCCGTTTACTCCTATGCTTCCTGTCTGGCAGCCAGTTCTCTATCTACATCAATACTGAACCCCCAATACCGTGTGCTTTAAGTTTGTATACTAATCTCTTATGTGGGACCTTGTCGAAAGCCTTCTGAAAGTCTAGATATAACACATCCACTGGCTCTCCCTTATCCACTCTGCTAGTTACATCCTCGAAAAATTCTACAAGATTCGTCAGACATGATTTACCTTTCGTAAATCCGTGCTGACTTTGTTTAATGATTTCACCACTTTCCAAATGTACTGCTATCCCATCTTTAATAACTGACTCGAGCAGTTTCCCCACTACCGATGTTAGACTAACTGGTCTGTAATTCCCCGTTTTCTCTCTCCCTCCTTTTTTTAAAAGTGGGGTTACATTAGCTACCCTCCAATCCTCAGGAACTACTTCAGAATCTAAGGAGTTTTGAAAAATGATCACTAATGCATCCACTATTTCTGTGGCTACTTCCTTGAGTACTGTGGGATGCGGACTATCTGGCCCTGCGGATTTATCAGCCTTTAATCCATTCAATTTACCCAACACCACTTCTCGGCTAACCTGGATTTCACTCAGTTCCTCCACCTTATTTGACCCCCGGTCCCCTGCTATTTACGGCAGATTATTTATGTCTTCCTTAGTGAAGACAGAACCAAAGTAGCTATTCAATTGGTCTGCCATGTCCTTGTTTCCCATGATCAATGCACCTGTTTCTGACTGCAAGGGACCTACATTTGTTTTAACTAATTTCTTTCTCTTCACATATCTATAAAAATGTTTGCAGTCAGTTTTTATGTTCCCTGCCAGTTTTCTTTCATAATCTATTTTTCCTTTCCTAATTAAGCCCTTTGTCCTCCTCTGCTGAACTCTGAATTTCTCCCAGTCCTCTGGTAGGTTGCTTTTTCTGTAAATTTGTATGCTTCATCTTTGGTTTTTATACTATCCCTGATTTCCCTTGTTATCCATGGATGCACTACCTGCCCTGATTTATTCTTTTGCCAAACTGGGATGAACAATTGTTGTAGTTCATCCATGCAGTCTTTAAATACCTTCCATTGCACATCCACTGTCAACCCTTTAAGAATCACTTGCCAATCTATCTTGGCCAATTCACTTCTCATACCTTAAAAGTTACCTTTGTTTAAGTTCAGAACCCTTGTTTCTGACTTAATTATGTCACTCTCCATCCTAACGAAGAACTCAACCATATCACTCTTGCCCAAGGGGCCCCACACAACAAGACTGCTAACTAATCCTTCCTCATTACTCAATACCCAGTCTAGAATAGCCTGCTCTCTCGTTGGTTCCTCTACATGTTGGTTTAGCAAACTATCCCGCATACATTCCAAGAAATCCTCTTCCTCAGTATCCCTGCCCATTTGATTCACCCAATCTATATGTAGATTGAAGTCACCCATTATAACTGTTTTACCCTTGTTGCACGCATTTCTAATTTCCTGTTTGATACCATCCCCAACTCCACTACTACTGTTAGGTGGCTTGTACACAACTCCCACTAGCGTTTTCTGCCCCTTAGAATTTTGCAGCTCTACCCATATCGCTTCCACATCCTCCAAGCTAATGTCCTTCCTTTCTATTGCATTAATCTCCTCTTTCACCAGCAACGCTACCCCACCTCCCTTTCCTTTCTGTCTATCCCTCCTGAATATTGAATATCCCTGGATGTTCAGCTTCCAGCCTTGGTCCCCCTGGAGCCATGTCTCCATGATCCCAACTATAGCATAGTCATTAATAGCTATCTGCACATTCAACTCATCCACCTTATTACGAATGGTCCTTGCATTGAGACACAAAGCCTTCAGACTTGTTTTTACAACACTCTTACTCCTTATACAATTATGTTAACAAGTGGTCCCTTTTGATTTTTGCCCTGGAAACCCACCACCTCTTTTTCTCTGTTTATTATTTTGTTCTTCTTTCCCCCCTACTTGTTGGGTCTGAGTGCTTCCCTTCTCTGCCTCCTGCCTCAGACCCTGTCTACTGGCTTTCTCTATTTGAGTCCCTCCCCCCAACCGTTCTAGTTTAAAGTCCCCCCGGTAGCCTTTGCAAATTTCCCTGCCAGGATACTGGTCCCCCTCGGGTTGAAGTGCAACCCGTCCTTTTTATACAGATCACTCCTTCCCCAAAAGAGGTTCCATTGATCCAGAAACTTGAATCCCTGCCCTCTACACCAGTCCTTCAGCCAGGCATTTATGCTCCACCTTGCTCCATTCCTACTTTCACTGTCGAATGGCACAGGAAGTAATCCTGAGATTGTTATGTTTGCGGTTCTTTTCCTTAACTCTCTTCCTAACTCCCTAAATTCTCCTTTCAGGATCTCTTCTCTTTTTTTACCTATGTCATTGGTACCAATATGTACCACGACCTTATGAGACCTGAGACCCTCAGAATTATTTTTTGAAATGCTGTGGAAAATGTCACTGTGCAATTGAAAATAGATTTAATCTCAAGTACAGTAACATTTCATCCATTTCCCCAGTGCCTTGCAGGAAAATTGATCCCTGATTTTCCAGCAAGATTTTCATTAACTCCATCAATGATGTTCATTAATAATTTAATTGAGACAAATGCACTCAAAAATCCACTGTTTCTTCTGGTATGGGCTGTTTAGTTCATGTGTCCGCAATGACTTATTATAGAGTTTGCTTCTTGTTTTTCCAGCCACATTTCTGGGATTAAGGTAGAGCTCAATGTCATGCAATATGTACACAAAATACACTGGATAATATTGGTCATGCCCAAACAATATCTCACTTGGAAGCCGCACCATCTAATTTTGAGATGGATGGGTTTTCAATGGGAAATGGTTGCTAGCACATGAAAACATGAATAAAGCAACTTTCCTATGTGATTTGCACATAGAAAATGGATGCTAGCAGGTCCAATTTCTCAGCTAAGACGGGCAGGATTCAGGACTATTTCAAATTCCACATTGTGAGTAAATGGTCTTATAAATGTATAACTATCTTTTGTTTGTAGAAATTGTTTATAGGGTTTGAGAGATACATTGTCTACTGCTATCTCTGTGCATCTGTAAAATGCAATATTATGAATAACCTGGGTTTGGCTGCCAACATTTGTGCGTTTAAGTGCAGGTCCTTTCACACTGGGGCTTACGGACTAGACAACATGGTTGCCTTAATACTAGATTTTCTTGTTTACTATGTATCCAATGTTCTTCCACGTGAATTATGGGACCTTTTAAGGAGCCGTATTAAATGCAAGCAGTTTCAGGTCAAACAGATACAAAACGTCCTTACCATATGACTGACACATTACATGAACGTTGGGGTAACTCTTCCACAGCACACGATCACACCAGGATGGCAGGTTGTACTTTAGCTGGGGACAGAGAAATTATCACTAATTGCCAGGACCCATCCTTGCCAACATGCGCCCCCACATTCAACTGTCACTAATCCAATTTCCAGGTGATTTTCTCCCAATACCACAATTTGTTAGATCTCCAACAACACCAACAGCATCTAATCTCAAGACCTTGGGCAGTGATAAAAAATTGCAAAATTGCTCAAGTTTTATACACAGATATCCAACACTGGATACATGTTTATGAGGAACAGTGAGGAAGTGACTGTGTGGAGTATTCCTAACCAACACCAGGAGACTATGAGACAGGACGACAAAAGAAAGAAGATACTAAGTAATGGCTGATCTATAAGTAAGTATACAAATATTTTTATAGTTAACTAGACCAAGTGGGACCCGTTGGGTCCCGTCCCTCGGGGTGACGTCACTTGCAGCGCGTGAAAGGGCACCGAGGGAGCCCAGCCAGCCAGAAAGCCGAAGAGCCGAGCCAGCCAGCTGAGTCTTTTGAATAACCGGGGGGAATGGGGATGGGGGAGTGGTTGTGGGGGTGACATAACTCGCAGTAAGTCGAAGAAGGGCGCATGGAGCAGACCCATTGTGACGTCATCAGCGAAAGACAATGGTTTTTGAATTCAAAGTTTTTTCAGATTTTTGAACATTTTCTGTATTAACTTGAGAAATAATGCATGAAATTTTCAGATAAGGTGATTTTGGACTCCACGGCAAAAATCTCTACCGGAATATGTAAAAATGTTACCGTTACCGCATTGTTTTTTCGCGGAGATGTGATTACACACAAACACACAAACAAATAAATATACATCCAAGATCAGAGTTTTATAAGTATAGAGATATAGGGAGTCCCAATTGGCATATAGGGAATCCCAATGCCCCAAGATGAATCATATCAACGAATGAATGGAAACCTTTAAACTTCAAGCAACCTGATTCACTTGTTCCATATAAATAGTGGGGATGCAGGTTTGGAAAATACATGCGACAAAGCTAATTTAGGATAATGAACCAGGAAGATGTGTGAGCAAAGGAGTTGCTGCATGGATAGGATAGAGGGAGCTGGCCTCTTCATATAACCCTTGTTATCCAGGCCCCTTGGTTTGTTCAGTAGGACAGATTTCTAATCAGTGAGCCACAATCCTACTGAATGATGAAATGGGTTTGAGTGATTGAAACCCTTAGATATGACAGATTAGACAATAAAAAAGTTTCTTAATATTGAATGGTGTAGAAATAATTTTATTCTGTGTCTATCCATGGAATCATTGACTAGGCACTGTAAAGGGAGTTCAATTCTGCTTTCATTCATCTAATACTTCAGCTCGGAGTTTCATAACGCACTGTACAATGAGCGAACTGCATTTCTCCACCAGGCTATGTCGAAAGAGTGCAAAGAAAGCTTAATTCTGTGAGCAGTCCATGCTCAACCTGTCCTGAGAAAGTACAATGGGACAATGGAGAAGAAGCCTCACCCTGCATCAAACTTAAAATGGAGAGAGTTTCATTGCCATGTTCAAAATCAGTGTGGAAAATGCAAGTAGTAGAAAGAGCAACATTTCTGATACTCACTCCTGTGGCCTTCTGTTTGGTGTAGGTGTATACGTCCCTCTTGTCACGTTCATACCGGTAGGTTGGAGGAAAAGTAATCTCTTCTTCTTCTGCAACATGAAAAACGCTATCTTAATTTTGTAATGAGAGCACATACAGTGTTGGAATGTAATTATTCCTATAACAAATCAACTGGAGCAAGTTCCATAATTCACACAAAGAATGTTTCCAGATATAGTTTAGTTTAGGGACACAGTGTGGAAACTGGCCCTTCGGCCCATCGTGTTCGCGCCGGCCTGAGATGACCCGTACACTAGTTCCATCCTACACACCAGGTACAAATTATAGAAGCCAATTGACCTACAAACCTGTATGTCTTTGGAATGTGGGAGGAAACTGGAGCACCCAGAGAAAACCCACACAGTCACAGGGAGAACATACATACTCTATACAGACAGCACCTGTAGTCAGGATCGAACCGGGGTCTCTGGCGCTGTAAGGCAGCAACTCTACCATTCCGCCACTGTCATATCTGCCCGAAAGTGCTGTCCATAATGTTTATTTCTCTTCTGTATCCTACCCATTCAAATTTCTGTTGTTTAAGCATTTATTATTTTTAATGTTAAAAAGCATTATAGATTCTGCTTTGACTATTACTTCCAGCACTGCATTTAACCTCAATAAGCTATTACATTAAAATTTGCCTGAATGCTCCTTGTTCTCTTTTGCTCTCTTTGACACAGCTTCCCGATCCTGAATATATCTTCCTTCCCCCCTGCTTCCCACCCCTCGTCCCTTGCAACATGTTCTTACGGAACTGGAGGAAAACCTTCTTGTCATTCTTCTCGATCGTCAGTTGGTCCTTGGCCAACAGTTCCTGGTACTGCTGCTGCTTGATCTTCTCTACAATATTCTCAGCTTCCTGCAAAATAGAGACTTTGCATCAAAATGGCACCCTACACCAAAATGCCCCAGTCTTCAAATAGTTTTATCACCTGGAATTATAACAATAACATGGGACACTCCAATGAGATTTGTGGAAATCCCATAAATAGTGCATCTTCAGTTGTGAAGTTGCCAAAACACTGCTGTCTGCTTCCCCTGAGTAATATAGTACTGTGGATAGACACAAAATGCTGGAGTAACTCAGCACGACAGGCAGCATCTCTGGAGAGAAGGAATGGGTGATGTTTTGGGTCAAGACCCTTCTTCAGACTGAGGGCCAAGAGAAAGGGAAATTAGAGATATGGAAGGGTAAGGTGTGAAAATGACCGTTCGAAGCAGACGATCATAAGATCATGTGATAGCAGACAGGGCATTCAGGCCCATCAAGTCTACTCTGCCATTCAATCATGGCTGATCTATCTCTCCCTCCTAAACCCATTCTCCTGTGTTCTCCCCATAACCTCTGATGATGATCATAGAAATGCAGAATGGTTCATTGTTAGCTGAAGGGAACAACGAGGCATCCAATCAGTAAAATTAATCAGGAGAGAGAAACTAGTTGGAGAACTGGGGTGGGACAGGGACGGAGAGAAGGAAAGCAAGGGATACTTGAGTTAGTGTCAGTAAAATGTTCCTCATCATCTATTGTAAGTTTTTGCAGCTGCCAGTATTCAGTCTCACCGGTGTAATTGCTGCCGCTGTAAGGGGGCATATGCAGTACAAGCGCCATTCTTCTAGGTACATGAGAGAGATGTTACTACCAGTGATTGGGTTGGGATAGGTTGTAGGAGAATGTGGGGGTGAGGGTGGCCTGAAAGGCTGATGATGAACATCCACATGTTCATTGTGCAAGGAAACCACTGTGATCCTCCAAACTATAGCTTGGACTAGTTGGCATGAGGTTACCAGGGAGAATGCAGCAAGGCCAGAAGTGCAGTCATTAAATGTCTGCAATTTAGGGAATCCAGTATATTGTCAACACTGTCCTTTCACACGCCAGGATGGGTTAATACAGTGGGTCACACACTGTGATTTCACACTCTCGGACTGTGTGATACAGTGGATCGCTTATTGTAATGTCACACATCGGGACTGATAGAAGACAGAGGGTTGTGGTGCAAGAACATATTCAGGCTGGAGATCTGTGACCAGTGGTGTTCCACAGCGATCTGTGCTGGAGTGACTCAGCGGGACTTGACAAAATATTACATACTAATTACTTGCTGAGACAACAATGTCCTGCCTTTAAGAGACTCCTACAAGGATACCATTATATAGATTTCATCTGATTTGTGTGGTTGCATGAGCAGACCACCATCATGTTTGATAGACACAAAATGCCAGAGTAACTCAATGGGATAGGCAGCATCCCTGTTTTAAGACTCGTCACATCAAAATTGAACCTTTGCATGAACAAGCACGCACACGTATACAGGGTATGATGGTGGCACAGTGGTCAAATTACTGAACCAGCAACCAAGTCCCCAGGACTATCAATGTTGAGATCCAAATTCAGTTCCCACCATGAGAACTGTGCAATATAAATTCAAGTAATAATTTGAAACTTTAATAACACTAAACAACAAACAACTAGTTGGTTACAAGTACCATCCAAAAGTAGTATCTGAATGTCAAAAGCGCCCCATAGACAAAAGATGCAAGACTTAAAAATGAATACGGGGAATGAAGGAATAACGTTTTGCAGCTGGAACGTTAAAGGTATTAATGAACCAATTAAGAGAGGTAAAGTATTAGCACATTTAAAAGCAATTAAAGCTGATGTAATTTTTATTCAAGAAACTCATTTAAAAAAAGATGCTGAGCATAGGCTGAAAGCTAAATGGATAGATAAAACATATCATTCTTCTTTTACACACAAATCAAGAGGTGTAGCAATATTATTTCGTAAAGGCATTTTATTCAAACATACATCAACTATAACTGATAACGATGGCAGATACATTATTGTAATAGGAGAATTAAACGCACAAAAAATGATTTTTGTTAATGTATATGGACCAAACTTTGATTGTCCATTGTTTTTCAAGAAAATATTTAACAATATCCTGGAAATAACACATTATAACCTAATAATTGGAGGAGATTTAAATTGTACATTAGATCCTTACTTAGACAGATCTACAAGACAAAGGAAAATTAAATCCCATTCCAGTGACTTATTAAATGCATATATGGAAACTACTAATATTAAAGATGTTTGGAGAGTAGAAAATCCAACTGGACGAGAATACTCCTTTTATTCACCGGTACATAAAACCTACTCAAGAATAGATTACTTTTTGGTCGATGCCAAACTTATTTCACTCACTTATAATTCTAAATATCACAATATTATAATTTCAGATCGTGCACCTTTAACATTTAAGATTAAAATAAATGGTAAAACAGAAAAACGGGGACAATTTAATCCACAAATTTTAAAAAACAAAATAACTCAGGATTATATTACAGAACAGATCAAGATTTTCTTTGAAATAAATGATAAACCGGAAATATCTTGTTCCTTATTATGGGAAACTTTTAAAGCATATCTCCGTGGAATTATGATTTCCTCTCAAGCATTTTATAATAAAAAGAATCGAAGGGATCAACAGGAACGGGAAAAGGAGATTAAACAATTAGATACGGAGAATGCAGCTAATCCATCCATAATAATACATAATAAAATTGCAGCACTGAAATATAAACTAAATAAAATATATTCAGATCAAGTTGTAAAACTTTATCAATGCACTAAACAATTACAGTTTGAATTTGGAGATAAACCTCAAAAATTATTGGCTCGCCAATTAAGGAAGATGGAGGGAGAAAAAATAATCCATAGGATTAAATCACATAATGGCGAACTTTGCCTGTGAAGATGGCTGCAATCGTCTTACTTTTCCTCATTGGAGAACATATTATTTATCATCCCAAAGGGCAGGTAGCTACTCCAAGGTCCACACCCAGTGTTTCTCTGTTACTGGAACACACTCTGCAGTCTTTGTCATGTCGTTTCATTTAGAAGATGAGCATCTGTGTGAGGGAAGTGGGATTCAAGACCCAGAGTACCACTAAACTCAGAAGCTCATCACCCTGCCTCACTCTGCCTTTCTTAGAGACTCCACACTATAGGCGACCCAATTAAAATGTCTGTTCCTTCCTATATCATCGTATAATTTCCTGGCTTTATTTTAGGTCATCACACAACAGTTCTCATTGCAGCATCAGAGGGATTTATTGGCAGAGAGGTCTTACTAAACTGTTTGTCGACCAGACACATTTTGTCTCAGTATTCTCCTCTCCATTCACCTGCATGACCGAAGCAAGAGAGGATTTCAACGAGTGAACAAGTGTTACTACCCACTGGTGCAAACCTACCATTCCACACCAGAGGTCATTGCATTTGACAGAGTACATTAAAACAATGCTCAGCCACCAGTTATGGGGGCAAATCATTCAGGCAGTGGTCCTTACAGATCACGAGTCAACCTCACTCATCTTGTACTGTTCTCGGACTTAGAAACATAGAAAAATAGGTGCAGGAGTAGGCCATTCGGCCCTTCGAGCCAGCAATGCCATTCAATATGATCATGGCTGATCATCTAAAATCAGTACCTCGTTCCTGCTTTTTTCCCATATCCCTTGATTCCTTTAGCGCTAAGAGCCAAATCTAACTCTCTCTTGAAAACATGCAGTGAATTGGCCTCCAAAGCCTTCTGTGGCAGAGAATTCCACATTCACAACTCTCTTGGTGAAGAAATTTTTCCTCATCTCAGTCCAAAATGGCCTTATTCTTAAACTGTGACTCCTTCAACATTGGGAACCTTTTTTCTGCATCTAGCCTGTCCAATCCTTTAAGAATTTTATGTTTCCATAAGATCCCCTCATCCTTCTAAATTCCAGTGAATACTAGCCCAGTCGACCCATTATTTCAACATACGTCAGTCCCGCCATTCCGGGAATTAACCTGGTGAACTTACGCTGCAGTCCCTCAATAGCAATAATGTCCTTCCTCAAATTAGGAGACCAAAATTGCACACAATACGCTAGGTGTAGTTTTACCAGGGCCCTGTACAATAGCAGTAGGACCTCCTTGCTCCTAAACTCAAATCCTCTCGCAATGAAGGCCAACATGCCATTATCTGTCTTCACTACCTGCTGTACCAACATGCTTACTTTCAATGACTGATGTACAATCACACCCAGGTCTCGTTGCACCTCCCCTTCTCCTAATCTGACACCATTCAGATAATAATCTGCCTTCCTGTTCTTACCATCAAAGTGGTTAACCTCACATTTATCCACTTTATACTGCTGCCATGCATCTGGCCACTCTCCCAACCTATCCAAGTCACCCTGCAGCCTCATAGCTTCCTATGACTTCACCCAGCCTATAGACTTCACCCAGCATGTGGTCCTCACTCAAGCCCTGGCCCTCACCTGTGTTGGGAGTTCCACTCTGTAGTTCAAGTCTCCGAGCCAGAAGAGATGTGTGAACCTGTTAGTGATATCAAATGGACTCAATTTCTTGTCTCCAAGGTTAACGAATCGCAGGATATTGATGTAGTTTTGGTTTCGTCTGTCAAAAGAGAAAAAACACAATTTACCATATAGCCATATAACCATATAACAATTACAGCACGGAAACAGGCCCTCTCGGCCCTTCCAGTCCGTGCCGACCATTTGTTTTCCCCTAGTCCCATCTACCTGCACTCAGACCATACCCCTCCATTCCCTTCACGTCCATATACCTATCCACTTTACTCTTAAATGTTAAAATCGATCCTGCCTCCACCACTTCTGCTGGAAGCTGTTTCCACACAGCCACCACCCTCCGAGTAAAGAAGTTCCCCCTCACGTTACCCCGAAACCTCTGTCCTTTAATTCTCATGTCATAATTCTCAATTTATTAAAAAACAGACTTTTCACTTCCATGTTGGGGTTTGTAAAATGTAGCAACATGTCCCGCCATATCAAACACAACTCTTTGAACAAGCTTCCATTCACTCCAATCCCCCCTGATGTTTCACAACAGCCCCACAAACATTTCCACTTCAAGTAGGTTATTGTCAATTGTCCCGAGCATGTAGGATGCAAAAGTGGGATAATATAGAACTAGTGTTGGGGAGATAGTTGGTCGGCATGGACTCAGTTGGTCGTAGGGCTTGTATCCACACTGCATCTCTAAACTAAACTAAACCAAACTAAATCACCTTTCCTTGCAGTGCATTTTCTCACAAAAGCAGCAGAGGGCAGCTTAAAATGCAAAAATGGGCAAATTTCACGAATGAACCCGACATTTAGCAGGACAGGCTGGCCTTAATCACAAGTTTTGAGAAACCTTGGACAGGCACCATTGCTGGTCATGGCCATTTAGAAGAGAAAAGCTTCCATTATATTGGGACTTACACAAATACAGGTCATCCCCAAGTGAACAACAGCCAAAGAGGTGTCATTGAAGTGTAGTCAGTCTTATAGTGCAAGAAACACAACAGGTGTTTTTCTGCATGACCTAGTCCCACCAATAGCTATGAATGATTTTGGCAAAATCAAAAGCTTGCTGTGTGGAATGATATTCCATAATCATGAGGCAGCTTCCCACAGTACTCTCAATGCAACACATCTCCAAGAGAAACTCCGCAAGACCTTTCGCCATCCAAATCAATGTCTACTTTACCATCTTATTAATTGACAGGTAACCAAAGAGCATATGCCCAACAATTGACCAGTTCATAAAGACCTACGTAACATAGTGCTTCACTATGCCATGTTCACTTCCGTCCCAATACATTTTAAAGAGATAGAAAATGCCAGCAGTGCCAAAGATGTTTCAGCAATCCAGCTGTTATCAAGCAACTGAACCATCCTACCATGAGCAGTCCTGAACTACTATCTACCTCATTGGAGACCCTTGGACTATCTTTGATCGGACTTTATGGCGTTATCTTGCACTAAACATTATTCCCTTCATCATGCATCAGTACACTGCTCGATTGTGATCATGTATTGTCTTTCCGCTGACTGGTTAGCATGCAACTAAAGCTTTTTCACTGTTCCTCGGTGCACGTGACAATAAACTGAATTAAAGATAGATTCCCCACACCTGTTGCCTCCCTCCTACCTTAGTTTCTTCCCACCTCCGGAGGTTAGGTGACTGTTGATAAATCCAATGGATGTGCCATTAAACATGAAGGACACGCCCACGGCTCCTTTATTACCTGAAAGAAATACAATCAGCAAACCTACAGTTAACTCAACCAATCAAAAGAGTAACAATCTACTTAACGTTATCAGCAGTTGGACACCACACATCGAATGACCAGCCATTCGTATACACCAAGGCTTCCTATATTTTGACCAAACAACAGAGTAGCCTAGACCCAATTATCAGTCATCTGAATATGGAGGCACCACAGCCAACTGCAGTACAGTGGTTGTTCAAAATGTGAACAGGGAAAACTGCAAACATGGTACCCACAGAATTGGCAGAGGCAGGTCATCCTTGTCCCCAAGGAACTGCCTCAGAGAAGGGAGAACCTTAACCAAACAGTGCATTGAGTCAAGTGGAGAGCTCACCTTGGGATTCTCATTGACCAAGGGAGCTGGCAATAACAAGTGGTGGCCACATTTAGTGCCACACACTAGTCATCTAAATGCCCTACTTCCCAAAAGTTCACAACTTCCCAAAGTTTGATGCAATGAATGATAAATTAGGAATAACAGTGGGTCTGGCAGCATCTTTGGAGAGCAAGGATATGTAATTAGTTTAATTTAGAGATACAGAGCGGAAACAGGCCACCCGGCCCACCGAGTCCGCACCAACCAGCGATAACCGCACAGTAACACTATCCTACACACACTAGGGACAATTTTACGTTTATACCAAGCCAATTAACCGACAAACCAGTACGTCTTTGGAGTGTGGGAGGAAATTGAAGATCTCGAAGAAAACCCACGCAGGTCACGGGGAGAACGTACAAACTCCGTACAGACAAGCACCCGTAGTCAGGATCGAACCTGGGTCTCTGGCGCTGTAAGGCAGCAACTCCACTCCCTATGCCACCGTGCCACCCACGTGAAAAAAAAACCTGAAAATAAATTTACAATGTTTTGGCTGAGACCCTTCTTCAGACTGATTGTGATGGGGGGAGGAGGGGGAAGAGAAAGCGGGAAGAAGAGGGACTGGAAAAAGCCTGGTGTGTGATAGGTATATTCTGTCTATACCAAGTCATCACAAAACCTGGTGAAGATTCATTATGTTTTAAAACAATACATCAAGTGTGTTCCCCAACATATTTCCCCAAATGTTCACAATTGTTGTACCAAGAGCATTGGCTATTCCAGTTTTGACGCTACTAGTACAAATGTGACTGATCCGGTTTTCATGTTCTGGTTTTGCCAATATAACTATCCGGATATTCCATAAGGTCTGTGTTGATATCTGTGGAGAGAAAAGGCTACTATTAGTAAGATAGCAATGAAAAATTAAGTTAATTGCTTGTGATATATTTTATTTGTTGTGCATGGGGTGTTGGGGGAGGGGTTGTTAACGGCAAGAATCCTGATAGTAAATATGTTAATACAGGTTCTATAGATGGATATTGTGGTTGAATGGATACATACCATTTATGGCCATTATTACTTTTATTTAACTTACTTAGCACTTTGCACCCTTTGTGATATATTGGATGTGTGAATGGATAACTAATTCCAACGTGATCCACAACACTTTGAAGGGTTGAACACATTTATTTCTAGTGATGTAGTTGATCTTCCTTCATCATTTGTCCAGTTTTAAGGCCCGGAATGTTATGTCAAGTAATGAAGCAAGCCTATTATTATAATGTCGTCTATAGATTGGTTATGATATGCACTATTTTGGCCAGTGTAGATTAGGTCCCAATAACTATATTCTTGCACCCCAGCAATGAATAATAGTAGAATTGGTCAAGTGTCGGATCTATTCTTGCAACAGGCACATCCATTAGATTTATCAAATCATAAGTTTTGTTCAAACTGCAAAGGGTGGTTATATGAAATTTTCATTTCCAGCTTGTATCGGAACCACCCAATCCTGATTAAAGATCAGTAACCTGCATGTAGATTATTTCTCTATCTATAAATATAGAAACTGATTGTTGAGTGTTTCAAGCATAATCTTTTTCTTTTTTATATTGGGGCACTCAAGGATTGTGTTGGCTCCAAAATTCCATCAGCACATTTTAACCTGTTCATTGGCAAGGTTTTTCTCCACTATTGGCCATGACGCGAGTATACTCAGGGGGTAGCACTGAACAGGTTAAAGTTTGGAGTAACAATGACTTAACTAGCCACTCTGCTACCCTGTTTCCATTCCCAATGGAAGGAAGGAGTTAAATACATTTCATTGTACTCACATGCTTAAACTTTATAAAGGTGATGTCCTTCAGAGTGGATTTGAGCAGCTCCACCCACTCCTTCTCTCCCTGGGTATCTTCCTGAGTGCCAATGATGTAAATGTCATGGGGAATGTCGGCAGCTGTGTCATCCTGAGTTTTTCCCTGGCCTCGGCATTGGAACCATGATCGTATGTCCGTAGGAGGAGATGCATTACCTGAGAAACAGGTTGAATTTATATAATTGTCATTATCAGGACAAATTTGCCACCAAATCATATCCAGTCTTGATAAAAGTGACTAAAGGCTTGTTTAAAGAGGTCAGTTTTAAGATAATTATTTGATACTTTTAAGAAGGATATAATTGCACTGAAGTGGTTGCAGAGGAGATTTAGCAAGTTGTTGCCTAGGATGGAGCATTTAAGTTACAAAAAGGGACTGGCTTGACTAGAATGGTTTGTTTTAGAGCAAAGGAAACTCAAGGGAGACCTAATAGAAGAGTACAATATTTTAATAGTGTGGTCAGTAGGAAACTTTTATCCATGGCAGAGATGCCTCAATTTGATGGCATACGGAAACTAAGGGATAGGAGATTTAGAGGGGATCTGAAGACGGTTTTTATTTCCCTAGAAGGTGATTGCAATCTGGAACACACTGCCTGAGTGGGTGTTAAAAGCTGATATTCCTACAATATTTAAGAATTATCTTGACCAGCAATTGTTCATGGAAAATTATGGGCCTGATGCTGGCAATGGTATGGATGGGTGGTCAAAGATCAGCATGGACATGGTGTGCTGATGGGCCTGTTTCCATGCTGAATGACCTCATGATATAGAAAGATGGAGAGATGTTGAGAAGCCTAAACCTCCAGGCCCTGTCAGTTTGAAGGCCACCAAAATAAATAGAGGAGAAGGAAGGAAGAGAGTGCTCAGTGGATTGTAGAACTGGATGAGGCTGGAATGATAGATAAGAAAGAGAGACACATGAGACTGCAGATGTTTAAATCCTGAGGTTTTTATTTTAAAGCGCAAGAGGAACTCAGTGGGTCAAGCAGCACCTGTGGAGGAAAATGGAAAGGTGATCTTTTGGGATGGAATCTTTTTTCAGACTGACGTTTTTGATGTCCTTGTTTTTACCGATCGATGAGAAAAATATGAAGCCAATAAAGGGATCTAAACACAATTATGTGAATCTTAAAATCAAGGTGTTGTAGAACTGGGGTCTAAATATGTTCCGTGAGCACATGGGCAAAAGGAGAGAGCACAGTTTTAAATAATTTGGTATCGCTGGACATTGCAGTCAGGAAACTCTCAGTCATCCGGCCCCAGTTTTTTTTTCCTTGCCTGGACTCCAGTCATCCATGTGGTCAAACATTTAACCCCATAAAGCTGCCAGCACTGTTGTGGTTTGGGCATTGGGAATGTGCTGGAATTCCTGGAGAATTGCGGTGAGCTACCTCAAATGACTGTGGCCCTTGTAGCACTCTCTGCTGTAGGAATTTAAAGCAGAGGGATGAATCAACCATGTTCAGTCTGATTAGAGTCACTTAGATGGTACAAAAATGGCAGGCACTAGTAAATTGAAAAATAAAAAAAGATCCTGATGGCATCCTTTTCATTCTGGATTTTTAAGTTTTCTGGGATCTGGATTCCATAATCAGTAACTTTACCACTGCATTACCATACCTGTAACTCAGCACTAGTTCAATGTTGATAGCTCGGCATCATCACTACACCTGTGGCCCAGTTCCACTTTTACCCCCATAGCTTAGTGCCATTACCATACCTAGAGCAAAGGTTTCTACACATCCCTCCCCATGTGAATTTTTTTTACTATAAAAAAAAATGTCCAAGCTAGAAAGAGCCAAGCAGTTCAGGCATATTTATTAAATATGGATTAATAGGTAAAAGGTACTAATGATGAGCATGTTGAATAACAGTGTTGGGAGTGTGTTACACAGATTAATAGTGAGCAGACAGCATGTTACACTGGGAAACAATGAGGTGGGAGTGTGTAATGAAGAATAATAGTGAACAGTTTCACACTGGATAACAGTGAACTGTGGGTGTGTAACACAGAATAATCATGAGCAGACTCTGCTACACTGGATAACAATGAGCTGTAAGTGTGTTATGCAGAATAATAGTGAGCAGACAGTGTGATGCACTGGATAAGAGTAAGCTGAGAGTCTGTTACTCAGGATGGATGATAACCAAGAACACTGATGAAATGAAGTCTGAGATTGTTACCAAAGGAAAAATGTTCTGTTGGCAGTTTTGCTGAACACCCAGAAAATGTACTGCTGTAAGAAACATTTTCTCTCCAGTGGCCCTTACCCATGTTCCAGGTTCCAATGAAGATGTTGATCATGTCTGGTTCTGGAAAATCCAAATGTTTATTCTTCAACAGTTGTAGAAGCTGGCAGAACCCTTCCCGCTTCTGGTAAAAGAGAGGTGATGGACAAAATGAATCAAAGTAGCACATAACAGCCCCACTAGGCTCTTCAGAACCCCCAATAGCCCAACTAACAGCCTCGAAAGGGCCAGTGCAGGTCGCCAAAGTAAGAAAACATGTTTCCTTATCTGTAGTTGCAGAGCAATAGCGGGGTCAGGTGCCAGGTCGCACAAGCTTCCCTGCCCACATTGACCTCCACTTCCCCCCGCCCCCCACTCCAGTTCCCAACACCCGCTCCTCTTCCATTCAACTCCCAGTCCAGTTTAACTCTCACTCAGTGGTCAGCATCCTTCCACTCATCAGTCTGAAGGTGTTGGATTCACAAGGTTCTTCAGAGAAACAGGTGCAGCTGGCCTCAAAGCTCACTGATGTTATGTAGAGGACTCTGGCTCAAACTCTTGCATCATATCAATTTCTTGATCATTAACAGCTCCATGCAGACATAGGAGAAGATGCAGTAAACTGTAATGGATGGAGCTTTAGTCTACACATAACCAACTAAAGTAGTATCTGATCTTGCTTAAGATTCAGCTTTCACCTGGAACAATAGTAAGCCCTTTAACAAAGGAGTACAAAAGAGTACGTTTACGAGACAGAAAAGGGTAACCTAAAGCATTGCCAAAGAATTGTGCTGTCAGGGAAGGATAGAGAGGAGGGGAAACAGAGTATTTAAGAAACCAATTCTGGAGGAATTTATCTGGATGATTAAAAGCATGACACACAGTGTAATAATTTCTGAGATATGGGGTGAAGAGATGAGTGAACCTCATGTTACCTGCAGGTTGAGCACCTTCGCACTGTTATAGTGAGTCACAGAGCTCAGACTGTTATACAGGAAGACATTGAGCTGGGAATGTGTTACACAGGGTAACACAACTGGAAAATGTATAATACAGTACAATGAGCTGGGAGTGTATTGCACAGTGTAAGAGAGCTGTGGATTTCTTGGGATAACAGAGGCATTGATGGACCAGGAACTATTAATCATGAAACCAGAGGTAAAGGATGGCAAAGTTGGATGTAATCAGCCCAGACCTCACTTAGGGGTGAAAAAGCATGGTTAATGGTGAGGTGCTCAGAACAAACCTTCGAGTCTGTGAAGACATACTCCTTCCGCTGTGTCTTCTTTATCTCCGAATCAATGACGATCACCAACTTGTTGTGGAACTTCTGCGATTTGATTAACTGCAAAACTGAAACAAGTATTTCCCATAAAAGGCCAGGTGTTCAACCACTGCACTTCTTTTGACAGTCACAGTGAGTTTTTGTCCGTCTGATATTACTAAATGAAGACAGGACCCAGACTGTCTCAGACCCACTCTATTTGGTATATCGTGCATAACCTAGTGTCATGAAATACATCCAATGTTCCTGCCTTCAGATTGTTGTTAAAACAAGGGTGACATTAGTAATACAATGACCAAGTGTCCTCAAGCAGTTAGTCGTCAAGATATATCAGGCACAATACCAATACACCAGATACTAAAACATGTTACTAACCACATAGCCAGAGGACATCAGTAACTCTACAGATGATCTAGGGTAACTATTTGTGTGAGTGAACATGTAGATATGTTGAGACAATGCAAACTGTAATACATGCACTCAAGTGGTCTGTTGTGTTAATTACTGCACAGTGCTATCACTCTGCCTCTGATAGAGAAAGTTGTGGCTTTCCGAGCACCCTGAGCGTTGAGTTGTTCACAATGACAGGCCAACAAATATTTGCTTATTGCAAGGACATTGTGCACCAAACTTAAGGTTCTTTAGATTGTGTCATGCATGTCAGGGCAGAACCTGCGGTGATAAACAGGCAAGGCAAAAATGTGGGTGCAGGTAACTGGGCAGATAAAGGCACTGGCTGGGGAGCTGGGATCACATGGTTTGGAAGAAGTGAGTTTATGGGGAAGAAGGGATTGACAGCAGTGGGAAGGGGAGCGGGGGTCAGGAGGTGACAGGGACAGTGCGAGGAACAAACTAGTGACTTGGGGAATCAGGCAATGACGAGGGTTGGCCTAGTTATTTGGGAGTGGAGCACTGTAAAGTCAATGAGGGATATGGAGAGGTCAATCCATTGTCTGGGTGCGGTGGGAAGGGGGTTGTTGCAGACAACAGTGGTTTGGAGAGGGAGACCATGATCACAGCAAGTCTCCATTGCACTTCATTTTGGATTAAGATTGCTTTCATAATACAAACATGCATATTTTATTGCATTGTAAGATTTCCAGGTTTGTGTGCACGACATGATCAGATGATTTGGACAGTTCAGTGATGAGGGGGGGCGGCACTGTTAGACGTGCTGCCCTTTGGAAGTAAAAGCGAGGACATTTAACTTTGGCAGAGAAACCACCAGCTAGCATTATTCGTCAGAGATGGGTACTATTTGCAAGTGTCAACAGTTGTCCATCACCCAAGATCTACAAATAGGTTGGCTGCTCATTGACATGATCCCATCTATGGATCTTGGTTATGCAACAACTGACTGCCATGGTGCTTCACTGGTGTTTCTGATTGTCACAGTGGTATATGAAGCACTATATAAACCATTCTTTCCTTTCACAGAAACCAAGAGCCATCAACACCTCAAGGTATCTGACATTGCCAAAAAGGTCAAAATGTCATGCAGAGAAATAAGATAACATTTGACAACAATTCTACATGTCTACCATGGTAAACAGGTCATGGTAATAAAGCTAAAGGTATCCTGGGCAATCTGAGGTATATCATTGAATGGAGACTAAGGGAGGACTGTTGCAACTGACTATGCTGGCTTGATGTGTGATGGTCTTTGTAGAATAATAATGGGCGCAAAACTGCCCTAAGAAGTCTGAACACAGTGGAAGGCAGGAGTGTTTTATGGGTGCTGGAAAAACATCTTGAGAAGAGATAGAAATATGTAATGCTGCAGGCCACATTAGATAATAAAGTAAGGTGTGGGTGAGCGTCCTTACTTTTGTTGTGACTGTAAAATTTATCCTCTGGACCATCCCTTGATTTCTTGATGATTAGTTTCCCATGCTCTACATCCACTTTCAAATGAAGTTTCAAGAATATTCCAAAACTTTCAAATTTCACCTGAAAAACAAAATGTAGTCATCCTTAGTAGTAAATTCAAAATTTCTGGCTGCTCACTCTTTTTCTCCTCACTTGAGCTCTCACCAATCCAGGTTACTGGAACGGAAAAGGTACTTGAGGATGCAGCGAGTAGATTGTCAGAGCAGAGGATTGAGGAAGGTTTAGATGGTGAGAGTGCCTGAGAAGATCTCTGGACGTGAACGCACATTCAACATAAGCTCACTGTGCCACTGACTTTGTGAATGGTACTGAAAAATTAAATTACTTACATCAAAGGTGACCGGTGATATTTGTGACTGCTGGTCTTCAACATCCGTGTCTGAAACTTCGCGCTCATAATCCTTCACCTGTACAAGGGGAATTGGCAAAAAAATGAGGCCTAAATGAATCAATCGGTATGCTCCCACTCATTTCTACTCCTGCCCATTCCCTCTGCTCCCTAAATTGCTGAATTTTGCTGGATACGTAGGCTGCGCCACCTCTGATAACCAGGGTGTATTATGGAGTGATAATTTCATTGCTTGAGTAACTCAGCTTGGACTTAATAATCTACAGGCCAACTGCAGATGCTGGAAATAAAAATAGAAAATAGAGGACAGCATGGAGGCATCAGCGGTAGAGTTGCTGCATAACAGCACCAGAGACCCGGGTTTGATCCTGACCACGGGTGCTGTCTGTACAGAGTTGGTGCGTTCTCCCTGTGACTTCATGTTTTTTTCCAGGTGCTCCGGTTTACTCCCACATTTCAAGGAATTACAGGTTTGTAGGTTAATTGATCTTCGTAATGATTATCCCTAGTGCTTAGGATAGTGGTAATGTACGGGGATCGCTGGTCATCGCGGACTCAGTGGGCCAAAGGGCCTGTTTCCGCAATGTATCTCTAAACTAAATAAACTAAAATGGTGGAAACACTCAGCTGGTCAGGTCGTTGATGTGGAGAGAGAAAAACAGAGATATGCAGCAGGTCAATGATCTTTCCTCGGAACACATGGTATTCTGGTGCTTGTTGTTCTGACAAAGAGTCATCAACCTGACACATTAAGTCAATTTCTTTCTCCAAGAACGCTGCCTGACCTTTCGAGTAAATTTAGAATTGCCTGTTTTTATTTTCATAGTTTGTGCGTTTGATATCTTTTATAAAGAAAGTCTGACAATAAAATTCTGTTAACAGTGGAAATGATATGGATGTTGAATGAACCCAAATTATTCACTCATGCACTTTGGAGGAGGTAATCAATATTACTGTCTGAACTAAATATGGCTTCAGTCTTTAAATTATCCACTGAATTCACTGTAACATTTGTATTTGAATGTAATGAAGAAAACCCATGTCTCCTTGACCTTCCAGGCCTATTTTGTAGCTTTTGAAATAATTAATGACATTTCTCCTCCAACACCTTTCTACTGTCGTATCAATAGGAAGGAAGGACATTAGCTTGGAGGATGTGGAATCAATATGGATAGAGCTGCGAAACACTAAGGGGCAGAAAACGCTAGTGGGAGTTGTGTACAGGCCAGCTAACAGTAGTAGTGGAGTTGGGGATGGCATCAAACAGGAAATTAGAAATGCGCGCAACAAAGGTAAAACAGTTATAATGGGTGACTTCAATCTACATATAGATTGGGTGAATCAAATTGGCAGGGGTGCTGAGGAAGAGGATTTCTTGGAATGTATGCGGGATAGTTTTCTAAACCAACATGTAGAGGAACCAGCAAGAGAGTAGGCTATTCTAGACTGGGTATTGAGTAATGAGGAAGGGTTAGTTAGTAGTCTTGTTGTGCGTGGCCCCTTGGTTGAGTTCTTCATTAGGATGGAGATTGACATTGTTAATTCAGAAACAAGGGTTCTCAACTTAAAGAAAGGTAACTTTGAGGGTATGAGATGTGAATTGGCCAAGATAGACTGGCAAGTGATTCTTAAAGGGTTGATGGTGGATATGTAATGGAAGGCATTTAAAGACTGCATGGATGAACTACAACAAATGTTCATCCCAGTTTGGCAAAAGAATAAATCAGGGAAAGTAGTGCATCCATGGATAACAAGGGAAATCAGGGATAGTATAAAAACAAAAGATGAAGCATACAAATTAGCCAGAAAAAGCAGCCTACCAGAGGACTGGGAGAAATTCAGTCCAGCAGAGGAGGACAAAGGGCTTAATTAGGAAAGGGAAAATAGATTATGAAAGAAAACTAGCAGGGAACATAAAAACTGACTGCAAAAGTTTTTATAGATATGTGAAGAGAAAATGAGTAGTTAAAACAAATGTAGGTCCCTTGCAGTCAGAAACTGGTGAAATGATCATGGGGAACAAGGACATGGCAGACCAATTGAATAACTACTTTGGTTCTGTCTTCACTAAGGAAGACATAAATAATCTGCCGTAAATAGCAGGGGACCGGGGGTCAAATGAGATGGAGGAATTGAGTGAAATCCAGGTTCGTCGGGAAGTGGTGTAAGGTAAATTGAATAGATTAAAGGCCGATAAATCCCCAGGGCCAGATAGGCTGCATCCTAGAGTACTTTAGGAAGTAGCCCCAGAAATAGTGGATGTATTAGTAATAATTTTTCAAAACTCTTTAGATTCTGGAGTAGTTCCTGAGGATTGGAGGGTAGCTAAATTAACTCCACTTTTTAAAAAGGGAGGGAGAGAGAAAACAGGGAATTACAGACCAGTTAGTCTAACATCGGTAGTGGGGAAAATGCTAGAGTCCGTTAAAGATGGGAGAGGAGCACATTTGGAAAGTGGTGAAATCATTGGACAAAGTCAGCATGGATTTATGAAAGGTAAATCATGTCTGACGAATCTTATAGAGTTTTTTGAGGATGTAACTAGTAGAGTGGATAAGGGAGAACCAGTGGATGTGTTATATCTGGACTTTCAGAAGGCTTTCAACAAGGTCCCACATAAGAAATTAGTATGCAAACTTAAAGCACACGGTATTGGGGGTTCAGTATTGATGTAGATAGAGAACTGGCTGGCAGACAGGAAGCAAAAGGTAGGAGTAAACGGGTCCTTTTCAGAATGGCAGGCAGTGACTAGTGGGGTACCGCAAGGCTTAGTGCTGGGACCCCAGCTATTTACAATATATATTAATGATCTGGATGAGGGAATTGAATGCAACATCTCCAAGTTTGCGGATGACACAAAGCTGGGGGGCAGTGATAGCTGTGAGGAGGATGCTAGGAGGCTGCAAGGTGACTTGGATAGGTTGGGTGAGTGGGCAAATGCATGGCAGATGCAGTATAATGTGGATAAATGTGAGGTTATCCACTTTGGTGGCAAAAACAGGAAAGTAGACTATTATCTGAATGGTTGCCGATTAGAAAAAGGGGGGATGCAACGAGACCTGGGTGTCATGGTACACCAGTCATTGAAAGTAGGCATGCAGGTCCAGCAGGCAGTGAAGAAAGCAAATGGTATGTTAGCATACATAGCAAAAGGATTTGAGTATAGGAGCAGGAGGTTCTACTGCAGTTGTACAGGGTTTTGGTGAGACCACACCTGGAGTTTTGGTCTCCAAATCTGAGGAAAGACATTCTTGCCATAGAGGGGGTTCAGAGAAGGTTCACCAGACTGATTCCTGGGATGGCGGGACTTTCATATGAAGAAAGACTGGATAGACTCGGCGTGTACTCACTGGAATTTAGAAGATTGAGGGGGGATCTTATAGAAACTTACAAAATTCTTAAGGGGTTGGACAAGCTAGATGCAGGAAGATTGTTCCCGATGTTGGGGGAGTCCAAAACAAGGGGACACAGTCTAAGGATAAGGGGGAATTCCTTTAGGACCGAGATGAGGAAAACATTCTTTACACAGAGAGTGGTGAGTCTCTAGAATTCTCTGCCACAGAAGGTCATTGATTGGCTACATTCAAGAGGGAGTTGGATGTGGCTCTTATGGCTGGATCAGGGGGTATGGAGAGAAGGCATACGGGATACTGAGTTGGATGATCAGAATAGCGGCGCAGGTTGGTTTCTATGCCTCCTTGTTTTGAATGTGTCATAAAGGATCAAAGTGAGGGGGATACTTTCAAGAAAGAGAGAAGGCAGGAACGGGGTACTGATTGGGGATGATCAGCCATGATCACATTGAATGGCGGTGCTGGCTCGAAGAGCCGAATGGCCTACTCCTGCACCTATTCTCTATTGTTCCCTTGCCCCTGAGTCTGGGAATTGCCTGAAACTATACAAGACTGTTGGCAACCTTGGAGTCATAGTCAACTCCATCACCGAGTCCACATATTTTCACCTTTGTCGTAAAGTTTAAAAAACTAGATGCTGGTAAACAGAAAATGGTGGAAATACTAGAGTGGTTAAGCAACACCTGAGCAACACAGACAACGTTTCAGATTGACTTCCGAAAGATCATTGATGTGAAATGTCAGATCCTTTTTATTCTCCATAAATGTCGTGACCTATTGAGTATCTCCAGCATTTCCTGTTCCCAGGTTTAACCAGTTTTAAACTCTTGTCCATGCCTGGTATTCCTGGGCTTGACTATTCCAATGTGCTTTTCATCAGCCTCTCCTTCCCACCGGAGCTTTGAGGCCATCAAAGATTCTTGTATCTTAACCCATATCATCATTTTTGTCCTTCATTCCTGTTCTCACTAACCTATATTGACACCCAAAGCCCATTCATCCAGCTATAATCCAGCCTTAACAAGACCCAAAGTGCTGGAGTAAGCTGAACATTTTGGCAACTTGTTCATTCTGAAGAAGGTTTCTGACCGGAACCATCACCTATCCATGTTCTCTGAAGAAGCTTCCTGACTTGCTGAGTTTTTCAGCGTTTTATGGAAATCAGCATCTGCAGTTCCTGGTGCAAATTTAGCCTGTTACATTCATCACCGCTCAAGATATGGAGCATTGGATCATTACTTAAAGAGCACTTTGCATGGTCCATGGAAAGGCAATGAGTAATTTCACTGCAGAGTAACTTGGTAGCAGACCAAGGCTCATTTGATGCAGTGACACCAAACCTAAAACTGTTGCTCACTCACCATCGGTCTGTAATGTGAGCCAAAGCACGGTGGCGGGATGGAATATGAGGACTTTATTATTCGGCAAACAAGGTTGGAAAAGATGACAATAATAAACTAAAGGGAATGGTTTGTGAAGAAAAACCCCGAGTAGGAGCGCTGTACCCTAGTGTGCGAGTCACTATTCCATTATAAACCCGATCT
The DNA here is from genome assembly GCA_035221665.1 of Okamejei kenojei. Taxonomy (NCBI): domain Eukaryota; kingdom Metazoa; phylum Chordata; class Chondrichthyes; order Rajiformes; family Rajidae; genus Okamejei; species Okamejei kenojei. Next base: position 28,294,152 of record CM069144.1, on the reverse strand, counting down.
TATTCAATGTTTAGATTACCTGGTTCTCCATGGATAAGAGCATTGTGTTCAATTCAGTAGCTGTTGAAAGCAGTTTTTTGATATTGGCGTCAGAGGTGACCTACAAGCAATGATATTGATATTTAATGATTACTATTTTTTCACAGCACTTAATGATGGCATTACATTTGTTTATCGGAACTTCATGTTTGATTTTTCACCCAATCTGCCAAACATGAAATTCACAGCTTGAAAGTCTCCAACAGGTGAATCAACAGGTGAGCTGCTCACTTTAATTCTCTCTAACTCTCTTTCTCTCTCCATACTCCATTTCCCCATCAGAGCAGAGATAAATTTGAGCAATTATAGAGAAAAGGTGAGCAAATTCACAGAGACCATGAAATTGCATTAATTGATTTCTAATCTGCAAAGCTAATTAAAGTGTGAAGTCAAGTAATCACCAGAGAAGTGGAAGATCACCTGATTGTCTTGGTTGACAAGATAATGCCACGGAATAGCAATATTTTATATGAAGCACCTTGTAAAATAATTAAATCGGCCGTTTATGATCATTTCTCCTTATGATCTATCTGTTCCAGCACTAAAAATGTAATGACTTCCAGCACACTGGGAACAGGAACAATTAAATTCTTACTTGCTGCAGTTTTACAGACACATTAAAAGCAACAATGCAATGGGTAAATATACAATAAATTATCAGATATTCCATGTAAACCAAAGGATGATAGTAGCATAACAGGGTCTGAAGTAGGGTTCCAACCTGAAACGTCACCTCTTCCTTTTCTCCAGAGATGCTGCCTGACCCTGCTGAGTTACTCCTGCATTTTGTGTCTATCTTCAGTATAAACCAGCAACTGCAGTTCCTTCCAACCCATAATAGTAGAGTTTGGTGCTGAGGTAGGATTATGGCGAGGGTTGTGCAGGGGTGGCTCAACCTTTTCAAGAACGAGCTTGAAGACTTTAGTGTAAGGTTGCCGTTTCAATAGGAGATCAGGGATTGCTGTGTTCTTTGTTCACTGAAATGTGACTCACCAGACGCTGCTATACAACCTGAGGGTTTCCCCATTTATTGCATGGACTGTTCCGAATCCTCAGGCAAGGGAAAAGGCAGCAGCATTTGCATTTTGGTCAATGCTTTATGGTACACTGATCTGACAGTCTTGGCACAATTCTACTCTCCTGACCTGGAATACCTGTCTAGAAACTATGAGAATTCACCTCTACTATCTTGTCGGAAGTCTACATTTTACCCCTAGCCAATACCAAGGTGGCACTGGGCAAATTATACTTGGTCAACAACTCACTTTCAACAGCAAACCCTGCTGCCCTGCTCATCATTGTCAGTGACTCCAATCAAGCTATCAAAATTATGAGGGGCTAAAATAGGAGAGTCAGTCTTTTTCTCCCCCCCCAGGGCAGGGGAAGCTAGAACTAGAGGGCACACACATAAGGTGAGAAGGAAAAGATTTAAAGGAGATTCGAGAGGCAGGCTTTTCACACAGAAGGTGGTGAATATTTCGAAAGAGAACCTAGTGGAAGCAGATAGAATTTCAAGGTTTAAAAGGCATTTGGACGTATTTAAATAGGAAAGGCATAGAGACATTTGGGCCTAATGCAGGCAAATGGGATAAGGATAGAAAGGCATCAAGGTCAGCATGGAAGAGGTAGGACTGTTTCTGTGCTGTATAATTCCTTGATTCAATGATTCTCTGAATTACAAATGTAAATGGGGAGTCATTTGTGATCAAGTATAAAAGGTCAAAGTGTCACTGGTCTTAAGAGGTGGGGAGAAACAATATGACATCAATAGCATCCATTATCTTAGCACTGTTAATGTAGCAACGTTATTGTACTATGCTTCCTGAATGAATGAATGAATTAATACATTTATTCCTGGTTGAATTCGTAACAAAAGACAATGGTGACAGGCCATTTGGGAAATAAAAAGCAACTGGCCAAAATTATTGTGTTCTTTAAGAAGGAAAAAGGGATAGAGATCCAGGGAACATAGAGGGAATTTTGGTGCTTAGGACCTTGGCAGCTGAAAGTGAGGTCATAAATTGTGCAGATGGGGGTATGTTGAAGAGTAAAACATAAAAATGCTAAAAGTAAATCTTTACAGTGCTGATAGAGCTTGTAAATGTTCATAATTCATAAATGATAGCAGAATTAGGCCATTCGACCCATCAAGTGTACTCCGCCATTCAATCAAGCCTGATGAATCTCTTCCTCCTAACCCCATTCTCCTGCCTTCTCCCCATAACCCCTGACACTCTATTTCTCTCTGCCGTAAAAATATCCATTGATGTCCTCCACAGTTTTCTGTAGCAGAAGAAGTTGCGTGAGACCAATGGAACCCTGTACTAATTTTACTGACATCTACATCACTGGTTGCTGTGTATCAAAGGGGAACAATGTGCAATCTCTTATCAAATGTGCTGCAGCAAGATTAAAAATGCGATTAGTGTTCCTCTCGAAGGGAGGTCGATTTGAAGTTAGCCGCAGCAGGAAATGCTGTTTTCTGCTGTAGATCATATCAGTCATCCTTGCCTTACAACATTGGCTGAAGTGAAACCGCGGTAAACCTGATAGGAACAGGAATTCAAGTTCTGAGGGGAACTCAAAGGAATTCTTATGAAAGGTCATTGAGCTGAAATGTTTATTCTGTTCCCCTCTATGCAGGTGCTGCTTGATCTGCCGAACATTTGAAGCATTTTCTGTAGTTATTTGAGGAAGTTTCACTTGTTCCCTTTAGTTTAGTTTAGAGATACAGCGCAGAAACAGGCCCTTTGGCCCACTGGGTCCGGGACGACCAACGATCCTGGTACACCAGCACTATCCTGCACACTAGGGACAATTTACAATTATACCAAGCCAATTAACCTGCACGTCCTTGGAGACGTGGGAGGAAACTGGATCACCCGGAGAAAACCCACGCAAATCACATGGGAAAAACATGCAATCTCCATACAGACAGCACCCTCAGTCAGGAGCAACTCTACCACTGCACCACCGTGCCGCCCCTTTCTTTTGGTAAAGAGATTTTGGATTGATCTAACTAAATGATTCTGAAGGAAACCAATAAAACTGATTCTGCAAAACTTTTCATTGGGGTGAAAGTTAACATTTGCAAGTCAGGAAATGTTCAAAGGTCCTTTAATGATGATAGAGGGAAGTTAATAAATTTAGATAAGTGAGCAACATGGGGGCGGGGAGGAGGGTGGTGGTTTGGAGAGGTAGCTACGTGCTTGATCACATCAATAGGTTTTTGTGTGGTTTCTAAAGGCAGAGAGTTGGCAGAGTTGCAGGCTGCTCGTTTCATGCCGTTGTCAGTGAGGAGAAGGCTGGAGTCAGAAGACTTTAGGATGCAGGATCTTACAGAGTGTAAACAGGCATCTGTTAGGAAATTAAATATTGCTAATGTTCAAGATGTTGAGTGACAAGGAGTTGATGAATAATAGTCTGGACAGGAGAACCACACAAAATGTAACACAAGATCATCAATGAATTATTCTGCACAGGTTAAAATTAAACAAGTGAGGATATACATAAAAGAAACAAATCAAAGAGATTTTTTGTGCATACAAAGGAGGGACATTTAAGTCAGCAATGCAGATTGGGGGGGTTGGTATCAGATTCATTAGTATGTCTTGGTGTCAGAAAGCATAGAATGGTATGGAGAGCGGGTGGGTAAAGGGGAATGGTAGCGGGTTGAGTAGACGGCAATGGTGGAAATGGTGTTAGGTAGAGGGGAGTAGTGGGAGATTGGGTACAGAGGGCTGGTGAGAGGTTGGGTACAGGGGAGAGGTGAGCGGTTGGGTACAGGGGAGAGGTGAGCGGTTGGGTACAGGGGAGAGGTGGGAGGTTGGATAGGGAGTGGTGGAAACTGGGTGCAGGGTAGGTACAGGGGATGGGCATGCTTAGTGGGCTAGGAGACATTTTTGAGGGACATGTCTTGAAGATACATACACTGAATTGATGAATACGAGTCATACAGACATTGAACACAAAAGTAGGCCTTCAACCGACCATATCAATGCTGGCTATCAAGTAATCATCTACTGTTTACTAGTTCCATTTACCAGCATTTGGTTAGTGGCCTTCCATGCTTGCTGATCCAGATAGTTTTCAACTGCTGCGAGATGACCTATTGTCAACATTTTCTTTTACTGCATTTCAGATTGTATGAACTGCATGAAAAACCAAAATCCTCAGATTCCCACTAAAGTTGTTACTGCTCATCTTAAACGTATCACCTCTCATCTTACGTTTCCATTCTGGGGAAATGTTTCTCATTATCAATGGCACTCATTACATCGTACACCTCGATAACTTCCCCGTCAGCCTCTCCCATACCAAGGAAAACAACCCCAACCTACTGAGTCTCTCCTCTTAACTGAAACATTCCATCCCAAACAACAGTCTTGTGAATCTTCTTTGCACTCTCTCCACTGAATTCATGTCCTCCCTATGGTGAGGTGGTCTAAATTGCACAATACTCCATCTGAGATCTAGCCAAAGTTTTATAAAGTTGTACAATAATCTCCATGTTTCAATATTCTATCCACTGGCTAATAAAGGGACTGGCATTCTTCCTGCCTTCATCAACACATTATCTATCTGTGCTATCGCCTCAAGGGATCCATGGACATACACAAAGGACCACTTCCCCTGGGCCCCTACCATTCCTGGCATGCATGCAAGTCTCATGAGATGCCTAAAGTGCATCTTTTCATACTTATTGGGATTAAAATCCCCTCTGCCATTGCTCTGCCCACTTTATTAACTGATTGATATCGTTCTGTAACCTAAGAACATCCTCCTCACTGTCAACACCACCAGCAACTTTCACGTCATCGCAAACCCACTGATCATTCAAATGCATATTATTAATGTTATGACAAACAGCATAGTTATTTATCCCTGGACTGATCCCTGTGATACATTAGTAGTCACAGGTTGCACACGACAGAAGCAACCCTCCAGCGTCATCCTCCTGTTGAGTTTAGTTTATTGTCAGGTGTACAGAGGTTCAGTGAAAAGCTTTTCTTGCGTGCTCACCAGTCAGCAGAAAGACAATACATTATTACAATAGAACCATCCACAATGTAGAGATACACAATAAAGACAATAATGTGACAAAACATTTAGTGCAAAGCCAGTGAAGTCCTATCAAAGATAATCCGATTGACTCCAATGAGGTAGACAGTCATTCAGGACTGCTCTTTAGTTGTGGTAGGATGGCTCAGTTGCCTGATAACAGCTGGGAAGAAAGTGTACCTGAATCTGGCGATTTCATACTTCTATCCCTTTTGCCCGATGGGAGAGGGGAAAAGAGGGAGTGGTCAGGGTGCAATTCATCCTTGATTATGCTGGTGGCCTTGCTGAGGCAGCATGAGGTGTAAATTGAGTCAATGGAAGAGAGGTTGGTTTGTGTGATGGTTTGAGGCTGCGTCTACAACTCGCTGCAAATTCTTGTCCCCTATTGCCACGGCAAATTTGTATCCAAGTTGCTAACGTCTTAGATCTAATTAGTTTTATAACCATTCTTCATTTAATGAGGTCATTTAAGACTGAGGTGAGAAAAAACTTTTTTACCCAGAGAGTTGTGAATTTATGGAATTCCCTGCCACAGAGGGAAGTGGAGGCCAAATCATTGGATGGATTTAAGAGAGAGTTGGATAGAGCTCTAAGAGCTAGTGGAGTCAAGGGATATGGGGAGAAGGCAGGCACGGGTTATTGATAGGGAACAATCAGCCATGATCACAATGAATGGCGGTGCTGGCTCGAAGGGCCGAATGGCCTCCTCCTGCACCTATTTTCTATGTTTCTATGTTTCCACATTGTACCTTATTGTTGTTCTTGCTAATATGTTGAGGAGAATGGTTAATGGGGGTTGTATATGGTAAGAATGTGATGTGAGGGCCTAGGCAAAAAGATATTCAAAAAATTGGATCTATCTACTTTGGTGTTTCAAAGTATGAGGGAGGCAGAATGGCACAGCTGGAGGAGCTGCTGCCTCACTGCGCTAGAGACCTGGATTCGATCCTGACCTCAGGTGCTATCTGTGTGGGGTTTGCACGTTCTCCCAGTGACCATATGAGTTTATGGGTACTCGAGTTTCCCCCCACATCTCAAGACGTGTAAATTTGTAGGTTAACTGGCATCTGTAAATTGCCCCTCCTGTGAAGGAACTGGATACGAACGTGGGACAAGAGAGAACTAGTGTGAACGGGGCATCAGTGGTCGGTGTGAACTTGGTTGGCCCAAGCTTCCACGCTGGATCTTATTGAAACCTGAAGGGCTTGGAAATTTAGATGTCGATATGTTTCCACTGGTGGGAGATATTTGATTAAGGGCACATTGTTATAAAGTTAGTGAGGGAGAGGGAGTCATTTAAAAACCAGGGATATTTTATCTTGGAGGGTGGTGACTCTCTGTAATTCTCTGGAACCCAGAGGGTTTTGCAGGCTGGATTACTGAAGGTATTTAAAGAGGAAGTAGGTATAGTTTTGAAAGATCAGGGAAAGGGGAGCTGCGGGTAACTGGCACAGAAGAGGAGACGAGGACTGGTGCAGATCAGCTATGATAGTGTTGAATGGCGAGGTTGGCTTTAGGGGCAGAGGAGCTTTTTCTTTCTTTTTTTAAATGTTTTTATGTTCTACGTTCATAGGTTCACAAGTCATAGGAGCAGAGGTAGGCCATTCGGCCCATCGAGTCTACTCCATCATTCAATCATGGCTGATCTATCTTTCCCGCTCAACCTCATTCTCCTGCCTTCCTCCCGATAACCCTTGACACCCTTCCTAATCAAGACTGGGATATGTGGAATTGTTATATCAAATGCAGCAGAATTGTCGGGCCCAAGTGTATGATGTTAACTTTCCAGAAATCTTCTGTTGACAGACATGGTGGCATTTGAAAACCACAGAGTATTGATTTATAGATGGTTTGACTTGCTACCATGTGATGCTGCATGAGAATACAAGTCCCGGCATGTCTCAAGAAAGATCTTGGGGCACTCAATCCCCCTGGTGGTACGGCAGCTTTTACAATGAAAGTTGAACAAACATGAACACCTGCCTTACAAGAATCACGAGGATGAAAAACAGTTCCTGTAGAAACCATCTGGTCTGCAGTCTAGAACACGAGAGCATAACACAAGAAGGAGAAGCAGAAGTTGGCCATTGGCCCTTCCTGTCTGCTCCCTCATTGAATAAGATTGCGGCTGATCTTTTACATCAGCCCCACTCTCTTTGCACTAATGCGAAAAACATTGATTCCCTTAATACTCAAGATTCTATCAATCACTCTTTATAATATATTCTGCAGTTGAACCTCCATAATCCTCTTGGATGGAGAATTCCAAATTAACTTCTTGGAAAAGAGAATCATTTTTTCATCTCTGTCTTGAATAAAAGAGGAAGAAGATTTGACTATTGCCTTCCATCACAGTGAGCAATGTGGGGAATCCACTGTGGTGGATGTTTATGTTGACTTTTATGTAGTTGTGTGTCTTCCTTTTTTTTAGTACGGATGTATGGTAATTCGAATTTCATTGTAATTGGTGCATGTGACAATAACCTGACCTTGACCTTGTAGCCTTGATCTTGAAGAACTGACTTCTTAATTTATGGCTGCGGCACTTGGATCTAGACATCCTAACCAGGAGAAAGATCAACTCCACATCCATGCTGTCACAGTGGTAGGAACGTGGAACACCTCAGTGAGATACCATCTTATTGTTCTAAGCTCTTGAGAGTAGCGGCCTGTCCATTTTATCTCTCTTTATATCGCATACTTGCCATACCAGGAATCAATCTGAGTTGGAGTAGAGCTGGGTCTCCCAAGGTCATAAGTGTTGGGAACAGTATTAGGCCATTTGGCCCCATCGTCTACTCCACCATTCAATCATGGCTGATCTTCTCTCCCTACCAGCCCCATTCTCCTGATTTCTCCCCATAACCCCTGACACGTACTAATCTCGACCCGAAACTGTTCTGAAGAAGGATCTCAACCCGAAACGTCACCATTCCTCTCCAGAGATGCTGCCTGTCCTGCTGAGTTACTCCAGCATTTTGTGTCTGTCATCAATCTGACGAACTTTAGCTGTCCTCCTTTCCTTACATAGATGGACCAAACCTATACTCCATGTTCCAGAAGCAAACTCACTGGGGCCCTCTATAATTGCCGCAAGATATTCAAGTCCTCTTGCAGTAAAGTGCCTTCCTAATTGTTTGTTTTACCTGTGTGTAAAAACTCTTAGTCCCCTTTTAAAAGTCTCATTCTGGATTATCATTACATCATTCCTATTCATCCCAAAATGAATTTGTTAACAAGTTACTTTGAAAAATAGATACTATTACAGAGGCAGCCATCTTGACCCTTTGTCACTGCTAGAAGAGGATTCAACCACTGCAGCACCAGTGGGCTGAGAGCTCAGTAGAAGCCTTTGTCCCATCACATAGACAGCAGGATAATCACAGCAGACCACTCTTCAAGGGACATGAGCAGGAACCAATTACCTCTGCAATCTAGCGTGAAACTATCTTATAGAGAGAGCATTGGCACCTCTAGTGACTCTGGCATTGCAGTTTCTTGCAATCTGACTACCCCACTAACAATGACCTGCTTCCGTTATCATCGTTACTTTTTTTGCATACCTTTCATTTATTTCTTCTACATCTCTCTATATCACTGTCTATATGTCTCGTTTCCCCATTTCCCTGTTTCTCAGTCTGAAGAAGGGTCTCGACATGAAACGTCATCCTTTCCTCCAGAGATGCCTGTCTGACCCGCTGAGTTACTCCAGCTTTTTGTGTCTAACTCCCACTGAGGTGCGTGTTGGCAATTCAACTTACTCCCTTGTGTTAGTTTGTGACTATATTTCAAAACTGATACACTGGCTGTAAAGTGGTTTGGCTCTGAAGTCACAAACACACAATGGAATTGAAGGTCTTATTTTATAACAAGTGAGGAATCAAGAACAAAGCTGTCTTTGCCACGAGGGAGCATGTGAGAAAGTGTATGGGAAGGAAGAAATGAATTAAAACAGAGGAAGGGCTGTACAAGAAAACATTTGTGCCATCTGGGGGGGTGGGGGGGGGGGGTGTGGAAGAGAGATTGGCTGGTACTAGAAGCCACACAGCAGTTATGAAACACCAGCTTTGTTTATTGGTGACTGATAACAAATCACGCAGGTTGCAATTAAAGAAGAGACTGGGGAGGCATTCCAGCTGCTTCTTGTGCACGGTTAACCTCGGGGGGGTGAGTATTGGTTAGGTGTTTGTGTCTAGTTGATTGGCTTGTTGTCAGCCATAACCAGCAGCGAGACGCAAACAGAGTGAAACTGAGGAACAAAGAGCATGCAACGCACTTGGGACTTTGCAAGTGTTTTTCGACGACCTTACTTTCCGATCTAATGCGGACACAAAACAAGGAGCATTTCTAATATTTATCCCACAGGTAGGAAAACACGGTTGGTAAATAATTCATATATGGAGATGACAGGGATTCTCCTTGGCATTCCTTCCATTAGCCGAGCTTAAATGTTCCATTTATGGAATCATTACATTGTAAAATCCTTATGGTAAAGAGGGATGCCATTTTCCCTTTTTAGTCAATGCTGGCTTACTTGAAAAACCCAGTTGAACATATTTCAGTGTAGCACTGCAAATTATATATCATGCAATTCCTACCCCATGTCCTTTTATGGCGAAGACATTGTAATAACTATCGAAAATCAAGGTGTTAAAATAATCTCAGGTGAAAGCTATGCACACATTTTCCATCCAGCATTATTCTCCATTGTAGATTACTCAATGTTCGTTTTCTTCATTATAGAGTTTAAATGTTCTATTTGGAACAAATATTAAACGTGTTCTAGAGATTAAAATGTCTATGTCCTAGTCCTAAATCTTAAACTGCATCTTAAAGTGGATTTCCAAAGCCCATTCAACATTAGAATGGCCATTGTTTGCAATCAGCTTAACACTTTAATTCTTTACGTCGCCACGATACCAGACCTGGCTCTGCACACTTCCTCCAGGTAACGGCTGATTGTCAAGCAGTCGCTGTGATGTCTCAAGTGTCGACATTGTCTGGATTAGTTCACTGAAACAAATGCAAACACGAATGATACACAGAATGGTATTAACTACAACCACATGCAGCATGAAGGGCAAGGCAGTTAAAGTACCATCTCTATGCATGCAACTAGTGCATTGTCTAGAAATGCAATGATCACAGTAATAAAGATGACTTCTAATTCAACGCATGAAGGCGCAATACATTGTGATATTTAGCAAATGACTGATGTTTGATGTGTGCTGAATTAGCTGACTCTAATCAAGGTGCAATGATTGGGCTCAATCTTGTGAAATGAAGCTCGGTCATTGGTTCTCTTCTTTCTCAGTGTCACCCCTGTTGGAATGCACCGTGGTAAGTAGAGGAAAGAAAGGTGGTTAATCTGATGAAGATCATATTCTTCATCGGATATATGAGAAGTCTTTTCATATCTGTTCTTGGGCGCGTTGTCCTCCTGCTTTGCTTATGGTAAGCCTTTGCATTATGACCGAGTCCACTTCATAGCTTTAAGGTGAGCAGGGCAACATTTAAAGGAGATGTGCTGGACAAGTTATTTTCACAGAGGGTTGTGGGTGCCTGGAACATGGGGTGGTGGTGGGGACAGATATCATAGTGGCATTTGATACACTTTTGGAAAGGCATATGGATATGCAGGGATTGGGGGACATGGATTATGTGCAGGAGGTAAGAAATGTCTTGGCATCATGTTCGGCACAGACATTGTGGGCCGATGGGTCTTTTCTTGTTCTATGTTCTATGTAAGGGAATAGAGGGAAAGTGTTTCCCACGCTGACAGTTGGGGCAGTCCGTTTTCATCTTTGCAAGCTTTGTCCTGCCCCTCCTTTCTTCCAGCTTTCTACAACCCCCCCCCCCCCCCCCCCCCCCCACCGCCCACCCAGCACAATCTGCCTAAGGAAGAGTCCAAACCCAAAGCGTCACCTATCCACGTTCTCCAGGGATGCTGCCTGACCTGCTGAGTTACTACAGCACTTTGTGTCTTTTTTTTTTAAACACAAGACAAATAAGCAGAATCTGCCTCAAAGAACTACATCATCCCATTTGGTTTCATTCTTTCAGAAATATTACTTTCTCTCCTTCCCTCACCTGTTCTGCAATTTAAAACTACTTTGGTTTTCTCTCTTTCCCATTTCTGACAAACGGTGTCTGACCGAAACAATGACTCTGTTCCTCTTTCCACAGATGCAACTTGACCTGTTGAGGGATTCCAACATTTTCTAATATTTTCGCCCAGCACTGAACCTGCTAAGATTTGATTAATGGTTGATCCACACCACGAGGCCTACCTGTTGAGGCCTTTGGTGAGTAATCTGAGCAAGAGCCTTAGTTGCCACAAATCCGTGTTTGTACCATTTACGTCTTCAGCATCCTTGAGCACATCCTGCTCCACAAAGTTACGAAGGGCCTCATAAAAACCTTCTGGAACTCTGGAATACAGGATCAGAAGACTGTGAGTCCATGGGATATATATGGCTGCATTACATATACAATTAGTGGCTTAACGTGCACTATTTCATTTTCCCCCAGAGGAACAGTGAGTTCCCTATTATTCAGACATTCATCACTAATCAGTGACCAAAGGATAGCCGTCATTGGGGATGGCATGACCGCTACCAGCACAGCCCTCAGCACAGGGGGTGTTAAAGGTTGCATAGAGAGACGTTGGGCTCTGATATTATGGGATTTTATTCTTAATTTGTTTTCTAGCCCCTGCTGTCCTCGTTAATCAAGCTGTGCAAATATTTTCCCATTTATAGGTCCACCTCTCGCCAGCGACTCCAGTATTTTCTGGGGAAATTTCCCAGGAGCTACATATTCAGTAGCCCACACACAATGGCTCTCCGCCAACTCTGTTAACTTTATGTAGGTTTACATGGTAACAATGGTGTTTGACTTAGGTTGATGAATAACAATTACAGTTCATGTACTTGGGGCTAAAGGGCTGTCATCACTGTGATGGGCTCATTAGGACAGAAAGATGATCTTCAAAAGTGGATTGGCATATTCAGAAACACTCTAGCTAGTAGTGAAAAACGTGATCTCCAGCCTTCCCTTCATCTCATTGGACAGTGATAGGAAGCAATGAGAGGAAAACATCACCTTGAAGGGATGAACTTATGAAAGGAAGAGTTTCCTGGAGAGGCAAATTATTCCAAGTGACTTTGGCCTCGAGGTCAATAGACCAAAGCCCTATCTATCATTTGTTTAAGAAAGAACTGCAGATGCTGGAAAAATCAAAAGTAGACAAAAATGCTGGAGAAACTCAGTGGGTGAGGCAGCATCTATGGAGCGAAGGAATAGGTGACGTTTTGGGTTGAGACCCTTCTTCAGACTAAGTCCTTCGCTCCATAGATGCTGTCTCACCCGCTGAGTTTTTCCAGCATTTTTGTCTACCTTCACTCTATCATTTGATATATGTTGATAGTTGATATCTTCCCTAGTGAATGACAATCTGAAGAATTGCTCCCGAAGGCCCTTTTAACCAAGCCCTATGTATTTTCATTTGGTGCATCCTTTACAGTGGGAGATGTGCACTGGATGGTGGACATTACATTAACATTGAAAGAATAATTAGACAAGAAACTGTTGAGGTATATCACAACAGAAGACAGGACATTAGCCACAAGTGCCTGTAACTGAGTTCTCACCGACATCTAACATTATTGTTACCACACTGTGCTACATCTGAGTACATGTGTGTATGATGGGAGGAAGGATAGTGTGTATGGGACAGTGGGCACTCGTACTTCCTGGGACATTGTCCTAGCAGATACTGGTTCACCTGGACAGGCTTAGACCTGGGACTGGGGTGAATCCTGCACAGCTTTTGGGATGGGGACAACAGCGACTGGAAAGTATACAAAGAATATCAGAGCTCAGCTTCTCCTAAGCAAACACCCATTTCATACGTTCCAGGAGCAGAATTAGGTCATTTGGCCCATCAGGTCTGCTCTGCCATTCAATCAAGGCTCCCACTCCCTCCCCCACTCCAGGTCTGTCAGACCAGCATTCTCAGCGATTGACTTTGACTACTTACAGTGACAACGCTGCTGGATCCACTCCTTCAAGGCGCTGTGCGAGTATCTTGTTGACCAGGGACTGGCTTATATCACTCTTGGTCTGAGTGGGGGATTCCGTGACATCCGCTGCACCTTTGAAATGCCAGGAAAGCAGTGATTAGGATCAGGTCTACGCAATGATAGCAAATAACAGAATAAAGCTTGGCTGAAGGAGCCTGGAAACAGCCAATGAACTGAGGAACTTATCTTCCTGAGTTCTCTGAGTTGCACATGGCAGGGGGGAGGGGCAGTAATTGGGTCATTGAGCTCAGAATTCTCCTCCTGTCCTTCAAGACAGATTACTTCGAAAACTGCACCAATAAAATTTGGCACTTGCTTTCATAGGTATTGCTAACAAGTCAAGCAAAGCTCAATAGCACACATGCACTCTACCTAAATCCAGCATAATTCTACATGACTGAGATCCTAAAGTGGAAAAACCCATTTCATGGCTGTTCTTATTGCAATCTACTCAAACAAATAAACTCATCTAAGTACACCACTAGTTCATGCTCTTCAATTTTGGACAAGCATTTCAAAATAGAGTCAGCAGGCAGTTTAAACTCAGTTCCAGTGGCTATTCCACGTCACAGGAACTGAGATCTATCCTGTCTTCAATTACCAGAGGCACACATATGATTGCCCGCCACGTCAGGGCAATGAGAGTCATATGGTGCCCAATCTACTGCCCAGCCATGTTTGATTCACCCAAATTTGGCTCAGATGGAGGATCCCTCCTTTTCCCAATTACTCAGGAGCACGTCAGGCCTTTTAACCGCCAGAGGAATTACTTAACTAGAATTCACCTGGAACTCACTTATATATGTGAGGCATTCAAGTGGAAATAATCAGAATTCACTGGCAGACCCTGTGGCACAGTTGGTTGAGCCTCACAGCACCTTGGTGGAGTTGGCATGTTCTCCTTGAAACTGTGTGGGTTTCATCCTGGTGCTTTTGTTTCCTCACGCATCTCTATTATACGTGTGTTGGATAGAATAATCGGCTACTGTAAACTGTTCCTAGTGCATAGGTAAGTGGCAGAATCAGAGGAGAGGTCATGGGACTGTAGAGAGAATAAAATGGGTTAGAGTACGGGTTAGAGGTTGCTTGATGGTCAACGTGGTTCGGGTGGGCTGTGGGCATGTTTCCTTGCTGGATCTCTCTCTGACATTAATAGCAGTATAAAAATCAGTCTCCTTTACCTGCTTCCATCTCAGGGCTCTCCAACTCCTCCACTCGCTCCACAGGGTGCCGCAGGTGTGTCACCAGCCCCATGTCCTCCTGCTTGTAGAATTCAATCAAGTCGGGCATCTTTTCAAAATTCTTCACCTTGATCCCTGCGGAGGCCTGTGCACAGATATACAGTGTTAACCAGAAGCATTAGCAGCTTTAGTCGTCACACCTGTGGCGTTTACCCCCCACCTCCCCCCGAGGTCCCATTGTGCCCAGAGGCCTTTGGGTCACCCATTGAAACACCCAGGATTGTTGATGTGCTCTGCTTCCAAAACACAAGGGCTGACTCCAGTTGACACCTGTTCTTTTTCCAATGGAAAGGAAACATCATTAGCAAGCAATCAATGACAACGCAGCCTGGGGCACATCTCACGAGCCCCTTGGGATTTATCCACCTTCCTATAGTCAAAGTTTTATCAAGGAGACGTTGAGCACATCCACAAAACCTTCCGCCTAACTGGCAATCCCATCCCAAGACAGAGCTCAGTGTGAGAGGTTTTTTCGGGCGTTTGGTATCAGGCATGGGAACCTTGTGGTGGTCTGCTGAATGTAGCTAACAAAAGAACTTGGGCATCAGTGTTGGAGATTTTGGAGGATTATGCAAAGGCAGCATTGGTATTCTTTTTCCAGCGTCTGATGTTCATCATTCCAGTCATAGAAGCATATAGGATGGTCGGGATTGCTGCCGACTGGCTGGCTATGAATTTCATACCAGGTCTGGAGTATTGTACATAGATGCCAACCCTAAATTTAGTTCACAGTAACATTCAACCCATTTGTCCGTAACAAATGGGGTTAAATGCATTTCTCTCCGTAACATACTCACTTGGAGTTGTTGCCGGCGACTATGCGCCTGCGCACTGGTGCAGATCAGCGGGCTGCCGGCGGGCGGGTGCGGCACATGCGCACTTGGCAAGGTTGCCGGCGGGTCTGCGCCTGCGCACTGGTGCAGATCAGCGGGCTGCCGGCGGGCGGGTGCGGCACATGCGCACTTGGCAAGGTTGCCGGCGGGTCTGCGCCTGCGCACTGGGTGGGGGTGGGGGTGGGGGGGAGGCCCGGTGATGGGGCTGCCGCGAGCGGCCGGCTGGCGGCAAGAAAGTGCCGCTGATCGCGCGGGCCGGCGCCGCCCGGGCTCTGGGCCGGGCGTGGCTGCGAGCTGCCGGGCTGGCAAACCAGGGGCACATGGCGCCGGCGTTCACCACGGGAGGAACACCGGCGCGGCGGTGTTCCGTAACAGCATGTTTGGCTGCCGGAACACCGTAATATGGTTATTTCGCCGGGACAAAATACGGCGAATCCGGGACACTTGGCATCTCTGATTGTACTGTGGTCACAGAGGCATTACTTTGTGACATAGTTGTGTACACAGGTACAAAAACGAGAATAAAGACGTGATGGCTCCAGATGTGTGAACATTGGAGTATGTTACATGCAGATACAGGTCTGACACTGTTGCAATATGGCTGGACACGTCTTTCACTCTATAATTCCAGGATGGTGTTCTCCTAGATACATTGTACGTAACACTGGAATATAGTTCTGTCACTGTGTAACAGTGAATCTGCACAATGAGTAGAGCTATGTCAACATGTAACAGTAGGTTGCTCTACACTGGGTACAGATCATTCATTGTGTAACAGTGGAGTACAGTCTGAAGAAGGGTCTTGACCCGAAACCAATTCACCAATTCCTTTTATCAAGAGATGCTGCCTGAGTTACTCCAGCATTTTGTGTCTATCTTCAGTATAAACCAGTATCTGCAGTTCGTTCCTGCACAGCGGAGTCTTAAATGTTGGGATATATGACTGGAGAGTGTAGGATTTGTGACTGGGTAACACCCTGTGACCCTGGGGATGTAACAACGGGTACATATGCGCCACAGGTCCAACTACGGATACAAAGATCTCTTTTTAAATGGATGGTACAAGCACAATGAGCTATAAGGTTCTCTGAATGACCTTCCCTGTCCTTACCTCTGTCCCAGATTTTGCTCTGGTCAGAGACAGGCACTTACATGTGACCTTGAGGGACTCATAGGTAAGGCTGATCCTGTCAATTACAATGGGTTTTGCATGTGGTCAGGGGGGAAATGTGTCCAGCTTCCCGACTTACATGGGAGAGAAATGCTTGTGCCATGACAGTCAGCATGTTTTCAAAGAAAAGTAGCTCGCATTTTCCCTAAAGCCCCTGTCCCACTGTACGAGGTAATTCACGAGTTCTCCCGAGTTTTCCCCTGATTCGAACTCGGTGAATGTCCATAGCGGGTCCGTAGGAGTTTGTGGATGTCTCGTGGATGTCTTGTAATGCTAACGGTAGGTCCTCGGGACATCCAGTAACTAGTGACGTTTCTTCATCCCTGCAAAAAATGTCCACGAGTAACAAAATACTTGTGATGAAAAAAATTGTTACTTTTTATAGCTACCGTTAGCATTACCTCGTACAGTGGGACAGGGGCTTAAGCGTACTGGAGTTTCCCCTTTAAAATTGACCTCTGAATGTAACTATGAATTACATTCCTCTGAATGACTTTGAAATCTGCATTGCCTTCAATAAAATAGCCACATTTTCAGAACAGAAGCTGCAGTATATTTTCTACTTTGTCTTTAACTCATTGGACTTCATAAGGCATTCCCTTCAAGCCCTGCTCACCATAAATGCCAACTACAAACCTCATCCACAAGAAACCCCAACCACAAGCTTTCCCCACAAGATGGATCATTGAAAATCCCCTGGCATAATCTGAACCTACATTAAGTTCCATCAAAATTCCCACCACACCAAGCTCCAGCCACATCCATTAATGCCAGAACATAATAACCCCATATAGTTAATGATCAATCCTCCCCACTAAAATCCATGATGGTTTGCTTGGAAAATGCAGAAAGGCATGTTCCAAAGAGTTTGAAAGTGCATTGTAAATTGTAGTGAAAATGCATTGTAAATGAAAATAAGAAACAGTGCTTCATACAACCAGGTCTGGATAAGGAAACCACTAAATGAAATCAACAGGCTTGGTACAGGTGAATGTGTCTGTCTCCCAACAATGGGCAAGTTTGAATAATCATTTGCCTGAACAATTCAGAAAGAAACCTAAACATTTAAAGATCGAGTGTAACAGATGAGAAAATCGCTGTGCTCTGGTAGCAGCAATGGCTATCATTTCCTATTGATTTTGAATTGCGGTCAAATAAAGAATGTTCATACACTTTAGTTAAAAAACCCCGCTGCTATCAGCTTCAGAAGTCCCTGCTCTGAAAGAAATGGCCACCCTGGGAATACCGGACAAGGCTCAGATAGTAACTGCCTGCATGGTGTTAGAAGGGAAGACCAGAGAGAAGTAGAGAGTTTTGTGATTTGTCACCCTTAGTCAGAGCAGGAAAATTAGCAATGAGTCTTATTTTAGAGGTCACATGTCAAGCATTAAACATGATTTCTAATCAGTTGAACCAGATGCATCTGCAGTCAAATAAGCCCTTTTTCTAAAAATAAACCTGGTGAAATTGAGCTGCGGTTTCTAATTATAGATCAATTTCTTCATTTGTTGGGTATCTCACAGAATATGAAATGGTTTAGTTTCGTGCTCTCTGTCCTTAGGAGTTAGAAGCATGTATGATCAAGGCCACCACTGAAGGCTTGGCTCGCTCTCTCTGGTCTACTGCCGCAAAAGTGCTTGATGTGCTCTTTTTCAGATCCAATAGCATGGATGCACCCATAATTGGGTGCAGAACTACCCATCTACCAGACATAGCACATAATATGTTCACCCAGTGCGAAGACGCAAGCAATGAGGATTTTCAAAGAATACCAGGGCACTTCCCCCAGTGTGCAGGTGAATGTTTGTCGAAGGCCGAGACAGGTAGGTTCCTAGACCTGGGTTTTCAAGCCAAGTTGGGGTTGAGGTTGAACGCCAGATCTGCTGCAATTTTGTGAATGAGGCCCAAGAAGGCAGCTTTCTCCTACTTGTTGTCTAATTATCTAGATTTTCCTTTGCACATTTCTGGAAAACAAAGGAGCAGAGTATCCTTGGCATCCATTTCTAGGTCTCATATTGACTATTCTACCTGACTTTCTGAAAGGCACTAGAAATTCTCCTCAAGTGTAAAATCCCCACAGTGACATCAACAATAGGACAACATCCAGAGTTCATAACATAAAGTCATACAGCACTGAAATAGGCCCTTCGGCCCAACTTGCTCATGCCCCACCAAGGTGCCCCATTTACACTAGTCCCACCGGCCTGAATTTGACCCATATCCCTCTAGGTTTAGAGGGATATGGGCCAAACATTGGCAGGTGGGACTAGTGTAGATGGGGCATCATGGTCAGCATGGGTAAGTTGGGTCAAAAGGCCTGTGTCAAAGCTGTATGACTCTAAAGGTAGCATTATGTTCATAGACAAAGCCATTTTAAAGCCATTATCTGCATTTTCAAGTTGCAGTGGCGATGGACGATAGAGAGGAATGGTGCTGCCACCGGGATAACAGGCTTTTATGACCGAGTTAAGACTCTATTTGGTGCTAGAAATGTGCAAAATGACACGGGAAATGTGGTGACTTTTATGTTCTGCCTCAATGTAATCTACTATTTCTACACTCTTCTACTTAAGTATGATTGTGCCTATAAATAGCATGATTTTTCACTGTACCTAGCTACATGTGAAAATAAAGTATAATTGAACCATTGATTTTACTTCGGAGTCACGTGAGTGACTACGTGAATAGAAGCCCGTACAGCCGTTGGTGCGTCATGACGTCAGACACTGGTGCAGTCGGCCGGTTGGAGCAGCAGC
This sequence comes from Okamejei kenojei, assembly GCA_035221665.1. Classification (NCBI taxonomy): domain Eukaryota; kingdom Metazoa; phylum Chordata; class Chondrichthyes; order Rajiformes; family Rajidae; genus Okamejei; species Okamejei kenojei. Next base: position 28,274,967 of record CM069144.1, on the reverse strand, counting down.
GCTCCACCGAGCGGTAAGTTTAAACCGCGGGTTACACGAAGAGCTGGAGAATTTAGCGGGTGCAGCAGCATCTAAGGAGCGAAGGAGATGGGCGACGTTGCGGGTCGAGACCCTTCTTCAGACTTCACCCTCGATTCTCCAGCATCTGCAGTTCTTCGTTAACAAGTTTAAACGGAGGTAAGGTTTTTTAAAAAAAATTTTACCACATGTCATTTTCTGCGACGGTTTAGAGTTCTTAGAGAATGTTGCAGAAAGTGAAGAAGGTGTCGGCGAGGCGCTCCGGGGGTAGAAAGGAAAAGTGGCCAGGAGAGTGTTGAGGATGGAGGCCCGTCTGGTACACCTGGTCCGGTGCTGGCTACACAGCCAGTGGTTGCGGATCCACTGCCGGGGGGCGGAAGGCCACTGGCAAGTCTCTGTGGCCCGTAGATGAGTCGGGCCTGGAGGTTATACCCTCCATAGGAGAGTCCGTTTGCTCACGGCTCTCCCACGTCGAGATTCTATTACAAAAGAATGCTCGACAGGGACCAGCTCCATGAGGAGGAGTGGTGCCCAAGCCAGGCTGATGGAGAGCTTGTGCTAGCAGCACCTGTTTCAGGGCTGCAGAACTATCCTGCCTGTGAGGAGGATGTTCTATCAGTGCAGTTTGCTGACACTGATTCTATGCTGGGGGAGAGCAGTAAAGGAGTTCGGTTGGAGGTAATTCCGAACATTGCTGGGAAGTTTGCTGAGCGTAGAGAGGCAGGAAAGGCGATTGATGTAGAATTGGCCGAAGCAATTCAGTATATGCTCTCCCACCAGTTACAGGAGCTAGCTATGGATGAAGTAGCAAAAAACTATGAAGCTCCTGTTAATTGTGATCTCCTGAAGGTACCGGTGCTTAATCACCAAATTTGGTCATAATGGGTATGCCAGCTAGGGCCCAGGAGATGAAGTTTAAAAAAGTGCTTAAACTGTTGTCAGCAGGTATTACAGCTGTGGTGAAAGTTATTGATACAAACGATATGGTTGAAGCACACCAGGATGAACTGGGATTCCTTTGTAATGCATTTTGAAATTAATAATATCGGGAGGGCCGCTATTAGGCCAGAGCTAACCCGAATTTGGCGAGTTTGTGCAAACCGACCAGTGTACCACCACGAAATCTGTTGTTTGGTGGTAACCTTGCAAAAAGGGTCAAAGACTGTCATGAGGTTGTTATAACCATGGCCCTCATTAAGCCAGCTGGCAAGCAAGGCAAAAAAGGTTCTCTACAAGAAGTCGAGGACAACAAGGTCCGCAAGGAAAGATGCACGTAAGGAATATAACATTGACAAGACGATGAATTAACAGATGTTCCTGTTCAAATTGGGGAAGGTTAAAAATTGTTTCTCAAACAATGGCAGCAGTTGACATCAGATTTGTTCATACTTAGTGTATTGAAGGGGTGAAAAATTGAATTTTACTCTAAAGGACAGTCTACCTAATCAACATTTTCCTAGTCGTAAACTTATTTTCAGTTGAGGAAAATGTGCTTATTCAAGCAGAGATTCAGTCGTTACATAAGAAAGGGGTAATTGAGCCTTCTGTCTATCAAAGTCAACAATTTCTGTCAAGTATATTTCCCAGATCTAAAAAGACTGGGGGATGTAGAATTATTCTGGATTTATCGAATTTGAACAAATTTGTTTGTTATAGGCATTTCAAAATGGAGACCTTTACCACGGGCAAACATCTAGTGTCCAAAGGGTATTATATGGCAACCATTGATTTAAAGAATGCGTATTACGCAGTGTCTATTCATGGTGATGATAGAAGATTGACTGAGCTGTGGCAATTCAGGGCATTGCCGAATGGATTAACTTCAGCTCCTAGATTATTTACTAAATTGGTAAAACCTGTGTTAGCATTACTTAGAGCTCATGGGGCATGTGGTAATGGCCTATTTAGATGATATTCTGATTGTTGGAAAGACTCATGCTGAAACTCAATCATCAGTTTCAGTTGTTAAAATCACTTTTGAACAAATGGGATTTGTTATTCACCCAGATAAATCTAAATTATCACCAGTCCAAATTATTGATTATCTGGGATTTACCATTAATTCCAATCACATGTTGGTAACTTTGCCCAAGGATAAATTGAATCAGTTAATTGAGGACTGTGTTAATCTCGTTGGAGAACAACGGCCTTCGATTAGACAAGTAGCCAGTTTAATTGGGAAGTTGTTGCAGCCTTTCCAGCTGTGCAGTATGGTCCTCTGCATTATCAACAATTACAACGATCAAAGGAACAGGCACTGAGAATACAAAGGGGCCATTTTTGATAGGCCTATGCAGTTGTCAGCTGGGGCGATTGCTGACATACAATGGTGGATAGTACATGTTTCAAAAAGTTTAAGGAAGGTTTTGGTGGAATCACCGTCACTGATATTACAGACTGATGTAAGTGCACTTGGTTGGGGTGCAACAGATATGTCTTCTAGTTGTGGAGGCAGATGGAATGTGGATGAGAAATCGCTTCCTCAATTAAGAGGGATTAATTATTTAGAGTTGTTGGGCACCTGGTATGTGTTCAAAGCTTATTGTTCTACAAGGAGGGATCTGCATGTGCAGGTCAGATTGACAACACCACAGCAGTGGCATATGTAAACCACATGGGTGCAGTTAAGTCACAGTCTTGTGATAGACTGGCTAACCAGATTTGGAGCTGGTGTATTGACCAAAATATCTGGCTTTCAGCACTTTATTTGCCAGGAAGAGGTCACGTCAGTTTAATGACAACATTGAATGGATGTTAAATCAGGATGTATTTAACCAAATGATTGATCAGTATGGATTACCAGATATTGACTTGATTGCATCTCGATTAAATCATCAGTTACCTAGATATGTTCATGGGAACCAGATCCTGGGGCAGTAGCAGTGGATGCATTTTTCGCTGCATTGGGGAGGAATGTTTGTGTATGTATTTCCTCCATTCTGTCTCATCAGCAGATGTTTGCAAAAGATCAAGGAGGACTCCGCTTCAGGGGTATTGGTAGTGCCAGATTGGCCTACACAAGCATGGTTTCCCGTTGTATTATAAATGGCTAGGGAGCCTTACATGCTTATGCCCAAGAATAAAAGTCTACTGGTAAATCCAGTCACTGGGGATCAACATCCTTTATATGATCGTATTGATCTGTTAATTTGCAGATTTTAAGGAGGCCATACCTGGGGAGAGGACTGTCTCATCGGACTGTGGATGTTCTCACGTCGGCCTGCAGGGATAGTACACAGCAGCAATATTGGAGTTTGTCAACTCTTTATTTTGACCAAAAAAAATTAAGTTACAGTGCGATTAATTCAGCCAGAAGTGCGCTGTCTTCTTATTTACCTATGAATGCAGAATTGCATACAGTAGGGACACATCCGTTAGTTTCACGATTCATGAAGGGAGTTTTTCAATTCTAATCCTCCTAAACCCAGGTATGCCGGTATTTGGAATGTAAGTGAGGTTTTTATGGTTCTTCGCCAGTGGGCTCCGGTTACAAGCCTATCAGTAGCCAAATTAACTATGAAGGTGGTCATGCTTATGGCGTTGGTTTCAGCTCAACGTGTACAAATGTTGCAAAAGCTACGGCTAGATAGAATGCTTGTGTCGGCTGATGCCATTATATTTTATGTCTATGATTTGCTTAAACATAATAGAAGAGGCATGACAGGATGTAAGATTGTGTTTTCAGCATACCCCGCAGATGATCGCTTGTGTATAGTCTCACATTTATCTCGTTACATTGAGATTACTAAACCTTTGAGAGGAACAGAGTTGGCTTTGTTTATTAGTCACAAAAAAAAACACACAGTAAGATGTCGGTGCAAACGATTTCAAGGTGGCTAAAGTAGGTCCTGGCAAGTGCTGGAATTGATACTGATAAATTCAAATCTCATTCCACCAGGGCGGCATCAACTTCCGCGGCAAGGGCGATGGACTTGCCAATAGACCATATCCTCGCGGCCGCAGGATGGTCCAGTGAGCTAACTTTTCAGAGGTTTTATCACAAGCCGATTTCAAGGCTCGGGGTGTTTGCTGATTCTGGTTTCAGTACTGTTACACTTTTCCCCTGAGTTAGAGGGGTTTGTTATGATTTGTTTGTAAATAAACTGTTATTTCATTTAACAAATGTATTACTGATGCATGATTGATTGTTAACGACTTTTGAGTCAATCCAGGCAGTGTGAACGTCGGATTTGGGTCTGCGGCGTGAATTCACAGTGCTTTGAAGTCTTCATGTAGTCACTCACGTGACTCCGAAGTAAAATAGTAAGATTAAACGAGAACTTACCAGTTTGAAGTTTGATCTTTATTTTATGAGGAGTCGAGTTGAGGGACTATGTGCCCTCCGCTCCCACCCTCATAGATCTCATCTGGTAGTTCTAGTTTTATCATCTTACCGTTATACTTCGGTCATTGTTAGCTGTGAATTCATTCCGCTGCTTTGAAGATTGACGCACCAACGGCTGTACGGGCATCTATTCACGTAGTCCCTCAACTCGACTCCTCATAAAATAAAGATCAAACTTCAAACTGGTAAGTTCTCATTTAATCTTACTATTAAATCATTTTCTGGGCTACTTTCACACCATTTTGTATGAACTTGTAACGTATAATTAGGCTGGTTAATTCCTTAGGTTGCATTAATGGCCGCATCTCATGTTCCAAGTGGATGAAAGGTCCTGCAGAAATGTAAATATTTCAATAAGAAAAGCTAGGAATCATTTTGCTGAATACTAAGAATAAAGAAACTAAGCCTACCATAAATAAAAGTAAGTTTATGAGGAATCACTCGGAGTAATGAGAAGAGGGAAATGTATTCAGTAGTGTCTCCTGATTATTATTTTGGTTTAGTTTGGAGGTATAGCGCGGAAACAGGACCTTCGGCCCACCGAGTCTGCACCAACTAGCCGTCCCCGCACATTAACACTATACACACGAGGGACTATTTTACATTTATACCAAGCCAATTAGCCAACAAACCTGTACGTCTTTGGAGTGAGTGAGGAAACCAACGGTCTTGGAGAAAATCCACGGGAACATACAGACAGCACCCATAGTCGGGATCGAACCCAGGTCTTTGCGCTGTAAAAGCAGCAACTGTCTGGCTGTAAGAGGCTGAGAATGCATACTTGTGGGTCAGGAAGTCAAGTAAGGCTGTAACTGTGACCCACAACCTTTATTTGACATCCTACTTGTATTAAAAATCTAGACTAATTCAGAGTATAGTTAAATGAATGTGTGGGCCAGAATGAAGAAATTATATTTATATTTATTATGATGAAAGATTGAACCTACAATGCCAGTCCAGTGCAAAGAAACAGTCCAAAGAAATGGATAAGATCTCACATGACTGCGCTGGGTCGAAGGACTAGTTCATATTCATGCAGTCTGCAGCCAATTTGAATGAGTATGCTTCTGCTGTGACTCTCTTCATCGGTATATGCTTGCCATGAGATCCAGTCCATGGTGAAGTCCAAATCTGTGGCCTCAGGTCAGATGATCCCATCTGTGCAAGCAATGTATGTACGACCTTCATAAAGCCATCAAGGATGCCAAGAGAAAATTCAAGACCAAGACCAAGTTCAACTCCAGTTTAACCACAAAGATACCAATCGATTGTGGCAAGGCATGCATGCTATAAAGGGCTACAAAGTGAATTTGAGCTGCATTGCTGACAACAATATGTCTTTCCCCCGTGACCACGATGCATTTTATGCATAGTTTGAACAGAAGGTCAGTGGAATACCACCAGGAGGCGCCAACAATGGTGCCTCGCCAATGGTCTGTCTCGTCATTTTCCTTCGTTGTTGTTTTTAGTTTGTTGCAGTGTTTTAGTGTACTTTTAGTTTTGTATTATGTGGGGGGTGGTGCGTTGGGGGAAACTTTTTTATCTCTTTCCTTGACGGAGATGTGACTTTTTTCCGTGTCGTATCTCCATCCGCACTGTGGCCTAACATTGTGGAGCTGGCGGCCTCTTGCTGGGAACCGACTTTGGGATCTCCAACCGCGGGAGCCTGCGGACTTACCATTGTGGAGCTTGCGAGCCCCTTTGTCAGGGATCAACTTCGGGAGCTTCAATCGCGGAAGTTTCGGCCGCCCCAACCGCAGGAGCTTCTTTCGCCCCGATCGTGGGAGCATCGATCACCCCGACTGAGGATGGTTCGACTCCCCTGACCGCGGGAGAAAAAGGAGGAAAGAAGATAAGACTTTATTGCCTTCCATCACAGTGAGGAATGTGGAGAGGTGGTGGATGTTTATGTCAAATTTTATCAAGTTGTATGTCTTGTTGCTTTTTTGGTATGACTGTGTGGCAAATCAAATTCCTCTTATGGTGCAAAATATACTTGGCTAATAAATGACGATTATGATTATAAATAATGTCATACGCCCCAACAGCTTTGAGTCACGTGCACCCACGTCAGATCGGTCTTCATGAGCGTGAACCCACTTAAAGTCACAGGCACAGTGGCTTTAAGTCAGCTTCGAACTTATTGACTGTAGCTCCATCTTCAACTTCAAAATTCCCACCAAACTCATGTCCAAACCCCTGGACCCATGACCCAACACCCACCTTTGCAATTGCATTCTTGACTTCCTGACCCACAAGGATGCATTCTCAGCCTCTTACATCACTCCCTGTACACTCACAACTGCACAGCCAAATTCTGCACTACCTCCATTTAAAAGTTTACAAATGACACCAGCATAATGGGCCTGATTGCGAAAGACGAGAAGGCAAAGAACAGGAAGGAGATAGAGAACTTAGTAATGTGGTGTCAAGACAACAACCGCTCCATCAATGTCCGCAAAACAAAGTTGCTAGATATTGATTTCAGGAAGTGGGATTGAGTGCACGCCTCAATCGGCCTCAATGGTGCTGAACTGGAGATGGTCGTGAGCTCCAAGTTCCGATGTGTAAATATCAGCAGCAATTTGTCCGGGTCCAACCACAATGACATTATGGTTTACACAGTACACTAATGCATCCACTTCCTCAGATGACTAAAGAAATTTGACAAATATGCAATTACTCTCACCAATTTCTATAAAAGCATCATAGAAAGCATTCTTTCAGGATGCATCACAGCTTGGTTTGGCAACAGCTCTGACCAAGACCACAAGGAATTGCAGAGTAGCGGACAAAGCTCTGTCCCTCACGCTAACCAACCTCCCCCCATTGTCTTCATTGACGCTTCATGCAGCCTTGGGAAAACACTGAACATAATCAAGGACAACTCAGGGGCATCTTGGTCGGCATTGACGCATTCGAGCCACGTTCCTTGGTCCATCCTGTATGATTTTATAACACTAACATACCCTTCTCCTCTCTCCCATCAGACAAAATATACAAATGTTTGAAAGCAGATACAAGACCAGCTTCTTTCCCACTGTATTTAGACAGTTGAATGCACTTCTCATAAGCAAGGATATATTACTTAAATCTAATCTACTCTTTGTAGTTTGCACTTTTTTGTTTGCACTTTCTCTGTAGCTGTAACACTGTATTCTGCACAAAATGTTGGAGTAACTCAGGTCTCGGGTAACTGAAGTCTGAAGAAGAGTCTCAACACGAAACATCACCCATTCCTTCTCTCCAGAGATGGATGCTGCCTGTCCCGCTGTTGCTCCAGCATTTTGTGTCTATTTACGGTTCAAACCAACATCTGCAGTTTATTCCTACACTATACCATCTTCTACACTCTGTTACTTTCTCTTTTTGTACCCCCTGTGGTCACTATTTATGGTTTGATTGTACTCATGTGTGATATGCTTTACTTGAATAGCATACAGAAGCCTTTCCATTGCATCTCAGTACATGCGCCAATAATAATACACCAAACAAAGCTTTATAGGCTTTGAAACCACGGAAAGTGACCTCATGGAACCATAAGACTGTGAGCAGACTGGAGAAGGTTATCAAGGGAATGCCTTACAATTGCACGGATGTAGCCAATTAACCTACAAACCTGCACGTCTTTAGAATGTGGGAGGAAACCGGAGCACCTGGTGAAAACCTGCATGGTCACAGGGAGAATGTACAAACTCCGTAATAGTAGCACCCATAGTCAGGATGGAACCAGCGTTGTGAGGCAGCAACTCTACAGCTGTGCCACTGTGCCACCCAAACCTCTCCCACATTATGACAAAAGCTGCAGGATGGGTAGACACGCCACAGAAAGTAGTGAAGCTATAAATAGCACTGCGAGTAGGAAGCAAAATTCAACGTGCATTGCATTGGTGAAACCACAACTTCTGATGCAAACTTCAATTGTTCAGGTACCACCAAACCTGCCTCTTATCACAACCTTTACAATGGCTGCGTCACATAGCGATTGCTATCTTAGATTTTGGTTTAGTTAAACAAACTGGAGGAAAAGACAACCACATACTCAACCACATACAATAGAGCTAGTTGGAGCATTTTTACTGAACACTTAGTATTAAGGATATCAAATGTCTTTGTAGTATCTTTAAAGTTTCAAGTGGTTTCTTCCACACCTAACTTTCATGGCAATTGCAACCAAATCAAATGATTGGCCTCCATACGTAAATCCCATTGGTCTTGATCTGATTGAAGAGCTCACTTGCCACCAAGCAGACACACCTTGCAGCTTAGAGAATGCCGTTAAGAACCTGTTCGCTCTCAATTATTATTTTTTTCCCCAATGTCTGACAGGAGGTCCTAATACTTTGTAGAAGGGTCCCGACCCAATACATTGTCTGTTCATTTTCATAACAGATACTGTCTGACCCGTTGAGTTCCTCCGCAGTATATTTTTTACTCATGATTGCGACCTCTGAGGTCTCTCCGTGTATTTCCCCAAATGTCTTTTGAATGTTGTTATCGTACCTGCCAAAATTGTTTTCTCTGGCAGCTCATTCCAAATACCCACCAGCGAAGAAGTTGCCCCTCAGGTTCCTGTTAAATATTCCTCCTCTCACCTTAAACCTATGCCCTGTAGTTCTTGCTTTCTGCCCATGAAAAATATTTTGTGTATTAACCCTACTTATTCTCCTCACAATTCCCCCTACTCCTCTATAAGATCATCCCTCAGCCTCCTATGCTTTAATAAAGTCCTAGCTTGCCCAACCTCTCCCTGTAGCTCAGTCCCTCAAGACCTGGCAACATCCTTGTAAATCCTTCCTGCATTCTTTCCAACAATGGCATTTTTCCTGTAGCAGGGTGAACAAAACTGAACACAATACTCCACGTGTGGCCTCATTGGTATCTGGTACAACTGTAACATAAAGTCCCATCTAACCCTTTACCCAATTGACTTTATTGATTTTTTTTTTCGCTTGGGTAGCTTACACCTCAGTGGTATGAACATTGACTTCTCTAACTTCAAATAGCCCTTGCTTTCCCTCTCGCTCCATCCCCTCCCCCTACCTAGTTCTCCCACCAGTCTTACTGTCTCCGACTACATTTTATCTCTGTCCCGCCCACTCTCCTGATATGTCTGAAGAAGGGTCTTGACCCGAAACGTCACCCATTCCTTCTCTCCAGAGATGTTGCCTGTCCCGCTGAGTTACTCCAGCATTTTGTGTCTACCTCCTTTTATTGTCGCTTACACGCCAAGTCCATTTGTGTATTTTGTTTTCAATTTTAATGTACAGTTTGTTAATGTTCTAATGAGATGTTTTTCTCAGAGCTCTCCACATGTTGTGGTGCACACTGGTCCTGGAAGATCTTCAACACACCAGAGGACTTGGCCTTATCCATTTCAGTGACATCCATGCAGTAACATACCCTTGGAGAGGAGAGACAGTTGGGATAGATGGACTCCCCCAGTGGTCTACTGTCTGGGCCTGTGAATGACCATCTTGGTCAGGCCCAAAAGCGGACCAACTTGCGCTCCTCCATAATGGTTGCCCAAAGTTCGGGAGTACGGCACTGAAGTGTGGGCAGAACTAGTGGAGCTGCCCAATTAAACTGGGACGCATTTTGTATATACAGGACAGATCACCTGGGAGTCTGTGAAGCATTGAAAAAGTCTGTTGCATTGGTCTGCACTGAGCAACCCACCTATGAGGTCCCAAATGGAAAACAAGGAGGTATCCCATTGAGGAGATCATGGAAAGCCCACTCACTCAATGTGATACAGTGTCCAGACTGCAAGCAAAAATAAACTGCTTGTTGCAAGGTGGAACGGGCCCCAAGAGCGTTTTCCAAGAGAGAGCTCAAATTGTGCGGGTACAGGACCAAAGTGGCCTCTGATACCACAGCACGGAGGTCAGCAGAGGGTTTATGGCCTGTTTGGACCTTCAGGAACCATTTTGACAATCCTGTCCAGCAGCCCTGCTGAGTGATAATTTTCACTTCCAGTTTGCCAGCCACACTTCTGCCGCAAGATGCAACTAGTCAACCCTGAGAGTGGACATTTTAAAATTTAGAATTTAACTTTCAGAGACACAGCAATGCAAACAGGCCCTCTGGATCACCAAGTCCACGCTGACTATTGATATCCCAGTCACGCTAGTTCTATGTTATGCCACTTTCTCATTCACTCTCTACACTTGAGGGGCAATTTCACATGGACCACTTAACCTACAAGTCTTTGGGATGTGGGAGAGAGCTGGAGCACCCAGAGGAAACCCACATGGTCACAGCGAGCACACTTCACCCAAACAGCACCCGGGGTCTCTGCCGCTGCAAGACAGTAGCTCATCCAACTGTGCAGAGTGCTTCTCTTCCCTCAGGGAGTCTACATTCCAGTGACCTACCCGGAATAGACCCTTTCTCCCAACTGACCACTGTGAAGGATGCAGTGGAAACAATATGCTGGCATTCACACTTCCTCTCCAAGTCAACACAATCTGTCACTGATGGGTATGTTATTGGCGTAAGGCAAGGGACAACCTCATACCTGCACTGCACTGAGACAAACGCCTCACCCACCTCTTCTAAAGATATAGGATTCTCCCAGATTGCTTTCTGAACACTGCTTTCCAAAGCAAAAGGCCCACTATCATAATCCCTTGAGCTTTATCCATACACTCCACACAATTTTGGGAGGGCCATGCGCAAAGGCCAAAAAGTTATGCAAAGGTTTTGCACATATTCTGGTCAAGGCTTAGTGCCCAGGGAGGTGGACTTGGCTCTTTTAAACTGTGCTAAGGAACAGGACAAGGTGTTAGTTTCTTGAAGAGGGAGTGATTGACTCACTAAGAATGTTGACTGTCTTGTGTTAGAAAAATTGCAAACTATGAAATTAAATTAAACTCCGTGGATAAAATTGTGGGATGTAAACTCAGGTCACTGGCCTGTAGGCCCATTAATTTTACTACTTCGCCATCATCAAAGCCCAAAGAAAGACTCACATTTATACAGCACTTTTAATGCTTCCAAGATACCTTTAAAGAGCTCCTCATTTCTGTCAAGCTAGTTTTAATCTTTGAATATTGGTGCAGTGCAGACCATTAAAAAAAAAATCAAAGATCCAATAATCAACTTTTTGTTTAATGGGAATCACAGTCAGATTATTATAGAAGAATACCATGAGACATCACAATGAGCAATTTAAACAGTGAAGTGCTCGCTTAGCATGGTTGGATCTAGACTGGTGAACGGTGTGGGATGTGAATGCAACTCTGAGTTGGAGGCAAGAAAGCTATCACTGAACCACAGGCCACATGGCTGATGAAACTGGCCGGCCCATTAGACAGCTACCCCACGGATTTATGATGAAGACTTGAGTCAATTGTGGTTTGCACGATGCTCATTGCAACAAAACCACCAGCATTTTGTAGCGACAAAGAAAACTTGTAAGATAGGCTGAAACGTTAAAGTTGCAAAGTATTAATTTTAGCTCTCAAAGCTGCTTGCAGTCACAGAAAGGGAACAATAACGAAAATACAGCTGCCAAATGGAGTTAAATAACTACTGTTACAGGAGTTGGAGTTTCGATTCAGATAAACGAGCATCCAGTAACAAAGAAAACAGCTGTACTGTATATTGATATTAAGTTTAAAAAAAAAGGAATAAGCTTTCAGGCTAAACAAGTTTCAGCTTTTCGACCAGCCCATTTGAAATTACGCAGAATCCAACTGTGAAAAGTTCAGAAGGTTTTTGTGAAAGCGACAAAATGAAGGGTTCATCCTTCCACATGATATAAAATGGCCGATGGAGGTCCATCAGGTTGGAGTGAAACATTCTTCATGGTTCAGCAATTGCAGGGCAGCTGATTGAACAATTAACCACTGCTGCTCCAAAGTACAGGTAGACATAGTGTCAGATTGCCAAATACAGGACTTGCTATTCCAACTAGCAAGAAAAAAAGCAAACCATCATGTGACTATGTTTGTGGACTCAGCGGATAAAAAGCCACTACGACTTATAACAAGTCAATCTCACTGCAATGTCATCTCCAAACAGTGTTCTGAAACTTAAGGAAAAACAATGTGATATTCCATGGACCATAAATCCATTCAATGCAAACAGGAGAGCCTGCAGAAGCTAGAATCTGGTGGAGGCTCTTGACCTGAAACGTCAACATAGACCTTTTGCCACCACAGACGCTGCTTGACTTGCCAAGTTCTTCTAGCATTCTTTTTTCTGTACCATATACAGTGGCTTGCAAAAGTTTTCATACCCCTTGAACTTTTCCTCATTTTGTCACGTTACAACCACAAACGTAAACGTATTTTATTGGGATTTTATGTGATAGACCAACACAAAGTGGTGCGTAATTGTGAAGTGGATGGAAAATGATACATCGTTTTCAATTTTTTTTACAAATAAAAAACTGAAAAGTGTGGCGTGCAAAAGTATTCAGCCCCCCTGAGTCAATACTTTGTAGAACCACCTTTCGCTGCAATTACAGCTGCAAGTCTTTTGGGGTATGTCTCTACCAGCTTTGCACATCTAGAGACTGAAATTTTTGCCCAATCTTCTTTGCAAAATAGCTCAAGCTCAGTCAGATTGGATGGAGAGCGTCTGTGGTCAGCAATTTTCAAGTCTTGCCAGAGATTCTCAATTGGATTTCGGTCTGGACTTTGACTGGGCCATTCTAACACATGAATATGCTTTGATCTAAACCATTCCATTGTAGCTCTGGCTGTATGTTTAGGGTCGTTGTCCTGCTGGAAGGTGAACCTCCACCCGTCTCAAGTCTTCTTCCAAGATTGCCCTGTATTTGGCTCCATCCATCTTCTCATGAACTCTGACCAGCTTCCCTGTCCCTGCTGAAGAAAAGCATCCCCACAGCATGATGCTGCCACCACCATGTTTCACAGTGGGGATGGTGTGTTCAGGATGATGTGCAGTGTTAGTTTTCCGCCACACATAGCGTTTTGCATTTAGGCCAAAAACCTCAATTTTGGTCTCATCAGACCAGAGCACCTTCCTCCACATGTTTGCTGTGTCCTCCACATGGCTTGTGGCAAACTACAAACGGGACATCTTATGGCTTTATTCTTGCCACTCTTCCATAAAGGCCCAATTTGTGGAGCGCACGACTAATAGTTGTCCTGTGGACAGAATCTCCCACCTGAGCTGTGGATCTCTGCAGCTCCTCCAGAGTTACCATGGGGCCCCTTGGCTGCTTCTTTGATCAATGCTCTCCTTGCCCGGCCTGTCAGTTTACGCCATGTCTTGGTAGGTTTGCAGTTGTGCCATACTCTTTCCATTTTCGGATGATGGATTGAACAGTGCTCCGTGAGATGTTCAAAGCTTGGGATATTTTTTTATAACCTGACCCGGCTTTAAACTTCTCCACAACTTTATCCCTGACCTGTCAGGTGTGTTCCTTGGGCTTCATGATGCTGTTTGTTCACTAATGTTCTCTAACAAACCTCTGAGGCCTTCACAGGACAGCTGTATTTATACTGAGATTAGATTACACACAAGTGGACTATATTTACTAATTAGGTGACTTCTGAAGGCACTGGATTTTATTTAAAGGTATCAGAGTAAAGGGGGCCGAATACTTTTGCACGCCACACTTTTCAGTTTTTCATTTGTAAAAAAATTTGAAAACCATGTATCATTTTCCTTCCACTTCACAATTACGCGCCACTTTGTGTTGGTCTATCACATAAAATCCCAATAAAATATATTTACGTTTGTGGTTGTAACGTGACAAAATGTGGAAAAGTTCAAGGGGTATGAAAACTTTTGCAAGCCACTGTAGTTATTCTCAGTTATCATAGAACAATGTGTAGGAAGGAACTGCAGATGCTGATTGAAACCGAAGATAGAAACAACATTCTGGAGTAACTCAGTAGGACAGGCAGCATTTTTGGAAAGAAGGAATAGGTGTTGTTTTGCGTCATGTCCCTTTTCATAGAACAATGATGATTCTCTTAGGCCTAAAGTTCTTCAGTTGCTTTGCCAATGACCTTCCCTCCATTATGTCAGAAGGGGAAATTTGCTTCTGATTGAAAAGTGCTCAGTTTCAATTTCATGTTTACTTGTTGGCAAGTAGTGAAAGATATCTATACCAAGCAATGGCAGTCTCCAACAAGAGAGTCTAAGAACCGCTTCCTACCATTGCTTCATATCTCACCATCAGAACTATAACAAAATTAACTACAAAATTATCATAGCATGAGGGTAGGTAGACAAAAATGCTGGAGAAACTCAGCGGGTGAGGCAGCATCTATGGACTGAAGGAAATAGGCAACGTTTCGGGTCGAGACCCTTCTTCTTAAACTTAGAGCACACGGTATTGGGAGTTCAGTATTGATGTGGATAGAGAACTGGCTGGCAGACAGGAAGCAAAGGGTAGGAGTAAACAGATCCTTTTCAGAATGGCAGGCAGTGACTAGTGGGGTACCGCAAGGCTCAGTGCTGGGACCCCAGCTATTTACAATATATATTAATGATTTGGACGAGGGAATTGAATGCAACATCTCCATGTTTGCGGATGACACTGAGCTGTGGGGTAGTGTTAGGTGTGAGGAGGATGCTAGGAGGCTGCAAGGTGACTTGGATAGGCTGGGTGAGTGGGCAAATGCATGGCAGATGCAGTATAATGTGGATAAATGTGAGGTTATCCACTTTGGTGGCAAAAACAGGAGGGTAGATTATTATCTGAATGGTGGCCGATTAGGAAAAGGGGAGATGCAACGAGACCCGAGTGTCATGGTACACCAGTCACTGAAAGTAGGCATGCAGGTGCAGCAGGCAGTGAAGAAAGCGAATGGTCTGTTAGCATTCATAGCAAAAGGATTTGAGTATAGGAGCAGGGAGGTTCTACTGCAGTTGTACAGGGTTTTGGTGAGACCATACCTGGAGTATTGCGTACAGTTTTGGTCTCCAAATCTGAGGAAAGACATTCTTGCCATAGAGGGGGTACAGCGAAGGTTCACCAGACTGATTCCTGGGATGTCAGGACTTTCATATGAGGAAAGACTGGATATACTCAGCTTGTACTCGCTAGAATTTAGAAGATTGAGGGGGGAGGGGGATCTTATATAAACTTACAAAATTCGTAAGGGGTTGAACAGGCTAGATGCAGGAAGATTGTTCCCGATGTTGGGAGGTCCAGAACAAGGAGTGACACAGTCTAAGGATAAGGGGGAATTCCTTTAGGACCAAGATGAGGAAAACATTTTTCACACAGAGAATGGGGAGTCTCTGGAATTCTCTGCCACAGAAGGTAGTCAAGGCCAGTTCAATGGCTATATTTAAGAGGGGGTTAGATGTGGCCCTTGTGTCTAAAGGGATCAGGGGGTATGGAGAGAAGGCAGGTACAGGATACCGAGTTGGATGATCAGCCATGATCATATTGAATGGCGGTGCAGGCTCGAAGGGCCGAATGGCCTACTCCTGCACCTATTTTCCATGTTTCTGACTCAGTCTGAGGTCGCCATGGAAAAGCTATTTTGGATTGTCCTACTCTAGCAGCATGAAGGGAAGCTCATCACAAGTTCTGGCAAGGTTCAAGTTAGTGCAACAACACTTTGAAGGTCAATTAGAGATTAAAATTAATATTGGCCTTGAAGGGCAATGTTCATGTTGCATGAATAAATGTAAAGACAATTTTGCAATGACCTTTTGTATGTGATGTATCTGACAAGAGCTTGGTAGGAAGTCGTCTTAATAATTAAAGCCCCACATTTTTATTTGGGATTTCTCTAAATTTGTTGCAATAACAGAGCTGTAAACTCAAAATAAATGGAAGTTAATGAAATAATTGCCGTGGCTATCCAGGAAAACTTTCTAGTAGCTAAGGACTCTTTTTGTTTTTATTTTTTATGAAGGTACAGTAGTCTAAAATTCTTGACCTTCATGTTCAGGAACAGCTTCTTCTCAACACCAATAAACTACTGAAGCCCACAAACACCAACTAAACTTCAAACCACGAACTGTCTCGGTTGCAATAGGGACTTTGGCTTTTGTTTGGTTTTGCACTAATTTGTTGTTGTTTTTAAACATATTGAACTTTTTTTTGGTTGTTTATTACGTCATCTATGGAGCACTGCATTCACTGCCCTGTTATTCTGCTGCGTACGAATTTCATTGCTCTGTTTCAGTGCATCTGACATTTAAATACTCTTTACTCTCTTGACTCTTAATCTCATGAATACGAGGTACATTGCTAATTTTGGCCATTCTTTACGCTTTGATGTATTTTGGTATCAGGATGTAAAATCGGAATAAGTAACTTAGCTAGTATTTAGAGAAATGCTGAGAGTTGTATTATTACATCGAGCCAAGTGCTGTGTAAAAGCAAAGACTATCTCATGTGTAAGTAAGTTGTGGAACAGTCATTGCACCTGGGATGCTTCTATTCATGCGAGCGCTGAGAAAAAGGTAGGAAATCATTGAACAAGAGACTAAGTTTGCAAGTCTTCCCGAGCAGTTGGCCCACAAATGTATTGGAAGAATGGAGATGCAAGGGAGTAAAAACCTTTGAAGATGGCACCTGTCCCATCTGTCCATTTCCCTCCACAGATGCTGCCTGACCATGCCGAGTTCCTCCAATAGATTTTTTTTTTTGTGTTTTAAGAATGCCTAACTCTTTACACTTTGATATTATTGTTTATTGATTAAGAGTTAACGGGCCAAAACTATAGTAATTTTCCCTCATAAAGTCACGGAGTAAAAGTGGATTGTTACATGGCCCTCCCCAGTTTATGAATGCCTGAATTATGTTCGGCCATACATATGAATGAGCTTTTGGGAGACGGGTGGGCTTGATGTGCCTGCTGTTGCAGGGCTGCAGGCATCGTCTGTTGGGTGGGAACTCGGACTGCGGTTGCATTTTTGTCGAACTGTTCTCAGGAACGGAACCATGCCATAATCAGTGGAGGTTCTATATCTACATATAACATGGATAAAATCAGACTCATTCACTACAGCGAAGATAGACATAAAATGCTGGAGTAACATAGGCAGTAACTTAGTGGGAAGGCAGCATCTCTGGAGAAAGGGAATAGGTAACATTTTGGGCAGAGAATATCATCACTGTATGCAAATGTTTTATAAATAAACTCTCCAAATGTTTCAATTAGATTCCAGTCTATAACTCACTCATTTGATACATTAATCATCCAAGCAACTTGATTAGAATCCAGCCTGTTACTCAATCCAACCTCTCCATTATGTGCAAACTGCTCAAGATCTCCATTGGAGTTGAACACATTTTTTGTTATTCCTCCCCCTCTGAAATCCTGGAATTTGTGGCTGGGAAAGGCTGGACTAGTGTTCCTGTTCAAATTCAAGAGACAGAGCCAAAATGTATGAACTAGAGCATGGAGACACAAACGTGGAGGGGGAAGGGAAGCAAAGGAACTGCACTTTAAAAGTTAAGTAACGCAGCAAATCTCATAGGTTTTGTTCAGCTGCAGACCATGTCAGACAAAATACAAATGCACCTTCCTCTTTTGCAGAAGCTCTTTGTGAGTAGCTTGGAATCAATGCCTTAGCAACTTCCTCAAAGTGCTGAAGCAGAACACTCAAGTCAGGTCAAGTTTATTGCCATACACACAAATACAATGAGCGAGAAGTACAATGAAAATCGTTCCTGCAGCATCCTCACAGGCATGTTGACTCGGATAAATACAGAATATATATTACACCCGAATTCTACAACACGGTGAAATGAATAATACCATGCAGGAAAAATACATTGCAAAACACAATTAGAAAACAAGTCTATGATAGTGCATGAGGAGGTCCATAGTGTTCCGTTGCTGAGATGGGATTGGAGTTGTGGAAGTCAGCTCAAGAATTGGATGGTTGGAGGAAAAATGTTGTTCCTGAACCTGTTGGTGTGGGACTTCAGGCTTCATGTTCCTCCTGTCTTATGTAGCAGTGAGGAGAGAGCATGGCACAGTTGGGGATCCTCATTAATAGATGACGTCTTCTTGAGACATTGGTCAAACAGATGCTTTCAATGATGAGGGAGGCTCGGTTTGAGGGTCAGAACTGAGTCCATCACTCTCGCACAATTATAGTACCAATCAAAATAAACTTTCTACAATTTTTCTACGTGTGTTAGAAAATTCATTGACATACCAAATCTCTTGATACTTCTAAGGAGGTATAGGCACTGGAGCACCATCTTCGTGATTACATCAATGATGTAATCCAGATCATCTTGAAGAGGAGAGGATGGACAGGTCATCCAAGATGTTAAAGGTCTGGAATTTGAAGTTGTTAACTCTCTCCACCACCTACCCATTAATGAAAACTGGCATTGGTATCCCGACTTCCACCTTCTGAAGTCAATGATTAGTTCCTTCACTTTGTTGGCATCAAGTGAGAGGATTTTGTTGTGGCATCATTCATCCAGGTATTCTATCTATTTCCTGTATGCCTAATCACCATCACCGATTCAGCCAACAACAGGTGTCATTCGCGAATCTGTAGATGACATTGTAGCCGTGCTTAGTGCAAAGCGGATAGCTCAGGGGGTTAAGCACACATCCCTGAGGTACACCTCTGTTGAAAGTCAGTGAGGTGAGATGTTGTACCAATCTGTTCTGATTAAGATCTACCGATGACAAAGTCACAGGTCCAGTGGCAAAGAGAAGTGCGTGCGTGTATTCACACACACGTTTTACAAACAGGCAGCATTTAGTGAACTGAAGTACTCCAACTCCATTTGGTTGTTCTTGTAAACATTTTCAATGCTCCTGCACCAATAGCTCCCGAAAGTAAAGTACAATGAGAACACAAAGCTTTCTGCACGACTCTATGGTAAACTGTATAACCATCGTCCCATCAGTATTTCCAAACAACCTCTTGAGGGACTCGCACAACCTTGGGAAAAAAAACAAAAACATCTCCCCAGGTCTCAAATGATGATCATTCAAATCTTAGGGGAAAATCAATCGAACAGTGTTTGTAATTCAAACCTTGATATCAAAGTTTAGAAATGAGTCACACCCAATTCTAGCAGAACGTGAATTGTTCTACTGGTTATGCAAGAGGTCCATCCTCATTCCCCATCACAAGCGTTTAGTACCATTTATTATAACACTGGTTGCTGTATCTTTGATGTATTGTCCCCATTTGGAATTAATTTAATTTTATGATCTTTCACATAGCTCTGCTCGCCAACATTTAAAAGGTCACAAATTTGATTGCAGTTCAGTATTTGGTTTAATGTGATCACCTACCTGAATGGACAATGAATTGTCCTCATTTATAAAAATCCTATAAGTGTAGATGGATTTTTCATACCTAGAAGAAAGAAATGAAACAAGAAAATTATGCCCAGTTTAAATGGATTTTTCACAATTACCTTAGAGCACCCACCACCACCAAAGAAGGGTCTAGCGTCTCACCAATTTGGTCGCACCTCATACTTTTTCCATATTGGTCTTCAATCACCTCTACAAGTGAGATTGCTAGTATTCCCACCAGGAAATTGGCCCGTCTGTGTTAAATCCTTCCTCCCATCAGTCTACAAGCTTGGTGTTACATAGCAGGAGTAGCACAGTAGGCATTCCTGCTATATACACCCCTCTCTGCCTGGGTCCGATCATGATTCTAGGACTTTGACTTGTGGAAAATCCATTTTCTTCCCAAGACTACATGAATTTCCTGAGTGCTCAGGCTTCCTTTTACGTCCCAAAGGCTTATGGGCCATAGTGCCCATAGGCTTATGGGCCACTACAGAAACATAGAAAATAGGTGCAGGTGTAGGCCATTTGGCCCTTTCGAGCCAGCACCACCATTCAATATGATCATGGTTGATCATCCAAAGTCAGTACCCTATTCCTGCTTTTTTTCCCCCATATCCCTCGATTCCATTAACCCCAAGAGCTAAATCTAACTCTCTTTTGAAAACATCCAGTGAATTGGCTTCCATTGCCTTCTGTGGCAGAGAATTCCACAGATTCACAGCTCTGGGTGAAAATGTTTTTCCTCATTTCAGTCCTAAATGGCCTACCCATTATTCTTAAACAGTGACCCCATGGTTCTGGACTCCCTCAACATCTGGAACATTTTTCCTGCATCTAGCCTGTCCAATCCCTTAAGAATTTTATATGTTTCTATAAGATCCCCTTCTAATTTCCAGTGAATATAAGCCCAGTCGACCCATTCTTTTATCATATGATTTCGGGAAAAAATGGTGTTCAATACAACCTTCTCTGCACCAGTACAGAAAGAACTTGCATTTATAGATGGTCTTTTACAACCATCCACACTAAGAGGTATTTAGAGAGACACGTTAATGGGCAAGGTATAGAAAGATACAGTCCTAAAATAGGCAAATAAGATTAGCGTAAATAGACAAAAAGATTGGCATGGATCTGGTGGGCAGACGTGCCCATTTCTGTGCTGTTTAACAATAACAATATTATTCTCCGATACCTTAATGAAGTTGTGATACAGGAAATGTAATTTCTACCCAGCAAAGTACTTCAAAAGGCAACAGGGTAATGAGCAAGTATTCAATGGAATTCATTTGGCCAGGACACAAGGAATACAGTGATGTTATAGTGGTAGGATAATGTTTGCACTATACCAAGAGAATGGGCAAAACTCATGTCTGAGGTAAAGATTTAACCTGAAAGTTGACACTCGAACCACACTCCCTCAGATTTGCAGTTTGTATTCTCCAGAGGAAAGAAAGGGTTGGTTTGGAAAATTCTGGAAGGTTCCATTGCAACAAACAGCAGATGGTATTAATCTTAATCCCAAATTGGATTTTTTCCAAGTTGTCCAGCTTTGGCCCATAGTTCCAGGTGCACAAATCACAGAACATGCAGGTACATTCGACAATTATCAAGTTAAACAATATAATAGCCTTTATTAAAAGCAGGGTACTGTACAAGAACTTAGAAATCCAGCTGCAATTCTACTACCCTTCTGTTGTCTTTAAAATTGAAAGTTAAAATTTACAAGTGACACAGCTGGCGTCCTGGTGCCATCGCAAGAACCTGGAGCTCAATGCTCTTAAGACAGTGGAATTGATAGTAGACTTTAGGAGAGCTCCCCCTCCCCTCACCCCACTCACCATCAACAACACCACAGTCACATCTGTCTTTTAAGTTCCTGGGAACCATCATCTCCAAGGACATTAAATGGGGGGCTACCATCGACTCCACAGTCAAATAAGCACAGAGGATATACTTCCTGCGGCAGCTGAGGAAACACGATCTGCCACAGGCAATGATGGTCCAATTCTATTCGGCCATCATAGAGTCTGACCTCACCTCCTCCATCATGGTCTGGTTTGGCTCAGCCACCAAGCACGAGGCTGCAGCGAATCATCAGATCAGCTGAGAAGATTATTGGCTGCAACCTTCCCTCCATTGACAAACTGTACACTGCAAGGGCCAGGAAACGAGCGGGTAAGATCATCTCTGACCCCTCTCACCCTGGCCACAAACTCTTTGAATCACTTCCCTCTGGAAGGCGACTCACGACTGTCAAAGCTGCCACAGCCAGACATAAAAACAGCTTTTTTCCACGAGTAGTAGCTCTACTCAATAACCAAAAATCTGTAGCCTCCTTTTGCTCTGGTACATTATTTAATTCACATGTTTAATCAATAATGTTTTATTATTAATGTTTATTGTTTTATGTGTCATTCCTAACTGTCACGTATGTCATGTTGTCACTTGCGGGCAGAGCACCAAAGCAAATTCCTTGTATGTGAATACTTAACCAAAAATGTATTCACTCATTCATTTACCTGTTCTGGTATAACCACTGTAATGCAAGCTATGTTTCTATAAAACGTTTGCTTAGTTTCTTGTTTTTTTTTATATTCTCTATAATAGAAAACATGATCTTTATGTTGACCTACAACTTTTAAAATCTTCATCATCAAACCATACAGTTGAAATAAACCCCATTAAAATGTAGTTGAAATTGCCTTTCCTCACACTTACTGCAATGTCACTCCAATTTTCAGTATTAAATTAGGTAGCCCATATTACCTACCGGGTATTCATCCCTGAATTCTGTCATTATCTTTGTTCATGTTTTTAACATTTCCAAGCTTAGTGTCATCAGCAAATTCTGATATTCCCAACTTGTTATTGTACTGCGGGAAGAACAGCTTTCATTTCTCACTATCACTTCTCCTTTTCCATCTGTCAGCGTGATTTGTCTTTTGTTCCTCTTCCTAGAGGGTTAGTTGTATTACATTATATGGAGCTGAATGAAGTTAGTCCTCTAACAAGATGAGCTTGTCAAATTCTTAAGTCTGTACACCCAAACCCACACTTGCACTCACATATTTTCAAAACTCCTCAAATTAAAACAATTCCTTAAATCAACTGGTATCAAAATTGTGGCATGACAGTTTAGTTTGGTGTGTGAATTGTAAATTAAATATTGTTCTGTTAGGGAGGTTAATGCTGCAACACAGTGATAAACATTGCATATCACACCTGACAGAATAATCATATCAATTCATAATCAAGAAAGTCTTTCTCCTGGCTCCTCAATGAAAATATTTAAACATCATCTCTTCCAACTCTAACCAATCTCTTGGGGTATTGACTTGATAGATAATGACGATTGTATCTGGTAAAACTTTCAACCAGATTCTGATGGTATTGTGCATGCCTAGAGTTATGCGTGTTAACAAAGGACAACTGGAATAACTCTCCATCTAACTTCTGAGGTGAGCAAATCATTTCCAGGGAGTTTCCAAAGTAGCAAAAACGATTTGCAGGCCTGTGTTTAATTTATGCCCTCATGATTATATAATGAAACTTTTAGAATGAAGTTTGAATTAATTAATTAATTCAGGGGTAAATTTCAAGTGTAATCACTGATAATGGAAGGTGCCACCATCTTGCTTTTGTGAGAAACAGTCCATACTATATATCAACTGTGGATCTTTGGTACACTCTTGCTTTATTGTTGGAGGATGTTGAGTTCAAAACTCACTGCAAAAAAATAATAATTCAGAATCACACAATCCAGACTGATACTCCCAATACAGTCCTGCACATTAGAATACTTTTTGATACACACACACACAAAAAATCAATATCAAATTCTCAGGAAAGCATTTGGATATAGTGCAGGGAATTTCTCCATGGTAATTGTGGCTTACATTTATCCCTCAATTAAGATCTCTCAGATAAATGCACTCTGTCATAAATCACATTGTTATTTGTCTAAATTTACTGCCACATGTATTACATTACAGGAGCCATTACTTTTTAAGATACTGTGAAATGCTTTTGGCTATCAAGTAAAACCACTTTATCAATGAATCCTTCTTTAAGCATTTAATCGCTCGGTTCTAAGGAAAATACAGAAGCAATGAAACCAGAATGATTTACGTTAACTGCAAGACACAGCAGCATTTTATTCAGCTTTTCTGTACATTTTAAGAAGGGACATTCCATGTTGCTGATACCTATTATTCATCACACTTATGTGAACATTTGGATGATGCAAGACATTGTCATTATTGATTTTCTTTGCTAGGTTATCTTTGGATAACATAAAATGTGTAATCTCAAGATGCAAACTCGGAGAGAAAGGACACACCTTGAAAAATGGTGCAGGGATTTAATACACAAAAATACATTGAACACATGTTCATGGTATTGCAGGTTATGAATTAAGCCAATCCTTCACTTAAATTGACTAATTTCCACTAATTTACATTGTAATTAATTTACATCAATATATAACTAAGCGTTTATTTATTGTTATTTATTAGGTAATTATTTGTTGTGTTGTTGCATTAATGTGCCTACAAATCTACAGCAAATATGAATGTTATTGTTCTTTTCCCCAGTACATATGACGATTAAACACGGCTTAGCTTTAAACTCAGCTTAGCAGTTTTGCAGCCAATATTACCCACTGAGTTCATACATTCTTTCAGAAGTAGTTCAGGGTTATAATGCTTTGTGCAAAAGCTGAGTGCTCAAGAGTGTGTCAGTCATAGCCACCATTAGGTACACCGGGGTGCTTTCTGAAAGTGCTGTTGAGATTGTCTTTATCCCCAATGGTTAGCAAAGACCAATAATAATTGCAGAGGTCAATGCCAGGTGGCACAGCTGCCTTACAACGCCAATACCCAGGTTTGATACTGACTAAGGGTTCTGTCTGTGCAGAGTTTATATGTTCTCCCTGTGACCGCATGGGTTTTCTTCCAGATGCTCCGGTTTGCTCCCACATTCTAAAGACATGCAGGTTTGTGGGTTGCTTGGCCTCTGTAAATTTGGATAGATCTAGTGTATGTCAGTGCAGACTCGGTGGAATAAATGGCCTGTTTGCAAGCTGCATCCCTAAACTAAACTAAACTAAACATGGTTGACCACAGGAAGAAATTTGACGTAGGTTCAAGTGTAGTGAATTGATCACCACCTTGTACACCATGAACTGCATCACTAATCTCATCACTATATGTACCAATGCTACTAAACCTTAACCCAACTCACACACGCAAGCCATAGAGTCACAACTCAGCTCATGCATGTGAGCAGTTGCAAACCTCACTCGCACGTTTCCCCATTTCTTGCAGGTGAAAGTGGCTCATAACAGCAGAAGCAAAGAGTCATAGAGATAGAAAACAGAAACAGGCCATTCAGCCCATTGAGTTATTGATGACCACCAACGATTATCACCAATCCTATTTTATTCCCCCCACGTTCTCACCTTCCCCAGGTTCTATCACTTACTATCACAATGACAATAGGTGCAGGAGTAGGCCATTCGGCCCTTTCAGCCAGCACTGCCATTCAATGTGATCATGGCTGATCATTCACAATCAGTATCTCGTTCCTGCTTTTTCCCCAGATCCCTTGACTCCGCTATCTTTAAGAGCTCTGTCCAGCTCTCTCTTGAAAGCATCCACAGAACCAGCCTCCACCACCCTCTGAGGCAGAGAATTCCACAGCTCACAACTCTGTGTGAAAAAGGTTTTCCTCATCTCCGTGCTAAATGGCTTACCCCTTATTCTTAAACTATGGCCCCTGGTTCTGGACTCCCCCAACATCGGGAACATGTTTCCTGCCTCTAGCATGTCCAAAACCTTAATAATCTTATATGTTTCAATAAGATCCCCTCTCATCCTTCTAAATTCCAGAGTATACAAGCTCTGCCGCTCCAACCTATCAACATATGACAGTCCCACCATCCCGGGATTTAACCTTGTGAACCTACGATGCACTCCCTCAATAGCAAGAATGTCCTTCCTAAAATTGGGAGACCAAAACTGCACACAATACTCCAGGTGTGGTCTCACTAGTGCCCTGTACAACTGCAGAAGGACATCTTTTCTCCTATACTCAACTCCTCTTGATATGAAGGCCAACATGCTATTTGCTTTCTTCACTGCTTGCTATACCTGCATGCTTACTTTCATAGACTGATGAACATGGACCCCCAGATCCCGTTGTACTTCCCCTTTTCCCAACTTGACTCCATTTAGATAATAATCTGCCTTCCTGTTTTTGCTACCAAAGTGTATAACCTCACAAGTGTATTATCCACATTAAACTGCATCTGCCATGCATCTGCCCACTCCCCCAACCTGTGCAAATCATCCTGCATCCTCATAGCATCCACTTCACAGTTCACACTGCCACCCAGCTTTGTGTCATCTGCAAATTTGCTAATGCTACATTTAATCCCTTCATCTAAATCATGAATGTGTATTGTAAATAGCTGCGGTCCCAGCAGTGCGCCTTGCGGTACCCCACTAATCGCTGGGGTAGTCGCTGCCTGCCATTCTGAAAAAGACCCGTTAATCCCTGCTCTTTGTTTCCCGTCTGCCAACCAATTTTCTATCCATGTCAGCACTCTACCCCAAAAACCATGTGCTCTAATTTTGCCCACTAATCTCCTCTGTGAGACCTTATCAAATGCTTTCTGAAAGTCCAGGTACACTACATCTACTGGCTCTCCCTTGACCTAGTTACATCCTAAAAAAATTCCAGAAGATTAGTCAAGCATATAATGGCCAATTAACCTGTATATTTTTGGGATGTGGAAGGTAGCCTCCAGATTCAGGGACAGTTTCTTCCCTGGTGGTATCAGGCAACTGAACCATCCTATCACCAACTAGAGAGTGGTCCAGACCTACCATCTATGTCATTGGTCTTTCTGCTGACTGGATAGCACACAACAAAAAAGCTTTTCACAATACCCCAGTATACGGGACAATGAAGTGAATTAAACTAAACCAGAGCAACCAGCGGAACCCCACGCAGTCACAGGGAGAACATGCAAACTCCACACAGATGGAATTAAGTTAGGATCAATCTTGGGTCCCCAGCACTGAGAGTGGCTCCACTAGCTGCACCACCCTCCATATACTTCAATCTATATGTTTTAATCTCATGGAGTTCATGAAAAGGGACAGAGACATATCTAATCCTCCCTTCCCCACCCCTCAAATATCTTCTCAAAGGTGCTTTGTGCTTTTCCTACCACCTCCTCTTCCTCCAGAGCACCAACCAACTCCAGCCCTTTTACTATTTGAAATATTCCGTAACCAGAATTTTCCTGGTCAATGAACAACATGGAAGATGATGACACAATCATCTAACCTGAGTGCTTAAGCAATACAAATAGTAATTGAGATCATTTTGTAGCTTGGATAAAGGCACCATCAGCATGCGGCAATATACCAAGACTGATGGCCAGAGTAGGGATTGCACATAGGAGCCAAATGATGATTTCACTGGCCAGGATATAGAGAGAACGTAGATGGGCTTCATAATTACAGGCTTGAAGTAGCCTCAAGCCTTCCTCATTTTTGTGCGTGGATCTTCACCAACAACATTGTGGCTAGCAACCAAACACTGCCTTTGAGCAGGCACTTACAAGAAGGAGTTCTATACCTTGGACACCACTCATTCCAACAGAGGGGTAAATCAGCCATGATTATATTGAATGGCAGAGTAGGCTCAATGGGCTAAATGGGTTTGTACTTGCTTGTGACACGATAAACAGGTACATGGATGGGATAGGTTTAGGGGGATACAGGCCAAACACAGGCAGGTGAGACTAGTATAGACGGGGCATGTTAGATGGAGTGAGCAGGTTGGGCCGAAGGGGTTGTTTCCACTCTGTATGACGCGATGACAAGAAAATAAGGAGAGACAAAAGACGCATAAAAGACACAGGCTTTACATCATGCTTCAAGTTATAAATTTAGGAACTGATGCGCGTTTTCTAAAGGCTTTTATTTTCTTGCTGTTGGAAAGGTTGGCAAATAGAAAGGCCAGTACCAGGGGACTATTAGTAAATGAAGAGGCTGTTTAGGTCACTGGTATTTCTCATGAATTGTTAATTATATGAATTATCCACATCATCCACGATCTCCTGTACCGTGGGGAACTCTGCAACCTGAATAAATGTAGAAATGGATTGTCCCCGATGTAGTCGATTCCTCATCCATTCTTCCAGTTGATTACATCTACTTGATTACAGTAGCCAAGAGCTACCCAGGCTTCTGAGAACGTTGGGGGGGTCCGGCGGGGGGGGGGGGACAGAGAACAAAAGGAAAACCCAGTAGGGGCCTTCCGATGAGAAAGGGGGGACCCGGCGAGGGGGATGGGGGGGCACCTGCTGCCATGTGCGGTGGCAGGCAGAAGAAAGGAATGGCGAGAACATTTGTAACTTTGTCAGCACCAGACACGTGACGACTCTTGTGTGCAGCCTGGGCGAGTTCTGCTGTACGATTTTATCAGGGTGTATGCAATACAAAGCAGTACATGTGACAATAAAGTGTTCTTGAATCAATGAATCGTTAATTTAATTACTTCCTACTCCTTCCCAAATTTCTGCTTCTCTACTATAAAGGGGAGGCACCATCTGTCAGTGTCCAGGCCATGCTGTGTGCAACACACTACCACAATTCTCAGCCAGGCACTGCATTATCGAGGGCAGCACGACTGGTACAGCCACTGCCTTAGAGCACCAAATACCAGAGTTCAATCCTGGGCACAGCGACACAGCTTGTGGAGCTGCTGCTTCAGACACACAGGTTCAAACCCAGCTTTGGGTACTGTCTGTGGAGTTTCCTTGTTCTCCCAGTGACTGGCACGGTGGCTCAGCGATAGAGTTGCTGCCTTACTGCGCCAGAGACCTGGGTTCGATCCTGATTACCGGGGTTGCTGTCGGTACGAAGTTTGTACCTTCCCTCCGTGACCTTCGTGGATTTTCTCCGGGTGCTCTGGCAACCTATCCTCCCACACTCCAAAGATGTACAGGTTTGAAGGATAATTGACTTGGTAAAATTGCAAATGGTTCCTAGTGTGTGTCGGATAGGGACAGAAACAGGGGCCACAGTCTTAAAATAAAGGGGAGTCCATTTAAGACAGAGTTGAGAAAAAACTTTTTCACCCAGAGGGTTGTGAATTTGAGGAATTCCCTGCCACAGAGGGCAGAGGAGGCCAAATCACTGGATGGATTTAAGACAGAGTTAGATAGAGCTCTAGGGGCTAGTGGAATCAAAGGATATGGGGAGAAGGCAGGCACGGATTATTGATTGGGGATGATCAGCCAATGATCGCAATGAATGGCGTTGCTGGCTCGATGGGCCGAATGGCCTCCTCCTGCACCTATTTTCTATGTTTCTATGGATAGCTTTAACATATGAGAATTGCTGATCGGCGCGGACTTGGTGGGTTGAAGGCCCCATTTCCACGCTGTATCTCTAACCTAGACTGTGCGGGTTTCCTCTGGGTGCACTGGTTTCTTCCCATATTCCAAGTGAATTGGCCACTGTAAATTGTCCGAAGCATGTCTAGGAGTGGTGAAAAAATATAAAGGAATATAAAGGAATGGTACAAGATACGGACAATGGTGGAACTGGGTTGAGGACCTGAATGGCCAACCGTTTTTCCTGGGTTCCACTTGATGAAAGTTAATGAAAACTAAAAGTTCCAGGGACAGGCTCAAGAGCAGAACCGACAGAGGTCATGTACATTCATCAGCATCTTTGTGGCAGCTACAATATAATCCAGAAGCCATGATTAACAGATAGAAGAATCACTCGTACTACATCCATGAAGCTACACAACACAGAGGAATCAAGCCTTATTCCAATCGTGAGACATGACGTAACTGTTTTGACTTAAACCTGCTTCAATATATCATTCCAGGCAAGGCCCGCGCAAGTCAGAAGTCACCACAAATTGCGCGTGCAGATGAAAAACAGTGCGTGCAGACAATTCCTCAGTGGCGCACGTCAACATAATTACACAAGTCTGCAGCATAAGTTCCACTGATCAGTTCCACTATTTGTGCTGCACCCAGCAGCAGAACTAAAGCAAAAGCAAATTACCATACACCACATCTACTTTAACAGGAAGGGTTCTTAAAAGATTGGTAAAACCAAATGTTAGTTGGCCAATGTAGATACCCTGAAAATATTTCCATTATGGTTGGGGGGGGGGGAGGAGTTAGATCGAGGCAGCATGGACTTACGAAAAAATCCTTCTCTCTGAAGATTCCGACTCCTTGTAACACTTCACCCTAGAGTGCTATGCGTACCCAATCATTAACTATACTTAAGGTAAAATTAGATTTTCAGAATATGTGGGTATCAGTAATAGAGGAAATCTGTCAGGCAAATTGCGGCAAATGTACAAACCAGCTATGATCTTATAGCGTGAAGGGTCAGGTTTGAGGGATCTATGCTCTACTGCTTCCATCCCTCACATTCTTTGAAAATGATGTGCCCTATCTAGCTGCTCTTCACCCAACCTTAACATCACATTCTTCTATTCCTTTATTTCTCTTTTGCTTGTATTTAGAAGAAAAGTAATTTGTATGTGACAGTTCTACATTCTTGCCAGTCTCAGAGAAAAGAGGCTCAGCTTTGGTTTACTTTAGTTTAGAGATACAACGCAGAAACAGGCCCTTCGGCCCACGGAGTCCGCGCTGACCAGCAATCACCCCATACACTAACACTATCCTGCACACACTAGGAACAATTTACAACCTTTACCAAAGCCAATCAGCCCAAAAACCTGCATGTATTTGGAATGTGGGAGCAAACCGGAGCACCAGGAGAAAACCCACGCAGTCACAGTGGAACGTACAAACTCCGTACAGACAGCACCCATAGTCAGGCTCAAACCCGGGTCTCTGGCGCTGTAAGGCTGCAACTCTACCACGGTGCCTCTTCTTCTCAACTTCTACTTAGAATTATTAATGACCACCTTATCTTCATCACATCTATTTTAGTTCTCATGACAAGTGGAAGCATTATCACCACCAAACTATTATAACTTAAAAGAACATCAGGTCAACACATTGCCTTTTGTCTACAGAATAGAACCCCAACCCGTTAAGCTATTCTTGAGAAGCAAATACTCACAATTCTGGTTTCCTCCCTGCAAAACCCTACAGCATGTTCTTCTGTCCTTTATATATTTTCAATAAAATACAAACCAGAATTATACATGGTTACTCCCAAGTGCGATCAAACCATGTAATCAAGCATTCTTTCCAATCATTCCATAAATAAACTACAGAAATTGCTTTTTTATAAATATAAATATAATTTAGCTTTGTTAACCCATGTCACTACTTTTAACAATTTGTGCAACACTACGCTAATTGCTCCACTATTCAATTTAGCCTCTTGCTATGCAAGGAATACATAACTCCATTATTTAAAATAATTCACCAATTACATGGCCATTTTTCACATTTATTACTGTCATCTTACATGTTTCAGAAAGCAGAGGTTCACAAACAAATCGGCAATTATTTACCGACACTAAAGGAAAATGGCACATACAAATTCAGAACATACTTGGTGGGTCTGTGTAGATGGGACCTGAATGGGCATGTGATCGACTGGGATGGGCAAGGGGAAGAACAGTGTTAGGAACCTCTGAGATTACGAACGATTTGCTATGGTTACTAATGGAGTGACATCTGAAGTAGTATTTGAAGATAGACACAAAATACTGGAGTAACTGAGAATGTCAGGCAGCATCTCTGTGGCATGAATATTGATTTCTCTAATTTCAGGGAGCTCCTGCATTCTCACTCTCTCTCCCCACCCCTCCACCACCCTTGTGGTCCTGCTGGTTCCCCTGTTCACATCCATATATCCCTTTGTTATCACCTCTCTTCCACAGCGAACAATGGACCATTGTGGGCTCCACCTTTCCTTGGTCCATCGGTGCTGGCTCTGATTTATTCTGAATTTTTTCATACCTCTAGTTTCCCTCTCCCCTGACTCTCAGTCTGAGGAAGGGTTTCCACCCGAAAAGTCATCTGTGTGACTTTGTGCCCTTTTGTATAAACCAGCACCTGCAGTTCCATGTTTCAGCGAATGAATGATAAATGCATCCTTTATTGTCACATGTGACAAGTCACAGTGAAATTCTTTGCTTGCAGACCCAAGGTATGCAACAGTCACCACATATAGGGCACTGACAATGTTGCAAAGTAACCCGCGCCATGTCCACCTTTGTTCTCCCTTCCCACCAGATCCTCCATTGTAAGAGGGCCGTTTCAGTTAGACCCAAAAAGTCACCCTTTGTTTTTCTCTGGAGATGCTGCCTGCCCCTCTGGGTTACTCCAGTATTTTTGTGTCTATCTTCGGTGTAAACCAGCTTCTGCATGTCCTTCCTAAGCTCTCTGCCTGACCCACTGAGTTACTCCAGCACTTTGTGTCTATCTTCGGTGTAAACCAACATCTGCAGTTCCTTTCTACACTTGAACTAGCATTTACTAGGCCAATAATAATATGCCATACAGTCAAAGGATATTTAGGAATGGAAATAATGGAATTCTAGTCAGAGTCCTACAGCACAGAAACAAGCCTTACACCGCACAGCATCCATTCCAATCTGGTTTTATTAAAACCATTGAAACCATTACTCAATACTGATTAAGAACGAGCTTGTATTTGAAAACAATTTACCACATTGCACAGAGACATTTCAAGATGTGCATTTTATTTTGGGAAACTCAGAGCTGCACCACACAACGGTAACTAAGCAGCAAAGGTACTTCCGTTTTACACGGAATGGTCCTAAAAGGGAGGTGCTGTCAGTGCTGGAGAGAGCAATGCTGGACTGGCTCTGGTACCTCGCCAATGGTGAAGGCGCACCTTGCTCAGATCAACCAGCTGAGTTGTTCAGGGGCTGCACCGCGCCCCAACATACACTCTGCAAGGGGATAAAGAGAGGCTGCACTGCATCCCAACAAATATACCTCGCAAATAGGAGGCAGGGAGGGGAGAGGAGGGGTGGTAGGGGTGGAAGGGAGGGGACGGGGACGGGGTCGGGGCATGGAGCTGTACTGCATCCCAACAAATCATCCTGAAATGGGGAAAAGAAGTGGGCTGCACAATACTCTGCAAAGGGGGAGGATGAGGACTGCATTATATTTCCCATTAAAACACCCTGCGTAGAAACGAGAGAGAGAGAGGGGGGGGGGGGGGGGAGATAAAGGGCGAGGGGCTGCAGTTCATCCCAACACACATCCTGCGGCGAAGGGAAAGGAGCGGAGGATTGAAATCAGGGAGCTCGTCCAGCTTCAGACAGGAGTCTGGCCGCAGATTAACAGGGAAACAGAAACCCCATCTGCACTGCGGGAGGAAGGCGACCTGGGATCAGGGGATCTTGCCCCCGCTGCCGACGGTAAACGATTTCTGTCGGGGTACTGGAGCCAGCCCCCACCCTTGGCTTGAGGCATGTGGTGTCGGGGCAGCAGGGTGGGCGAGGAGCCGACCATCAGCAGCGCTCCCCGGGGCAGCGGCAACGGCAGCAGCCGAGGGCTGACCGGACAGGGTGAGGGGTGGGTGAGCTCTCCACCCCAGCGTCAGGTTCCCCAGATCCGGGGCTGCAAGATGCTCGGAGCCCACAGCCCAGCCCAGCCTGACCCAGCCCAGCCCAGCCTGACCCAGCCCAGCCTCTGCTCCATCCAGCCCAGCCCGTCACTCCATTGCGGTAACTTACAGCACACATAGGGCGAACGCTCCTCCGACCGATTCGCTCTGACGGACCAGAAAGCTGCCGTCCTGGGCAGCCTTGGCCAGCAGCTTCTCCGCCATGGGGCGGGAGATGTCCTCATGGTACCATCGGCCGCTCATCCTCCCTCCCTTTAATTCCATCCGAGGACCCGCTGCCTCGCTCAAAGAAAGTAACGAGTCACCGCGCCCCGAAACACTCTTTGCAGCTGCGAGAAAACCAGTGTGAGCTTCACTTCCTCAATGGTATTTGTCAGACATAGAGAAACAACACGTGTGTGTTCAGTATATTTCAAGGACAGCACCATCAGCCCAATCATCTCCACTCTCGAAAGCAGCCAATGAACCGTCCACTTCTCCTTTCACTAACATTTAATCAGCCCACTTAACCTAGTAACTCGAGATATTGTCATTAGCACAGTGAGGTACAGCGATACTCTTGCTTGCAGCAGCAGCAGCAGCAGCAACATCACACACACAAATTAAACGTAAATTACAGAAAAAACTCTACAAGAATGAAAAGCAAAAAAATTGTGCTAAAAAAAAGCAAGGCATTAATGCAAAACACAATTAGAAATCAGGGAGGTGCAAATAATTGTTTCTTAGCCAAGGTAGCAATAGGGATGTGCAGGTCAGTTCAAGAACCTGATGGTTGGAGAAAAGGAGCTGTTCCTGAACCTGGTGGTCTGGTTTTATTGACACCAAACCATCTTGTTTAAGTTTCAGTTTTCATAATACCCAACCCGCCAATAAACTAGCAACATCTAACCAGCCTACTTCACCATAGACTTACAACACCCACCAGTCCATTAATATTTTGCTTCCCAGCTCAGTCTTCCCCAGTGTTACCAGCACCTGACCAATATATCCATTTTGTTCTAGTGTCCCTACCATCTGACCAGTGTGATCCGTTCCATCCCAGAGTATCTCGTTCATACTTCCCAATTTCCTTGACATTTGTTGGAAATTGAGCAGTTCAGCCTTTAATTTCAAAGCCTTCAACTTTACATCTTCTGTACCATTTGGTCATAAAACCTTGATGCCCACATTTTCTATTTAAACAGGCTTATCCACACAGCCACCTGCTAATGGACACACTCACAGTTCTCTTCAGAATTATGTCACTTTCTTTGCAATGTGCATCAACTGAGGAAACCAAATGTGATAAATTCAATCCGGTCAAATGGCATTCCTGCAGTCCGCTCTCAACCTCCAGCAAAGGGAAGGCAAATTACATAAAAAGTGCTCAGTTTGGGTATTACAAGGATTAGTGGTTTCAGACCCCAGACCTCAGTACAGGTTCAAAATATGGACAGAAATATGGACAGAAAGCTGAACTTTCTGTCCATATTTTGGAGGTAATCATCCAGCATTGACTCCAAAGTAATACCTGACCATGTGTTGCAACAAGGTTGCTGGAACAAATGAAATCTAGAGAAAGCAGAAGGGAAACTGCCCACTGACCTAAGATGGATTTTTCAAATCTGCTTCTTCTACCACCAAAAAGAAGGCAGGTGGCAGGGTCCACATCTACAATTTCTAATGTTCCATCCAAGTCACACAACTTTCTGACTTGGAAATATATTGCTCCTCCTGCATTGTCACTGGATTGTGGTCCTTGAAAGGCTTCATCACTCACACCACAAGTGTTCAAGAAGGTCACGCACTACCATCCTCTCGTAGGAAGAATGGTCCCATCACTTCTGGCATTAAATGCATTTTGATAACCCAAACACTGAACATAGAACAGCACAGCACAGAAACAGGCCCTTTAGTGCACAATGTTTGTGCCGAACATGATGACAAGTTAAACTGATCTCATCTGCTTGCACATGGTTCATATTCCTCTACTCCTTGCTCTTCCATGTGCCTATTTAGAAGTCTCTTCAACACCACTATCATATCTGCCTCCACCACCAACCCTGGCAATGCGTTCTAGGCCCCCACTACCTGGTGTAAAAAACTTGCCCAGCACCCCCTCTCGCCTTATAGCTATGCCCTCTAATGTGGAGCATTTTCACCCTCGGAAAAAGGTTCTGGCTGTCTACCCTATCTATACCTCTCATAATTTAAATACACTGATATAGCAATAGGTGCACTCTCTTCACCAATATTATTTCCTCAACACTAAGCCATGTTTGGCCATACCCAGTCACGGAAAAGGCTCCTGATGTAAACTTCAAGAAAATCCGGAGTTGGAGCCCCTAAGGCAGTTTGTCGTTGTCTCCAACCTCGTTCTGGCAGCTCCTGCGACAGCGTTGGTGCCAAACTGTAACGGCCCTGCTGTTCTTTTGGATCGATCAGCGACGTCGAGAGGGGGGATGTGCTGCATGGGCAACAGCCTGTCCTCCATTTGACATCGCCCAGGCTTGCATCCGACCAGGATGCATCACCCATGATCAGCCAGGTTTCTTCCCTATGTGCAATACATGTTCAGTCCAACAAACTTAATTTCTACATATTTATTCTTTGAGCGCGCAATGCAGAGATGCAACAAGATTGTACGATCACCACACTGCTTTGCATCTATTCGTTTTTTAATCGGGGATGTTGGATCTTGAAGTTTTCCTTAACTGCCATTGAGATCATGGTGGCCTCGCAGGTTAGAAGGTGTATCACAACTGAGGGCAGAATATTAATTCAAGTTATTTTTGTCAGAATTACCTATCTGTGAAATTATTTCATGAGTGTCACTCATTCTCAGTGAGTCAACAGGCAAGAGAAAGTTTTATTGTCATATACAGTAGGATCAGAACAGTGGAACACTTACTAGCTGCAGCTTTACATCTTTATGCATTTTAATTGAATCAAACATACACTCAGATATAATGTCTACATCCATGTCGCGGGGCTACCATTTATTCATTATCATTGTACCATTATGGGTGTCAGAGATCATGGGAAGAAGGCAGAAGAATGGGGTTAGGTGGGAGAGATTGATCAGCCATGATTGAATGGAGGAGTAGACTTGATGGGCCGAATGGCCTAATTCTGCTCTTATCACATGATCTTATGACTTTAGTACATTATATGTCCACCATGGTTCATTATCGTCTTATACACAATTTGGCTGTGAATCAAACAGATTCTGACAGATTAGACTAATTCTGTTGGATCCCTCCATTCCCTGTGTTCTGATGTGTTGCTGTACAACACGGTGGCGCAGGGGTAGAGTTGCTGCCTTACAGCGCTTGCAGCGTCAGAGACCCGGGTCCCATCCCGACTACAGGTGCTGTCTGTGCGGAGTTTGTACATTCCCCCGTGACTTTGTGGGTTTTCTCCGAGATCTTCGGTTTCCTCCCACACTCCAAAGACATACAGGTATGTAGGTTAATTGGCTTGGTGTATCCGTAAATTGTCCCTAATAGTAGGATAGTGTTAATGTGCAGGGACCACTGGTCGGCACGGACTCGGTGGGCTGAAGGGCCTGTTTCCGTGCTGTATCTCGCTGTATGAAGAAAATTCCAAAGATTCACTAGCCCATAGTTGAAGAAACTTATTTTCATCTCTGTCCCGAATGGCCAAAGTCTTACTCTATAACTGTGACCCTTGGTTACTGATGTTTCCGAGACCATGGGAAACATCATTCCTGCGTATATCCTATCACGCCCCTTAAACATTTTGTATGTTCCAATGAAATCACCTATTTTCAAAACTCAAGGCAGTATATGCCTAGCCAGCATAAGCTCCCTTGAAAGGACAATCCCCCAGGAATCCATCTGGTGAACTTTGTTTACACTCTGATCCTATTTCTTATGCTCTAACATTGGTGACCATCTTTGCAAAATATAAAGTGAACACATGGCATGAGATAAATATGTGATTCAGTCTAGCCAATTTTATCGATAAGGCTAATTTTGGTCATATTCACATGATATTGGGCACATGACTAGAAAGATCAGCCAGCTCAGCACTGTGACAATTAATTATTTTTCCCCAATTTTTTTTCACAAACACTAGCTCAGTGATGTTTCACGTCGGCAGGATGGGAGTGTATATTTGCGTTGGAGGGTGGCCAGGTTGCTGTTGTGGGTGGTGAGCACTGACCTGTAAGTCAGGCGGCAGAAAACATTGTATCATTTAACTGGCCAGGCGATGCAGCACACAAATGAAAAAAAAGGGGCCAGCGCTGGAAGATGGAGGGAGTGCAGGTTGACGAAGGTAGATGATGTATCCTGTGACATGAAGGCTGATGCTGTTCCACTAATTAAGGGTATGTTTATGAAGCTAATCCACTTGAACCCAATACCCTCAGGTATAGTTCATAATACAAGTCACATTCTTAACAACACCTTCCTTGTTGTGCATCTCATACCAAACAACCTGTCACCTCCTGCGTGACACACTGACAAATACAATTAATCATTTCCCTCCTTCAATTTAACTCATCCAACCAAAGCAGCTCATTTGACCAGTGTGGACCAACTGGCAAATCAGGAGACCACTTGTGTAGAAAGCAACTGCAGATGCTGGTATGTACCGAAGATAGACACATTTGTTGGAGTAACACTGTGGGTCAGGCAGCATATCCAAAGAAAAATGATGGGTGATGTTTTGGGTCGGGACACTTCATCGGTCTGAAGTGGGGTCCCGACCCAAAACATCACCTATTCGTTTTCTCCAGAGATGCTGCCTGACCCACTGAGTTACTCCACCACTTTCAAGAGGTACTAACGTTATACAACAGTGGTTCACAGATTAAGTACATACATAAATACATATATATAGCCCTCCCTCAGAGGACGTCAAGAAAGGCTTGAGAGTAAAGATGAGTTTTAAGTCTCAACTTAAAAGATGGAGGGGGCAGTTCTGATGGGAAGAGGGATGCTGTTCCACAGTCTAGGAGCTGCAACCGCAAAGGCGCGGTCGCCCCTGAGCTTATGCCTAGACCGCGGGATGTTCTGTAACCCCATGTCGGCCGATCTGAGGGACCTGGAGGAGGTGTGGTGGGTAAGCAGGCTTTTGATGTAGGTGGGGCAAGCCAGTTAAAGGCTTTGTAAACATAAAGAAGGATCTTGAAATTTATCCGGAGCCACACAGGAAGACTGTACTTTTGAGTACTGACACTTTTGAAAAATATAAAGGTGGGTAAGTCTCCAGGTCCTGACAGGATATTCCCTAGGACATTGAGGGAAGTTAGTGTAGAAATAGCAGGAGCTATGACAGAAATATTTCAAATGTCATTAGAAACGGGAATAGTGCCGGAGGATTGGCGTACTGCGCATGTTGTTCCATTGTTTAAAAAGGGTTCAAAGAATAAACCTAGCAATTATAGACCTATTAGTTTGACGTCAGTGGTGGGCAAATTAATGGAAAGGATACTTAGAGATAATATATATAAGCATCTGGATAAACAGGGTCTGATCAGGAACAGTCAACATGGATTTGTGCCGGGAAGGTCATGTTTGACAAACCTTCTTGAACTTTTTGAAGCGGTAACTAGGGAAATTGATGAGGGTAAAGCAGTGGATGTTGTCTATATGGATTTCAGTAAGGCCTTTGACAAGGTTCCCCATGGAAGGTTGGTTCAGAAGGTTCAATCTTTGGGTGTTAATGGCTGAGTAGCAAGATGGATTCAACAGTGGCTGAATGGGAGATGTCAGAGAGTAATGGTGGATGGCTGTTTGTCAGGTTGGAAGCCGGTGACCAGTGGGGTGCCTCAGGGATCTGTGTTGGGTCCACTGTTGTTTGTCATGTACATCAATGATCTGGATGATGGGGTGGAAAATTGGATAAGTAAGTATGCAGATGATACTAAGATAGGTGGTATTGTGGATAATGAAGTAGATTCTCAAAGTCTACAGAGACATTTGGGCCATTTGGAAAAGTGGGCTGAAAGATGGCAGATGGAGTTTAATGCTGATAAGTGTGAAGTGCTACATCTTGGCAGGACAAATCAAAATAGGACGTACATGGTAAATGGTAGGGAATTGAGGAATGCTGTGGAACAGAGGGATCTAGGAATAACTGTGCATAGTTCCCTGAAGGTGGAATCGCATGTAGATAGGGTGGTAAAGAAAGCCTTTGGTGTGCTGGCCTTTATAAATCAGAGCATTGAATATAGGAGTAGGGAAGTAATGTTAAAATTGTACAAGGCATTGGTAAGACCAATTCTGGAGTATGGTGTACAATTTTGGTCGCCTAGTTATAGGAAGGATGTCAACAAAATAGAGAGAGTACAGAGGAGATTTACTAGAATGTTGCCAGGGTTCCAGCAACTATGTTACAGAGAAAGGTTGAACAAGTTAGGTCTTTATTCTTTGGAGCGCAGAAGGTTAAGGGGGGACTTGATTGAGGTCTTTAAAATGATGAAAGGGATAGACAGAGTTGACGTGGATAAGCTTTTCCCATTGAGGGTAGGGAAGATTCAAACAAGAGGGCATTACATGAGAATTAAGGGACAGAAGTTTTAGGGGTAACGTGAGGGGGAACTTCTTTACTCAGAGGGTGGTGGCTGTGTGGAATGAGCTTCCAGCAGAGGTGGTGGAGGCAGGATCGATTTTAACATTTAAAAGTAAAGTGGATAGGTATATGGACGTGAAGGGAATGGAGGGGTATGGTCTGAGTGCAGGTAGATGGGACTAGGGGAAAACAAATGGTCGGCACGGACTGGAAGGGCCTAGAGGGCCTGTCTCCATGCTGTAATTGTTATATGGTTATATGATTATAAGACAGTGGAGAGAGGCCAGAATCGGGGTGATGTGGTCCCTTTTTCGTGTGCCCGTCAGGAATCTTACTGCGGCGTTTTGGACGAGTTGCAGACGGGACAGGGAAGATTGGCTGATGCCAGTGTAAAGGGGGTTGCAGTAATCGAGGCGGGAGGAGATAAATGTGTGGATGATCTTTTCGAGGTCGTCAAACTGGAGGAATTGTTTTATTTTATCGTCCGAAGCTTGTTTTATTTTATCATCCGAAGTCCGAAGCACGATGAAGCTAGCTTTTACCACGGCATTGACTCGTTTGTCAAATTTCAATGCTGAGTCAAATATCACGCCAAGGTTTTTGACGTGAGGTTTGAGTAATGGGGTAAGGATTCCAAGGCTGCCTGCCATCGTTTTGATTGAGTCAGAGGGGCCGAGAAGGATGACCTCAGACTAACTCTTGTTTAGTTGGAGGAAGTTCTGGGCCATCCAACACTTTATATCCTCGAGGCAGTGGATAAGGTTAAGTAGATTTGACCGGTTGTTGGGCTTCAGGGGGAGATAGAGTTGTGTATCGTCTGCATAGCAATGGAAGGAAATGCCGTGCCTTTGAATGACTTGGCCTAAGGGGAGCATATACAGGGAGAAGGGAATGGGGCCAAGGATGGAACCTTGTGGAACCCCGCAGCAGAGGCTAGTTGGGGAGGAGAAAGAGTTGCCTATGTTAGTAGAGAAACTCCTACCGTTGAGGTCAGAGATGAACCAGCTCAAGGCAGTGCCATCAATACCAACCCCGTACCGGAGACAGTCAATTAGGATGGTGTGGTCGACAGTATCAAATGCTGCGCTGAGGTCGAGAAAGAGCAGGATTGCACAGTCGCCGGAGTCAACGGTGAGTAGTAGGTCATTATGTACCTTCAACAAGGCAGACTATGCTGTGGTGGGTCCTGAAGCCTGATTGGAAAGTTTCCAAGATAGTATTTTGGTGAAGGTAAGGCATAAGTTGACTTAAAATTACCTTTTCAAGGGCTTTTGAAAGGAAAGGCAGTTTTGAAATAGGTCTGTAGTTGCTTGGCAAGGTGGGGTCGAGGTTAGGTTTTTTCAGGAGTGGCTGGACCACCGCATGCTTGAAGCAGGTAGGAACAGTGCCAGTGGCCAGAGAACTGTTGAAGATGGCGAGGATGCTGGGACCGGCTATTGTAATGACATCCTTCAGAAGGGCAGAGGGGACAATGTCGAGGGGGCAGGTAGTAGGTTTCATGGTGGTGACCAGTTTTACAAGGGAGGGTAGAGTAACGGGTTGGAAACAGTCTAATTTTGAAGAACAGACCAGACTTTGTGTCTATCTTCAGGAGACCACATGCAGTTTTCATTGATGGGTCATGCTGGAGAGTGTTAGCAGCCTCAGATTCCTGGGTGATACCGACTAATTTGTTCATGTGCAGCCTCGTTTCATCTAGATAACAGCCTGCCTTTTGATTTCTCTTAATGACATGCACAATTTCATGCATAGTTACGATATCCACTTTGTTAAATAACCTTCCACCTATTGTCTTATCATCGTCAACTTTACTATTCACCCCGACCTCCAGCTCATTAATATAATTGGAGAATTTAGGTAAAGTAATTAAGACAAATAGGGAATAATATAAATAGATCAAAAGCCAATCTCTGACCTACTCTAGTTGTTACATCCTTCCAACCTGAAAAGACCCGTTTATTCTAATTCTCTGTATTCTAAATGACAACCCGTTTTCAATCCATACTAACACATGTACTCCAAATCCAAGGCATAGCTATGAGCACTTGCTTGGGCCCCATCTATGCCTGCCTCTCTCTAGATTATGTCAAACAATCACTGTTCCAGGTGTGCACTGGTCCTATCCCCAAAATCCACCTCCGCTACATTGACGACTGCATCAGTGCCACCTCCTGCACCCATGCAGAACTCACTGGCTTAATTAACTTTACTAATAATTTCCATCCTGTACTCAGATTCACTTGGACAATCTCCCACATCTCCCTACCTTTTTGATTCCTAACACATGTTATCCAGTACCTAACGTGCATCACCTCTTATGCAGCACCTTGTACCTCATATTTACAGGTTCCCCTCTGTTTGCTCATCTTATTACATCCGAAAGAACGCAAACAGATTTGTCAAACATGATTTGCTTTTATTAAACTATTTAGAAACTAGTTTGATTAAATGAAGCGTTGCAGAACCATTAGCTAATTTTTCTTTGATTATTGACTCTAGCATTTTCCCAACAGTAGATATTAAACCAAATGACATTGAGTTTCTGCCGTTATATATCTTCCTCCGTTCTTGAACATGGGATTACTTTTGCTGCTGCCCCGTCCACTGTTCCCCTCTCAGAATTCAGTGAGTTTCATAAAACTTAACTAATGGTTTCATTACCTCTGCAACCACTTCCTTTACAATCCAAGAGTGTAGGCGTTCAGGCACTGGCGATCTGTCTGCCTTTAATCCCATGAGTTTTTTCTAATGTTTAGGAAGGGACTGCAGATGCTGGTTTAAACCGAAGAAAATGCTGGAGTAACTCAGCGGGACAAGCAGCATCACTGGAGAGAACGACATTTCGGGTCGAGACCCTTACCTTATTCCCTAATGATGAAAATGTTTGTAGGTGCTTTCATGCAATTGTTGCTAGCCCATCTGTTATCTTAGAAATATTTGCAACGTTCTACAATGTGATGTCAAATAATTGGTTTAATGTATCTGCCATTTCTTTGTATACTTATATTAATTCCCCAAACTCACTGGATATCAAACAACTTACTTTAACCACTCTCTTCTCTTTAATGCAACAACAGAAATTCTTCCTGTTCATTATTTCATCTCCTTCACATATGCTGCTTGGTCTGCTGAGTTTCTCCAGCAGATTGTTCTTTGCACAAGGTTCCACTATTTGCAGTTTCTTGTTTCACCTTTCTTTTGAGCTTTTTAGTCTTTTGCTGGTGATGCCTGAAAAAAACACAGATTTTGAGCCTGTCTCTAGCTCTTACTACTTTCCATGCCCTACTCTTTGATTTAACATTATCCTTGACCTGTGCAAAACATTGAAAGTTCCTCTTTCTCACGGAATCTTCACTAATCGGGATGAATTTCTGCCGATTTATCTGAAGTAGCTACTTAAACATCAGCCGCTGTTCATTTATTGACTTATCTGACCATTTACCCAGTCCACTCAAGGTAACTTCACTATGGTATCACTGTAGCTGTCCTTATTTAAGTTGAAGAGTTAAATTTTGGCCCTGGGGTATTCATTCCCAAACTCAATCTGGAATTCTACCATGTTGAGATTGCTACTTCCTGGGATATCCTTAATCACAGAATTTCTTATTAATCCTTCCTCATTACACATGACCAAATCTAAACAGCCGGTTCCCAGGTGGGTTACATAATAGATTGCTACAAGGAGCAATTTGTGACATATTCCACAAATCCTTCTTCTGTGATACCCTTGCCAGTTTGACTTGTCTAAACATGATGTAGGTTAAATTCTACCGTGATAATTACAGTTCTGTCATATATGTATTTGATATAGTATCAAAGCAAAGGATGATGCGTACAAAGTAGCCAGAAAAAGCAGCATACCAGAGGACTGGGAGAAATTCAGAGACCAGCAGAGGAGGACAAAGGGCTTAATTAGGAAAGGAAAAATAGATTATGAAAGAAAACTGGCAGGGAACATAAAAACTGACTGCAAAAGTTTTTATAGATATGTGAAGAGAAAGAGGTTAGTTAAAACAAATGTA
This sequence comes from Okamejei kenojei, assembly GCA_035221665.1. NCBI lineage: Eukaryota > Metazoa > Chordata > Chondrichthyes > Rajiformes > Rajidae > Okamejei > Okamejei kenojei. The sequence continues at coordinate 28,231,199 of CM069144.1, read as the reverse complement.
GGTCCCTTGCAGTCAGAAACAGGTGAGTTGATCATGGGGAACAAGGATATGGCGGACCAATTGAATAACTACTTTGGTTCCGTCTTCACTAAGGAAGACATAAATAATCTGCCTGAAATAGCAGGGGACTGTGGGTCAAAGGAGGAATTGAGTGAAATCCAGGTCAGTCGGGAAGTGGTGTTGGGTAAATTGAATAGATTAAAGGCCGATAAATCCCCAGGGCCAGATAGGCTGCATCCCAGAGTACTTAAGGAAGTAGCTCAGGAAATAGTGGATGCATTAGTGATAATCTTTCAAAACTCTTTAGATTCTGGAGTAGTTCCTGAGGATTGGCGGGTAGCAAATGTAACCCCTCTTTTTAAGAAGGGAGGGAGAGAGAAAACGGGGAATTACAGACCAGTTAGTCTAACATCGGTAGTGGGGAAACTGCTAGAGTCAGTTATTAAAGATGGGATAGCAGCACATTTGGAAAGTGGTGAAATCATTGGACAAAGTCAGCATGGATTTACAAAAGGTAAATCATGTCTGACGAATCTTGTGGAATTTTTCGAGGATGTAACTAGTAGCGTGGATAAGGGAGAACCAGTGGATGTGGTATATCTGGACTTCCAGAAGGCTTTCGACAAGGTCCCACATAAGAGATTAGTATACAAACTTAAAGCATACGGTATTAGGGGTTCAGTATTGATGTGGATAGAGAACTGGCTGGCAAACAGGAAGCAAAGAGTAGGAGTAAACGGGTCCTTTTCACAATGGCAGGCAGTAACTAGTGGGGTACCGCAGGGCTCAGTGCTGGGACCCCAGCTATTTACAATATATATTAATGATCTGGATGAGGGAATTGAAGGCAATATCTCCAAGTTTGCGGATGACACTAAGCTGGGGGGCAGTGTTCGCTGTGAGGAGGATGCTAGGAGACTGCAGGGTGACTTGGATAGGCTGGGTGAGTGGGCAAATGTTTGGCAGATGCAGTATAATGTGGATAAATGTGAGGTTATCCACTTTGGTGGCAAAAACAGGAAAGCGGACTATTATTTAAATGGTGGCCGATTGGGAAAAGGGGAGATGCAGCGAGACCTGGGTGTCATGGTACACCAGTCATTGAAAGTAGGCATGCAGGTGCAGCAGGCAGTGAAAAAAGCGAATGGTATGTTAGCTTTCATAGCAAAAGGATTTGAGTACAGGAGCAGGGAGGTTCTACTTCAGTTGTACAGGGTCTTGGTGAGACCACACCTGGAGTATTGCGTGCAGTTTTGGTCTCCAAATCTGAGGAAGGACATTATTGCCATAGAGGGAGTGCAGAGAAGGTTCACCAGACTGATTCCTGGGATGTCAGGACTGTCTTATGAAGAAAGACTGGATAGACTCGGTTTATACTCTCTGGAATTTAGGAGATTAAGAGGGGATCTTATAGAAACTTACAAAATTCTTAAGGGGTTGGACAGGCTAGATGCAGGAAGATTGTTCCCGATGTTGGGGAAGTCCAGGACAAGGGGTCACAGCTTAAGGATAAGGGGGAAATCCTTTAAGACCGAGATGAGAAAGACTTTCTTCACACAGAGAGTGGTGAGTCTCTGGAACTCTCTGCCACAGAGGGTAGTTGAGGCCAGTTCATTGGCTATATTTAAGAGTGAGTTGGATGTGGCCCTTGTGGCTAAGGGGATCAGAGGGTATGGAGAGAAGGCAGGTACGGGATACTGAGTTGGATGATCAGCCATGATCATATTGAATGGCGGTGCAGGCTCGAAGGGCTGAATGGCCTACTCCTGCACCTAATTTCTATGTTTCTATGTTTCTATGATATTACCCTGTTTAATCTATGCCCTATCGAAAGGCTACACTTTAGTATTGAAATATCACACAGAACAGTGAAAGGCTTGGATAGAGTGGATGTGAGAGGATGTTTCCATTTGTGGGAGAGTCTAGAACTAGAGGCCATAGTATTAAAGGCCGTTCTTTTAGGGATAGAGTTGAGAATACATTTATTGATTAGCGAGTAATTTACCAGATTTTTTGCCATGTATATAAAATTGACTTTTGGTTTTAAGTAGCTGGTTCTCAATCGGTGATACTAATAACAAATCATATCTAAATTGAAGTTCAACTCTATTCTTATAGAGCTCTAAACTAGGAGCTTTTGAATATTTTTTAATCAATTTCTTTAATCTCATCAGCCAATATAAGTATTTCATTTTGAGTTTGTTTTTTTAATCCCGCGGAGTATGAAATAATTTGCCCACGAATATATGCCTTAAAAGCATCCCAGACTACACCACTGGATATTTCTTCAGTAGAATTTGTTAAGAAGAAAAAAGCAATCTGATCTTTAATAAAATTAGCAAAATTTAGATCTTGAAGCAAAGTAGCATTAAATCGCCATTGTTTAGCACTAAACTTGTAATCAGGTAGTTTGATTGATAGTTTCAATGGTGCATGATCAGAAATAGCAATTGCATCATACTCACACGCAGTGACCGATGAAACTAGCCGAGAATCTATTATAAAATAGTCAATCCTAGAGTAACTATGATATACATGAGAGAAAAAAGAAAATTCTTTGTTATTTGGTTGTAAAGCCCCTGTCCCACTTGGGGAACCTGAACAGAAACCTCTGGAGACCGTGTGCCCCACCCAACATTTCCGTGAGGTTCCCAGAGGTTCCCGTGAGATTCCCAGAGGTTCCCGGGTGATCCGGTCACTCTCCATGCGTCACCAGAGGTTCTGGTCAATTGCCTGGAAAGCCTCAACCGGAGCGTGAACTGCATCTACTGACCAGCTGCATCTGCTGCCGACCGCGCACACACACACACACACACACACACACACACACACAAACACATCGCGACGGTGGGGGCCAGGGACAGCGGAGGAGCATTTTCTGCGTGTGAAGAGGAAAGTAAACGGCTGCCACAGAGCACGGTAAGTCCTTTAGAGACATATCCCCTAAGATATATCTGACTGCAAGCAAAACATCTCCCATTTCTTAATATGAGACACATATTGTTTTTTAGTGCTATCTCTCCAAGCTGCAGTTATCACATCCGTGGTCCTACTTGACAGTCCAAGCCCTTGGAACAGTCTGGTCAGAACCTGCAGATTAACAGATTAATACGATCATGTAATGGATGACTTTCTCCTGTTACTGGATGGACCAACAAATTACTGCACTTGGGGATAGTCATGAATGACTGAGTCATCATTCTCAGCACCAATGGGAACCATGGCTGTGTAGGCCAGTCCGGAACCACCAAAATGCCTGAGGAGGAGTCCTGCTCTATTTTGGTGAAGCATTGCCTGATGAGGCAGAATGGGGGAAAAGCGCAAAAGAACGTACGTCCCCAATGAGGCGAGAATGCATCCACCGCTATTGCTCCTGGATCTGGTTCCCACGAAACCGGTGATTTAGCCTGGATGCAAACAGATCCATATCTGGCAAACCAGAGCAGCAGACAATCATTTTAAAGACATCAGGATTTAACATCCATTCTATGTTGTCATTAAATTTCCGTGACCTGTTGTCTGCCACCACATTATCTCTACCTGGTAGGTAGATAGCTGAGACCCAGATATTTCTGGAAATACACCAGTCCCAAATGAGGTTAACCAGATTATCACATGATACTGACCTTATTCCTCCCATGTGATTGGCAACAGCCGTGGTATTGTCAATCTGGAGCTGAACATGTAAATTATTCGTTGCTGAACAATAGGCTTTTAATCCATAGAATGCACCCAGCAATTCTAAGTAATTTATACCATGCCTTTGCAGGATTAAGTCCTCTTGCACACTCCATCTACCACCACAGCTAGACTCGCTGTCCGTGGCTCCCCGTCCCAAAGCACTAACATCTGTTTGTAAACCCACTGGAGGTTGTTGAGTCAAAATGCTTTTGGTACTTTGTGCAATATTGATTATCCACCATTGTAATTCGGCAATGGTTTTGGCTGGCAACTGCATTGGTCTATCAAAATGACCTGCATGTTCTATAAGTGCTTGTTCTCTAGCTCGTTGCAAACTTTGATAGTGCAGAGGTCCCAACTCCACTGCAGGGAAAGCCGCCACCAATTTACCAATAACACTGGCTACTTGCCGGATGGAGGGTTGTTGCTTTTCTACGAGACTGGTACAGACCTCCGTGATTTCAACAGCCTTGGCCGTAGGCAAAGTCACTGAAATATCAACTGAATCAATGACAAACCCCAAATAGTTATTTTTTTGGGATGGCTTTAGCTTGGATTTTGTTGGATGGATGAAACCTACCCTCTCAAACAGGTGTTTGGCTGCCGAAACCGACTCCTCAGCTGTTTCCTGAGTGTTGCTTATAATTAAAATATCTAGATAAGCCATCACAATGTGATTCTGGGCACAAAGTAGCACCAGAATTGGTTTTAACAATTTTGTGAACAACCTAGGAGCTGAGGTTAACCCATTGGGCAATGCTTTAAATTGCCACAGCTGTCCCATCCAACTAAATTTCAAGTACCTATGATACGGACAATGAATTGGTAATGAATAATATACATATTTCAGATCTATAGTTGCCATACAACAACCTTTTGATAACAGCTGTTTAGCAGTACTGAAAGTGTCAATTTTAAAATGCCGATACTGGACATAGGGATTTAACTGGGTTAGGTCCAGAATGACTTGACACCCACCATCTTTTTTCTGTCTGGGGAATATATTGGACATAAATTGTTGAGGATGGTATGTCGTCCTCTCAATTACCCCTTTTGGGAACAAAACCCCAATTTCTTTATTTACCTGCAGAGTTTCTGGTCCAGAAAAAAACAATACCCGACTAGGCATATTTTGTGCAGGTGGATGTATTCCTGACATAAACTTTATTCGAGACCCTGAGACAGTGTCCAGTATAAACAGATCAGATGTTATGCAGCACCATTCATTATAAAATAACTGTAACCTACCCCCAACCGGAGGTTGTTCCCCAGAGGATTTATCCTGGACTGAATGAGTTACCCGTACCTCCATAGTTGACCTTGAGCTTCTCTCTCTCCTTGCCATGCTGGGGTTGTAGTTGGAGTACACAGGTGGATATGGACGGCGTCCAACTGATACCACTCTACTTGGGCCTGCCCCAGCATCTGATGCCCGTCTTGTTGAGAAAGACCTGTGAGGTGGCATCCTGGCCAAAGGTATGTAAGTTTTAATGAGGCCAATAGTTTTGGTCTCTTCCTCCAGGACTTTGATCTGTTTCAGCAGGTCTTCGCCAAATAGGAAATTTGGCGCTTGAATATTTGAGGACCTACATAGAGCTGCAAAGCATGGGTTCAATGTTGGCTTGATAGCAATTTTCCAGATGCAGTTGATCTCAAAGTAGGCATTGCACAGCAGAGCCAACATATCCTGCTGTGTCCCCTACATCGGTGCCCCTTGGACCATTTTCCCGAAAGCCGTGATCCCTGCCCCCACTAATTTGAGGACTCGTTGGAAATGAAGCTCTTGTCCACGCATTGTTGCAGTCATTTGTGCCCAGATAGCAGAGTTCACAGTGGGCACGTTGAGCGACGCACAGTTAACAGGTGTCTGGTAACGCATGGTCGTCTGTTCCATGATGGAATCTTGTAGCTGGTGAGAGGCCGTGTAGTTGATGTTAGAAGCCAGATTTTCCTCCATGACTTCACCAGGACCCTCTGGAATGGCAGCATTTCTAGCCACATCTGGGACACCTGGAGCACGGCTCATGTGCCTTGGTATGGGCCCAAGAGCAGTGACACCAACTTCAGGGTCAGACTCCTCCTGCCCTGGCTCTCTCGAGTCTTGCTCTAGGGAGGTCTCTACCAGCCCTAAACAAGGTGCTGGAGAGGGTGATTCCCATTGATACTCATAGGCGGTGAAGTCCTCCTTGCCATATGGGCCTCTACCTGAGGCTGTTTGGGAAATCCTAGGGGCATGCGACCCCGATTGGAATACTTCATGGCTCATTATGGTCTGAAGCATTCTTTCCATTTGATCTAGATGTCCCCAGACCTTCTTGTTGGAAGGAGGGGAGTCTTCTTCACCAGACTTGTCAGATAAAATGGGCCTGACAGATTTTCGTTTGGCCTTTCTCCCTGCTGGAGTGGCCTCACTCTGAGGCACTGGAGTTAATGGAGGCAGTTGAGCTGCCGGCAGTTCTACAGTCGACGTCAGAGCCGGCGTTACCGCAGCCGGTATCTCCCTCCCCAATCTGCGAGCACTAACCGCGGTCCCGCGAGTTAAACTCCTGCTACGGATGGCAGACTTTTTCACAACTTTCTCCATTTTCTAACAACTCCCGCTGGCTCCTGAACCAGCCTCACGGAGTTTAAATACCCGCAGAAAGTTTTGAAATCACTTACCTTCCAGTTTACTACTTACCGCTGGTGGAGCTGCATTCTCCAGCCCGTCAGTGCGCCATGCGTCGGACGTAATGACGTGCATGCGCCTGGCGGGGCTTCTTCATGTAGTCACTCACGTGACTCCGAAGTAAAATAGAGACTCCTTTCACCTTAGCCTGTGAATTTGAATGAAACTGCTGTCCTTTCCAAAACTTGAAAAATCGTTGATTGTCATCTTGCTTTTCATGAGTTTCCTGAACAAAAATAATCTGAGCATTTAGTCTATGAAGAACTTTTAAAAAAATGTTCCTCTTAACAGGATGGTTCAAACCATTCACATTCTATGAAAGGAAGTTAATAACTTTATCCATATTGTTTGTAAAAATCATGTGGAATGTAAAGGGTTAATTTCTTAAAGCATGATACTGGAAGAAGAAAAATCTAGGGCGGAGCCAGAAGTGACGACATTTCAGACATTTTTGTAGTTCAGATTCCGCACAGATGAAAAAAGCTAAGCTAAAAGCAAAAGACCCCTCCCCCCCTCCCAAACCCACCCATGAAAAGCCCGAAACTGGCCAACAGACAGTCAGTATGCTACCTAATCCCTTCCCTACCCCCACCTCTCCTAATGACAGCACACAATATAAAATGAAAGCATATTTGCCACACAATAGCCAAAACAAAATTTATATTATGGTTTAAAAAAAAGTAAATGTTGGAACACAAGAGCTACTTCATATTATTTATCCAAGGTCCAAATATGAAAAACAAGAACTGCGTACATTTAATCAACGGGGGGAGGGGGGGGGGGGGGGGAGGGGAATTCCTTCAATTTAAAAAATAGAAAAACTAACAAAGAAAATCTTGAAAAAAAATATATATATAATGCTATTACATTAAATTAACAGTATTTTAGAGAAGGTAAAAGCTGTTGTTTGATACCATCATACTAAAATTCTAAGAAGTAAATAAAAAAAAAGAATAACAACTCATCCAGTTAAATTCTTAATCATTACAAACCGATATATTGTCAAAATAGGAACAGTAAATCTCCAATTATAACTTAATCAGCTATCAATAGCTCCCGGTCGCGGCATCACCCTCATAAGCCTCCAGAAAGCTGGAGGCATCTTGAGGATTGTTAAAAAAATCGAATGTTACCATTAAAGAGACGTATACTAGTCTAGCTGGATAAAGTAAGGCTGGGCGCAACTTTTTCTTAAACAACTCAGACATTACATTATGGAAAGACTTTCTTATTTCCAAAACCTCGTAACTATAATCAGGAACAAACCAAAACTAGCATCCTTCATATTCAACCACGCCCAACTTTATTGCTGCCTGGAGAATATTCTCCTTCATCTGCAAGAAGTGAAACCGAACAATCAAATGTCTCGGTTTATCTTGGGGACCAGATTTCTTCCCAATCCTGTGTGTGTTATTCAAAAATGGAAGATTTTCATAGTGCTCAATGTTGAAAGTCTCCTTTATCATTTTAGAAGCATATTTTATAACATTATCTCCTTCTTGACCTTCCAGCAAACCAACAATTCGCAAATACAGTCGACGGCTTCTGTTTTCCAGATCCATATTTTTAATCTTGCATTGCTGGAGTGCTCGAGTATTTTCATTCATTCTCCGTTCCAGTTTTTCAATCTTCAAATCTCTCTCCTGGCCCTGGGTTCGTAAGTTATCAATTTGTTCCTTCTGTTCATGAGATTCATCTTGTAATATAACCAGCTTGTCTTGAACTTCCTTCAGTTTGCACGAAATTCCTTTCACCATCTCTTCCAAACTGCAAAATCTTGTTTTCATTTCATTTTTCAGTTCATCGTTCATTTTCGATATTGCTTCTAAGATACTAGAGTCAGAAGCTGTGCCTTTTCCCCGTTCGTTCCTTGGAGAAGCTCCTTTCCCTCTTGTCTCCATCCTTTACACAATTAAAGCATATAAAAGAGTTATCAACACTTTAAGAAAAGTTAGACCATGCCTTGAAGTCAAGTAATAACAAGTAACATTGAAAGAGTAGTAAGTAAGAGTTAAGGAAGCAAATGAATTTGCAACCTCTACAGCATGCTGCCACTAGGAAAGTCAATTTTATATACATGGCGAAAAATCTGGTAAATTACTCGCTAATCAGTTGAAAGCGGTGTCGGCCAAACATCAGATTACTAAATTGAGTAAACGGGATGGTACATTAACTGTGGACCATGATGAAATTAATAAATACTTTCAGGAATTTTATACCTCCCTATACCAATCAGAATCTCTTACTGATTCCAATTTAATGCAAGAGTTTTTAAAGAAACTGAACTTGCCAAATTTACCACATAATGAGTCTCTGTTGTTAGACGAACCCATCACTGAGGAAGAAATACAGGAAGCAATTCTCTCAATGAATTCTGGTAAAGCTCCCGGTTTAGATGGGTTTACAGTAGAATTTTTCAAGCATTTCTCAAGTTTATTGTCTACCTGGCTGTGCAAGTTTTTTAAAGAAACCTTTTTAATGAATAGATTACCACAATCCTTTTATGAAGCATCTATTTCTTTAATTCTTAAAAAAGATAAATACCCTACTGAAGCAACATCATATAAACCGAGATCACTGTTAAATGTAGATTCCCAAATTCTTTCCAAAATATTAGCTATGAGATTGGAAAATATTTTACCGCAAATTATTTCTGAAGATCAGACAGGTTTTATTAAAAATCGCTACTCATACTTTAACGTTAGGAGATTAATGAATATCGTATATACAGCATCAAATAAAACTCCAGAATGTGTCATTTCACTTGATGCCGAGTAGGCATTTGATAGTGTAAAATGGGAATACTTATTCAATACACTGGAAAATTTAAGATTGGTCCAAAATGTATCTCTTGGATTAAGCTAATATATCATATACCTCAGGCATCTGTACTTACCAATTATCAGAGATCCCCTTTTAACAGGCTCTTTCGTGGTACTAGACAGAGCTGTCCTTTAAGTCCTTTACAGTTTGATATTGCTTTGGAACCTTTGCCACCACTTTTAGGGAATACCCTAATATTTTTGGTATTGTCCACGGGAATAAGACACATAAGCTAGCTCTTTATGAAGGTGATTTGTTATTATTCATTTCTAATCCTGAGAAATCTATTCCGGCAATAGTAGCTTACTTAATCAATTCAGTAGTTTTTCTGGTTATAAACTAAATCTTAACTCAATAACTACTTAATCAATTCAGTTTTTCTGGTTATAAACTAAATCTTAGTAAGAGTGAGCTTTTTCCATTAAACAATCTAGTTTCGAATTATGGACAGTTTCCCTTTAAATTGACTACCAAATGCTTTACTTATTTAGGTATTAAGATTATCAAGAAACACAAGAATTTATTTAAAGCTAATTTTATGCCTTTAATTGACCATATCAAACAACATATTACTAAATTGTCAACAATGTCCTTATCTTTGATTGGCCGAATCAATGCTATTAAAATGTTTATCTTACCTAAATGTTTGTATTTATTTCAGACAATACCAATTTTTATTGCTAAATCTTTCTTTGATATCATTGACTCCAAAATTTCTTCATATATATGGCAGAATAAAAATTCCAGACTAAGTAAAAAATACTTACAGAAATCAAAAAAAGACAGTAGCTTGGCACTGCCGAACATTAGATTCTACTATTGGGCAGTTAATGTTTGTTATTTAATGTTTTGAACAAAAGGTACCCAATGCCGAGGATGGATAAATCTTGAACTTGATTCTATGCAAGGGCTATCATTGGCTTCTACTCTAGGGGCCTCGTTACCCTTTACAATTACGAGATTGAATAAATACATGGTTAATCCAATAATAAGACATACATTTTGAATATGGTTCCAATTTCGTAAGTTTTTTGGATTGAATGATTTTATCGAGTCCTATCATATCTAATTTTCTCTTCCAACCTTCTAGTACTGATCAAACCTTTCTGTTATGGAAGAGGAAGGGATTAGTAGCTTTTCATGATTTGTTTTTGGATGGTTGTTTTATGTCTTTTGAACAACTCTCCAATAAATATAATTTACCTAGCTCACACTTTTTTAGATTTTTACAAATTAGACATTTTTTGAATAAATATAATTTACCTAGCTCCACCCTTTTTTCCCGTTACCACATCAAACCGAAATTTTGGAAAACATTTTACATTTGAACCCTTATCAGAAAGGCATATTAACGACTATTTATGAGTTGATTTTGAAATTACAAATAGATACATTTGATAAAATTAAGAAAGACTGGGAAAGAGAACTCAACATTTCTCTATCTATAGAGAAATGGAAGAGGATTCTTCAGTTAGCTAATACTTCCTCAATGTGCGCAAGACACGCTTTGATACAATTCAAGGTGGTTCACAGAGTTCATATGTTAAGAGATAAGTTAGCTCGTTTTTATGGTCATATAAATCCTACCTGTGACAGATGTAACTCTGAAGTGGCCTCACTGACCCATATGTTTTGGTCCTGCCCACTTTTGGAAAAATATTGGAAATAAATTTTTGATACTATTTCTGTAGTTTTAGGTATTGATTTACAACCTCATCCTATTACTGCAATTTTTGGGCTATTCATTTGCCTTGTTCTGCCTTGGACTCATAATCAGGTTATACCTGTTATGAATGTAATCCTGATCCCTATGTATCAATATCATTGTTATGTTTATCATTATTCTTTTTTGTTGTTGTTTTGTTTTTGTTTTTGAAATAAAAAGCTAATAAAAAGATTTTAAAAGAAAGAGAACACATTTATTTTGTCAGAGGTTGGTGAATCTGTGGAATTCTTTGCCGCAGAAGGCTGTGGAGGCCAAGTCAGTGGATACTTTTAAGGCAAAGATAGATTCTTGATTAAAACACCGAGTTACTCCAAATAAAACACTTATTAGTGTTTAAAAAATCTTGAGATTCTCTCTCCTGTCAATCACCACCATGAAGGCCACGCCCCTTCCAGAGGGACGGGGAGGGACTATAAAACCCGGAAGTGCGGGCGTGGCTCAGTCTGTCTGCAAGATAGCGAGGGAGAGGTCACGACTCTCTGTCTGAGCTGGGAAATTACAGAACACTGTGAGTATGCAATGTACTTGAATAAATGATTTGTTAGCCCTTAATGAAATTGAAATTAGTTGTTTGGCCTGCCCTGTGCTTGAAACTGCAATGTCAATGGAAATGAAGTGAAATGTAAGGAGCTGTTTGGCTTGGGCCTGCCCTGTGCTTGAAACTGCAATGGCAATGGAAATGTAGTGAAAATGCAATTAGCTGTTTGGCTTGAGCCTGCCCTGTGCTTGAAAGTGCAATGGCAATGGAAATTAAGTGAAAATGCAATCTGCTGTTTGGCTTGGACCTGCCCTGTGCTTGAAAGTGCAATGGCAATGGAAATTAAGTGAAAATGCAATCCGCTGTATGGCTTGGCCTGCCCTGTGCTTGAAACAGCAATGCAATTGGAAATTAAATTAAATAAGTTGTTTGGCCTGCCTGAAACCACTAATTTCGGCCCACAAGGCCCCTATTAGCCAGGAAACCAATCCCTTTTGCCCAAAATGGCCGTATTAGCCCAGGAGGAGCATTTTGGCCCAAAAAGCCCATGCCAGGCCAGGAAAAGTCCAGAAAAAGTGCCTTTCACTGAAATTTCACTCAGATTTGCTTTAAAAGAGTCCTTCATCAGGCCTGTACTAGCTCAGGAGTCCCTTTGGCCCATCAGTAAGTATTCCCCCTGCAAGTATTAAACCTCACCCCAGTATTTTTCTCCCTCCCTTCAGTTGCACCGTGTGAGATCCAGGCCAGGATAGATTTTCCTCCTTCATTGCTATGATCTGCAGAAAAATTGAAAAATGTCTAAAATTGATTCTCCACCCCCCCCCCCCCCCCCCCCCCCCCCCCTCCCCCCCCCCCCACCCCCCCCCCCCCCCCCCCCCCCCCTTCTCTCTCTCACAGAGTCTCTCACCTGTTTTAGGCAGAATTTCTGGCAGTTTCTGAGCTGCCAGCCCACCAGGCCTGAGTGACTGAGCTGCCAGCCCACTAGGCCTGAGTTACTGAGCTGCCAGACCACCAGGCCTGAGTGACTGAGCTGCCAGCCCAAGAATCCATTCGGCCCACAATGTCCATACTACCCCTCTGAAAACCAGTCCCTTCAGCCCACAACACCCATACTAGCGCTCCAGAAAGCCCCCAACTAGCCAGCAATATTGGGATTGGTGGAGAGGTGGAATATTGCATTGGGGGACCAGCCCTCCCATGTGAACATGGGAATCAACGGGTCCCACTTAGTCTAGTAGCATCATAAAGGGCAGAACCAGACCTTTTGGCCCACCATGTCTATGATGATTGTACTGATTGGGCAGTATGGTGGCGTAGTGGTAGAACTATTGCCTTACAGCACCAGAGACCTGGGTTTGATCCTGACTTTGGGTGATTGGCTGGACGTTTGTACATTCTCCCCATAACCTGCGTGGGTTTTCTCCGAGACCATTGGTTTCCACCAGCACTCCAAAGGCATACAGGTTTGTAGGTTAATTGGCTTGGTATAAATGTAAATTGTCCCTAGTGTGTGTAGGATAGTGTTAACATGCAAGGATCGCTTGTCGGTGTGGACTCGGTGGGCTGAAGGGCCTGTTTCCATGCTGTATCTCTAAACTAAACTAAACTAAACTGGAGGGAACCCAACATAATATTGAAAGTCAAAGAATGATTTGCTTTTCATTTGTAAATCTTAACTAGATTATCTCTGAATTGCTATTCACTGTTCATGATTGAGGACGAGTTGAGGTAGGGGGAAAATGGTCATGTGTGGCGAGAGGAAAAATGTGCTCATGGTAACGTGTTCCGCTGCAGGGTCTTGACCTGAAACTTTGACTTTCCCTTTCTCCATAGATGCTGCTGATCTAACAACAACTTGGGTTTTACACTAGATTCCAACATCTGCTTCCCTTAGTGTCGCCAAAAACCTTGTCTTACCTCTGCTAATAGAACAGTTACAAGCATTGAATAGCTAGTGATTGGGACTGGGACCCTTGCCTGGTTTTTCTTCTTTCCCTAACCATAATAAGGAGCAAATAGTTTACCACTTGGGCCAATTCAGCTTTAAATACAAGGTTTTGACCTTCTTGGTCCATTTGGCCCGAAGTCTTGGTCTGTTTAGCTCCTGCTTGGCTCCTGTGAATGTCTTCCACAAAGACTGTGATTGAGTGTGGCATGATTAAATGTCAGCCTTACTTAGTGTTGTTGAGTTTTGACATACAGCGTGGAAACAGGTCCTTCGGCCCACTGAGTCTGTACCGACCAGCGATCCCTGCACATTAAGACTATCCTACACACAAGGGACAATTTACACATACACCAGGTCAATTAACCTACATACCTGTATGTCTTTGGATTGTGGAAGGTAACTGAAGATCTCGGAGAAAACCCACGAGGTCACGGGAAGAACGTACAAAATCCGTACAGACAGCACCCATTGTCGATCGAACCCGGGTCTCTGGCACTGCGAGTGCTGTAAGGCAGCAACTCTACCGCTGCACCACAGTGGCCACCGCTTGTTTTTGGAAGAGAACTGTTCTCAGAGAACTTGGGATAGCACACACTGTGCTTCATCTTCTTTGTGACAATGCTTCTGCAATTCATAGCTTAGGTCTGCATGATGGTTACTTGTCTAATTAAATGAAGCTGTGGCAGAAAGCAAACTGCAAACTATTAAAGTAACATCCACACTAGGGTTCAGTTTGAGCAACCGACAGCTTGGACAAATGCAGTGATTCTGCCACCTTATGGCTCGGAATACAAAATACAAGGAAACAATGCTGCATGCAAAAGCCACCATTAGCTTACAGCACACAATTGCTGCCACCTTTTACAGAAAGAATGTCTGATCCATGAGAAGGACAATAGTTGGTAACCACTCCAGCAGCACTCCCAAACCCATACATTTTACCACCAAGGATGATGGGGTTTCAGGGATTGTGAACCACCGATTGCAGATTCATAGAGTCATGGAAGGATAAAGTGAGGAAACAGGCCCTTCCACCCAACTTGCCCACACTGGCCAACAGATCCCTGCTACAATAGTCCCACCTGCCTGCGTTTGGTTGATATCCCTCCAAAATTGTCCTATCCATGTCTAACTGTTTCTTAAATGTTGGGATAGTCCCTGCCTCAACAACCTCCTCTGACAGCTTGTTTCATGCATTCACTACCCTCTGTGTGAAAATGTTACCCTCAGATTCCTATTAAATCTTTTCCCCCTTCACCTTGAACCTGTGCCCTCTGGTCCTCCATTCACCTACTCTGGGCAAGAGACTGTGTATCTACCCGATCTATTCCTCTCATATTGCTTTCTAAACTGTACATTATCCCCCCTTGGAAATGTATCGCTGGTTTTTCATTGTGGCAGCCTCCAAATGCTGGAAAACCCGACCAATAAGCAGCAAGTGAGTATCTCCCTGCTTCCTTTTCTACTTTACCGGCCATTTGCCAGTCACACTCTGGAGAAACAAGATCAGGTTTCCCCTTGCAAATAATCCATTATTCGCAAGAACTGATGGAGATGCTTAGCAGATCAGACGCCTTATATCTATTAATTTGCAGGATGTGGACACCACTAGAAATGGCAGCATTTAAAGCCCTTCCTGAATAAGCGAGTTTGGATTCCAAGAATCGCAAGGATTTGTCAGATGATATAAATAAAAATCGAATGAGGTGCTGTAGTGGGTATAGTATCGTAATGACTTGATTACTGCCCAAAGCCATCACTGAAGGAGTGTCTCAGAGCAATGTCCTTAGACCAATCATCTTCAACTATTTCATTAATTACCTTCCATCCATCATAAAGTCAGAGTGGAGATATTTTGCAGACAGCAAAGTGACCTTGAGGTGTAAGTCCATAGCTCCCTGAAAGTGACAATGAAAGTGAATAGGGTGGCAAAGAAGGCAGATGGAATGCTTGCCATCATCAGTTGATGCATTGAGTATAAAAGTAGAGGTCATAATGGAGCTCTGTAAAACTTTGGTTTGGCTACATTTGGTGTATGTTACACACAGTTCTGATCATCACATTACAGAAAGGAAGTGGAGGCTTTGGAGAAGGCACAAACAAGGTTTACCAGGATGTTGCCAGGATTAAAGAGTATTAGCTATATGAAGAGTTTGGACAAACTTGGATTTTTTCTCTGGAATGTCAGAGGCTGACCTGAAATCTGATAGGTATATACAATTATGAGAGGCAAGCATAGGGTATATTATCAGAGTCTTTTTGCTCAGGTGGAAATGTAAAATACCAGAGGAAATAGCATAACGGTGAGAGGGGAAATTTCAACAATTTATCAGGCAAGTTATTTTGTACACAGAGTGGTAGGTGTCATTGAAAGTGTTGGAAGTAGATCAAATCTGCAACATTTAAAAGGTCTTTTGACAGGTACAGACTGGAAGGGAAGGATATAGACCCAGTGCAGGTAAATGGGATTCGTTTTATTAGGCTTCATGATCAATACAGACATCACAGGGCCTGTTCCTGCTATAATAGTAAGATTAAATGAGAACTTACCAGTTTGAAGTTTGATCTTTATTTTATGAGGAGTAACGATGAGGGATTACGTGAAGAAGGCCCGCCTGGCGCTGGATCGGCATACTTCAAAGCAGCGGCATGAAAAACACAGAACACAATAGCCGGAGTAAGATAGTAAGGCTTCTCATAGATTTAGAACTACCAGATGATCATTTATTTTATGAGGGTGGGGAGTGGAGGGCACGTAATCCCTCATCGTTACTCCTCATAAAATAAAGATCAAACTTCAAACTGGTAAGTTCTCGTTTAATCTTACTATTTTACTTCGGAGTCACGTGAGTGGACTACGTGAAGATTTTGAAGCTTTCTGTGTTTTTCATGTCGTAGAATTTATTCCATACGACAGTCCGGCTCATTCAACACAGTGAGTAGCGAATAACACATTTTTCCCCAAACATTGCCTCAAGTTATGTGATAAATTATTTCACATTATAAAGAATAAAAGTAATGCCCTTTCCATTGAAAGGCAAGTTTATCACAAAATATCAATTGATATATATATTTTGATGGTATGACAAAGCAACAATTATAGAGAACCCAACACTCCGTGTCCAAACCTGACACCATGACTGGTTCCTTTTTACTTTAACATTAATTTACACCCTCCTGCGGCCTTGCATCTTTGCTCGAGTGGCTCATCCCGTGCCATTCCTGTGAATGTATCTACCTCATTAACAGAGTGATTTTCCACCTTTCAGTGTCTAGTTCCACTGAGTGTATCCAATTTCTAACCATCTAGAATACATTCCTCTAGAACCATCAGTTTTTACTGAACCTAATGTGGTTTTTGTGTGTAATAAGCAGTCTCATTACCACAGAGACTCTTACCTACTTCAACATATTTCATCAATGTTCACACACACACACACACACACACACACACACACACACACACACACACACACACACACACACACAACTTAAGGCCGACAGGATATGCTTATAGGTTTACCTTGGTTTCAGCTCCTCTTGGTGTGCTTTGTTTGGTAAATTCATAAACATATATGATAATGCAATCTGTATCCACATGCAATTATAACGTAACATTTGCAATGTTTGCACTCTTATATTGATACTAAAGTCATCAGCATTATTATTTTCAATGTTTAACTTTTTTGAATCATTGATAGAGTTAGAGTCCATTGCCTAAGGCAATTCAGGATTATTTATCTCCCGACTTATATATTACAATTTTGGACAGATTATATATATATATACACATATATATATATTTATATTAATATCCACATATATATCCCTTTCCATATCGGGATATTATGAATGCACCTGATAACTTCTTGGTTAATATATTGTCCGTTAATAGGACGGTAACACTCTGAGCCCTATTATTGGCTCTATCAATTAGATACTCAGAAAAATGCAATCCACAAGGAACTCACATATATCTAATATGATAAAATAACTTTACTGTATACACAGACTTACAATTTCTTATAACAAAATATTGTTTTTTAGACTTATTTCTGCAAATTGCAGGTATAACACTTCTTTTATACATAATTATTTTATTGTTATGTTGTTATATTAGTTAAACATTCATAGACTTCTTTGACCATCAGCTGTTGTAATGGTCTGGTCAACCTGCAGATAGTCAAATTCATATTTTCATGTCATGGATGCCTTTGTACAACAATAAATTACTGCAGGGTTACACAAAACTGGAGACCCCAGCGGGTGCAGCAGCATCCAAAGAGCGAAAGGAGACAGGCAACGCCTCGGGTCGAGACCCTTCCTCAGACTTCAATAAATTACTGCAACTATGAATCATCACAAGTAGTTCAACATCACTCAATATTTATGAAACCATGAAGGATCCGTATTGGGCCACCAAAATGCCTCTGGCAGTGTCCTGCTACATTTTTATCAGACACTGCCCTATCAAATAAAATGAGGAACACAAAAGAACATCTTTTCCTCATGTAATTGAGAGAAAAGCATCCACCTTCCCTGTTCTTGGTTTACCCACAAGAAACATTCGAAAGATCGGTGATTTAATCTGTATGCAACCAGATTAATCGTAAGTAATCCATATTAATGACAATATGTTTTTCTCCCAAATTTGTTGTCTCCGATACCATTGTCTCGTCCTTAGAGATAAACAGCTGGACTAAACTTTAAAATATGCCACATCTGTTTACTCAGATAATTCCATGATTGTTATTTGACTTATCTTGTGTGTTTTAACATATGCCACAGCCGTGGTATTGTTCATCTTGATACGACATGGACACTTCCATAATAAAACAATCGATATTTAATCCATAACTCCTTATACTTCAATAATTAATACAAATGTTTGGAAAATTTCTTAGGACAATCCATTTATGCTCACCTGGTATTATTGTCCGCAGTCCCAACAAGAGACGTATCAATTATTCTTATAAGAATAGATAATATTCTTATCTTTACCCAAACATTCACAGAAGCTGTACGTCATCTGTAACACTTGCTTCAGTTTGCAACAGCTGTTAATCTTATAGTTGAAGCAGCTTGTGAACCTTTTTTACATTACTTTAATAATGATAACGTATCATTTGATATTTGCATAAGCCTCTCACAAAGGCATACATATTCTTATAAGCTTCTGTATTCCTTCTTTTGGAACTTTATTTATTCTTTACCTAACCTAATGGAGGGACAAAGTATGTCAACAACAATGAGACATATTTGTATCATGGAACAATTTTCCCCCTCTTATGGTGCTGAATTACTTCTAAATTCAGAATAGTAATTTATGAATATTTTATTAATGCCTAAGCATATGCTTTATGTAATGGGTCAGGTCCTTGCCTGCCACCAGGTTTGTAATTGCAGCACTAATTTGCAGCTGACTCTTATAACCTTCCAATTTAAATGTAATCAAGATAACCCATGACCATGACCTCATTAGTGCAAGTGCTGATCTTTATCAGCATAAATGTTCCTCCAGTATTCTGTTTAACAGCCTTGAACTGGTTTAATCCTTTGGACAATGTTTTAACTTGCACAGCTTGACCCACTTTAATTAATTTCAAGCACCTGTAATATTGATTAACAATTTGTTAATAGCAACTGTATTTCCATGTTCTAGATGTTTCCATTTTAATAAATGTTCTTACACTGTGAAAGTGTATATAAAATGATGTTTTGTATGGTTTATACCATCAAATCTTTACACTGAGGTAATTTTATAATATATATGTACGTACCCCTTCTTTATTGGAGTTACTTTTGAGTGCAAACCTAAAATCAATTTTTAAGGTCTTCTTATACAGGTGAACCAATCCTTCCTTAGTTACATTAAATTAATGATCATAATACACCTGTAATCCCCCACAATTGGAGATTTCATGAACTTATTTTGTAACAAGATGTTTGCACCTCTTCAACGTACTTCAAGCCTTCCCAATTATATGGGTTTGGATAAGGCTATGTTGGATTATACCACTTCTGCCTTTGTTTTGATCCATTATCAAATCTTTCATTGGATCATAGTTTTTCCCCCCAAGTTTAAAGATCTTTGCCTTTGTTTTGATCCATTATCAATCTTTCATTGGATCATAGTTTTTCCCCCAAAGTTTAAAGATCAGTAGTCTGTTCTTTTGTAATCAATATCTTTGATTTATCATAAGGCAGGTTTATTCCATAATAATCAGGAGTTTAACATAACCTGATTTGTATTGATCTGCGAATCTATAGTGCAGATTTGGTAAATTATATATATTTCTTCCCATGGAGCTCCACAAACTGATGGCAATTTATTTTATTTTAAAAGTATTAGTTATTTGCACAACGTTTTATTTTATTTTATTTTTCTTTTTGAATAGTAATGCCATGCACCAGTTTGAAATACTTTGAAATTGTATTTCTTTATATCTCATATAATTTGAGACATGGATATCATAAACGGATTCACCGTTGATATCTTTATAAAACATAAAAGTTTTATCATATTCTGCTGTTTCAATCATTACAGCTTTGGTGAGGTTTTAGTTTCCATGTTTATTTTTCATGGCCTCACTCATCATTAGTTCTGCTGTTTTAACCATAACAGCTTTTAGTGAGACCAACTAATTTTTGGTTTCCATGGTAATTTTCCATGGCCTCACTTCTTATTCAGGTGTTGTGCATACACCTGTGTGTATATATATATTTTGGTGCTGTGGTGGGTACTTCATGACCAGCCACCACTATCAGTGCATTTTTAGGGTCAGTTTTTGCATTTTATTTTTCACTGCCCTTGTTTCCCCCTCAAGGAGACTACCTTCAGAAATATCTGAGGTAGATATTCCCACCATATTTCATCATATTTTTTCCCTTTTTATATGTGAAACCCCCTTAGGGTAGGTTAGGGAATATTTCCATTATTTTCCGTCTGAAGGCCTTTATTAACTTTTTAAATTATGGCCTTTCTGACTTATTTAAAATTCCCCCCCCTGCCAAAAGTTTGTGGAGCATCTTAAACTCCCTAACGTATTTTTAACGGTCACCAGTATCGGAACCGGCTTCGTAATTAATCTCCCGTCCCGATCGCTGGGTATTCCCCCGGGACGTTCTTTTTTAAAACTCCGTTGTATTATACAGAGTATTTTTGTTCTATTTTACTCTTTTATTTTATTTTTGTTTTTAAATTCATTTCAAATCCTGGTTCAATACACCAGGCACGGAGTTTCCCAGACCCTAAAAGTTTTTTTTTTTTTTTATTTTTTTTTTTTTTTTTATTTTTTTATTTTTTTATTATAGAAACAAAATAACATATTACATTTCTACAGTAGTAGTACATAGTCTTAATAATTAATTCATACTATTAATATATTAATAATAATATCAATATTATTTATGCTGTATTATCCTTAATTATAACTTCCAAAGTTATATATTTTATATGATTAAAAGTACATAATACTAATAATACATTTATAATATAGCATTATACTATTAGTAAGTTTTTCATTTTATCTCTAATTTTTTAGGTATAAGGCCAAATTTAGTAATAATATTGATACAAAAAGTTAATAAAACTTATAAAATTTCCATTTTTTTTCCCTTCCTAATATTAAGGATAATTATACGTAATAAAGAATACGTAATTTTATATAATTAAAGGTATATAAAACTAAAAGTACTAATAATATTAATAATATTCTCATAAATCTAATAATATTTATATTTGTACTAATATCAAAAAATTAAAGTAATGTGTTTCTACATTTTTTTTAATTTTTTATATAGATATAGGAAAATAGAAAGATTTAAAGAAAAAAGAAAGGTAGTAAAGAATAAAAATAAAAGGTTTGATGGAGAATAAAGTATTCGTCAATGATCCGTGTTTATAGATATATTCATGAATTAATATATGTTTCTTCATCCAATCGGGTATCCAGGTTTCAGTCAGGTCCCCGCGCCGAACTATTATGACCCTGTAAATATTCAATATATGGAGACCAAATCCGTCTGAAGAGATCTAGCCTATCCATAAGGACAAACCTCAATCTCTCCAAATGGAGTGTCTCCGACATTTCTATATTCCACATTTTAATTGTTGGGGATGTAGGGCCTTTCCAAAATTTTAATATTAATTTCTTCCCAATTACTAAACCATAGTCAATAAAAGTTCTATGACTCATTGTTATTGATAAATCGGTTTCAATAATTCCAAGTATAATTAACTTTGGGTCAGGAGTTATATTTTTATTAATAACGGCTGATATTATTTTAAATATTTCCTTCCAATATTCTACAATTTTTATACAGTTGGTAAATGAGTGTGTCAAATTTGCTTCTGAAATTTGACATTTATCACATATAGGAGATATCTTTGAGAAAATATTATGTAATTTATATTTAGAATAATGTAATCTATGTAATATTTTAAACTGTATGAGAGAATGTTTAGCGTTTAATGAACAATAATGTATATGTTGTAAACTTTCTTCCCATATTTCTGGTCTTATTATTTGACCCAATTCCTTTTCCCAAGACTCTCTGTATGTTTCTGTTGATGGGGTATCGTTTTCCAGTAAAATATTATATATATATATGATATCATTTTTTCCATATTTGGATGTTTGTTCAAACATTCCTCTAATATTTCTATTTTTCTATTTTTAAATTCATATATATTTGCGAAGGCATAGTTTCTAATTTGTAAATATCTAAAATATTCTTTATTATGTAGCCCGTAAGTTTGTTGCAACTCTTGAAATGAAAGAAAAATGTTTTCCTTATAAAGATCACCCATCTTAGAAATTCCTTTATTTTTCCATTGTAAAAAAGCTTTATCCAATAAAGAAGGTTTAAACATAAAATTATTAACAATCTTAAGACTTAATGGAATAGATTTTAGTTTTAATGCTTTCTTTATTTGTTTCCATATGCGAATTCCATTTTCTATTATCGGATTTTCCTTAAAAACTTTCTTAGCAACATTAGTATTAGCAAATATTATAGAGCTAATTTCAAATGGAGAACAATCTTCTTTTTCCATATTTAACCAATTAGGTTTATTATCAATTTCTCCTAACCAAAAATTCATATTTTTAATATTGACTGCCCAGTAATAGAACATAAAGTTTGGTAATGCTAATCCTCCTTTTATTTTAGATTTGCATAAATGTTTTTTATTTATTCTATGAGTCTTATAATCCCAAATAAAATTCGTAATTAAAGAATCTACTTTTTTAAAAAAAACTTTTGGAAGATATATCGGGATTAATTGAAATAAATATAATAATTGTGGGAGAAATATCATTTTTATTGCATTAATTTTCCCTATCATCGAGATAGGTAAACTTTTCCAATATGAAATATTCTTGTTCAATTTATTCAGTAATGGGGGAAAATTAAATTTAAATAAAGAATTAAATCTTTTTGTAACAAAAATCCCAAGATATTTAATATTTTCATTTGTTATCTTAAAAGGAAATTGTTGTAATATATGTAAATTATTCAGTGTTATTGGCATAAGCTCACTTTTATTCCAATTAATACTGTATCCTGAAAGTGTTCCAAATTCCGTTATTAATTTTAACAGGTTTCGAATACTTATTTCTGGTTGAGTGATATAAAGTAATACATCGTCTGCATATAAGGAGATTTTATTCTTAGTATCTATGGTATCATATCCATATATTTCCGGATGTAGTCTTATCCTCTGAGCAAGTGGTTCTATAGCTAATGCAAACAATAAAGGTGATAAAGGACAACCTTGCCTACAACCTCGTGATAAATTAAATTTGATTGATAACATTCGGTTTGTTGTTATTCTTGCTGTTGGGTTTGCGTATAATAATTTAATCCAAGTAATAAATTCCTCTCCTAGTTTAAAGGCTTCCATTACTGAAAATAAATAAGGCCATTCCACTTGGTCAAAAGCTTTTTCTGCATCAAGCGAGATAACTACTAAATCTTTTTTATCACTTCTTTTCGAATATATAATATTAAACAATCGTCTTAGATTATATGAAGAGTATCTTTTTGGTATAAATCCTGTTTGATCCGGATGTATTATTTCATTAACGACTGAACTCAATCTTTTTGCTAATATTGTTGTTAATATCTTTTGATCTGTATTTAATAGCGCTATTGCTCTATATGATCCTGGTTCATCTAAATCTTTATTCATTTTAGGTATGAGTGTTATAATAGATTCGTTCAATGTATCTGGAAGCTTCTGTTCTGTATATATCTGTTCATATAATGATTTTAGATATGGGACTATATATTCATGAAATATTTTATAAAATTCCGAACCTATACCATCTGGTCCCGGTGTTTTACCATTTTTTAATGACCTAATAGATTCTTCTATTTCATTTATTGAAATATCAGCATTTAATAATTTTCTATTTTGTGAATCCAATCCTTTCAAGTTACATTCTTTTATAAATGCATCTATTTCTATTTTACTTACTGTTATTTTAGCAGTGTATAAATTTTTATAGTATTGCATAAATCTTTCATTAATATCTTTAGGTTGTATTAATAAATCACCACTTTGTGATTTAATCTTATGTATAATTTTTTCCGCTTCAGTTTTCCTTAATTGTCGAGCCAACAATTTTTGGGGCTTATCCCCAAATTCAAATTGTAATTGTTTAGTGTGTTGATAATATTTTATCACTTGATCTGTATATATTTTATTTAATTTATATTTCAGTATAACAATTTTATTATGTAATATCATATTTGGTTTTGTAGCATTCTGTATATCTAATTGCTTAATCTCCTTTTCTAGATCCTGTTGTTCTTTCCGAATCTTTTTATTGTGAAATGTTTGTGAAGAAATCATTATTCCCCGAAAATATGCCTTAAATGTTTCCCACAGTAAAGAACGTGATATCTCTGGTTGATCATTTATTTCAAAGAAAATTTTAATTTGATTTATAATATATTCCTGAGTAGTTTTGTCTTTTAAAATTTGTGGGTTAAGTTTCCACTGTCTTAAATTTTCTGTTTTATTATTAATTTTAATTTTAAACGTTAATGGTGCATGATCTGAAATTACTATATTATCATAATTAGCTTCATAAGTAAGCGAAATAAGTTTTGCATCCACCAAAAAATAATCTATTCTTGAATAAGTTTTATGCACTGGGGAGTAGAAAGAATATTCTCGTCCTGTAGGATTTTCTGTTCTCCAAACATCTTTAATATTGGTCGCTTGCATATATGCATTTAGCAAATCACTGGAATGTGATTTGTTTTTTCCTCTGTTTTGAAGATCTGTCTAAGTAAGGATCTAATGTACAGTTGAAATCTCCACCAATTATCAAGTTATATTGCGTTAATTCCGGAATATTATTGAGTACTTTTTTAAAAAACAATGGACTGTCAAAATTTGGTCCATATATATTAACAAGAATCACTTTTTCTGTATTTAATTCTCCTATCACAATAATATATCTACCATCTTTATCATCTATAGTTGATATATGTTTGAATAAAGTACCTTTACGAAATAATATTGCTACACCTCTTGATTTATGTGTAAACGAGGAGTGATATATTGTATCTATCCATTTAGCTTTCAATCTGTTTTCCGCCTCTTTTTTTAGATGAGTCTCTTGAATATAAATTACATCCGCTTTACTTGCTTTTAAATATGTCAATACTTTTCCTCTCTTTATCGGTTCATTGATACCTTTAACATTCCAACTGCAAAATGTTAATCCCTCATTCCCCGTGATTCTTTTTAAGTCTTGCATTTTAAATTTATAAGGATCTACAGGATCCAAGGCTCAGCGCGACAGGCCCAACCTTACACCCGGACCCCGAGTGGATGAAATTTAAGTCTCTTTTTTTCCTTTCATGAATACATCTCCCTTGGTACATTATATTACTCCAATCAAACCGTAGATTATAATAGATATAAAAGATAGATTAAAAAAAAGGAAAATTAGAAGTATTGTGTGAAAAAGTGAAAAGAACTACATCTAGAATCGATGCAGTTTGTGCCAGCCATAAAAAGATGGCTATACATCTAACGACTTCCGTCATTGATGTTAATAACACGACCAGCTCTTAGAATTAGGGAATTATTATTCCTTACCAATATTTTGACGGGGGTATAATATATATAATAGGAAGAATATTAAATATTAAGGCTATAAAGAATACAAAGGTTATATAAAAAGAAGAATAATATACAAGTTGTTCAATTCAAAAAAGTAAAAAAAGGAAAAAAAAAGAAAAAAAATAATTATTATTATTAGTAATTAATAATTATTAGTTGTTAATCATTAATTATTAGTAATAGTGATCAATAATAGTGATTATTAATAATAGTAAACATTCCTAATTAACTAAAATAAGAAAAGGGTAAAAAAAAAACCTAATAATAAAACCGTATTATAGTCCTAATGTGCATGTTATTAATTAATATTAGTTATATGTTAAAGCTAATTATCAATGTCCAGATATCCAGGTAGCGTTTTCGAATCTCGTTTAGTTCCACTCCATTTCATTCGACATTATCTGTTCCATCCGTTCCAATATCATCTTGAAGAGTCACAGTAAATATTAAAAGTCCATGTTGAATATCTGAGATTAATAAAAGTCAGTTTATTACTTGCTTGTAGATCTCCTTCAGGTCTTAAACTGCTTAGCAAAATCCAAAGCTGCAGATGGAGAGGTATTGAAGAGGTATTCCACATTCTTATAGGTAACTCTTAGGGTCGCTGGATAATTCAAACCGTATCTCAGATTTTCTACTCCACGCATAAGACCTTTAGCTTCATTGAATGCTTTTCGTTTCTTGGCGACCTCTGGTGGGTAGTCTCGGTAGATACTGATCCTTTGACCATCAAAGGATCAGTATCTATCCTTTTGTTTTTAAATTCATTTCAAATCCTGGTTCAATACACCAGGCACGGAGTTTCCCAGACCCTAAAAGTTTTTCAACTGCACTTACCTGCCGGTTCCGTACCTACCGCTGTCGACGAGCTAGCCTTTGCAGCTCTTCCTTCTGCCGTCAGCGTCGACGTAATGCTGTTCCAGCGCCAGGCGGGGCCTTCTTCACGTAGTCACTCACGTGACTCCGAAGTATAATGATTGCACAATGTTAAGTGCAGGAAGGAACTGCAGATGCTGGTTTACACCAAAGATAGACACAAAATGCTGGAGTAACTCAACGGGCCAGTCTGGAGACTGTGAGAGTCAGATGACTATCAGGCCTGGGTGGATAAGGGGTGAGTAACATTAGCTTCATAAGTGTACCAGGCAATGCCATTTCAAAAAATGATTAATCATCTACCCTTGAGAGTCATTGTTGTTCCTTTATTCCCACCAACACATTCCTAACTCCGACATTATAATTGCTCATCAGAGAATGGGAAGAGGAAGGGGAGCCACTTGCCACAAGAAATTTAACCTCTGTGAAAATGTAGTATTTATATAGCTATTTCACAGGTTTTTGATCAATGTATCCCTCAGACCATTGTTAGTAGGATCTTGGTTATGGTT
Source organism: Okamejei kenojei (assembly GCA_035221665.1). NCBI lineage: Eukaryota > Metazoa > Chordata > Chondrichthyes > Rajiformes > Rajidae > Okamejei > Okamejei kenojei. The sequence goes on along the minus strand of CM069144.1, from coordinate 28,204,342 downwards.
ATGCCATTGGTTGTTAAGCATTGTTGGTTGGACTCTGTATTGCTAAATTTGAAATTTCTTGTACTTGTGTGGAATTATCCTTATTTGAATCTGAAAGTAAGCATGCAGGCACAGCAGGCAGTGAGAAAAGCAAATGGCATGTTGGCCTTCATAGTGAGAAGATTTGAGTATAGGAGCAAGGAGGTCCAACTGCAGTTGTACATGGCCCCGGCGAGACCACACCTGGAATATTGTGTGCAGTTTTGGTCTCGTAATTTGAGGAAGGACATTCTTGCTATTGAGGGTGTGCACCATACGTTCACCAGGTTAATTCCCGGGAAGGCAGGACTAACATATGATTAAATAATGGATTGACTGGGCTTATATTCACTGGAATTTGAAAAGATGAGAGGGGATCTTATAGAAACAAAATTCTTAAGAGATTGGACAGGCTAGATGCAGGAAAATTGTTCCCCATGTTGGGGGAGTCCAGAACCTGGGGTCACAGTTTAAGAATAGGAGGTAGGACTGAGATGAGGAAAACCTTTTCCCCAGAGTTGTGAATCTGTGGAATTCTCTGTCACAGATGACAGTGGAGGTCAATTCACTGGATGTATTCAAGAGAGAGTTAGATATAGCTCTTATCAAGGGATAAAGCTGGAACAGGGTACTGATTTTGGATGATCAATCATGATCATATTGAATGACAGTGTTGGCTCGAAGGGCCGAATGGCCTACTCCTACACCTATTTTCTATGTTTCTATTTCTACGTTGAATGTTGTCTAGGTTTTGCTGGTTGTTGTCGGGGGGGCACCGTCATTGTTGGAGGAGTTACGAAAGGGAATTGATCATTGTGGAATCATCAGTGAACACCTCGCACTGCTGGCAAAGATGCCCGTTCATGAAGAAGCTAAGGATATTTTGGCCTAGAAATTGTCCTTATGATCTCCAACTACATCAACCTAGGGCTGGGGTTGACCTCCAGTAACTGGGAACATCTCTCCTGTTGCTAAGTATGATTCGAGCTATTGGAATGTTTTTTAAGGGACTCGACTCAAAACATCACCCATTCCTTCTCTCCAGAGTTGCTCCAGCATTCTGTGTCTATTCTTTTGTTTTTTTCTTGATGTCCTTTGACTTTAATTTTACAGGAGTCCTTGATGCAACTCTCATTCAAATGCTGCCTAGACATCAAGTTCAATCACTCACACCTTATCTTTGGAATTAAGCTATTCCATCCGTGTTTTGTCAAAATATGTGACATGATCTGGAGAAAGAGTGGTTCTAACCTCCCAAATGAAGCATTAGTGAGATTATCAATGAGCAAATGCCACTAAAGAGCACTGTTGACAACACATTTGCAACATTTTTCTGACAATTGGAAGTATACTGATCAGATGGCAATGAGCCAGATTAGATTTGTCCTCTGGAGGGCAGCTTGTCAAAATACAACACCATTACTCTGTACTTAACAATATGAATCCCCCACACAACAGTCAGGGGGTTTTGAAGGTTCCTTATGGTTCCAGATCCATCTAGGCCCTATTTTGAACAAATTGTGCTATCTCATTAATAGGAAGCAATGGATAATACTGTGATAGAACAAAGCACATCTGCAGGACCGAACAGTCACAGTGATAAAGGCTGCTTCACTGTGGGTGGCATAGTGGTGCAGCGGTAGAGTTGCAGCTTTACAACGCCAGAGACCTGGGATCGATCCTGGCCACGGGTGCTCCCGTTTCCTCCCACACTCCAAAGATGAACAGTTTCCTCCCACACTCCAAAGATGTAAAGATGCACAGGTGAATTGGCTTTGGTAAAAAGTGTAAATTGGCCTAAGTGTGTAAGATAGTGGTAGTGTATTGGAATTGCTGGTCAGCACAGAGTTCATGGGCCTAAAGGCCTGTTTCCATGCTCTGTCTCTAAACTAAACTAAACTGTCTTCCTCCTCACGTGAAGCCACGTGAAGCCTCTCCCTCCATGGACGGTTCTGCTCAGTTGTCATTCTCTCCACAAAGCGCATTCATTTCTTGTGTTGCTACAATTTGAGTTCCCCAAACTACTTATGCAGGAATACTCTCATTGCAAAGACCAAGGTAAAACAGGACTGATTTTGAAAAGTTATTTATTGAAATATTTCTAACAGCTCATAGCTTTCAATAAGAAAACAAAGCAAAATACCACACCTTAAAACATCTGATAATATTCAGTTCAAGCAATGTGAGTGAATTCATTGCCTTCCATTTAGAAATAATATCTAACAAAAAAACTGTTGGTGGAACTCAGTAGTTCAGGCAGAATCTGTCAAAGCCAGCTGTGTAGAAGTGAATATGACAGCCTTATTTTAGTAGATTTTAAGTCATAAGCAAAGATAGGAAAGGAGAATACAACTCCAAACATTTAAATAAATCTTTCACAATTTCACAATGCAAAGCATTATATGGATAGGACAGGTTTGGAGGGATATGGACCAAACATGGGCAGTTGGGACTAATGTAGCTGGGACATGTTGGCTGGTGTGGGCAAATTGGACCGAAGGGCCTGTTTCCATGCTGTATTTCTCTATGACATTACTTGGGGAATTAAAATAGGAAAGCAATCAATTTTGTGGCCAACTCCGGGCGTAGCAGTAGAGTTGCTGGCTTTCTATCTGGAACCCTTCCAGTCTTCTCTATTCCAAGGAAAACAAACCAATTTACCAAGTCTCTCACTGCAATTGAGACACTCCATCGCAGGCAACATCCTCTCCAAAGAACTCACAACCTTTCTAAAACATGGTGATCAAAATGACACATAACATTGCAGATGTGGCCTCACCAAAGTTGATAAATCTAGTCCATAATTTTCCTTCTCTTATATTCTACTCCCTGTAAATGAAGGCTAGTATCCCACATGACTTATTTGCTATCATATTTACCCATGCTGCCATCGTCAGGAACCCTTGGACTTGTGCACCAAGGTTCCTCCGTTTCTCAATACTGTATTCCCTAGAGTCCCACTTTACATCATGTTTGTCCTACCCTTATCGACCTTCCAAAAGCATTTGGTGGAGCTGCAGTGCCAGAGACCTGGGTTCGATCCTAACCTCAGGTGCTCTCTGTGTGGAGTTTGTAACTTCTCCCTGTGACCGTGTGTGGGTTTCCTCGAGGTGCACCAGTTTCCTCCCGCATCCCAAAGACATGCGGATGTGTCGTATAGCTGGCCTCTGTAAATTGCCCCGCCTGTGCAGGGAGTGGATGCAAAAGCAGGATAACCTAGATCTAGAGTGAATGGGTGATCGATGGTTGGTGAGGATTCGGTGAGCCAAAGGAGAATTTCTTTAGTCAGAGGGTGGTAAATCTGTGGAACTCAATGACAGCTGTGGAGGCCAAGTCATTGGGTATTTTTAAAGTGAAAATTGATAGGTTCCTGATTAATAAAAGCTTCAAAGGTTATGGGGAGAAGGCAGGAGAATGGGGTTGAGAGGGAAAAATAGATCAGACATGGTGGAGCAGACTCAATAGGCAAAATGGCCATATTCTGCTCCAGTGAATATGGTCTTATAGTTTCCATTATGTATCTTTCAATCAAAATGTAATGCTTTGCATTTATGAGGATTTACAAAGCAAAAGTGTAGTTCTTAGATTCTAGCTGCTTCTACAACTGTCTTAAGGAAGAAAGTAACAATAACAAACGTGGAGAGAAATTATAAAACACATAAAAGAAACAATGGTGAAATAAGAAAATAAATATTTTTCTTAGTATTCATCCATCCATGAACACTATTGACAAAACCAATGGTTTAACGAGAACGAGGAACTTAAAAATAATTAATACTATTAAAAGAAATAAAATGTCAGAGAAGTTCAGAGACAAAAAGCTGACCATATTGTAGAAGTGTGAAGAAATGTGAGAGCAGGGATAGTGGATGCATTAGTTGTGAGGAGCAATATCTATGGTATATTTGGATTTTGAAGAGCCATGATGTAAAGTGTCACACAAAGGTTGTCACACAGAGTAAAGGCTCTTGAGGTTGGTGGAAGATTGATTAAAAGACTACAAATAGAAAGTAGAATTAAATATCATTATCAGGTTGTCTGGTTGTAGCCAGCGGGTTGCCACAGGGCTGCTGAAGAGGCCTCAGTTAGTACAATTGTTCAAATTGAAGGCAGCCAAAGTAAAGTGCATCATATTAGCTTTGAGACAAACGTAAGTTGTAAGTTTAAATTTTAGAGGGCACAGAGAGTTTATAAAGAATAATGGGTTGAGGAAGTGGATTAGCAAGAAGGTGACAAATGAAGTAGAATATGGAAAAACGTGAGTTTATTGATTTTGGTAGGAAGAAGTTAAAAAAGGAGGTGGGTCTAAATGTGGCGCATAGTCATGTATGTGTCTTGTACTGAGAGTTTAACATTTATGTAATCAAAGTATCTGGAATGAATGTTGGAGCCAAAGAACAAGGTGTTAACATGGTCATTTGACACATTTAACACAATGGACGCAGGATGAAATTAAGAAAGGTGATATTTTTAAACAGGTGAGAATTTATTAAATGCTGTTCAGAGATTTAGACTGCACTTGCACCTAAAGATAATCTCTGACAACTAATGCACAGGTACACCAACCAATTAGAAATGGTATATTAACCTTTGCTGCAAGTTGTTTTGAGTGCATGCATAAGCTAGTTATTGCTGCAGTTTTGCATTTAGTCAGGAGACTAAATACAACAATGGTTTTCAATGTCTGGTTACCATGTCGGCAAAAATATTTTCAATGAAACAATTTTGTTCTCTTGGATGGGTGTGAGATTATCCTGGGTTACAAATGCGTGTGACTAATGGGCACTCACAGATGCTAACGAGCTCCCATAATATTATTAAATTCAAAAGTACAATGTATGTCTGTTCATATGAATGGTAGAACTAGTTTCCTCTCTCTCCCTCTCTATTATTAGTCTAGTTTTTTGTTATCAGTCTTGTGTGTTTTTGATGCCATCCATTAGAATACTATGGAGGTATAGCTACTATATTGAGTGTATTTTGTTTAGTTTCCGATTTGTGGGCAAAATCAACTTATGGATATCTGTATAAAAAGAACGGAACTCTTTCAACACCTGGGGATGGCTTGTAAAAGCTGACCCCTTCCCCGCATCCCGCACGCACCACCCCATAGCTCAATAAATATGGCAACGTTTTAATTCATGATCTGGTCACCTTTGTTTTTTGCATTTCAGCCTTTTGAACGAATCTTTATCCAATTTCCCACCATTTTTAAAGATTCTCATCCAAATGTGGATCAGTGACTTTTTAAAAAGTGGTTAGAATTTTAATACAGGTTCATTTGCAGGCACAGGGAGAGTGAGAACGTTTCCCCAAGGCATATACAAATGATATACAAATAAGGAAGGTGAAGGGGGGGGGGGGGGGGGGGGGGGATGATATCAGTTACATGCTCATCATTGAGTGAGTAACTTTGCTGTAGACTACTAGGCTGCTTTCCATGTTGGTGTGTGGTGGTGTCTGCTCAAAGTAGCTGACTCAAAGTGAATGAGTGAGGAGTCATATAGCACGGAAACAGTCTCGTATGCGCAACTTGTCCATGCCAGCCTCAGTGCCCTATCTGGGCTAGTCCCATTTGATTGTGTTTGACCCATATCCCTCTAAATCCTTCCTATGCATGTACCCATCCAAATGTCTTTTAAATGCAGTTATAGTACCTGTCTTAACTACCTCTGGCACAGCGGGAGAGTTGCTGCCTTACAGCACCGGAGACCCAGGTTCGATCCTGACTATCCGGCTGCTTGTTTGTTTGGAGTGTGCATGTTCTTCCCATGACCGCATGGGTTTTTTTCCGAGATCTTCCACACTCCAAAGCTGTACAGGTTTGTAGGTTAATTGGTTTGGTATAAATGTAAATTGTGCCTAATGTGTGTCGGATAGTGTTCATGTGCGGGGATCGCTGGTCGGTGCGGACTCGGTGGGCCAAAGCACCCGTTTCTGCAATGTATCTCTAAACTAAACTAACCTCCTTCAGCAGAGCTGAAAAGCAAAGGCGTATCAATATTTACCCATTAATGATAAATTAATGAGGCTTGTTTCCAAGATGCCAGGACCAATTTATATGAAATCATAATTTCCTCCCTGCTCATAGGTTAAACAGCGAAACAACAGTTAATAAGTGAATACAAATCAAAGTGCTGCAGGAAACACAAGAGAATGCAGATGCTGGAATCTTGAGCCAAAAACAAACTGCTGGAGGAACTCAGCAGGCCAGGCAGCAGCATGTTTTGGGTTCAGACACATCTTCAGACTGATGGAGTGGTGGGTGGGAGAGAGTTAGGGCGGGTCAAAGCCTGGCAGGTGATAGGTGGATAAATGTGAGGGGGTGTGATTGGCAGATGAGTGAGGATGACAAACGTTAGAGGTGCAAAGTACACAAAGAGGTATCAGAGAAGGAAAGAAGGTGAGGATAGAAGTGTAAAGCTGGAGGGATATGCGTGAAAGGGAACGGGGGCAAAAAAGTGGGGGAGATAAAATGGAAATGGGGATCGAGGAGATGGGGAGGTGGGCAGGGTGGGAAAGGTAGTAGATGAGTGTATGAATGGGGGGGGAACGAAACAGAATGCACACATATTTCTCCCACCTCTCCCATCATCCCAATCTACCTGTTCCTTTCCCTCCTCCATATGTTCAATTCTCACCTCTAACAATCCACTCCCACATACATATTCCATTTCCCTGTCCCGCTGAGTTCCTTCAGCACTTTGTTCTTTGTTCAAGATTCCAGCATCTGCAATTTTGTGCCTCCAGTTATGAAGTGAAACGTGTTTGGGTAGATCTCGTGTGAGCTGGTGGACATGTTGGGTGATTGGCAAGGTGATACCTGAAACTATAGCTTATACCCTTCATTCAATGGCAGGCCTTCAGAGAGGTTTTTCATAGAAAATCGCTTCAGACAGGAAGGCAAAGCTGAAAAAGTGAGCATGTACAACGTATAAAACGCCTTGGGACAGTGGGCTCCATAACACACTCTTGAACTGCTGTTAATTGTGTGAGCCCCCAGGCTAGGGGGAGATGCAAGTGTTGACTAGGTGTTGTTTATCGGAAACCGTTCAGTCCACCTGGATGTGTCAATGAAAATGGAGCAAGACCCATGGTAAAACCAGAGGCGTGGCAGGAAGCTATCAATAGTCCACACATCTTTAGCACAATCATATGCTTCCAACTCCACGCTGTAGTCACCTTCCATTCCCTTCCAGTGGCCACCCGTAACATAGATCTTCCCAGCAATCGCCACCATGCCACCATTTTCATGTAATTTGTGGAGCAGTTGGACCTAGAAGAGAATAGAGCAATGGATCAAGCATACATGTACATCAGTGTATGAAGTACATGAACATTGTGTATTATTGTACATATGTGTCTCAAATACACCAGATACACCTTTTTGCTTCCCACATATTTCTCCGAATTAAACAGAAACTCCACTGGCCCAGCCATATTAATATGGTGTACAGCCATATTAATAAGGCAGCAGCAGCTGGGTATCCTGCAGTAAACAACTCACGTCCTGATTCTCCAAAGCTTTTACCAGGCCACAGTACTCGATGTCCTCATTTTATGCTTCCAAGACTCAGACAACCTTAAGTCACAGGAAAAACATCACCAATGCTGATTCTTCCAATTTTTGCAAATTCAGCGGAAGGATAAGTAATCCAACATCCGAGTCCTCTTCCAGGCCAACATCCAAGCATTAAGGACCAACTTAGACTCAGTCAGCTACATCAGGCTGTCGCTTGGCCTCCCTGATGCCAGACACTTATTCTGAACTCAGTCATGTGAAGGAATCGCAGAGAAAAAGATTCAAGGATGTGCTCAAAGGCTTCTTCAAAATATGAAGCATCGCCACTGGCTCCTGGGAATCTCTGGCCCATGACTGCACGAAGTAGAGAAGAAGCATTGATGATGGTAATGAGAACCTTGCGTCAAAGCATCAGGAGCACACAGAAGCCCGGGGTAAATGGTGGATGCAGCTCACAACCTCACGATCTACGTCAGGCACCTGCTCTCCTATCTCTGGAAGAGACTGTGGTCCTCACGTTAGCCTCAATGGACTTCCAAGAAACCAAAAATCTCAGAGAGATGAGGCTTGTTTCCAAGATGCCAGGAACCATTTATATGAAATCAAGCAAATTTCCTTGATGCTGAGGGGGAACGAAGAAGTAGACAAAGAAGGGGATGAAAGTTTGAGAAGAAGAAGGAGGACAAGGAGAAAGAAAACAAGATGTCACTTACCTTCTGCCAGATGTTGGCCTCGGAATCATATGCATAGACTTTCTTTGTGTTGTCTCCAATTAAATAAATCACTCCATCCACTGCCGCACACCGGGGAGATGAGAGGTATTTTGGAATGAAGGGAGATGCAATGACACTCCAGTTATCTGCAGAGGGGAAATTAAACACACAACATTTTAAATTCAAGTCACTTTAAGATGGGAACAGTGAAATATGCTATTGAAAGAAGCATGATCAGAAGGAAGGTGAAAGGATTGTGATTATTGGAGCAAGAGGAAGTTTTTTTTATACGTATAAACTCCATGCAGACAGCACCCGTGGTCAGGATAGAACCTTGGTCTCTGGCGCTGTAAGGCAGCAGCTCTGCCACTGTGCCGCCCAGTTAGGATTTAGCTCCTCGGAAAATGAAGCAGTCAATTCCCACAGGCAGAAAGACCCTGATGACATAAAAGCTTGGCTGATAAGTAGCAAATAACATATAGCTCACATAAGTGGGGTAAAGATCTCCTCCAGCATGAAAGATTCTTGTCAGCTTCCCTTGACAATCAATGATGTGATCATTCCCAACTCTCTGGCCATCCACAACTCGGGATGCCGGTGGTCACTAGAAACAATTGGGTCAGCCACAGAAACACTGTGCTGACTAAAGCACGTCAGAGGTCACGCATTCTGCTGCAAGTGGCTGATCTCCTGACTCCAGAAATACTTTTTAACCATTCACAAACTATGTTGATATACCCTGAATTTGCCTGATTGAATGCAACTTCTGTGACAATCAAAAGCATTAACAACATCCAGGATATTGCAGGCTACTTGTGGAGCAGCTCTTCACTGCTTTAAGCATTCACTCCACCCACTGCCAATGCAGCACGCACACTGCGCACTATCTACACAATGCACAGTGACAACATGCTGAGGGTTCTTCGATAAGAAAAGCAAGGTCAGCCAGTGACTCTGATACCATCGACTGCAAGTTCCCTCCAATTCACAAAACACAAAGAAATGCAGATAAATATCATTTCTTTCTTGTCTTCTATACAGACTGCTCCACAGGTTTGTTGGAATTTTTAAAAAAAATCTGAGGGTCATGATGTTAACATGACAACAGTTATCCTGGAGCTAATGGGAAACCTAAAAAGTGACAGTTGATTGACAGCTACAATCTGCAGAGAAGGTAGTACATAAATGAGGAATGCTACGGACTGATCTATATTTATGCTTTTAAACATAGTGTCATGCCATCATTGCATCACCAGGTGCTGCAAACCTATTGACTAGCACAATACATTCAAGACATTTTAGTAGCAAAATAATATTATTCCAGTGACATTCCTGGGACATTCCACTTTTAAACACTGCAAGAGTATCTACTCTTCTCCACTCCATCTGGTAGTTTTTTGCACCAACTTCCTACGCTATCATATACTCAATGACTTCAACATATGAAAGACGTTGGAGGATGGAAGAAGGATAGAAGTAGGATAGAAGAAAAGAAACAAGGTCTCAAAATGAGTTTGATTTGATTTGTCACCATTCCTACAGTTTAGATTGTGCTTCCAACCAATCATTGTCACTGAAATAATATAATTTTGCTAGTGAAATGACAGTGAAACTAGTATGGTGACTAGGGTGAGGGAGGGATGGAAAGAGAGGCGATGCAAGGGTTACTTGAAGTTAGAGAAATCAATATTCATACTGCTGGGTTGCAAGCTGCCCAAGCAAAATGTGTGTGTGTGTGTGTGTGTGTTTGTGTGTGTGTGGTCATTATGGTGCACAAGAAGCGATTCAGCGCATTGCCAAAAGAAGCAAGGAAAAAGAAAAGGGGTGGAAATGTAGTACAGGTCATAAAATACAGCAAGGTATTTGAAAGAAATAACAATTAGGGTAGTACATTCACTTCTGCTTCTTGGGAATCAAACTGGGACCTACCTATGACAGGATTGTAACACTGTAAAGTGAGTACATTGTACTTGGCTGCACATGAACCAATCACATAGAGCTTTCCCCCGCATCCTGTGACTGTGAAGTTAGTCACGTACTTCACTGTGGGACCAATCGGAGTCCAGCTATTGACATAGGGGTCATAGCGTTCCACCTCCACAACGTTCAATGTCGTTCCTGCAATTCAGAGAGTGCCAGACCTCATTACAGGACAGTACAACTTAATTTCCTTCTGCAGTTTAGTTTAGTTTAGTGATACAGCGCAGAAACAAGCCCTTCAGCCCACCAAGTCCACACCAGCCAGCGATCCCCATACACTAACACTATCCTACACATACTAGGGACAATTTAACCTAAGCCAATTAACCTACAAACCTGTACATCGTTGGAGTGTGGAAGGAAACTGGAGCACCTGGAGAAAATGTGTAGGAAAGAACTGCAGATGCTGGTTTAAATCGAAGGTACACACAAAATGCATCTGGAGAAAACCTGCGCAATCACAGGGAGAAAGTACAAGCTCCATACAGACAGCACCCGTGGTCAGGATCGAACCCGGGTCTGTGGCGCTGTAAGACAGCAACTCATGCCTCCATGCCGTATTAGGGCATTTTACATGCTTCCCAAACACCCAGAAAACAGACGTTTTGTGCCTTGTATGTCAGTGCCTGCAGGGAATATTAGCAAGAAATGAATCCTCAGGCAATATTGTTTCTAATTAGACTTGTTACTGCTTTCTATATCAAAACGTCTCGTGCAATAAGAGCAACAAGCAGGGTTAAATCCTCACTGCACTCAGAAGTATCCCAGGGTTTTTTGCCAGGGAGAGAGGTTCTCCTGCAAGGAGTACTGTTTTACTCATGAATCCCCGAATTGTCTCCAAGAAAATGGAAATGCATTTGGGATGGCCAAGTTCAGTGGGAATTATGGATTTAGATTTGTGCTGTTTCGCTCTATGACTCCATTGTGAACAAGGATTAAGGCAGAAACATTCATCACTTTGAGAAAATACTTGGATGTGTACACAAATGGCAGTAACCAAGGCCTATGGAACAAGGGCCAAAAAGTGGGATTAGGATTAGTTTAGTTTGGAGAACCCAAGACCCCAGCAGTGCTCTGCATTGGAACCCTGTCATCTCAGCATTTAGTTTCATTGCCCAAGACCTGCCTTCTCCACTGTCTAGAGGATCTTTGTCCTTTTCTGTCCACTGCTTTATTATTAGTCTTGTGTCCCAAAGATCTTTATAATGTGCTGCCCAGAAGCCTTTCTTCCCTGATCTAATGCAGAGTGTACCCAAGTGGTCAATGTGACTTAATAACATTGAATTCAGTTAATTTTAACTGTGAACGTTTTTACTTCAGTTGATATGTTTAACACTCACAGTATCTACAATGCTTCAATGAACGTTCTTCTGTCATAGTGTAAGCTACTTCACACAGAGGTGAAATTAGTCTCCAGGGCTACACGGAACTCTTTGAATGGGGTATTAATAAATTAGAATATAAACATTTCTATGCCACAATAACCAAACAAGTGTGAAACTACAATGACAATGCAGAATAAAAGAGCTTATTCGTAACACCAACTTCCGTCGCGTGTAGCTCTTTGCTTCATGCCACTATGCTACCTCCAATGGCGTAGATTTCTCCATTTAGTGCTGCCGTCGTGTGGTTGGTTCTGGGTTTGAGCATTGGAGCGATGGGCTTCCATTCCCCATCTTTAGAATCAAATTTCCAAGCCTGGGTGGTCGACCATGTATCTGTCTTGCTGCCTCTGGAGCCTCCTGGAAGGACAAAAGTAAAACTGTTTATCAACTGATCTTTTGGATAACAACCTACGCAGTGAACAGGACAGCTCTGAGAAGTGTTGTCGAGCAAAGGGATATAGGAGTGCAGGTACATAGTTCATTGACAGTGGCATTGCAGGTGTATAGGGTGGTTAAAAAAACTTTTGGCATCTTGGCCTTTATCAGTCAGAGCATTGCGTATAGATGTTGGGAGGTCATGTTGTATTGGTGAGTATTTAGAGTATTGTGTTCAGTTTTGGGCACCATGTTATAGGAAAGATGTTGTCAAGCTGGAAAGGTGCAGAGAAGATTTACAAGGATGTTGCCTGCCAGGACATGAGGGCCTGAGCTACAGGGAGCAGTTGAGCAGGCTAGGACTCTATTCCTTGGAGCACAGGAGGATGAGGGGAGATCTTATAGAGGTGTACAAAATTATGAGAGGGATAGATAGGGTAAATGCACAGTCTTTTATCCAGAGTGGGGGAATCAAGAACCAGAAGACATAGGTTTAAGATGAGGGAGGAAAAACTTAATAGGAACATGAGGGGCAACTTTTCTACACAAAGGGTAGTAGGTATATGGACCAAGCTGCCAGAGGCAGTGGTTGAGGCAGATTCTATCACATGTAAACAAGTATATGGATAGGATAGGTTGAGAGTGATGTGACCCAAATGCAAGCAGGTGGGACTTATGTAGATGGAGCATGTTAGTCGGTGTGGGCAAGTTGGGCTGAAGAGCCTGTTTCCATGCTGTGTGACTCTATGAATGAAAATTCCTTGCAGGTATCACAGGAAACGAATGAAGGAGAGAATTTGTTTCCCAGTGCTCTGTGCCTTTTTAGCTGTACAGATTATTGTTTCCAATTTCACAAGAAGGATTTTTTCACACTAGTTAATACTGTGAGGCCCCCAGTTTAGTGGGCAGAGCTCTGAAATATTGTACTAATCTCCCAATATCCTGGGATGCAAAATCTAGCTCCTTCAGTTTGATCATTACCAGAATCCAACTAAGGGCAAATATGTAGAAACAAGGAACTGCAGATGCTGGTTTGCAAAAAAGGACAAAGTGCTTGAGTAACTCAGCGGTCATGCAGCATCTCTAGAGAACATGGATAGATGACGCTTCGGGTTAGGACCCTTCTTCAGACAGAAGAGTCTGAAGAAGAGACCTAACCCAGAATGTCACCTATCCATGTTCTCCAGAGATGCTGCCTGACCCGCCGCTGGTTTCTTCAGCACTTTGTGTCCTTTTATAAGAAATATGCCATGGAGCACAGATAGATTCTTTGAACATGATGGATGTCAATAGCAAACTCCCGGATTTAAAACCAGCCAGGTGGCAGTTTCACTTCCTGGGATTTTGTCCATAAAACCATCATATCTGCCCTGCCCACTCATTTTTTCCCCATCCCTGATGGAGTATCCATGACTGCTTTGAAAGACTATCCACTTTCACCATCCACAACGTATTTCTTGGGATTGTTCCAAAACACTGGGATGGTGGCGCTCAACACATTTGTTTGCTGATTCCCTGCAGCTTTCCTTTTTGGCATGACATTTTTGCTTATGTTTTAATCCATGCTAATGCAACCTCATATTAAAGTTATAGATGCAGTATTTTACAGGACCTTCAGCCCACCAGGCTGCGTCGATCAAACACACCTCTTTACAATAATTATACCTTAATCCAATGTTTTTATTTTCCCCACATTCCCAACAACTCCCCCCAGATTCTACCACTTACCGACACACTAGTGGCAATTTTACAGAGGCCAATTAACCTACCTTGTCAATGGGATATGGGAGGAAAGCAGAGCACACGTTTGAAACCTATGTGATCACATAGAGAACAGCAGCAGAAGTCGGAATTGAACCGGGGTCTCTGGAGGTCTGAGTCAATAGATCTACTAGACGTGCAGATGCTGATTTAAACCGAAGATAAACACAAAAAGCTGGTGTAACTCAGCGGGTCAAACAGCATCTCTGGAGAAACGGATTATGTGATCTTTCGGGTCGAGAAGCATCTGAAGAAGGGTCTCAACCCAAAACATCACCTATACCTTTTCTCCAGAGATGCTGTCAGACCCACTGAGTTACTTCTGCATTTATTTGTCTATCTTCGATCCACTAGACGCGTCACCTTACTATGTGCAAAGATCCCATTGGCAGAGATTGAGGTATAAGGTTTCTGCTTTGACCACAATCATTAGGCTGGACACAAATTGCAGTAATTTTGGAAAGAGATTGTTTGCCTTGAATATCTATTCCAGCTCGTCCATACATCATCCAATGTTAATTTGTCTATGGATTCAGAAAGAGTTTTAAAACAAACTTCTAATAAAACAACTCTGCTTTAAATTTATTTTTGCATTTACTTAAGAGCGATAACTTGGTGGAGTTTGCTGAAAATAGATTTATCACAAAAAATAGTCAGTTTTAATCTCAGTATCGATCCACCTCCTGTAAGTAAACTGATTTTAAATTACTGAAAATGATTTTTAATGTATATACAAAACTGTTTGTTAGTTGCATTTGGACACAGAAGTCAGTTTCTCAGTAAGGTAAAATAATTATCTTTAGAAGGTTTAAAAATGTGCCCTTTAGTATTCTTGTAAAATAGTCATCTCAGTATGAAGGGGTTCCTCAAATGCAGTAAATGAGTGCAAATCCCAGTAAATCCCAATAACAATTAATCCTCCTTGCAGATATGTCTGTTTTTGCAGGTCCAATCTGCTTTCTGACTAGTGCTTCTTAAAATCAATGCTGAAGGTCATAGAAAATCACACTAACATATCTGACACTTAAAATTCTGCAAAAATCTGTGTAGGCTATAATTGGCTGTGACTAAGTAGGAATCTCCTAACAAAGCTCATTCATGCAAGTTAAGCAGGCAATTCAGTCTTGTAGCAAGGCACTGTAAACCACAGGATCCTACTGACCATTGAGTAAACGTGCTGAAATAGCGGAACCATATCATACTTTACAACAAAGTAGGAGGCCATTTGGCCCATCAAACATTGTGACTCTCAGAAGAATGCCATCAATCCTATAACGACCACTGGGTGGCGCCCACAATGGCCTCCTCGCCAACAATCTGTCTCGTCCTTTCCGTCTCTCGGAAACTATTTTAAAATCTCTTACCTCGACGGAGATGCGATTTTTTAATGTATTGTATCTCCGTCCCCACTGCGGCCTAACATCGAGGAGCTGTCGGTTCCAGTTGGGGATCGACCTTTGGATCTCCAACCGTGGGAGCCTGCGGACTTTAACATCGCAGAGCTCGTGGTCCCTGGTCAAAGACCGACTTCGGGAGCTCCAAGCCACAGGAGCTTCGACCGCCCCAACGCGGGAGTTTCGATCGCCCCAACTGCGGAGGGTTCGACTGCCCTGACCGCGGGAGAATAAAGAGGAAGAAGATTGGACTATACTGCCTTCCATTACAGTGAGGAATGTGGGGACACTGCTGTGGTGGATGTTTATGTTAACTTTTATATAGTTGTGTGTCTTGTTGCTTTTTTTTAGTATGGCTGTATGGTTATACGAGCTTCACTGTACCTTAACTGGTACACGTGACAATAAACTGACCTTTGAATCCCTGCTTCCCACTTATTTCCTTGCAATTTATTTTCCCACACATGACCCTAAACAGTCCCCCAGCAAAACTTCTCCCATTAGCCACTTCCACTGAGAGCAATTTATAATGGCCATTTAACCTAAAAACCAACATGTCTTTGGAAGGAAGCTGGGAATCCTGGAGGAAACCTATATAGTTACAGGAAAAACATGCAAACTCCACTCAGATAGCACCCAAAGTCAGAATCAAACCGGAGTGGTGAGATAGCCACACTACCAGCAACATTACAGAGCAGTTCCAGGTCATAAAGACCAGGTCATAAGAAATCACTCAAAAAGACTGGAAGATCCAGATTTCTCAGACCATGAACACTTCTTGTGCACTCTTTGGCTCAGAAACATCAGACAATTAAGCAAGGTTTAATCGTATTGGCTAAACTAACATTTATTTTCAGGTGAGATTTTAAAATCCCATTCCGTCTGTTTTTTAGAGAAAAATTAAAGGGCCTGTCCCACTTGGCGATATTTTAGGCGACTGCCGGCGTCATTGACGTATCAGGGTCGGCAAAAGATTTTGAGCATTCCAAAATCCAGTGGCGACAAAAAAAATGTTGCAACACGTGAGGAGAATCCGCGCATCAATACGTCATCACGCCGTGACTTTTTCGGTGACTGGA
This sequence comes from Okamejei kenojei, assembly GCA_035221665.1. Classification (NCBI taxonomy): domain Eukaryota; kingdom Metazoa; phylum Chordata; class Chondrichthyes; order Rajiformes; family Rajidae; genus Okamejei; species Okamejei kenojei. The sequence goes on along the minus strand of CM069144.1, from coordinate 28,188,115 downwards.
TACGTCAGTCAACAGTCGTCAAAAAAATCACCGAGTGGGACAGGCGTTTGAAGGGCTCATCCTTTGAGCCAAATCACCAGAAGTAGATGAACTGTTTAATCAGTTTACTGCTATTTGCGGCTCCCCACTGCACCCATCGGATGCAGCAGTTGTGATTAAATCTATTTATTACCTGTGACATTTCTTGGGATATTCTGAGGAGGTGAATGGTGATGAGTAAAGGCTCACTCTTCCTTTCACATGTTTCTATTGAATGTATCTAAGAACTCACCTGTGATGTAGACGTCGTTGTTCAGTGCTGTGATGGCAAATCCCCACTTGTTATAATCTGGAAAGTCTGGCAGAATGGACCACTGCTCTGTGGATGCAAGAGCAACAGATCAGCACTAACATCGTCACCCGCATCTTGCAAAATTGCATTCAAATCCTAGCAGCACCCAGTATCTAGATGCCACCGCTGAAATAGACACAAAATGCTGGAGTAATTCAGTAGGACAGGCAGCATCTCTGAAGAGAAGGAATGGGTGACATTTCAGGTTGAGACCTTTCTTCAGACTCCCAATGTCTCTCTCTGCTCCACTGCTGGAATATTGGGTTGTTGGGCTCATGTACAACCTAAGTATTATTTGATAATAATGTGAGCCTGATACACTGCTCTCTGGAGATGTAAAATTGTCCGTACAATTGTAATTTTGCAACACAATTCTCAATCTGTAAAATGCACTCCTAAATTTAAATGAAGAAAAAAAAATCTAGGATGTGCTATAAACACACATTAAAACCACAGAACATAATAAGCACATGACAGGCCCTTCATCTTATTATGTCTGTGCTGAACATGGTGTCAAATTAAGATAATCTCTTCTGCCTGAACATGATACATGTCCCACCATTTCCTGCATATTCATGTGCCTATCTGAAAGCCCCTTAAATTCCATTATCTACTTTCCACCATCATCCCTAGCAATGTGTTCTGGTACCTACTATCCTTTGTATAAAAAAACTTGTCCTGTATATCTCTTTTAAACTTTCCCTCTCTCACCTGAATGCGATGCCCTCTGGTAATTGACATTTTCACCCTGGGAAAAAGCTTCTGTCTACCATATTTATACCTCTCATAATTTTGTATATTTTTATCAGGTCTCCCCTCGGCCTCCAACTCTGCAGAGAAAACAATTTGAGTATGTCCAACCTCTCCTTACAGCTAATAGATCCTCATCCAGGAAGCATCCTGTAAACCTCTTTGGTACACTCTCAAAGGCTCTCATACCTTTTCCGTAATGGAATGACCGGAACTGCCCACAAAAGTTCCATAAAGCTGCAATGTGACTTCCTGCTCTTGTACTCACTGCTTCAACCAATGACATGATGATATGCATATTATCCTTCAGCATGCATATCATAGGCCTCTCTTGCCACTTTATCTATGGGTTACCACTCTCAGAGAGATATGGACTTGGACTCTATGATCTCCCTTACATCAATACTGTTTATGGTCTTGCCATTCACTGTATACTTACCCCTTACATTTAAGCTTCCATAAACACCTCACATTTGCCTGGATTAAGCTTAATCTGCCATTTCTCTGCCCATATCTGTAAATAATCTATATCCCGCTGTATCCTTTGATAGTTTCCTTCAATTTCTGCAAGTATGCACCAATGTTTGTGCCACTTGCAAACTTACTCACCAACCCATCTACATTTTCATCTATGTCATATATATATTTAAAAAAAACCCCACAAACAATAGAGCCACAGCAATGATCCCTATGGAGCACCGCCATCAGGAAAAATAACACTTCCAATACTAGCCTCTCTTCCTTCAATCCCATGCATCTTAATTTTTCTGGATCAGCATACAAGGACCTTGTTGACTGCTTTAGTAAAGTCCAAGTGGACAACATCCATTGCCCTGTATTGATCAATCATCTTTGAAATCTCCCCATAAAAATCAATAATGTTTGTAAGACATGACATGCCGTGAACAAAGTTATGCTGACTGTCCCAAATTAACCCACTCTCTTCTAAATATAAATGTAAATCCTGGCCCTAACAATCCTCTCCAAACATCTTCCTTCCCATTAACATGAGGCTCTCTGGCCTATAATTTCCTGCATTATACCTATTACCCTTCTTAAACATGGATTGTTCATGGCGAGAAATCTTTTTTTGCAGCAAGTTGTATTGATCTGAGGTGCACTGCTGAAAGTGAGGAAAATAATCCAATGCAGCACTCTGGGGAAGATTAGTAATGTGGGACGAACTAGACTGACCTTTCATAAATCCAACATTGAAATGGTCAAATGGCGTGCTCATTCATCAACTGGTTTACATGAAGTACATGAACTTGGCTCTTTGTTTGAAACAACACATAGAAACATAGAGAATAGGTGCAGGAGTATGCCATTTGGCCCTTTCGAGCCAGCACCGCCATTCAATATGATCATGGCTGATCATCCAAAATCAGTTCCATTAGCCCTAAGAGATAAATCTCACTCTTTCTTGAAAACATCCAGTGAATTGGCCTCCACTGTCTTCTGTGGCAGAGAATTCCACAGATTCACAACTCTCTGGGTGAAAATGTTTTTCCTCATCTCTGTCCTAAATGGCCTACCCTTATTCTTAAACTGTGAACCCTGGTTCTGGACTCCCCCAACATGGGGAACATTTTTCCTGCATCTAGCCTGTCCAATCCCTTAAGAATTTTATTTGTTTATATAAGATCCTCTCTCATCCTTCTAAATTCCAGTGAATTCAAGCCCAGTCAACCCATTCTTTCATCATAGATCAGTCCCGCCAACCCGGTAACTAACCTGGTGAGCCTACACTGCACTCCCTCAATAGCAAGAATGTCCTTCCTCAAATTAGGAGCCTAAACTGCACACCATACTCCATGTATGGTCTCATCAGGGCCCTGTACAACTGCAGTAGGACCTCCTTGCTCATATACTCAAATCCTCTTGCTATGAAGGCCAACATGCCATTTGCTTTCTTCACTGCCTGCTGTACTTGCATACATATTTTCAGTGACTGATGTACAAGGACACCCAGGTCTTGTTGCACCTGCCCGTTTCCTAATCTAACACCATTCAGATAATAATCTTCCTTCTTGTTCAATATGCATCTGTTCACAATAAAATGTGAACAGAAACAATTAAACTGTTACATTTTTAGGTTGTGACATGTATTACTTTATTTTAGTTTTGTTTATTTTATTGTCACATGTACCGAGGTACAGTGAAAAGCTTTTGTCGGAGTAGTAATCCTCAGAGGTTTAATCGCTATAAATAACCGCCATCTCTTACATCCACAGAACATCCCGTTGAGCATATCACAGCACCACTCACTGGTCCTAATGTTGTAAAAAGCGCAATTTCTTGACAAGATCTCATTATCTTCAAAATCCTCATCCGAGTCCTCCAATGCCCGTCCTCCAATGACAACCAGAACCTCCTGAAATTTCTTGAGACCGGGTTCAGGTCTTTGCTGGGCTTCAGCCTAAGATGAAGGAACGAAGAGCAGAGACAGTTTTAGCCATATGCAGAATTCAGCACTTTTGCAACTGGAAATGTTCTGCAATACAAGTCTGAAACTGAAAGAAAGCAAAGGTTCCCTCATCATGAAACCTTGTGCTAAGTATGCAGGGTAAATTTGGAAATGTTTCATTTATAACGTTTTAGTTTCTACAGCTGGCCCTGTGGTAGACAGAAGCATGTTCACTGCTGGCCTACCCACCCTCTCTGCCACTACCCCAGCACCCACTAGTCTAGTCTAGTTTAGTTTAGAGATACAGCGCGGAAACAGGCCCTTCGGCTCGATCAGTGATGCCTACACAATAACACTATCCTACACACACTAGGGACAATTTGCACTTATACCAAAGCAAATTAGCCTACAAACCTGTACTTTTTTGAAGTGTGGGAGGAAACTGAAGATCTCAGAGATAACCCACGAGGTCACGGGAGAACATACAAACTCCGTACAGACAGCACCCATAGTCAGGATCGAACCTGGGTTTCGGGTGCTGTAAACTCTGTAAGGCAGCAACCGTACTGCTGCGCCACCATGCCTCTGGTAGCAAAGTGTAGAGCCTCTGGCACTGGACTATGCTGAGTTACTTAACCTCAGTTCAGCAGCAGATACAACTTTAAAATTTGTATCAAATTGTGAGGACAAATGTAGGTCCCTTACAATGTGAAGACAATTGTAGGTCCATTACAATCAGAGGCAGGTGAATTTATAATGGGAATCATAGAAATGGCAGAACAGTTAAACAAGTACTTTGGTTCTGTCTTCACTTAGGAAGACGCAAACAATCTTCCAGAAATACTAAGTGACCGAGGATCTAGTGGGAGGAAGGAACTGAAGGGAATCCACATTAGACAGGAAATGGTGTTAGATAAACTGTTGGGAATGAAGGCAGATAAATCCCCAGGGCCTGATGGTCTGCATCCCAGAGTACTCAAGGAGGTGGCCCTAGAAATTGTGGATGTATTGGTGATCATTTTCCAATGTTCTCTCGACTCTGGATCAGTTCCTGTGGACTGGAGGGTAGCTAATGGGGGTAGGGTATTGATATGGAGAGAGAACTGGTTGGCAGACAGGAAGCAAAGAGTAGGAATTAACGGGTCCTTTTCAGAATGGCAGGATGCGACTATTGAGGTGCTGCAAGGCTCATTGCTGGGACCTCAGTTATTTACAATATATATTAACGATTTAGACGAGAGAATTCAATCTGACATCTCCATGTTTGCGGATGACACAAAGCTGGGTAGCAGTGTGAGCTGTGATAAGGATGCCATGAAGCTGCAGGGTGACTTGGATAGGTTGGGTGAGGGGGCAGATGCATGGCAGATGCAGTATAATGTGGATAAACGTGAGGTTATCCACTTTTGTGGCAAGAACAGGATGGCAGATTATTATCTGAATGGGGTCAGATTAGGAAAAGGGGAGGTGCAACAAGACCTGGGTGTCCTTGTACATCAGCCACTGAAAGTAAGCATGCAGGTACAGCAGGCAATGAAGAAAGCTAATGGCATTTTGACCTTAATTGTGAGAAGAATTTAGTTTAGGAGCAAGGAGGTCCTACTGCCTCCTTGTACAGGGCCCTGGTGAGACCACACCTGGAGTATTGTGTGCAATTTTGGTCTCCTAATTTGAGGAAGGAAACCTCAAATTATGAGTAACCTATTCTCTCTAGTCAAAAGCTCCCATTGAAATGTAGTGTAGGTTCACCAGGTTAATTCCCGGGATGGCGGGACTGACATATGATGAAAGAGTGGGTCGACTGAGCTTGTATTCACTGGAATTTAGAAGGATGAGAGGATATCTTATGGAAACCAAATAAAATCTTAAAAGATTGGACAGGCTAGATGCACGAAAATTGTTCCCGATGTTGGGGGAGTCCAGATCCAGGGGTCACAGTTTAAGTATAAGGGGTAGGCCATTTAGGACTGAGATGAGGAAACATTTTTTCTGCCAGAGAGTTGTGAATCTGTGGAAGTCTCTGCCACAGAAGGCAGTCAAGGCCAATTCACTGGATGTTTTCAAGAGAGAGTTAGATTTAGCTTGTAGGGCTAAACAAATCAAGGGATATGGGGAAAAAACAGGAACAGGGTACTAATTTTAGATCATCAGCTATGATCATATTGAATGGCGATGCTGCCTCAAAGGGCCAAATGGCCTACTCCTGCACCTATTTTTCCATGTTTCTATTTTAGGACTAGGGAGGGAACAAATCAAATGATTCAGCAATCGTGTTTCTATATATGCTGAGTGACTCATGTTTGAAAATGTGTGGAGATTAGGAAAATAAGGATTTAGGGGATTATATACAAAGATTGTTGAAAATAGTGACATGGGTTGGCGAAAGCATTTAAAAATGCATCAAGATGGTGATGTTTATTTCTAAGGGAATAATCTGTAGAAGCAGTGATCCTTGGTTAAATTTTACTTGGAACACAATGTAGGGTTGTGGATACAGAAACAATGGAAAATATGCAAAACAAATTTATGAAAATAGTATTACAACAGATTATGGTGACTAGGGAAACTAAACAGAGCTTGATGCTCTTTCATGTGCCGAAGTACGACTAAGTGATGATTGAGGTCTTCAGGATTATGAGAGCATTTGGTGAGTTAGAGGAAGTGAAGCAAAGTCACTGAGAACTAAAATCCATAAATGTAAATAAATCTAATAGGAATTATGGAGTAAAATGTTAGCCTTGCAATGACTGAATAAGTCACAAAGTGCTGGAGGAACTCAGCGGGTCAGGCAGTATCCCCAGAGAACGTGGATGGGTGATGTTTCGAGTCGGGATCCTTCTTCATCAGTCTGACCATCTGAGGACTTTGTGCCTTTTTTTGTAAGCCAGCATCTTGGTTCTACATTGAATGACTGAATTGTGGAACTAGAAAACCAGTATTGGTACTTTCAAAGGGAAACTGGATAAGCTGGAGAAGGAGAAGAGAACAGAAGGTTAACAGAGGTTAGATAGGGTGGCATGAGCATTATTTGATTATTTGGACCACATGTCTGTTCCTGTGCTTTAAGTAATACTTGACAATTTGCTTGGAATAGAGTCATAAACAAACTACTAGTGCAATTTAGTGGGTGCGGCAGTATCTGTGGAAAGGAAATGTACAGTCAATGTTTCAGGTCAAGACCCTTTCTGTTTTCTTTGCTCCAGATTCAACATTTGCAGTTTTTCTCTTCTTCTAGTTGGGAATGGAATTGGACTCTTGCCCAAATCACAAAAAAAAATCCATTGTTGCTCACGTTTGGTTGTTGTGCTGCTGAACCTCACTGCATAACCATGCATTTTTTCTAACCGCCGAATATCCCACTTAAATTGAATGGTGACACAAAATGTATCCATGGAGTTTTGAAGCTCTATGCAAGCTGGTTCTGGTTGCTGATCAAATATGAGTTTAATGCTGTGCTCTGCAATAAGTCTAATGTTTGGTCTACATGATTTTCTAGTCAGTCATATGTTGTCTATGCAGTCATGATCCAAAGATACTTCCAGCCTGTTGCACAATATTCGTTGTAAGGTAATAGCACAGACTGTTCTTTCTTCCTTCTCGGATAACACTGGAGATTCAAAACAGTATAAAGTTACTCAACAATGAAACCACCGTAAGGTGTCATTGCTGGAAGAAACCAAATGCTATCGTGACATCAAAAATTCTCAGAGCAAAACATAAGCAATTTAGAACTGTCAAGGAGATGGCTTGATTTAATTTCAGGCTAGAATTAATCTCCAGCGATTTCTTCTTTGTATATAAACCAGTGACTGGCCTTGATAAAATTACAGGTAGTAATGAATGCCAGGCATCTCTTAGTCACATATCTCAAAAATATCCAGCACTTTGATTACATTCCAACTTGTAACTCACTCCCAGATATTCAACGTCATCTCCCATTTATAAAGCAACTTACACGGAGTAAACAGTTCATCATGCTTCCAGGCAGTGTTATTAAAAATAAAATATGAGGCTAGGGCACAAAGGGAAACGTTAAGGTGGGTGAACAAAATATTGGTCCAAAAGACCAGTTTAGTTTATTGTCAGGTATACCGAGGTACAGTGAAAAGCTTTCGTTGCAAGCTAACCAGTCAGCAGAAAGTCAATACATGATTACAATCGATCTGTTTACAGTGTATAGATTAATTTAAGGGAATAACGTTAAGTGCAAGATAAAGGCAGAAAGGCCCGATCAAGGATAGTCCAAGGGTCACCAAAGAGGTAGATAGTAATTCAGCACTGCTCTCTGGGTGTGGTAGGATGATTCAGTTGCCTGATAACAGCTGGGAAGAAACTGTCCCTGAATCTGGTGGTGTGTATTTTCCCACTTCTATATCTTTTGCCTGATGGGAGAGGGGAGAAGAGGGAATGGCTAGCGTGCGACACGTCCCTGATTATGCTGCTGGCCTTGCTGAGGCAGCTTGAGGTAAAAATGGAGTAAATGGACGGGAGGTTGCTTTGTGTGATAGTCTGGGATGCCTCCACAATTCGCTGCAATTTCATGCGGTCTTGGATGTAGCTGTTCCCAAACCAAGCTGTGATGCATTATGATAAAATGCTTTCTACAGCGCATCTGCAGAAGTTGGTGAGAGTTGTAGAAGTTGGTGAAGTTGGTGAGATGATTTAAGCAATGTCAATAGAGGAAAAAGTGGAAATTAAAAGGCTGAGGAATGAAATTCCAGAGGCTCAGCAGCTGAGGGAACACTCACCATCCGTGGTTAGAAGTGGAGGAGCACAAAGATTTGTGGGGAATGAGGAAGTTATAGTGATAGGATAAACTATGGATGAGTCTGAGATGATAGATCTGAGATCATAGATGACAATTTTCAAATATAGATTTGGAAACCAAAAGAAGACAGTAAGCCCAGCGATAATAAGTAATGAGACAGGTGGTAAATGCGGTGGAGTGAGGTAAGAAATATTACTTTAGAGATACAATGTGGAAACAGGCCCTTTGACCCAAAGCAGCGATCACCCCGTACATTAGCACTATCTCACATACTAGGGACAATTTACAATTTTATCAAAGCCCATTCATCTACAAACCAGAATGTTTTGGAGTGTGGTGGGAAACTGGAGCGCCCAGAGTAAAACCTCACTATCAGAGGGAGAACGTAAATACTCCATAGAGACAGCACCCATAGTCAGGATGGCACCCGGGTCCCTGGCACTGTAAAACAGCAACTCTACCACTGCGCCACTGTGCCACCCCATAGGCAGAATTCTCAAAGATAGGAAGTTGTTCATTAAGGGCAGCTCAGCTCTGAGGCTAGCAGAGCTGCTGTCTCACACCTCCAGAAACCTGGGTTCAATCCTGACCTCCGGTGCTGTCTGTATGGAGTTTGCATGTTTCCTCTGTGCCACGTGGGTTTCTCCCTGATGATCTGGTCTCCTCCCACATCCCAAAGACATGTGGGTTAGTAGATGAATTGACTGCTCTATATTAACCCAAATGTACAGGTGGGTAGTGGAATCTGGAGGGAGCTGATGGGAATGTGGGGAGATTAGATTATAAAGAAAATTAGATTATAGGGGAAGGGATTGCACTGTGAACCAACATAGACCTGATGGGCTGAAATGGTGTCCTTCTTACATTGTAAGGAAACATGGAAGTATTCATTGTGTAAAGTAGCTTCTCTTGAAGCTCATGTTTTTTCATGGAGTAATCACCTTTTATTCGATAAATTATTTGGGTCAGTTGGCACAACAAACATTCACCCTTACCTTGTTGTGGAAGCCTTCAATCCGTTGTCTGCAGTGTTCACACTCCTGAATGAGTTTGTCGGGCAAGAGCTGGTCTCTCAGATATTCCACAGACAGCAGTGGAAGGTGAACTAGCTCAAAGAGCTTGGGAAGGAAGCATCTCCTCTCCACCTCGTTATATCTTATCCACCTGAGGAGGGCTTGGACCAAGCTTTGCTCCTCTTGGACCTGCAACATCTCAGCCCCCAGGTAGGCCAGGAGCCTCTCGATGCCCAGCAGCAGAAACTCCTCACTCTGGGACACCGCCTCAAAATTCTCCAGAAGGAAAGAGCGTGCCTTAGCGATGACCTCTGGACATCCGTAGATCTCTCCAAACTCGTAGATGCCTAGGCAGTTGGTGGGGTCCATCTGCTGCTGGAGATAGCGGCTGCACACCTTCTGCACTGTGCTGAACTGAAGCCGGTTGGCCGTCTGCGTCAGGGACTGCACATTCTGCTGGTTAATGGTCAGCTTCCCCGTGTAGGCAAAGCCTATCAGGGTCTCCATCATGGCCGGATCCACGTCCTTGAGCTCTACCCGGGCCGAGATGCTCTCCACAAAGTCCCCCGTGAACATGGCGTGGAAGTACATGCTGCAGAGCGCCAGCACGCTCCGGTGGCAGGGGAACTCCTGGCCGCCCACCAGCAGGGTAACATCCGAGAGTTTGGGGTTGGACCTCAGGGTTCTCAACCCCTCCAGGAGGCTCTGTGAGTGGGAGGGCAGGCAGAAGTCAAAGTCATCCACGTTCCGCACCATTGTGGGATCTTGCAGAAAGTCGGATGCTTCTACAGACCGGTGGCGACCGTCGCCTGCAAAAGCAGACAAAGGCAGAGAAGTAACCATTACTTTACAGCTCAGGGGACTGCGCATTGAGGGGGTAGCGACAGGGCCATTGTGTCCAGGAGCCCTCTCCGGTCTACTCAGGTAGCTGACTGCAACTTCATCAGCTGCTTCCGACAACGTACATGGGCTGAGCACTGGTGCTGAAGGCCCACACCGAGAATAGTCAGAGTCATACAGCATGGAAACAGGCCCTTCGGCCCAATTTGCCATATTGACCAAGATGCTCCATCTACACTAATCCCACCTCCTGCATTTGCCCCATATCCCTCTAAATTTTTCCTATCCATGTACTTGTCCAAATGTCATTTAAATGTTGTTATAGTACCTGCCTCAACTACCTCAAATAGCTCATTCCATATATCTATATTGCTCCTCAGATTCCTATTAGATTTTTCCTCTCTAACCTTAAACCTGTTCTCTGGTTCTCGATCCCCCTATTCTGGGTAAGAGGATTGGTGCAGGATTAATGTGCTTGATAGTTGAAGTGGACTTGAACTGAAGGCCTGTTTGAGCTGTATGACTCCATGACAAAATTAGCTGCAAACATTTTGTGATATCCTAAAAGCAACATCAATGGGCTTATTAATATATCTTTCTTTCTTAAGGGGTTAGAAACCAAAGAGGTGCCCGGACATGAGAGTATCTTACAGAGAAGTTCAAATATTTGTCTGTTACTGAGAAGATGGAAATGTGATCTGCAACATCCTGTCCCCCAGTGATGGGGCACTCTGTCCTGGAGTGACTGTGCACGCAGTGTCTCTCAGGGAGGGTGGTGACAGTGGGAATCCTGCCTTACGTTGCAGCTTGTGGACGTCCCACTGTTGGTGTGGGAAACTGTGCAGCCTGTCACACGGAACAGCTTGCGACGTGTGAACTGATGGCAGGGAGCGACCCGTGAAACACGGAGAGCCCTGTGACATGCAGTGGTCTATGAAACACGATGGGCCTGGGAAACAGAGAGGGTCCTGCAACACCCAGCGTCTCTAAAACACGGAGTGTCACAAAGGTGGGTGTTGTGACACACATTAGTCCCTGAAACACGGAGTGGCCTGTGAAACACGCAGGTTCCCGTGACACGCAGTGGTCCATGAAACACGGAGTGGCCTGTGAAAGGGAGGGATCTGTGGCAGAGAGAGAGGTCTGTGAAACATGGAGCAGCCTGTGACTCAGGGTAGCGTCTAACACAACTGGCCTCTTACATGATGGGGCCTGTGACTCAGGGGAACCTGTGACATGGAGCAGTTTGTAACTCAGAGCGGTCTTTGAAACACGGAGCAGCATATGAAGCAAAACAGCGTGCAAAACCCAGAGCAGCTTTCAAATCGCAGAGGCATTTGACACAAATCATTATGAAACAGTTAATGGAAAGCAGAACCTTGTGGAGAGGTGGGAGGGAATTGTGGTCTGGCACTTACCATCAAACACAGTTGGGGCTGAGTGACTTTTCCAAGATCTTTTGCTCGATAGACGAGCAGCGATTTTCCTTGAGATCTTGTTCCTACCAGCAGGGCTCTTCAATCTGATCCAACGCCACCCATATAGTGCGAGCACAAACTTATCCCAGCTCTTCAAATAACTTCTTGGAAGTTTAAAAATGTTTTTTTTTTGGCAGATTCTTCACCAACTGTAACAAACAGAGGACTTGTACAGGCGAGGAGCTGAGCTGTCAAAGCCGTGTGGGTGTTGTGTCTTTATTTACATCATCATGCTACCGCTGTGTGCAGTTATATTTATCCTCTCTGGGAGCACAGTGCTGCGGCTGCTGCCTGGGTATCAGGCTTCCTGCCCAGCCACCTGTTCTTAAAGCAACACTGCGGCATAATAATTTCTACCAGTAAGCAAGTCCTTCATTTCAATTTATATGTGTGGGGAAGAACTGCAGATGCTGGATTACACCAAAGATAGACACAAATGCTGGATTAACTCAGCGGGACAGGCAGTATCTCTGGAGGAAAGGAATAGGTGACTTTTCAGGTCGACACCCTTCAATTTATATTGTGGTCAATAGATCCAAAGTTGGATAACTGCCCACTGTTTCATTGGCAGGGCCAGATATTGGCAGTGTACAACACCCCTCCTCAGGCAGTCCCCAATAACGTCACAGAATCCTAGAGAAGGACAACATGGAAGCAGGTCCTTCGGCCCACTGGGCCTGTGATGTCCATCAACCACTTATTTACACTAATCCTACATTAATGTGTATTTTTTAGCTTCTTGTCCATGAACTCCCTCCAGATTCCCCCCCACCCCCCACCAATCTTCACACTAGGGGCAGTGGCAGTGATCAATTAACTGACAGTCTCACACAAGGTGGGAGGATGGCTTGGAGTCAGGGTGTGCAGGCATGTGCTTGGAAAGTGTTAGGAAGGTTTCGGGAAGGATTATGTTTTACACAGAACAGGATTTCAACTGGAAGACTGGTTGAGGAATTGCTGGCAAAGAGAATACTGGCTTGAATTTCGGCCGTGTCAGCTAAAACGGTTACAGCCCTGGTAATGACTGTGATTTGACTCATCCCTTTCATTTGAGTCAGCCCGAGTTGAAAAGCAATTGTACAGGTGACCAACATATGTGAGACCCCCAGCCCCACCACTTACACCATCCCCAGTTTGGTTGTGAAATTTCACAAACAAACTGAGACCTGGTCGGAGCTAAGTGGTTGAGGCTGAGAACTGGGGCTAAAATTAGATTCAGTGTCCTTGGGTTAAAGAGGCCCAGGGACTCCGGCTGTGACGCATGCTGGTTTGTATAATACAGGACCTAGCTATGAGGACATTACGACCGAATAGGCTGCCAGCTCACACCATTGAAAGGTTGACCAGTTCAGGCACAGGACATCCATAGCTCTCACTCCACACAGAAGCCAGGCCTGTCTATGATCTTTGGGCCTGTCCACCTGGCAGGGGACGGGGAGGTGACAATTATCCATGGCAGTGATCTATAGATCAACAGTCAGGCAGCATGTGTGGAGGTAAATTGACAGATAACCTTTTGCGTCAGGACCCTTCCACAAAATATTGTGTCCATTTTCCTCCACAGATGCTGCCAGACCCACCGACTTGCTGCAGCAGTTTGTTTTATGCTCAATATTCCAGCAACTGCAGTCTGTTGGGTCTCCAAGGTATAAAGGAGAATGCTAAAGGTAATTTTTCTTTTAGTAGGAGAACTTGCAGCACTCACTGTGAAACTGAGATATCTGGCATGAACATTTTTTTAAACTTGAGAACATACAATGCACAACTACTGCCAGAAATCAGCGGTCTTTTGTACTCCTATCTTTGCAGTAGCTCAGTATAATAAACCTACTGTTCGTTCCAAACAGCACAGATATGAACTGATAGCCTCATTTAGTTTGTCAAGAAAGTAACTTTTTTTAAATTTCCAAAAACAAACTTTATTCAGAATAAAAACTATCTACTAAACAAAAACTATGCAAAAACCCTTCAGACATTCTCCACATCTATATATCCATTAAGGGGCTGTCCCACTTGGGCGACCTAATTGGCGAGTTTAGAAGAGTTTGAAAAAATGACGTTGAAGACCTCCTTCGACTATGTAGAAGACCTCCTTCGACTATGTTGAAGACTAGCTTCGACTAGCTCTGACTAACTTCGGGAAAATTGGACACCGAATAGTGGAGAGTGAAGACGATCTCCTTCGACCTCCCTTCGACTATGATGAAGACTATCTACGACTACCCTTGACTACCTACGACTAACATGTAAACCTATTACAACCTACTACAACTAAACCTATGAGTTGTATCAAGTATCGATTTTTTCCATGGCGACCTTTTTTACTCGCGGGCATTTTTTAACATATTGAAAAAAACGCCGTTACCTAGTTGAGGCCTCGAGTACGCGGAGACCACTCTCGAGCATGAAGGAGAGTTACGAAGACCTCCTAGGACCTCGTGTCGACCATGCTGCGAGTATGTCGAGGGCAAACTCACCAGAAGTCGCGGATTAGGTCGCCCAAGTGGAACAGGCCCTTTAGGGTCATATTCAGTAGTTCGCACCTTTCTTTAAAGAAAACCCCCTTGCAACCCATGTGGCCCCACTGGAGTGATATCCCTTCCCTTGTTTGACTTGCCTTTGGAAAGGTTGTACTGACTGACTGAAATTTAACAGCACCTTTACTTTGTCCATGCCTCATTAAAGGGTGAGACTGCCCTTGCCCTACTTGTGCATCCCTTTTCAACTCGCAATGCATTGTCTTCACTGGAATGCAAGGAATCTGAGTCATTATCTTACTGCTATACTTGGAAGCAGACCCAAGGTCCTTTGTAAAACTACCAGCAATAGGCATAGCTGTGCAATGCCTGCCCTTCAGCCAACACATTCACACAGCTGCTGATTTCACAGTTAACATTGCACCACTATGCTTCCTCTGCCACACTCACTCCATAGGTGCAAAATGGTGCAAAGAGACCTGGAATGTGCTCTAAATTGTTATTAATTAAATAATTAGCCTGTTTCCAAAAGAAACTTTAGACACAAACATGACTGAAGATATTTATTATTAATACAAGACAAAATTTACATTGAAATTCAAACAAATTTTATTTGTTTATGTTTATTGTTGTCACGCCGACCAAGGTACAATGAAAAGCTTTTTGCCACAGAAGGCTGTGGAGGCCAAGTCAGTGGATATTTTTAAGCAGAGATAGATAGATTTTTGATTAGTACAGATGTCAGAGGTTATGGGAAGAAGGCAGGAGAATGGGGTTAGGAGGGAGAGATAGATCAGCCATGATTGAATGGGTCATCGATGGGCCGAATGGCCTAATTCTATTCCTATCACTTATGAACTAATGACCTATGACTAACCTTGCATGACTATAGGCATAGCTACAAGGCGTGAGGAGGAAAATATAATGAAGGTGAGCGGGGCAAGTGTTTTACATTGAGGGTGGTGGGGCCTGGAACTCATGGCCTGGGGTGGTGGTGGAGGCAGATACAATAGTGGAGTTTAAGAAGCTTATGTAGGCACAGATTTGTAGGGTATGGAGGGATCAGTTTCAGGCAGATGAGATCAGGATAGCAAGGCATCATGTTTGACATCAAATATTATGGCCAAAGGGCCCCTTCTTGTGCTGTACTATTCTATGTTCTATGAAGATAGAGGTGAATCAAGGAGGTATAGGGATTCCAGTAGCATCTGATCAGGTATATTCAGCTTAGAGGTAGATCCAACTCACGAATACGTTACAGGATGGGCCTCTGTTGGGTGGTGGAGTTAGTGGTTGGGAAGGGTGTTTGGGGGGGCCTAAATCTCAAACCCTTCATGGGCAAACTGCAGGATTGCGAAGGATCATAATGTTTGCCTCAAGCTGTCTATACCTTCCTCCACCCAAGTTTTCAAGATGTGGACAACAGTTTACCTCGGGAGCAGGGCCGGATTAAGACCCATAGAGAGCCTAAGCACTTAAAAGATTTTGGTGCCCCCATATATATGTAATTCAAAATATCAACAATAATAAACCATAAAATATTTTTTTATTTTTCAAAATGAAACAAAACTAAGTGATTTATTTTGTGCCGTAAACCATTTACCATTTCTGTGATGCCCCCCTTCCCCTGACGCCCTAAGCACGTGCTTATTTTGCTGAATGGTTGATCCATCCCTGCTCGGGAGGGAGCTCTTCATCAGGCACTGCAAATTCTGTTTGCCGATGGACAAATATATAATTTACAAGCTCATTCACTGCTTCCACAAAACCACTCGGCAATAGTTAATCCCGGAACACAGTGCAGGAGGGATTCACCTTTAGACCCCTAATGGAGAAAACCCACAAAAAAAAAATAAAGCAGGACTTTGGAAGGGTCTTGGACAAGGGGTGACACCTTCATCAACATTGATCAATGGAATTCAAATTTTAAAGCAGTTCTCCACACAAAGCACCAGAAGTCATACCTTGCAGCAACATGATAAATGCGTTTTCTCATTACAACTATACATTCACAGTACTGGAGGCTACCAGCAGCTTTCTATCCAACTTTACCAAAATTACTTCTACCCTCTCTGTATCTGTCACTGTTCCTCAACTCGTGGTTATGGAGGCAGTATTACCACTGGAAGACTCGCAAGAGCGATCTCTGCTGAAACTCAGAGCTTCATTCAACCTGAAAATGTGTGTTTTGCTTCACCTTCTACGTCCTTCTAACGTGAGAATGATTCAAATCAAGAACAAGGGAGATGTCACCACAGTCCCCGAGGATGCTACGACAAACTCTCAGACATTCATATTGGAACCAACTTCATGAGAGAGAGATTAGTAATCAGAGGGATTGACAGAAATCCTAAATGGCAGAGCTAGTTTAATCAGTTGCCATAAAATACTTCTTTGCTCAATGGTATAGATATCGACCCGGAATGGCAAAGTGTCTGCTACCTGCAATAAACCAGTTGGATAATGGCAAGATAGATGGAGGAGACTAGAGTTCACTAATGCCCCTGTCCCACTTAGGAAACCTGAACGGAAACCTCTGGAGACTTTGCACCCCACCCAAGGTTTCTGTGTGGTTCCCGGAGGTTCCAGGTGGTTCCCAGAGGTTTTGTCAGTCTCCCTAATGGTCGAAAGTGGTTTCCGCATCTTCTATGTTCCGGCGATTATTTAAAAAATTAAAAACCGGCCGCGACTAAAAATAGGTTGTCGTTTTAAAAATCGGTAATTTTTTAGTCGAAGCTGGTTGCGATGCTAGTTGAAGGTGGTTGGAGGTAGTGGAAGGTAAGACCTATTTTTCACCCAGTTTTATTCCACCAGGGAGGTCTTACCTTCCACTACCTGCAACCTCCGGCCACCACCTCAACTAGCATCGCAACAGGCTTTGACAAAAAAATTACCAATTTTTAAAACGGCAACCTATTTTTAGTTGCGGGTGATTTTGAATTTTTTGAAATAATCGCCGGAACATAGTAGAAGCGGAAACCACTTTGGACCATTAGGGAGACTGACAAAAACCTCCGAGAACCTCCGGGAACTGCACGGAAACCTTGGGTGGGGCGCAAAGTCTCCAGAGGTTTCCGTTCAGGTTTCCTAAGTGGAACAGGGGCATAAGTGTGACAGGGGCATAGGAAGGAGGTTGGAGCAAAAATGGTACAAGCTTATGTAATGTTGGTGATAAAAAGGGGGAAAAAAAGCAAGATGTAGAAACAGTTTGTTAACTTCAGGGGTGTGATAAGGTGAAGACATGGCTGTCTGTTTACATTAGTTGTCATGCAGTATCCTTGTTGGGATGTAATGCTCCTCCTGGACAATAACACAGTGACAGACTCCCCCGTGTGGTTTGATTGCAAACTAATTTGTGACACAAAAATTATTCAGTGACTAGATCTACTAGTATGCAAAAGTAGTGCCAAGTTTGGGGGGGTGGGGGGTGGGTGGTGCACCATTTGGTATAGGGTCCTGAAACCTGGCAGATATATTCTATCCCTTATGGAATGAACATGGGAATAAGATAATCAGATCAGGTATTGATCATTTGGGAGTGGTTTGCGAGAATGCAGGGCTTGGGCAGGAGAGGAATAGAGATATCAGGATATTGAGAGAAAGGCAATCTGGGGAAGAGATGTTATGGATTGTACGCATGATTGGGTGGTGAAGATTGAGTTCAGACCCAGACTAATAAAATTTGAAATGGTGATATCAAAATATGTATTGCATGTTATATGACATGACAGCCAGACCGCTGGTCTCTATGCATAATCTGTGCAGAATGCATGGAGGACATCTCATAAATTCTCATTGAGACACAGATGGTATGTAATGGACTCTTTGTGCTTGTTGATCAGGTTTTAGACTGATCTACCTTAACCAATTCAAAATAATTGAACCAGCAGAGAGATCTGAGCCTAATGCTAGTAAACTTCTGGTTTGTAAAGGCGGAGATGAATGATGCTCCTTATTATGAATTTACCTCAGTTCCTGCTGTTCCTGAGTTAACCAGAAAGTGATATATTGGCAGAACCGCAGTTAAAAACAGAAAGTCTTGCATTTCTACAACTCTTCCTAAAACAGAGAAGCCCCCTGGCACTCCACAGTCAGTGAAGTATTAAAGTGTGGCCAGTGCTGTAATGTAGCAGGGGAGCTAGCTGAACTGTGTGCAGCACAGTCAATGGGATCGCACTTCAAGTTGTTTCAGTGATAAACATTGGCCAGGACTTTTTGGATAAGTCTCAAACTAATTTTAACTCCATAGGCAGCCTTTATTTTTGCTTCTTTCTGCTAAGAACCCAAAATATGACAGCATGTTAAAAATGCCACAGAATTGGTCTAAATGACCATTGACAGAGGTCAGTGCCCATGGAGTAAAACCCCAACAATAAAGGAGTAAATGTAACATAACAAGAGATTGAGGACAGTGCGGGTTGGTGAGAGGAGCAAGGATTAGGGTCATGTTAAGAACCTTCCCTTAGCATAGCGAACCTCAAAAGATTGAGCAGAGCCCTTCTGGGCCTGTCCCACTTACACAACTTTTTAGGCAACTACCAGAGATTATGAGGTTGCCACAAGGTCACCACATGTTCGCCAGAGGTTGCCGGGTTATCGCCTGCATCGTGGTGAGTAGTTCCCGCATTCTCATAACTAGTCGCGGCTTCATTCATGTTGAAAAATTAGCGGTGACCAGAATTTTGACGCCATGGAGAGTAGCGAGAATTCACGTGACGTAGGTTCAGTGGTAGTGGGTTGCCAGGAGGTTGTAAGTTGTCATAGGTTGTTGTAGGTTGACGCAGGTACCCTCTTTTAAAGGACTTACTTGACCCTTTCCGTACACTGTGCTTTCACCGTCTTTATTACAGTGTCAACCTTCTTGTCCATCGTGGTATGCGTCTGTATCATATTACCTTTGCACCGTGTGAATTTCACTCAGACAGCGCTTCCCCCCCTCTTGCCCTGTCCCCCGCCTGCATAGCCGGCTGGTGAAGGTAGCTTTGTGTGTGTGTGTGTGTGTGTGTGTGTGTGTGTGTGTGTGTGTGTGTGTGTGTGTGTGTGTGTGTGTGTGTGTGTGTGTGTGTGTGTGTGTGTGTGTGTGTGTGTCACTCTGACAGTCGCCGGTTTTTCAGCGACCTATTACGACTTGACAGTCGCCGGCAGTTGCCCAAGTGGGAAAGGCCCATTACTCTTTGGATTTGCTTGATAACTGAACTAAAAACTTATTCAGGTCAACCTGGAAGTAGGCTAAACCATATAAATGTTATCTTTGTGCATTTTACTCAAGGAGTAAGATATTCAAGGAGTAAGACATTCCAGGGTGTAAGGCAGCCTGGCTGCAGAGGACTGTGTGTCTGACAATCAATGACTGGACTGAGTTGCTCCATCTGGATGCATTAAGGGTGTGAATCAACCTTAGCAGCTCCGGAGACTGGATAGTGTATACCCAGGTTATAAATAACTTTCTTCAATTACAGGCCACACACTTGGCTGCCCAGCTGTTTTCAGATGACACTTACCACTTATTATTCTGTTTCTGATTAATCATTTTCCTCTTCTAAGGTGGCATAAAGAGTGAAAACTATTTTCACCTTCAGTCCCCTGTACAAACTCCCACCGAGTCTGGATACCAGAAATGTCTCAGCCATGTCTCCTCACAATCTCCTAAGCAGGTAGTTTCTGCCCAGTGAATGGCTGTGGTTGCAGAGGTGGAGGTCACCAAAGCAAAACCACTTTGGTGCGGGCCACATTCAGAGTGATTGTGTTCAGTTTTGGTCAACCTGCTATAAGAAAGATGATAAGTTGGAAAGAGTGCAGAGAAGGTTTGCGAGGATGCTGCCAGGAAATGGGGGCATAAGCTCTTGGGAGAGGTTGGGCGGGTTAGGAGTTTAATCCTTGGTGAGCAGGAGGATGCGAGGTGTCTAAGAACATGAGAGGAATAGAGAGAGTAGATGCAGAGTCTTTTACCCAGAGTAGGAAAATCAAGAACCAGATGACATAGGTTTAAGGGCAACTTTTTCCAACCAGATGGTGATGGTATATGGAATGAGTTGCTAGAGTAGGTAGTTGAGGCAGATACTATAACATCTAAAATACATTTGGACAGGTATATGGACAGGAAAGATTTAGTGGGAAATGGGCCACTAAACCCATAGTTGGGGCACTGGGACAGTTGGGGTGTATCGATAGGGCAGCTTGGTTGGCATGGGCAAGTTGGGCTGAAGGGCCTGTTTCCGTGCTGTATGACTACAACTTGCGTAGCGTTGATGGACCAAATAGCAATTGAAGTAATGAAGAAAATAATAGTAAGATTAAACAAGAACTTACCAGTTCAAAGTTTGATCGTTATTTTATGAGGAGTTACGATGAGGGATTACGTGAAGAACCCGCCTCACGCTGGCAACGGCATACTTCAAAGCAGCGGCATGAAAAACACAGAACACCAAAAGCCGGAGTAACATAGTAAGGCTCATAAAAGACTCAGAACTACCATTTGATCATTTATTTTATGAGGGTGGGAGCGGAGGGCACGTAATCCCTCATCGTAACTCCTCATAAAATAACGATCAAACTTCGAACTGGTAAGTTCTTGTTTAATCTTACTATTTTACTTCGGAGTCACGTGAGTGACTACGTGAAGATTTTAAAGCTTTCTGTGTTTTTTATGTCGTAGAATCAATCCGTACGACAGTCCGGCTAAGTAAACACATACATGAGAAACCAGACTAATGTTAGATCATTTCACAATTAACTTTTTAATGGTTTAAAGACCATATAATAACCCTCCTTATATCTGAGGGAAAATGATTACAAGTGATAACAGATAGAAGTGACTACACCATTGATTATAGCAATTAATAGTAAACAAAGCAGGTGATTATAGTGCTCCCAACACCGCGTGTCCAAAGCTTGTCATAGTGTGAACAGGTTTATTGTAGAACTTTGAAAAAGTTTCTTCTCTACTCCACCCTGCGACTTTTAAAATATGCTCGAGAGGTACGTCCCGCCCCTTCGCCGCGGACGTAGCTGCCGCCCTGGTGGAGTGAGATTTGAACACATCAGTGTCTACTCCCGCTAAAACCAACACCTGTTTCAACCACTTTGAGATAGTTTGAACTGAAGCTTTTGTGTGTGGTTTTTTGTGCGTAACCATTAACACTTTTTCATTTCCTCAAAGGGTGTCAGTAACTTTAATATATTCGTTCAAATGTTTAACCACACACAAAGTAGGATCAATATGATAAGCTTGAAAGGTTACCTTTGTTCCAGATCTCCCTGGTCTGCTTTGTTTGATCAACTCGTAAACATAGAACACAACATTATCTGTAGTCACATGCATACAGTCTAAACGCAACATTTGTAAAGTTTGCACTCTTTGAGCTGAGACCAGTGACATTAACATGACTAATTTCAATGTCAATCTTTCCAATGTCAACCCTTCAATTGGAGTCCATTGTCTAAGTAGCGTAAGTACAATGCTCACATCCCAAATCTCTGTGTATCTTGGTTTGGGTGGATTAATATTAAAGATTCCTTTCATGAATCTAGATATTAATGGATGCGACCCAATTGATCTCTGATCAGTCATAAGCCCTAAATAGGACGACAAGGCACTGCGTGCAGTGTTAATGGCACTGTAACTTAAATGTTGCTGAAAATGCAAATTGGCAAGGAATTCCAAAACACTTGCAATATTTACAGTATCATAAGAAATATTTGACTGTGTGCAAAAGTCTTCCCATTTCTTAATATGTGTCATATATTGCTTTTGTGTGCTATTGCGCCATGATGCAACCATAACTTCCATAGTTTGGTCCGACAATCCCAACTCCTGTAGTGGTCTGGTCAAAACCTGCAGATTAACAAATTCATATATGCATACAATGGGTAAATCTCTTTAGTTACCGGATTAGTCAAGATATCACTACAGTTAGGAATCGACATATATGGTTCTTTAATCATATTCAGCATTACTGGGAACCAAGGTTGAGTTGGCCAATTTGGAACTACCAACAATCCAGAAGCAGAATCTTGTTCTATCTTCTTCAGGCATCTCTGAATCAAAGCAAATGGTGGAAAAGCATAAAATAACATCTTTCCCCAGTGTAATGAAAAAGCATCTACTGCTACTGCATCTGGATCGTGTTCCCAAGACACATAAGTAGGCAACTGATGATTAAGCCTAGATGTAAACAAATCTATTTCTGGCAACCCAAATTGGTTTACAATATTCTTAAATATTGCTGGCTTAAGCATCCATTCCGTATTATCTTTAAAAATCCTGGACCTTTCATCTGCTACCACATTGTCCTTACCCGGAATGTAGCTTGCTGAAATCCATATTTGGCGACCAATACACCATTGCCATATCTCATTGGCCAGACAATCACATGATACTGACCTAACTCCCCCCATGTGATTAATGTATGCAACAGCCGTTTTATTGTCTAACTGTATTAACACATGTAGACCTTGTTTAGCACAACAATATGCTTTAAGTCCATAAAAAGTACCCAATAACTCCAAATAGTTAATACCATAAACTTGAAGAAACGCTTCTTCTTGAGCTTTCCATCTACCTCCACAACTGGAGGACGAATCTGTAGCCCCCCCCCCCATCCGAGAGCACTAGCATCCGTTTGTAAAACCATTTCAGGTTGTTTAATCATGATATTCTTAGCAGCTTGTGGGACATTTTCAACCCACCATTGTAATTCCAACACGGCTTCTTTTGTTAATTGCATAGGCCTGTCAAAGTGACCTGCCTTCTCTTTAAGAGCCCTTATTTTGTCCCTTTGAAGATTTTGATAATGTAATGGACCAAATTCCACTGCCGGAAATGCTGCTACCAGTTTCCCAATGGTTTTCGCCACTTCTCGGATGGAGGGATAAGGTTTGTGAATGAGGTAATTACAAGTCATCAAGATGTCATTGGCCTTCTCTGTTGGCAAAGTAACTAACATAGTCACTGAGTTAATTACAAACCCCCAAAAAGTTAATTGATTGTGCTGGCTGCAGCTGGGACTTAATTGGATGAATCAAAACCCCTAGCTTTTCAAACAAAGCTTTAGTAACTGAAACTGAGTGCTCAGCTGACTCTTGAGTATCACTAATGATCAGAATATCATCCAGATAAGCCATAACAATGTGTTTCTGTGCTCTTAATTGGGCTAAAACTGGTTTCAACAGTTTTGTAAAGAGTCTAGGAGCCGAACTCAATCCATTTGGTAAAGCTTTAAACTGCCATAATTGTCCCAGCCAATTAAATTTTAAATACCTCCTGAAGCATTGATGAATTGCTACAGAATAATAGGCATCCTTCAAACCAATCTTAGCCATATAACACCCTGCTGAGATAAGATATTTTGCAGTACTGAATGTCTCCATCTTAAAATGTTTGTATTCTACAAACTTATTCAGATCTGTAAGGTCCAGAATAATTCTGCAACCACCATCTTTTTTATCTCTTCGAAATATATTAGAGACAAATTGATGCTTATGTTCATAAGTCTTTTCAATTACGCCTTTTCCAGATAATTTGTCAATTTCCACATTAATCTCCATTCTTTCCTCTGCAGAAAACACATAAGCATAAGCAGGTCTATTCTGTACAGGAGGATTAACCCCTTCTTTAAAAATAATAATGGCTCCCGAAACTGCTTGTAATACATATCGATCAGAAGTAATGTTAAGCCAGGCATTATAAAATTTTTGCAATCTCCCTCCAACTGGAGGGTCATCCACAGTTTCTTTAAGTATATAAGTCTTTAATACCTCTCCGTATGAGCGTGGTGGTCTCCTTCTTCCAGAATACAGGGAAGCACTTGCCTGCACAGCACGATAGTATTTTCGTGACAAACTTCTGCTTCTATAACGGAAATCGAAACCCCTTCGGGTCGAAAAACCCCTTCTTTGTCCAAAAACAAAAGGTTTAACATTGCTAAAATATTTAGCTTCGTCATCCAACTCTTTCAGCTGTTTCGGCAGATTTTCTCCAAACAAATACCCAGGAGCTTGAACTCCACTTTCTTGACACAGGCTTGCAAATCTAGGGTGAAATATGGGCCGAATCGCCGTTTTCCTCATGCAATTAATTTCATAGAATGAATTACATAATAAGCCCAAAGTATCCTTTTGAATCTTTTCCATTTCCAGATTCTCCATTTGCCTGCCATAGGCCGTAATGGCGGCAGAAATTAATTTGAGCACCTTTTGAAACTTCACTTCCAGGGCTCTCATACTTGGAGTCATAGACGTCCATATCATCGGATTCACCGTAGGTACTTCCAATGAGGCACAATTTCTTGGAGCTTTATATAATTCTGATGTTTCATTCATCACAGAATTGTGAAGTTGGTGAGATACCATATAATTTATGTTTGCAGCTAGGATTTCTTCCATAGCCTCACCACTTCCTTCAGGTATAGCAAAATCTTGTGCTATCCCAGGCACATTAGGCCTTTTCTTTTTACTTTGTGGTGTGCTTTCAAAAGCCATATAGCCACCAGCAGGGTCTGCCTTCTGCAGCCCTAAATCAATTGGGATATCATCCCATGAGACTTCTTCCAGCCCAAATCCTGGGTCTGGAGTATCATATTCCCAACTTGGCCCACAGTCATATTCATCATATTCAAACCCCTCAGGGATTTTTGGGATTCATCTGGGTACTCTGACCCTTGTCTCATTATTGTTTGGAGAACTTTCTCCATATGCTCCATTTTTAGCCACATAGTTTTATTGTCTGGAGGTCTTTCAATATCAGAGTCATCAGAAACCACGGGCCTCTCAGATTTCTTTTTGCATTTTTTAGGAACATTTTCCTCCGTGGTTATTATTTCTGGAGAATCTGGAAACTCACTATCGGGTACATCAGCGGCCAACGGTATCGGAACCGGGTCCGCACTAACTTCGCGTCCCGTATTTTTACTTTCACCCCGGGAACATCTTTTTACCCGCGAAAACTTCCTTCCCGATTTCTCCATTTTTCTTTAATAATCAGTGCTCAATCAGCACGTTAACGTGGCTCTAAATTTTTCTTTTGGTTTCGTTTTGCTGGAGCCACCCAGCGTAACCTAAAAAACGCCCCGGTCTAACTGCACTTACCTGCGGGCCGTTCCGACCGCTGCCGAGGAGCTGCTCCTTACTGCAGCTCCTCCTCGCGCCGTCAGCGTTGACGTCATGCCGTTGCCAGCGTGAGGCGGGTTCTTCACGTAGTCACTCACGTGACTCCGAAGTAAAATAGAAATAATATTTAACTGAAAATATGAGAAATAATATTTAGCTGGTGCAGAGAATGGGCAAGTTTCATTCAGTGACTGGCCTATCCATGTGGACATTAGATGTCAAGATTTCCCGGTTCTACAGTGGAAAGAATTCCATCCCAAGTTACAAATCCAGCAATCCCGCAAGCTGATGAACTACAGTGTGAATTAGTTTGACTGACCAACATATGAGTTGTCATGTATGTCACAGAGTTGTAGAATCTTACAGCATGGAAACCGGTCCTTCAGCGCAACTTGGCTACACCGGCCAATATGTCCCATCTACACTGATCCCACCTCCTGCGTTTTGCATATATCCCTGTCCTATCCATGTACCTATCCAAATGTTTCTTAAACATTGCGATAGTACCTCCTCCATTGCAACTATCTCCTCCAGCAGCTCGTTCCATACACCCACCACTCCTTCTGTGAAAACGTTACCTCTCAGGTTCCTCTTAAATTTTTCTGCCCTTAAACCCATGTCCTCTGGATCTCGATTCTCTACTCTGGGCAAGAGACTCTGTGCACCCACTCGAACTATTCTTCTCATGATTTTGTACTGCTCTATAAGATCACGTACACCTGTATAAGATCAAATGTGAGAGCTTTTACCAGGTAAAGAATGCAATGAGATGACTTTTTTTTTTAAACTTATACCCCATAGGCTTCAAGTTGTTTGCTCACAGTATTATCTCTTGGTACGACCTAGTTCCATGATCAGCCAAGCCATATTCCAATTGGTGCACGTGAAGCAACTGATAATGTCAAACATCTCAAACATCAATGCTTTCATTCAAACCAAGAGAAGTACTTTGAAAATAATTTACATTTCATTTTAATTATTCTGCTGAACAAACAGTGACACACCAACACACAGTATTGATATTTTGCAAGGCATTTTATAGCAAAACTTCCACTTAAATTTATCCAGCCTCAACAAGTTAACCCGAAGGAAGGGACTCATAATGATTCTCTGAGTCCTCATGCTGTTGAGGTGAAGTGGGATCGTTGACATTTAAAGGTTCATTTTGTTTGTATTAAATTCTGTGTTGTATCTGGAAGAATTTGTTGGCTGTTGTTAACCTCTAGGGGCAAATAGGGAAGAACTAAATGCATTTCTTCAGGACATCTAACCTGCACTTGCATTCACTCAAATAAACCTCACCTAACAACCTTCAAAGGCCCAGTTGGACAAATCTGATAGGATGAATAAGAGGTCCAGTTTCTGGGAAAAGGTGTAAACTTGTTGTGTTTCATCAACTGCCAGAACCTAAGCTTTCGATTTACGATTCAACTTTATTTATCCCAGGAGGGAATTTGAGATCTGGGCTGAGCCATATCCAACCTCTCTGCTGGAGACGTTTGAAGTTACATCCACTCAACATGGTAAGGCCAGCACAGAGCACAAGGATGTCCCATTCTGGTGACAGGGAGGCAAGGAAGCACTAACGAGATGGAAATTCATCTGTTGGATTAAATTGACTGGGGGGGGGGAAGATTGCCAGCATATACCAGCGTGAGGGGGGAGGGAGACTGAAGGGTGGAACTTGCTAAGGATGGAAGAATGGGCAAATGGAAGCAAGTGTGTGGGTGGGAGGTGGGACAGGTAAATGAAGGTAGAAAGGTAGGCAGGTGGCTCTGTGTGGGGGGAGATGAAGGAGGCATGGGCTAAATTCAATGTTGATACTGTACCTTCGGTTGTAAGCTACCAAAACAGAATGCGAGATGTCGTTCTTCCGATTTGTGTTTGGCCTTTCTGTGGCATTGGAGATGGCTATGGACGCAAGGGTTGGTGTGAGAGTGGGAAAGAGACATGCAACTGGAAGCTCGTGGACATCAGATGAAACCATCAATCATTGTATCATTGCAAGACAGATGTTACTGTATATAAACATGGCGACCATATTTTGTACATTCCAACATTAATAACACTTCAAATGGTGCTTCATCAGATGCAGTGATTTTTTTTAAGGTTCTGCTGTTCAGTGACTATGTATTGATTTTATACAGGTAGTTAACATTTAGGAAGAATTGAAACAAGACCAGTCAGTATTAACGTTAACAAGGCTGCAAAAGGAATTTACATACAACAAAACGTTTGTGCTCTTTAATTTAGGTCGTAAAGCCTTTAAGTCTTTGACCCTTGAATCCACTTTAGCCATTGTGGCATGGTGTCTTCCATCAGTTGAAGGAACTCTACCTGTGCCCGCAGAATGGATAGTCCTTCGGAACTCATTCCTCAAAATCAAAAATTTCTGCTTCCTTGTCCTTCCAGAAAGCAAAGCTTCTGTCAATGTACTTGCAAATCTCATCATTGCTGAAAGCTCCGAGGTCAGAGGAGTAGCCGTAGCCCGTGAGCAGTTCATCCTCTTCGGGTGTGGCACTTTGCACAATGACCTTGGGCACCGGTCTTATAGGCACCTCGGGCTGCGTGGGCGTGGCTATCAGGTTTTCAGGGTTGCTGAAGAACCTTTGTTTAATGTCTTCAAATCCATTCTTCCATTCCCTTTTGCCAGCATCGATCTCCTCAATGACTGCCTTGTGGAATGCACGGACCAAGTCCCAACTGAATTTTCCCAAGTGGTCAAACACCTCAAAGCACAGGAGATGCCTCATTTTCCTTTCATCCGGTGGCAGATCAAGTTCAAGGATGTGAAAGTATCCCAACATGAAAAGGTCAAGGGTCAGACTATTGTAGTCAGCAGGAACACCATTGACACGAGGGAGAAACTGTTCAGGTGAATAGGTCACCCTCTGCCGATACAATCGCCTAATTTGTCTGGATGGGACATGCGAGATGATGTTTCTCCAGTTGCCAATGAGTTTGGTAATGGTCCTTTTCTGCAGGAACAGATGCCTAAGTTTTTCATTTGGAATGGACAGTTTGGACTGGGGTTCATGATGCGTTTCCGACTCTGGCTTACCACCACACTCTGTTTCAGTCATCTCTCCGTCATTTGGTGGTTCATTGCTATTTTCAACAATGGCAGATGTACACAAGTTTTTGAGTTTCACTTTCAGAGACATAGTGTAAGTTGATTTTTTCCAGTGACCCAGGAATAACACAACTATTCTTTCTTTCCTCAGGCTAGTCGACTCTGTCAGAGGGGAACAGGAGGCATGGTTCTCCGCCACCTCGTTCTTTGAGTTAATTCCCGATTCACCCGTGCCCCCCACGCTGCCTGACCATCGGACCTCATGTGTTTGTTCTCCTCTCAACTCATTCCCTTGAATCCCAGTGATATCCTTTTGCCATGATTTACCTTCACAAGTAGTGGTAGCATGACACACATCTTGTGCACTTTGAGCTTCATCTCTATGTTCAGGGCCCATTGGAAAGAACTCATTATTACTTTTGTTTTCAAAGATACTTTCCTGATTTCCCAGTGGATTGGTGCTTGCCAACGTTTTATCTTTCATCACACATTGCTTTTCAAAATTGGCCCTGAGGGTGCGCACGGACACGCCAAACTGGTGAATCTCTTTTTCTACTTTGTTCTTGCTCTTTCTTGAAGATGTTTGTTCATGCCTTGGAGTGAAGACGGCTGCCAGTTCCACATTGGGTATTCTAGTAATCTCCTTGCTTTCATAATCTGTGCGATCTTTGTCATTCACGTTTGACAAGAGGAGTGACATAGTCCTCACTATCCCAGATATCCTGTTGCACCAGACTGGCAAGGGCGTGTTCTCCTCCTTGCCCGAATCCTGAAGTTGAGTATTGACGGTGATGTTGACGATGGGAGCAGGAAGAATCGTTCGCAGCTGAACTGCCAAACGGTTCAGCTCACCTTCGTATTCCTGGCACCTTTTCATCACTTGGACATTTTCAATCTGCTTCTCCAGGTAGATAAGGTCATCCTCAGTCAGGAGCTCTCCAAAGGGGCCCAGTATGGCATTGTGTTCCTGGGAATACCTCCATATCTCTGTCTGTGGGTAACCTCTTCCTTTGTGCTTAATAGAAAAAAAAATTTGAAATGGACGGTCAATATCCATCACAGTCACTGACTAAGGATAAGACAGGCTTTCAGATCAAGTGTTATAAAGAGTGCAGCTAATGTTCTTTACTCATAAATTGGACTATTCATTCGTTATTTGAATCTTTCTCAAATATGTATAAATTCTATTAGTTTGAATAATTCACTGCTTCAGATGGTGGTGAACATCACTGGCTTCTCCAGATATATCTAAATGAATGTTTGTTCAGTCTTCTGAAATTTGGTGTCATTGGTGAGAAAAATGAGATATTTTTTACCGAAAATCACATTGACACCCGGAGTTTAGAGTTATCCTAAAACTTCAACTGAAACATTACTGCCCTCATCTTCTGCCATGGATGCTTCCAACCAAACAGATGTTCTGACCCCTGGGTAACTCGAACCCTCTCGCTCACCAATATCACTTCAACTAATGAATCCTCCAAACTAAGGGGCCTACACCTGCCCCTTGCCCCCTCCCTCATCTCAACCTCCCCCTGCCCTGCACTTCACACCCTCCCTGCCACAACTCGAGTCATCCTTACTGCTGTGTCAATCTAATCAAACATACTAAGTTCCAGTCACCATGATTTATGGATCATTTTAACTCCTCACACACTCCAGACTCTTAAGTCACTCCAACTATAGTTATTGTTGGATGTTAGATTAGATGTATTCAGTTTGAAAAACAGTTTTAAGGGTTTTACTTTAAAATCAAAACAGTTTTTGTTTTATATGCCTTGTACTCATCTGAGAAGTTTCATTGTAGGAGTGCAGAACAGAGTTTTACATCACCTAAACCCAGGGAACCATTTACCTGCTTCAGTTCTGCCAATTCCCACAAACCTGCCCTGCTACTGAGCATTTACATCAGGCTGCTTTTTACTATCACGCCTTCACATTAAGGGAGAGATCCTCAGAGAGCTCTTATGCAGATTCTGCCTTACCTCTCGCCGTAGCTCTTCCTCAACCTGTAGTCGTGCCTGCAGTTTCCGGACCATTACCTGGCGCTTCCACTCTGGTATGGGGCACCCTTTCTCATCATGTGTGGGCACCAACAAATCCACGTCAGTGGAATGGACCTCCTCAACAGAGAGTGGGACCAATGGTTTCTCTTTTGACTTCTCTTTCAGATCTAGGTTTTCGCTCTGAAATGTGAGTACAATAAAACTTTTTCAGGACTAGGGGTTCAAGGAGGAGATGTTGTGAATTGATTTGCCTCAATTAATAATGCTTGACTTCCTTTCCCACCTTCAGTACAACTTCCCATGAATACCTGCAGTTATATGACACCATTTTGCATTTCTTAGCATATTACACACCATAAGAATATTAAAGACAAGTCAATTTGACTCACTTTACAGAACTTTCATTATAGTCACAGGAAGTGGCCATTACCTGTGCCCTATTGACCTTGAGTGTCTTGCATGGTGATTTCAGAGGCAATTCGGAGTCAATCGCATTAGTGGGCCTGTATTCACATACAGACTAGGCAGTGCAAGGATAGCCAAATTTCCTTCTCTCAATGTTATCAATAATTCAATCTTCTCCTGGTCACCTCTAGCATTCTCGGCCTTTATTTAATGTTTTGCATTTCAATGTAATAAATATTTGGTTTAAATAGCCTAACCTATGGTGAGATTTGAACTTGTATTTGGTTCATTAGTTCACTGTAATATTTGCTAATTAACTGCCGGTTACTGTGGTTTGAGGAAAAGTAAAGAAATAACAATAAGGACAAGATTTTTCCAAAAAAAGGTTTTGGAAGAATGATAGACGCTCATTGAAATGTGCAAAATTCTTGTGCACATTTCCTCTCTCAGAGGTGCCTTGAACAATTGAACACCTGTCTCAACATAAGGCACCAACCATTACGGACAGGAAATCATTATTTTCACCCAGACTATGGTACATTTTTGGAAGGGGTTTGGAGATTTCAACACTCAGTGTTTTCAAAACAATATTCCATCTATTTTTAGATTTTAAGGAAATTAAGAGATATGGGGTTCGAAGAGGATGAATCTAAAAGATAAGCTAGAGTCTCAATGAATGGCAGAAGTGGTACAAGGGTCCATATGCCCAGCCACTGTTTCTTTTAGAAATCACAAACGACTACAGAATGCTGTTGCACAATGTCATAAAGCCATAGGGCACCCTTCAGCCCAAGTCCATGCAATCTGTTTACAGTAATCCTACACTACTCCCATTTTGCTTCCCCAACCTATTCATTAATTCTCCCTAGTTTGCATCACTCACCCACACACAAGGGATAATTGATATAAGATGGTTAATCTATCAACCATATGATTTTGGGAAGCAGGAGTAAACCAGGGCACCGGGGGGGGGGGACCCTCACAATCACAGAGAGTATGTGCAAAGTCCTCACAGACCTATGGTCAGGATTGAAATCTGGCTCCCGTATCTGAGGCAGCAGCTCTACTCACTGCGACAATTGTACAGAAGGTTGGAAAGGGTGGGTTCCTGTCAAGTACAAAACAGGAAGTTTCCACTGACTCCAGATGCTAGAAGCTTGAGCAAGAAACAAAGTACTGGGGGAACTCAGTGGGTCAGGCAGCATTAGTGGAGGAGGGACGTAATTACCAGTAATACCTGCCTATCTACTTCTGTTTCCTTCAATTGCCGATAATCCGTGGCAGGTACAGTGAACAATCACTGTCAGAGCAAGCATTTAAAGACAGGTTCAACAGACATGCCATGCCAGGTACAAGAAGTATTCAGTAGCAGATGCTATAAGCCTTCAATGCCTGTGAGGTAAATATTCACCGTCAGATACAACAAGTTCTCAACAATAAATGGAAAGAGCATTTGCAGCCATGTACAGTGTACACTCAGCATCAGCTAAAGTGAACCTACAAGAGAGGAAGGGCATTTGTGCCAAATACAGTAAGCACTCCCTGCTAGGTACATTGAGCATGTAATCCAGGTGCAGCAAACATGAGTAATAGTAATAGCCAGTTATAGTAAACACTCAGTGCCACTTAAAGTGAGCATTCAGTGCCAGATACGTTAAATATACACTGCCAGCTATAATGCACATTCAGTGCCAGCTACAACACACTCAGTGCCAGGTACAAAGAACATTCAAAGTGAAGTGCAGCGCACATTGGGCATTCAGCATAACTTAATGTATTTGTTCATTGATAGGTAAAGTGAACAGGCAGTATTCGATATGGAGAGCGCTGAATACCATTTAAAGTGAGAATTCAATACCTGGAACAGTAAATATTCACTGTCATACAAAGTGAGCAACTGTTCCAGGCACATCAAGCATTCAATCCAAAATACAATGGTACCGCGAGCATTACAATGCCAGCATTTGAAATCAGCTCTCCAAGTATTCAGTAGCCGATACGCTGAGTATTCGGCATCATGTAAAATGAGCATTCAGTGCCAGGTACTGTCTACAATCAGTATGGGGCACAGTCAATTAATAGTGCCGGGGATAGACACAAACTGCTGGAGTAACTCAGCAGATCAGACAGCATCTCTGGAGAAAAGGAATAGATGACATTTTGGGTTGAGACCATTCTTCAGAGTCTGGGGAAAGGGAAATGAAAGATATAGACTGTGATGAAGAGAGATATAGAACAAATGAATGAAAGATATGCAAAAAATTAACGATGATAAAGAAAATAGACCATTGTTAGCTGTGGCCTAGGTGAAAATGAGTTCCAGATACAGCCGGGCACGGTCAACATGCGGTGCCGGGCACGGTCAACATGCGGTGCCGGGCACGGTCAACATGCGGTGCCGGGCACTGTCAACATGCGGTGCCGGGCACGGTCAACATGCGGTGCCGGGCACGGTCAACATGCGGTGCCGGGCACTGTGAACAATCAATGTTGTGGACGGCAAAGGTGGATACTCTGTACATATTCAGTAGCACTTTCTGAAAGGATTTAATGCAAGGTATAGAGATCATTCAGTACCAGATACAGCAAGCATGCAGTGCCAACTACAGAGCACTAAATGCTCAATACATTGAGTATGCAATTACAAAAAGGAACTTGCTAAATCCCTGCCATCACTATGTTCTTCAGTGGATTCCCAGTGATTTACAGCAGCAAAGGACAAACCACTGAATCTCCCAGTATTTAAACTGGGGCTCTATTCACAAAACCTGTGCTGGGTTAAACCTGTCACTGGACCTGTATGCCCACTTATTTGAATGGAAACTTTTTCAGTAGTGTGAAAGAAAGGCAAGAATTAAGAAATTTAGGTTTCATTTAATTATTTTGTTTGTGCGGTAACATTTCCAGTTATCCTTAAGTGATTGTTTAATTTTTTTATATTGTTAATTTCTTCATATTTTATTTGATCTTTAATGCTTCTCAGGTCACGCAGGTTCAGAAACATTGAAAGCAAAAATTGACAGCTATGGCAAACAGCAAAGCAGGGAAAGGGGCGCTGGCAAAGGTCATAGGTTTTCTCAGTAATGTTGAAGGCAAGGCTTGGCTGCCCAGTGTACAAGCAAGGCTCCACACCCTTGGTGTTTAACAGTTATCTTTCATACAATTCAGCCATCTGGATATGAATCAGGTAAAAGTGAGCAGCACAGTGGCGCAGTGGTAGAGTTGCTGCCATACAGCACAACTGACCCGGGATCAATCCTGACTATGGGTGCTGTCTGTACAGATTTTGTACATTCTCCCTGTGACTGCGTGGGTTTTCTCTGGGTTCTCCGGTTTCCTGCCACTCTCCAAAGACATACAGGTCTATAGGTTAATTGGGTTTTGTAAATTGCAAATTGTCCCTCATGTATTGGATAGTGCTAGTGTATGGGGTGATTGCAGGTAGGCACGGACTCAGTGGGTCAAAGAACCCGTTTCCATGCTGTATCTCTAAAGTCTAATCAAAAACCTGTCAGTCTCTGCATTAAATACACCCAACGACATGGCCTCCACAGTCGTCTGTGGCAATGAATTCCTCCTTTCTAAAGGTGCAGTCAAGACATAGTTCAACAAACGCTGGACAGACCACACTCACAAATCTGCCTGGTTAAAAGAGGAAGACCCTGAGGACGTCTCAGTATTCTTTACAATACAGGGTACAAGTCACCACTCATGTGGAAGGGCCTTCATTACCTTGCCATCCTCCATTCCTTGCTGAAAGTTGCTCAGCTGCCTGCGGCCCTCGTTAATTGACTGGTAGTAGTCACCTCTGCTCTGCTGTTTCACGATGCTTTTTGATCTGCGAATCGATTCTTGCCTTTGCACAGAAACAGGAGGCTCCTCCAGTGGGAGCTGCAAATGAAGCAGAAACCAGCATTGAACGTTAATCGCTCAGAAACATAATGCAAAGTCTAGAATTTAGAATGGCCCCTGGGACTGGAAAGCACCAAATGTATTGCACCATTTAAGAAAAAAAGTGTCGCACTGAACGGGCTGGAGGGCACAGCTCCACCAGCGGGTAAGTAGGAACTTCTAAGGTAAGTGTTTTAAAAACTTTACTTAGAAGTATTTCCACTCCATAAAGCTGGCTCGAGCAGTCAGTAGGAGTGGGGAGTTGGAGCTGTCACTTCTGAAGATCCGTCTTAGCGTGGGTCCAGAGATTCACCAATTTGATCGGGTCGGGAGATAAGCGCGGTAACGCCGGTTCCGATGCCACGTGCCATTAAACTAGCGCGCTAATTTTCCCCACTAGCTCCATTGACAAAAGGCAGGCCAACTGGAATTTGCTTCAGAATGAACCTGGTCCATCTGTTTATATCCAAGGGTGCTAGCAGACTGAGGCTGCTCCTAGCCATGAGAAGACAAATATAAAGTCACAGACCTGGGTTCTCTGACAACAATAGTGACTCTTCCCCTGATCATACAAGACTGTGGGGGCAGTTGGGAACATGCAGCTGATGCTCCAACCTTATTTACATAAGGGTCCAAGGGCCAGTGATGTCCAAGAGGGCCATACCAAGACCAACATATGGAGGGTCCATTTATTGGGGTTCCTTCCAGCGCCTTGTTTAGGACTGGAAGGATGCCTCCCTACTATATGATTTGGGAGAAGCGGGCAGATTGCAGCTGACCCTGATGCTGGTGTCCCTGCTTATGTGCAAACACCAGCGCGCACAAGAGCCACGCTCCGGGTGTCTCGGAAATGGCACTGAGTAGCTATTCCGGAGGGGACTGGTGAGTAAATGGAATAATCCCTTGCCAGCAGTATCAATTATGTAGTACCTCACCAGTTCCAGCAAGATATGATGCAAGTGACTGCAAACAAATATGAGACACCTGTTTAATGTGCATTACTGAAAGCGCCTATGGTGACCCAGGTTCTGGGCACCCATGAGTCCTTCTTTGACGGGACAGGAGGTTCGGTGTTAACACGTCCTCCAACTGGTGGCTGCAGCAATTACTGCATTTGGCACTATGGTCCAAGGGACAATCATTCCTCAAACTCACAACAGATATGTTGGGTATTTTATGCAATGCATTTTTCAGGAAATTGCATCAGGGAATATCGCCATCAGGCCAACACTAAACCAAAAATGTGCTGCTCTATGTAGGGTGACTAATGTACAAACGCCTGAAATATTGTTTGGAACGGACCTTGTCATGAAAATTCGTGAAACTCATGATGAGGCCAAAGCAATTGGCTTAATGTAGTCAAGCATTTCAAGGCCACCTATTCGTAACCCTGGGTTAATACTGAAGGTCAGATCCAGGTGCTGGGCTCAGTAGGGGCAGGCCAGTGGGGCAATGAGGGTACCCACCGAGACAGACCGGCTACAATCTCAATATGAGCAGACAACAGCTTTACAGGCCAACTGTAGAGGTACAGGGACTTTTCTTAACGATAAAGTTCTGGTGGCCAATCTCCTATTGGAGGTTGATTACACATGTTTTCTAATGACTGGTGCTGTATAATGTATGATATGTTTATACTAAATACTGTCTCACGTCTCCCATTGAGTTTATCTCACGGATAGATCCACCTCAACAACACAAGCCTAATAAAATGTGGGTGTTTTCTGCTCCAGAGCCTGAATAGATAGATAATGGTGATTGATAAAGCCATTAATCATCCTCCACAATTGTGTCTAATATTTCCCCAGATCTAAAAAAGATGGGTGTTGTAGAGTCATTCTCTTCCTCAATCACTTAAATTCGTTACTGCTAAACACCTGCTATCACAGGGCTGTTATGTGGCAACTATTGGTTTGCAAGATGTGTATTATTCACTACCAATTCATGCTCATTATCACAGATACTTGAAATTTAATTGGATGGCACAGCTGTGGCAATACAAAGCATTGACTCCTGGATTAAGTTCAGCACCCAGGCTATTTGTTAATTTGTTAAAACCTGTGCTGGTGCTATTCAGCCCATCATCACATTGTAATGGCTTATTTAGCTGATATCTTAATTATCAGCAACACTAATGAGTCAGCTGAAGAATCGGTGCTTGAGTCATTAGGGGTTGCTCCATCCAAGTTACAGCCAACCCAAAATATTGAGTATTTGGGGTTTCTTATCAATTCCGTTGCTATAACAGTAACATTACCAACAGCCAAGGATGTCGATGATGATGATGTCTGTACTTGCCTCCCACAAAACTTTATCCCTCCATCCGAGAAGACGCTAAGGTAATTGGTAAATGAGGAGCAGGTTCCTGCAGTACATTCGGGCCTTTGCATTATCAACATTTGCAGAGAGCACGAGAACTAGCACTAAAATCGAATGCAGGCCATTTTCATCGGGTTAACCAGTTACCAACCACAGCTCTTGCAGAATTGCAGTGGTGCATTGTTAATGTTAATCTAGCTACCAATACCATTTTGGGCACTAGACCCTTCTTCACTAATCTTCCAGACTGATGTCAGCGCTCTCGGATGGGGGGCTACGGACACCATGTCTAGCTATGGGGGTAGCTGGCATGAACGCGAAGGGTTGATTCGCCACACACACAGGATTAATTCTTTCGCATTATTGGGGGCATTTTATGGGTAAAGGCATATTGCTCCTCAATGAAGGATTTACGCATTCAACTCCAGATTGATAACACCACAGCAGTGGCATATATGAATCATATGGGAGGAGTACGGTCATTATCATGTGTTAACTGGGTACCGTCATGTGGCATTGGTGTATGTCAAGGCATATCTGCGTTTCAGCCATTTATTCACCACCTATAGCTAATGTGGTGGCCGACCATAGGTTGCGTATGTTTCATGCCAATATAGAGTGGATGTTGAATTCTAAACTTTGTCACACAATTGTCACTCGATTTGGGTTGCCGGCCATTGGTCTGTTCCATCCAGATTACATCACCAGTTGCCTAAATATGTTTCATGAGAGCCAGATCCAGGTGCCGTGGATGCAGTCTCGTTACATTGGGGGCACTAAAATTTTATGCAATTCCTCCATTTTTTCATCCTGAACTGTCTCATCACAATAGAGCGAGACTCCGCCACAGGTGTTTTGGTGGTCCCAGATTGGCCAACACAACCATGGTTCCCCTTAGTGTTTTCAATGATGGTTCAGTCATTCACGATGATTCCCAGCTGCAGTAATTTCTTGGTGCATCCGGTTACAGGAAAAAGTCACCCTTTACATGACCGTATTAATTGTTGGTCTGCAGGTTCTGACCAGACAATTCCAAGGACTTGGATTGTCGAACAGGGCCATGGTGGTTCTCACTGCAGGCTGGCGAAATAGCACTCAAAACACACTATATGGTTCACATAAAGAAATGGGAACTGTTTCTGTGTACAATCCAATATGTCTTATCATAATGCAAGCATATGGGATGTGTTGGAGTTCCTTGCTAAGTTGCATTTTGATGAGCACCTGCGTTATAGTGACATTACCAGCGGTCGGAGTGCGTTGTTCTCTTATTGCAGGCAGTCTTCAGAACAACATCCTAGCGGGTCTCATCCGTTAGTATCCCGATTTATGAGGAATTTTTTAATAAAAACCCTCCGAAACCTCGCTATACAGAAATCTGGGACATCACTCCTGTTCTCACAATGCTTCGGCAATGGGCTCCAATTACTTCATTATTTACGAAGAGATTAACTCTTGCTGTGGTTATGCTAATAGCGCTGGTTTCAGCACAACATGTACAAACATTACAATTCTTACGAATACCTTGTATGCATTTGTCTGTTAATGACATTAACTTATATGTTTATGATTTAATCAAACAAAGCAGGCCCGGTCTGGCTGGAATCAAGGCGACGTTTAAAGCCTATTTTGTTGACCAAATATTATATGTAGTTACGCCATATAAATTAAGCCAATATATTACGGTAACAAGGAGTCTCAGAGGTTCTGAGACAGGACTGCTCATTAGTCACAAAAAGACATATACAAGAGTGTCAGCACAAACTATTTCTACATGGTTGAAACAGGTTCTCAATTATGCTGGAGTCGACATTCCTGTCTTCAACTCTCACTCCACCAGGGCGGCATCAATCTCCGCGGCGAAGGCTCAGGACGTGCCGCTAGACTAAATCTTCAAGGCCGCAGGATGGTCTCGAGAAGCAACATTTTCTCAATTTTCTGACAAACCTGTACAGACCGTGCCACGGTTTGGGCATGCTGTTTTGGGTCACATTTAATTCATTTGCTTTGTTTTCTATCATTGTTTGTAATTCTCCCTGAGACAGAGGGGTTATTCCTGTGTTTGTTATTGTTAACAATAGTTATTGAATAATTCGAAGCAATGTTCAATATATTATTTATTCCCTACTGTGTCAACCGAAGCAGATTGTCGTATGGTGTGCATCTACGGCATGAAAATCCAGAGCTTTGAAATCTTCACGTAGTCACTCACGTGACTCCGAAGTAAAATAGTAAGATTAAACGAGAATTTACCAGTTCGAAGTTTGATCCTTATTTTATGAGGAGTGACGTTGAGGGATTACAAGCCCTCCGCTCCCACCCTCATAATCTAAGCGATCATCTGGTAGTTCTAGTCTTCTACGAGCCTTACTATGTTATTTTGGCTATTTGTTTTCTGTGTTTTCACGCCGCTGCTTTGAAGTATGACGCGCATGCGCCTGGCGGGGCTTCTTCACGTAATCCCTCAACGTCACTCCTCATAAAATAAGGATCAAACTTCGAACAGGTAAGTTCTCGTTTAATCTTACTATTAAATAGAGGACATAGCCTCATAATTAAAGGACATTCTTTTATGAAGGAGATGAGGGTGGTGAATCAGTGGAATTCTTTGCCACAGCAGGCCGTGGAGGCCAGGTCAGTGGATATATTTAAGGCAGAGAGAGATAGATTAATGATTAGTATGGGTGTCGGAGGTTTTAAGGGAAAGGTTTTCTTAGAATTAAGACTGAGGTGATAAAAACCTTTTTCACCCAGAGAGTTGTGAATTTATGGATTCCCTGCCACAGTGGGCAGTGGAGGCCAAATCACTGGATGGATTTAAGAGAGAGTTAGATAGAGCTCTAGGGGCTAGTGGAGTCAAAGGATATGGGGAGAAGGTAGGCACAGGTTATAGATAGGGGATGATCAGCCATGATCACAATGAATGGTGGTGCTGGCTCAAGGGCAAAATGGCTTCCTCCTGCACCTATTTTCTATGTTTCTATGAAGGCAGGAGAATACGGTTAAGGAGAATGATGGATTAGTTAAAACAAATGTAGGTCCCTTGCAGTCAGAAACGGGTGAATTGATCA
This sequence comes from Okamejei kenojei, assembly GCA_035221665.1. NCBI lineage: Eukaryota > Metazoa > Chordata > Chondrichthyes > Rajiformes > Rajidae > Okamejei > Okamejei kenojei. The sequence continues at coordinate 28,148,180 of CM069144.1, read as the reverse complement.
TGGGGAACAAGGACATGGCAGACCAATTGAATAACTACTTTAGTTCTGTCTTCACCAAGGAAGACATAAATAATCTGCCGGAAATAGTAGGGGACCGGGGGTCAAATGAGATGGAGGAACTGAGTGAAATCCAGGTTAGCCGGGAAGTGGTGTTAGGTAAATTGAATGGATTACAGGCTGATAAATCCCCAGGGCCAGATAGGCTGCATCCCAGAGTACTTAAGGAAGTAGCCCCAGAAATAGTGGATGCAACGAGACCTGGATGTCATGGTACACCAGTCATTGAAAGTTGGCATGCAGGTGCAGCAGGCAGTGAAGAAAGCGAATGGTATGTTAGCATTCATAGCAAAAGGATTTGAGTATAGGAGCAGGGAGGTTCTACTGCAGTTGTACAGGGTCTTGGTGAGACCACACCTGGAGTATTGCGTACAATTTTGGTCTTCAAATCTGAGGAAAGACATTCTTGCCATAGAGGTACAGAGAAGATTCACCAGACTGATTCCTGGGATGTTAGGACTTCCATATGAAGAAAGACTCATAGAAACATAGAAACATAGAAATTAGGTGCAGGAGTAGGCCATTCAGCCCTTTGAGCCTGCACCGCCATTCAATATGATCATGGCTGATCATCCAACTCAGTATCCCGTACCTGCCTTCTCTCCATACCCTCTGATCCCCTTAGCCACAAGGGCCACATCCAACTCACTCTTAAATATAGCCAATGAACTGGCCTCAACTACCCTCTGTGGCAGAGAGTTCCAGAGACTCACCACTCTCTGTGTGAAAAAAGTCTTTCTCATCTCGGTCTTAAAGGATTTCCCCCTTATCCTTCTGTGACCCCTTGTCCTGGACTTCCCCAACATCGGGAACAATCTTCCTGCATCTAGCCTGTCCAACCCCTTAAGAATTTTGTAAGTTTCTATAAGATCCCCTCTCAATCTCCTAAATTCCAGAGAGTATAAACCGAGTCTATCCAGTCTTTCTTCATAAGACAGTCCTGACATCCCAGGAATCAGTCTGGTGAACCTTCTCTGCACTCCCTCTATGGCAATAATGTCCTTCCTCAGATTTGGAGACCAAAACTGTACGCAATACTCCAGGTGTGGTCTCACCAAGACCCTGTACAACTGAAGTAGAACCTCCCTGCTCCTGTACTCAAATCCTTTTGCTATGAAAGCTAACATACCATTCGCTTTTTTCACTGCCTGCTGCACCTGCATGCCTACTTTCAATGACTGGTGTACCATGACACCCAGGTCTCATGGTAAGACTGGATAGACTCGGCTTGCACTCGCTAGAATTTAGAAGATTGAGGGGGGATCTTATAGAAACTTACAAAATTCTTAAGGGGTTGGACAGGCTAGATGCAGGAAGATTGTTCCCGATGTTGGGGAAGTCCAGGACAAGGAGTCACAGTTTAAGGATAAGGGGGAAATCTTTTAGGACCGAGATGAGAAAAACATTTTTCACACAGAGCGTGTGGAATTCTCTGCCACAGAAGGCAGTTGAGGCCAGTTCATTGGCAATATTTAAGAGGGAGTTAGATGTGGCCCTTGTGGCTAAAGGGATCAGGGGGTATGGAGAGAAGGCAGGTATGGAGAGAGGGCCGAATGGCCTACTCCTGCACCTATTTTCTATGTTTCTATGGAGTAGACCTGATGGCTTAATTGTGCTCCTATCACTTATGATCAAATGTTATAATCTATTGTACGGGGCCCTGTCACAAGGCATATGGAAAACCTAGGAAAGGCATGCTCTTTCTCCCAATAGAATTTAGAGGTTTCAGTTAGCAAGTGCTAGGGGAGGGTAGTCAGTGATGTAGCATATTTAGACTGAAAACGCCTTAAGAGAGTTGAAGGAAGAGCAATTATTACCTGAAATTGGATTTCATATGATGGAGGTAATTTCTATGCACAGTGAAGCAGCTGGTTGAGCTGTTGCCTCACGGCACCAGAGACCAGGGTTCGATCCTGACCACAGGTGTTGTCTGTGCAGAGTTTGTACTGTGCACAGTTCTCGCTGTGATTGGTTTCCATCCACATCCAAAAGGCAAGCGAATTCGAAGGTTAATTGGCCTCTGTGAAATTGCCCCTAGTATGTAGGGTGTTGTTGAGAAAGTGGGATATGGAACTAATATGAATGAGTGATCAGTGGTCAGGGTGGACTTTGTATGTTGATGGGGCCTGTTTTCATGCTGTACCTCTAAAACTAAAAAGTAAATCTAAAGTTGGACTATCAAAACAATAGATGAAGCAGAGTCCAGCAGAGGAGGGCAAAGGGCTTAATTAGGAAAGGGAAAATAGATTATGAAAGAAAACTGGCAGGGAACATAAAAACGGACTGCAAAAGCTTTTATAGATATGTGAAGAGAAAAAGATTAGTTAAAACAAATGTAGGTCCCTTGCAGTCAGAAACTGGTGAATTGATCATGGGGAACAAGGACATGGCAGACCAATTGAATAACTATTTTGGTTCTGTCTTCACTAAGGAAGACATAAATAATCTGCCAGAAATAGCAGGGTACCGGGGGTCAAATGAGATGGAGGAGAGAGAAAATGGGGGGGGGGGGGGGGCTTTCTGGAGTGCTAGTATGGGTACTGTGGGCTGAAGGGACTGGTTAGTATGGACATTGTGGGCCAAACGGATTCTTGGGATGGCAGCTCAGTCACTCAAGCCTGATGTGCTGGCAGCTCACTAATGGCTGGTGGGCTAGCAGTTGACTCACAGCTATTCCTTGAAATTCCATTTCAAGCAGGGTGCAACGCAACCAAATGCAATTGCAGTTTCATACCACTTCAAGCAGGGTGCAAGGCCACCAAATTCAGGTGCAGTTTCCAACCACCTCAAGCAGGCTGCAAGGTCACCAAAATCAAGTGCAGTTTCCTGCCATTTCAAGCAGGGTGCAAGGCCACCAAATGCTGGTGCTGTTTCATGCCATTTCAAGCAGTGTGCAAGGCTACCAAATTCAAGTGCAGTTTCATACCACTTCAAGCAGGGTGCAAGACAACCAAATTTAAGTGTAGTTTCATATAATTTCAAGCAGGGTGCAAGGCCACCAAATTCAAATGCAGTTTCATACCTTTTCATGCAGGGTGAAATCGCCATAAAACCAAACAAAACACCACATAAACTCCACACTCACAGTTCAGTAGACATTCAGTGTGTTCAGTTGATTCACAGCTCAGAGAGAGTTGTGACCTCTCTCTCCCCATCTTGCAGAGATTGAGCCACACCCACACTTACAGGTTTTATAATCCCTTCCCCTCCAACTGGAAGGGACGTGGCATTCATGGCGTGATTGACAACATTTTTTTAAACATTAATAACACTTTTATTTTTCATTGAATGGAAGAATCCTCTGCACCTGATGAGTGGCGAGGAACTGAGTAAGATGGCCAAAAATCACAGCCGCAATTGATAGCTTTTTATCTAAAATCAATATTCAGGAAGTTGTCAAGTTTCCACCAACAACAGCCAATTGTTTTTGCAGTGCAGCCTTTCAATGCAGTTACCAACTCCAACAACAGCCATTTTTTTTTTGCAGTGCAGCCTTTCAAAGCAGTTACCACCACCAACAACAGCCATTTGTGTGTGCAGTGCAGTCTTTCAAAGCAGTTACCACCACCAACAGCCATTTTTGTTTGCAGTGCAGTCTTTCAAAGCAGTTACCACCACCAACAACAGCCGTTTTTGTTTGCAATGCAGCCTTTCAAAGCAGTTACCACCACCAAGAGCCATTTTTTTTGCAATGCAGTCTTTCAAAGAAGTTACCACCACCAACAACAGCCATGTTTTTGCAGTGCAGGCTTTCAAAGCAGTTACCACCACCAACAGCCATTATTTCTTTGCAGTGCAGCCTTTCAACACAATTACCACCACCAACAACAGCCATTTTTTTGCAGTGCAGCATTTCAAAGCAGTTACCACCACCAACAGCTTTTTTTTTGCAGTTTCAGCCTTTGCAGCCATTTAAAAGCAGTTACCACCAACAACAGCCATTTTTTTTGCAGAGCAGCCTTTTAAAAGCAGTTACCGCCACCAACAACAGCCATTTTATTTTTGCAGTGCAGCCTTTCAAAGCAGTTACCACCACCAACAACAGCCATTGTTTTGCAGTTCAACCTTTCAAAGCAGTTACCACCACCAACAGCAGCCATTTTTTAGTTTGCAATGCAGCCTTTCAAAGCTGTTACCATCACCAACAACAGACATTTTTTTGCAGTGCAGTATTTCAAAGCAACCATATTTTCATTTTCAAACCACATTAAGGGCACTCACAGTTGAGTCGATATGTGTTATTCAGAGCTCAGAGAGATGTGACCCTTTCGCTTCCTCCATCTTGCAGAGACTGAGTGAGTCACACCACTTCCGGGTTTTACAGTCCCTGCAACGAGACCTGGATGTCATGGTACACCAGCCATTGAAAGCAGGCATGCAGGTGCAGCAGGCAGTGAAGAAAGCGAATGGTATGTTGGTATTCATAGCAAAAGGATTTGAGTACAAAGGCAGGGAGGTTCTACTGCAGTTGTACAGGGTCTTGGTGAGGTCACACCTGGAGTATTACATGCAGTTTTGGTCTCCTAATCTAAGGAAAGACATTCTTGCCATAGAGGGAGTACAGAGAAGGTTCACCAGTGATTCCTGGGATGGCAGGACTTCCATATGAAGAAAGACTGGATACTCGGCTTGTACTTGCTGGAATTTAGAAGATTGAGGGGAGATCTTATAGAGACTTACAAAATTCTTAAGGGGTTGGATAGGCTAGATGCAGGAAGATTGTTCCCGATGTTGGGGAAGTCCAGAACAAGGGGTCACAGTTTAAGGATAAGGGGGGAGTCTTTTACGACTGAGATGAGAAAATCATTTTTTCACAGAGAGTGGTGAATCTGTGGATTTCTCTGCCACAGAAGGTAGTTGAGGCCAGTTCATTGGCTATATTTAAGAGTTAGATGTGGCCCTTGTGGCTAAAGGGATCAGGAGGTATGGAGAGAAGGCAGGTACAGGATACTGAGTTGGATGATCAGCCATGATCATATTGAATGGCGGTGCAGGTGCGAAGGGCCGAATCGCCCACTCCTGCACCTATTTTCTATGTTATATGAATGAACGGGCCATTTTTGTGTTGCAAGCCTCGGACTATTAGAGCTTCATCAAGATCCATTCTTGGATCTCAGCCATTTGCAATCTATTTCAAGGAATTAGATGAAGGGGCTGGTATAATAGATCCAAATTTGCTGCAATGGATCATCTGGTCAGTGCTCAAGTCAGATTTCATTACTCTAAATAGGTGTGAATACTTTGAGTCCCCTATCTCGGAAAAGTGCGGGCATTATATAATATTATGAACCAAATTAATACATACTGAAGGAAATAAAAGGTATTGGTTTGATCAGGAAGGAAGAATGGAGGTGGAGGATCAGCCTCGGTAGGCCAATTAAATTGTCCCGAGTGTACAGTGTAAGTGATAGAATCTGTAGGGCATTGATGAGAATGGTGGATGAATAAAGTGCAGGATTAGTGCAGATTAGTATGACTGAATGCATAATGCAGTAAATGCCATTAAGATGGAAAGAGTGCAAAGAAGATTTATGAGGATTGTGCCAGAACTTTAGGGGCAGAACTATACGGAGAGGTTGGGCAAGCTAGGACTTTATTGACTGGAGTGCAGGAGGCTGAGAGGTGATCTTATAGAAGTGTATAAAACCATGGGGGCAATAGGTAATGTAAATGACCGAGGAAGACACAAAACGCTGGAGTAGCTCAGCGGGACAGGCAGTATCTCTGGAGAAAAGGAATGGGTGGCTTTTAATGTCGAGACCCTTCTTCAGACCACAGAATGCACAGGGTCTTTTACCCAGAATAGGGGAATCAAAAACAAGAGGACATATGTTTAAGGTGAAAGGAGCAAGATTTAATATGAACCTAAGGGGCAACATTTTCACTCAGAGGGTAGTGGGTAGCTCCCAGGGGAGGTCGTTGAGGCAGGTACAGCATTTAAAAGACACTTGGATAGGTACATGGATAGAACAGTTTAGATGGGTATGGGCCAAATGCAGGAAAATGGGATTAGTTTAGGGGGGCATCTTGATTGGCATGGAGTTGTTGGGCCGAAGGGCCTGTTTATGTGCTGTATGATGCTATGACTAACTCTGTTAATCTGGCACACTAGAACTGAATGATGCCCAAACAGCAGATTTTCTGGATTATTGCACATTTTTTTATTAATAGTCTAAAACACTTCTAATTCAGTTTTTAAAATGATGTTACACGGTAACATTTAAATGAACCTATTACGGTCAAAGGATGCATGAGAAACAGCCATAGAGTCATAGAGAGTCATAGTCACACAGCATGGAAACAGGCCCATTGGCCCAACTTGCCCACACCGACCAACATGCTGCATCTACACTAGTCCTACTGCCTGCGTTTGGCCCGTATCCCTCTAAATATCCTATCAATGTACCTGTCTAAATGTTTCTTAAACATTGCGATAGTACCTGTCTTGAATACCTCCTCCAGCATCTCGTCCCATGTACCCATATCCTTTGTGTAAAAAAGTTACTCCTCAGGTTCCTATTAAATCTTTCCCCTCTCACCTTAAACCTATGTCCCCTGGTTCTCAATTCCCCTACTCTGCGTGTTTAACAAGGACGGACCAAGTGAAAGGGTACGTGTGATCCACGGCCCAAGTGCCTGCTTAAGAACATCCAGGCCCGGTGAGCAGGAAGGGAGCACAGGGCGAGTGAAAAGTACAAATATCACCTGGTGAGCCAGATGATGCGAACCATCAGGATTTCCAAATAGTTGGAATATTGTTACAGAAACATTTTTCAAAAGTTACATACATTTTTCAGTATTTAAGAATGGAATTAATACAACTGATTGACTGATTACAGAAATTTAAAATCTTCCCTTGCACAAAGTTCATTCTCACTTGCTCTTTGCCCTCTGCACAATGTCATTAAGTTAAAAACAATTCATCCATTTTTTTTTTCACTCCTCACCAAGAACTGACCATGCACCCATTCCACAACTGCACGATGCTTCCCTTTTATGCAAAGCTCCCCAGTAATGCAGCGCTCACCATATACAGTGCTCCTCAGTTCCCACAACGCTCACCCTTTAACTTACATTCTTTAGTATCCACTCATTAAGCAGCAACCTGCAAGTCACACTGTGCTAACCCACCTCATGTTGATGTTCAGCTATGTACAAATTGCCCCTCACAGATGCTTCCTAGTTACATGCTTGGTCTTGTATGCCACTCCTCAGTTACATGGCACTCTGCTTGCAACACCCACTTCACCATTTCAGAGTGCTTGCCTGTTAACAACATCCTCAGTTATTCAGCAGTTGCATTCCATCAACTCATACGTTACACTCAACGCTTACCCGTTACCAAGTGCTTGCTCGATGTGTTAGTCAATCACACAAGCAGTACTCAGTCCTTATGGATGGATTAATCTTCACAACTAACAATCACTTCAAGTTAATTGTAACACAATTTCAGGAAAGGTCAGTGGGTTTACATTGTTTGGTATTTGACCTTACCTGAAACTGAAGTGATACTGTTCACCATCCCAATTCTAAAACTGTTGGCTGACCAGCTTATATTCACTGCCTGTGCAGAGTTAACTGTTGAACTGTCTGCTGGAGTCGGGGTCACTCAGCTCACTGATTTAGTATGTATTACAGACCAACTGAAAGCTGAATCTTGCCTAAATAACAACAGACATTCCTTCCTCTGTTCTTAGCTTGATATTCTCTCTGCTACAGTTGCCGATTAGATTCCCATATCTATTGTGTCTTGAAATGGCCTGAGTTATAAAGACTATAGCACCGGATTATGGAGCTGTAATTAGCAGCCACTCAATTATTTAATGGGGGATCGGGTGCCTAATTAACTCATCAGTCAAGAGCCAGCTCAGAGCGAGATACTGAAGCTTTTGTGGCGGGCTACAGTCTCCCTGCTCTGCTTCACTGCTCTCCTCTTCTCTTGTGTCACTCTGAGACAAAGAAAGGGTTTTAAAATATATGAGATTGTTTCCTACTTAAGTGATGTTCCTGTTATCCTGCATACAGTGCTGAGGCAACCAAATGAGCACACAGCTAAACTGAAGGGACCAGAACTGTTTCTCAGCAATAGATATCCTCGCAATAGCTTTGTTCAACAATGTGCTGGCCAGTCAGATTATTCTCTGCCCTTGCTGAGTTTTAATACCCTATTGAGGTGGGGTTTAACAGAGTTTTAATAGTTCATTAGGCATCATTGGACTTTGCTAAAGTCTTGGAAAATAGCTTACAACTCCCAAAGCAATTCATTAAAAAAAAATCATTTTCCTCTCTTCGCTAGTTCTCCAAGATCTCTGAATTGCTCCATTGACCATTTTAACTGTGCTTAATGCATTTTAAACAATTACAAACATATCTTCAGCTGCCTGGGACTATTATCTGACACCCACCTTTACTAACAACACACCTCATTCTCCAACGTGACCCCTCCACCCGCCACATTTTCCCATCTCCCCCCCTGTCTGCCTTCCGCAAAGACCGCTCCCTCCGCAACTCCCTTGTCCATTCTTCCCTCCCCTCCTACTCTACCCCTTCCCCGGGCACTTTCCCTTGCAACCGCAAGAAATGCAACACTTGTCCCTTCACCTCCCCCCTCCACTCCTTTCAGGGACCCAAGCAGTCCTTCCAGGTCCGACAGAGGTTCACCTGCACCTCCTCCAACCTCATCTACTGCATCCGCTGCTCCAGATGCCAGATGATCTATATCGGTGAGACCAAGCGGAGGCTTGGCGATCGCTTCGCCGAACACCTCCGCTCGGTCCGCAATAACCAACCCGACCTCCCGGTGGCTCAGCACTTCAACTCCCCCTCCTATTCCACATCCGACCTCTCGGTCCTGGGCCTCCTCCACGGCCAGAGTGAGCAACACCGCAAGCTGCAGGAACAGCACCTCATATTCCGCTTGGGGAGTCTGCATCCTTTGGGCTTGAATATTGAATTTTCTCAATTCTGTTAACCCTTGCTGTCTCCTCCCCTTCCCACCTCTCCCTCAGCCCTCGGGCCCTGACATTCCCTCTATCTCTATCTCCCTCCCCCACCCCAGTCGCACCAGCTTCTCATTTTCACACCACAAACAGCTTACAATGGCTTGTTCCCTTTATCACCGATACTTTTTTGCATATCTTTCACTCATTGTTCCTTATCTCTCCACATCACCGTCTATATCTCTCGTTTCCCTGATCCCTGACCAGTCTGAAGAAGGGTCTCGACCCGAAACGTCGCCTATCTCCTTCGCTCCTTAGATGCTGCTGCACCCGCTGAGTTTCTCCAGCTTTTTGTGTACTCCTCCACCTCATCTCTACACTTCTTTCCCACATTAAACCCACCCTGTTGACTAGATTGTTTGATACCTGCCTTTGTGTGACAGATTTACCACTCCAATACCAGTACTAATGCCAGAGCCTACCCAGATATCCTTGTGGAACTCCAGATTTCCAGCATGTGCCGGCTGTGGCATCTTCTGCCCGTCCCTCACCTGCTGTATCATGGACCATTCATGGGATCTCATATGGCAGCGTGAACATCTGCAAGCCTCCCTCCTCTCAGGCAGGACAAGTGATCACTGGATCTGTGCCAGTTCAAACCTGATGCAAGGATGGCAGTCCCCGCTCAAATAAACAGGAGACATCAGCTCCGTGGAGAAAAATCAGGTCAAACATTCACTGAACACACCAACTCCTTTGCCAGTGTGAATCTGAAACTAACACTTTTTAATAAAGCAAACTGATAGTGAGTGGAAAAAAACCCCACAAAGTGCTGGAGTAACTCAGCAAGTCAAGCAGCATCTCTGAAGAACATGGGTCACGATCTTTATGGATAGATATGTAGAAGTGACCCAAAACGACATCTGCCAAGTTCGCCAAAGTTGTTACCTGACCTGCTGAGTTACTCCAACACTTTGAGAGTTATTATTTAAACTAGCATCAGCAGTTCCATGTCTCTACATGATTAGAGCTTGATGTCTTTCACTCCAGATCAACCCGTTCGGGATCGCAGCAGGACTGATCACGGAAACCTTTTGTCCGGCATCAACTCTAATGCAAGCCATTCAGAGTGTGTGGTGACATATTAAAGGACTCAGAAATGTGTCACTATATTGGCTCTGGTAGTTTCGGAACCTGATGCTGGCCACAGAAATGAACAACTGAACCTTTTCCTAGATTGCCCTTATGTCCTTATACTCAATCATCCCTTTACTCTATAAATGGCATTCAACCCTCCACACAAAATATTCCATTCATGTTTATCAGACCACATCCATGCATGCACAAAGAGATTTGATCAAGAAGAAAGTCTGTATGTGCATTGAGTTACCAGGTCATAGAAACTTCACCAGGTTACTCACTGATGCATTCTAGACACTAATTCCCAACTGACAAGACCCAAAGAGAGACATAGCAACTCCTTTCACACAGAATGCTTGGAATGGAATAAATTCAATCAACTCCTTCATTCTCTTATCTTACAATGTTGTTGTCCAAGTGTGTTGGGCAGTGGTTAAAAGGATCAGACACAGCAACCGACTGTGATTGTAGCAGTTTCTGTGGCCACTGTCTGAGCTCAGAAACCTGATCGGTATTCTATGTTTAATGAGGAATGTGATCCACTTGTTACATCCTGTTCCCTTGTGTAGTTATTTAGTAAATACAGAGCTTCATAGGGCACAACAATGATGGATGATCGTCATGAAAACTATGGCACTCTTCATCACTCATTATCACGTACATCCATGTCTAAAAATAAGTGCAGAACAAGTCCGTTCAAGCCTATGTTGTCTACAGACCCCAAGAGGTGGTTCTGCCATAGAATCTCCTTGACTCACTCAATCTTCTGGCAAATCCATAAAGTTCCAGGTAACTCTTCCCTAACTCATGAAGGTAATTAGGTAAAAACTTATGGCATCACTTCACTTGCATCTAAACACTAAACTTGCAACAGATTTCCTTCTAATGTTAATGGTTTCAAATGCGACCCAGAATCTCTAGCACAAATTCCAGGCTGACACTGAAACGATCAACTCGTTTTTACAGATAGAAACATAGAAACATAGAAAATAGGTGCAGGAGTAGGCCATTTGGCCCTTCTAGCCAGCACCGCCATTCAATATTATCATGGCTGATTATCCAAAATCATTCCTGCATTCACCCCATATCCCTTGATTCCATTAGCCCTAAAAGCTAAATCTAACTCTCTCTTGGAAACATCCAGTGAATTGGCCTCCACTGCCTTCTGTGACAGAGAATTCCACAAATTCACAACTCTCTGTGTAAAAAAGTTTTTCCTCATCTCAGTCCTAAATGGCCAACCCCTTATTCTTAAACTGTGACCCCTGGTTCTGGACTTCCCCAATATCGGGAACATTTTTCTTGCATCTAGACTGTCCAATCCCTTAAGAATTTTACTCTGTATTTGATAGGTAAATCTGAGACCCCCCATCTGACCCACCTCGAACACCAGGGGAGCTATGTGAGGATGCTCTTCATTGACTTTAGCTCTGCCTTCAATACCATCATCCCCAGCAGACTGGTCACCAAACTCATGGATATAGGACTTTCCCAACCAATCTGCCTTTGGATCAAGGACTTTCTGTCTAACCGCCCCCCAGACCGTCAGACTGGGCCATCACCTCTCCACCCCCATGACACTCAGCACCGGCTCCCCACAGGGCTGTGTGTTGAGCCCCCTCCTATACACACTCTACACCCACAATTGTGCCCCCGCCCACTCCACCAACACCATCGTCAAGTTTGCGGACGACACGACTGTGGTTGGACGTATCTCAGGAAGAGATGAGACAGCCTACAGGGAGGAAGTCCAAAGACTGGCAGCGTGGTGTTCAGACAACAACCTCATCCTAAACACCACAAAAACAAAGGAAATTATCATAGACCCGTAAGAACAGTGCAACCCTCTAACCCCTATTCATCAATGGGGACTGTATGGAAAGGGTCTAGACTTCAGTTTCCTGGGCACACAAATTGTGGAGGATCTCTCCTGGACCACAGACACCACCACAGTAGTCAAGAAGGCCCAGCAGCGACTCTACTTTCTGAGGATCCTCAGGAAAAACAACCTGGAAGAGAAGCTGCTGGTGTCCTTCTACCGCTGCTCTATCGAGAGTGTGCTGGCGTACTGTACAACCACATGGTATGCCAGCTGCTCTGCAGCGGACAGGAGAGCCCTTCAAAGGGTCATCAACACCGCCCCAAAAAATCACTGGCTGCCCACTGCCCTCCCTGAAGGACATCTTCAGCTCTCGCTGCCTTGGCAGGGCAACCAGCATCCTGAAGGACCCTTCCCACCCTGGACACAACCTGTTCCACCTGCTGCCCTCTGGCAGACAGTACAGGTCTTTCAAAACTCGCACAAACAGACTCAGAGACAGCTTCTACCCCATAGCCATACGTGAGCGTAACAATGCAAAAGAAGAAATAACACACATTCAACTGAATTGTTTTTTTATATGTATATATCTTTACCCTTCCTTATATTTTAAGATTGTTCTTGTGAATCACACCGTTGGATTGACTTTTTAAATTTCGTTGCACCATGTGAAATGACAATAAAGAGATTCTGATTGTGATTCTGATTCTAAAGAAAAGCATTGGAACTCATCGCAGAATGTTGGAAAATATTGTTTTCTCATTTTAAGAACGTATTCTGACCTTACCACGAGTGGGATCTTGCTTTAATTAAATGACTTCCATGTTGCTATCTGTGCAACACTGACATCACTCCTGTGTCAACCTGGCTTGTGTCCTTGCCATAGAAAAGATTTTGGTCCAAGGTCCAAGTTGTGTTGGCAGACAAGAAAAATCAATATGTATACAGCATGTAATAGCCATCCAGCTTCGATGTGGATTGTTGAGATTCTTTAAGAGAGAGTGAAGGAACTTCCTATATTCCCTGCTATAGAAGATGAGGAGCAGAGCCTCGGGAAAAAGAGCATAAATCAGATGTTAGTCGGGTCCTGGATGGGGTAAAGAATGGTTAATTTTTTACCCCACAGCAGGTTTTTTAATGTGATAGGATAGGTTTAAGATAAGGAGTAAGAGATTTAGAGAAGATTTAGAAAAAATAATTTCACCCCAAGGGTGGTTGGGATCTGGAAGTGACAGCCTGGGGTGGTGGCAAAGGCAGAGACTCTCACGATATCTAAAGAGTATCTCGGCAACATTTGAATTGCCATGGTTAAAAAAGACTACGCACCAAGAATTAGTAAATGGGGCATGGCATTGATGGCGACTTGATAGTGGCTATGGACATAATAGGCCAATGCGTCTGTGCTCCATGATTATATGCAAAAGAACGTACAGAATTTCATCCCAAGCAGTTTCACATTCTCTCGTCTTTTTTGGTGTTAACTTGATTTTTAAGTTTCTGCGATTGTTGTTGTGTCAGCAACATTATCCGTGGGTTTCTATGTGACTCCAAATCATGGACTTGAGACTTCCAGTAACAATTCAGATACTCCCATACCATGTGAATGGTCATGGATCAGGGCTCAATAGGGATGTTGCAATCTTTCAAGAAGGGTGCAAACACATCCTTGAATCTTTTCCAAACTAGCTGGTGGTCCCCTCCTGTGCAGGAGCTCACAACTGAGCATGTTTTGGGAGTCTGGTTCCGAACATGCAGACAATGGAGTCTGCAATTGTAGCCAATTGAGTGTATTCAGACCTCAATAATAGGGAGGCCACTGACATTGGTTTGCTTATCCCTACCAGTAAATTGTTGGATTTTGTAGAGGCAACATTGGAGATACTTTTCCAGTCGACTGAGGAGCCTTCTGAAGAAGGTCCAGGTCTCAGATGCACACAGAAGCTGCAGAGATCAGTTTTGCAGTAGACCAAAGTTTTGTATCTGGGATCTTGATCATTAAGCACCATTTTCATCCAAGATAACCCTTTGAAGGAGTGAGCTAATCTTCAGAACTAATGGGAAACGATGAAACTAATGATAACTGTGCTCCAGTATCAAAGTCACCAAATCCTCAATAAGTGAGCTGAAATGTATAGATGGTACTAGTATTTGCATGCACTCAGAGGATGAGCTCCAACCCTATTGATACCATCTATGCTCATCACCAAACTCACAGGACTTAGAATCAACACTCATCCCTGCAACTGGATCCTCAACTTCCTGACCAACAGGCCCCAATCAGTAAGGATTAGGGGTAAATCATCTGTAAAATGTAAAATTGCATTCTCAGCCTCCTTCTTTACTCCTTGTACACGCACGATTTCACGAATAGCAAATAATGATGAGACGGAGTACAGGAAGGAGTTTGAGAATCTCGTGTCCTGATGTCAAATCAACAATCATTTTTCATTGTCAGCAAAGACAAGAGATAGTGATTTACTTCAGGAAGTGAAGCGGAACATATACCCCAGTTTGCATTGATGGTGCCGAAGTAGAGATGGTTGAAAACTTCAAATTTCTTCGAGTAAATATCACCAACAACTTCTCTTGGACCACCCATATTGAAGTAACAACCAGGAAAGCACACCAATGCCTCTACTTCCTTAGATGGCTTAGGAAGTTCAGCATGTCCCCAACAACTCTCACCAACTTCTACAGATGCGCCGTATGAAAGATTTTATCGGGATGCATCACAGCATGCTTTGGGAACAGCTCCATCCAAGACCGCAAGACCACAAGAAATTGTGGATGCAGCCCAGACCATCACACAAACCAGTCTCCCTTCCATTCACTCCATTTATACTTCACGCTGCCTCGGCAAGCCCAGCAGTATAATCATGGATGAGTCGCAGCCTGGCCACTCCCTCCATCCCTCTCCCATCAGGCAAAAGGTATTGGAGTGTGAAAACGCACACCACCAGATTCAGGTACAGTTTCTCCCAGCTGTTATCAGGCAACTGAACCATCCGTCCACAACCAGAGAGCAGTCCTGAACTACTATTTCCATCATTGGAGACCCTCAGACTTTCTTTGATTGAACTTCACTGGCTTTACCTTGCACTAAATGTTATTCACTTATCATGTATCTGTACACTGTGAATGGCTTGATTGTAATCATGTATTGTCCTTCCGCTGACTGGTTAGCACACAATAAAAGCTTTTCACTGTACCTCAGTACACGTGACAATAAACTAAACTAAATCACATCGGAAGATGGGCCTAACATTTAACATCCACAACGCAAAGGTCCTCGACCAGCCTGCCCTTCTTCGACACGGTCTTCCAACAATAAATGCCCTCTGTGTAGATATATAGATATAGATACATACCCACTCTCAGATATTCAAATACCTCGTTATCAAAGCTCCACTAACCTCTTTCTTTCCAACGCAATCTTTAGTAAATCAATTCAAACAATTTCACACCACCCATCTGTATCCTGACAAGCGCAGTAGAAAGAAATAGATATTATGAACTGAATGGCCCTGAAACTGTAACCTCATGATCTCACATCAGCAGAATGTGTAACTCCTGGGATGTGGTGTGACTGAGAGTAAGGTGATATTTAGCTCAGCACGCTCCTATAATAGTTCATTCACAACAATAAAATTGTAATTCGAGCAGTTCTTCCTTTAATACATTTTGCTCTGATTGCAGGCAGTGATCTTAATGATAGGGATTGGAGCCCAATCCACCCTTAAAATGGCCACAATATTGGACACAAAGTGCTGCAGTAAAGGGCCTGTTCAACTTTCACGACCTAATTCACTACCTTTTTTACTCGTGGACATTTTTCATCATGCAAGAAAAACGCCCCGACCTACTTGATGCCACGAGTACCTCCGACTAGCATCATGACCTACCTACAACCTCCTACGGCCTCGTGACGACCATGCTGCGAGTATGAGTCAAGGCAGAGGTCGTGAATTTGATCATGAAATTGGGACAGGCCCTTTACTCAGCAGGTTAGAAGAAGAGTTCCGATTCAAAATGTCACCAAACTGTGTTTTCTAGACATGCTGCCTGACCCATTCAGTTACTCCAGTACTTTGTGTCATTTTTTGTAAATCAGCATCTGCTGTTCATTATGTCTACACCACACTATCGTTGTACGTCATTGTGATGGCAGATTAATTATTTCCTCCTTGGCCCGTGTGTTATCCACCTGAATATCATCAACCATTGCCTCAAAAGCTCAGAGATCATCACACCCGTGGAAAGCAAGGTTCCTGTGCCAGTAGTTTGTGATTCTAACACCTCTCCTAATTTATCTTTACTCACTTTGCTTTCAAATATTTACCCAGCTTCTTTTCAAAATAATTTGTTTTTAACACTGTTTTCTGTGAATGGTCTCTCACTTGCATAAGGCGTTGAAAACCATGTTCATTCATAGTCTGACGTATTGCATCAACTGACCCAGAATATTGTGTTAGAATTGCCTCTTGCTTTCCTCTCGCCAGAAAGGGTAAAAATAACAGATTTCCTACCAGAACGGCAAGTACGGCTGCATTGCTACCCCTGCTGATTTAACCCATTTGTGCTAATAATGCTGGTCACATTTTACCATTATGCCATACCAACCTTCACTGGATTACTTTCACTTCCATCACCATTCCCAGATTAGTGAAATCCCCATTGAGTTACATGAACTGTGGGTCATTAAGCATTCATGATGGGCTTCATATAGACCATTGTCATCCATTCATTCAGCTGGAAATTTCATTTTGGAAACAATTCAGATATTGCTTCAAGAGTGGGGGAGATGGGAGCTACATTATAAAAAGGTTAAATAACTCAAAATAACCCCAAGAGTCTAGCACTCAAGACCCCAGTGAGTAAGCATTTGTGGGGGATGGAAAGGGATGGAGAAAAATGAAAGGAAAATATGTTACAATGTTTTGAACTGATTTAATGAGCAGTACTCTTCCCACTATTGCTTCACATCTCATTTTGGCATCCTCAACGCAAAGACCCAGGCTGCTTTCACAGTGAATTATCAAGGGAGAGCTACACTATCGGAGGTCCACGTTAAATAAAAAGCTGAGTCTTGGTCAATTCTTTCAAAATGATATAAAACATTGGTATTGGTTTATATTTCTCATGTGTACCAGCTGCAGTGAAACGTTTTGTTTGCGTGTTATCTAGTCGAATCAACTATACACGAGTACAGTTTGTCTATAAGTACAACAGGTAGTGCAAAGAAACATAGAAACATAGAAAGTAGGTACAGGAGTAGGCCATTCGGCCCTTCGAGCCTGCACCGCCAATCATTACGATCATGGCTGATCACCCAACTCAGTATTCTGTACCTGCCTTCTCTCCATAACCCCTGATCCCTTTAGCCACAAGGGCCACATCTAACTCCCTCTTAAATATAGCCAACCAACTGGCCTCAACTACCTTCTGTGGCAGAGAATTCCACAGATTCACCACTCTCTGTGTGAAAAATATTTTTCTCATCTCAGTCCTAAAAGATTTCCCCCTTATCCTTAAACAGTGACCCCTTGTCCTGGACTTCCCCAACATTGGGAACAATCTTCCTGCATCTAGTCTGTCCAACCCCTTAAGAATTTTGTAAGTTTCTATAAGATCCCCCCTCAATCTTCTAAATTCTAGCGAGTACAAGCCGACTCTATCCAGTCTTTCTTCATATGAAAGTCCTGACATCCCAGGCATCAGTCTGGTGAACCTTCTCTGTATTCCCCCTATGGCAAGAATGTATTTCCTCAGATTTGGAGACCAAAACTGTACGCAATACTCCAGGTGTGGTCTCACCAAGACCCTGTACAACTGCAGTAGAACCTCCCTGCTCCTATACTCAAATCCTTTTGCTCTGAATGCTAACATACCATTCGCTTTCTTCACTGCCTGCTGCACCTGCATGCCTACTTTCAATGACTGGTGTACCATGACACCCAGGTCTCGTTGCATCTCCCCTTTTCCTAATCGGCCACCATTCAGATAATAGTCTACTTTCCTGCTTTTGCCACCAAAGTGGATAACCTCACATTTATCCACATTATACTGCAACTGCCATGCATTTTCCCACTCACCCAGCCTATCCAAGTCACCTTGCAGCCTCCTCACAGCTAACACTGCCCCCCAGCTTTGTGTCATCCGCAAACTTGGAGATGTTGCATTCAATTCCCTCGTCCAAATCATTAATATATATTATAAATAGCTGGGGTCCCAGCACTGAGCCTTGCGGCACCCCACTAGTCTCTGCCTGCCATCCTGAAAGGGACCCGTTCACTCCTACTCTTTGCTTCCGCTCTCCATCCACATCAATACTGAACCGCCAATACCGTGTGCTTTAAGTTTGTATACTAATCTTGTGTGTGGGACCTTGTCGAAATCCTTCTGAAAGTCCAGATATAGCACATCCACTGGTGCCCCCTTATCCACTTTACTAATTACATCCTCAAAAAATTCTATAAGATTCGTCAGACATGATTTACCTTTCGTAAATCCATGCTGACTTTGTCCAATGATTTCACCGCTTTCCAAATATTTTGCTATCCCATCTTTAATAATTGACTCTAGCAGTTTCCCCATTACCAATGTTAGACTAACTGGTCTGTAATTCCCCGTTTTCTCTCTCCCTCCCTTTTTAAAAAGTGGGGTTACATTATCTACCCTCAAATCCTCAGGAACTACTCCAGAATCTAAAGAGGTTTTAAAAATTATCACTAAGGCATCCATTAATTCTGGGGCTACATCCTTAAGTACTCTGGGATGCAGCCTATCTGGCCCTGGTGATTTATCGACCTTTAATCCATTCAATTTACCTAACACCACTTCCCGGCTAACCTGGATTTCACTCAGTTCCTCCATCTCATTTGACCTGCGATCCCCTGCTATTTCTGGCAGATTATTTATGTCTTCCCTAGTGAAGACAGAATGAAAGTAGTTATTCAATTGGTCTGCCATGTCCTTGTTCCCCATGATCAATTCACTTGTTTCTGACAGCAAGGGACTTACATTTGTTTTAACTAATCTTTTTCTCTTCACATATCTATAAAAACTTTTGCAGTCAGTTTTTATGTTCCCTGCCAGTTTTCTTTCATAATCTATTTTCCCTTTCCTAATTAAGCCCTTTGTCCTCCTCTGCTGGAATCTGAATTTCTCCCAGTCCTCTGGTCGGTTGCTTTCTCTGGCTAATTTGTACGCTTCATCTTTTGTTTTGATACTATCCCTGATTTCCCTTGTTATCCACGGATGCACTACCTTCCCTGTTTTATTCTTTTGCCAAACTGGGATGAACATTTGTTGTAGTTCATCCATGCAGTCTTTAAATGCCTTTCATGGCATATCCATCGTCAACCCTTTAAGAATCACTTGCCAGTCTATCTTGGCCAATTCACGTCTCATACCCTCAAAGTTAAGGAACTCTTTCTTTAAGTTCAGGATCCCTGTTTCTGAATTAACAATGTCACTCTCCATCCTAATGAAGAGCTCAACCATATTATGGTCACTCTTGCCCAAGGGGCCACGCACAACAAGGCTGCTAACTAACCCTTCCTCATTACTCAATACCCAGTCTAGATGAGCCTGCTCTCTCGTTGGTTCCTCTACAGTACATGTTGGTTTAGACAAGTATCCTGCATACATTCCAAGAAATCCTCTTCCTCAGCACCCCTGCCAATTTGATTCACCCAATCTATATGTAGATTGAAGTCATCCATTATAACATTTGTTGCATGCACTACTAATGTTAGGTGGTCTGTACACAACACCCATTAGCGTTTTCTGCCCCTTAGTGTTTCGCAGCTCTATCCATAACGATTCCACTTCCTCCAAGCTAATGTCCTTCCTTTCTATTGTGTTAATCTCCTCTCTAACCAGCAACGCTACCCCACCTCCTATTCCTTTCTATCTATCCCTAAAGGGAAAAATACCAGAGTGCACAATATGGTGTTTGAACATTACAATTACAAAGAAAATGTCCAAGGTCCGCAATGAGTTAGGTTGGAAAATTGGGATTACACCCCGGCTTATGGGAGGACCTTTCAGTCGTCTGTTAAACAGCAGAGAAGCTGTTCCTGCATCTGGTGGTGTGTGCTTTTGTGTCTTCTGTCCAACAAGAGATGGGAGAAAAGGGAATGACTGGGTGAAAAAGATTCTTTCC
This sequence comes from Okamejei kenojei, assembly GCA_035221665.1. Taxonomy (NCBI): domain Eukaryota; kingdom Metazoa; phylum Chordata; class Chondrichthyes; order Rajiformes; family Rajidae; genus Okamejei; species Okamejei kenojei. The sequence continues at coordinate 28,128,058 of CM069144.1, read as the reverse complement.
AAAGGCAACATGAAATGTAGATGGAATCGACGGTGGGCAGGCGGGCCACATTCACAACTTTCTGCAAGGAACCGTGGACTCTGAATCACAGTAGAAATGTTTCCACCGATTTTCTGGCCCATGTCGACCGACATGATTGACATAAGTTACCGGTCATCACTACGCGACTGTTTGTGGGGATTGTCAGGTGTAAATTGGGTGATACAATTCCCATATTGTTCCAGGGCCTGTCTACAGAATGTAGTTTTGTAAATCATTGTAAATTGTGAAAGGCAATATTGAACTACATGCCTGTTTTACTTCATTATGAGGCTGTTTTCCCTCAATCAAAGCGCAGGAGGAGGTTTCTTCCACACTGTAAGGGATCACGATTAAATTTTGTCCAAAGTGTCTGTGCAAATGGTGGGAATGGAATAGAATCAGAGGGAGTAGATGGTTTTACTTGTCTTTCAGAAGTTCACAAGATATAGGAATAGAATTAGGCCATTTGGCCCAGCGAGTCTACTCCGCCATTCAATTATTGCTAATCTCTGCCTCCTAACCCCCATTACATGCCTTCTCCCCATAATCTTTGACACCAGTTCTAATCAAGAATTTGTCTATCTCTGCCTTAAAAATATCCACTGACTTGGCCTCCACAGCCCTCTATGGCAATGAGTTCCTCATGCAGGGACAGGAAAATAGACAATAGACAATAGGTACAGGAGTATGCCATTTGGTCCTTCGAGCCAACACTGCCATTCACTGTGATCATGGCTGATCATCCACAATCAGTACCCCATTCCTGCCTTCTCCCCATATCCCTTGACTCTGCTATCTTTAAGAGCTCCATCTAACTCTCTCTTGAAAGTATCCATTGAATCGGCCTCCACTGCCTACAGAGGCAGCGAATTCTACAGATTCACAACTCTCTGGGTGAAAACGTTTTTCCCCATCTCCGTTCTAAATGGTCTACCCTTATTTACAGCCTGCAGTGACTCAGAAGTTGCTGAACATCGGGGATGGGGAGTTGGTCGGAAGAGAGGAAATCAAAGGGCTTTGGGCTCGGAAGGCGAGGTGGTGACATGCCAGCTGATCACACTGTGCTTTTTTTAAAGTCACGAAACAGTGGAGAATAATCCAGCATGCAATAACAGGTCAGGATCACTAACTAAGTGTATGGCATTTGACTTAAATATATTTCAACTTGCTTTAGTGTGTTGATTGACAGCTCGTTTTGAGTTTAAACAACAGATGTTTAAACCATGTCTTTCCACAGGTTATTCTTGAGATAGTATTTCTCATTAAAATTCAATGATCTTTCTTAAACCACCTGAGAGAGAAATGCTCAACAACATAAAGCCATGTAAAATTCAGCTCTCTGGTCCTTGGCTCAGTTTATGTTACAGCTTTGTAAAGCAGATGCAACTGTCTGTTGATTTTATGCCTCCCAAGGAAGCTGGTTAACCCTGTAGCTACTGGCTGTTATTACTCCTGTTTGCATATCCAGCAACTGGCTAGTATAAGGCTACATCTCAGTTACACAAAGTGTTGTGACACCACAGCTGGAATACTGCATATAGCACTGGCCTTATTTAATGAAGCAGGTAAGTGCACAGGAGGGTCAGAGGTTTGTAGGCTAAACCATGGAATGGGTGAGCTGCCTTATGACGAGAAAAGGTTGTAGAGGCAAGGCTTGTATCCATTGGTGTTTTGAAGAGTAAGAGACAACATAAGAAGAGGTATTTGCTTGACAATTGTGGAGAGGATGTTGTCTCCTGTTAGTTTTTTTGGACTCAGGAGTCACTGTTAAAAAATAAGTAGTTGGCCACTTAAAACAGAGTGATGAGGATTTTTCTCTGTTCAAGATTCATCAATCTGAGGCATTGGTAGACTGATAATCAGCAGAGGGGTGAAAGGTTAATGCAGATGGACTGAGATGTGGATAAGGTCATAGATTCAGTGTCACGGAGCATGGAAACAGGCCCTTTGGCCCAACTTGCCGATGCCAACCAAGATATTCAGTTTACGTTTGTTCCACCTGTCTACATTTTGCCCGTATCCCTCTAAGCATATCCCTTCTTTCCATGCATCTGTCATAACCTTACTAAATGATGAACAGACACGAGGGACAGAGTGCTCATTTTCCTTATTCATGTATACATCTGAAAATATTTGTTATGTTATAAGACATAACCACATTGCATTTGAAGTTGTTAACAAAGATATCTATTTACAGTAGGTATATACATCATTAATACTTATAAAGTCCCAATGCATTCAAGGAAAGACTAACAACAAATCACTTTAGGAGATATTTTGGCAAATGTCCAATTATTTGGTCAAAGAGGTAGATTCTAACCAATGGCAATGGCGTAAATGGATGGAGAAGAAGATAATCCTGACAACAGGGGCGGCACATTTGTGCAGTGGTAGAGATGCTGCCTTACAGCTCTTGCAGCGCTGGAGACCCGAGTTCGATTCCGACTACGGGTGCTGTCTGTACGGAGTATGTACATTCTCCCCGTGACCGTGTGGGTTTTATTGGATAGTGTTAATGTGCGGGGATCGCTGGTTGGCATGGACTAGGTGGGCCGAAGGGCCAGTTTCTGTACTGTTTCTCTAAACTAAACTGAGATTTCATTTGCATGCACTGCAGCACATTGCAGAAGGAAGATACAAAGGTCCCGACACAAAACCACCATGTTCTCCAGAGATGCTACCTGACCCACTGTTACTCCGATTTTTGTGTCTTTTTTCTGTACACCAGCCTCTACAGTTCCTTCTTTCTTCATTTCTGTTGGGCTCAGATGAAACCATGCACCAAGTAAATGTAGAATTTAGGAATAAATTAAAGAACTTGATGGGATTTGAACGCATCAAGTGGTCCAGAATGCTGGTTGCTGTTCCAGTGACTTTACAACCAATGCTATCATATTACCAGATGCACTTGATTGTATTTCCAGTGTGAGGCGAGATTGGGTCATGTTTGATGACCTCTACCTAGTCAGTCAGATGAGGAGTTATTTCCATATTGTTATTATTACATTGTTTAATAGTTCAGTGTAGGGGGTGTACTAAAGGCCTTGACCAAGAGGTGAGCTATAAATTTGTTCCAGCAATCAAATTCTAGTGGGTTTCAGGTTAACTGTTGGATCCAATTACTAACTCCTTGACCAGTAATTGTGCCTAGGCTGAATGCTGCCAAGTATATCTTGTCTCTTTGATACCAGTATCATTTCAGGAAAAAAATCACATTCTTTGCCTTGAAAGATATCTTCTGTGCTATTATTAATTCATCTTCTGCTATAAGAGCCACACAAGTGGCTCCACTTGTCATTATATCATATCATATCATATCATATCATATCATATCATAATCATATCAAAACATATCATACAATTTCATATAACTATTAAAAGTATGATCTTGGCTGTGGATGTGTTTGTTCGTGTGTGTGTTAGTCCGTGTGTGTGTTTGTTCATGTGTGTGTTTGTTTGTTTGTATATAATCACATCTTCTCGAAAAAACGACGCGCTAACGTAAAAATGTTTACATATTTTTCAGCTCAATGGCATCTCACAGCAAGTGCACCCGACATTTGCAACAATGTTGGCATCATAGCTCCAGGCAGGAGGGGGGGGGGCGTCAATTGGTATTGCAATTGGGGATTGTGATTTTTTTTTCAACTCCCATGCTGGGGGAGGCTCACGAGCTATGATCTTTGCTGAGGAGTGCCCGGATCTTACCTTCGCCAACGGGTTGAGTTGGAGGACCACGCCTCCCTTGGGGGCTACAGATACGGGACGGGTGCATTGGGGGAGCAGACCCAACGGGTCTGCACTTGGTCCAGTATCTTTTAAAAATGTCAGCCCAAGTTGGGAAAGATATTGGATAATTCCCATGGGTCACAGGGGGCAGTGATATCCTGTTATTACTGCTTCCTCTTCATTACTACTTACTAATGAAAGTAGTAATGAAGAGGTGTGGGATTCAGAGAGAGCTGCTGGTCATCAGTCACAAGCAGCCTGCAGGGGAATGGAAATTGAGCAGATAAATGGAACTGCGGAAAAGTTGGAAAAAACACAATCCTTAAACGTGACAGTGCATTTGGCAGAATTTAAAGCCAGGAAACTGCAGATGCTTGAAATCTGCTACATGTAGAGGTTTTGTCCTTCTGTCTCTCAGTCTTAAGGCACTTTCCCTTTACATCTATCCTTCCACCTCTTCCCTTTCCATTGCACAGGGATCCAAATGGTCATCCAAGTGAAGTAGTGGTTCACTTATAGTAATGGAGTCATACAGCATGGAACCAGACCAATTCATCCATGCCAACCACGGTATTCTCATCTAGGTTTGTCCCATTTGCAAATTTCTGACCCATATGGCTTTGAAACATTCCTAGCCATGTACTTGTCCAAGTGTCTTTTAAATGCTGTTAGAACAAAATTATTTAAATTAAAATTGATCCCCAACGCAGAACTGATTATCTTTGGAACGATGGAAGTCGGCTTTGAGCAGACTTCGTTCCAAAAGAGATTCCTTAACTATGGCTTAATAACGGCAAAAAAACTTATACTAAAATTCTGGAAAAATGCACCCACACCAACGCTTAAAATGTGGATTTCAAACATGTCTGAAATGTTACACCTCGAAGATATGAGATTTGTCCTAGCAGGGAAATCAGACCAATTCTTAAAGATCTGGTCTCCCTTTATCGACTTATTACAAGCATATGGTGGAACATAACCCTGGAAAAAAAAACTTTCAGAACCGGGTGAGTGGTGTGTAAAGATACAAAGTAGGTATATCCCTTTTATTTTCTTTATATCTTCTTTTTATTTTTTTTCCCTTTCTCGTGCTTTGCATCTTTATGGGCTCTTTTTCTCTACTTTTTCATGAGCTATCAATATCACTACCTTACCTAACTTTCTCTTTCTATCTTTTTCTTGCTTCTGCTATTTTTCTATTATTAAATTTTAAAACAAGAAGTTGTACATGAAATGTATTATGTTATTCTTGGTTTATACTACTGTACATGTCTTCTAATAAATATATATTTTTTTTTAATTAAAAAAAATGCTGTTAGAGTACATGCATTTTTCTGTCCATATACATATCACAAACACACACCTTTTTTAATCCATCCTACAGCATTAAGTATGTAGTCTCTTCTGCACTGATGACACCAAACTCAGATTGGATGGTCACTTTGTGGAGCACCTGTGCTCAGTCTGTAAAATGACCCTGAGCTTTGGTTGACTCCTACATATCCCACTCTGACCCCACTCTGACCCCATGCAGCTTCCTGCACTGTTACAATTATGGGCCTGTCCCACTTAGGTGACTTTTTAGGTGACTACAGGAGACTATGCGGTCGCCACATGGTCGCCACATGTTCGCGGGTGGTTGCCAGGGAGTCGCCTTCATGGTCAAGAGTAGTTCCCACATTCTCGGAACTAGTCGCGGCTTCATTCTGGTTGCTGCTAATTTTTCACATGTTGAAAAATTAGCGGCGACCAGAATGAAGCCGCCACGGCTAGTAGCGAGAATTCTAGTGCCGTAGGTGCAGTGGTAATGGGTCGCCAGGAGGTCATAGATTCTCATAGGTTGTCACCAGTGCTGACCGGTGAATTTCATTGGCTCATTGGGAAAAAATAACGTAAACTGTAGTCAGGGCCAGATTTAGATGAAGAGAGGCCCTAGGCTATTCCACTTGTGAAGCCCCTCACAATCACCTACACCCACGATGAGAGGAAGATGGTAGAGTCCACCAGATTGACTCTGAGCAGCCGAGCGTGGCCAATGAGCTAAGGGCTGGAAAGCTGCGCTTTTTATTTATAGCCAGTGCTAGTGTCGAGTTATCGGCTTGAAACAGTATTATTCTGAAATGGAGGGCAAGGAAAATTACTGAAGTGTTGTTTAGAGACTACAGTGCGTTGTGACAGCATATGTAAGAAAGGCCTATGACAGTGTCAAAAATATTATACACCAGGCCCGTATGAAGCTTTTCAAAAGGGGGGTAGCATGGCAGGATTACAAAAGTTTTATGCGAAATAAGTGCAGGCAGCGCATATCACAAGAGCGAAGCTCAAAGACCCTTGCGGCAGGGGTCCAGGGCCCGCCTAAGGGCCCTTGAAGTTGTGGGGTTTTAGATGCTCTCTGGTGCAGTCTGAGCTTTATTTTGGAACATTTTTGCAACAAATCCATGACCAATATTTCAGAAATAATTTTGGTTGAGTCAGAGTAATGAGTGGTTGGAATGGGATGATTGGGGTCTTGTTGTATACTTTTCTTTTTTTAAATCAAGAATTGAAGCTGTCCTTGTTTTAATAATCAAGTTGTACTGTAAAATGTTATGTAAAATAACATTTTTAAGTGTTTTGTGTGTTGATTTGATTGCCTGTTACTGTTCGACTGTGTTAGTGTGTGCACATTAAAAATATGATGTAAAATGAAAGTCGCAAACTATGAAATTCATATTTTTCAGTATTGTTATCAAGGAAAAGAAAGCAGTTCCAATTGTTTGAAATTATTCGTATGGAGGAGAAAATATAATTGCTCTAAAACCTACCTTAATTTTGCAATCTCACTGAAGATAATCCTCCTTTCCCTCTCCCGTCTCCTCCTTCCACTTCCCTCTCCCTCCACCTCTCTCTCTCCCCTCCCCTTCCCCAAATCTCTCTCCCCCTCCCCCTCTATCGCTCTCTCTCCCCTCCCTCTCTCGTCCCCCTCTGTCTCAACCCCCCTTTCCCCCTCTCACATCCCCCCTCTCTCTCCCCCTCCCTCCCCCTCTCTCTCCCTCGAGGCTCTCCCTAGCAGCGAGGCTCTGATTCCGCGCCAGACACCGCAGCCCCCCCCCCTCCCCCCGGCCCGGAGAAACGGGCACTCCCGCTATTTACCTGGAGTAGACACGAGGTCCTGGTGATTGTGCGGAGTGCAAATAGTGATCTGAACCCACCCGGGCCCACTGCGCACGTGCGGAGAGACAGCGTCATTTTGCGTAGCTACTGCTTCACCGGCTTCCCCAACTGCACAGGCACAGATGGTCGCAAATCTTTTCACTAAAACTTCCAGTGGCCGGATCCAGAATTTTGGGTAATTTCGGTCAAAGTGGAAACGCTGATAGCTCTCCAAATTTTTTTTTCACTGGATTTTTTTTATTGTGGGAAAAAAACACCTTGGCCGGAGGCCCCCTAGATTTTGCGACTCTAGACTTCAGCCTATGAAGCCTATAGGTAAATCCGGCCCTACCGAGGCCCCCCTAGATCTCGAGGCCCTAAGCTTAAGCTTGTGAATCTTACACGTAAATCCGGCCCTGACTGTAGTTTTCAAAACCAAGGATAGCCTACCGGTAATGTTAATGTCCGCCGAGCTGCACAGCCGTGTATCACTAGCTTCTTATAAGTTGTCTCCGCTCCTTCTCCCCATCCCCTCGATCCCCCATCTTTTAAAGGACTTAAGTGACCCTTCCCGTACACTGTGCTTTCTCCGTCATAATTACTGCGCCAACCTTCCTGTTCATCGTGGTGTGTGTCTGTATCACATTGGCTTTGCACCATGTGAATTTCACTCAGACAGCGCTTCCCTCGCTTGCCCTGTCCCCTGCCTGCATAACTGGCTGGTGAAGGAAGTGATGTGTGTATGTGTGAAAAATCACCTAAGTGGGACAGGCCCATAAGGTCCAACACAAGCTTGGTGAACAACACCTTGTCTTCTGTCTGGGCACATTGCAGCCTGCAGGACTCAATATTATATTCTCCCTCAGTATTTATTTCACTCTTCCTTTCTCCTTGTGCCAGGTCTGGCCATTTCTAAGTGTCATTGTCATGAGACAATTTTTTTTTTTGTGTACAGTCTCACTTGCCTGGCATGTCCCACAGGACAATCACAACACATTATATGAACAAAGAAGCTTAATCTCACTGTAACTGCCCCTTAACTGCATAATAGTCACACACTATCAGATACATCCCCCTGTTGCACTATCCCGTCCTTTACTGTCTCTGCTACCTAAAATTAACCTGTTTTTATCTATTTCCCAGTTTTGATGAAAGAGTCAGGAACCTGAAATATGAGCTGTTCTCCTTTCTACAGATGCTGCCTGATCAGCTAAGTATTTCTAGCTCTTCCGTTTTTATTTCAGATTTTTATCATCTGGAGTTTTCCTTCAATCTCCAAAGGTTGGTCCACAGCGGCAGTGTGAGCATTTATTTATTGGATATGCAAAGCTAGTCTACGTGCACAGGGACGATTAGGGTGGATGTAATAGTGGGGTATCATGTGGTGGTTGGAGAAATTACTCTTTCCAGTGCGAGAGACCAGAATAACCATACAATTAGAGTCAGATGGTTAGACAGTTATGTTAAGGGCCTGTCCCACTAACGCGACTTTTTAGCGACTGTCTTCGACCTTCAAGCTCGAGGGCACTCGCCTGAAAAACTTCGAGCTGGATCAAGTGTCAGCGATGAAACCGCGAGCCGGATCAACCATCTGCACACACACTCAAACATTTTTCAGCATGTTGAAAAAAATGCTACGTCTTGGCTGCGGCCTCGAGTACGCGGGGACTATCGAGCATGAAGGAGAGTTACAAAGACGTCCAAGGACCTCGTGTCGACCATGCTGCGAGTATGAGTTGAGGGCAAACTCTTCTAAACTTGTCAATTAGGTCCCCTCAGTGGGACAGGTCTTTAGGAAGCTACATTTCATAAAAAGTGATGAAAATTATTGAACAGTCCCCCCAAAAGTTATTAATGCCCCGTCAACTGAAAATATCAAAACAAATTATTTTTTGTTGCAAAAGGTTATTAAAGGAAACTTATGGAGTTCAGAGATAGATTGGCTATAATAGAACTTGATTTATATTATATTCAGTTATATTATTTAATAATATCTATATAATTAAAAGTCTCATCTTGACCACTTCCTGTCTGTGCTCTATATTGATTTTAGAAAAAAAGGCTACCCTGTATCACTGTGATTTTTGGCCATCTTACTCACAGTCCTCCTCTGCTGAGCCAGCCCCGAGGATTTTTCCCATTGATGAAAAATAAAAAAGTTATGAGTGTTTAAAAAACCCTTGAGATCAGCTGATTGCCCCTCTCGCCTGTCAATCACCGCAATGAAGGTAACGCCCCTTCCAGGGTGTGGGGGGGGGGGGGGGGGGGGTGGGCAGGACTATAAAACCCCAGATGCCTGGATGTGTCAGTCACTCTGCAAGATCGTGATGGCGAGGCCACGAATGTCATTCTAAGCTGTGAATCAACTGAACTATGATGTACTTGCAATAAATGATTTGTTAGCTCTTAATGACAATGCCATGAGTTGTTTGGCCTGCTGCCCTGCCCGTGCTTGAAAGTGCAGTGCTTAATTGGAAATGAAATGACAATGCCATGAGTTGTTTGGGCTGCTGCCCTGCCTGTGCTTGAAACTGCAATGCTTTATTAGGCCCGATTGTGTTTGGAAAGAATAAATGGTTTATTAGGTCCGACTGTGTTTGGAAGGAATGAATGCTTTTTTAGGTCTGACTGTGTTTGGAAGGAATAAATGCTTTATTAGGTCCGACTGTGTTTAGTCCAGAAGTCCCGCTCATTTCATGACTTCCGCTTAGTGGACAGGTCGCGTTGATTACGTAATTTTCGGTGAGTGCAGAGGTTGCGCTGATTGCAGAAGTGCCACTGACTGTGGAAGCCCCATAGTGGAGAGGCCGCGCTGAGCCGTGTGAGTGGATTGAAGAAAGTTTGTTGTCATACAGGGGCGGAAATCACAGGGGGGGGGGGGCAGAGGGGACATGCCCCCCATGTTTTGAGAGGTGGGGGACATCACTCCCCCCCCCAAGTTTGTGTAATCCGGATTTTAAAATCTCCGCTTTCCGCAAGACAGTGATCGAGGGCGCGATTGGACGAGAGGGACGTCGGTCCGCAGGCAATGGAGGCGGGACATGATGATTCAGCGCGATGATTGGAGGAGGGAGGAGTGGGGGGTGGGACTGAGGCTAGAGTGCGGTGATTGGAGGAGGGAGACGTGGCACAGACCTGCGCCTCATCCGCAGCCAGGATCGATCCGGGCCGGGTCTCCGGCGCTGGCCCGTCCCCACCCGCCCCCCATGGGTGGCCAGAGAGGTCGGCAGTCAGATCCAAGCCCACAGCCAGCGCAGAGAAGCAGCGCTAAACCCAGCTCAACTCTGCCTGGTTAACCTGCCAGGGCTTGGGTGAAATATGGGCAGCGCGGAGAAGCAGTGCCGGTGTCCCGTCAGTCCAGTCAGGGCTGTAATTAACCCGGCGAGACAGGCCGTTGAGCTGCATTTAGCGCTGAATCGAGCCTCCGAAGCCTCGCGCGTGTGTGTGAGTGTGTGTGTGTGTGTGTGTGTGTGTGTCTGTGTGTGTCTGTGTGTGTGTGTGTGTGTGTGTCTGTGTGTGTGTCTGTGTGTGTATGCGTGTGTGTGTGAGTGCATGTGTGTGTGTGTGTGTGCGTGTGTGTGTGTATTGGAATTGGTGGAGAGGTAGAATATTGGGTTGGGGGACCAGCCCTCCCGTGTGAAGCTGGGACCCAACGGGTCCCACTTAGTCTAGTAACTTATCATATAAAAATATATATTTTATGATATCTATTATATTATTAACAATAAATCAGTTACACATAAAGTACTAGTGTAACACAACAGAGGCAGCATCTCTGGTAAAAAAAGGATGGGTGACGCTTCAGATCGGGATACTTCATCATCTGAGTGTCCCAATCCAAAACCTCACCCATCCTTTTTCTACAGAGATGATGCCTGACTGGCTGAGTTACTCTCGCACTTCATGTCTATCTTTGGTATAAACCAACATCTGCAGTTCTTTGTTTTGGCAAAACAGAGTTGATGGGTTGAATGGCCTCATGCTGTTACTCCGTTATGTTCTGTATTCCTCAACTCTCCCTTTCCCCCACAATGATGCACAAATGTTGCCCAGAATACTTAACAAGCAATGTAGTTTGTAACAAGAAATCATCAAAGTAATGCAGAAGGGCAGGGAGGCAAAGTAGGGAGCAGCTTCCACCAGATATACCACCTAGAGTCCTGACCGAAGACCAGTATAACCAGGGGAAAACCTGCCTTCATTTCCTTGCCATGTACGCCACAACTTGTAACAACACAAGCCAGGTCAATAAACAAAACTAAAGAGGATGTCATGCTTCCCATTTAAAAGGTCCCAATAAAAAAAAGCATATTTACTAACGGTAGCCTTAATGAAATATTAACAAGGAAAACAGACAGATCAAATGGTAGAGCAGCAGTCAAGTGGAGCCCCCGAACAATGCAGACTGAACACAACATTCCCTTCAGCTGTGACTGTTGCAAGAGTAACACGAAATATAGCTGCTGTCTAGAGGTCTGTCACAGTTATAACTCATCCATTCCCTTTCATTACTAATTCATTGCAATGTGTTTTAGTCGACAGGAGCTCAGGCACCATGCAACAACAACTAGATCTGGGTCAAATGCTGTACTTCTATAAGAGATAAGATAAACTTTTTAGCATCTGATTTCTGAATCAACCTTTCTCCTACACACTACCACTGCTTACAGAAAAGACTACTTCCTTTATTTCATCTGCTCTTTTCCATCAGGCCAATGACCCTCCGAAAACTCGGAAGTCATCCTGTTCTGCCAGGCTGTGCATCTTTCACTCCCTTTGCTCCATCATAAGTGGCTGTCTGTTCAGCTGATTGGATCCAAGGTTCTGGAATTCCTTCTCCAAACCCTTCCACTGTTCTAACATATCCCCTCACATACTTGAGGTTTCAGACTCTCAGCCTGAGAGTGAAAATAGGAGCAGGAATAGACCCATCATGCCTGCCCTGTCATTTGATTAGAAACATAGAAAATAGGTGTAGGAATACGCAATTCGGACCTCCGAGCCTGCACCGCAATTCAATATGATCCTGGCTGATCATCCAACTCAGTATCCTGTACCTGCCTTCTCTCCATACCCCCTGATCCCTTTAGCCACAATGGGCCACATCTAACTCTCTCTTAAATATAGCCAATGAACTGGCCTCAGCTACCTTCTGTGGCAGAGAATTCCACAGATTCACCACTCTGTGTGAAAAATGATTTTCTCATCTCGGTCCTAAAAGACTTCCCCCTTATCCTTAAACTGTGACCCCTTGTTCTGGACTTCCCCAACATCGAGAACAATCTTCCTGCATCTAGCCTGTCCAACCCCTTAAGAATTTTGTAAGTTTCTATAAGATCCCCCCTCGATCTTCTACATTCTAGCGAGGACAAGCCGAGTCTATCCAGTCTTTCTTCATATGAAAGTCCTGACATCCCAGGAATCAGTCTGGTGAACCTTCTCTTTACTCCCTCTATGGCAAGGATGTCTTTCCTCAGATTAAGAGACCAAAACTGTACGCAATACCCTAGGTGTGGCCTCACCAAGACCCTGTACAACAGCAGTCGAACCTCCCTGTTCTTATCCTCAAATCCTTTTGCTATGAATGCTAACATACCATTCACTTTCTTCACTGCCTGCTGCACCTGCATGCCTACTTTCAATGACGGGTGTACCATGACACTCAGGTCTCGTTGCATCTCCCCTTTTCCTAATCGGCCACCATTCAGATAATAGTCTACTTTCCTGTTTTTGCCACCAAAGTGGATAACCTCAGATTTATCCACATTATACTGCATCTGCCATGCATTTGCCCACTCACCCAACCTATCCAAGTCACCTTACAGCCTCCTAGCATCCTCCTCACAGCTAACACTGCCCCGCAGCTTCGTGTCATCCGCAAACTTGGAGATGTTGCATTCAATTCCCTCATCCAGATCATTAATATATATTGTAAATAGCTGGGGTCCCAGCACTGAGCCTTGCAGTACCCCACTAGTCACTGCCTGCCATTCTGAAAAGGACCTGTTTATTCCTACTCTTTGCTTCCTGTCTGCCAGCCTGTTCTCTATATACATCAATACTGAACTCCTAATACCGTGTGCTTTAAGTTTGCATACTAATCTCTTATGTGGGACCTTGTCGAAAGCCTTCTCAAAGTCCAGATATAACACATCCACTGGTTCTCCCTTATCCACTCTACTAGTTACATCCTCGAAAAATTCTATAAGATTCATCAGACATGATTTACCTTTCATAAATCCATGCTGACTTTGTCCAATGATTTCACCACTTTCCAGATGTGCTGCTATCCCATCTTTAATGACTGACTCTAGCATTTTCCCCACTACCGATGTTAGACTAACTGGTCTGTAATTCCCCGTTTTCTCTCTCCCTCCCTTTTTAAAAAGTGATGTTACATTAGCTACCCTTCAATCCTCAGGAACTACTCCAGAATCTAAAGAGTTTTGAAAAGTTATCACTAATGCATTCACTATTTCTGGGGCTACTTCCTTAATACTCTGGGATGCAGCCGATCTGGCCCTGGGGATTTATCGGCCTTTAACCCATTCAATTTACCTAACACCACTTCCCGGCTAACCTGGATTTCGCTCAGTTCCTCCATCTCATTTGACCCCCGGTCCCCTGCTATTTCCGGCAGATTATTTATGTCTTCCTTAGTGAAGACAGAACAAAAGTAGTTATTCAATTGGTCTGCCATGTCCTTGTTCCCCATGATCAATTCACCAGTTTCTGACTGCAGGGGACCTACATTTGTTTTAACTAATCTTTTTCTCTTCATATATCTATAAAAACGTTTGCAGTCAGTTTTAATGTTCCTTGCCAGTTTTCTTTCATAATCTATTTTCCCTTTCCGAATTAAGCCCTTTGTCCTCCTCTGCTGGACTGAATTTCTCCCGGTCCTCTGGTAGGCTGCCTTTTCTGGCTAATTTGTATGCTTCATCTTTCGTTTTGATACTATCCTTGATTTCTCTTGTTATCCACAGATGCGCTACCTTCCCAGATTTATTCTTTTGCCAAACTGGGATGAACAATTGTTGTAGTTCATCCATGCAGTCCATTGCATATCCACCATCAACCCTTTAAGAATCACTTGCCAGTCTATCTTGGCCAATTCATGTCTCATACCCTCAATGTTACCTTTCTTTAAGTTCAGAACCTTTGTTTCTGAATTAACCATGTCACTCTCCATCCTAATAAAGAACCCAACCATATTATGGTCACTTTTGCCCAAGGGGCCACGTACAACAAGGCTGCTAACTAACCCTTCCTCATTACTCAATACCCAGTCTAGAATAGCCTGCTCTCTCGTTGGTTCCTCTACATGTTGGTTTAGAAAACTATCCCGCATACATGCCAATAAATCCTCTTCCTCAGCACCCCTGCCAATTTGATTCACCCAATCTATATGTAGATTGAAGTCACCCATTATAACTGTTTTACCTTTGTTGCACGCATTTCTAATTTCCTGTTTGATGCTATCCCCAACTCCACTACTACTGTTAGGTGGCCTGTATACAACTCCCACTAGCGTTTTCTGCCCCTTAGTGTTTCGCAGCTCTATCCATATCGATTCCACATCCTCCAAGCTAATGTCCTTCCTTTCTATTGCGTTAATTTCCTCTAACCAGCAACGCTACCTCACCTCCTTTTCCTTTCTGTCTATCCCTCCTGAATATTGAATATCCCTGGATGTTCAGCTCCCAGCCTTGGTCACCTTGGAGCCATGTCTCCGTGATCCCAACTATATCATCTTCATTAATAACTATCTGCACATCAGGCACGTGCCGTCAGGGTAGGCAAGGTAGGCACTGCCTACCCTGACTAAAATTATAACATGGTAATAACTAGATATAAATAGTAAAGGCATGGGAGAATTATGCCTATGTAAGAGATGGATTTCTTAGGTAGGCATAATTCTCCGTGCCTTTCATCCGCAGCGCTTGTAACACGGGAAGCTCTGTGCAACCCACGTGCCGTCAGCGCTGCCTGAACCCGTCAATGACAAGCAGGGCTGAAGGCAGCAGAAATTCTGCCTTTGCAGCACTGCGCATGTGCATCGGTCTACTGCGCAAGCGCAGAGCAAGTTTCTTGGCGGGGTTTTCAAATATGGTTTGTCAATATTTTAAGTGTATGTTAGGTAACAAAGAGAGAAGAATGGAGCTTGTGTACCAATAATGTGGTAAGTACATTTTGTGTTTATGTTTTTAAATACGGTATTTCCTGTGGTGTGGGGGGGTGGGGGGTGGGTGGGGGGTGGGGGGGGGAGCTCCTTTCACAGTGTTTGGGGAGTCTGGCAACACCTGATGAATGGATCATGATTATTCATGGTAAGGTTGCGGGGAGGGCATGAATGTTATGAATGAGGGAATTGGGATAATGCCACTTGCGACGCTCCATCACGGAGGCGTGGAATGCCACCACATTGAGGCCGGGGTGGGGGGGGGGGGGGTGGGTGTGGGGGAGAGAAGTAGCTCGGGTGGCTGAGCGGCCGCGCTCACCTCTGGCAGCTCTCCGTCTACAAACCACTCTTCTGCCGCTCGCTGGCCTCACTCATGTCCTTAAATTCCGACAGCGCGATTGAGGTTACTCGGCTGTGGGAATTTAAGGATTTGCAGGAAGCCGCTGACATGAGCGAAGTCGGCGAACGGCAGGGACAGGTGTTCGGACGGAGAGCACTGCCAGAGGTGAGCGGGCCGGCAGAAGGCACTGAAGTGGCGGCCAGTTCTGCTGTCGGGTACCGGCGGCCGCTCGTAGCTACCCGAGCTGCTTCTATCCCCGGCTACTGTGCGGGGGCTTCGTGCCCGGAGAGCTGCGGCAGCGGTGAGTGAGTAAGTTTCTGCCATAATCCCCGACACCCTCCTTGTCAACACTCGTGCCCTCCCCACAACTTTACCCCTGACACAGACTCTCCACAAGCTGTGAAAGGAACTGTTCCCCCAATTGGTCTAGGACTAGGAAGCCTTGGGCAAATTGAAATGTCACTGGTTTTTATTTATTTATTTATTTAACGGGAGCGAACAATCTGCGCATGCGCGGTTTAATATTTTTTTTTTAGCGGACTGAGTGCCTACCCTGAGTAATTACTCACGGCACGTGCCTGCTGCACATTCAACTCATCCACCTTATTACGAATGCTCCTTGCATTGAGACACAAAGCCTTCAGGCTTGTTTTTACAACACTCTTACCCCTTATACAATTATATTGAAAAGTGGCCCTTTTTGATTTTTGCCCTGGATTTGTCTGCCTGCCACTTTTACTTTTCACCTTGCTATCTATTGCTTCTACCCTCATTTTACACCCCTCTGTTTCCCTGCTCATGCTCCCATCCCCCTGCCACATTAGTTTAATTCCTCCCCGACAGCACTAGTAAACATTCCCCCAAGGACATTGGTTCCATTCCAGCCCAGGTGCAGACTGTCCTGTTTATACTGGTCCCACCTCCCCCAGAATTGGTTCCAATGCCCTAGAAATTTGAATTCCACCCCCTTGCACCTTTTTTCAAGCCACGTATTCATCTGCAATATCCTCCTATTTCTACTCTGACTAGCAAGTGGCACTGGTAGTAACCCAAAGATTATTACCTTTGAGGTACTACTTTTAAGTTTATCTCCTAGCTCCCTAAATTCGCCTTGTAGGACCTCATCCCGCTTTTTACCTATATCGTTGGTGCCAATGTGCACCACGACAGCTGGCTGTTCACCCTCCCCCTCCAGAATGTTCTGCAGCCGTTCAGTGACATCCATGACCTTTGCAACAGGGAGGCACCATACCATCCTGGAATTATCACTGATCAGCCCTAAGCCTCCTATGTTTCCTCTACAGTACAGAAGGCCATTCTGGCCATCATGTCAGTGCTGTCTTTCTCACAACTGTTCCACTTAAGGGCCTGTCCCACTTTCACAACCTATTTCACGATCTCTGCCGTGTTTGCCCTTGACTCATACCCGCAGCATGGTCGTCACGTGGTCGTAGGAGGTCGTAGGTAGGTCGTAGCAGGCCGTGATGCTAGTCGTAGGTACTCGTGGCATCAAGTAGGTCGGGGCATTTTTCTAGCATGATGAAAAATGTCCACGAGTAGAAAAGGTCGTGAATTAGGTCGTGAAAGTGGGACAGGCCTTTTAGTTTATCTCTTTCATCACCCAGCAAAAGTTTACATCAAGTATTTAACAACTACCTTTTAGTTATTATCTCAGTTTCTTCCTCTACACTTTTGGGCAGTATATTGTAGTCCTTAACTGTTCTACATGTCATCTCTAGTTTAGAAACAGAGAAAATAGTTTGTTTGCTAATTATCTTAAGACAGAGTCCTTTTGTTTCCGACTCTCATCTACTTTATTTATCCCATGAAAATAATCCATCAAATTCTTAAACGTTGCTATCAAATCTCATCATAATCTTTTCTGCTGCAAAATTTTGACTTCCTTCCTAAAATATACTGGACACAATTCTCTACCAAGGGATAATGATTCACAAGGATGGTCCATATTATTTTGACTTTCTCTTCATGAAACCACGGATTTCATATGACTATTTTACTGTTTTCTAAAATTATCTGGCTGAGTTGAAAGAGTTATACAGTTTTCCCAAGTAACTGCTGTTTCTACAACTTCTTTGTCCTATTTATGTAACTCAACATGAAGGTTTGCCAAGGGTCTATGGAGTGTGGCTCGGGATATTTCCCTATGCTGTATAAATGCAGTATTATTATTACTGTATATAGTGCACGTACCCTCTTCTACATGTCTCCAATTTTCACATGGGTTTCTCAATAAAACAAAAGACTAATATTGCCCACCATCTTGAAGCACATCGTGCACGTGGTACATCCACCTAATCTCAAAAAGCAACAGTGACCCAAAAGGTAAATAAACACCAATAAAAAGTAGCCAACGGTAGATTCCAATATTCCTGTAGTCACTAGCATCATCTCCAAAGCAAAGATTTTACCATATCACACATTGTCACTGGGTACCTTGTTGGTTTAGTTCAAGGGCATTAGAACCAATGTAACCTCAAGAGTTGACACTGGATCATTCTGCCCTCTGTTCCTTGGGAATGAAGTGCCTTTACTAATTAGCATCAATAATTCCAGTTCATGAAGGGCCAAAGATGCTTCCTGCAATTCTGATGACCATTTTAAACTAGAACCAAAACGCATGCCAGCTTCAGCAAACGTTTGGATGCTCCTTACCATTTTTTCAACGTGGCGCAAGTACATGGCACACTCCACGTTTCCATTGTAGTGTGCCAGCTCGGCAGCAGTGTAGCCATCATCGTCTTGAATGGTGGGGTCTGCATGATTCATGACAAGGATCTGACAGCACTGAAATGCAAGAATAAGAATGTGATGAGGTGGAAAGATGAGGTTTGTGACATTCTGCAGAAGCAACACTGCATTATTCAGTTTCTCAGCTTGCCTTCACTAACATCGCCCATTGACTGGAAAATTGCAACAACTCCTCGAGCAACATTCAGTCTCCGCCATTTCCAACAGTCTCTCTCATCGCCCTTGCAGCTTTCTCACTCTCTCCAATGCATCAGACTCCCCCCCGGAGCCTCTGACTCATTCTCCTCTCTCGGCTGTCTGTCCCTTCTGATGCTCCCTGGTATATCAGACTCTCCTGATATTTCACTTTCCTGTCCCAACATACCGATCGCTCCATCCAGATATGTGCGCCTTTCTTGCCCCAAAATATCAGTCTCTTCTTCCAAAATCACTATCAGTATTGATGCATTCACTACCCTCTCTTCTTCCAAATGACTTTTCTCTCCTGATATATCTGTCATTCCATTTCTAACACCTCTGTTTCTGTCACCCCTTCCAACTTTCTTTCCCCCCCCTGATATATTTACCTATTTTACTAATATCTTGCTATATACTGTAAATGCCATCTATAATGGTATTAATCTGTTAAAGTGCGTAGTCTTTCCTTTTTACCTTAATCACTTCAGAAATGTTAAGTGTCGTTTGTTGCCCGGAATCTATTGTTTCTTTTTATAAAACCATAGGTTCTCGGTACATTCTTCTCAACTCGCCATTCCAAATACAGAGTTGTTTAAACAGAACCTATGCACCCCCTTTAAAACTGTACAATTTGTGTGCCCCAATGACAAGTTGGTGCTTCTGTTAAATTGAACCAAGACAGCAGAAGCGACCCAAATTATCAAGGGTTTCTTTTAGTTGAGCTTTTACTTGTCATGTTAGAAATTTGTGAAATTATAATTATTCTTTAGAATGGCACATGTACATGCCAATGAATAATCATGATCTTTCATTCATCAGGTGTTGCAGATGAAGGCAGCATGTTTTGTAAAGACTATACCCTGAAAATGTCACAGTCATACAGCACACAAACAGGACCGCAATGGCACAGCGCCAGAGGCCAAAGTTCAATCCTGACCTTAGGTGCTGTCTGGGTGCAGTTTGCATGTTCTCCCTTTTCCAGGAGCTCTGGTTTTCTCCCACATACCAAAGGCATGCAGGTCTGTAGGTTAATTGTTTTTTGTAAATTGCCCATAGTGTGTAGGATGCGAAAGTGAGATAACATGGACCTAGTGTGTGGTCGATCAATGGTCTCTGTGGATTAGATGGGCCGAAGGGCCTGTTTCCACGCTGTTTCTCTAAACTAAAGACTGCCTCTCCACAGACACCTCTGACAAGCTTCTCAAGTTTGCGGATGACACAACCCTGACTGGACTGGACAGGAAGTGTCACAGCTGGCGTCCTGGTGCAATAGCAACAACCTAGAGCTCAATGTTCTTAAGACAGTGGAATTGATTGTAGACTTTAGGAGAGCTTCCCCTCCCTCACCCCACTCACCATCAACAACACCACAGTCATATCTGTGGAGTCTTTTAAGTTCCTGGGGACCATCATCTCCAAAGACCTTAAGTGGGGGGGCCACCATCAACTCCACAGTCAAAAAGGCACAACAGAGGATGTACTTCCTGCGGCAGCTGAGGAAGCACAATCTGCCACAGGCAATGATGGTCCAATTCTACACAGCCATCATAGAGTCTGTTCTCACCTTCTCCATCATGGTCTGGTTTGGCTCAGCCACCAAGCATGACACCTGGAGGCTGCAGCAAATTGTCCGATCAGCAGAGAAGATTATTGGCTGCAACCTTTCCTCCATTAATGAACTGTACACTGCATGGGCCAGGAAGCGAGCGGTCAAGATCATCTCTGACCCCTCTCACCCTGGCCACAAACTGTTTGAATCACTTCCCTCTGGAAGGCGACTCCGGACTGTCAAAGCTGCCACAGCCAGACATAATAACAGTTTTTATCCACGAGACAAAAATCCGTAGCCCCCTTTAATCTGGTATTTTGTTGGTTCACATGCCAGATCATTGGTGTTTTATCATTAATGTCTTATTATTATTAATGTTTAGTGTTTTCTGAGTCATTCGTAACTATCACTGTGTGTCATGTTGTTACTTGTGGGTGGAGCACCAAGGCAAATTCCTTTTATGTATCTCTAAAGTCTAAAGTGTAGCTTCTCTGCCTATTACTGGAGAGATCTGAATGAAAAATAAAAAGCGTTGGAAATATATAGCAGATCGGACATCAGTCGAGAACAGACTCAGTATGTTGGGTTAATAACCTTTCATCAGCACATCAGTATTTGTCTTTTAGACAAGAATGGATTGTGCTGTTCCACCTAACTGACCTCCATGAGAGGTCCCAGATAAAGATGGCATGGTCAACCACATCAAAGGCTGCAGACGGCTCGACTCATGAAGAGGGACAAATTGTCCTGACCCTAATTGCTTAGGATGTCGTTAATGGTTTCTCATTAATGCTGTTTCAGCAGCACAAGTATTGAGCGGCAGGGATTCAATCAAGGGGTTCTAGCAAAGATGAGCAGAGATTATGGAAGCTATACCATGCTGCAGGACTTCAGAGAAAAGCCAGATTGGAGATAAAGCATTAGTTTGTAAAGACAGAGAGATCAAGGAGTTGGTGTTTTGAGAAGAATGCCAATGACAGCACATTTGGAAGGGGAGGGGGAATAGTATTTATACAAGAACCATTAGCAATGTTGATTAATATGGTGCTAGGAAGGGAAGATCATCATTTTATTAGAAATAGGGTTAAGGGAATATTAGTTGGATATAAAGAGTGCATGAGTGGAGAAAGTAAAAAATATGCATTTTGGAGTTCGGGCTGGGTGGCTTTGAATGGGTGGGGGGAGGGTGTGCACCAAAATAATTGTTTCACAGGCTATGGTTAGGAGGGGAAAGAGCAGAAGCAAACCAAGTGGTCTCAATTTTAGCCAGAAAGAAGCCCATGTTCTGACTATCGGAGGAGAGAGTGGGAGAAACAAGGATGAGGGGTTTAAGAAGATGGATTGTACCACAGCTTAGAAGTCAGGGTTATCTTTCTACTTCAGGATTAATCCATTTTGGAAGATGCGAGCAGGAGCTAATCCTGTGTGCATCTTCTTCCCAGCCCCGATGAGGAATATTTGTATGAGGCTGTGTCTCATCGGCAAAACAGGAAAGAAGAGGACAGGAACGAGGAGGAACAGTAAAGTGAAAGGAAATTATAGGTTTAGTGGAGACGGGGGATCACTAAACGGAAGGTCTGGCTGAGCAGATCAGTAACCACAGAAATGTGACGGGGATGTGAAGATTAGTCAAAGAAGATTTGAATACCTTGGATTGAGACCAAAAAAATCTGCAATAGGCCAGTTTATAACTCAATTGGACTAAGAGGCATCATGTCCATTACAAGATTTTCCATTATACTTGCCAAGAACCCAATTAAATAAGATGACGGGCCACCAATTCATTAAATCTTAACTATCTCCTTTAGTTCTGCAAATTAACCTTTCATCGCAGTTCTTTAAAGAAGCAAATTCAGTCAGATAGAAAAGAGATCAAAAATCTTGAAAAGCCCTATTGCAAATTCTGCTGTCAGTCTATTGAACGCTGGGCTTTTCCCCCTTCCCATTCCACATTGCTTCCTTTGTTTCATTAACCCTACTAATTTGGCTTCTATTTTTCTCTCATCATCTAGTGAATATTTAGCATTCGCACAGCATTTACCAGCTTAAGAAAATACCTTTTTTTTCTATAAAACCTAAAGCCTGATGTCTGCACCGGCATTCCCTCATTCACCAGCCTAACAGGTGTGGGAAGCACGGTGGTGCAACGGGAGATTTACTTTCAGCACCAGAGACCTGAGATCGATCCTGACTATGGCCGCTGTTTGGGTTCACCCCGTGACAGCGTGGGTTTTCTCTGGGTACACCGGTTTCCTCCCACACTCCAAAGATGTACAGGTTTGTAGGTTAGTTGGCTTTGGTAGGTTGAAAAGAAAAATTGTTCCTAGTGCATGTAGGTTAGTGTCTGGTGTGACCGCTGGTTGGAGCGAACTCAGTGGGCCGAATAACCTGTTTCTGTGCTGTCTCTATAAAGTCTAAAGTCTAAAGGTACTTGTAGATCTGTTTGCATTCTTTCCATTACACCCTCATTCCACAATGCAGGAAAATGCTTTCACCATTTTTTTTTTTTAATGCTCCTCCAAACTCCTCATTCTGGGCACTATTTCAATTGGTTAATAGCCTTTCTATAGATAAATCTATCTATAGATAAAGCACTAGGCCATCACACCTCAGAGAATTGGTGACGCCACACCCGAATACTGTGCAGCAGGAGTGCTGTACCCACCTCCAGCTCCCCATTCTCCGCAGCATCATGCAGTGGTGTGCCACCCCAGTTATCCTTCAGCATCCCGACCCCCATCCTTGATAATTGTTCCAAGACCTTAGCGTGCCCTCCGCTGGCAGCAAAATGCATTGCAGTTGCTCCCTCATTATCCTGTGCAGAAACATCGGTGTTGGTGAACGATTTCTGAATTAAAGAGAAAGGAAAAGAAGAAGTTAAATGTGGCACAGGATAGATTCAGGTCAGATAGAATGACAACAGCATGTATTTACACTTGCAGCTAGCTTCTCTGTCTTATGGGTCTGTCCCACTTGGGTGACTCTTTAGGCGACTGCAGGAGGCTATGCAGTCACCACATGTTCGCCACATGTTCGCGGGTAGTTGCCGAGGAGTTGTCTTCATGGTCGCGAGGAGTTCCCTCCTTCTGGGAACTAGTCGCGGCCTCATTATGGTTGCCGCGAATTTTGCAACGT
Organism: Okamejei kenojei; assembly: GCA_035221665.1. Classification (NCBI taxonomy): domain Eukaryota; kingdom Metazoa; phylum Chordata; class Chondrichthyes; order Rajiformes; family Rajidae; genus Okamejei; species Okamejei kenojei. Next base: position 28,105,024 of record CM069144.1, on the reverse strand, counting down.
TGAAAAATTAGCGGCGACTAGAATGAAACCGCCATGGACAGTAGCGAGAATTCTCGTGCCATAGTTGGGTCGCCAGGAGGCCCTAGTGGGTTGCCAGGAGGTCGAAGATTCTCGGAGGTACTTGTAGGTTGTAGCCGGTGCTGACCGGTGAATGTGTGTCTGTTTCACCTTGTCTTTTAGACTGCGCTCCCCCCCGCTTGCCCTGTCCCCTGCCTGCATAGCGAGCTGGTGAAGGAAGCAATGATTGTGTGTTCCACTCTGACAATTGCCATTCCAGTTGCCGTTTTTTCAGGCGACTGCCGGCAACTTGACGTCGCCAGTGGTCCGCTGAAAAATTGCCTAAGTGGGACAGGCCCGTAAGGAACAATATAATTGTGTCAGGGACTGATTGCCTGGATAGTACTTTTGTCATACAAGGACTGATTAAGGGTTTATATTATCTGGAGAGTGATGAATGCAGGAAAGTCTCTTTAAAGCTTATGGATGGAGCCTTACAGAAGCAGACTCTATGTTTCCCTGGCTGAGGTGGATAGAGACAAGGGTCTCAGACTCAAATGAAGTGTTGACCATTAAGGACCGAGCTGAGTACTTTCTTCGTCTGCAGGCAAGTAAGTCTTTAGATTTCTCTGCCCAAAGGGACTGTGGGGGCTTAGTTATTGAGTATGTTCAAATCAGATTGGTAGGTTTCTGGATATTGAGATATTTAAGCAATCGATTGAATCGCCAAAGCATAAGGGCAGCACAATGGCACAGCGGTAGAGTTGCGGCCTTATGGTGCTGGCAGCACCGGAGACCAGGGTTCAATCCCAACTATGGGTGCTGTCCGTACGGAGTTTGTATGTTCTGCCCGTGGGTTTTCTCCAAGTGCTTCGATTTCCTCCCACACTCTAAAGATAGAAACATAGAAACATAGAAATTAGGTGCAGGAGTAGGCCATTCAGCCCTTCGAGCCTGCACCGCCATTCAATATGATCATGGCTGATCATCCAACTCAGTATCCCGTACCTGCCTTCTCTCCATACCCTCTGATCCCCTTAGCCACAAGGGCCACATCCAACTCACTCTTAAATATAGCCAATGAACTGGCCTCAACTACCCTCTGTGGCAGAGAGTTCCAGAGACTCACCACTCTCTGTGTGAAGATATACAGGTATGTTGGTTAATTGGCTTGGTATAAGTGCAAATTGTCCTAGTGCGTGTAGGATTGTATTCATGTGCAGGGATCGCTGGTCAGTGTGGATTCAGTGGGCCAAAAGACCTGTTTCCACACTGTATCTCTAAACTAAACATAAAAACGTAATGGGATTGGTATCGATGGGCTAATGGCTGGCATGGGCATGGTGGGCTGAAGGGCCTAAGTTTCATAAAATCATAAGTGATAGGAGCAGAAGTAGGCCATTTGGCCCATCGAGTCTACTCTGCCATTCAATCATGGCTGATCTACCTCTCCCTCCTAACCCCATCCTCCTGCTTTCTCCCCATAATCCCTGACCTGAACGGATCAAAAATCTATCTCTGCCTTAAAAATATCCATTGACTTGGCCTCTGGTCCTAGACACTTCCACTAGTTGAAACATCCTCTCCACATCCACTCTATCCAGGCCTGTGCTCGTGTTGTACGACTCTAACTCTATATGTGGATGTTGTGGAAATGGAGCTAAGATCAGCTGTGATCTGAAAGAATGGTGAAGTATGCACAAGGGGCCAGACAGACTGTTCCTATATCTATTCCTTCACGCATAATCAGACAATGTCTGAAAAAGGGTCTCGACCTGAAACGTCACCCATTCCTTCTCTCCAGAGATGCTGCCTGTCCTGCAGAGTTGCTCCAGTAATTTGTGTCTACCTAATGTTTGATCAGATAAGGTTCAGAATGAACCAGTGATGTAATGTTTGAGAGAGAGACAGGGAGGATCAGAGGAGGAGACCGACTCTTGTGTTCAAAAAAGCAAATAATCGTGGTGCGGCATTTGAGAGGTTACTGAAGCTGACAACTGTGATCACAAAGCTAACATTGACAAGAGGGAAATTACACAAACATATCGAAACACAAATGACATAAGAACTGGGAACAGGAGGAAGCCATTTGGCCTTTCAAGCCTGCTCTGCCATTCAGCAAAAAATGTTCTTTATTTTGAATGAACTCAATGACTGAACTTCCACGGTCCTCCAGCATAGAGAATTTCAAAGATTCACCATTCTCTAAAACTCTGCCTCATCTCAGTCCAAAATGAACTTCCCCTTTACCCTGAACTACTTACTTTGTCAGCCACAGTAGTCTAATTCTCCCCTTGTAATGTCTTCCAAATTGTGTCTTCCAAACTACTCCCAGAAACTCCCTCCATTGCTGCCTCACCGTCATTCCTGCTAGGGTCCCTTTCCAATCAACTTTAGCCAGCTCCTCCCTCATGCCTCTGTAGTTACCTTTACTCAACAGTAAAACTGATACATCCTATTTCAGCTTCTCCTTCCCTAACTGCTGGTTGAATGTTATCGTATTATGATCAGTGCTTCCTAGGGGTTCCGTCACCTTAAGCCTGAAGAAGGGTCTCGACCTGAAATGTCACCCATTGCTTCTCTCCAGAGAAACTGCCTGTCCCGCTGAGTTACTCCAGCTTTTTGTGTCTATCTTCAGTTTCCAACTAAAGCATGGTTCATTGCACAACACCAAATCGACGTTTGCCTTTTTTCCTCGTGTGCTCAACCACAAGTTGCTCTAACCTGTAGGCATTCTACACATTCTACGCAATTTCTCCTTGTAGTACAAAGTCACCAGCCCTAGAAACAGTGTGGTAAACCTTTCTTTCACCGTGACTATTACATCTTTCTTCAGATAAGAGCTAAACTGTGCACAATTTTCCAGTCAAGGAAAGCCCTCATACTTTTTACTCCTGAACTCATCATTTTCCATCATTTTCCTTCCCAACTGCTTGATGCATCCGCGTGTTAACATTCATTGATGAGGACACCTAGGCCCCTTTATATATCAATATTTCCAATCTGTCAATGTTTTAAAAATCTTTGCTTTTCATCTTGTGCACCACAGTGAATGATCTCACATTTTCCACTTAGAATCAGAGAGTTAGAATAATACACCACAGAGAGTCCTTTCAATCCAACTTATCAATGCCAAGCAAGATGCCCATGTTCGCTAGTTCCATTAACCGCATGTGACCCGTATCCTGCTACACCTTTCCTCTCTATGTACATGTCCAAATGTATTATACCTGACTCAACCACTTACTCTTACAACATGTTCCATTAATATCCACTGCCCTCTGTGGAAAAGTTGCTCCTCAGATTTTCTATTAAGTCTTCCTCTTCTCACCTTAAACCTGTGCCCTCCGGTTTTTAAAAAAATTGAAAGATACAGCATTGAAACTGTCTCTTTGGCCCACAGAGTCCATCCTGACCATAGATCATTAATTCGTACTAGTTCTAGGTTGTCCCACTTTCGCATCCACTCCTTGCACAGTGGCAATTTCTAGAGGCCAATTACATACAAACCCTCAGATGTTCATCTCCATGAAGGTTCTTTGCATACTCCTCCCCACTCACAATAACGCCTGGCTTTGTACCAAAACTACACACAACTCACGCACAAAACATGGTTAAACACATGACATGATACAAACACGCTGATATATACACAACATAACTATACATATCATGTACACTCAGACACACAAATTCACAAAGATGCACATATACATTTACATATACCGCACACACAGCCTCCATACATCCCATACTGATGCACACACGCTCCCCATCATGCACACACAAATATACCACACAACAAACACAAACTTGCATTTTGATACGGCAATACATGAAGAAGAGTAACACACCTCTTCCTAAATGTTTCTCAGTGTCCTTTAAGAAAGGCTATTATCCCATGGAGCAATGCCCCATGTCTGCTGACATGAAATGCCTGAAACAACTTGCCGTGTCCACACTGAGTTCAATGACACATCCAGATGACACTGACTTACCAGCCACAGCACCAGGTCACAGTGGCCCATCTGTGCGGCTGCATGAAGAACTGTCATCCCATCGTGTGTTCGCAGGTTCAAATTGGCCTTGCAGTCTTTGACGAGGAATTCAACGATGTGAAGGTGTCCTTCCTGACAGGCCAAGTAGAGGGGCGTAGCACCATTATGAGTTTGCTTGTTCAGAGCCCTGCAGAAAAATGTTGGGACTTCAGTACAATATTCCAGAGCCAGGTTCTTGGATAATAACCAGGAACGGCGAAAAACTACAGCAAGTTAGGAACGTAAAACCTTGTGCTAGAAATTCCTCTATTCTTGGTCCATGTCATGTTATAGTTAGGATAAATACTTGAAAATGCCCCTCCCATCAACCGACTAACAGTACAATTATGTGAAAATTGATGCACATATCTGTAACATATGACCCAGGATGATATAGTTGTGGATGATTCAATGCAATGGGTTCCAGCGTCTGGTTATGAAGAGGAAACTGCTGCAATAAATGCTGCTTGCACAATGAATCATTATTTGGCTGGAATTGATACAATGCCACATTCTATGCTGTTAGTTGTATGAACAACTTGAAATTCTGGAATCAACTCGGGGATTGCAGGGACGTGGGAAAATTACCAGTGCTCCCGGAACATACTTGCAAACTCCTGGTTCCCCCAAACTCAGGCTTCTGTGCGGACACCAGACCTCTGGTCTCAGACCAGGAAGGTGGCGATTCTGATTGAGGTAGAGCATTAAGATTCCAGTCAGCTACTTGGGAAATTTCCCAGCTGTTATGACACCAATGTTTAGCTGCTGAGATATTCCGTGCAGACTGATGTACATTAGCGCAAGAGGCAGAACTGCTCAAAGTTAAAAAGAGGTACAAATAAAGCAGAATAAAGATTGAATGCAATCATGGGAGGCACAACAGTGGCACAGCGGTAGAATTGCTGCCTTACAACGGCCGAGACCAAAGTTCTATCCTGACTACGGGTGCATTGTTTACAGAGTTTGTACATACTTCCTGTGATGGCGTGCGTTTTCACTGCGTGTTTCAGTTACTTGAAACATTCCAAAGATGTGCAGGTTTGTTGGTTAATTGGCTTCTGTAAATTGTGCCTCGAATGTAGGATAGATTCTGGTGGACGGGGTATTGTTGGTCGGTGCTGACTCTGTGCACCGAAGGGCCTGTTTCCATGCTGTATATTTAAATCTGAGGTAAAACAAATGCAGTTACTGGGAATGGAACAATTGCAAACATGACAGTTATCACAAGGTGGCAGAAGATGCAAGGGCCTTTAGACCAAGAATTGGAAAATTGAAACAAGGCACAGCATATAGAGAACCTCAATAATTCAGGAATACTGTGCTAGGAATTTAAGGTATTAATGGTTTCATGAAGAAGCCATGGTGGACTAAAAGGATTTTCTGCAGTTCCTAAATGGATGAAATGTTAATTTTTATATTCCAATGGGATTGGGGAGTTTTCCAAAAGATAAGTGAGATTATGTGACCTTAAGGTAGACAAAAATGCTGGAGAAACTCCGCAGGTGAGGCAGCATCGATGGAGTGAAGCAAATAAGCAACGTTTTGGGTCGAGACCCTTCTTCAGACTGATGTGAGTGTGTGGGGAGGGAGGGGGTGTGGGGGGGAAAGAAGAAAGGAATATCTGGGACTGAAGAAAGATCTCTACCCGAAACATCACCCACTTCTTTCTATCCAGAGATGCTGCCTGTTCTGCCAAGTTACTCCAGCATTTTGTGTCTATCTTCCAACATCTGCAGCTACTACACTTACCTGGGTATAATTATTAGCTTGATTTTGGAGTTAATGCCAGGAGGTTACAATTTAGTTAAGAAGTAGAGGACAATTAATTATTCTATTTCCCTCTTCTCCATTGACCTGAAATGTTAACTGTTTCCCTTTTTATGGCTGCAGTCTGAGCTGTTGTTCCACCACTTTCTGTTTTCGGTCATGATTCACAGCATCTGTAATTTTAAAATTGCATTTCATTTATTCTGCTTCTTGGAGGAGTTTGTGTCCTTGTAATGAACACAGAGAAGAACATTTCTTTTTGGAGAACATTTGATAACCTGAACACTTCCCGAGACGTGGGATGTCAGGAATGAACCTGGATAGATTGTGTTCCTTTGAGGATCAACAATGCCTCCTACCTTAGTAGCACGATACTGCAGTGAGTGTGTAAAAGTGACTGGTTGCAAGTGAGATCACAGAGAAGGACAGAAAGTGATGGAGTAACTCAGCAGGTCAAGCAGCATCTCTGGAGAAAATGGATATTTGACATTTTGTGCTGGGGCCCTTCAGACTGAATGAAGTGTCAGAAATTACTCAGGAGCCTTCAGCATCTTCCAACAAAAATGACACTGCAACTAGAGGTGAAGGCTGCCAGCAGCTTTTAGTTTTTGGAGATACAGCGTGAATGAAGGGTCTCGCCCCAAAACGTCACCCATTCCTTCCTTCAAAGATGCTGCCTGTCAAGCTGAGTTACTCTAACCTTTTGTGTCTATCTTCAGTTTAAACCAGCATCTGCAATTCCTTCTTACACATCACTCCTACACACTAGGGGAAATTTACAAAAGCCAACTACAAACCTGCACATCGTTAGAGTGTGATAAGAAACCGGTGCACCCGGAGAAACCCCATAGAAAGAAATCATCCGGTTACTGTCATGTTTGCAATTGTTACATTCCCAGTAACTGCATTTTTTTTTACCTCAGATTCAAAGATACAGCATGGAAACAGACCCTTCGATCCGCAGAGTCAGCGCCGACCAACAGTCACCCCCTCCACCAGAATCTGTTCTACATTCTAGGCACGATTACACAACCTCCACACAGGCAGCACCCCATAGTGAGGATCGAATCTGGGTCTCTGGTGCCATGAGGCAGCAGCTCTACCACAGCTCCACGGTGCCACCCCAAGTCTGAGGAAATAGTCAGTGGGAGTCTCACTAATCCTGGATGAACCCTGGCAACATTATGGTGTTTACCAAAAGAGAGCTTGAAAGTAGTTTCAAGCGTTGCAGCTAAATTGTCAAAGAGAGAGTGGTGTTTCTGGATCTTTGAAAGAATGTTACAGTGAACAGAAGGCATGATGCTGTACAGGGAACAGGAGAAAAGGAGGTGGGCCCCTCAATTAATACCACCAGATGCTGGTATATGCAAGGCTGCTCCTTGGACTGTAGCTATTCTCAGGAGCATCAAGTGCTGGAAGGAAAAACACTGCATTAGATATGAGGTACTGACTGATCCTTAAACAGACTGCACCCGAGAGTGAGGATCAGCTCTTTGAAAGGCCAAGGTTGTTCCATGCATAGCCAATCAACTAAACAGGTGGCAGACTGAAGAGCACAATGGAGCTTAAAGAAGCCTGGTAACCGGATGATTCAATAAACGTTCTGTGGCTATCAGAGTTCAGGCCTCCATACAGAGGTCTCTGTCCCAAAGTCAATAATTTGGATTTTATTTACCGTGAAACGGCAATGAAGTGTGTCATTTGGCATTAAATAAAAGACGACTAATTAAAAAATAAAAACAGAAAGATTTCAAGTTTCCTGACATTTTCCATTAGCTCAGGCAGTGCCAACGAGAACACTGCACTGAAGTGGACATGCGTAAATTAGTGAAATGGGACTTGGACCCACAATCTTCAGATGCAAAGGCAAGAGTTTTTGAATAAGGAAAGAAAATAAAATAAAAAGAAAAGAACATACATTTCTTCTTACTTCATAAATACAACCTTCATTAATGTGGTCATTTTTCATTTGGATGCCCAGACAATGAGCCCAGTTGGTCGTCAAGCATCGCACTAAATACTGTTACTGTATTCCATCATACAGTAAGATAAAGACCAAAGCCGTAGAAGTAGAAGTAAATTATTCATGAGTCATGGCACTATCTTAAGAAAACAGAGGAGAGTTCTCACTGGTGTTCTGGCAATCTTAACTCCTCAAACAATACCATCCATTTGTTGGTTTATATGAAGCTGCTCTTTGGACGGTAGCTGTTCACAGCTGCTTTGGAAGTGATATTTGAAGTGCAGTCTAGTTATAGCTTAACAGTGGCCTATTCCAGTTATCTAGCTGTCAGTCCCCTGGAAAGCCACACTAGAGGGAAGCAGTTGGGAGCTGACCAAGGGACACAAACTGTAACCAAGTATGCTGCCTCCAAATAATTCTCCATAAAAGAACATTAAAAAAAAAAATTGAACAGTAGCTGAGTCTCACCTTTAATTTATTCATATTTTTTAAGATGTGGGTATCAGAGGAAAGGCCAGCTTTTACTTCCCAGCTTTAATTGTTCTGAATAAGGTGTGGTGAGTTGCCATTTTGAACCGCTGCAGTCCTGTTGTTGAACGTACTCCCATGGATGCTGGCAAATAGGGAGCTATTGATTTAGAACAAGCAGAGGTACTGGATCCAAAGAGCCTTAACAGATTTACAATACTTTTACCAGCATAGGAATAGACTGTCTATTCCTATGCTGGTAAAAGTATTGTAAATCTGTTGAGTGACTTGGGACACCCTGAGGTCATATTTAAAACAATAGATTGCAAATTATTCCTTTCACTGTGGATTTACAAACCTGCAAAACAGCTGCCGGTTTAAACAATTGAACCCTTCGTAACAACTCCATCATACAGTGAGTTTGTGGCTGATCCTAGTGCAATCTTGCTGCCAAGGCGGTGAAAGTATATCAAAGCCTCTACTCAGAAGGCTAAGGAAATTCTGCACATCTGCAATGATTCAATTTTTTTTAATCTATTAAAAAGTAGTATATCAACTTTTATTTTCACCTGGATGCCTTTGAATGCCACTTACCTTGGAGCTTGTACGATAAGCAGTTTGAGACTTGCAAAGTCTCCCTTAGCAGCTGCATAGTGTGCTGGCACCGCCCCACCGTCCGTCTCCAACATGGGATCACACCCAGCCTGCAGCAGCCACTGTACAGTTTCCGATCGGCCAAATCGAGCTGCAAGGTGCAGCACATTTGCTCCATGGTCATCCCGGTCCTAAGGATGAAATATTTTCCTGTGGATCTTTTGTCAAAACAAGGCGCCATCATTGTTTAAATACAATCAAGTGTTCCACATGGTAGTGTTTGCATCTTGTGTTTGCTGCCTCTTAAGAACCCTGTTAAAAATGACTTTTCAATTTCAATCCTGTTCTTGCCATGCAGTATTCTACAGCACAAGATGTGTGTTGTGCGTACCTTTGCCCAGAATGAACACGATGGACAGGATATCCCCTCTGTTCCATAACTATAAGGATGTGGGAGGAAACTGGAGGTCCCAGACGGATCCCATGTGAACATAGGGAGAACATGCAAACTCCACATAGACAGTACCCGAGGTCACGATCAAACCTGGGTCACTGAAGCTGAGACAGTAACCCTGCTGGCTTTTCTACACTTCCTTAATTCATCGATCATCAATGATCCTTCTCTTCGTGTAAATATTTCCATCGTCTACAGCTAATCCTCATGACCCAGTACTTAACATATAACAGAGAACAGTTCTGCTCAGGAACTCACAAAGCCCATGCCAAACATGCTTCCATCATGTTATTCTTTGCTATATACTTCTCAGTGCCTTAGTGCCTCTCTTATAACACGAGCAGAGCAGTGCACAATAGTTCAGATAGGCCTGGGAAATGGTTAGTGCAAAACTGCAGCAATTATTTAGTACTGCTACATACAATGCTGATGGTGTTACACATTTATCCAGCACAATCCTTGGAGTGTATATAATGGTAACTGTAACTTTAAGAACTGAGTGCTGGAATGATAAGATTTGTGTCATGTGTACTGAAAACCTGTGCTTGCTTCTATCTACATGCTGATGCCATCATATCTTACAGAGGCGACGAGGATTGGATAGTATTTGTGAACTCAACCTTTAAATACAGTGCAGGACTGTTTTGCAAAATGCAGTATTGTTTAACATTTTAAATATTAAATACTAAGCTGTGTTGCAGTTGTTTGCAAACTGGACTAGACAGGCCACAGATCCTTTTATGCATGGGACTGTAGTTTAAAACAGCAGCTGTACAAATCATCAAAAGTTTGTCAGGCTATCTTGGTGTTGTGTCTATGGGGCAAAATGGCGTCCTTGGGATACATAGGCTGACTCGGGACTTTCAACAAGAACTGTGAAACCTTTACCTCTTACTGTGAGTGAATGGAAATGTTTTTTTTGCAAATTACATTATTGAAGCTGAAGAAGCAGAGGATGATGATCAAATGCAGGTAAGTGCACAAAACAAGGCTATCCAGGAATGAAAGAAAGCTATTCTATTAACTGAAATTGATCCTGAAGTTTATGAAACTCTTACCAACATCCAAGCCCCAGAGAAAGCAAAGAATGTTTCATTTGAGACTGTTCTTTCAAAACCTGATGCACACTTCAGCCCAAAGCCCATAGAGATTGCAGAAAGTTACAAATTTCACACAAGAAACCAGCGGTCTGGTGAGACTGTGGGCATGTATTGTAGTTTAATGATCTAATTGAAGAAGTTGTCTCCACGCTGCAATTTTGCAACATTTCTGGATCGAGCTTTGCGTGATAGATTTGTATGTGGAATGCTGGATGAGCGAATCCAATGAAAATTACTGGACACACCAGCCCTTACCTTTGATTTGGCATGCAAAGCTGCTTTGGCCATGGAGATGGCATCTCAAAGTGCACATGAGTTTCGACCAACACATGCTGGCACAGTCAACAGCCAAAAGACAGTTCCAAACACACAAGCATGACAAGACAGGGAAAAGACCTTCACAACAAAGTTCTGGGAAAAGCACAGATATGTGTTATCAATGCAATGGTCAACACAAAGCAAATAAGCGCCAGTTCAAGGACTCTAAGTGCCACAACTGTCAAAATAAAGGCCATATTGCATCAGCATGTAGAGCACCATCACAGGACAAAGCAAAACAAAAGGCTCGACAAAACCAAATGCGTGGGATTCACAATATCGAAGAACAGTCAGAGAGTAATGAACTTGGACTGTATGGCATCTATACTACGAACGGTGGATCTGGAAAGGAAGACTTTCAAACAAAGGTCAAAGTGAACGATCAAAACATTTGTGTTACCACTGCTAATTGCACAATTATAGGCAAAAATACATATGAATCCAAGTTTAGCAATATGCCTATCACAAAAACAAATGTTCAGCTGAAAAGGTACTCTGGAGAAATATTGGAGACATGTGGAGAGATAGTTTGTGATGTACAACACAAAGGCAAGACTTTGAAGTTGCCAATAGTTGTCGCAAGTTATGCCAATAGGTCAACGTAGAAGGGCAAAAATGGATCCTGCCTACTGAAACCGACTGGGAATCTGTACTCCAAGTCGAAGCGCAAACACAACTGGATCAGTTGTTGCAGAAACATCATGCTGTGTTCAATGACAGCTACGATGGCATCAAGGGTGAGCAAGCACACATCAGGATTCGAGCCGAATGTGGAACCTGTCTACTGTAGACCGCGACCAGTGCCATATTTGCTGAAAAGTAAAGTGGAAACTAAAATCAAAATGTTGGAAAAAATCGGTGTACTGGTTAAAACAGATCACCGTGATTGGGAAACTCCAATAGTGGTGGTTCCGAAAGCGGACAACACAGTGAGATTGTGTGGAGACTACAAAGTGACCATCAACCAGGTAGTAGATGATGAACAGTATCCACTACCAACCTCACAAGATTTATACACTAAACTTGCTGGTTCCAAGATATTCTCTAAGCTAGATCTGTCACATGCATATGCTCAGCTAAATGTTGATCGTAAGAGCCAGCAGTACCTCACGATAAACACACACATGGGGCTGTATTCCTAGCAAGATTGAGCGTAATTATGCACAAATCTAGAGAAAGAAGCTCTTGGTATCATATTTGGGATCAGGAAATTCCATCAGTGTCTGTTAGGTAGGAAATCCTCCCCGGTTACTGATCATAAGCCACTTTTCGCTATTCTTGGTCCTCGGTCAGCGATAATGGAGGGTGCAGCGATGGGCAGTTCTCCTGTCAGTGAAACTGCAGCATTGAGTACCACAGCTTAAAAGAAAAGGCTATCGCTGATGCATTGTCACGTTTGCCTCATGATGAATCAGATGTGGGCACTGAAGGTGCTATCTATGTCACAGAAGCAGTGGACAATGACTTTCCAGTCACAGCAGCTGAAATTGCTGCTGAAACTCAGAAGGACACAGTGCTAAAACAAGTATACAAACAAACTTTGTGTGGATGGTCAGGAATAAAACCATGTACTAATGAACTAAAATCTTATCACAATAGATGACATAAACTGTCATGTGAGCAGGGGTGTATTAAATGCGGTCACATAGTAGTAGTACCCAATAGTTTAAGACAAAGATTACTTAAAGAACTCCATAGTGAACACACAGGTATTGTGGGAATGAAGTCTACAGCCAGAGGTTGCATGTATTGGCCGGGATTGGACAATGACATAGAAGCAACGGCAAGCAAATGTAGCATCTGTCAGAGTTGTAGAAGTAGGCCTTCCCAAACTCCTTTGCAAACATGGTCTTGGCCTACTAAACATTTTCAGAGGATTCATGTGGATTTTTGTGAACACGTTAATAATAATTGTTTTGTAAGATAGCCACTCAAAGTGGATTGAGATGGTACATATGGGTACAAACACATCAACAGAAAGAACAATTAACGCATTGCGGTCTATCTTTGCATGTCATGGATTACCTGAAGAGCTTGTCTCTGACAAAGGCCCCCCAATTTTGTGCTGCACTGTTGCAAACTGCTAACTTACCATCTGGCATCTAACGGAGCAACCGAAAGGCCAGTCAGGATAGTCAAAGGAGCTCTCAAGAAACAACTTTTGAGGGTAATTCAATTTTCAGTATGTCACAACGGCTAGCTAGTTTCTTACTGAAATATCGTACACGCCACAATCTACCACAGGATATACAGCAGCTGAACTTCTCGTGAAAGGAAGTCTCAGAACAGAACTAGAGTTTAGTTCTTCCTAACCTATCTCTCAAGGTTGAACGCAAACAATCTGATCAGAAACGTCATTATGGTGGAAGTAAAAAAGAATGTAAGTTCAATACACATGATCAGGTTTGTGTTCTCAGCCCCCCTTACAAAGCAAACACATGTGAGGTGGGGACAGTAGGTGAAGTGTGTGGTACCAGGAGGTACTTGGTAGAAATTGGAGGACATGTTAGAAGTGTGCACATAAACCGTATGATCACAGCAAGGGATGAACAAGAGCAAAACATAGATAAGAAGCAGATATGTCAGACTTTGATATTATTCCTAGTTCAGATGTAAGATCAGAATCTCCAAAGAAAGTAGAGACAAAGGCAAAATTCCTGAACATGACTCTCCTTTAGAACCACAACCTGACACCCCACCTAAACTCAAGAGATCAGAAAGAGTGCGTAAACCAGTCATCAGATTAAATTTATAAAATCATTCTTGTTTGTCTAATTTACAAGTTATTTTACTCTCTAAGGGGAGAGTAGTGTAGTGTATATAATGGTAACTGTAATTTTAAGATCTGAGTATTAGAATGGTATGATTTGTGTCATGTGATATATTCTATATCTTTTTAGTCTTGTGAATATGTGTGAGAATGCGCAGTGTACTTTTGCAAAAAATAAAGAAGACTTACACTGGCAACAGCATGTACTGCAAACCCGTGCTTGTTTCCATCTACATGCTGTAGCCATAATATCTTACAATCCTCAAATTCCTTTTCTGGGATACCTGTAGATTAGCCTTTTGCAGCTTCATAAAATTCCACTTGCCGAGATTCATCAACCCATCTTTTCAGTCAATAAACACTCCTCTATCAATTGCAATCCCACCAGATCCATCTATAAACACTATAAGAAGCACTGGCCACAGTTCTGATCAATGACATATCCCAAATGCTGCCTTCATTCATAACTTAACTAAAACAGAAGTGTTTTATTTAAGCCTTCTGACCCATCATCCTGAGAATGTATCAATATCCTCACTGGCATCTAATATAAATAGGACCCAGTGATCTACTCTGTCTACAGGATATGTTATTGCTACAAACATTCCAGGAAGTCTGTGGATGTGTGACATCCCCCAGATAGAGCCAAAGCTTCCTTCACATCACCTTTCTGTCTGTACAGTCCAATCCAGCATTTAGGATATGCTCCCTGCATATCTCGTTTAATATATCCCGCAATTCCTGTTATACCTCCTACACATAATGTACAGTCTTGTTTATACCTTGTGAACATATTGTACAGTCCAAGCTGTTTCTCCTGTATGAATTAATCTGTCCCCGTGTATCATCTGCCTCAAACTCACGGTTCCCGTGTGCCTCCTGCATATATTTCACTGTCCCCCTTCACCTCCTGTATATATTTAGTTCCTTACACTTCTGCTAGTAATGGTATATGCAATTTATGTCTACTTTGTGTGCGTATATTTTTACGAGATAATGCGTTATCCCTCTACAATACAAAGTACATGTATACTTTAGGTATGAAAATGTGCAACCACTGTAGAATTCTATTATGTAATGTTCTCTCCCTGCAATACCCTGAACATACTAGAGATACATGGTTTGTAGCTCTCGAACACATTGGACAACTCCTGAGTTTGACTTTAGTACAATGCTCTTGTCTTACCTCCTGTGCTAATTATGTTTTGTTGCCGTGTTACAGCTCCCCTGTGTGTTGCTTGGCCTCCTTTACTTTCTCTGACATCAAACTAAAGCTGCTGTGCAACAGAAAGCTGCCGCCTGAGTCACCTACCTGAATGTCACAGCCACCGGCGCTGGTCAGCCACTGCAGTGCACTCAAGTTCCCGGTGGCGGCGGCGTCGTGGGTGGGGGTCGCTCCGTTTTTGGCCCTTTTGTTCGCTGACAACTTAGCCTGTGTGATGAGAAACTTCAAGCAGTCCAGCCTGCCGGCTCTGGCCGCCAGATGAACCGGGGAGGCCCCCAGGTGATCCTCGATGTTCCCATTCAGCCTGCCGTGGGCGTCCAAGCCCTTCAGCGTCTCCAGGTCCCCGTCCTTGGCGGCCAGCAGGCACGGGTGAGGAACCATCCCTGTGAGAGCCACTCAACCATTTGTCCCGCTGCCGACCGCTGTCCCCAGCTTAGAGCTGCCTTCTGTCAGCACGTTGTCACAGGAAGGCTCAGTTACCGGATCGGGTGTTGCCGTGCAGAGGGGGTTAATAGTACAGCTCAATAGTTAGTCCACAATAACACTAATTACTCTGGAGTGATAGTAGTTCCTGAACCCTTGGCCATGGCTCCGGCACTCCCGGTCCTCACTGGGGAAGGGCGAATTAAGAAACCGCTTACAAAAAAAAAGAATAGGAAGAGTGCTCACTTCTCTGCACCGTCATGGATCACATTACTCCCCATCCCCCTCTACCTTTCTTCCTCAGGTTCACTTCAAGGAGCAGGTCGAAGGAAACTGCTGAGGGTGGTGGTCAGGCAACCTAAATGAGTTGGTGAAGAAACAAGGAATTGCAAAGGCTGGTTTACCAAGGGAAGGCACAAAGTGCTGGAGTAACTCAGCAGGTCAGGCAGAGCATCTTTAGGCTGAAAGGTTTGGAGAGAGTGGATGTGGAGAGGACGTTTCCACTAGCGGGAGAGTCTGAGGCCAGAGGTCATAGCCTCAGAATGAAAGGATGTCCCTGTAGGAAGGAGATGAGGAGGAATTTATTTAGTCAGTGGGTGGTGAATCTGTGGAATTCATTGCCACAGAAGGCTGCAGAGGCCAATGGATATTTCTAAGGCAGAGACAGATAGATTCTTAGTTAGTACGGGTGTCAGGGGTTGTGGGGAGAAGGCAGGAGAATGGGGTTAGGAGGGAGAGATAGATCAGCCATGATTGAATGGCGGAGCAGACTTGATGGGCCGAATGGCCTAATTCTGCTTTTATCACATGACCTTATGATCTTTAGAGATAGTATGCAGAAACAAAGAGTTGCATGGTATTGCAAGTTGCTGTTTAATACACAAAAGTACACAAAGTGCTGGAGTTAACTCAACGTGTCAGGCAGCATCTCTGGAGAACATGGATAGGTGATGTTTCAGGTTGAGACCCTTCTTCAGGGATTCATGTTCTCCAGAGATGATGCCTGACCCGCTGAATTACTCCAGCATCTTGTGTCCCTGAGGTTGGTGACTGATTGTGGTGCCGGTCAGTGGTGGAGTTTTATCCGGATAACCAGAACCGCCAGAGCACGGAGAAATTCCTGCACGCAGACCCATTGGAGACAGAAGTCACTGGAGATGCTGGAATCTTGAGCAAAACACGACAAACAGGGTTAACTCAGTGGGTCAGGCAGCATCTGTGAAGGGAATCTGGACAGGTGACGTTTCTGGTCAGGAACCTTGCTCAAACTAGCCCAACATTGTCGGCTATCCATTTCTTCCATAGATACTGCAAGGTCCGCAGAGTTGCTCCAATTCTTTGTGTTTTGCTCGCAGATCCATTGGAATGGAATTTTGTATCCTCTGTAAACTGTGCCCTGATCGGAGGACCCCCAGGAGTTCTCTGCAGTTCAGGGTCCCTCGGTAATTTGTATGCACTTGAAGCATCAGGTGCTGGGCACTCACTCGCTAAAGGAAGGGTGCTCACTGCCTACGACCTCTGCTGGAAGTCGTCGCTCAGTCAGGAGCACTCGGGAGCATCCAGCTAGAGATGAGAGCGTGCACCCAGCTTCTTTAATGCTGCTGTTCTGGATGTGTTTTCAGAGAAAGTCAACACCAGGAGACACCTTGTTCTTATTGTCCAAGGGTCCAGCGCAGAGCGAGAGACACCAATGGGAAGAGAAACAGTTAACATTTCTCCTTGAAGATTCTTCATCACAATCTGGTATTTGACTAGACTCATTCACTTTTGCTCTTCCCATTATTGCAACCAAATTTGTTGAATGTCTCCCGGTGGCTCAGCTAACCAACCCGACCTCCCGGTGGCTCAGCACTTCAACTCCCCCTCCCATTCCACATCCGACCTCTCGGTCCTGGGCCTCCTCCACGGCCAGAGTGAGCAACACCGCAAGCTGGAGGAACAGCACCTCATTCCGCTTGGGGAGTCTGCATCCTTTGGGCTTGAATATTGAATTTTCTCAATTCTGTTAACCCTTGCTGTCTCCTCCCCTTCCCACCTCTCCCTCAGCCCTCGGGCCCTGGCATTCCCTCTATCTCTATCTCTCCCCCACCCTAGTCGCACTAGCTTCTCATTTTCACACCACAAACAGCTTACAATGGCTTGTTCCCTTTATCACCGATACTTTTTTGCATATCTTTCACTCATTGTTCCTTATCTCTCCACATCACCGTCTATATCTCTCGTTTCTCTGATCCCTGACCAGTCTGAAGAAGGGTCTCGACCCGAAACGTCGCCTATCTCCTTCGCTCCTTAGATGCTGCTGCACCCGCTGAGTTTCTCCAGCTTTTTGTGTACCCTCGATTCTCCAGCATCTGCAGTTCCTTGTTGAATTTATTGTTTTCAATTGAGAGTTAGATTTAGCTCTTGGGGCTAAAAGAATCATGGGATATGGGGAAAAAGCAGGAACGGGATACAGATCAAAGTCGGATGCTTTTTAGGGGTTCACCCTCATGAAGGGTCTCTGCCATTGGCCTCGGTGATTTAGATTAGTGTTGTCGGGGGCTGTGGGGCTTGAGAAGTATATTGATGATCTCCCTTTTAAAGCAAGCATTGAGCTCATCCAGGGGTGATGCATCACTCACGTGAGCTAATATTTGGTTTCACCTTTTAAGAAGTGATGGCGTGCAAGCTTTGCTCCTGCTGCCGAATATTTATCTGATCCTCCAGTTTCTGCCCAAACTATTTTCACTTTCCCAATGGTATTGTTGAGTTTGCATTTGGATTTATTGTATGGCCATATATGGCCAGACTTAAATGCCCAAGCTCTGATCCTCAGTAGAATACTGGTGTCCTCGTTCATCCAAGGCTTCTGTTTAGGGATCACTCAGATTGTCTTGGTTGGAACACATTCCTCCACACATTTCCTTTTTTGAAGTTAATAACAACCATGGTCTCCCCGTTGGATTGCAACCTTGTCGTGGTTGGGGAGCTTGTGTGTCTCAGTGACCCCTAGAGCTATGCCAGCGGGAGATTCATCTCCTGTTAGGGTCTCCCATGCTGGACAGGTCGAAGGGTAGAGGCGAGACGACGAGCGATCGACTGGTCCTCCAGGTTGGAGGTTAAGCACAGGGCTAACAACCCTGTTTCGTAAAACAAATATGTTACAGAAACAGCACCTGAAGGAATCAACACCACTGGGCGTGATGGACTTCCAGGGCTGAAAACAATGGACCTGACCTGGGTTGGTGTCCAGAAGCTAGCCCAGAACAGACAGGAGTGGAGGACCTTCATTGCTGCCCTAAATGTCAGGAGGCATAATACGCAGTAAGTAAGTAAGTAACAACCATGATGTATTAGTTCAGGTCTGTTGTTGAGTCCTTGAACATCGCCCAGGTGTCACCAACCCTCCTGATGTCAAGCAGGTGCAATGTTGTTCCTCTGCCTCCCCTGACCAGCTCCAAGCAATCTTCTCCACTGAAGTTGTGCTCTTTAGTTGCTGCATAAACACAGCATGAGCACAGCCAGCTGGTCCGATTTTCCAAAGTGGGGGAAAGGGACGGAGTGGTGTGCTTTATTGGTGGTGACGTTGCAGAGGTTGAGAGTATTTGGTCCTCTGGTGCTGCTGAAAATGTGCTGGCGGTAGTTTGTAAGTAACTTTTTTAACCTAGACTTTAAGTCACTGCCTATGAGTGGGATATGTTGTCCCATGTTTGTTTACCATGGCTAGCTTTCAGAACTAGCCAAATGTCTGCCTGTGGTAGGATGTAGACTGGAATCATGATGATGGAGGTGAATTCTCTTGGGAAGTAGAAGGGATGGCACTTCATTCCTAGATGTCCTAGGTGTGGAGAGCAGGAGTTGGGCAAGACCGCTATGTCTGAGCACCACGAACAGTTGACCATGACACAGAGGCCACTGTGTCTCCCTTTTCCTGAAGAGGCCATCCGGTTTAGACAATGGATCAAGAAATCTTTGGATTGGAGGATTGAGTCTGGCATCCTGGGATGAGCCCTGTCTCTGTGAAACAAGGGTACACAGCATTCCTTCATGTCCATTTGGTAAAGCAGTCTTGTCTTTAAGCCCTCAAGTCTCCTATTCTTGGGACAGTGTGTTGGCCAAAAGGATGCTTGTGGAGGGGGTGTTCGCAGTCCCTGGGGCTTCATTCTTACTTGCAAGCTGCCCTAGTGACCGCTTTTCTGGGTTCAGTGGAAATCCCCCCAATGTCTCCTGGTACTGTATTCGCAGTTTGTGTAGGTCACGGAGTCGAGAATCCACTGCCGTCAGAAATTTTGTTGCCATTGGGAGATCGTAATATCGCTCATTTAAATTGTCTCACAGCCTGTCTATTTCAGTGCTGAGTGGTGCTGTTTCTCTTAATATGTCATTAAAAGCACTATATCTAATCTTGACCTGATCTGATGTTGGCAAAATGTCATCACACTCTGGTGCCATTTAAAAAAAAATCCACTAACAATGTTCTAACCAGAACAATGTCAGCCTGCAGAATAAATTTGCATCTTCATTGTTCGGTGTCCTGGGATTTAGACAATTTCAGATATTTATACACAACAGCGACTGATAAGCTGCTGTCACTTTATTCACATTGATGCCAAATGCATTGTGCAAAGCCAAGAAACAGGGCATTAATCTCCCTGCTAGATCGTGCAAAGGAGTTATTATTTTTACAGGGCAGAGCGGATTATGCTATGGATTCAGCATAGGGAGACTTTGCAGTTGACTTCAACATTCCCACTTGTGGGCTTTCTGGTGATTGTGGCACTCCCAGCACCAAAATATCCACAATAAATATGTTCACTTTTAATTAACGCAATTAAGCTAAACACTTTAGCACAGTAGCTATTTGTCCCACCCCAAACACACATTTTCTATTTATAGAGATAACAAGAAACTAATCTCAGAAATTTGTGAACCAGCTGAAATAGGTGCTGGAGATTTGTTTGCCTGATACATTTATTTTCAAATGTGTGACACTTGATGAAATGATATCTCCTTATCTATCAAAGAAATCAAGGGATGACAGAAGGTAAAGTACCTTTCATGGATCAGTGGTACACTGAACTGAGGAGCAGTCCGGAGAGTCTACTCAACCTACTCTTGCATAGGTGCTTATAACTTTCAGTATATCACATTAACATAGAAACATAGAAAATAGGTGCAGGAGTAGGCCATTCGGCCCTTCGAGCCTGCACCGCCATTCAATATGATCATGGCTGATCACCCAATTCAGTATCCTGTATCTGCCTTCTCTCCATGCCCTCTGATCCCTTTAGCCACAAGGGCCACATCTAACTCCCTCTTAAATATAGGCAATTAACTGGCCTCAACTACCTTTTGTGGCAGAGAAATCCACAGATTCACCACTCTCTGTGTGAAAAATGATTTTCTCATCTCGGTCCTAAAAGACTTCCCCCTTATCCTTAAACTGTGACTCCTTGTTCTGGACTTCCCCAACATCAGGAACAATCTTCCTGCATCTAGCCTGTCCAACCACTTAAGAATTTTGTAAGCCTCTATAAGATCCCCCCTCAATCTCCTAAATTCTAGCGTGTACAAGCCAAGTCTATCCAGTCTTTCTTCATATGAAAGTCCTGCCATCCCAGGAATCAGTCTGGTGAACATTCTCTGTATTCCCTCTATGGCAATAATGTCTTTCCTCAGATTAGGAGACCAAATACTCCAGGTGTGGCCTTACCAAGACCCTGTACAACTGCAGTAGAACCTCCCTGCTCTTATACTCAAATCCTTTTGCTATGAATGCTAACATACCATTCGCTTTTTTCACTGCCTGCTGCACCTGCATGCCTACTTTCAATGACTGGTGTACCATGACACCCAGGTCTCGTTGCATCTCCCCTTTTCCTAATCGGCCACCATTCAGATAATAGTCTACTTTCCTGTTTTTGCCACCAAAGGGGATAACCTCACATTTATCCACATTATACTGCATCTGCCATGCATTTTCCCACTCACCCAACCTATCCAAGTCACCTTGCAGCCTCCTAGCATCCTCCTCACAGCTAACACTGCCTCCCAGCTTCGTGTCATCCACAAACTTGGAGATGTTGCATTCAATTCCCTCATCCAGATCATTAATATATATTGTAAATAGCCTTGTGGTACCCCACTAGTCACTGCCTGCCATTCTGAAAAGGACCCGTTTACTCCGACTCTTTGCTTCCTGTCTGCCAGCCTGTTCTCTATCCACATCAATACTGAACCCCCAATACCGTGTGCTTTAAGTTTGTATACTAATCTCTTATGTGGGACCTTGTCAAAAGCCTTCTGAAAGTCCAGATATAACACATCCACTGGTTCTCCCTTATCCACTCTACTAGTTACATCCTCAAAAAATTCTATAAGATTCATCAGACATGATTTACCTTTCATAAATCCATGCTGACTTTGTCCAATGATTTCACCACTTTCCAAATGTGCTGCTATCCCATCTTTAATAACTGACTCTAGCATTTTCCCCACTACCGATGTTAGACTAAAATGATCATTAGGTGGAGAACATGCTCCAGATAAATGGTGCAAAGTGGGGATAGATCCTTGATGTAGATGTCACCAACAATGTGTCCTGGTCTAACTACATTGACACTCTGGCATAAAGCATACCAATATCTCAAATTCCTCAGAAGACAAAGGACATTTGGCATGTCTGCAATAACTCTTACCAATTTCTACAGGTGCATCATGAAAAACATCCTATATGGATGTATCACGGCTTGTTATGACAACTGTAGTCCAGTCCATCATGCAAACCAGTCATCCCTGTATCAACTCTATCCATACTCTAAGCTACCTTGGAAAACGTGCTAACAATATCAATGATGACTCACATCCAGGTCATTCTCTCTTCTCCCCTCACCCATCGGATAGAAGATACAAAAGTTTGAAAGTATGTACCATCAGTTTCTTCCCTGCAGTTATTACTCTTAAACAAACCTCACATGTGCTTAGGGCAAATTCCAAATCTTCCGATCGTCCTCATTGCAGCCTTGCACTTTTTTCTTTCTGCACTTTCTTTTGCTTTCTTACATTACATTTTGCACGGTTTATTTTCTCTTTTGTACTACCTCATGTACTCATGTGTGGTATGATTTGCCTGGATAGCATGGAAAACAAGTTTTGTCACTTTATTTTGGTACTTGACAATAATACACTAACACCAAGACCAATAAACAGTCCTCTTGTGCCTCAAGCATTGATTTTGGTATGTTTTATTTGATACATAATATTACATAATAAAAAATGTTAGGAAAATTCCCAATAGTACGCCAGAAGTTAGATAAAGGAACTTGCTGCCCATATAAATTGACATAAACTTCAATTTGTAATTTCTGGGTCACTCCAGCCATATATGATGGCTTCTGAAAAGAATAAAAATGATTAAAAAAATGACAAGTATGCTTCTAATGTAATAAAATATTTCAATGTATATATAGGGCTCAATCTAGCTATTTACTGTTACTGTCTGAAACCTCAAATTGTTGATGGGCCATGAAGCCTTGTGATGTTAATACTGCAAGAAATGAGATTGATGTTCCATCTAAACATTACTTATTTTAAGAGTGGCCCACTTAAGATGCTTTGAAGTTGACCTTTCCCAAATTCAGCCAATACATTCTAAACTGGAACAGTGTCTCCTCATTCTTACAACTCTTTGCACATGATTCTAAGGATCATACGGATTCATATTGATAGCTTATCTACATGTACTGGTTACAATAGTCATTCCATTCTAGCCTCACAGTATATAACTTGACTTAATGACAGTTCTTGTCCATGTACAATGGAGTAGTTACTATTACACATAAACCGTCTTGCTTAAGGGATACGAGATGGCTTCTGTGTAACAATAACTACTCCTGTAGACATACAGTAACTGCAGAGAAGACGAGTGATTCAAACCTGTCTTGTAATATATATCTCGTGCCTCACTGCCAGATCCTGTACATTTACATACAAGTTAATTTTGAATAATCAAGAAGAACTACGGATACTGGAAATCTGAAATAAATATGCTGGGAACAGAAGATCGGCTGCACACAACAACAGAGGAATAGATTTTGTACTTCAGATCAAAGATCCTTCATCAGAACTGGGAAAGGAAAAAAAACAGATTAGATTTTAAGTTGCGGAGAAGACGTGGGAACAATGGATAGAGCCAAGGGAATATTTGTGATAGGGTGAGACCAGGTAAAATAGATTGTTGTTGCTAATAGCAGGATTGTGAAACATGTCCTGCAGATTAGGCTGTATTAATGGAGAGGGGAAAAAACTGAATCAATAGCACGGATTGATGACAGGAAATGGCCAGTCCTGATACAGGCAGAGAAAGATGAGTTGTTCTTCAAGTTGTGTTGGGCATTGTTGTAACAGTGCATGATAGACACTTAGAACATGGAAAAAGGGCCTTCGGCCCAACTTGTCTATGCAGAGAAAGATGCCCCACATTAGTAGGCATTGACGAGTTGGGTTGAGGAACTATTTCCCCTTTGCCCGCGTTTGGCCCATATCCCTTTAAACCTTTGAGATCCAAGTACCTGTCCCAAGTGTCTTTTACATACTCTGATACATCAGAGTGCGAATATGATGGAGGATAGAAAAAACAGAGAAACGTAAATCAGTGTCACTCAAGGGGATAGGAGGCAGGTGTTCTGCAAAGATGACCCAGGCTGTCTAGTTTCTATCATGCAGAGCAGACTACACTGTCATCACCAAATGCAGTGATCCAGATTTCGAGAAATGCAATTGAATCACTGCTTCATCTGGAAAGATTGTTTATGTTCCTTAATAATAGGAAGGGAAAAGGTGAAAGGACAGATACTGCATCCCCTACAGTAGTATGGGAATGTGTCTTCAGATGAGAAAGTGGTGGGGATGGAAAAGCTGACTGAGAAGTCGCAACAGGGAACTGTCCTTTTTAAATGCTGATGGCGGTGTCATAAGGAAGCGGGGAAAATAGTGAAGGATGATCCATTTTGGGTGAAAGGGAATGAGGCAAATTGTATGAAATAGATGGGATTCGGTTCATTGCACTGTACACTACAGCAGATGGTAAGCCACGGAGAAAGACTTTCCTGACATAACCCTGTTTGGAAAATACATATATGTTTCCTCGATTATTCATCATTGCTTTGTTTATAAGATATTCTGAGTGATTCTGTAAGATGAGCCTTGAGATGCAAATTGTTTTATGTAAAATTTCACACATTCAAGCCAAGCAATTATACAATGAGGTGACACTATGCTTATTCTAGTTTGCTTAACTGCATAGTTTAGACATAAGCATGGACATTTTCAAGCCCAAACTATACAGCAAAGTGTATAATTTGGACTTTGCAAAAAGTAGATTGGCAACAGTTGTACTTCCTCCGCTTTTTTAGCCTTTTCTTCATATCCATTAAGCATCCTTTTAAGAGATTGCATGAACCCGTCTATTGCAGATGTGTCCAAAGGGTTGTGCTGTATTCTACTTCAGATGTGGGTATGGGATGTAGTGCAATCTATAGTAGGTATGATTGTGGGGTATTGGTCCAGACTGCTGTAGTGTGCAGAAAGGCTGTGTTTTTCATCTTATCTGCAGACGTGTGGCCCCTTCTGTAATGAGTTAAGCTGCACCACCTCCTTGAGTCACGATGAACATTATTCTTGGATGACGAAGAGCATCGTTCATGGCTATGATGCGCATCCTTCATCGGTCACCAGTTTGGTGGTTTTTGACCAGATGAGCTGCATGGCCCCAATTCTGTCAACATCTTGGACATGGTAAACCTGGAACTAGAGACAGTGGGGGATAATTAACATTTGGGCTCTTCGTGCTTCACCCTGTGAAAATGACAGCAAATATAAAGGAGATTTTGTGGCAAAACGTAAATGTGCCAGAAGGGCTAGTCTTTCTGTACCAGGCCTCTGCTTTACCTGCCCGAGAATGCAAGGTGGAATAGCACAAATGGAAGCGATGGCAGCCTCGCCAACAGTCTGTCTGTCTTAATCTTTTATGTTATTTTTAGTGTGTTTTAAAAGTATGTGTTAATGTTCTCTGGCTTGGTTTATGTGGGGGGTGGGGGAAGGGGTCGGGGGAAACTTCTTTCAATCTCTTACCTTGCCGGAGATGCAATTGTTTTCTGGATTGTATCTCTGATCGCTCTGCGGCCTAACATCATGGAGCTGGCGGATTGCTCGAGAGTGACCTTGAGCCCCACTGTGGGTCCGTGGACTTACCATCGGAGCCTACGATCCCTTGGGATCGACGCTCCAACCACGGCCTGTGGATTTCAACATCGAAGAGCTCGCAGTCTCAGGTAGAGATTGATGTCGGGAAGCTCCAAGTCGCACAAGGTTTGACCAGCCCCGACCCGGGGTCCGATCGCCCGGTGTGGGGGAGCTGAGATCCCCCCGTTGCGGGAGCTTGATCGCCCCGACAAGGAGGGCCCGACCGCGGCTGCGGGAGACAAGATAGCCCCAACAACGGAAGGTTCGAGTGCCCCGACCGTGGGAGAACGAAGGAAAGAAGATTGAACTTTTTTTTGCCTTGCATCACAGTGAAGAAATGTGGGGGACACGCTGTGGTGGATGTTGTGAGTAAATTTAATTCTGTACTAAGCCATGCTGTCTCTGGTCGGCAAGATCTTTGATAATATATGCATATTGATTAATTAATCAGGCTCCTATATTCGTTCCTCAGTTTTTCTTACAAGCTTACCTTGTTCAGAATAACATCAAAATAAGCCGTGTTCCAGTAAAGACCCTCGGTGTCCTGGATTTGCAGCAACATCTTTACGTAACTGTCAATGTGTCGGTGCTGTGCAGGCAGGAGGTGGGTCAAATGTATCTGGAGGCATTTCTCAGGGAAGCCAGCAAAATCTTCTACCTTCTTGTAGACAGTTTGAAAATCAAACGGTGGCTGAAAATCTTCATGGAAAATGTTGATCTCAGGCATGAAGTAGTTGGGGAGATCCCTGAGGACAAGGCATCGTAGCAACACCACCAACATCCGATAAACAGCCGACTCCATGTCAACCCAGTCTTCGGAAGATGGAAAAAACTTCATGGCCCAAAGTAACACCATCTGGTAAAATAAAACATATGGATGGTAACCAGAAATTCATTCAATCAGAGTTGCTAAGTCATTGGTAAGCATGGGGTTCCCGATAGGCTTGATGTTCTTTACTCAAAGAAGCTTTAATTTGTGGCTGCAGGATATGCCTCAGTTTCTTATTTAAAGTAAAGTAAAGTAAAGTAAAGTAAAGCAAAGTATCCTTTATTGTCATTCAGACCTTTTGGTTTGAATGAAATTTCGTTACCTGCAGTCATAACATATAATAAAAAATAAAACACACAATAAACACATATTTAACATCCACCACAGTGAGTTCACCAGGCACCTCCTCACTGTGGTGGAAGGCAAAAGTCTTAAAGTCTTTGTCTTCTTCCCTCCTTGTTCTCCCTCTGCGCTGAGGCAATCCAGGCCTCCGATGTTATCGTCCACTAGGCCCGCAGCCAAGCCTCTGAAACCGGGCTGCCGCCACCACCGTCGCCGGAACGCTGGAACACCGCCACAGCTCTGAAGCAGGGTTCACCGCTGGAACGCTGGAACCCCGCAGCTCTGAAGCCGGGTCGCTGCTGGAGCACCGCAGCTCTGAAGCCGGGTCGTCGCTGGAGCACCGCAGTTCTGAAGCCGGGTCGCCGCTGGAGCACCGCAGCTCTGAAGCCGGGTCGCCGCTGGAGCACCGCAGCTCTGAAGCCGGGTCGCCGCTGGAGCACCGCAGCTCTGAAGCCGGGTCGCCGCTGAAGAACGCAGCTCTGAACGCCGCTGGAGCGCCGCAGCTCTGAAGCCGGGTCGCCGCTGGAGCACCGCAGCTCTGAAGCCGGGCCGCCGCCGCCACTGGAAGCTGGAAGACCGCCATAGCTCCGAGGCCGCCAGCTCCGCCATTAGGCCTCAGCCCAGACGGAGACGGTGACGGGGAACACGACGGTCGACGAAGGGAGAGGGTTTTCTCCCACCCCCACACATACAACAAGCAAAATTATCACTAAAAAGAAGAAGTCGCAGGCAACCCCCCTTCTTGTAGAAGGAGAGAGCAGTAAAATCCTCTCATTGTCAGTGCCAGCAAGCTCAACAATACTTCTCAAAGCCTTTCTCATCAACGGCCTTATGCTCAGGATTGCAATTTTATATACCCCACACATACACGCCTAAAGGTAATATGCACCAATAGGCAATGGACAAGAATGATTGGCCACAAAAACGCAACACAGGGGATGTGAGGAGGGGGTGAGGAGGGAAGAAAGAGGTCAAAAATAAAAAATTGTAAAATTCAAGTAATCTACCCAAGCGAATATGACTCCAGCAAGTGCCTGTAAACTAGCAGCTGCAGTTCTTTGCCAGACTTTCTTATATAATTGGCAGTAGAACCAACATGGTGCCACGTGGTGGTCCTTGACAGCCCTTGTACCTCCTAGAACTGTTTGGAAGGTCATTCAAGCATTTTTGACAGTTGGCAGTATGTCTTTGTGACATGAATCCTCTGAATGTCATAAATCTACCTCTTGAAATCTTACCTTGAGTGAACACATTAACATTTTATCATGTTTTAGAGCTCTGCTCAGGGTGTTGAATCAGGATTCCACTCTTGCCCCTTTGGGCTGCTCTTCGAAGGTTGGGATGGGATGCACATACTGTTACCAATTGAGCAGCTCACGGAGGCAGGCTTACCTACTCCTTCATGGTTAGAAACCTGCTGGTCTATCCAACTATGCAGGAAATAGCAGACTGCACTCCAATGCAAATCATTATGTGAGTTACGAGATGGTACCAAGGATTTGAAATGTGAAATGCAACAATACAAGCAGGAAAGAAGTGCACACAAGCCCATTAGTTCTGCAGTTTGTTCAATCATTTTTTGAAATGCAGAAAACACGTCCAGATCTCCAACCAATTATCATGTAATGTGTCCAATCACAGTTGTCAAATAATTTTACATGACAAAAACACATTATACTTTTGGGATTACAGATGCCACTGTATTTGATCTATGATTTAGGTATTGGAGATAATCATGCATTTTCTTTCAAATAACTCATATTTGGAGAGCACAGTGGCACAGCAGTAGTTGCAGCCTTACAGAGGCAGTGCTCTGGGTTTGATCCTGATAACGGGTGCTGGCTGTACGTTCTCCCTGTGACCGCGTGTGTTTTGCTCCGGGCGCTCCAGTTTTCTCCCACACTCCAAAGGCGTACAGGTTTGTAGGTCAATTGGTTTTGATAAAAATTATAAATTGTCCCTATAGTGTTCGAATAGTGTTAGTGTACAGAGTGACCGATGGTCAGCATGGACTCGGTGGACCGAAGGACATGTTTCCGCATTGTATCTCTAAAGTCTAAAGTAAAGTCTACATAATCAATATGCACCATCAAAGTGAAGAAGAGCACTCACCTTAAAATGTTTAAATTTGAGTCCTCTCTTGTTTTGCTCTGGGAGCCAGTGGTCAGAGTTAATTCTGTCCAGAAGGCACAGGCTGTCAAGCCGATGGCCTCCATCAGCATCTGCTTTCTCAAGCAACTTTTTCATTGGTCGCTCAAAACTAAATCTGAAACACACAGTGTCATGGGTCACCTTTGTGGAAACAGTGTCGTTCTTCCAAGGTAGCAGAGATGGCTTTAAAGGCAATTGGCCCTGTGCAGGCACACATACGCTGCACTCAACAGTTACTCAGCATGGTTGTGGATACTTAGTACTGTTATTGATAATGGCAATGCACATCAACACTACTATTATGAAATGTGATATTGGAAGTGACCACAATTGTTATATACAGTAGATTTCAACTTCATTGTTACTGTTATTCACTAAGAAGTTGAATATCACCACTATTGCATAGAGTGGCATTGGATGTAACCCCCACCATTATTTGATGTGGAATTGGATATGAACATGAATCACTTTATGGATTCACAAGAGATGCTGGAACCTTGAGCACAAAACAAAGTGCTAGAGGAACTCAGCAGGCCAGGCAGCATATGTAGAGGGAATGGACATATGATGTTTCAAGTCGAGTTCCTTCTGCAGACTGATTCAGACCGATTTGGGTCTGAAGAAGGATCCTAACCCGAAAAGCCGTCTGTCTATTCCCTACATAGACGTTGCTGGACCTGCTGATTCCTCCAGCAGGGTTGGTTTCTGCTCAAGGTCACTTTATGGTATTGGCTAGCAAGGTATACTCTATGGTATTGGCAACTTTTCAGCATTGTAGTTTAGGGTATCAACACTACAGATAATGACTACAATATTGTATGTTAATACTACATTTAGGCTTTATATTTTAACCAAGTTTAAGAAACATTTGAAGAGAATGTAAATCCCCAAGGTGTAGGCAGCTAGAGACCTTGTGCTGGTAAATGGGATTAGTGTAGGCAGGTACTTGGTGGTCAGCATGGACATGATGGGCTGAAAGCTTTTTCCTGTACTGTACAAGTCCACTTTTATTCACTGTGGTATTGGACATCAATACTACTATTACTCACTGTGATATCCAATATTAGTACTTGCAATACACTGTAGAATGATATATCAATGTTACTGCCATTCCTCATCATATTAAACCAAGATTATCATTCATTGTGGTTGGGATATCAACACCATTGTTCGGAGTCATGATATATCCAGTGTAACTGTGGAATGGGAAATCATTACTACTACTGTAGACTATGATTCCTAATTATTGAGTTGGACATCAATCATACTGATCCTCGCTGTGGATGCAGTCAATAACATTGCTGTCATTATAATTTTGGGCACCAATACTAGAATTGTGCAGTAAAGCAACTGTTACATACACACTGTGATACTAGCCAGCAAATCTCTTGCTATTCATTGTGATATTGGACAGCAACATCACCGTTATTCACCTAAGTAATGGACATCAAACTGTTTGCCTTAATGATAGATTCCACCTGCCACCATGGTTTATTAGACTAATCAAGATGACCACCAGGACATTTTTGAGTATCTTCTATTTAGTTCTCAATCACTTCCAAAACAAAACATACTAAGGGGTGCAATCTGATGCTCACAGGTGGAAATAACCAAGGAGTGCAGAAGGAGAACCTTTTAAAGTGCAACCTCCTACCTGTGAAGTTAAAACATAATGTCAAAGGCCTGAGGTGGTTGATGTGTTTGATTTATGTTCTCTTATCTTTGGCACCTCACTTCAAATCCAAATAACACAGGAGAATGCTGAATTGGTGGGCACAAAATGCAGGAGTAACTCAACGGGTCAGGCAGCATCTCTGCAGAAAAAAGAATAGGTGCTATTTCGGGTCGGAACCCTTCTCCAAAGATGCTGCCTGACCAGCTGAGTTACTCAAGCATTTTGTGTCAATCTTCAGTATAAACCAGCATTTGCACATCTGGCTGAATTGGTGGGATTGAATACAAGGGCAAATCTATTTTCATAATTCTATTTGCCAAGAACTAACATAATTTCATCAAATGGTCACGCTTACCTCCAGTGATGATACGTTCCATTGCAGATGTCAGTGTTTGAGAGTGCCACCTGATTAATTGGCTCAGGAAAGATCTTCTCATCCTCACTTACAAACTCTGAAAAGTTATTGGTTCTCCGAAGTACTGGAATGATATTAACTCGTAAGGGCTTCATCAAATTTCTAAGAACCAGTGTTATCCTGGGACCATCAAAATTTAACAAAGAAGCATTCACATCTCCTGTAAAGGCAAGGGGTATATTGAGATGAGATGCAATACTAAACCAAAGTATTGGAAAAACTTGTTACGTCTGAATGAATTTGAGCCACTATAACAAAGACCCAAGATATCAAATTAAACTAAACAAAAGTAATGCAGTCTCCATGAGCCCTTCAGGAGAGTTCCTGAACTCCACAAAATATGTTCCCAATTGCCGGTAGGAATCAAAATTAATGTGGGGTGTGACTGACAAATCTCTTACAACAACAATAATAATACAATTTGTAGTCATATAACAATAACTATAACAACAATAATATTTCTCTATATAATAACATACAATAATATTACAGAGTTGACTACGTTAAGTTGAAAGGTACACATTCTATTATTGTAGAAATAAGATAATGCAGATGCTGGTTTACCAAGGAAAGACACAAAATGCTGGGGTAACTCGCTGGGTCAGGCAGCATCCATGGAGAAAGTCTGAAGGGACCCGACCCAAAACCACATTCATGTTTTCCAGGGATGCTGCCTGACTCGCTGATTTACTCCAGAATTATTTTTGTATCTTCCATTGTATTATCATATATAGTAATATTATAAACCTTACAAAATAAATCCAATACAATGAACTCAGATTACTCCACTATAAGAGTTCCTATTATCTGAATATAAGAACTGAAGTTTGTCATATTTAAGCATTAAATTATAAGGAAAGTTTTAACAAATGGATCCATTTGTGACAAATAGATATTTACTTAAGCAACAGTAACATAATTCAAAAAAAAAAATTGGAACATTTACCAGATCAGGCCATATCCATGGAAAGAGACACAACATTAATATTTCAGGTGAAAGATCCTTTGCCGATTAACTCTGTTTCTCTCGGGTAATGCTTCTAATACTGTGATATGTGGCAAACGTCAGCAGCTACAAAGGGAATCATTCTGAACGTTGGAAGTTGGGTCTGTGACAGTGATACCAATGTAGAGACCAGTGTCCAGGTGTATGTAATTGGTCATCTCACAGGATGTCTCAGTGATCACAAGCTTGCAAACTCATTGCTCATCAGGGAGGCTGAGGCGGTGGAAGATTGCAACCTTCACGTGGTCCGCCCTGTTTCGACTAATGCAATCAACTCGACGTGCACAAACAGCAGATCAAATAGAACAAGTTATCCTACAACTTTAGGCTGTGCTCGCCACACCAAAGAAGAAGAAGGGAGGTTGAGGTACAACCTTGGATTGCACAACCTTCCTGTGTATTGGTTCTCTGCCTGTGTGCATTTTGGTGTTTCCTTCTCAGAGGTGCCATCTAGCCTGAAGATTCTATTCAAAAAGTGCTGTCAGCAGTATATCCATTGTGATACCCATATGTTCAGGTTTCAAATTCTTCTAAAAGCACAAGATATTAGTAAACACCCTTTAAACAGAGAGGTGCGTAAACAGTGCAAAGGAGCTTTGGAGCTGCCTCCGAAGTGTCCAGTTATAGTCATAAAGCAGTACCACACGGAAACAGGTCCTTCGGTTCAATTTGTCCATGCCAACCAAATTGGCATTCTTCAGATATTGGCATTGGCAGTCCCATTAGCCTGCATTGGGCCTATATCTCTTTAAACTCCTATTCATAAATCTGTCCAAATTTATTTTGAAAATCATAATTGTATCCACTCCTATAGCTTCCTCTGGCAGCTCATTTCAGACACAAACCATCCTCTGAGTGAAAAAGTTGCCACTGAGGTCTCTCTTAAATGTCTCCCCTTAAGCCTATGCTTTCAGCAGAATGTCATGAGTTGTGTTTTGTTTTTGGTAGCAGCCAAAGAGACATAATTTTCTGTAGCTAAGAGCTTATGTTTATGCAGATAATGTATTGAGTTCACATCTGGCATAGAGCATGGATCCCGGCCAGAAATACCCAGTACAACTTTGTGTTTAACATGTTTTCTCCTGGAATGATCAATAATGTTATTTACTAATGCCATTTTGGGTCTGAAATGCCCAAAATGCCCTCTGTTAATTCCATTCACAAATGCTGCCTGACCCACTGACTTCTTCCAGCGCTTTGTGTTTTGCTCAAGATTCCATCATCTGCAATTTCATGTGTCTCCAGTAATGCTATTTACTCCGAATTAAGTTGATTTTGAACAGTGCAATACAATCTATTTTCCAGTCACCTCTCAGCAGAATGAACTTTGCTGATGTAATCAAGGCAGGATATTTAAAGTGGAAGTGTTTGTTTCAAGTGAAAGGAAAACATTTAAATCAGAAAGCAGCTTGAAAAGTGAGTTAATTTGACTTTTTCTTCTTTCATTGTTGTCCTGGATGTGGAGGATATGTCCTTTGGGACACACAATAAAACTTTTAGAAGGGTGAGGGGGAATCTTATAGAAACATATACAATTATAAAAGGACTGGACAAGCTGGATGCAGGAAAAATGTTCCCAATGTTGGGTGAGTCCAGAACCAGGGGCCACAGTCTTAGAATAAAGG
The DNA here is from genome assembly GCA_035221665.1 of Okamejei kenojei. Classification (NCBI taxonomy): domain Eukaryota; kingdom Metazoa; phylum Chordata; class Chondrichthyes; order Rajiformes; family Rajidae; genus Okamejei; species Okamejei kenojei. Next base: position 28,071,704 of record CM069144.1, on the reverse strand, counting down.
GGAGGTCATTTAAGACTGGGCTGAGAAAATACTTTTTTACCCAGAGAGTTGTGAATTTATGGAATTCCCTGCCACAGAGGGCAGTGGAGGACAAATCACTGGATTTATTTAAGAGAGAGTTGGATAGAGCTCTAGGGGCGAGTGGAGTCAAGGGATATGGGGAGAAGGCAGGCACGGGTTATTGATAGCGGACGATCAGCCACGATCACAATGAATGGCGGTGCTGGCTCGAAGGGCCGAATGGCCTCCTCCTGCACCTATTTTTAATGTTTCTATGTTTCAGACTCATTTGTGACTTTTCATCAGAAGGTATGTACAAAGATATGGTAGACACAATATGCTGCAGTAACTCAGTGGGACAGGCTGCAGAGAAGGAATGGGTGACGTTTTGGGTCACGACCCTTCTTCAGATATTGTGGCTTCAAAACCTTCTAAGTGAATACTGGCCCTTAAGAATCATAGTCATAGTGTTGAATAGCATGGAAATACTGGAATTGTACATGTCTCTACAGCTTTATCTGGCAGCTCGTTCCCTATAATCACTGAGTGAAAAAGTTGCACCTCATGTCCCTTTTAAATTTCCCAACATTAATCTTAAACCTAGTTTCGGTCGCCCAACACTGGGAAAATTATGTGATCATCCACCTTATCCACGCCCCTCTTAATTTTACATACCTCCATAAGGCCATCCTTCAGCTTCCTATGCTCCAGTGAAAACAAACCCAGCATATTCAGCCACTCCCTATAACTCATGCCCTCCAGTCCCGGTATTGCCCTCATGAATCTTCTCTGCACCCTTTCCAGTTTAATGATATCCTTAATGAAAGACTTCAGAAACACATAATAACCCCTTAAAAATTCAGGCATAGATTAGCATTGGCTAACAAAGTGTGCTGCAAGTTGAGAGAAGAAATCAGAGGGCAATATGCACTGAATTGAAGTTTGCCTCGAGCAGCTCTACACAATTCTTATGCCTGTCAACACAAAATCTAAGGCTGCAAACAAATGATATTCCTGATCGCCACCCTCGTGTGTATTGTTGATGTTATTTTAGGATCCGGGTCTGATTCACTGTTCTACTTTTAATTGTGGTGTGACAAGGGGTACATTTGGTACTTGTGAATGAATTACCTTTACACTGACTCACTCCTAAGCCAACACCCGGAATAGTGCAGAATTCTTGTGCTTCGCCCTGTATGAAATTCAGAACAGCTGACTGAGAAGAAAAGAATTTCATTTTGTGCAATTTGTTAGAATGAAAGAGGGCAGAGTATCTCGTAAGCAGGGTGTAAATCAACTGCCCATCCTTCATTAAAAAAAAAATAACATCCAGAAAATGGGATGGTTGGTTGAAGTCATCAGTTTGGAATTAAATGATGAAGTGGAGTGTTCCAGAAGTGCTAAGCAGGTCTGCCAATAATTGTGAGAAAGGAAAGAGATAAGAGTTGAGAACTGGAAGATGCTGGGGATTGAAATAATGTAACTAATGCAGAAAAATGGCAAGGACAAATATGAAAGATCTGAAATAGAGAACATGAGGAGTTAAATAATAAAAAATAGTGGTGATCCTTCACATAAAGATGATAAAGGGATGACCACGGAAACAAAGCATGCATTCTAAGAAGCCATTACAATATATCCACAAAAAAGAGAGTGCCAGTTAAAATTTAAAGTTTTAACACCAGAAATTTGGAAAGTGCGTAGAAGTGTTTTTACTCAGAATGCGTGACTTAGTTTTGCAAGGTGAATCCTGAGCTGATCTTGAATTGGTTAAAAGAAATTAGACTTTGGCTCATAAATGAGTTTTAAATGAGTTGAGCACTAAGTGTCAGGTTAAATCTCAAGGATTAGAATGCTAAACAAAGCAAGTCTGGTAGCTGCCAGTGTTGTGAAAACATGTCTCAGCAGTTAAACCAGTTTTCTGGTGGTTCAGCAGAAGTTACTGGCAACAGCGAGGAGAAGTGAAACAGATCAGTGGAAGAGGTATTTGCTGCAAAATAACTATAAATTGGAAGTGTAAATTCACAGAACTTAAAACTTCTACTGAAAAAGGGTGGCACAGTAGCACAGCCGGTAGAGTTGCTGCCTTACTGTGTGAGACACCCATGTTCGATCGCAATCTTGGGTGCTATCTGTCTGTGTGGAATTTGTACGTTCTCCGTGCGACCACATGGGTTCCCTCCCACATCCCAAAGACATGTGGGTTTGCGAAAGTGGGATAACCACACTAGTGTAAACGGGTGATCAATGGCTGGTGTGGACTCAGTGGGCCTTGGGGCATGTTTCCATGTTGTATCTACAAACCAATCAGGAGAGGGAAGTGGAAATTTGCTTGCTTAATGGGCACAGCATCTGTTGCTGTGCCAAAGAGTTTTTTAAAGCATATAAAATTAAATCTTTCTAATGATAGAAAGCATGGAAGAAACGTAACATTGAACCAGTCTCTACTAACAGGGGTGTAGATTTAGGGCTGTAACAGGAGACCATCCTCACAAAGCTCTAAGTGCTCAGTGGGCCAGACAACAGAGTAAATGACCTTTCATCGGAACTGAAGGAAAGGGCATTGACCTAAAATGCTGATTTTCTCCCAGGTATTGCCTGGCCTGTTGGTTTTTTCCATCATTTTCTGTTGTTACTTCAAATTTGCAGCATTTTGTATTTTGTAATAATGAAAAGAACAAAATTGGAGGAAAGTAGGATATAATGTTAAAGAGGCAATAAAGGGTGAGCTCTGGATTATTGTAGCAATGAGACTGCACTATCACAATGGTCCAATGTTTCAGTATAAAACCGACTTATTTTTATAAAACGTTGCATTACCCTACTGTCAAAGGATAGCACAACTTAGATGATGGAGAAATAGGATTTGAAGATCAAAACAGACCTAGCACAAAACATGGTCCATCGAGCAACAGTGATTCATGCCCTCCAAATGCTTCCGAGACCAGAACTGCCTACAGATGGCACTTTAAAGCACTGGAAAGATATCGTCAACACTTTGTCTGCAAAATTCTCTAATTCATCAGAAGGATAGGTGAACCAACGGCAGTTAGTCCTTTCCTGGATTAACATTGCCAGTACTGAATGGGTCAGCTAACACCTCTGGAGAACATGAATACTTGATGTTTCAGGTCAGGAACGGGGGAAGGAGAGGATAAAAAGGGGAAAGAAAAAGAGAGGGGGAGAAGGGTTGTTTGTAGGTTAGTTAACTAATTTTTTTTGTGCCGTTGTGCACAAAGGAATATGAGATGCTATTCCTTGAGTTTGCATTTGGCCTTACTCTGATGGTAGAAGAGGGCCAGAACAGAGAGCTCATTATGGAAATTGGAAAGGGAGATAAAATGATTAGCAACCAGGAGATCCAGCAGGCCTTGGGTGAGTTAGATTTAGCTATTGGGGCTAAGGGAATCAAGGGATATGGGGAAAAAGCCGGAACAGGGTACTGAGTTTTGATGATCAGCCATGTTCATATTGAATGGCGATGCTGTCTCAAAGGGCCGAATGGCCTACTCCTACACCTATTTTCTATGTTTCTATGAACAAGCGCAAGTGTTCAGTGAAACGGTCGCCGAGTCTGCACTTGGTCTCGCTGATGTAAAAGAGGCCACATTGGGAAGAGTGGGTGCAGCAGATGAGGTGAGAGGAGGTGCGTGAACCTCTCTCACATGGTTAAATCGATTCTCCAATTTTATATAGTAAACTACAAACAGCAAACACCCCCCCCCCCCCCCCAACCCCCGCACCGCTCTTCCCTGTGCCAACCTGGACTTGCACTAATTTTCCCCCCTTCTCCCTTCTCTTCCACCTATATTCCTTTCTCTGGATTCACAATTCACACTGCTCAAATCCTTATCTCACACCTTTTGTCTTTTCATCTCTAGCCTTTGTCCAACCGTCCGTCTATCAAAACCCTTGCGCAACCGTCAAGCTTTGTCTTGCCTCTCCTCTCTTCCAGCTTTCTTCCCTCCCCCACCCCTGCAATGTGGGAACTCAGCGAGCATTTGCGACTAGCGAACTGTTTGGGGTAATGAACAATTCACTGGAATGGAATCCTGCCATAACCTGGGCAATGTTGACATAGTTATGTATCTAAAACTTATATCTTCCAGAGGCATTTCTACTTTATGCATTTGTTTGCATAATTAATGGGGTATAGAGGTGAAGAGAAATATTTGCTTCCAACCATTTAATTCTCTTGACATATTGCAATCAGGTGGCGCAAAAGATAACACAAATTAAATATGGGATACTTCTAAGATAATACATAATTCTATTAAACAAGCTATCAATGTACATCTATACACTGGGAGATATCAACTACCTGTATCCTGAATTTTTAAGGCCCATGTGTGGATTGTGGTTCTACATTCCACTGACGTTATCTACTCATGTAAACCGGTTGGCGCCCGTAATGGCTGCCTCGCCAACAGTCTGTCTTGTCCTTTTTCTTCTTTGTTGTTTTTGTGTATGTGTTAAATGTATGTTTTCGTGTTCTTTAGCTTGTTTTATGTGGTGGTGGGGGGAGGCTGGGGAAAACTTGTTTTAATCTCTTATCTCGACAGAGATGTGATTTCTTTCCGTATCGTATCTCCTTCTGCACTGCGACCTAACATCGTGTAGTTGGCGGCCTCTTGCTGGAGATCGACCAGTAGCTCCAACCAAGGGGAGCCTGTAGGACTTATCATCGTGGAGCTGCCGATCCCTGTCGGGGATCGACCTTGGAGCTCCAACCACGGGAGCCTGCGGACTTTAAGATTGTGGAACTCGTGATCCCTTGTTACGGACCGACTGGGGGCTCCAAGCTGCAAGACCTTCAACCACCCCGATCACGGGAGATTCAATCGCCCCGACTGCGGATTGATCGACTGCCCCCACCGTCGGAGAATAAAGAGAGAAGAAGATTAGACTTTATTGCCTTCCATCACAGTGAGGAATGTGGGGAATCTGCTGTGGTGGATGTTTATGTTAACTTTTATGTAGTTGTGTGCCTTGTTGCTTTTTTTTACTAATGCTGTATGGTAAATTGAATATCACTGTACCTTAATTGGTAAATGTGACAAAAAAGACCTTTGAACCTTACTAGCCCCTATGTACATTAAATAAGTCATGAGTAAGTGTCCACGCTGACTTTGGCTGGACTTAACTCTTAACTCTTACGTCAAACAATCCTTGTTCAAGATGTACCATGGCCCGATCCCCGAACTCTACCTCCGCTACATCGACAACTGCATTGGTGCTGCCTCCTGCACCCACACACAACTCACTGACTTCATCCATTTCACCACTAACTTCCATCCGGCACTCAAATACATCTGGACCATTTCCGACATCTCCCAACCATTTCTAGACCTCACTATCTCCATCACAGGTGATAGACTACTGACCGACATCCACTATAAACCCACTGACTCCCATGGCTATCTGGACTACACTTCTTCCCACCCTGCTTCCTGTAAGAACTTCATCCCCTACTCCCAATTCCTCCGTCTACGCCACTTCTGCACCCAGGATGAGGTGTTCCACACCAGGGCATCGGAGATGTCCTCATTCTTCAGGGAACGCGGGTTCCCCTCTTCTACCATAGATGAGGCTCTCACCAGGGTCTCTTTTATACCCCATGATTCTGCTCTCACTCCCCATCCCCCCACTCATAACAAGGGCAGAGTCCCCCCTTGTCCTCATCTTCCACCCTACCAGCCATCAGATACAACAAATAATCTTCCTACATTTTCGCCACCTCCAATGCGATCCCACCACTTGCCACATCTTCCCATCTCCTCCCCCTCTGCTTTCCGCAGAGACCGCCCCCTCCGTAACTCCCTGGTCAATTCGTCCCTTCCCTCCCGAACAACCCCCTCTCCGGGCACTTTCCCTTGCAACGCAAGAAATGCTACACTTGTCGCTTTACCTCCCCCCTTGACTCCATTCAAGGACCAAAGCAGTCTTTCCAGGTGCGGCAGAGGTTCACCTGCACCTCTTCCAACCTCATCTATTGCATCCGCTGCTCTAGATGTCAACTGCTCTACATTGGTGAGACCAACCGTAGGCTTGGCGATCGCTTCACCGAACACCTCCGCTTGGTTCGCAATAACCAGCCTGATCTCCCGGTGGCTCAGCACTTCAACTCCCCCTCCCATTCCGAATCCGACCTTTCTGTCCTGGGCCTCCTCCATGGCCAGAGTTAGGACCACCGTAAATTGGAGGAGCAGCACCTCATATTTCGCTTGGGCAGTTTGCACCCCAGCGGTATGAACATTGACTTCTCTAATTTCAGGTAGTCCTTACTTTCTCCTCCCCTTCTCAGCTCTCCCTCAGCCCACTGGCTCCACTTCTTCCTTTCTTCTCCCCCCCCCCCCCCCCCCCCCACCCTCACATCAGTCTGAAGAAGGGTTTCGACCCGAAATGTTGCCTATTTCCTTCGCTCCATAGATGCTGCCTCATCCACTGAGTTTCTCCAGCATTTTTGTCTACCTTAACTCTTGGCTATTGTTCACTGTTCCGCCCAGCAACACCTCAGGCCCAAGTCATCAACCACCGAGCTGGTAAAGTAGAAGTGAAAGATTCCTTACCTGGTCTGAGAAGGAAATTCTGCTCACAGTAAACAATAGCTCCTTTGAGAAGCTCTTTCAGGACATTTATGACTCTGCCTGGAACAATATGTCCACTGCACTGGGATGATTTGGGAAGCCTGTGGAATAGGTCACTCTCAAGCCATCTGCCTTCACTTGCTTTTGAAACGGCCAGGTAAACAAATCCCTTTCTTGTCTGGGTTTGATCCGAGATTCCGTCCACAGTGTTGGAGGTGTCACAACTCTCTTCAATCCTTAAGGACAAATCGTTGAAGTGCAGAGGCACCTCCATGTCCAATTCACTAAACTCTGTCTTGAGAACATGTTCAAAGCATGCCAGCTCCCTGGAGTAATCCACCTGGAATCTGCTGTCTTGCTGATTAACCCTGTCGAGTATTGTAAAGAGAATATCTTCGCTTTTCTGTATTTCAATAATCTTCATGTCCTGGTGGGATTTTATCCCCAATAAATATCTCTGATACCACCCCAAACTATCCCTCTTTGACAGCGACATGTTGGCAGTCTTTTTAAGAACACCTGCAGTCTGTGGCTTCAACTCCCTGCTCAGGCAGATTGTGTGTGAGCATGTGAGGTTAAACTAAAGGAAAGACTCTTTGTCACTCTGGGAGGGGTTTGGGAGCGTCACAACAGCCTGAGTACTGTAATATGTGTAAATTAAGCCCAGTCACTTTATTTTGATAGACGAGGAATGTTAAACGGGGATAGGCAAAGAGCAGGTGAAACAAAATTGGTGGATGGAAGGAAAGGACTGGTCTTTCATCTCTGAAGTTCAGTCCGGAATGAAGGGATCACATTTTCTTTGAATGTCTGCTATAAGAAGGAAGGGGGCAGGGATTCAACATGTATTGACAGCTTTAACCCTTTTGCTACTGGATTCAAGTTTCCAGTACCAAATCAACCCTGCTTTGCAACCAATTGATACTGATAAAGACAGAAGAGAGTGCAGATGCTGGAATTTTGAACAAAAACAAGAGGGACTCAGAAGGACATGCAGCATCTGTGGAGGGGACAGATGACGTTTTGGGTCACGTCTCATTTTAAGACTGAGGGAATAGAGGAGGGGATAGCTGGCAGTAACAATTTTTTTTCTATCAACTAAAATGCTGGTTGAAAAAATTCAAAGGGATATTGGATATGCATCTAAAATGAAAATTTGCAGACTATTAAGAAAAACAAACCTCATGGGGTAACTGTATAAATCTATCAAAAAGAAATGCTGGTGAGAATATGGCATATCATTCTCTGTCTGTCTCGCTGAAGATGGCTGGAGGATACGTGGTGGGAATTGGAAAAGGTCATGAAGTAAGAGACTGCTGCAATCGCTAAGGAGGACTGGGGCAAGAGATGTCACTAGGGAGACGAGTGTGTGGCATCTGAGTGTTAATGGTAATATGTATGAAAAAAAAAGAGATGTGCCAACTTTACTATGTATACTAGCAACGCTAAATGCATAGACTGGCACTGAGAATGCTGCCTGAAACGCTGAGTTTCTCCAGCAACTTGTTTTTTTACCAAAGATTTATGAACATAGAACATAGAACAGCACCATACAGGACCAAGCCCTTAGGCTCATAATGTCTGTGGCGAACATGATGCCAAGATCAACTCTCACCCACCTGCACATATTCCGTATCCCTCCATCCCCTGCATATCTATGGGGTCAGGGTGTGACTCATCCAAAAGTTTCATTAATGTCATCTCATATCTACCTCCATCACCATCCCTGGCAGTGTGTTCTAGGTACACACCACCCACTGTGTAAAACCCCTCTCACCTTAAAGCTATGCCCTCTAATATTTGATATTTACATCATGGGAAAAAGGTTTTGACTGTCCGCCCTCTCAATGCCTCATTGTTTTTTGTTTGGTACATATATATTTTTATTATGGATAAAGTTTATTTTTGAAATAAAAAAGAGTAGAAGTTTTATCATTGTTCTGAGACCAAGCATAGCTCACACTTACAACTGTTTATCATTCACATCCCAAAAAATGGATTGGTGCACAGTTGCAAGTTGGACTTTTTGGCTTTGCATTGCAGTAATATTTAAACGTTTTCTGACTGAATTTGAGTTTAGTTTATTGCCACGTGTACCAAGGCTCAGTGAAAAGCATTTGTCGCGTGCCACCCAGTAAGCGGAAAGACAATATATATCTACAATCGAGCCATCCACGGGGTACAAATACACGATGAAAGGAATAACATGAGTAATGTTTAGAGTAAGATAATGTCCAGTAAAGTCCAATCAAGGATAGCGTGAGGGTCTCCAACGAGGCAGATAGTAGCTCAGGACTATCTCTAGTTGGTAGGATGGTTCAGTTGCCTAATAACAGCTGGGAAGAAACTGTCCCTGAGTCTGGACATGTCCATTTTCACAATTATATACCTCTTGCCTGATATGAGAGGGGAGAAGAGGGAGTGGTCCGGGTGTGACTCGTCCTTGATTATGCTGGTGGCCTTGCCGAGGCAGCGTGAGGTATAAAATAGAAGGGAGGTTGGTTGGTGTGATGGTCCACAATTCGCTGTACCAAATGGAAATGAAAGTCAATGATCTAATTCTAAAATAATGTCAAATACACTTGCAGAAAATGTCAATAGGAGCTAGGAATGTTTTACATATGAAACGATTGTGTGATGACATGACGTGGCAATGCTGAATGATGGCACTCATTCTTGTTGTTTGCAAAAACTTGTTGGCAATACAACCAGTTTTACAAAACACAGGTAAGCAGTTGAACAGAGCTGGGTGCGCGCTACTAAGGAAACCATTAACTTAAGCAGGAATGGGCCTCCACCATCACACTTGTTAGGGGGTATTGCATAAAAAGGCATGGACCCAAATTGTTGACTGTTTCTCTTTTTTCAGATACTGCCTGACCTACTGAGTGTTTTCAACGTTTTCTGTTCACAGATTATTAACGTTTTTGCAGTTTTATGGCATTTTGTCTTGCCCCACTACAGCATCAGTATTTACTACCATCACCGACACAGAATCCATCATATTAACACGAAGGATAAGCAAGCCAGTCAGTATCCTCTCCCAGGGCAACATTGAGGATCGGATTATACCCAAATGGCCCATCTTCTCACTTCTATATTCAATCTATTGGATTTGCAGAAAACCTGGTGGATGAAACATATTACCACATTCACCTAGACACATCATGGAAATGTAATTGTTTCTAGCTTCCATTTATACAATCAATTCCAGCTATCAATTCCACAACTCACCTGTAAGCAAATATTCCATGAACATTCTTCCTTAACACCTAACATATTTGCTGTTAATATTTGCAACTCTTCATCACAATCAGATTTGGCACTTTGCTTGATCGTCTATAATCAGACGGTCATGGCTGATTAGGGGAAAGCCATTGCTGGCTGCAGGAGTCTACTCAAAACAAGAATTTCATAATGATTTATGAACCTGTGCCTACTCTGGCACTTTTCACTCAGGCAGGCAATTGAACAAGGCCAGTAGAAATATAATATAATATATTGACAATAAAGTAGTTTTTTTCATATGAGCAAGGTAGAGAAAAGGAGCTTGATGCCCCTGTCCCACTTAGGAAACCTGAACGGAAACCTCTGGAGACTTTGCGCCCCACCCAAGGTTTCCGTGCGGTTCCCGGAGGTTTTTGTCCGTCTCCCTAATGGTCGAAAGTGGTTTCCGCTTCTTCTATGTTCAGGCGATTATTTCAGAAAATTCAAAACCGGCCGCGACAAAAAATAGGCTGCCGTTTTAAAAATCGGTCATTTTTTAGTCGATGCGGGTTGCAATGCTAGTTGAAGGTGGTTGCCGGAGGTTGCAGGTAGTGGAAGGTAAGACTGTTTTTTCACCCAGTTTTATTCCACCAGGGAGGTCTTACCTTCCACTACCTTCAACCTCCGGCAACCACCTTCAACTAGCATCGCAACCAGCTTCGCCTAAAAAATTACCGATTTTTAAAATGGCAACCTATTTTTAGTCGCGGCCGGTTTTAAATTTTTTGAAATAATCGCCGGAACATAGAGGAAACGGAAACCACTTTCGACCATTAGGGAGACTGAAAAAACTTCCGGGAACCGCACAGAAACCTTGGGTGGGGCGCAAAGTCTCCAGAGGCTTCCATTCAGGTTTCCTAAGTGGAACAGGGGCATTACTCTGCTCACATAATCTTGAGGTATTTTATGGGACAGCATAAAGAAAATCTCACATTATATCTAACCCACGTATGTGTCTGTAAAATGCTTCACAATATCCCCTTTGCATTGCTTGTCTGTCTTTTTCCATTGTTCTTCCAGATATCCAAAGTTGTTTGAGTCCTGGTATTCGATGGAAAGTGACTGTTTTGGGTTATTCACCCTATGTTTGTCATATACTCTCTTCAAGCCTCACTGTCAATTTGAATCTCTTTATGCATCAAAGCAACTTGGATGAAAATATAAAATATTTAAATGTTACAAAATGTTACAGTGAGGGTCAGAGCTTAAAGCTCAGTCTGTCAGAAAGTGGGAAGTTGTGTCAGTTCTCAGATGATTGTTTTCACCATTTACAATGAGATTTGAATTTGAGAATCAAAAGTGCATTATCTATATTTATGTACAAACAGGAGTGCCGTAGAAATAGAGCATGACGATGATAACATAAAAAAGAGATTAACACATTTTGCAAGGTAAGCATTTAATTAGTAAATGCATTACAATGTGAGTCAATGCATGAGGGATAAAGAACCCTTATAATTCTTAGAAAATGGTGCAGAGGCTTAAGGGGATATAGGGTTACATTATTTTAAAAAATCATTATAAGTAGGTCACAGGTTAACAAAGCCTTAAAAGGGCTAACAAAGCACTGGGATTAATTTCTACAAGATTAGAACTGAAAAACAGGGCAACAATGTTAAATTTATATAGAACTGTGGGTGGATGGCAATTGGAATGCATGCACTGCTTTGGTCTTCACTAATAAAAAAGCGCTGGTAAAGGTGTATAAAAGAATCATAAGAATTATTATGTGATCTGGGAGATTATAATAATGAAAGGTAAACAGATCTCTTCACAAAAAAGGATACCGAGAGGTGACGATATTTTTTTCCAAATCATAAAATGGTTTGATGTTGACCTAATCCGAAGAAGGGTCTCGACCTGAAACATCACCCATTCCTTCTCTCCAGAGATGCTGGTTGCCCCGCTGTTACTCCAGCTTTTTGTGACTATCTTGATGTTGAGAAGATGTGTGAGGAAGAGCAGAATTGGGTGACCTCAAATAAATAAAGATTGCAGGAGAAGCTTCTTTATCTATGCAATGGTTAAAATGTGAAACTAAGTTCATAAATTCATAAGTTCAAAAGTTATAGGAACAGAATTAGGCTTTTTTTCCAACATCAGATCGACTTCATTATTCAATCATGGCTGATCAGTCTTTCTTTCTCAACCCCATTCTCCTATCTTCTACCCATAACCCCTTGCACCATTACTAATCAAGAATCTGCCAAATCACAGCCTTAATAATATCCAATGACTTGGCCTCCACAGCCATCAGTGGCAATGAATTCCACAGATTCGCCACCCTCTAAAGAAATTCCTCTGCATCTACTTTCTAAAGGTACGTCCTTTTATTCTGAGGCTATGGCGTCTGGTCTTGGACTCTCCCACTAGTGAAAACATCCTCTCCACATCCACTCTATCCGGGAAACTAATTGCCTAAGTAAGCAATTAGCATGAATATATTTAACAAGAGGGTAGAAAAGAAATAGAGGCAAAAGCAGTACGGTGATATGTCGACAGCCTGGGTTGAAGTGAGATAGGAGGGGGTGAACATCAAAGACAAACACTGCACTGTTGGAGCACGTCCCATTTCTTTGCATGTAAATTTGATACCATCCTATGATCTCACTTTACTACTTACAATGATCTTGTAGATTTAGCATTCTAATCATGCATTCAAATCAACTTTATTTGAACAAGTGCCATTTCTTTTCCACTCCCATTGCCTTATCTGCAAATCAAGTTTCAAAAGAGTCAATTTCGATTGTTTCCAAATTATGTATGCCATCTTTTTTTTAACATATTGAAATTGACTCTTTTGAAACTTGATTGCTCTGTCCCTTGGCTGTTCATGTTTTTCCCAAATATTAAGGTTGTACCTAATTTTATTGTGATCTCTTTTAAAAAGAAAATGAAGTCAAGTGGGGCCGGGTGTGAACTAAGCTTGCTTCTTGTTATGCATTTTGAATTAAAATCAGTTAAAAAATATCTTGAGGATCAGTCCTCTCAGCAGAACAGGCAGCATCTCTGGAGAGAAGGAATGGGTGACGTTTCGGATCGAGACCCTTCTTCAGACTCACTCTGGGATATTTGAGCTGATCGCAGGCAAATAATGTTTGGGTCACCAAAGTAAGCCCCACGTTCCTGCAACAGGAAAGAAAATATCAATTAAATCTTGCTGTCGTCCATAACCCAATGCTTTCTTCTGAGATAAAAATGTATTCCCTTTATCTTGTATCTGTACACTATGGACAGCTTGATTGTAATCATGTATAGTTTTTCCAATGACTGGATAGCATACGCCAAAAAGGTTATTCACTGTACCTCAGTGTACAGTAACGAGCATATTGACTGGTTGCATCACGGCATAGTTTGGCAACTCAAATGTACAGCAACGAAGGAGATTATGAAACCCGGTGGACAAAACCCGGTCCATCACGGGTGCTGATCTCCCCACCAATGAAGAGATCTATAGTACACGCTGCTTCACAAAGGTAGATAGCATCATGAAGGACCCACACCACTCTGGCCACATGTCCATTTCACTCCTGCCATCAGGAAGAAGGTATGGGAGTATGAAAACTGTGACCACTGGATTCAAGAACAACTTCTTCCCAACGACCATTGGGCTCTTGACCACTGCATAACACTAACCGTTGAACTGAGGACTGCCTTGGTTTGCACCAAGGAATTGTTTTTTTTCACGAGTATAGGGGTTATTGATTTATTGAATTTTCTTAATTATTATATGTTATCTATGTAGAATGCGTTACTGGGCTGTAATGCTGTTGCAAGTAAGAATGTCATGGCACTGTTGCCGGCACATATGACAAAGAACCACTCATGACTTTTGACTCTTATTTGCCCAAGGAAAATATAGTTCATACCCCCTGCCAAAGCATTGATGTAAACCTTGATTACACGCCAGTGTCATGTTTATGTTGTGTCATCTGCCCCATTGTTGTCAAATAATCAATAAATCACAAATCTAGAATGAAGCTATGCTTTGTTCATAAGATCATAAGGCAGAGGAGCAGAATATGACCATTCAGCCCATTGAGTCTTCTCTGATATTTGACCAGGCCTGATCTAATTTTCCCCCTCAACCTCGTTCTCCTACCTTCTCCCCTATTTATTCTTTTCATCTTCTTTTATTTATTTATTTATTTATTTATAGCCTTCTGCCTATTTATTGTTTTAATACATACTTTGGGTCACCTGAATGTCATTTTACACACGGCCATGTTGATCCTGTACATCAAGTCCATTAATTAATTGATTCAATGAATCAGTCCGTTGTCATTAAAGAAATGACATTCTGTTTCAATGTTTCAATTTACAAATCCATTCTCAGTGAAACTGCAGGAGCTATTGATGTTTTAACTTGTAAATCTTTTTTTGCAGCCAAAGTCAACTCTTTCCATATTTCCTTCAGCTCACTGTCTGTTTCTTTTATTATTCATTACAAAACCTCTTGATTTCAAGTGACATGCTGGGATGTTAAATTTGCTCCATTTATGTGTGAAGGTCACAAAACTGCCTTTAGAGTTTAGCAGAATTACTCATTTAATTTAGTGGGCAGCACGATGGCACAGCAGTAGAGTTGCTGCCTTACAGCGCCAGAGACCCAGGTTCAATCCTGACTGCAGGATCCTGTCTGTACGGAGTTTGTACTTTCTCCCTATGTCCTTGTGGGTTTCACTCAGATACTCCGGTTACCTCCCACGCTGCAAAGACGAACAGGTTTGTAGATTAATTGGTTTCGGCAAAAACAGTAAATCGTCCCTAGTGTGTAGGATAGTGATATTATACAGGGATCGCTGGTCGGAGCGGGCTGTTCCCTCGCTGTATCTTTAAACTAAACTAAAACTTTAATGTAGGTCATTGTACGCAATGTAGGTCAATGTAGGTTTGCTTATTTGTGTTCTTGTTGTAGGTACAGTTTTCATTAAACTGCAAAACAGTATTTGTCAGAGTTCACCATTTGGATGAGACATACGAATACATCTGCTGGCTTTTCAGACATGCTAAATATGCTCCTTCCCCCGTCACAATGGCATTTGTCTGACTTTTCAATCCTAAGGTACATTAGTAAGAGTTGTAGGGAGCTGACTTGGATTAATAGAAACAAGGAACTGCAAATGCTGATGTTAAATCAAGGACATTTGGTGGGAATAGGCCAGAAAGCATCAATAGTCAGTCAACCTTCTCCTCTGAGACAGCCTTCAGGAATTTGCAAGGAGCAGGAATGCTGACGTTTTCCACAGTTTGACTTTTCCATTCCTGTGTCTTTGCTTTCTGCAGCATATTGTTGGCTCACCTCTCTCACCTGCCTGGGGAAGGCAGCACAGTTGTTGCTTAGTGAGCATGTGGAACAAACTACCCCAAGTTCCATGGATGTAATGCTGAGCCATGGAACTTGGGGTAGTTTGGATCCGGTTGTGAACTACTTGAAGATTATAATTAGCAGCAGAACAACCCAGGCACCATCATTTTATCTGTGGAATGTGGATGAACTAGTTGTGAAGCCTAACTCTTATCTTATCATAGAATCATAGAAAATAGGTGCAGGAGTAGGCCATTCGGCCCTTCGAGCCTGCACCGCCATTCAATATGATCATGGCTGATCATCCAACTCAGTATCCTGTACCAGCCTTCTCTCCATACCCCCTGATCCCTTTAGCCACAAGGCCACATCTAACTCCCTCTTAAATATAGCCAATGAACTGGCCTCAACTACCTTCTGTGGCAGACAATTCCACAGACTCACCACTCTCCGTGTGAAAAAAGTTCTTCTCATCTCGGTCCTAAAAGACTTCCCCCTTATCCTTAAACTGTGACCCCCTTTTCTGGAGTTCCCCAACATCGGGAACAATCTTCCTGCATCTAGCCTGTCCATCCCCTTAAGAATTTTGTAAGCCTCTATAAGATCCCCCCTCAATCTCCTAAATTCCAGCGAGTACAAGCCGAGTCTATCCAGTCTTTCTTCATATGGAAGTCCTGCCATCCCAGGAATCAGTCTGGTGAACCTTCTCTGTACTCCCTCTATGGCAATAATGTCTTTCCTCAGATTAGGAAACCAAAACTGTACACAATACTCCAGGTGTGGCCTCACCAAGACCCTGTACAACTGCAGTAGAACCTCCCTGCTCTTGTACTCAAATCCTTTTGCTATGAATGCCAACATACCATTCGCTTACTTCACAGCCTGCTGCACCTGCATGCCTACTTTCAATGACTGGTGTACCATGACACCCAGGTCTCGTTGCATCTCCCCTTTTCCTAATCGGCCACCATTCAGATAATAATCTACCCTCCTGTTTTTGCCGACAAAGTGGATAACCTCACATTTATCCACTGTATACTGCATCTGCCATGCATTTGCCCACTCACCCAGTCTATCCAAGTCACCTTGCAGCCTCCTAGCATCCTCCTCACAGCTATCACTGCCCCCCAGCTTCGTGTCACCTGCAAACTTGGAGATGTTGCATTCAATTCCCTCATCCAGATCATTAATACATATTGAAACTAGCTGGGGTCCCAGCACTGAGCCTTGCAGTACCCCATTAGTCACTGCCTGCCATTCTGAAAATGACCCGTTTACTCCTACTCTTTGTTTCCTGTCTGCCAGCCAGTTCTCTATCCACATCAATACTGAACCCCCAATACCGTGTGCTTTAAGTTTGTATGCTAATATCTTATGTGGGACCTTGTCGAAAGCCTTCTGAAAGTCCAGATATAACACATCCACAGGTTGTCCCATATCCACTCTACTAGTTACATCCTCAAAAAATTCTATAAGATTCGTCAGACATGATTTACCTTTCATAAATCCGTGCTGACTTTGTCCAATGATTTCACCGCTTTCCAAATGTGCTGCTATCCCATCTTTAATAACTGACTCTAGCATTTTCACCACTACCGATGTTAGACTAATTGGTCTGTAATTCCCAGTTTTCTCTCTCCCTCCCTTTTTAAAAAGTGGGGTTACATTAGCTACCCTACAATCCTCGGGAACTACTCCAGAATCTAAAGAGTTTTAAAAAATTTTCACTAATAGAAACATAGAAACATAGAAATTAGGTGCAGGAGTAGGCCATTCAACCCTTCGAGCCTGCACCGCCATTCAATATGATCATGGCTGATCATCCAACTCAGTATCCCGTACCTGCCTTCTCTCCATACACTCTGATCCCCTTAGCCACAAGGGCCACATCCAACTCACTCTTAAATATAGCCAATGAACTGGCCTCAACTACCCTCTGTGGCAGAGAGTTCCAGAGACTCACCACTCTCTGTGTGAAAAAAGTCTTTCTCATCTCGGTCTTAAAGGATTTCCCCCTTATCCTTAAAGCTGTGACCCCTTGTCCTGGACTTCCCCAACATCGGGAACAATCTTCCTGCATCTAGCCTGTCCAACCCCTTAAGAATTTTGTACGTTTCTATAAGATCCCCTCTCAATCTCCTAAATTCCAGAGAGTATAAACCGAGTCTATCCAGTCTTTCTTCATAAGACAGTCCTGACATCCCAGGAATCAGTCTGGTGAACCTTCTCTGCACTCCCTCTATGGCAATAATGTCCTTCCTCAGATTTGGAGACCAAAACTGTACGCAATACTCCAGGTGTGGTCTCACCAAGACCCTGTACAACTGAAGTAGAACCTCCCTGCTCCTGTACTCAAATCCTTTTGCTATGAAAGCTAACATACCATTCGCTTTTTTCACTGCCTGCTGCACCTGCATGCCTACTTTCAATGACTGGTGTACCATGACACCCAGGTCTCGCTGCATCTCCCCTTTTCCTAATCGGCCACCATTTAAATAATAGTCTGCTTTCCTGTTTTTGCCACCAAAGTGGATAACCTCACATTTATCCACATTATACTGCATCTGCCAAACATTTGCCCACTCACCCAGCCTATCCAAGTCACCTTGCAGTCTCCTAGCATCCTCCTCACAGCGAACACTGCCCCCCAGCGTCATCCGCAAACTTGGAGATATTGCCTTTAATTCCCTCATCCAGATCATTAATATATATTGTAAATAGCTGGGGTCCCAGCACTGAGCCCTGCGGTACCCCACTAGTTACTGCCATTGTGAAAAGGACCCGTTTACTCCTACTCTTTGCTTCCTGTTTGCCAGCCAGTTCTCTATCCACATCAATACTGAACCCCTAATACCGTATGCTTTAAGTTTGTATACTAATCTCTTATGTGGGACCTTGTCGAAAGCCTTCTGGAAGTCCATACCACATCCACGTTCTCCCTTATCCACGCTACTAGTTTACATCCTCGAAAAATTCCACAAGATTCGTCAGACATGATTTACCTTTTGTAAATCCATGCTGACTTTGTCCAATGATTTCACCACTTTCCAAATGTGCTGCTATCCCATCTTTAATAACTGACTCTAGCAGTTTCCCCACTACCGATGTTAGACTAACTGGTCTGTAATTCCCCGTTTTTCTCTCTCCCTCCCTTCTTAAAAAGAGGGGTTACATTTGCTACCCGCCAATCCTCAGGAACTACTCCAGAATCTAAAGAGTTTTGAAAGATTATCACTAATGCATCCACTATTTCCTGAGCTACTTCCTTAAGTACTCTGGATGCAGCCTATCTGGCCCTGGGGATTTATCGGCCTTTAATCTATTCAATTTACCCAACACCACTTCCCGACTGACCTGGATTTCACTCAATTCCTCCTTTGACCCACAGTCCCCTGCTATTTCCGGCAGATTATTTATGTCTTCCTTAGTGAAGACGGAACCAAAGTAGTTATTCAATTGGTCCGCCATATCCTTGTTCTCCATGATCAACTCACCTGTTTCTGACTGCAAGGGACCTACATTTGTTTTAACTAACCTCTTTCTCTTCACATATCTATAAAAACTTTTGCAGTCAGTTTTTATGTTCCCTGCCAGTTTTTCTTTCATAATCTATTTTTCCTTTCCTAATTAAGCCCTTTGTCCTCCTCTGCTGGTCTCTGAATTTCTCCCAGTCCTCTGGTATGCTGCTTTTTCTGGCTACTTTGTACGCATCATCCTTTGCTTTGATACTATCCCTGATTTCCCTTGTTATCCACGGATGCACTACCTTCCCCGATTTTATTCTTTTGCCAAACTGGGATGAACAATTTTTGTAGTTCACCCATGCAGTCTTTAAATGTCTTCCATTGTATATCCACCGTCAACCCTTTTAGAATTAATTGCCAGTCAATCTTGGCCAATTCTCGTCTCATACCCTCAAAGTTACCTTTCTTTAAGTTCTAATAATGCATCCACTATTTCTGGGGCTACTTCCTTAAGTACTCTGGGATGCAGTCTATCTGGCCCTGGGGATTTATCGGCCTTTAATCCATTCAATTTACCTAACACCACTTCCCGGCTAACCTGGATTTCACTCAGTTCCTCCATCTCATTTGACCCCCAGTCCCCTGCTATTTCTGATGTTTTGAGATGCCAGATGTTTTGAGAGGTGGGGGACAACTCTCCCCCCCCCCACTGGGTGGGCAGAGACGTCGGCAGTCGGACTGGCACAGCGCCCCCAGGCCCACAGCCAGTGCTAAACCCAGCTCACTCTGTCCCGCTAAGTGAACCTGCCTGGGCTTGCGGGAAATATGGGCAGCGCGAAGAAGCAGCGCTGGTATCCCGTCTGTCCAGACAGGGCTGTAGTTAACCCGGTGAGACAGGCAGAGTTGAGCTGCATTTAACGCTGGATTGAGGCTCCGAAGCCTCGCGCATGTGTGGTTGAGTGTGCACATACGCGCACGGCCGCCAAAAAATTGTGTCCCCGTCCCCTCCATGTTTTGATAGCGAGTTCTGCACTTGGCTCCATAGGTGCTGCCTCACTCGCTGAGTTTTTTCTGCACATTAGTAACTCAGTAGGAATGCAACTTGTTGCAAAATGTGGCATTTTGCTGTAATTTAACACAAGGTGTGCTCATCATTATCTCATTGAGCAACCCTTATGTCATTTGTTTCTTTAGTACTCTGAAAGTTGTCACTGATTACCACATCATTTGATTCTCAATGATGTGGTGAAATAGTGTGTTCTTAATACCTATTTGTTTCACTAGCTCAACATGTAGAATTAATGAAAATTATTGGATACCAGTTCTTCTGAGAAACTATAGCACAAGACAATGGATCTAATTTCTTCCATATTACGTTCTATTGTAGGACAGGACACAGAACGTTTCACCTTAATGTATAGAAAGGAACTGCAGATGCAGATGCTGGTTTATATCGAATATAAACACAAAATTCTGGAGTGGAAGAAGGTTTACTACTCAAAACGTCACCCGTCCTTTTTCTCCAGATGCTGCCTGAACAGACTCCAGCACTTTGTGGGTAAACAAAAGTGCTGGAGAAACTCAGCGGGTGCGGCAGCATCGATGGAGTGAAGGAAATAGGCAATGTTTCGGGCCGAAACCCTTCTTAAGCACTTTGTGTCCAAGTTTCACCTCAATACATTTTAAGAAGTTATGAATAACCTTCTCATAATAATCAATGCAATAATCACCAGCCTTTGTCTCCCATTTTCTCCCCTTTCCCCTCCCCATCCCAGTTACATCTGCCCATCCTTGTCATCTGCAACTCATTCCCACCTGTCACTAGCCAGTTCCTGTCTCACCCTTCTCTCGCTTTATATTCTGACTATCTCCCCTCTACAATATCAGTCCTGACAAAAGGTCTCGGCCCAAAACATCGATCATTCTCTCTGCCTGTACATTTGCTGCTTGACCAGCTGAGTTCCTTCAGCAGCTTGTTTTCTTTTTGCTCCAGGTTCCATCCTGTGCTTTCTCCTGTGTTTCCAAGAAAAAAAAAATATTTCTGTGGACCCCATTTACTTCAACCTCTAGTTTTCATTCTACATTCCCTCTTGAGTATCTGCCACACCTGATCCAGATAATGAAGTGATAAATCCACACACTGAAGTGAGAAACACACAAGGAAACAATCATAAGGTGAGATAATGACTCTGCACCTTATGAAGTAATTAGTGGTTTGTAACATATTGCCTGAGCAGGTGGTGGAATCAGATACAGTTACTACCTTTAAGAGCCATTCAGACAGAGACTTAAATAGGAAAGGTAAGGATATGGTTGTAATGTGAAAAAATTGGATTCATGTAGTTGTCATGAAGGTTGGCTTAGATGTGGTGGGCTGAGGGGTCTGTTTCAATGCTGTATGAATCCATGGTTTGTTCGTTCGTTCTCTCTGTCTCTATCTACCTAACTCTCATCCTGTCCTCCTCCGGTTTCTATTGTTTTCAAATTTGTGCAAAAATGGCATCCGATAGCGCTACCTTACTCACCGTTCTCTTGTGCTCCAAGCGCACAAAGTTTTGTTCTGATTGGTGGAATATTACAAAAGTTATGAAGATTTAAAAATCGTAAGATCAGCAGATTGGTCTTCTTGCATGTCAGTTGACAAGGACGGCAACGCCCCTTTCATCACCCGCTATCAATCACCGGGGCAACGAGAATAATTCCCTGGAGGCCAGGCTGAGTCCGTGAGCCTATCCAGGAGCCGTACCGAGTTTGTCAGCCCGGAGGCAGTGCTGAGTCGGGGAGACCGGAGTGCGGAATGGCCCGGAGCCTGGTCGACTGCTGCAACCTTAAGATCCTGGGGAAGGTACAAGTGCGTGTCACACACCCCAGTGGCAGGCCACGGCAAGCGCTCCCCCCCCCCCCCCCCCCCCCAGCCCAATCGGCCGCTGCCTGAGACCATTTCCCTGCCCAGGCTACAGAATGCTCCCGTTGGCCTCCACCTGAAGCAGTCCCCCTACCAGTCCCCAGCTGCAGGACTAGCCCAAGAAAAGTATATTTGGCCCACAATATCCATACTAGCCCTCTGGAAACCCCTTTAGCCCACAACACCTGTACTATCCCTCCAGAAAGCCCCCCACTCTGGCCGCCATCTGAAACCGTCCCGCTTCCCCCGCCCCCCCCCCTCGAAGCCGACCCTCTCCCTCGGCTGCAGGACACTCCCACCCCCCCTTCCCGCTTCCACCTGAAGCCGTCCACGTCCCCGGCTAGAGGATGCTCCCGTTGGCCCCCACTTGAAGCCACCCCCCTCCTCTGGCTACAGGACATTCCCGACAGCCCCCTGCTGAAGCCCTCCCTGTCCCCAGCTGCGGAATGCTCCCCAATGGCCCCCTCCTGAAGCCATGGCAGTGGAAGGCCACAGTAGCGGTAGGCCATGCCAGCGGGAGGCCACGATTGCAGCAGGACATGGCAGTGCTCCTTCTCCCCGTCCCCACCGGCCCCCGACAGCCCCGTCTGAAGCCGCCCCCCCCCCCCCCCCCTCCCTGGACCATTCTTCAGACTCATTCTGGGACATTTGAGCTCATCGCAGGCAAATAGTGTTTGGGTCACCAAAGTAAGCCCCATGTTCCTGCAATAGGAAAGAAGATATCAATAAAATCTTGCTGTCATCCATAACCCAATACTTTCTTCTGAGATAAAAATGCATGAGGCATCATCAAGCTTGGATGTAATCATTAGTTGAACATACCTCCAGTATTTTCTGCCCTCTTCTACACAACTACTTCACCCTTTGATGATAATGTTCAACCAGTACAGTGATATTTCATCCCTGTTTTCCATCATTCTTCATCTCTTTAAAGATTATTTCAAAACACTTTCTTTTCAAGTTTGTTTCCTTTTGCTATTTATTCAATTGTATATTTACATTTATGTATAATGACATTTAGCCCTGAGGTGCTGGTGGTGGTTCTTCACTTTGAACCACTGTAATAGATGTGGTGATGTTACTACCATATTGGTGTTGAGTGCAAAGATCCAGGATATTGGCACAGTAATAATGAAGGGATAGTGACGCACGTCAAACTCGGTGCCTTCAAAGGGAGAAAACAGGGTAAGGAAGCAAACCAGTTTATTGTGTCTCAAAATGGTGCTGTACTGTGACATATTGTAAGTAGCAGAACAGGTCAGGATTAAATATTGCAGTTTTGAACGTCTACTGTTTAAGTAAACATCACAAATCGGTGCTGTAACTGACAATTGCCAAGTAGTTTACCTGGCCATGATCTTAAAACCAACTGTTTTCCAGACATTTCAACTCTTATTACTAAGGTCCATGGTTCCAACCTGCTTTAAAAGGGCATCAAAGAGTAAGGTTGTGGCACTTAAGTCTGTGATGATGGAGTGCTTTGAGTGGTTGTTTATTGCATATAGCAATTCCTGCTTGAGCAACGTTCTGGATCCATTACAATTTGTCTACTGCCATGATAGATCTACAGGGATTGCGAACTAGCTGGCGTGCCCCTCTGCACTGGGCCACTTGGACAATAGAATATGCATGTCAGGCTGTTGTTCATCAACTACAGATCGAAGTTCAACACCATCATCTCCTCCAAACACTATCAAACACAAGGAACTGGGTCTAGCAACTTCCTCATTGATGGACCAGACCATCTGGCAACCCAACCTCCCTTCCATTGACTCCATCTACACTTCACACTCCTTGGCAAGGCCACCAACATAATCAAGGATGAGCCTCACCCCATAACTCCCTCTTCTCCCCCTCCCATCAGGCTAGAGGTGCAGAAGTGTGAAAACGCATATTTCCAGACTCGGGGGCAGTTTCTTCCCAGCTGTTTTCGAACAACTGAATCATCCTATCACCAATTAGAGAGTGGTCATGACCTTCCATCCACCTCATTGGACACCCTCGGACTACCTTTAATCGGACTTTAGTGGACTTTATCTTGCACTAAACATTACGGGTGCTCCCCGATTTACAATGCTTCGACGCGATATTGTGACTTTATGATCAGCAAACGCTCGGCAACAGCAGCGAGCCGCACGTCTCTTCCGGTCACGTGATTGAAATGTATCAATTATGTTTTCAAATTGCAATATTTTTGGTTTACGATGGGTTTATCGGTACGTAACCCCATCGTAGGTCGAGGAGCAGCTGTATGCCCTTTATCCTGTATCTGTACACTATGGGCGGCTTGATTGTAATCATGTATTGTTTTTCCAATGACTGGATAGCATACACCAAAAAGGTTTTTCACTGTACCTCGGCACATGTGAAATAAACTAAACTAGATTTGATATGTCAATGAATAATCTCTTGAACTGCTTGAATGGTGTACGGTAGGAAACATATTGACTGGTTGCATCACGGCATGGTTTGGCAACTCAAATGTTCAGCAACGAAGGAGATTATGAAACCCGGTGGACAAAATTCAGTCCATCACAGGTACTGATCTCCCCACCATTGAAGAGATCTATAGTACACGCTGCTTCACAAAGGTAGATAGCATCATGAAGGACCCACACCACTCTGGCCACATGTCCATTTCACTCCTGCCATCAGGAAGAATGTATATGAGTATGAAAACTGTGACCACTGGGTTCAAGAATAACTTCTTCCCAACAACCCATTGGGCTCTTGACCACTGCATAACACTTACCGATGAACTGGGGAATTGCACCAAGGAATTGTTTTTTTTTTCACGAGTATAAGGGTTATTGATTTATTGAATTTTCTTAATTATTATATGTTATCTATGTAGAATGCGATATTGGCCTGTCATGCTGTTGCAAGTAAGAATGTCGTGGTTCTGTTGCCGGCACATATGACAATGAACCACTCTTGACTCTTATGTGGCCAAGGAATATATTGTTCATACCCCCTGCTGAAGCATTGATGTAAACCTTGATTACATGCCAGTGTCATGTGACTGAAATACCGTGACAGTATTTCATTCACAGTCACAGAGTCCAATGACAGAAGATCCTTCAGGGGGGTAACCCTCGGAAAGGCCTGGACCTGATGGTATACCCGGTCGTGTTCTAAAAACCTGTGAGGACCAACTGGCTTGAGTTTTTACGGACATTTTCAACCTCTCACTTCAGAGGTCTAAGGTTCCCACCTGTTTTAAAAGGGCATCAATAATACCGATGCCCAAGAAGAGCAAGGTGACATGCCTCAATGACTATCGACCAGTGGCACTAACGCCTGTGGTGATGAAGTGCTTTGAGAGGTTGATTATGGCGCATATCAACTCCTTCCTCAACAAGAACCTTGACCCACTGCAGTTCACTTACCACCACAACAGGTCAATGGTGGATACGATCTCACTGGCTCTCCACCCTGCTCTGGACCACTTGGCCAACAAAAACTTGTATGTCAGGCTGTTATTTATTGACTGCAGCTCGGCATTTACTCCAATCATCCACTCCAATCTGGATACCAAGCTCTCAGATCTGGGTCTCTACGCATCTCTCTGCAATTGGATCCTTGAATTCCTCATCCACAGACCACAGTCTGTCCGTATTGGTGGAAATGTGTCATCCTCGATAACAATCAGCACGGGAGCACCTCAAGGCTGCGTGCTCAGCCCCCTGCTGTGCTCACTCTATACTCATGACTGCGTAGCCGGTCATAGTGCGAACTCCGTCATCAAGTTCGCCAACGACACCATTGTTGTGGGACGAATCACTGATGGGGACGAGTCAGAGTATCCGATCGACGGATTGACCAAATGGTGCCAGCACAATAACCTGGCTCTCAACACCAGCAAAAACCAGGAACTGATTGTGGACTTTGGAAGGGGTAGGATGGGGACCTACAATCCCGTTTATATCAACGGGACGGTGGAACAGGTCAAGAACTTCAAATTCCTTGGCGTGCACATTTCCGAAGATCTTTCCTGGTCCCGGCACACTGATGCAATTATAAAGAAAGCACATCGGCGCCTCTACTTCCTGAGATTATGGAGAGTCGGTCTGTCAAATAGGACATTCTCGATCTTCTGCAGGTGCACAGTAGGGAGCATGCTGACTGGTTGCATCGTGGCTTGGTTCGGCAACTTGAGCATCCAGGAGCGGAAAAGAATACAAAAAGTTGTGACCACTGCCCAGTCCATCATTGGCTCTGACCTCCCCACCATCAAAGGGATCTATCATAGTCGCTGCCTCAAAAAGGCAGCCAATATCATCAAGGACCCACACCATCCTGGCCACGCACTAATCTCACCGCTACCATCGGCTAGAAGGTACAGGAGCCTGAAATCTGTTGCGCAAAGGTTCAGGAACAGCTTCTTCCCAAGAGCCATCAGGCTATTAAACTCGCCAACAAACAGACTCTGAACTGTAACAGCCGATGGCACTTTATCTGTTTATTTATGTGTATATTGAACTGTTCTGTATATATGCTTACAATATTCTGGTGTGCTGCAGCAAGCAAGAATTTCATTGTCCTATATAGGACACATGACAATAAACTCTCTTGACTTGGCTTGACTTATTGATTATATTGTCCAATAATCAATAAAACACAAATCTGGAATTGAGCTATGCTTGGTTTCTTAAGATCATAAGGCATAGGAGCAGAATTAGGCCATTCGGCCCATTGAGTCTTATCCGATATTTGACCATGGCTGATCTAATTTTTTCCCTCAACCTCGTTCTCCTGCCTTCTCCCTAATTTATTATTTTGTATATTCTTTTATTTATTTATTTATAATCTTCTGCCTCTTTATTGTTTTAATATATAATTTGGGTCGCCTGAATGTCATTGTACACGCGGCCATGTTTATCCTGTACATCAAGTCCATGAATTAATTGATTCAATGAATCAGACCATTGTCATTAAATAAATTACATTCTGTTTCAATGTTTTGATAGGCGAATTTACAAATCCATTCTCGGTGAAACTGCAGGAGCTATTGATGTTTTAACTTGTAAATCTTATTTGCAGCCAAAGTCAACACTTTCCATGTATCCTTCAGCTCACTGTTTCTTTTATTATTCATTACAAAACCTCTTGATTTCATGCGACATGCTGGGATGTTAAATTTGCTCATGTTTTATGTGCGAAGGTCGCAAAACTGCCTTTAGAGTTTAGCAGAATTACTCATTTAATTTAGTGGGCAGCACGTTGGCACAGCGGTAGAGTTGCTGCCTTACAGCGCCAGTCCTGACTACAGGATTCTGTCTGTACGGAGTTTGTACTTTCTCCCTGTGTCTGTGTGGGTTTCATCCAGATGCTCCGGTTACCTCCCACACTGCAAAGATGTACAGGTTTGTAGATTAATTGGTTTTGGTAAAAACTGTAAATTGTCCCCAGTGTGTAGGATAGTGATGATGCACGGGGATCGCTGGTCGGAGGGGACTCGGTGGGCCAAATGGCCTGTTCCCGCTCTGTATCTCTAAACTAAACCAAAACTTGAATGCACCTAACGTATATATGTGTTCTTGGTGCACGTACAGTTTTCATTAAACTGCAAAAAGCTCACCATTTCGATGAGACATACAAATACATCTGCTGGCTTTTCAGACTTACTAAATATGCTCCTTCCCCCATCACAATGGTATTTGTCTGTCTTTTCAATCCTGAGGTACATTAGTAAGAGTTGTAGGGAGTTGACTGGGATTAATAGAAACAAGGAACTGCAAATGCTGGTGTTAAATCAAGGCCATTTGGTAGGAATAGGCCAGAAAGCATCCATATTCAGTCAACGGTACACAAAAGGCTGGAGAAACTCAGCGGGTGCAGCAGCATCTAAGGAGCGAAGGAGATAGGCGACGTTTCAGGTCGAGACCCTTCTTCTGAGTCTGAAGAAGGGTCTCAACCCGAAACGTCACCTGTCTCCTTCGCTCCTTTGATGCTGCTGCACCCGCTGAGTTTCTCCAGCCTTTTGTGTACCCTCGATTCTCCAGCATCTGCAGTTCCTTCTTTAACATATTCAGTCAACCTTCTCTTCTGAGACAGCCTTCAGGAATTTGCAAGGTGCAGGAATGCTGACGTTTTCCACAGTTTGACTTTTCCATTCCTGTGTTTTTGCTTTCTGCAGCGTATTGTTGGCTCACCTCTCTCACCTGCCTTAATGGTGACTGGAGCGGGCAGCACAGTGACGTAGGTGTGAAAGATTCAAGGAATATTAGAAGTTCAAAGGAATTTTTCTGCTGTTGCTTAGTGGGCGTGTGGAGCAAACCACCCCAACTTCCATGGATGTAATGCTGATTATGGTCTGAGTAAGCTGGATGAAACCAGTTCTGAACTGCTTGAAGATTATAGTTAGCAGCAGAACACAGTTTAATTTAACTTAGTGGGCAGCACGGTGCCCATCATAACAACACAGGCACCATCATTTTATCTGTGGAATGTGGATGAGCTGGTTGAGCCACTTTTGCACACATTTCTCTTATCTTATACTGAGAAATGATACAAAGTCAGCCATCCGGAATGCCAATCTCTGATTTTCCCCCTTCTCTGACCCTCCAGGGCACTGTGCATACCAATGTCTTCTGCACATTAGTAACTCAGCAGGAGTGCAACATGTTGCAAAATGTGGCATTCTGCTGCAGTTTAACACAAGGTGTTCTAATCATTATCTCATTGAGCAACCCTTATGTTATTTGTTTCTTTAGTACTCTGAAAGTTGTCACTGATTACCACATCACTTGATTCTCAATGATGTGGTGAAATAATTTGTTCTTAATACCTATTTGTTTCACCAGCTCAACATGTAGAATTCATGAAAATTATTGGAGACCAGTTCTGAGAAACCATAGCACAAGACAATGGATCTAATTTCTTCCATATTACGTTATATTGTAGAACAGGACACAGCACCTTTCACCTTAATGCATATAAAGGAACTGTAGATGCAGATGCTGGTTTATATCGAAGATAAACACAAAATGCTGGAGTGGAAGAAGGGTTCCGACTCAAAACGTCACCCGTCATTTTTCTCCAGTTGCTGCCTGAAAAGACTCCAGCACTTTGTGTCTTTGTTTCACCTCAATTCAATTTAAGAAGTTATGAATAACTTTCTCATAATAATAAATAACATCTGCCCATCATTGTCATCCGCACCTAGTTCTCACCTATCACCAGCCAGTTCCTATCTCACCCTTCTCTCACTTTATATTCTAGCTATCTCCCCTCTACAATATCAGTCCTAACAAAGGGTCTCGGCCCAAAACGTCGATCATTCTCTCTGCCTGTGCAGATGCCTGTGCACACCTGATCCAGATAATGAAGTGATAAATCCATGCACTGATGTCACTCGTAGCGCGAGCAAGAAGACTTATGTTATTTGTTTCTTTGGTCTATGACCTTTGGACAGTGGGTTTTCTTACAAATGTTTTTTGGCAGCGACGAACGGGAGCCGAGACGGACCTGACAGCTCTAATACAGGGCCCGACTTGCTCGTTCTTCTCTCGCAGTGCATGCCGCAGTCTTTGGTGTTCAGTCAACGGAGCAACTTTTGAACAAGGGGAGGGATGAGGGAGGGGTGGGAGGTGATGTCAGTCACAGCTTGTCACGTCATCAGCGAAAAAAAAACATGTGACAGCGAGAGTAGGAATGGAATGAGGTGGAGGATAAATGCGTGGCTGAGGGACTGGTGCAGTGGGCAGGGATTCAAGTTTCTTGATCACTGGGACCTCTTTTAGGGAAGGCATGATCTGTACAAAAAGGACGGGTTGCACTTGAACCCGAGGGGGACCATTATCCTGGCAGGGAGATTTGCAAAGGCTACTGGGGAGACTTTAAACTAGAAAGGCTGGGGGGAGGGACTCGGGTAGAGGGAGCTAGGGGACAGGGTGTGGGGCAAGAGGCAGAGAAGGGAAGCACTCGGACCCAAAATGTAGGCGAGAAAGAGGAAAAAGATAATAGACAGATGGTGGGTTTCTAAAATGTGTATATTTTAATGCTAGGAGCGTTGTAAGAAAGGTGGATGAACTTAGAGCCTGGATTGACACCTGGAAATATGATGTTGTGGCAATCAGTGAAACATGGTTGCAGGAGGGCTGTGATTGGAAACTAAATATTCCAGGATTTTGTTGCTTCAGGTGTGATAGAACTGGAGGGACCAGAGGTGGAGGTGTTGCATTGCTTGTCAGAGAGGATATTATAGCAGTGCTTTGGCAGGATTGATTAGAGGGATTGTCTAGGGAGGCTATTTGGGTGGAACTGAGAAGTGGGAACGGTGTAGCAACACTTTTAGGGGTGTATTATAGACCGCCAAATGGGGAGCGAGAATTGGAAGAGCAAATATGTAAGGAGATAGCAGATATTAGTAGTAAGCACAAGGTAGTGATTGTGGGAGATTTTAATTTTCCAAAAATAGACTGGGAAACGCATTCTGTAAATGGGCTGGATGGTTTGGAGTTTGTAAAATGTGTGCGGATAGTTTTTTGCAGCAGTACATAGAGGTATCGACCAGAGAAGGGGCAGTGCTGGACCTCCTGTTAGGAAATGAGGCAGGTCAGGTGACGGAGGTATGCGTTGGTGAGCACTTCGGGACCAGTGATCACAATACCATTAGTTTCAATATAATTATGGAGAGAGTCAGAACTGGACCTAGGGTGGAGATTTTTGATTGGACAAAGGCTAACTTTGAGGGAATGCGTAAGGATTTAAAAGGAGTGAATTGGGACACTTTATGGGAAGGATGTAGAAGAGAAATGGAGGATATTTAAAGGGGAAATTGTAAGAGTACAGAATCTTTATGTCCCTGTTAGGTTGAAAGGAAATAGTAAAAATTGGAAAGAGCCATGGTTTTCAAGGGAAATTGAACACTTGTTTCGAAAAAAGAGAGATATCTACAATAATTATAGGAGGCATGGAGTAAATGAGGTGCTAGAGGAGTATAAAGAATGTAAAAAGAATCTTAAGAAAGAAATTAGGAAGGCTAAAAGAAGATATGAGGTTGCTTTGGCAAGAAAGGTGAAAGTAAATCCAAAGGGTTCCTACAGCTATATTAATAGCAAAAGGATAACGAGGGATAAAATTGGACCATTAGAGAACCAGAATGGACAGCTATCTGCAGAGCCAAAAGAGATGGGGGAGATATTGAACAATTTCTTTTCTTCGGTATTCACCAAGGAGAAGGATATTGAACTCTGTGAGGTAAGGGAAAAAAGTAGAGTAGCTATATAACTAATGAGATTCAAAGAGGAGGAAGTACTGACACTTTTGAAAAATATAAAAGTGGATTAGTCTCCAGGTCCTGACAGGATATTCCCTAGGACATTGAGGGAAGTTAGTGTAGAAATAGCAGGAGCTATGACAGAAATATTTCAAATGTCATTAGAAACGGGAATAGTGCCGGAGGATTGGCGTACTGCACATGTTGTTCCATTGTTTCAAAAGACTTAAAAGAATAAACCTAGCAATTATAGACCTGTTTGTTTGACATCAGTTGTGGCCTAATTAATGGATGGGATACTTATTGATAATATATATAAGCATCTGGATAAACGGGGTCTGATCAGGAACAGTCAACATGGATTTGTGCCTGGAAGGTCATGTTTGACAAACCTCCTTAAATTTTTTTGAAGCGGTTACTAGGGAAATTGATGAGGGTAAAGCAGTGGATGTTGTCTATATGGATTTCAGTAAGGCCTTTGACAAGGTTCCCCATGGAAGGTTGGTTAAGAAGGTTCAATCTTTGGGTGTTAATAGCGGAGTAGCAAGATGGATTCAACAGAGGCTGAATGGGAGATGTCAGAGAGTAATGGTGGATGGCTGTTTGTCAGGTTGGAAACCGGTGACCAGTGGGTTGCCTCGGGATATCTATCGGAATATGTAAAAGTGTTCCCGTTAGCGCGTAGTTTCTTCGAGTAGATGTGATCTCTCACACACACACACACACACACACACACACACACACACACACACACACACACACACACACACACACACACACACACACACACACACACACACACACGATCAGAGTTTTATAGTTATACTAGACCAAGTGCAGATCCGTTGGTTCTATTCCACCAACGTGCGGTTGCCGGGGGAGGAGGGGGACAACATGTGGCATCACACACACTAACTACCACCCTGCACACACGTTAACTGCCCCCCTTGATATTATATTAATATTATTAATTTGCTCCTTTTACCCCATAACCGCCCTATCCACTGATGCATAGCCCCCAACTCGCAGGCGCGTCTAGAGGGGGAGGGGGGGGAGTTAGAGAGTGAGGGCAGAGAGAGAGGGGCAGATACAGAAGGGCAAGAGACAGAGGGAGAGGGGGTTGGAGGTGAGAAGGAGAGGATGAGTGGGCGAGGGTAGGGAGGAGGGGGAAGAGTGGGGAGGGGGAAGGGGTGGGTGGAGAGAGGGAAGGGGGGGTGGGGAAAGGAGAGGGGGAAGGAGAGAGGGGCGGGGAGGAGAGAGGGATGGAGAGGGGGAAAAGGGGTGGGGGAGAGGAGAGGGGTGGGGTAAGGGGGAGAGAAATGGAAGAGTGGGGGAGGGAGGGAGGGGGAGAGGGGTGGGGGAGAGACGGAAAGAGTGTGGCGGTAGAGTGGGGGGGGAGGGGGAGGGGTAGTCCATCTATTTCCCACTCTCTGTCACCTCCAATCTTCTTTCTCTAATCCCCCACACGTGATCACGCGCTTCGACACAGGCTGCGGGGGGGGGTGGGCTGGAGCTGGTGCAAAGGCAGATGTAATGACTCCATTTCGATTGGACATCTGTGAGCATTGGGCATAGTTCTTGGTTCTTGGTTACTTGGTCCTCCAAAATATTCCAACTGGAATTTAAACTGGAGGTGGTGAAGGGAGAGGTTTAGCCAGAGAGGGTTATTGGGAAGAGAGTGCCACTTTAAATTTAGTTGCATCTGGCTGGGCAACCGTGGTTTGGTGGAGATTATTCCATGATTTAATAGTGCGTGGGAAGAACGAATTGCTGTACACATCTGTCTTTGTGGCTGGGACCACAAATTGGATCGAATGCCCTTTTCTGCTCCTAATTGGTTTGGGGGTTGGTGTAGGTCTTGTGATCTATGCCTAGCTGACCATTTAACACTTTGTAAAAACAGGTCAAACGGTGAGCTTCACGTCTGTCTAGGAGAGGGTTCCACCCCAGAAAATTCAGAAGTTTGGTGACACTCGCTTCTCTCTCGTAGGTGTTAGTAACAAATCGAGCGGCCTGTCCTTGGACACGTTCGATGGATGAAATGTTTTTATCTGTGTATGGGTCCCAAGCTGCAACTGCGTAGTCCAGATGAGGTCTAACGAGGGTGAAATACAGCTTCTCCTTGACAGAAGCTGAACAATGATGGAAGTTGCGCCTCAGGAAGTTTAGGACGCCTGTTGCTTTCACTGTTGCATGATGAGTCTGACCGTTCCAACGTAGATCATTTTGCAATTTGATGCCAAGATACTTGGTTTGTTTGGATTCTTCAAGGGTGACACCAAGTATGTTGTAAGATCAGTGACATCACACAATGGAACGTTCACCAACATTCTATGGGTGAGAGCAGTTTGATTTTTTTTTTTAACATTTTGAAATATTGGGGGGGGGGGGAGAAGGATGTTATTAAAAATGTGTACATAAAAATGTCTAAATGTAATGAGGAGTGCATTAGTGAATGTAAAAGTGTGATGTCTAGCAAAATGGAAAAAATGACGGTGTTTGAGGGTCTGGTTTTGGCGGACCATGGAATCAAAGGACAAAAAAATGGTATGTGACACACACACACACACGCACACACAGTTTTAAATATAGATAGATATAAGGATTAGTGGGTGATATCTGTAACATATTGCCTGAGCAGATGGTGGAATCAGGTACAATTACTATCTTTAAGAGCCATTTAGACAGAGACTTAAATAGGAGAGGTAAGGATATGGTTGTAATGTGAAAAAATTGGATTTATGTAGTTGTCATGAAGGTTGGCATAGACGTGGTGGGCTGAAGGGTCTGTTTCAATGTTGAATGACTTCATGGTTCCATCATCATATCATATAACATATCTCATACTTATTAAAAGTCTGATCTTGTACATGTGTATATGTGGTTGTCTTTATATCTTCACGGTAACGATTAGCCTTCTTGGGGCCTCGCTCATGTGGGCTCTAGCTTGACTTATATTCCCCCAGACCTCAAGGGGCCGAAACCACAATGGGGGGTGGTCTCTTTACTATCAATTTACAGATATGATATAATAACCCTAAACATGACACAAATTCCCTAACCATTAATACATTGTATTCAAACAGTGTTTATCTCAGAGGAAATCGGACATCGCAACATGGTGCCCTGATAAGCAAGAAAACCAGACAAGGCTCAATACTATCTATCAACATCCGCAAAGTAAAGCATTTGCAACATTATTTACAATGTGCATGTCTGGTTTGCATTCATCCAATTCATTCTATGCATTTTGCACCTAATTGTCAGGGTCTGCAGATGTTTCCTTCTCTTCCTGCAGCTCTGATCTAGGCTCTAGACAAACTGGCACCATTCTACAGCTTGCTCCATTTCCACAGAAAGCACTTTTAAATTGACCAAATGGCCTAGCAGTCCTGAAGCCTTTACTCAATGTTAGGGTCCTAGCCTCTCCAATTTGAGCAGGATTAACACTGGTAACAGGTTTGCAAATACAAATCTCTAGCCTCACCTGACAGAAGTAGGATAGCATTTGTTAGGACTCATAAAATGCTCTAAGATCAGATCTAATGCATCACAGGTCCCATCAGCATTCTGATCCACCTACCCCAAAAGGTGGAAGTGCCACATGTTCAGACTGTTATATCATATGTTTAAACTAAATGGATGTCTACAAATTGAATAATTGAGAAATAAAGTTGAATCTTACAAGTTACCAATGGTTCAAATGCTTGGAATTATTAAAGATAGAATCTCTCCAATAGTATTTAATATAACATTTAATGTATATTAGTGCACTGTGGTGCAGTGGTAGAGTTACTACCTTACAGTGCCAGAGACCCAGGTTCGAACCTGACTGCAGGTGCTATCTGTACGGAGTTCGTACATTTTCCTTGTGACTGCATGGGTTTTCTCTGGGTACTCGGGTTTCCTCCCACATTCCAACAAGATGTACAGGTTTGTAAGTTAAGTGGCTTTGAGTAAATTGTCCCTAGTGTGTATGCAGTGTACAGGTGAGTGCTGGTCGGCTGGAGGTCTGCTTCCACACCGTATCTCTAAAATAAAATAAACTAAGCTGAAGATAGACATAAAAAGCCGCAGTAACTGAGCAGGTCAGACAGCATCTCGGCAGAAAAGGAATAAGTGATGTTCTGGTCCATCATCATACCTTCTTCTCAGACCTTGTGAAGAAGGGTTTTCGACCTGAAATATCACCTATTCATTTTCTCCATAGAAGATGTCTGACCTGCTCAGTTACTCCAGCTTATTGTGTCTATCTTCGGTTTAAACCAGCATCTGCAGTAAACTAATCTGTTCCGGCACTAAATCATGTATAAAATCATGTACAGAGTCTCTTGCCCAGAGTAAGTGAATCGAGTACCAGAGGACATAGGTTTAAGGTGAAGGGGAAAATATTTAATAGGAATGTGAGGGGTAACTTTTTCACACAAAGGGTGGTGGGTGTATGGAACTACCTGCCAGAGGAGATAGTTGAGGCAGGGACTATCCCAACATTTAAGAAACAGTCAGACAGGTACATGGATAGGACAGGTTTGGAGGGATACTGACCAAATGCGGGCAGGTAGTGCAGCTGGGACATGTTGGCCAGTGTGGGCAAGTTGGGCAGAAGGGCCTCTTTCCACACTGTATCACTCTATGACTCTATGACTAAGAGACCAACATAGTGAAGATAACTTAAATGTCATTCTGGAAATGGGCAATAAATACTGTGTGTATATATAGAGGAAGCGTTTAGATTACAAGGCATTGCTTTGTAAACTTTGGAAAATAGCTAGTTAGAGTAGAGGTAAATAAAAAATGTTGTAAAACAGGCTGAGGGCAATAAAACTGTAAGAGTCACTTTATGACACAGATATGACACAGAAATGGGAGAAAGGTTTCCTGAACAAATGAGATAAAAGTCTTAGATCTCAAAGCATGAGAAGCAAATCTAGCAGATGTAATTGTGAATTATTTTAATAATGTAAAATCTGCAAGCAATCTTTGTATTGTGAGCTATAAAATGCTATAAATGATGTGAGTCCCACTTTCACGACCTCTGCCGAGTTTGCCCTTGACTCGTACTCACAGCATGGTCGTCATGAGGTCGTAACAGGCCGTGATGCGGGTCTTAGGTAGTCTTGGTATCTAGTAGGATCCGGGCGTTTTTTTCTAGCCTGATGAAAAATGTCTCACGAATAAAAAAAGGTTGTGAATTTAGGTCGTGAAAGTGGGCAGGCACCTAGCGCTCAATAGGTCCTCTCAGAGTGCTTCTCAGTATGTACTGTTAGGGCCTGAGTGACTTGGTCGTGAAACTCAACTTTGTTCTACGAGATTTTCTTTGTGTGCCATCCCAATCTGAGCTGTAATGAAGACAGTGACTTTGTCCCAAGTGAAAGACAGATTCAAGATAGACACAAACCGCTGGGGTATCTCAACGGGACAGGCAGCATCTCTGGAGAGAAGGAATGGGTGACGTTTTGGGTCAAGACCCTTCTTCAGACTGAGAGTCCGGGGAGAGGGAGACTAGAGTTATGGAAGGTTAAGGTGCGAAAATGCCAGATCAAAGCAGACAACGCTCAAGGAAATGTAGAATGGTTCCTTGCTAGCTGAAGGGAAGGTGATAAGGAGGCACACAATCAGTAAAATTAATCAGAAGAACAGTGAAACTAGATGGAGAACTAGGGTGGGGGAGGGACGGAGAGAGAGGGAAATTAGGTGTTACTTGCAGAGAAATCAATATTCATACCGCTGGGTTGTAAGCTGCCCAAGCGAAATATGAGGTGCTGTTCCTCCAATTTGAGTTGGGCCTCACTCTGACAGTGGAGGAAGCACAGGACAGAAATGTCAGTGTGGGAATGGGAGGGGGAGTTAAAGTGTTTAGCAACCGGGAGATGGCATAGGGCTGCGGTACACTGAGCGGAGGTGTTCAGCAAAACGATCGCTGAGTCTCGCTGAAATGATTCACACCTGGAACAGCTGATACAGTAGATGAGGTTGGAGGGGGTGCGTGAAAATCTGCCTTACCTGAAAGGATTATCGGGGTCCTTGGACGGAGTCGAGGGGGGAGGTATAGGGACAGATGCCGCATCTCTTACAGTTGCAAGGGAAAGTACCTGGGATAGGGCCGGTTTGAGTGGGAAGTGATGAGTTAACCAGGGTGTGGCAGAGGGAACAAATTGTGGAAAGCGGAAGGGGGTGGAGATAGGAAGATGCGGCTAGTGGTGGGATCCTGTTGGAGGTGGTGAAAATGTCAGAGGATTATGTGCTGTATGCGACTGCTGGTGGTGTGAAAGGTGAGGACTAGGGAGAATCCGTCCCTGTTGTAACTGGGGGGGAGAGGGAGCAGGAGCGGAGTACGGGATACCAAGGAGACCGGTGCGAGGGTCGCATAAATGATGGAAGAGGGGAACACCCGTTCCCTAAACAATGAGGACATCTTGGATGTCCTGGTATGGAACACAAGTGCAGCTTGTGTTGGGCGAAACCTGAGGGCGGTATAAAATAATACAAAGTGTTGATAAGGCACTCGACGTACTGATGTTGGCTACCGATAAAATAAGCACTGACATTAAATGGGGACCCAAGAGTCTACAGTACAAACAATAGTGGATCTTATAAAAAAAATAATTCAAATATTGACAGAGAAATGATAAGATTTGGAAGCACTCTTTGCTGAGAAAAAAACGTTTGGTGGCTGGGACAAGGAAAAGGGCAATATGAAAAAGGACTAATTAAACACACAGCCGTGGCAAATAAACAACAAGAAAAAAATATATATAGCAGCAATAAAAGGCACACAGGATGAGGAATGTAAGAAACCATGCAAAAGAATGGTGGTGTCAGAGTCACCTAATGCCCTGCCAGTGGAAGGAGACATAGAAATATTGAAACATAGAAAATAGGTGCAGGAGTAGGCCATGCGGCCCTTCGAGCCTGCACCTCCATTCAATATGATCATGGTTGATCATCCAACTCAGTATCCTGTACCTGCCTTCTCTCCATACCCCCTGATCCCTTTAGCCACAAGGGCCACATCTAACTCCCTCTTAAATATAGCCAATGAACTGGCCTCAACTACCTTCTATGGCAGATAATTCCAGAGACTCACCACTCTCTATGTGAAAAATGTTTTCCTCAACTCGGTCCTAAAGGAATTCCCCCTTATCCTTAGACTGTGACCCCTTGTTCTGGACCTCCCCAACATCGGGAACAATCTTCCTGCATCTAGCCTATCCAACTCCTTAAGAATGTTGTACGTTTCTATAAGATCCCCCCTCAGTCTTCTAAATTCTAGCGAGTACAAGCCAAGTCTATCCAGTCTTTCCTCATATGAAAGTCCTGACATCCCAGGAATCAGTCTGGTGAACCTTCTCTGTACCCCCTCTATGGCAAGAATGTCTTTTCTCAGATTTGGAGACCAAAACTGTACGCAATACTCCAGGTGTGGTCTCACCAAAACCCTGTACAACTGCAGTAGAACCTCCCTGCTCCTATACTCAAATCCTTTCGCTATGAATGCTAACATACATTTGCTTTCTTCACTGCCTGCTGCACCTGCATGCCTACTTTCAATGACTGGTGTACCATGACACCCCGGTCTCGTTGCATCTCCCCTTTTCCTAATTTGCCACCATTCAGATAATAGTCTACCCTCCTGTTTTTGCACCAAAGTGGATAACCTCACATTTATCCACATTATACTGCATCTGCCATGCATTTGCCCACTGCACCCAGCCTATCCAAGTCATCTTGCAGCCTCCTAGCATCCTCCTCACACTAACACTACCACCCAGCTTAGTGTCATCCGCAAACTTGGAGATGTATTTTTTGCATTTAATTCCCTCGTCCAAATCATTAATATATATTGTAAATAGCTGGGGTCCCAGCACTGAGCCTTGCGGTACCCCACTAATCACTGCCTGCCATTCTGAAAATGACCCGTTTACTCCTACTCTTTGTTTCCTGTCTGCCAGCCAGTTCTCTATCCACATCAATACTGAACCCCCAATACCGTGTGCTTTAAGTTTGTATGCTAATATCTTATGTGGGACCTTGTCGAAAGCCTTCTGAAAGTCCAGATATAACACATCCACAGGTTGTCCCTTATCCACTCTAGTTACATCGTCAAAAAATTCTATAAGATTCATCAGACATGATTTACCTTTCGTAAATCCATGCTGACTTTGTCGAATCATTTCACCACTTTCCAAATGTACTACTATCCCATCTTTAATAACTGACTCTAGCAGTTTCCCCATTACTGATGTTAGACTGACTGGTCTGTAATTCCCCGTTTTCTCTCTCCCTCCTTTTTTAAAAAGTGGGGTTACATTAGCTACCCTCCAATCCTCAGGAACTACTCCAGAATCTAAGGAGTTTTGAAAAATTATCACTAATGCATCCACTATTTCTGGGGCTACTTCCTTAAATACTCTGAGATGCAGCCTATCTGGCCCTGGGGATTTATCGGCCTTTAATCCATTCAATTTACCTGTTAACACTTCCCGACTAACCTGGATTTCACTCAGTTCCTCCATCTCATTTGACCCCCGGTCCCCTGCTATTTCCGGCAGATTATTTATGTCTTCCTTAATGAAGACAGAGCCAAAGTAGTTATTCAATTGGTCTGCCATGTCCTTGTTCCCCATGATCAATTCACCTGTTTCTGACTGCAAGGGATCTACATTTGTTTTAACTAATCTCTTTCTCTTCACATATCTATACAAACGTTTGCAGTCAGTTTTTATGTTCCCTGCCAGTTTTCTTTCATAATCTATTTTCCCTTTCCAATTTAAGCCCTTTGTCCTCCTCTGCTGAATTTCTCCCAGTCCTCTGGTAGGCTGCTTTTTCTGGCTAATTTGTATGCCTCATCTTTTGTTTTTATACTATCCCTGATTTCCCTTGTTATCCATGGATGCACTACCTGCCACGATTTATTCTTTTGCCAAACTGGGATGAACAATGTTGTAGTTCATCCATGCAGTCTTTAAATACCTTTTATTGCACATCCACTATCAACCCTTTAAGAATCACTCGCCAGTCTGTCTTGGCCAATTCACTTCTCATAACTTCAAAGTTACCTTTGTTTAAGTTCAGAAATCTTGTTTCTGACTTAATTATGTCACTCTCCATCCTAATGAAGAACTCAACCATATTATGGTCACTCTTGCCCAAGGGGCCCCGCACAACAAGACTGCTAACTAACCCGACTCTAGTACCCAGTCTAGAATAGCCTGCTCTCTCGTTGGTTCCTCTACATGTTGGTTTAGAAAACTCTCCTGCATACATTCCAAGAAATCCTCTTCCTCAGCACCCCTGCCCATTTGATTCACCCAATCTATATGTAGATTGAAGTCACCCATTATAACAACCTTCTAATTTCTTGTTTGATGCCATCCCCAACTCCACTATTACTGTTAGGTGGCCTGTACACAACTCCCACTAGCGTTTTCTGCCCCTTAGAGTTTCGCAGCTCTACCCATATCGA
Source organism: Okamejei kenojei (assembly GCA_035221665.1). Lineage (NCBI taxonomy): Eukaryota > Metazoa > Chordata > Chondrichthyes > Rajiformes > Rajidae > Okamejei > Okamejei kenojei. Next base: position 28,031,484 of record CM069144.1, on the reverse strand, counting down.
TTCCACATCCTCCAAGCTAATGTCCTTCCTTTCTATTGCATTAATCTCCTCTCTCACCAGCAACGCTACCCCACCTCCCTTTACTTTCTGACTATCCCTCCTGAATATTGAATATCCCTGGATGGTCAGCTCCCAGTCTTGGTCCCCCTGGAGCCGTGTCTCCGTGATCCCAACTATAGCATTGTCATTAATAGCTATCTGCACATTCAACTTGCCCACCTTATTACGAATGCTCCTTGCATTGAGGCACTAAGCCTTCAGGCTTGTTTTTACAACACTCTTACTCCTTATACAATTATGTTGACAAGTGGTCCCTTTTGATTTTTGCCTTGGAAACCCACCACCTCTTATTCTCTGTTTATTATTTTTTTCTTCTTTCCCCCTACATGTTGGGTCTGAGTGCTTCCCTTCTCTGCCTCCTGCCTCAGACCCTGTCTACTGGCTTTCTCTATTTGAAAGTCCCTCCCCCCAACCATTCTAGTTTTAATGTCCCCCCGGTAGCCTTTGCAAATTTCCCTGGCAGGATACTGATCCCCTCGGGTTGAAGTGCAACCTGTCCTTTTTATACAGGTCACTCCTTCCCCAAAAGCGGTTCCATTGATCCAGAAACTTGAATCCCTGCCCTCTGCACCAGTCCCTTCAGCCAGGCATTTATGCTCCACCTTGCTCCATTCCTACGTTCACTGTCATGTGGCACAGGAAGTAATCCTGAGCTTGTTATGTTTGCGGTTCTTTTCCTTAGCTCACTTCCTAACTCCCTAAATTCTCCTTTCAGGATCTCTTCTCTTTTTTTACCTATGTCATTGGTACCAATATGTACCACGACCTCAGGCTCCTCTCCCTCCCTTTTCAGGATATCTTGGACACGTTCAGACACATCCCGGACCCTGGTACCAGGGAGGCAAACTACCATCTGGGTCTCCGGACTGCGTCCACAGAATCGCCAATCTGACCCCGTAACTATAGAGTCCCCTATTACTAATGTCCTCCTCTTCTTTTCCTTACCCTTCTGAGCAACAGGGCCGGTGTCTGTACCGCAGACCAAGTCGCTGTTGCTACCCCCAGGTAGGCTGTCCCCCTGAACAGCACTCAAACAGGAGTACTTATTACCAAGGTGTACATCCACTGGTGTACTCTCTAGCACCCGCCTCTGCCCCTTGCCTCTCCTAACCGTGACCCACGTGTCTGCCCCCTGTGGTTTTGGAGAGACTACCTCCCTGCAACTCCTCTCTATGACCTCCTCACTCTCCCTGACCAGACGGAGGTCATCGAGCTGCTGTTCCAGGTTCCTTACACACTCCTTTAGGAGCCCCATCTCGACAAACCTGGCACAGATGTGGACCTCAGGAGGGCTATCCGACTCCATTACCTCCCACATCTGACATCCAGAACAGTAAGCTGCCCTGGCACTCATACTTCCCTTATCCTAGATACAACACAAAATACAATATACAATACAAAAATACAATACAAAATACAAAGTACAGTACACTACAAACTGCTGGAATCTGACTGCCAATCAGCTGTGTACTCAGTCCACCATTCAGCGGCTTCCTCAAGTCCAGTTAATTGAATGGAACGTTACAGATTTAGAATGTTACGGATTTCCCTCACCGCTCAGACGTCGCTCCTCCCTCACCAACGGCTCCTGGGCCTCTGTAAAAACAAAGCCCCGCGCCGGGTTTTAAGCTCACCCCTCGGATGTCGCTCCTCCCTCACCAACGGCTCCTAGGCCTCTGTCAATAAATGACAATAAGTGCAAGAGTAGGCCATTCGGCCCTTCGAGCCAGCACCGCCATTCACTGTGATAATGGCTGATCATCCACAATGTCAGACGATGTTGACTGGGGAACTCTGGATGACATGGCACATATATATGGGCAAGATGTGAACAATGGACCACTCTCACCTTATGAGAAGACATAAAGAAGGTAGGCGCAGAGCCAGTAGCTCCGATTCAGACAGCAGTCAGGATGACAAGGGAGATTATGCAGACATTCTATGAGGAACATTTCACAGCCCCAGAGAAACAAATTATATTAAATTTGGTAGACAAAAATGCTGGAGAAACTCAGCGGGTGAGGCAGCATCTATGGAGCAAAGGAAATAGGCAATGTTTCGGGCTGAAACCCTTCTTCAGACTGATTAAATCAACTGCCTGTTTTAAAATGGAAATCAAACATTTTGGTGTGAGTTATGTTTAGGTTTATTATTATCACGTGTACCAAGGTACAGTGAGAAGCTTTAGGTAAAGGAGGCTAAGGTGGAGAAACGATGGACCAGCGAAGGAAGAGATATGAGTGTGCACGTGTTTTAATTGTGGAAAACCAAGTCACTTTGCGAGGGAATGTAGGTCACCCCAACAGCAACAAAGGAAAGCACCAGGATGTCTCACAATTTTAAATGCTAATGTGAATTGGAAGTTGTGAGAATCTGGGTTGATGTGGGGGATGTTTAGATGTATGGCTTTGCATGAACAATGTATTTCAGCATTATTGTATATCATAGCCTTACGGGTTTGAATTATTTCCTTAATGTGTGTATAATTGTGTTCTACTCTTGTCTGGATTTTGAAGTGCAAATTGTACTGTGTTTGAAGGGATGTGAATTGTCTGTGAGTTTTAGCAGTTAAACATAGAGCTTCAATAGACAATAGACAATAGGTGCAGGAGGAGGCCATTTGACCCTTCGAGCCAGCACCCCCATTCATTGTGATCATGGCTGATCATCCACAATCAGTAACCCGTGCTTGCCTTCTCCCCATGTCCCTTGATTTTTGCTAGCCCCTAGAGCTCTATCTAACTCTCTTTTAAATGTATCCAGTGAATTATCCTCTACTGCCTTCTGTGGCAGAGAATTCCACAAATTCACAACTCTCTGGGTGAAAAAGTGTTTTCTCATCTCAGTTATAAATGGCCTCCCCTTTATTCTTAGACTGTGGCCCCTGGTTCTGGATTTCCCCAACATTGGGACCATTTTTCCTGCATCTAGTTTGTCCAGTCCTTTTACAATTTTGTACATTTCTATAAGATCCCCTCTCATCTTTCTAATTTAGATGAATACAAGCCCAATCGACCCAATCTTTCCTCATATGACAGTTCCATCATCCCAGGGATTAACCTCGTTAACCTACGCTGCACTGCCTCAATAGCAAAGATGTCCTTCCTCAAATTAGGAGACCAAAACTGCACACAATACTCCAGATGTGGTCTCACCAGGGCCCTGTACAACTGCAGAAGGACCTCTTTACTCCTATACTCAAATCCTCTCTCAGCTTCTTCCCTATATCCATCAGGCTATTATACACTACAGCCTCCAAATATTATACAAACAACCTTCTTTTCAGTTATGAGATAATGGAGAAGTTAGGTCTGATTTCCCCGACTTTTCTTGTCGTATCCCCCGTCTCCGTCTGCGCTGAGGCCTATCGCGGAGCTGGCGGCCTCCAACTTTAACTGCGACCGACCTGAGGCTCCGGAGGTAGAGCCAGTCAGGACCTACCAGCGCGGGGCTGGCCGACTTTGGGGCTGTGGCGGGTTCAGGCGTTCCGGTGGCGCGACTCGGAGCTGTGGCGGCTTTTCGGTGGCGGCGGCGGCGGCAGTGACTTCGGAGGCCCGGCCGCGGGCCCAGTGGACGACATCGTCGGGAGCCCGCAGGTCACAGGTTGGTGACCTGTTTTTCCGGAGCTCCCGCGGCAACAGCTGCGTCCGCTGGACTGGAGGGCGGCAGCTTCGGCAGCTTCGACCGCCCCTGGCCGCGGAGTTGAGCCGGCCCGCTCACGGAGCGCGGTTCGCCCGCGGGACTTATTTACATCACCCGGTGCGGTCACAACATCGGAGGCCCGGGTCGCCTCAGCGCAGAGGAAGAGGAAGAGGAAGAAGGGAAGAGACAAAGACAAGATTTTTGCCTTCCACCACAGTGAGGAGGTGTCTGGTGAACTCACTGTGGTGGATGTTGAATATGTGTTTATTGTGTGTTTTTGTTATTTACTATATGTATGACTGCAGGCAACGAAATTTCGTTCAGACCGCAAGGTCTGAATGACAATAAAGTTTTCCAAGTTCCAAGTCCAAGGTCTGATTTCCCTGGAGTGTAGGAGATAAAATTATGAGGGCTACAGATAGGTTAGAGTTAGACTGCAGAAACAGAACGGCAATTAAAATAAATAAATAAATAAATAAATAAATAAAAATAAAACATAAACTTTTCCCTGTATCAGAGGAAGACAAAACTAGATTTAGGATAAGAAGTAGGAGATTTACAAGTGATTTAAGGAGAATCTTTCTCACCTAGCAAGTGGTGAGTGCCTGCAAGGCTGTCTTAACTCATGGGCATGCTGGGCAGTTGCCCGGGGCTCCATGTGCATAGGGGCCCCATGCTAATCTATGTATGTTGTGACTTGCTGTCAACAAATAAAAGTGGGAGATATATGTAAATATGACGAATCAGAAGAAGAGGATCAAAATAATTTCGGACAACTTGAACACTGTGTTTCCCAATGTTGAAATTGCTCTCGGAGTGTTCATGTGCATGATGGTGACCAACAGTGCAGGAGAACAAGACTGAAACTTATTTAAAAAATCAGCTTCTCAGCACAATGGGACAGCAGTGTTTGAACAGGATTTAATTTTATCGACCATTTACATTTTTATTCCTGAGAGTGGTTGTGTAGGTAGGGGCCCCGTGCACTGCTTTGCCCGGGGGCCGATAATGCTGTTAACATGGTGCTGGAATGCACTGCATGAGAGGATGGTGGAATCAGTCACTGACTGCATCTTAGATGTGTCTCGAGTGTTTGAATCGCCTGGATTTCTAAGGCTCACAGCCAAATGATGGAAGACGGGATTGATACAGATGGGTGCACACTGGTTGGCATGGATTTGATGGACCGAATGGGCTGGTTTCATGCTGTATAACTCCATGAATTGCATGACCCTCATCCAGTCGCTTTCCCGTCAATCATCATGTACTGTTTACTCCCAATGGATTGTTGTTTTATGTCGCTTAATGTTTCTCGCTCAAAGCTGACTGATTCCAGTCTGTCATCATCTCCCAACAGTGAATAATGCTCTGCCTACAGCAAGCAAACTAACTCGCAGCAGGAACAGGGAGAGCTAATACATACCAATATATATGGCACTTCACTCATGTAGTAAGAATCAAAGAATCACGCACCATATCCATACCAACCATTAAGTCTTATCTATGCTAATTTCCGTGCCCACTCACATAAGTAAACTTCTTTTTCTGGGTATGCAGATTTTATCCTCCTGTGCAGCAGAAATTATCTGGTTCATGACCCCCTGAGTCAGGGTTTACAGATTGCCGTGTGTATTACAGTGACATCTGGTGGAAAGTCTCAATAATGATTGTACAGCATCATTAGGTTAGACATTAAATGGTTCACTCCTTGGGGAAGAGACCTGAGGGGCAATAGCCAATGTGCTTACATCACCTTGTGGGTGAAGGTAGAGAAAATAAATGGTTGGCACTTGGCAGGTATTTTTCTAATAGGGGGGCTTCTTTAAAGTTTAGAGAAAGAGGTGCTGCAAGTAAGGTCAACATATATTGTCACTCCTACTTAGAACGTAAGAACATAAGATACAGGAGCAGGAGTGCGCCGTCTGTTCTTTCGAGTTTATTCTATTACCACTGTTACACAGACTTCTAATTGAGCAGATTTGTATGTCATACATTCTTTAACTTCGACAGGTGTGCTGTAGAGAGCATATTGACTGGTTGCATCACCGCCCGGTTTGCAACTCGGATGCCCAGGAACAAAGGGGATTGCAAAAAGTGGTGAACACTGCCCAGTCCATCTTGGGTACTGACCTCCCCACCATCAAAGGGATCTGAAGGAGACGCTTTCTCAAAAGGCTGCCAGCATCATCAAAGACCCATACTACATTGTAATTTCACTCCTGCCATTGTGATTGAAGGCATAGGAGTTCAGAAACAGTTTCTTCTAAAAAACCATCAGGCCCTTAAAGTTCAAGTTCCCGTTCAAGTTCAAGTTAACATTTATTGCCACATGCACCAATTAAGGTACAGTGACATTTGATTTACCATGCAGCTACACAATCAAAAAGAGCACAATACACAATGGACTTTAACATGAACATCCACCACAGTGGAATCAACATTCTTCACTGTGGTGGAAGGCAATAATGTTCAGTCAGTTCTCCTCCCCCGTTCATCCGTGGTCGGGGCCATGAACCCTCTGTAGTCACCGCTACGGACGGCCGGATATACATGCCCTCTCGTCAGGATGATCAAAACTCTGACGTTGGGACGGTCGAACACACTCTTGGAGGTCCCGAGATTGGCCAACTTTCTTACCGGAGACCACAGCTTCAGGATGTTATAGGCCACAGGCCGGTGGTCGGAGCTCTTTCACTGTGATCCCTGCCAAAGAATACCAGGCTCCGGATGGTAAGTCCACGCCACGCCTGTGGCTAGAAGCTCCGCAGACCACAGCCCCACGATGCAAAGTCACCAGGCCAGCAATCGGAGCACTCCTTTCTGGCGAGCCCCGGCAAGGGTTCGTCCCCGCTCCGCGATAGAAAAGTTCACGCTGCGCCCGCTGCTGAAGCTCTGGGCCTGACTCCAGGAAAGGCCACTTCAATCCAAGCTGAAAGTCACCTCTCTGTCGAGGAGGTGCCTGAAAAACGGTTTCCCCCCTTTCACCCCCCCCCCCCCACCACCCCCCACACAAGACACACCGAGAGACACTAAAACAACCATTTGGAAATACTAAAAAGAAAAAAAAGTCAAAATAACGAACATGCTGCTGGCAGGGCAGCCGACTCGCAGCACCCCCAACCGACCGCCCCCAAACACGACAAAACACCAAGTATGAATTATGAACTGTGTTGGTTGCATAAAGAACTTTGGGCTATTTTGTACTACTAAATGGGGTTTAGTAGATAGCACATGCTGTAGCAGGCTGGTGAGGCCCACAGGAGCCGTTGGAAGAGGAGGAGGGGGAGGAGCGACACCCGACCGGTAAGCTATAAAATCTAGCGCTGGGCTTGTTTTTTCAGAGGCCCACAGGAGCCGTTGGAAGAGGAGGAGGGGGAGGAGCGACACCCGACCGGTAAGCTATAAAATCTAGCGCGGGGCTTGTTTTTCAGAGGCCCACAGGAGCCGTTGGAAAGGAGGAGGGGGAGGAAAGCGACACCCGACCGGTAAGCTTTAAAATCTAGCGCGGGGCTTGTTTTTTCAGAGGCCCACAGGAGCCGTTGGAAGAGGAGGAGGGGGAGGAGCGACACCCGACCGGTAAGCTATAAAATCTAGCGCGGGGCTTGTTTTTACCCAAATCCATAACATTCCATTTGGAGAAGTGGGTTTTTTTGAGGAAGCCGCTGATTGGTGGAAGAGGACCCGAGGAAGCAGCTGATTGGGTGCAACCCCGGGTTTACAATTTTACATTTCTGCCTTCTGGGAGTTAGGGATTCTGGGAGTTAAGGATTCAGTATTTAGTAGTAAAGTTTAAAGGATAAGTTTTTGTGTTTTTTTAATATTTAATACAGAGTAATTTGGGAGTAAGGTATGGCAGTAGAGATTGGCCCCCGTGGTTTGTTCAGCCTGCAACATGTGGGAGATCAGGGAGATGGTCGGTGTCCCTGGTGACTACGTTTGCAGGAAGTGTGTCCAGCTGCAGCTCCTGGCAGACCGCATTGAACGATTGGAACTGCGGCTGGATTCATACTGGAGCATCCACGATGCGGAGAAAGTCGTGGATAGCACGTACAGTGAGTTGGTCACACCGCAGGCAAAAGGTAAGAGGACAAAAAGGGAACGGGTGGCCAATAGCCAGCAAAGCAGTAGGCAGGTAGTGCAGGAGTCCCCTGCGGTCATCTCCCTCCTAAACAGTATACCATTTTGGATACTGTTGAGGGAGATGGCTCATCAGGGGAATGCAGCAGCAGCCAAGTTCATGCACCATGGGTGGCTCTGCAGCACATGAGGGGGGAAAAAGGAGGGGAAGGGCAATAGTAATAGGGGATTCAATTGTCAGGGGAATAGATAGGCGTTTCTGCGGCCGCAAACGAGACTCCAGGATGGTATGTTGCCTCCCTGGTGCAAAGGTCAGGGATGTCACTGAACGGCTGCAGAACATTCTGGAGGGGAGGGTGAACAGCCAGTTGTCGTGTACATGTTGGCACCAACGATATAGGTAAAAAAAGGGATGAGGTCCTACAAGGTGAATTTAGGGAGCTAGGAGATAAACTTAAAAGTAGGACCTCAAAGGTAGTAATCTCCGGATTACTACCAGTACCACGGGCCAGTCAGAGTAGAAATAGGAGGATATTGCAAATGAATACGTGCTTGAAAAGTGGTGCAAGGGTGAGGGATTCAAATTTTTAGGGCACTGGGACCAGTTCTGGGGGAGGTGGGACCGGTACAAACAGGACGTTTGCACCTGGAATGGAATGGAACCAATGTTCTTGGGGGAGTGTTTGCTAGTGCTGTCGGGGAGGATTTAAACTAATGTGGCAGGGGGATGGGTACAAGAGCAGAGAGGCAGGTGGGTGTAAAATGAGGGTAGAAGCAATAGGTAGCAAGGTGAAAAGTAAAAGTGGCAGGCAGACAAAACCAGGGCAAAAATCAAAAAGGGCCACTTTTCAGCAAAATTGTATAAGGGGTAAGTGCGTTGTAAAGACAAGCCTGAAGGCTTTGTGTCTCAATGCAAGGAGTATTCGGAATAAGGTGGACGAGTTGAACGTGCAGATAGATATTAATGATTATGATATAGTTGGGATCACGGAGACATGGCTCCAGGGTGACGTAGGCTGGGAGCTGAACATCCATGGATATTCAATATTCAGGAGGGATAGAGAGAAAGGAAAAGGAGGTGGGGTAGCGTTGCTGGTTAGAGAGGAGATTAACGCAATGGAAAGGAAGGACATTAGCTTGGAGGATGTGGAATCGGTATGGTAGAGCTACAAAACACTAAGGGGCAGAAAACGCTGGTGGGTGTTGTGTACAGGCCACCTAACAGTAGCAGAGAAGTTGGGGATGGTATCAAACAGGAAATTAGAAATGCGTGCGACAAAGGCAAAACAGTTATAATGGGTGACTTCAATCTACATATAGATTGGGTTAATCAAATTGGCAGGGGTGCTGAGGAAGAGGATTTTTTGGAATGTATGCGGGATAGTTATCTAAATCAACATGTAGAGGAACCAACGAGAGAGCAGGCTATTTTAGACTGGGTTTTGAGTAATGAGGAAGGGGTAGTTAGCCGTCTTGTTTGTACGTGCCCCCTTGGGCAAGAGTGACCATAATATGGTTGAGTTTCTTCATTAGGATGGAGAGTGACATTGTTAATTCAGAAACAATGGTTCTGAACTTAAAGAAAGGTAACTTTGAGGGTATGAGACGTGAATTGGCCAAGATTGACTGGCAATTAATTCTAAAAGGGTTGACGGTGGATATACAATGGAAGACATTTAAAGACTGCATGGATGAATTACAAAAATTGTTCATCCCAGTTTGGCAAAAGAATAAATCGGGGAAGGTAGTGCATCCGTGGATAACAAGGGAAATCAGGGATCAAAGCAAAGGATGATGCGTACAAAGTAGCCAGAAAAAGCAGCATACCAGAGGACTGGGAGAAATTCAGAGACCAGCAGAGGAGGACAAAGGGCTTAATTAGGAAAGGAAAAATAGATTATGAAAGAAAACTGGCAGGGAACATAAAAACTGACTGCAAAAGTTTTTATAGATATGTGAAGAGAAAGAGGTTAGTTAAAACAAATGTAGGTCCCTTGCAGTCAGAAACAGGTGAGTTGATCATGGGGAACAAGGATATGGCGGACCAATTGAATAACTACTTTTGGTTCCGTCTTCACTAACGAAGACATAAATAATCTGCCGGAAATAGCAGGGGACTGTGGGTCAAAGGAGGAATTGAGTGAAATCCAGGTCAGTCGGGAAGTGGTGTTGGGTAAATTGAATAGATTAAAGGCCGATAAATCCCCTGGGCCAGATAGGCTGCATCCCAGAGTACTTAAGGAAGTAGCTCAGGAAATAGTGGATGCATTAGTGATAATCTTTCAAACTCTTTAGATTCTGGAGTAGTTCCTGAGGATTGGCGGGTAGCAAATGTAACCCTCTTTTTAAGAAGGGAGGGAGAGAGAAAAACGGGGAATTACAGACCAGTTAGTCTAACATCGGTAGTGGGGAAACTGCTAGAGTCCAGTTATTAAAGATGGGATAACAGCACATTTGAAAGTGGTGAAATCATTGGACAAAGTCAGCATGGATTTACGAAAGGTAAATCATGTCCCTGACGAATCTTGTGGAATTTTTCGAGGATGTACTAGTAGCGTGGATAAGGGAGAACCAGTGGATGTGGTATATCTGGACTTCCAGAAGGCTTTCGACAAGGTCCCACATAAGAGATTAGTATAACAAACTTAAAGCATTCGGTATTAGGGGTTCAGTATTGATGTGGATAGAGAACTGGCTGGCAAACAGGAAGCAAAGAGTAGGAGTAAAACGGGTCCTTTTCACAATGGCAGGCAGTGACTAGTGAGGTACCGCAGGGCTCAGTGCTGGGACCCAGCTATTTACAATATATATTAATGATCTGGATGAGGGAATTGAAGGCAATATCTCCAAGTTTGCGATGACACTAAGCTGGGGGGCAGTGTTAGCTGTGAGGAGGATGCTAGGAGACTGCAAGGTGACTTGGATAGGCTGGGTGAGTGGGCAAATGTTTGGCAGATGCAGTATAATGTGGATAAATGTGAGGTTATCCACTTTGGTGGCAAAAACAGGAAAGCAGACTATTATTTAAATGGTGGCCGATTAGGAAAAGGGGAGATGCAGCGAGACCTGGGTGTCATGGTACACCAGTCATTGAAAGTAGGCATGTAGGTGCAGCAGGCAGTGAAAAAAGCGAATGGTATGTTAGCTTTCATAGCAAAAGGATTTGAGTACAGGAGCAGGGAGGTTCTACTTCAGTTGTACAGGGTCTTGGTGAGACCACACCTGGAGTATTGCGTACAGTTTTGGTCTCCAAATCTGAGGAAGGACATTATTGCCTTAGAGGGAGTGCAGAGAAGGTTCACCAGACTGATTCCTGGGATGTCAGGACTGTCTTATGAAGAAAGACTGGATAGACTCGGTTTATACTCTCTGGAATTTAGGAGATTGAGAGGGATCTTATAGAAAACTTACAAAATTCTTAAGGGTTGGACAGGCTAGATGCAGGAAGATTGTTCCCGATGTTGGGGAAGTCCAGGACAAGGGGTCACAGCTTAAGGATAAGGGGGAAATCCTTTAAGACCGAGATGAGAAAGACTTTTTTCACACAGAGAGTGGTGAGTCTCTGGAACTCTCTGCCACAGAGGGTAGTTGAGGCCAGTTCATTGGCTATATTTAAGAGTGAGTTGGATGTGGCCCTTGTGGCTAAGGGGATCAGAGGTATGGAGAGAAGGCAGGTACGGGATACTGAGTTGGATGATCAGCCATGATCATATTGAATGGCGGTGCAGGCTCGAAGGCTGAATGGCCTACTCCTGCACCTAATTTCTATGTTTCTATGTTTCTATGATAGAGTGGGTGAGTGCTGAAACGTGGAGAGGTTATTAGGTTGGATTTTTTCAAATGGTATTGAGCTTTATACGTGTTAGAGGCACATACCAACCACCCATTTACAAAAATCCCATTTTATTTTCGCCACGTTACCATCAACTAACCCCAGATACTAACACTCACCCACATACCATGGGCAATGTGTAGTGGCCTTTACTATTTTGAAGTATATAATAACTACATAACTCTCCTCCTCTCCATTCCTCCCCCATATAAGCCCTCCCCTTCTTCCCCACCCCTTCCTTTATTCCACCCTCCTCCACTATGCCCCACCCAGACTCCACACCTATTTCTCCCCTCCTCGTCCAATATATATACTTTCCATTGTCTTCGCATTTCTCAACCCTTCAATCTTTTTGCCTCACATCTTCTGTCTTTTCATCTCTGGCCTTTAGTTCAAAGCTTTGTCTTGCTCCTCATTTCTCCTAGATTTCTCCCCACCCCACCACCCCTCCCATTCAGTCAGAAGAGCTGAGACACTATTGTACAATATTTAGTCTCTATTTTTCTGTTGCAGCCTTGGTGTTTATGCGACTGGGTCCAATTAAGTTTCAAGTCAATTATGTGGATTATTGTAATGGAGATGTTAAAACAAAGTGTAAAAGTGTTTCTAATCGAAAGCCTCAACCAAGTGCGTAACGCAGAGTTGGTCCAGGCCATCAAATCAGTGAATGCTGTTGTGCATTAGTTCTTTCAACATTAATTGCCGGTAGTAGTAGGTAGAGTGAATAATGGAGTCAGAGTTATATAGCAACGAAACAGGCCCTTCGACCCTAGTCGGCCACGTTGACCTAAGCTAGACCTATTTGCCTGCATTTGACCCATTTCCCTCTGAACCTTCCGTGTGCATCTACTTGTCTAAATGTTTTTTAAACATTGTAATTGTACCTACATCTACTACTTCCTCAGGCTACTCATTCCATATGCCCTGTGTGAAAAACATGCTTCTCAGGTCCTCTTTAAATCTCTCCCTCTCACCTTAATCCAATGTCCTCCATGTTTAGACCTCCTTACAGCGGGGGGGAGGGGGGACTAAGACTGGGACAATTTTTTCTCTGCCACTCATGATTTTATCAACCACAATAAGGTCACCCTTTAGCCTCTCACAGTCCACGAAAACAATCCCAGCATATCCAGTCGTTCTTTATACTTCAAGGTCTTTAGTCTGGGCAACATCCTTGTGAATCTTTCATGCATCCTCTCTAGCTTAATCATATCCTTCTAATAACTGGGCGACCAAAACTGCACAGAATACTCCAAGATAAACACAAAAAGCTGGAGTAACTCAGCAATCAGACAGCATCTCAGGAGAAAAGGAATAGATGAAATTTTGGGTCGAGACCCTTCCCGACCCGAAATGTCACTTACAGTATTTCTTTTCTCCAGAGATGCTGCCTGACCTGCTGAAATACTTCAGCTTTTTGTGTCTTTCTTCAGTTTAAACTAGCATCTGCAGTTCCTTTCTACACATAATACTCCAAATGTGGTTTACTAATTATGCCAACTACATACTCATCCAAATCATTCATATAAATGACAAGCAATTGGGGACCCAGCACTGATTCCTGCAGCACACTACAGGTCACAGGCCAGAATCTGAAAAGCAAGTCCTCTGACTCGTCCTACCAGGCTAATTTTATACACAGTATGCTTACACATCCTGGAGCCCATCAGATCCAGCCTTCTGGACCAGACTGCCATACAGGACTTTGTCAAAGGCCTTGCTAATGTCCATATGGCCAAAACTACTCTGTTGTCCTTTTCAATAAATGACCACACTGATCCATAAGGGAACCTATTCTCACCCTATTTAGGCTTTTTCTCCAAATATAATTGTACAATCCTTTAGGATACTCCTTTATGGTATCTGCCAAGGAAATCTCATGTCCTTTAGTTGTCAACAAAATAGAGAGAGTACAGAGGAGATTTACTAGAATGTTGCCAGGGTTCCAGCAACTATGTTACAGAGAAAGGTTGAACAAGTTAGGTCTTTATTCTTTGGAGCGCAGAAGGTTAAGGGGGGACTTGATTGAGGTCTTTAAAATGATGAAAGGGATTGACAGAGTTGACGTGGATAAGTTTTTCCCATTGAGGGTAGGGAAGATTCAAACAAGAGGGCATGACATGAGAATTAAGGGACAGAAGTTTAGGGGTAACGTGAGGGGGAACTTCTTTACTCAGAGGGTGGTGGCTGTGTGGAATGAGCTTCCAGCAGAAGTGGTGGATGGCAGGATCGATTTTAACATTTAAAAGTAAAGTGGATAGGTATATGGACGTGAAGGGAATGGAGGGGTATGGTCTGAGTGCAGGTAGATGGGACTAGGGGAAAACAAATGGTCGGCACGGACTGGAAGGGCCAAGAGGGCCTGTTTCCGTGCTGTAATTGTTATATGGTTATATTTGTCCTCCTGATTTCCTGAAGTGCATTCCTTCATCACATATTCCTCAAGGGATTCATTTTGTTTAAGCTGCCTATATCTGACCGATGCCTCCATTTTGCTGACTAGAACTGGTGGGATCTTGTGCAGGACAAAGGCATGTGAGAGGCTAGAAGTTGGTATGGAGGGTGGTGTGGGAAAGGTTAGTGGATAGAATAGGCAGTCATGCCTATTCTAGTGGGTAGAATAGAGAGTCATGGCGGAGTGCGAGGAAGGAGGGTTGGTTTATACTGCAAATATTTTAATGCAAGGGGCCTGACAGGTAAGGCAGATGAGCTTAAGACATGGATACGAGCGACTGGGACATTGTAGCCATGACTGGTTAGGGGACAGGCAGGACTGGCACCTCAATGTTCCGGGGAACAAGATCTTCAGGGGAGACAGAGGTGAGGGAAAAAGAGGGGGGGGGGGGTTGCATTGTTGGTTAAGAAGGATGTCACGGCAGTGTTCAGAGGTGACATTACGGACTGTTCGTCTAGTGAGGCTATATGGGTGGAGCTGAGGAACAAGAAAGGGATGGTCACCTTGTTGGTGGTGTACCACAGACCCCCGAATAGTCAACGGGAATTAGAAGAACAATTGTGACGGGAGATTGCAGACAGCTGCAGGTCAAATAAGGTTGTTGTAGTAGGGGATTTTAACTTTCCCAATATAGACTGGGGAAATCATAGTGTGAATGGTTTAGATGGGGTGCAATTCCTTAAATGTGTTCAGGAGAGTTTTCTTAAGCAGTATGTGGAGGCCCCCACACATGAGAGGGCAACGCTGGATCTAGTATTGGGAAATTGGGAAGGGCAAGAGTGAGACCTCTCAGGAATCAAATCCTCTGTATTCACCAAGGAGAAAGACAGTAGGACAGAGGAAATTAGAGCAGTCACCGGAAATGTCTTGAGAGCAGTCATGGTTACAGTCGAAGAAGTACTGAAGGTACTGTCGTGTTTGAAAGGACAAGTCTCCAGGGCCTGATCAGATATATCCGAGGACATTGCGGGAAACTAGAGAGGAAATTGCGGGAGCACTGGTTGAAATTTACGAATCGTCCTTAAATAAGGAGAGTTGCCGGAAGACTGGAGGGTGGCAAATGTTGTGCCTCTTTTCAAGAAGGGCTGCAGGGGAAATGCTGGGAACTATAGGCCAGTGAGCTTAACATCTGTAGTTGGTAAGTTATTGGAGAGTATTCTGAAGGGTAGGTTATACAGGCATTTGGATGGGCAAGGGCTGATTAGGGATAGTCAGCATGGTTTTGTACATGGGAGGTCGTGTCTCACAAATCTGATAGATTATTTTGAAAACATGACCAAAAAGGTTGATGAGGGCAGAGCTATAGATATTGTGTACATGGACATCAGTAAGGCATTCCTCAGTGTTCCGTATGGTAGGCTGCTCTGGAAGGTTAGATCGCATGGGATCCAAGGAGAAATAGCTGAATGGATAGCAAATTGGCTCCATGCAAGGAAGCAGAGGGTGATGGTGGAAGGTTGCTTCTGAGACTGGAGGCCTGTGACAAGTGGTGTGCCTCAGCGTTCGGTGCTGGGCCTGTTACTGTTTGTCATCTACATCAATGATTTGGATGAGAACATACAGGGCAAGATTAGCAAGTTCGTTGATTATACAAAAGTTAGTGGTTTTGCAGATAGTGAAGATGGTTGAGAAAGATTGCAGCAGGATCTGGATCGATTAGCCAGGTGGGCGGAGGAATGGTTGATGGAATTTAATATAAAAAAGTGTGATGTGTTGCATTTTGGGACGTCGAACAAGGGCAGGACTTACACAGTAAATGGTAGGCCTCTATGTAATGTTGTAGAGCAAAGGGATCTAGGAGTACCGATCCATAGTTCCTTGAAGGTTGAGTCGCAGGTAGATAAGGTGGTCAAAAAGGCTTTTGGCACTTTGGCAATAATCAGTCAGAGTATTGAGTATAGAAGTTGGAATGTTATGTTGCAGTTGTAAAATACGTTGGTGTGACCGCATTTAAAAAAAATAAAAATTTAATATCTTTATTTATTAGAGGTACCGTAAGTTACATCAGTGTACATCCCTTATATTGTATTACAGTCATTGTACCCCTTGAATTTTTTAAGGCGTGACAGAGGGAAAGGAAACCCTTGAAGAGTTAGAGACCGGAGAGATTAAGAGATAGACCCTGGAGAGGAGAAAAAAAAAAGAAAAAGGGAAAGAAAGAGAAAGAAAGAAGAAAAGCCAGTTACTTTATTATAAACATCTTGCAAAAGGAATCTACCAACTCGACAGTTTTTCTTCCCCCTTTACCAATACCCAACACCGGTACTTTTTTGAGGTATTCTTGCACCTTATCCTTGCAGTAGATTTATAAATGCAGGCCACGTCTTATAGAAACAGTCTGATTTTCCTGCTAGTCGGAGACTCATATCTTCCAAGTGTAGTGTTTCGAACATAGTTGAAATCCACATATTAACTGTTGGTATAAGAGTATTTTTCCAGAATATTAAGATTGTTTTTTTTCCCAGTTATTAAGCCATATTCAAATAGTCTTTTGAAACACAATTTATTCAGGGCCTATCTTTCCGATATCCCAAAGATAATCCAGTCTGCTTTTGGAGTCAGTTTTATTTTAAATATTTTTGTTAAAATTTCAAACATTTCAGTCCAAAATGTTTGAATTTTTGTACAAAAGACAAATGAGTGCACTATATTAGCTTCTTGAATTGTACATTTTATCACATATAGGTGAGACGTGGGAAAAAGTTACTTATTTAGTTTGGTGAATAGTATAATCTGGTAAGATTTTAAATTGTATTAAGGTGTGCCTTACATTAATTGAACATTTATGCACATTTAATAATTATTCTTCCCACCTTTCTTTGGGAATTTGTATACTTAATTATTTTTCCCAGTCTCTCCTGATACCTTCTGTTGTTGTTGGTATTTTCTGCATTTAGAATAATATTATATATATATATTAGGTTTGCTGATTCTGCCTTTGTATTCAATTACTTCTTCCAGTAAGTCTGGATCGTGCTTGGGCATATTGTGATAGTCTTGTGTGTATTTTTTCAGAATAGTCACAGATTTGGAAATATTTAAAATACTGATTGTTTCCCAAATTGTATTTTAGTTGAATTTGTTTAGATGATTAATAGTTTTTCCCAATTCATACACATCTCCGAAGATTTTAATTCCAGCTCTTTCCCATTGTATAAATGCTTTTATGTATAGTTGAAGGTTAAATGAGGGGTTTTACCGATAGGAGATAAGAGAGATAAATTTCTTAATTTTAAATTGTGTTTTATTTGTTTCCCAATTCTAATTGTACTGTATATAATTGGATTATTGTTGTAAATTTGTATTATTACATCGATGTTGGAGAGAGAAGGATTGCTCCCAATATTATAAGGAGAGCAATCCTCATTCTCCATAATCGTCCAATCCGGTTGCTGGGGAGAGTTATCCAGCAATTGGATCATGTTTCTGATATTTACAGATCAGTAGTAATACATAAAGTTGGGGAGTGCTAATCCCCCTACTACTTTGGGTTTATTCAGATGAGCTCTTTGTATTCTGTGGGATTTATAATCCCAAATAAAATTTGTGATATCCGAGTCCAGTTTTTAAAAAAACTTTTTGGGTAAGTATATTGGAATCGATTGGAACAGGTTTAAAATTTGTGGTAGAAAAATCATTTTTATGGCATTTATTCGTCCTATTAAGGACATCAGAAACGTTTTCGAAAATTTAATCAAGTTATATAGTTTCTTAAGTAGAGGGTTATAAATTTAGTCAAACATATCTTGATATCTTCTAGTAATTTCGATGCCCATGTATTTAAATTTTGCCGTAGCTATTTTGAAAGGAAACAGTAAAAGATGCATAGTCTTTCGGTTTTATTGTCATGATTTCACTTTTATTCCAATTTATTCTATATCCTGAGAATGATCCGAAATCCTCTGTTAATTTTAAAATATTTGGTATAGTAATATGAGGTTTTGTGATGTACAATAGTACATCGTCAGCATATAATGATATTTTATTGTTGGAATATTTTTTTTTATATCCATGGATATTCGGATGAGTTCCAAATCTTTCCGCTAGGGGTTCAATTATGAGAGCAAATAACAACGGTGATAATGAACATCCTTGTCTATTACCCCTTGACAATTGAAATTTCGCAGATAAATTAGTTAGTTAATATTCTGCCCGTTGACTTATTATATATTAATTTAATCCATAGAATAAAATTCTCTCGCAGTTGAAATTCTTGCAATACCCTGACCATATATTCCCATTCGACCTGATCGAATGCTTTCTCTGCATCCAACGATATGATTGATAGTTTTTGATCTTGTTTGGTGTGAATGAATTATATTGAGCAGACATCTCAAATTATTAAATGATTGTCTTTTAGGGATAAACCCCGTTTGATCCGGATGTATTAATTTACTAGCATATTTACTTAGTCTTCTAGCTAGTATATTCGATAATATTTTTTGATCTGTGTTTAACAAAGCAATAGCTCTGTATGATCCAGGTGCTTCCACATCTTTATCTTTCTTAAATATTAGTGTGATCGTGGATTCTGCTAGTGTTTCAGGTAGTATTTGTTCTTTGAAGGCATAAGTATACATTTTCTGTAGGCGAGGAGTAAATATGTCATAAAAACTTTTATAGAATTCATTACTAAATCCGTCGGGATCTGGTGTTTTTCCATTTTTTAATGAGTTTATTGTTTCTTCTTCAATTTCCTTATTTGAGATTTGTGCTCCCAATTCCTCTTGTTCCTGCAACTCTAATTTAGGAAGGTTACAATTATCCAAGAACTCTGTAACTTTGTTGGTGTCCATTATCGTTTTAGATGTATACAGATTCTCGTAAAATTGTGCAAATCTTTTTATTAATATCACTCGGCCCAAGGTCAATATTTCCCCTTTGTCTGATTTAATCTTTAAAATTGTGTGATCCTTTTCTCGTTTTTTTAACTGACGTGCCAGAAGTTGTGGGGCTTATCCCCAAATTCCAAGTGTTCCTGTCTTGTAATTTGTAATAATCTTATGACTTTCTCAGATAATAATTTATTTAATTTGAATTTCAGTATTATTATTCTATTATGTTTATCCGTAGTGGGGTCTTTAGCATTTTCTATGTCCAGTTGTCCAATTTGTTCTTCTAACTGTCTTTGTTCATTATTATTTTTCTTATTTTGAAAAGCTTGGTATGAAATTATCACGCCTCGAATAAATGCTTTAAAAGGTTCCCATAATAGTGTAGGTGATATGTCTGGCGTGTCATTTATTTCGAAAAAAAGGTCCATTTGCTCTTTTAAATATATACTCCCTTGAAGGTCTTTTAAATTTTGTGGATTGTATCTCCAAAACGGTTTGTTCTTAGTCATTCCTTCCATTTTTAGAAAAAAAGTTATTGGGGAGATCTGAGATCGTATTTTTATGTGGTATTTTGGTTTAGAAGTGTGGGGTATTAGTTTTGTATCCACCAGGAAATAATCTATTTGTGAATATGTCTTGTGTACCATAGAATAGAACGAGTAATCCCTGCCGGTCGGATTTGCAATCCTCCAGACATCTGTTATGTTTGTGTTTTTTATATATATGTTTAGAAGCTCGCTAGTTTTGGATTTCGTAATACCTCTCTGTTTTTGATTGGATTTATCTAAGTGTCTAAAACACAGTTAAAGTCCCCGCCGATTATGACATTTTGGTAGTTATATTCTGCAATTATATTCAAGATGTTATTGAAAAAGTGCGGGTTGTCAAAGTTGGGCGCATATATGTTTACCAAGGTAACTGGGGCAGCATGGATCTCTCCGGTAACTATCAAATATCTCCCGTCCTTATCTGTTAAGGTAGTTTTGGGTTTAAATGGAATGCCTTTGCGAATAATAATAGACGTTCCTCTAGATTTCGACGAGTATGACGAGTGAAAAGTTTGTCCTGTCCAGATCGCCCTCAATTTAGCTTGGTCTTGAAGTTTAAGATGGGTCTCTTGTAAGAAGGCAATATCTGTGTTGTACGCTTTCAGCTGAGCTAGAATCTTACCCCTTTTAATGCGTCGTTAACACCCCTAACGTTCCAACTACAAAATGAGATTCCTCCCAGTTTATTTTGGTTATCGTCTTGCATTTTGAATAGATTTAATACCCGTGTGTCTTGCAGTGCATTCGTACCTCAGGTCTTTAGATATAGGGGGATCATTTACCCTGCAAAGTTCAGTTAGTAGATTCCCTTTGCGATAGTCCTTGAATTAAAAAAAACAACACATGTGACTGTGAAAATGATTTTTAAAAAACTAATACAAGTGAAAAGACAGTGTCCAAGCTTGTCGGCACTGTAACAAGTGACCCACCTGCAGGTGGGAAAAATCATTTTATTGACTTCCGTTGTCGGTATAAAATAAACAAATAGCTCCACTCCCTCGATTAATCATAACATACTGGAACTGTATCTGTTGGTTGAAGGGGCTAACCTATTTCTGGCTCCTGGAACTGAGCCAGGCGCCAGCCTCTGCCCCTCACGCCCCGGTTATAAATCTACTTGAGTATTATTAGGTTAAATTAAAATGTTAATTTGAAAATCCACATTTCTGCATTTCTGATTAGCATTCATTACTATTTCTATGTTAATATTCTATATTAATATTGTTAAGGATGTTAATTCTATTCCATTTAGGTTATTCATTAGATCTCATATACAACAGTAATAGCTAAGCCCACAGTCTGTTAATGAGCTCTTCTTTTCGGTGGTTATTTTTTTCCAGCTTCTCTTGGAACAGAGTATGTCCTTGAGTTAGCATTCCGCCGATAAGACGTCTGGACAAAGTTCCTTCTTTTGGCAGTACGCCACCATTCTGGGTGCAATAGTAAAGAGAGAGAGCGTCCAAAATGTCCAACCTTTCCAGCTAGTCCTTCTGTTCCACGATGGTTAGAGCATATTTGTATGCCTCCTCGGGATTTGTGAATTATTTTTGTTGTGCCTTGTAGGTGATGCGCATTCTAGCTGGATAGTAAACACCATATCTGACCTCCTTATATCCTTGGAGAGCCTGCTTTGCCTTAGAGAACTGATTTTGCTTTTGCATAATTTCATAAGGATAGTCCCTGAAGATTTTAAAAGTAGTTACACCATACATCAGAGGCACACTATATTTGATATTCCTCATAACCTCTTCCACGTCAGCAATGTCCCGGAATTTCACAATAATCTGTCGTGTATGTTCTGAGCCATCCTGAGATTTGTGTTTGAATCTTGGAACTCGGTGTGCTACTTCAATCTTTGGTAGGTTAGGGAGCTTAAGAGCTTCTTTAATTAATCCCGCAGCGAACTCGCAAATGTTATCTCTCTCGGCTCATCTGGTACTCTTAGGTTATGACGTCTCGAATGAGCCTCGGGATCCAGACAGTTGTCTGAAACTTTAGCCAGCTGAGTCGCCATCCGTCATGTAGCAAGGTCTTGTTCTGACCTCACCTTCTTCATCTCCTCCACCATTCTTGCCATCTCATCCTCCATCTCGTGCATTGTTAACATACAGGTTGATACAGTGTCCAGCACAGCGCCAAACCTCTTTGCGGTGTCTTCTTCACCTTTATCAATTCTCTCCGATAGTTCATCTCTCACATCGTCAATTCATTTATTAATAGTGCCAATCGAATCCTTCACAGACTCAATAACATTCTGATTACAGGAAGTCATATTTAGCGTCAACTTTTCTATCTTTTCCATCATCACTCCCATCATGTGTTCCATCTTTTTTCCATCCACCTTTACATCTTTCAGTTCATTTACCGAAAGCTTTAATTCCTCAAATTCTTTGTCCTTGGCCAAATCTGTTTTAGATCTTGTAGCCATATCGAAAAGAACCTTTTCTTCAGAAGCCAATTCAAAATAAGTTCTTCAGGCTTCGTCTGGCTTCCCTGGGAGTGTTTTGTAACTGTTCTCTTACCAGGGGAAGAATTTTTCATTTAAAGTGCTTTAAGCCTCCGTTAAATTCACAGCGCTTACTGATGATGTCATCAGCACGACGTCCAGAGGCTCCGGTAAGTTTTTTAAATCGGTCCCGACCTGTAGCCCCGGTTTTAATGCGAAAAATTGCGAATTTTAGGGAGTGGAGCTATGTGCAGCGTCTGTTAAGATAACATGGCACCACCGGAAGTCGTGACCGCATTTTGAATATTGTGTTTAGTTCTGGCCACTATGTTAAAAGAAAGATATTGGCAAGCTTGAAAGGGTCCAGAAAAGATTTACAAGGATGTTGCCAGGACTATAGGGTGTGAGCTATAGGGAGAGGTTGAGTAGGCTGGGTCTCTATTCCATGGAGAGTAGGAGGATAAGGGGTGATCTTATAGAGGTGTATAAGATCATGAGAGAAATAGATTGGGTAGATACACATAGTCTTTTGCCCAGAGTAGTGGAATCGAGGACCAGAGGACACAGGTTCAAGGTGAAGGATAAAAGATTTAATAGGAATCCGAGGGGTAACTTTTTCACAGAAATGGTGGTGGGTGAATGGAGCAAGCTGCCAGAGGAGGTAGTTGAGGCTGGGACTATCCCATCGTTTAAGAAACAGTTAGACAGGTACATGGATAGGACAGGTTTGGAGTGATTTGGGCTAAGTGCAGGCAAGTGGGACTAGTGTAGCTGGGACATTGTTGGCCGGTGTGGGCGAATTGGGCCGAAGGGCCTGTTTCCACACTGTATCACTCCATGACTCTCTCTACTCAATATCTCACTTCAACCATAGTTTTCCAATACTGCAAGCCTTTCCCTTCATTCTACAGGTATACGTTGGGCCTGAACACCCCGTATTTCACCATAAAAAACTTCCCATTTGCCAGATATTCTTTTACTTACTTACTGCCTCTTTCAACTCCCCTTTACCAGTTCCTGTGTAATGCCATCAAAATTAGCCTTTCCATAATTTAGATGAACTTTAACCTGTGGACACGTATTCTTTTCCATAACTATTTAAAACCTACTAGAATTATGGTCATTGGTGCCAAAATTCTCCCCCACTGAATATCAGCCCAGCCTTAATTCCTGACAGGAGATTCAGTGTAGCCCCTTCCCTAGTAGATCATCTACATATTGCTTGAGAAAACATTCCTTGACATATTTAACAAATGATGCCCTATCTATTCCCTTAGCATCATAACACCATAGCATATAAGGGAAATTAAAATGACGTACTTTTACAACCCTTAATATTGAGGGCCTATAGTACAATTGCAACAATCTGACTACACCAGTCTTACATATAAGCTCCACCCATGTAGTTCTCTGGATGTTCCCTCAGGCATAAATATTGCTGAGATATTCTCCATCATCAATGTTGCAATCCCACCCCTTCTGTTACCTCCACCTACATCATATCTGTAGCATCTGTACCCTGAAACATTGAGCTGCTCGTCCTTCCCATCCCTCAACCATGTTTCTGTAATAGTTATAGTACCACAATCCCATGTGCCTGAGATGACCTGAGTTCATCTGCCTTACCTATCAGGCCTCTTGCATTAAAATAAATGCTTGCTTTAAATTCTATATTTGTTTCACTACTTTCTCAAATACTACACTAGAAGTTTACAATCTCCTCTCTTTCCATACCTCCACCCCACCCCCACCCAACACCAACTAGATTAAACAACCTTCCGAGTTGTCCAGCATTTCGCCCTGTAGGATATGGCCTCTCTCCCATTTCAGGTGCACCTATTCCTTTTTCTACGGGAGGTGACGGGAACCTCGCGCGGCGGTGATTCAAAACGGGGGCAATCGATTTTTTTTGTTAGCCAATCGACTCCCGTTATCAGACTCGATGAGCATGAGAGGGGGAGGGGAAGACAATGGGGACCCCGGCGTGGGGGGGGGAGTCGGACCGCCATGAAGAACAATGGGGGGCCTGACGTGGGGGAACAGCCGTGAGGGACGGTGGGGAGAACAAAGGGTGGGGGGGGGGGGGGGGGGGGTCACTCTAGTTTAGAATCCTCTGCCCAGGGGATAAGTTTCTGTTTGTTTGTCCGGTGAAGGGCAGCTGCGCCCACGGCAGCCAGCCTACAGTCGTTGTCTTTTTTTTTCACTTTTAATTTCAGGTTTTTTGTTTGCCTTGTGTGTTGTGAACGTTGGCAGATTTATTTCGCTCTGGGGATGAATAAAGTTTTATCGTATTGTATCGGATCGTATCGTACTGCTCCAATGGTCCAAGAACCTAAATCCCTCCTGCTTGCACCAGCTCTTCAGCCATGCATTCATTTGCCCTAGCCACCCATTTCTACTCTCACCAGTGCACTGCACCGGTACTAATCCAGAAATGTCAATCCTTGAGGTCATGCTTTCTAACCTTTTGCCTACTTCCAATATTCACTCTAAAAGTTACCATCACTTATTCTACCTATGTTGTTTGTACCAATGTGTACAACAACCTCTGGCTGTTCACATGCCAGCTTGAGAATACTCTGCAACTGAGATGTCCTCGACCCTGGCAACGGGAAGCAACATACCATCCTTGAGTGTCGCTTGACACAGAATCTCCTGACTGTTCCCCTAAATGATTTGGGACTGATCCCTGCAGATCTGCAATCAAGGAGTATTTCTTTAAATGGATTTATTATAACACACTGAATAATGTCATTGAAATCTAAAAAACATATCTTCCAATATCTGAACTATCTTGCCTGCTGATGTTGAAAAAGTGAAAACCATTCTATGTGAGATCCGAAACCTTGTCAGAATGGATCTAAATTAACACTGGGTGCAGCTGACAGTTGGAAGTTCCCCACTCAAACAATTAGTATGCATAGAACCCTGGCATTTGCACAGATCATGTTAATGATTAAACAAAATCCCTCTGGAATTAGCAATGCACAAAGTTTTGGAAAATTTCCTGAAATAATATTCAGGTTTATTTTAAGTAGCACATCACAGTGAGTAACTTTTACCCTGTAGTCTGAAAGGTGATATGGTTACACACTAAATAACTCTCACACTTAAGTGTAAGAGTTATTTAGTGTGTAACCATAATAGTGTGTAACCAAATAAGTTGGGGGGAGTTTATCAACTTGCTACCCCAGCAGCAGACTGACATTGCAGCTCAGTCTCCCAGTATGGAAATTATAGCCAACAGTTCCCTGGCATCTTGCCCTCAGCATTTATCTCTCAACAGTACCATTGCATGTTTGTGGAAATTTTTCCATTTCTGATTTTACAGATTTTTTTAAATCGATCTACAAAAAAAATCTACAGATAAAACAAAATAAATTATGAGGACAGAACCCCAGTTTAAGCACAGTGAGATATGTCAAGAATTGGCTTCCATGGAATAAAGAATATGATATCCAGAACACTCCATCCTGTTTTGGAAATATATTCCAGGTCCCTCAATCTTACTGGGACAAAATCCTAGATCCACCCCCCCCCCCCCCCCAAAAGGACAGTAAATTAATGTTTGCCACACATGCAGTTAGTGTTATATAATGTGGCTCAGCATTACCATCTTAAGAATAATTAAGAATGGGAAATAAATGTGGGGCTTGCACATCACAAAATCGTGTCCACATCACAAAATTGTTTAAAAACTCATTTGAATTTCAAGCATTCATGTGACATCAAATAAAAATATGATTCAGTCATTTTAAAGACATAGAATCATAGAATCATAGAAAATAGGTGCAGGAGTAGGCCATTCGGCCCTTCGAGCCTGCACCGCCATTCAATATGATCATGGCTGATCATCCAACTCTGTATCCTGTACCTGCCTTCTCTCCATACCCCCTGATCCCTTTAGCCACAAGGGTCACATCTAACTCCCTCTTAAATATAGCCAATGAACTGGCCTCAACTACCTTCTGTGGGAGAGAATTCCACAGACTCACCACTCTCTGTGTGAAAAAAGTTCTTCTCATCTCGGTCCTAAAAGACTTCCCCCTTATCCTTAAACTGTGACCCCTTGTTCTGGAGTTCCTCAACATCGGGAACAATCTTCCTGCATCTAGCCTGTCCAACCCCTTAAGAATGTTGTAAGCCTCTATAAGATCCCCCCTCAATCTCCTAAATTCCAGCGAGTACAAGCCGAGTCTATCCAGTCTTTCTTCATATGGAAGTCCTGCCATCCCAGGAATCAGTCTGGTGAACCTTCTCTGTACTCTATGGCAAGAATGTCTTTCCTCAGATTAGGAGACCAAAACTGTACGCAATACTCCAGATGTGACCTCACCAAGACCCTGTACAACTGCAGTAGAACCTCCCTGCTCTTGTACTCAAATCCTTATGCTATGAAGCTCTTGTACTCAAATCCTTTTGCTATGAAGTTGATAATCACCCTTCCATTTAAACAATGGTGCTCAAGTTGAGTGGTTTATTTCCTCCTCCAGGGTGTGTTTCCAAGAGATTGGGTGCCATTTAAAGGACACAGGTTAATGGTCAATGTGGGTGCACCTAAATAGAAGCCAAACAGATTTGTGTATGATGTTAACTAGATTCACAGTTTAAAAAGACCACCTGACTCTCCAGTTCTGCCCAGCCCCAGCCCCAGCCCAGACCAACTTTGTGGGTGGTGTATGGGGAATATTTGATGGCTGTCATTAGAGATACTTATAAGTGCAGCTGACTAAGACTGATCAGCTCCCCGCCTGTTATTGTTCATGGGCTACACCAGATTTTTTTATAAAATTCCACTTATGCATATTTGTAGATGGGTTTATAAAAAAAAAGATCTATTATCCTGCTGCATTCGTCCCAGAAACCTCTCAGGGGATTACTCCATTGTAAAAAAGGTATGTTCTCAATTCTGATGATAATACAGCGCATTTTTACTATATTTAAAATAAAACTACAGTAGCTAATAGTACAACAATCAACTCAAATTAAGGTGCATTAGTTTAAAATGTCAGTAATATAGCAATAAATTGTATAAGTCTAATGTATATTATTCCACAGGAATAAAGCTCTCTCAATGGAATCCTGTATTGAAAGTAGTGGAGTCAAGTAAGATATGTATTTATTTAGGTGCATTCTCTGCTGGTGTCATTGAAAGAAGCTTTGTGCAAAAAGTTTATTTAGAGCTCAGTGATTAAAACTTTTGGGGGAAGTGTTTCCACCGTCAAACTTCTTATTCAAAACATCTTATCATGGAGAGGCCAATAGAAATGCCTCCACAACTGCTTTCCAAACTATCTTCGTGCAGTTTATGATTTAGAAACATTTCAAAATGTTTGACATGAAATTACATATCCTGGCATCAAACTAGTACCATGGATAAGAATTCCTCCCTGAAATACCAATAAGCAAAACCCTCTGAAACTGGCTTGAATATGCAAGATCCATTTATAACATTTTCCAATATTTAAGACCCTCTCTACACAGGGTAATAGTTGATCAGACACCCAATAGAACTGTTTTAATAGATAAAACATCCTCTTTTTCATAAGAAATTCAAATGGGAGGGCTTCTAATGAGATTGAATTGGCATGGTTCCCTGTCTTGTATTAGCTTGGTGAAGTTCCTCAGATGGCAGCTGAATGATAAAAGGTAGGAAGACACCAGATTTGAACTTTGCTGCATCTGACCATACTGTGGTGTGCAGAGGCAAGGAAACCAATAATTCCTTGACATCGGTTCACAACTACATTTTATTAATGCACTTTTGAGATGGTGTCTTTGCTGGTCAAGGAAACATTCATCATCCATCTATAGCTGCTCTTAAGAAGGAGAAAAAGGTAATTCTGAACCAAAGTGTTATGGTGCTCATATGTTGATAAAATAAATGCAGATTATTCTTTAAAGCCAGCCAGATTAGTAGTAAATAGTGACATTAGCTACAGATTTTACCATGCAAGAAGCTATCCCTTTACTTGCTCTTTTACGTTTCAACATTATTTTCTATTTCTTAATGGTTGTAATTAATCTTAGAAGACTCCACTTACCTCAAAGCCATTTCCATTTGTAAAATAATTGTGTATTTGAGTTCAAGATAAAAGGAGGGATAAACCTTGTAACCTCAAGCCAGTTATGATAATGTCAGCGTGGGTAATGTCAAGGGCAACATTAATTTCTACTCAGAGAAAATAGATGGGCAATGAAGAACCAAGATGGATTTGTAAAAAAAGCAATCATATTTGGTATGGAAGATATAAAAGAGTGGTGTATGATTATAGAATATACTTTATTAGTTCATATTGAATGTATATGTTCTGGATTTGGTTGCAGGCATACAATTTTAAAGTTGGAAAATGATGCAAGAACCTGACAATGCATTTCTTATGAGGAAGGTGTTAACAGAAAGACAGACAGCGGATAATTTAATCCCCATGTACTTTGAGAGGTAGATCATAGAGAAGAGGTTTAAGCCAAATGGTATCATTACAAGGGGAATGCAAGAGCAGAGGGACCTATGGCTACACATTCAGGAATCTCTGAAGGCACCTGCGCACATTAATAAGGGTAATTAGGAAAGTGAATATAATAGTTGTATTTGTGAAACTAGGAAATTTGGCTAAATCTTTCCAAGTCATTGATTTGTCCTCTGCTAGAACAAGGTCTCATGCTGGGCATTGCGAAAGCCTTTGAAAGGGGACAGAAGAGATTTGTTAAAATACTTCCCAAACAATGTTTTGAGGAAAAATAGAAACAATTTATATTATTTTCCAGAAAGCATGAAAGATTGAGGCAATTTCAAGTGTTCAAAATTATAAGCGTTTTCAAAAGTACAAGCAAAGTGAATTTGTTTCCAGTCAGATGGTTCAGTACCCAAGGTCATAGATGTAAACATTGCAAAAAGGTAAAAGAGGTAGATATTTATCACATGATGGAATACACCTTCTGAATGGGTGCCAGAAGGCATGAGAATTTTCAACAGGCAATTGAATGTATACTGGGTATTGACTACCGGTAATTTGTATAGTTAAAGGGAAAAAGGTGGTGTAGAAATAAACTGGCGAATGAGAGGCAATAGTCCCACCTGTGCAGAGAGATTCTATGCTTCATTGACTCCACTGTCTGGTCTAGAATATAATCTCAAACTTTGTTCAAGGCTTGTGCTCTTTATGTAGAAAATTATGATACAAAGGATGTAATATGGCCCACTTGGGGTTGCTGGATGTCCCGCAGTCTAGGGGCGACCGCACCTTTGCAGTTGCAGCTCCTAGACTGTGGAACAGCATCCCCCTCCCCATTAGAACTGCCCCCTCCATCGACTCGTTTAAGTCTAGTCTAAAAACGTATCTGTTCTCCCAAGCCTTTCCTGACGTCCTCTGAGTGAGGGCTATTTGTATATATGTATGTAGCCTGCTTGTGTATACTACTCTTATAACAAATGTAAAGCACTTTGGTCAACGAGAGTTGTTTTTTAAATGGGTTATATAAATAAATGTGACTTGACTTGACTTGATAATTCAAGAATCAGCCAATATAAAAGGCTAAACTCACTTCTCAATCTTGGTCAATATATCTGTAGATGTTCCATTTCTATTACTCATCAGGCACATTTTGAATGTGTATCTGAAGAGGGGTCTCACGTCTCATGTCATCTGCCCATTTCCCTCCACAGGTGCTTCCTGGTCTGCTGAGTATCTCTCGCAGTTTGTGTTTTGCTTTGAATGTAACCGTGTCTTCTGCCTTCACAGCCATTTCAGTCATCAAGTTCCAGATTGTCACAAATCTTCCAGTAAAAATAACCCTCTCTAATCTTTCCACCAAATATCTTAACTCAGTATCTTAATTGTTGACTTTATTACAAGATGAAATAATTTATGCAACCTCTCTTTATCTTCCTGTTTCAAAGTAAATAACTGCAGCCTAATATAATAACCAATATTCTCATTGCATGGTAGTATACTTGCAACTCTCTCCTGCACCCTTGCTAATACAATTTGGGGATCATGACAGATGCCTCCTTGTGGCGATTCCTGGAAGCGACGACGCGATGCACTCTGTGACACGTCGGGTGACAATTCTATCAACATGTTGGACGACGACAGAAACCAACAGAGAGCTACATCACCTGACACACCAGCGAACGGATGCTAATACAATCACATCCTTCCTGTAACATAGGCCTAGCTTGGGGAATTTTTAGGTTTAGTTTAAAAACAACCTCTGGTACAAACTTCACATTCTAGTGTTTATTATAATTTTTGGTCTTGGTTCAGATTCTTGACTATGTTTCAGTTTTTTCATGATCGCAGAATGTTGGCATTGCTCCCATTTTGGGAACAATATCTATTTCTGATTTAGCTATTTCCGTCTTTCATTACTTCATTGGATTGCTCACCTTAGACTCCTCACCTTGCCCCCCTTCATCCACAGAATGTCAGGCTGTGATAAAGCTCTGGAATTGGATCTCAGGCAAATACTGAAGGTGAATAGGACAGAGATTTCAATGGCCATTGACGATCTTTTCCCATTTCTACATGGATTGGTGGATCATGACATCATCACAGAGCAAATATTCAAGGTATCAAAATGGTTCATATACTCCGCCTATTGATATAACTTCCTGGTAACAGGCCATGGTAATATAATTTTCAGTATTAGAAAGACTGTAATAGAACCGATGTATCCCATTCAACACTTTGCACAAATGATGGGATAGAAAAGCCAAATTAGTAACATCCGACATTTAGCTGGTCAACCATTAACAGTGCCAATCCCCATTGTTACAACTACTGCATCTATCACAGTTTTGATTCAGTTCTACCGTCCAAAACTTAGAATATCGCCTTTGAGCCACTTCTACCCCAAAGAAACCCCCACAAGCTCTACAGCATTTGCAAATGGTACCCGGAGAGCTGTTAGAAAACATAAACATGGCTTTAAGCCACCATTTATTTTGTAGATGTCAGCAACTCATTAGTTCATTAGTTCATGTTATGGGAACAGAATTAGCCCATTTGGCCTAACAAGTCCACTCCATCATTCAATCATGGCTGATCTATATTTTCATCTCAACCCCATTATCATGCCTTCTCCCCGTATTCCCTGACACCAACACTAATCAATCATGCACCCTTCATGGAAAGCACAGTAAAAAGTCTAAATGAACAGAACATGCTTATGTGATTTGCTCGTTTCCATCAACCTGGGCACATGGCAAGTGTGCATCATTTTCCATCAAGTGCAGCAGATCTTGTGTACTTGATATCAGCTGTTTAACCTCTCTTTACAATTATGTCTCTTGAGGAAGAGGCATGACAAAGAGGAGGTTGACTGATCTCTTTGTAACAGTAAACTCGTCTTAACAGACTTCTTTATAACAGATGCTGGTTATAGTGGACCGACCTAGTGATGGCTGCCCTCGCTGCCCCCGGCTCACGCCACTTCCAGGCTGGACCTATTGCTGCCACTGCCATCCCAAATAGCTTCTCTGCTGCTTCCAAGCCGCGCCTGTTGCTACCACCACCACTGTCCACCCTTACCTGCACCCAGGCCACCCACAAGCCCTGACCATTGACTCCATCAATCCTCGCCTCTTGCTAACTCATCTGGATTCCAGGACCAGTTCTGGACTGAATGTCTGGAGAAAGGTCACCTATCCATGTTCTCCAGAGATGCTGCCAATCCTGCTGGATTATTGCAGCACTTTGTGACCTTTTGTGTATTATCCAGCAACTGCAATTGTCTGCTTCTTCTACTTATAGAATGATAACATCCTACACACTTAAAATGGACAATCAGCAATAATGGACACCATTCGCCTCCCCCACCTCCTCTCCACCTATGGTCTGTAACAACGAGAGTTTACTGTTGTTAACAGGTCCCTGGAACTGTTTTACCTCCCTACCATAAAACAACTTAATCATTTAGATCCCCAACGGGGATGTGAATAACAGAGATGATGAGAGAGCATATTTAAGAGAAAGAAAATTTAGGTGAGAATAACTGTGTGTGTGTGTTGTGAGAGAGGGTGTTATGAAAGTAAGCAGAACAATGTGAGAAAGAAAATGAGAAATTGTGAAGTTATAAGAGAAAAAAGGAAGGAAATTGTGACGAATACAGAGGTCGAATTTGAATTAAGTTTGGACAGAAAAGGTACAGCATGGAAAAAAAGATGGATAACCAAACAGCAAAAAATTGTGAAAGAACTGTAAGTGAAAGAGAAACTTTTAAAATGTGACTTTAAATGTGATTGACAGGGGAATATTTTTTATTCCCATACCCATCAGCCCAAATTATTACTACTAAAATACCCTGAATGGTTTCAAGTTGTTGCAAAGTTAATAATCCTTCTTCCACAGGAAACATTGCAACTGAAGGAGCAGAAGGGCAGCAACAAGGCTGTGTACGCTGTCCTCACCTGGCTTCTAGAGAAGAGCAACAGCTCCATCAGGGAATTCTGGAGAAATTTGTTCAAAGATTATAATTTGGAGCGTTATCCTAAACTCCAGCCAGTTTATCAGAGCTTTTCAAAAGGTCAGTGCAGTGACTTCTAGCACACGGGGAACAAATAAGTATGGAATGACGTGGGAGATATTTATTATTGGGTATGAGAGTATTGGCCCCCAAATCTTTATTGTTCACCCGTCTCATTCAATCGGACCTCCCATGGAAATTAATATTTGCTAATCCATGTTATGACCTATTAACCAGCAATCTATGTTGATGAATTCATTGATGGTATTGCCACCAATGGAGAGCAGAAATGGTTCAAATTTCTTTTTTTGATTTTGGTGAATGCCTAATCCAAATGTCTTGTTCAATGATTAAGCACTCAGAGCACTTAGTGGTTAAGAGTTCCAAAGATGTAAAACCCCATGCATAATTTTATGCATTATAAATATGTGGCCTCTTTTATGCAGTTTATTTATCCTTTTTCTCCGTACTTTTCCTGACAAAACTTAATTCACATTCTACCTCTGTATTCGTCACATCTTCCCACTATTTTTCTCATAACTTAATTATTTCTTGTTTTGATTGTTCCATATTTTCTTTCTCACATTTTTCTGCTTCCTCTCATAACTCTCTCACAACGCACACACATGCGTATTCTTAGCTAAGTTTTCTTTCTCTTACATAAAGAAAATTCTCAACATCGCATTTCTAAACATCTCAGATTATAAGACCATGCTCTCTACTTCAAGATGCTCCAACTCAAGAAAACAGTTTAGAGCATTTTCCCTGTCAATCGTATTCAGGATTTTCATTTTATTGAAGGATGAGATCATTCCAGATTTCTAAATTCCAGTGTGTAAAGGCCAACCTCTCTCAGTCTCTCCTCATGAGACAACAAATTCAACTTATGAATCAACCCTCAGATTTGTATAATTGTTTACTCTCCCTCCAGCCATAACATTTGACAACCCTACCCCTTGTAAACAGTTTAAATAATGCATCATAAAACTCAGAGAAATCCAGGAGGACAAAAAACAAACAAATAAACTCCATGTTGATTGGAATTTACAGATTTAGAGCAAAGCAAACTAAGACGAGGGAAGAAGATTCCCAAAGTGCCTCCTGATCAGGTAACAGCAAGACCACTATTGAAGCGGAAATCTCCAGAGGAACCCACAGAGAATGCACCCACTGCAAATACAAAGTGTGCACACAATAAGATAACATCGGGTAAGAGATCATGCAAGAGGGACAGTTGGGGGCGAAACAGATCATGTACCATAAGCAATGTTTGAGTCTGAATCACATCTCTCTGAAGCACATCAGCCCCACACACCCACAATTCCTGGAACTAAAACACACACTCATTAGGTGATGAGTCTCTCACATACTAAGTATTGCAACATGCCCCCTTTGGTCTGACTCATACCACCGAGATATTGTCCATGCTAGCTTCTGAGCTTTCATATGAAACACAGAAAATTGGTGCAGTAGTAGCCCATTCAATATGATCATGGCTGATCATCCAAAATCAGTATCCCGTTCCTGCTTTCTCCCAATATCCTTGATTCCGTTAACCATAACAGCTATATCTAACTCTCTCTTGAAAACATCCAGTAAATTGGCTTCCACTGCCTTCTGTGGCAGAGTATTGCTATAACTATAATATTGCATTTATACATAACTTTATCTCACCCTCACCAACCCAGTTCCATCTCTGGGTATGCAAAATAGTAAGATTAAACGAGAACTTACCAGTTCGAAGTTTGATCGTTATTTTATGAGGAGTTACGATGAGGGATTACGTGAAGAGCCCGCCTGGCGCTGGCAAACGGCATACTTCAAAGCAGCGGCATGAAAAACACAGAACACAAAATAGCCGAAGTAACATAGTAAGGCTCATAATAGACTTAGAACTACCAGATGATCATTTATTTTATGAGGGTGGGGAGTGGAGGGCACGTAATCCCTCATCGTAACTCCTCATAAAATAACGATCAAACTTCGAACTGGTAAGTTCTCGTTTAATCTTACAATTTTACTTCGGAGTCACGTGAGTGACTACGTGAAGAGTTTAAAGCTTTCTGTGTTTTTCGTGTCGTAGAATTTATTCCATACGACAGTACGGCTCATTAACACAATAACGAGCGAATAACACATTTTCCCCAAACATTGCCTCAAGTTATGTGATAAATAATTTTCACATTATAAAAAATGAAAATAATGCCCTTTCTATTGAAAAGCAAATTTATCACAAATACCAATTGATATATATTTTTTATGGCATGACAAAGCAACAATTATAGCGAACCGAACATTGCGTGTCTAAATCTGACACCATGACTGGTTCCTTTATTTTAACAGTAATCTACAGCCTCCTGCGGCCTTGCATCTTTGCTCGAGTGGCTCATCCTGTGCCATTCCTGTGAATGTATTTTCCTCATTAACAGAGTGATTTTTCCACCTTTCAGTGTCTAGTTCCTACTGAATGTATCCAATTTTACTTCGGAGTCACGTGAGTGACTACGTGAAGAACCCGCCTCACGCTGGCAACGGCATGACGTCAACGCTGACGGCGGAAGGAGGAGCTGCAGTAAGGAGCAGCTCCTCGCAGCGGTCGGAACGGCTCCGCAGGTAAGTGCAGCAAAGTTGGGATTTTCTTAGCGGGCGCTGGGGTAGGTTCCAGCAGTATAGGAAATAATTAAATCAGGTCAGAGTCATATTAGTGCTGGATAAGCACAGATGATGAAGTAAACGTATATTCGCGGGTTAAATGCTTCCTGGGGTGAAAAATAAATATACGGGAAAGCTAGTGCGGAGCCGGTTCCGATACCGGTGGCCGTAGATATACCCGTTAGCGAATTAGTTTACAAAATGATAACCACGGAGAGAAATGCTCCCGAATATGAAAAATGGAAAATAAAATAAAATAAAAAAATCTGAGAGGCCCGTGGTTTCTGATGACTCTGACATTGAAAAGTCCTCCAGATAAGTAAACTATGTGGAACTGATTATGGGGCATATGGAGAAAGTTCTCCAAATAATTATGAGACTAGGGTCAAAGTACCCTGAAGGTTCCTAAGAATAGCCCTGAGGGGTTTAATTATTCTGAATATGGCCATGGGCCTAATTGGAAGTTGGAACTCCGGACCCAGGATTTGGGCCGGAAGAAGTCTCATGGATGAAATCCCAATTGATTTAAGGGCTGCAGAAGGCAGACCCTGTTGATGGTGATTTGCATTTTGAAAGCACACCACAAAATAAAAATAAAAATAAAATGAAAAAATATTAAAAGAGGCCAAAGATGCCTGGAAATAGCAAAAGGTTTTTGCTATATATGAAGGAAGTGGTGAGGCTATGGAAGAAAACCTAGCTGCCAACATATATATAATGGTATCTCACCAACTTCATGATTCTGTGATGATTGAAATATTAAAATTGCACAGCACAGGAAATTGTGCCTCATTGGAAGAGCCTACGGTTTATCCGTTAATATGGGCATCCATGACTCCAAATATGAGAGCGTCAAATAGTGAGGTTTAAAAATCCTCACAAATTATTCTGCTGCTATTATGGCTTTTGGGCAGATGAAAGGAAAACATAAAATAAAGACGCTATTGTGCAATTCTTTCTATGAAATTTTGTATAAAATAAATGGCTATTTGGCCCATTTTTCACCCAAGGTTGCATACCTGTGTCGAGCAAGTGGTGTTTAAGCTCTTGGTTATCTGTTTGGAGTAATCTGCCTAACTTATTGAAATTGGATGAAAAGCTAAATATTTTAGCTGCATGAAACCTTCGTCTTTGGACGAAAAGGTATTTTCGCCCAGAAGGGGATTTGATATTGGAAATAGAGGCAGAAATATGTTAAGGAAGTTTTATTGTATTGCACAACCAAATACTTACCCGAATTCAGGGGATAAGGAGACCACCACGCTCATATGCAGAGGAATTAAAGACTTGTTCTCTGCTTAAAGAAACTGCGGATTAATCTCCAGTTAGAGGGAGATTACAAAAAGTTTATTAAGACTGGCTTACTATTATTTTTGATCAGTATATTACGAGCAGTTTCATTAACTACTATTACTTTTAAAAAAAGAGGTTAATTCCTCCTGTACAGAATAAACCTGCTTATGTTTTTCGTGTTTTCTGCAATTGAAAAAGCAGAGATTATTGTCCACATTGCCTAATTATCTGGAAAAGGGGTAATGGAAAAGATTTTGAACACGAGCATAAATTTGTCTTTAATGTTAGAAGGCATTACAGATGATGGTTGCAGAAGTATTCTGGACCTTACAGGTCTAAATAAGTTTGTAGAATACAAACATGTTCAAATGGAGACATTGAATACTGCAAAATATTTAATTCAGCAGGTTGTTATATGGCTAAGATTGATGAAAAGACGCCTATTATTCTGTACCTATGCATCAGGTTTCGGTGGTACTTAAATTTTAATTGGTTGTGACAATTATGGCAGTTAAGCTTTGCCAAATGGACTGAGTTCAGCTTTTTACTCTTTACGAAACTGTTGAAACCAGTTTAGCCCAATTAGAGCACAAAATGCACATCATTATGGCTTATCTCAATGACATTCTGGTCATTAGTGATTATCAGGAGTCAGCTGAGGACTCAGTTTCAGTTACTAAAGCTTTGTGGTAAGCTAAGGTTCTTAATTCATCTAATTAAGCCCCAGCTGCAGCCAGCACAAACAATTTACTTTTGGGGTTTGTAATTAACTCAGTGACTATGTTAATACCTTTACCAACAGATAAAGTCGATGATATTTTGGTAACTTGTCATTATCTCATTCAAAACCTTATCCTTCCATCCGAGAAATGGTGACAACCATTGGTGAACTGCTAGCAGCATTTCCTGCAGTAGAATTTGGTCCATTACATTTATCGATATCTTCGAAGGTACAAGATACAAGCTCTCAAAGAGAAGGCAGGCCATTTGACAGGCCTATGTAATTAACAAAAGAAGCTGTATTGGAATTACAATGGTGGGTTAAAAAAGGAAAATGTCCCACAAGCTGCTAATAAATATTATGATTAAACAGCCTGAAATGGTTTTACATACAGATGCTAGTGCTCTCGGATGGGGGGCCACAGATTTATCCTCCAGTTGTGGAGGTAGATGGAAAACTGAAGAACAAGTGTTTCTCCAAGAGTATGGTATTAACTATTTGGAGTTATTGGGGCCTTTTATGGGCTTAAAGCATATTGTTGTGCTAAACAAGGTCTGCATGTGTTAATACAATTAGACAATAAAACAGCTGTGGTTTACATTAATCACATGGGGAGAGTTGGATCAGTATCATGTGATTGTCTGGTCAATGAGATATGGCAATGGTGTATTGGTCGGCAGATATGGATTTCAGTAAGCTATACTCCAGGTAAAGACAATGTGGTAGCAGATGAAAGGTCCAGGATTTTTAAAGATAATACGGAATGGATGTTTAAGCCAGCAATATTTAAGAATATTGTTAGACGATTTGGGTTGCCAGAAATTGATTTGTTTGCATCCAGGCTTAATCATCAATTGCCTCATTATGTGTCTTGGGAACACGATCCGGACGCAGTTGCAGTAGATGCATTTTCATTACACTGGGGAAAAATGTTCTTTTATGCTTTTTCCACCATTTGCTCTGATCCAGAGATGCTTGAAGAAAATAGAGCAAGATTCAGCTTCCGGATTGTTGGTAGTGCCAAATTGGCCAACTCAACCTTGGTTCCCAGTTATGCTAAATATGATTAAAGAACCATATATGCAGATTCCTAACTGTAGTGATATCTTGACTAATCCAGTAACAAATGAAGGTTACCCATTATATGCATATATGAATTTGTTAATCTGCAGGTTTTTGACCAGACCACTACAGGAACTGGGATTGTCGGACCAAACTTTGACAGTTATTGGCGCATCATGGCGACATAGCACACAGAAACAATATATGACACATATTAAGAAATGGGAAGAATTTTGCACACAGTCAAATATTTCTGATGATTCTGTGAATGTTACTCATGTTTTGGAATTCCTTGCCAATTTGCACTTTGGGCAACATTTAAGTTACAGTGCCATTAACACTGCACGCAGTGCCTTGTCATCCTATTTAGGACTTATGATTGGTGAGAAGTCAATTGGGTCGCATCCATTAATATCACGATTCATGAAAGGAATTTTTCACATGAATCCGCCAAAACCTAGATATACAGAGATTTGGGATGTGAGCATAGTACTTGCTCTACTTAGAGAATGGACGCCAATTGAAGGGTTGACATTGGATAGGTTAACATTGAAATTGGTCATGTTAATGTCACTGGTCTCAGCCCAAAGAGTGCAAACTTTACAAATGTTGCGTTTAGACTGTATGCATGTGACTACAGATAACGTTGTATTCTATGTTTACGATCTGATCAAACAAAGTAGACCAGGGAGATCTGGAACAAAGGTAACCTTTCAAGCTTTTCATATTAAGCCTGCTTTGTGTGTGGTTAGACATTTGAACCAATATATTAAAGTTACGGACACTTTTCGAGGAAACGAAAAGACATTGCTGCTTACGCACAAAAAGCCACACACAAAAGCTTCAGTTCAAACTATCTCAAAATGGTTGAAACAGGTGTTGGTTTTAGCGGGAGTAGACACTGATGTCTTCAAATCTCACTCCACCAGGGCGGCAGCTACGTCCGCGGCGAAGGGGCGGGACGTACCTCTCGAGCATATTTTAAAAATCGCAGGGTGGAGTAAAGAAGAAACTTTTTCAAAGTTCTACAACAAACCTGTTCACACTATGACAAGCTTTGGACACGCGGTGTTGGGAGCACTATAATCACCTGCTTTGTTTGCTATTAATTGCTATAATCAGTTGTGTAGTCACTGATATCTTTTGTCACTTGTAATCATTTTTTCCCTCAAATATAAGGAGGGTATTATATGGTCTTTCAGCCATTAAAAAACTTAATTGTGAAAAGATCTAACATTTTGTCTGCTTTTCTCATGTATGTGTTTACTTAGCCGGACTGTCGTACGGATTATTCTACGACATAAAAAACACAGAAAGCTTTAAAAAACTCTTCACGTAGTCACTCACGTGACTCCGAAGTAAAATAGTAAGATTAAACGAGAACTCACCTGTTCGAAGTTTGATCGTTATTTTACGAGGAGTTACGATGAGGGATTACGTGCCCTCCACTCCCACCCTCATAAAATAAATGATCAAATGGTAGTTCTGAGTCTTTTATGAGCCTTACTATGTTACTCTGGCTTTTGGTGTTCTGTGTTTTTCATGCCGCTGCTTTGAAGTATGCCGTTGCCAGCGTGAGGCGGGTTCTTCACGTAATCCCTCATCGTAACTCCTCATAAAATAACGATCAAACTTCGAACTGGTAAGTTCTTGTTTAATCTTACTATTATTAACCATCTAGAAATACATTCCTCTATAAGCATCAGTTTTACTGAACCCAATGTGGTTTTTGTGTGTAATAAGCAGTCTCATTGCCACAGACTCTTACCTACTGCAACATTTTCATCAATGTTCACACACACACACAACTTAAAGCCAGCAGGATGTGCTTATAGGTTTACCTTGGTTTTGTTTTCAGGTCTTCTTGGCGTGCTTTGTTTGGTAGATTCATAAACATATATGATAATGCAATTTGTATCCACATGCCATTATAACGTAACATTTGCAATGTTTGCACTCTTATATTGATACTAAAGTTATCAGAATTATTATTTTCAATGTTTAAGTTTTTTGAATCATAGATAGAGTTAAAGTCCATTTCTTAAGGCATTTCAAGATTTTTTTTATCTCCTGCCTTTATATTTTTTGCAATTTTGGACAGATTAATATATACATATACACATATCTATATCTATATCTATATCTATATCTATATCTATATCTATATCTATAATATATATATACACACACACATATATATATATTATTAACATTTACATATATATCCCTTTCCATATTGGGATATTATGAATGCATCTGATAACTTCTTGGTTAATATATTGTCCGTTTATAAGACGGTAACACTCTGAGCCCTATAATTGGCTCTATCAATTAGATACTTAGAAAATGCAATCCACAAGGAATTCACATATATCTAAATGACAAAATAACTTTACTGTATATACAGACCTCCAATTTCTTATAACAAAATATAGTTATTTAGACTTATTTCCGCAAATTGCAGGTATAACACTTCTTTATACATAATTATTTATTGATATATCGTAATATTGGTTTACATTCATAGACTTCTTTGACCATCAGCTGTTTGAGATGGTCTAGTCAACCTGTAGATAGTCAAATTCATATTTCACTTATGGAGGTTTTTGTACAACAATAAATTACTGCAGGGTTTCTCAACCTGGAGATCCCAGTGGGTGCAGCAGCATCCAAAGAACAAAGGGAGACAGGCAACGACCTAGGTCGAGACCCCTTTTTTTTGACTTCAATAAATTACTGCCATTATGAATCATCACCAGCAGTTCAAAATCACACAATATAAATAACCATAAAGGACCCATATTGGGCCACCAAAATGCCTCTGCAGTGTCCTGCTACATATTCATCAGACACTGCCCTATTAAACAAAAAAGAGGAACACAAAGAATCTTTCCTCATGTAATTTGGAGAAAAGCATCCACCTTCACTGTTCTTAGATACCCACAAGAATATTCGAAAGATCAGTGATTTAATCTGTATGCAATCAGATTAATCGTAAGTAATCCATATTAATGACAATATGTTTTTCTTACCAAATTAGTTATCTTCCGATACCATTGTCTCTTCCTTAGAGATAAACAGGTGGACTAACTTTAAAACATACCACATCTGTTTACTTAGATAATCCCATAATTGTTGTTTGACTTATCTTGTGACCCACAAGAAATATTTAAAATCAGTGATTTAATCTGTATACAACCAGATTAATCGTAAGTATGCAAAATAATGACAATATATTTTCCTCCCAAATTTGACCATAGTTAACATATGCCACAGCCGTGGTATTGTTCATCTTAATACGACATGGACAGTTCCATAATAAAACAATCGATCTTTTTTATCCATAACTCCTTATACTTCAACAATTAATACGAATGTTTGGAAAATTCTTAGGACAAACCATTTATGTTTGCCTGGTAAAATTGTCCTGCAGTCCGCTTAACAAAAAACATATCAATTATTGTTATAAGAATAAGATAATATTCTTATCTTTACCCAAACATTCACAGAAGCTGTACATCATCTGTAATCTTGCTTCAGTTGTAATTAAATAGTTGAAGCAGCTTATGAACCTTTTTTACATTACTAATAATGATAACGTATCATTTGATATTTCGCATAAACCTCTTCACAAGACATACATATTCTAATAAGCTTCTGTATTCCTTCTTTTGGAACTTTATTTATATTTTCCCCTAACCTAATGGAGGAACAAAGTATGTCAACAACAATAATACATATTGTATCATGGAACAATTCTCCCCCACTCTTATGGTGCTTAAATTACTTCTGAATTCAGAATAGTAATTTAAAAATATTTTATTAATGCCTGAGCATATGCTTTATGTAATGGGTCAAGTCCACCAGGTTTATAATGGCAGGCACTAATTTGCAGCTGCTCTTTATCTCTTCTAATTTAAATGTAATCGAGATAACCATACCATGTACCTCATTAGTGCAAGTGCTGATCTTTTATCAGTATATTGTTCCTTCAGTGTTCAGTTTAACAACTTGAACTGATTGATTGTTTGGACAAGTTTTAACTTGCACAGCTTGACCCACTTTAATTAATTTCAAGCACCTGTAATATTGATTAACACTTTGTTAATCACAACAGTTTTCCATTTTCTAGATGTTTCTATTTTCTTACACTGTGAAAGTGTAAATAATGATATTATTGTATGATTTATACCATGAATCTTTACACTAAGGTAATTTTATAATATACATGTACGTTCCCCTTCTTTTTAAAATTTACTTTTGAGTGCAAACCTGAAATCAGTTTTCCCCCTAATACAGGTGAACCAATCCTCCTTAGTTATATTAATTTTAACCATCATAATACACCTGTAATCCCCATAATTGGAGATTTCATGACTTATTTTGTAACCAGATATTTGCCACCTCTTCAACGTACATCAAGCCTTCTTTTCCCCAATTATATAGGTTAAGATAAGGCTAATGTTTGGATAATACCACTTCTGCCTTTATTTTTGATCCATCATCAAATTTTCCATTGGATCATAGTTTTTTCCACCGTAAAATAAAAGATCTTTGTCTTTGTTTTGATCCATAATCAAAATTTTTATTGGATCATAGTTTTTCTTCCCCAAAGTTTAAAGATCAGTGGTCTGTTCTTTTGTAATTAATATCTTTGATTAATCATAAG
This sequence comes from Okamejei kenojei, assembly GCA_035221665.1. Classification (NCBI taxonomy): domain Eukaryota; kingdom Metazoa; phylum Chordata; class Chondrichthyes; order Rajiformes; family Rajidae; genus Okamejei; species Okamejei kenojei. The sequence continues at coordinate 27,988,725 of CM069144.1, read as the reverse complement.
GCAGGTATTCTATAATAATCAGGAGTTTAATATATCCTGATTTGTATTAATCTGCAACCCTATAATGCAGATTCGGTAAATTATATATTTTTTCTTCCTATTAAGCTCCACAACTAATGGCAATTTATTTTATATTTTACATATTTGCACCATTTTGAACTTTGAAATTGTATTTCTTATATCTCATATATTTGGGACATGGATATTTATAAATGGATTAACCATTGATATTTAAATAAAACATAAAGTTTTATCGTATTCTTGAAGTTGGTGAGATACCATATAATTAATGTAGGCAGCTAGGTTTTCCCATAGCCTCACCACTTCCTTTACATATAGCAAAACTTTTGCTATCTCAGGCACACCTGGCCTCACTTTTATTTTTATTTTATTTGTGGTGTGCATTCATAATTCACATCACCACTTGCAGGGTCTGTCTTTTGCAGCCCTGATCCACTTGGAATTATATCCAAAGAGACTTCCTCCACCCTATCCAGGGTCAGAGTTTTTAATATCTCAATTTGGCACATAGCCATATTTTGTATATTCAAGCCCCTCAGGTCTTTTTTGGGGAACTGTTTGGGTACTGTGACCCTAGTCTCTTTTTATATATTATGGAGTACTTTCTTCTCCATATCGTGAATTTTTATTAACTTTTTTTTTAATTTTTTTTATTTATTTTTGACTACAGGAGATACCTATTGAATCATGATTTGGGAAGAAAAGGTAGCAGCAAAGCATCAATTTATAATCTGGACTCCTGTTGTAGACTCTTCCAATGATGATACATTAACCTTGTTGCTTTTCAGGAATTGCAGCAAAAGGAAGAATAACAAGAAAAGCAGAGAACACAAACATTCTTAGGCCATCTCAAAGAAATGGTAAGTGACCCCGAGTTCCAACACATCCAGATAGAGATAAAGAGACACTGTGGGAAATTAGGTTATTAAAATTCCGAGAGCCCCTAAGCATTTCACAAGCTCCTAACTAAGAAGACAGCTTGCATCAGCAGGAGCACGATAGCAGCGTGTTAGAGAACTTTAAAACAAAGCATTATCAAAAATCTTAAAATATTACTATGTCAGTGAGATGCCATCCTGAGTCTTTAAGATACATCTCCAGGTGTTAGTGAAATGCTATTTTGAAAACTGGAGCTGGCTTGTGGTGCCCTATGAGTTACTCTTGATCTTGTTTCTTAACTTCTTATTTGTTCTTAAGGTAGTGAAATGCAACTCTAGCTCAACAAGATAGTAATCAGTGTTGGTGAGATGTTAATCAATATGTTACTGAAACTACAATTAAATATTATTTGGATGCAGCATCGCTCTGACCTTTCATGGTAAATTATAAATGAAGACTTTTTAACAAACATTTTGTTTTCTATTTTTCCTTCCCATCAGGAGCACAGTCAACCACTTCATTGGTTCAGAAACAAAACAACATTTCAACTAATGATCCTCCTGCTTCCAGTGCAAAAGGGATTCTCGTCAAGCAAGTTTTTGAATCAGGTCATAAATCAATACAATTTGACAAATTTCTTCAATTAGTAGCATGTTAAAAGAAAAATACCTTGGGTGAGATGGAACTGAAAGTTGTCTATTGATGGAAACAAGAATGAGCCAGCAAAGAATTAGGACATTTGTGTCCTCAAAAACAGCTCTCCACTTATCGTATTTCCCGGCAATGAAGACGATATTTTTTACCCAAAAATAAGGCACGAAAATGTATCTCTCTCTCCCCCTCCCTCTTTCTCCTTCTTTCTCCCTCCCTCCTTTCTTACTCTCCCCCCATTTCTCACTCTCCCCCTCTCTCTCCCCCTTCTCTCCCTCTCCCCCCCTCTCTCCCTCTCCCCCCCTCTCTCTCCCTCTCCCCCCCTCTCTCTACCTCTCCCCCCCTCTCTCTCCCTCTCCCCCTCTCCCCTCTCCCCCCTCTTTCCCCCAGCCCCCCCCCCCCCCCCCCCCATCCCTCACACCTCAACCACACATTGTGGAACAGCCGAAAATTGAGGCTCACAGGTCCTCATTGCCTCTTTGAAGGAGTTTCACATCTTCCTTTCTACTGACTAAACCAAACTGTTGACGCAGGTGAGTCTTCATTGCCGGGTAGTACGGTAACTCCGTTTCCTTGCTACTTCATCAAAGCTCCTCAAAAATTATTCTTTAGCCATATAATTTTGTTTTATATCATTATCAATTTGTCTTTTTCAAGTTATTATCTCATGACACACTAGAATTCAGATAATAAGAATGTAGGGTAAAAAGTAATTTATTTATGTTTTCTCAGTTTCTTTTCCCATTAAGTTCTCTGGTTATCAACATCTACTGCAAGTACCTTCAGCTGAATAACTGAAATTAAATTAGTCATTGTTTTAAACAACATAACATTTTAACATAACCTTCTTTGCTCTAAGAACAGCAACTTCAAAATCTTTAATCCTTCAGCTGTTTTCATGCTGTATCTTTTGATGACATGACTATTGGATAATAATAAATTACAAACTTTTTGATTTCTCACCTTTATTCAATAAGGGTGGAAGATAAAAAGCAGGAAAGTAATGACCGGTTATCACAATATCTGTCATCGGAACATTGTTATAACCTTTCGTTCAGGGCACAATAAAATTCAATGTAATAAGCCAACGCAACATGAATTTGTGAAATGGAATTGATGTGTGAGCATTATATTAGAAATCCCTGAAAGGGCAAATAAGTATCTGTGGGTAAAGAAGAATCAGAGACACTATACTAGATTTCCAGATGGCATTTAATAAGGTTGTGCATCAAGGCTTGTTAGGGAATGAAAGCTTTGTGCATAGGTGGTAATGTTTTGTTGTAGATTGAAGATCTAGTTGGTTGAATAAATATTCAAATTAAGACTGTTTTAACAGGAAACAGAATAAATGGGTCCTTCTGGCAATAAGTACTGAGTGGTGAGTGACTAGGATTGGGTGTTGGAACATCAATGTTTTACAAAGTATATAAATTACTAGGATCAAGCTATTGCTCAATTTGCCGATGATACAAAGATAAGTAAGAAAATAAGTTGTAAACAGGACATAAGGAGGCGACTGAGGAATTATAGATGTGCTAAGTGAGTGGTCAATGATCTGGCAATGGTGGGAAACTGTGGGTTAATGTTAGGACCACTTACCTTACATTGCACATTAATGAGTTGGACAAAGGGTATACAAGATGTAACTTGAAAGCTTTATGATAACAGGAATCTTGGAAGTGTAGCAAATGATGAGAAGCATGAGAAGACACTTTGGGAACATATATAATTCTGGTTACATGGACAGAAATATAGCTCAAAGAATTCAATGCAGAGTATGGAATGATAAATATTACAAGGAAGAATGAGGAGCGATGATGTAAGCCAATTGGTAAAATCGATCAGGTTTTCAAGTATTCCAGGATCTGAGTATGGTAGAACAGGTAGATAAGGCTATTAAAAAGTCAGATAGGATCCATGGGCTTGTAAATGGAAACATGAAGCATGAAAATACAAAATCTATCCCTTTATCCATATATCCCATAGCACACAAGGCTTGATGCATTCTGGTAGGAAAAATGAATAAAGGTAATACAAATGTAAACTGTACATTTTCAGAAATATTTGAAAGTGGCAGGATTAAAAAAACTGCCAGAAAAAATTGAAATTCTTGTTTTTGCTAATAAAAATATTGAATGGAAAGACAAGAATATTGTACAAAACAGCACAACAATCCCATCAGTTTCATTCCTGTTCTTCTCTGTAACACTTCAATTTATTCTGTCTCACACTCCATCAACTCTCATTTAATTATTTTTGCTACTTACCTCCACGAGGGATCATTTGGATTATTCTATTAGCACCACTTTGAGATGTGGAGTGAAATGGGAGCACTACAGGACAACATATGTGGTCATAGGGAGAAATGTCTGCACTCCATACAGAAGCACCCAAGATCAAAAGTCAAATCCAGATTTCTGAATCCGTGAGGCAACATCACTAATTGCTGAATCACTGTGCTAGGAATGCGTGGATAGCTATATTACAGTCAGAACAAGCACATTGAACAAAATTATCTTCCAAAATGATGTAATGAGTTACATTCCATGCAGGAATTTCAAAAAAAGGAATTAAGTTTGGTGGAGATACACACACACTCAATAAAACTGAGGATCTTGGAGGGAAAAGTCAAAGCAAAACCTTGAAGATGGCTGCACGCTATAAAGGAATACCCCTGGCACATCTCAGAGGGGTGAGTCGGGTATTGCAGAAGGGTAACGGTAACAAGGTACAGTACATTCATAATCATCTTTAATGTTGAAAAAACAAGACAAAGCACTAAACAGATTCATAAATCGGGCAAAAATGGACACCGAACTAAACAGAAGGCATAGAAAAATGTGCAGAGAATGCAGGAAATATTCATCAGAGCCAAAGTACCTAAGCAGACAAAGTTTCAGGCTGTATCAAAAGAAGAGATTAGAGTTATCATGAGCTTGCCCAAAGAGTATCTTTGAAAAGATAGATATGGCCAAACACAAAGATTTTGTGGGGTGAGGTAGGTACAGCCACAAATGGTGGGACAAAAGACAAGAGTCAGAGCAATGTGTAAGATAGCCCTTGCTTTCTCTCTCCATTCCCTTCCCCTTCCCAGTTCTCCCACTAGACTTACTGTCGCCGACTACATTCTATCTTTGTCCCGCCCCCTCCCCTGACATCAGTCTGAAGAATGGTATCGACCCGAAACGTCGCCTACTCCTTCTCTCCAGAGATGCTGCCTCACCCGCTGAGTTACTCCAGCTTTCTGTGTCTACCTTAGAGTCAGAGCACTAGTTGAGTCAGGGTAGAGCTAAATTAATTTGGAGTTAATAAGAAATGAAGCAATGCCTTCCCTTTGCAGAATATGAAGGATGAGATGCTAATCTGAAGAGCATTGAAATAATCAGGCCTCAAGCTGAATTTTACATATTTTTCCCAACTAGATTTTTACTGGGCTGTTAACATTTCAGAAAGCTTTGAGTTTGAGAACTAGATGGGAGATTCTGAAAGGATCATAATGATTTCCAACCCCCACCCTCCCCCCATCCCCCCCACTCATGCCTTGTTTAATAATGGATTGTGATAAGGATAATACACAGACTTGAATGAGAATGGTCCAGATATTTGGGGGTCGGGTTTCGATCCAATGTCTGCAATAGTGCATCAGACAGTGTGCTAGCTTATGGAAGGCCCAATTCAGAAGCCTGGCAACAGAGAGGAAAATGCTGTATCTGAGTCTGGTAGTGCTCGCTTTCAAGCTTCAGTCCCTTCTGCTGGACAGGAGCTGGGAGGAGAAGGTATGACTGGAGTGAGAAAAGTCTTTGGTACGTAGGCTGCTTTTGCAAGTCTGAGTGATTGACTGGACTACATCGACTGGGCTCGGGAATTTCCTATGGTCTTCTGCAGTTGTACAGAGCCCTAGTGAGACCACACCTGGAGTATTGTGTGTAGTTTTGGTCCCCTAATTTGAGGAAGGACATGCTTGCTACTGAGGGAGTGCAGCATAGGTTTACAAGGTTAATTCCCGGGATGGCGGGTCTGTCATATGCTGAGAGAATGGAGCAGCTGGGCTTGTACACTCCGGAATTTAGAAGGATGAGAGGGGATCTAATTGAAACATATAAAATTGTTAAGGGTTTGGACACACTAGAGGCAGGAAACATGTCCCCGATGTTGGGGGAGTCCAGAACCAGGGGCCACAGATTAAGAATAAGGAGTAAGCCATTTATAACGGAGACGAGGAAACACTTTTTCTCACAGAGAGTGGTGAGTCTGTGGAATTCTCTGCCAGAGAGGGCGGTGGGGGCAGGTTCTCTGGATGCTTTTAAGATAGAGCTGGATAGAGCTCTTAAAAATAGCAGAGTCAGGGGATATGGGGAGAAGGCAGGAACGGGGTACTGATTGGGGATGATCAGCCATGATCACATTGAATGGCGGTGCTGGCTCGAAGGACCAAATGGCCTACTCCTGCACCTATTGTCTATTGTCTATTGAAGCTCTCAACCATTTGAGAACATTACAAAACATAATGGTGTGGATTATGGACTGGTTTAAAATTTGCACACTGTATTACAAGCTCCCTGAGAAAGTTTGTGGGATTTCGGTCAGACTGTGTATTTTCACGATTTAATACAGTATGATTATTAAAGAGAAGGGGATCATAGGCATAAATTCTTCTTCTTCATTTGTTAACAAAATGAAAGGCAGGGCTAAGCCTAGAAGTTTCAAATTTCCAGCAATTCTTTTAGAGCAGAGTGAATCAAAATGGTCAGAGACCTAATGGTAGAATTAAATTACAATATAAACATTTCAATGCTGTATTAAATGGTGTTGAGGTTAGTATGAGTGAATTTCTGGGGTTAGTTCCTCCTCAAGGTCTCAGTTTACTCCAACCTTTTCTTGATTTCTATCCAAGCCAAAGAATGATGATGAGTGTGCGATATGCAGAGATGGAGGTGAACTGATCTGCTGTGATGGTTGTCCAAGAGCCTTTCACTTAAGTTGTCTCATTCCTCCTATCAAAGAAATACCCACGTAAGTAGTAAGATTGTGGAAAAGCACATCACTTCATTTAATCATACATAATAAAATAACAGTTAAGGCCATTCTGCCAGTTCAAGTCCTGGGACTTCACTGATAATGAATATCTCTGTCTCCTCACCCAACCTGTCAGTCTTCACTTGTGAGCACAGTAGGATTACTTTCAATTTGGATCATCAACAGTTACCCTTTCTCTGTCCCCTCATCCCCTTTCACCCACATCTCTTCCTCTGGCTTCACAACATACCCCTCTTCTCTCTGTCTTAGTCTTTTTTTCTCTTTTTCGAATCTGTCCTTTGTCCACCCATCTGCCAATAACCCCCTACCCCCTCACCTGTATCTATCTATCTATCCTTGTACTTAGAGAGATGTACCGAGAGATACAGCATGGAAACAGACTCTTTGGCCCGCCATCACACTATTCACACTAGTTCAATGTTATCCCACTTTCACATCCACTCACTACACACTTGGCACAATTGACAGCAGCCAATTAACCTACAAATCCACACATCATTTGGATGTGGAAGGAAACCTGAGCACCCATTTTTGTAAACCAGCATCTGCAGTTCCTTGTGTCTACAGCCTTTCAAGCCTATTCAGATACTCAGTGAAGTCCAAGCTGATTTTTGGCTTAAAGAACACCATTTTATCCAATCTCCAAATCTGATTTCCCTATAGTTCAATCTATCTAAGCCTTGAAAATAATTAATGACTCAGCACCCACAGTATTTTGCAGTAGAATATTCCAAAGATTCATTACTTGCTGAGAAGAAAACATCTTTTTCACTTCAATCTTTAGTGGCATTTTATTCCAGAAGTTTCAGAATTCCTCAACTGAACAAACATCCTTTCAGTATATATCTTGTCAGGCTCCTTCAATATCTTATGTTTCAATGATAAAACATCTCAACAGAACCAAGCCATTTGGCTATATATTTCCTCATAAGACAACACTTTAAAGAAGGAAACAATCGAGCGTACCTTCAAAGAAATGCTTCCAGAACAAGTGCATCTTCCTTGAATAAGGGCATCATGACTGCATGAAGTATGTTAGATATTTTACTGATATCCAAATCATCTGTAGTAAGATTCATTGGGCTTGTTTGCTTACTTACTTACTTAGTGTACCAATGTATTAAGTTTATATGATTCATCCAAAAAGCTATACTGAGGTTTCTGAACTCCAATATTTAATAATCTCATAACATTTCAAGAATTCTCTACTTTTCTAGACTTCTTACTGAAGTGGATCATGTCACTTTTTCTCAAATTATGCACCATCTGCTATCTTACCCACTCACCTGACCTGTTCATATTCCTTTACATACTTTTAATGACCTCTTCAAGATGTATTTTCCCATCTGTCTTTGTAATGGTAGCAACCTAGGATACATCAGATTTGGTCTTTCTGTCTAAGTCATTCCCATAGATTCATTCATAGATGAACAAAGACATTCCAGTATTTACAACTTGGACCATTTATCCCGTATCTCTGTTCTCTGCCTGCAAACTCAAGTTTTGATGCTCCAACTCCATAAACCTTTACTTTTCATGTGACAGTTTATTGAATGCTTTTGTAAATCCAAACATATTATTGGTTCCCTCTGTAGCTCACATCATTAGATAATTGCAATTAATTTAATAAACACTACTTCTCTTTCATAAAATGGGATATTCCAGCCCTAAGCATTAGCTTTGCCTAGTACTTTTTTCCTAGTTTAATTCCTATTTCTTTTACCCTTGGATTATAACATTTCAATTTTTCAATGTATCTTAACCAGGTTGTCTGTCATTCTTAAGTATTTTTTTTATTAAACGCAAGTTGAGTTCATGAGCATTCTCAGTGAAAATATCTTAAGGTTGCAGACTGTTCTTCTGTATGAAACTCCCATTATAACACTCAATGCGCATTTTATAATATTCTTATATTTCCATCTTAAAACTACTGTTGGTTAATAAACATGCATTTGGAATAAATTTGATCGTCTTTTTGCCTCGACATCTTCCTACATTTGGTCCGAGCTAAAATGTCATCTATTGATTGCATTTCTTTGTCTGCTCAGTGGCACCTGGAGATGCTTGTCTTGCAGAAACAAAGATGGTGATACTCGAGCTACATTAACCGCAGTGTCTGAGAAGAGTCAGCAATCACAAAGCACAGCTGGAGTCCAAGTAAGTAAACAGAAGCTTTTCACTATACCTTGGTACATGTGACAACAAACTAAACTGAACTGAGTCAACTGGAAGGCAGACACAAAATGCTGGAGTAACTCAACAGGACAGGCAGCATCTCTGGAGAGAAGGAATGGGTGACATTTCGGGTCGAGACCCTTCTTCAGACTAAATCAACAGGAAGATTGCTGCCATCAACCCACTGTTTTACATCTTAAAGGTTCAAAATAAATAGCATCAATTGCTTGAGTCAAGAAAGAAAATGTGTGGAATTAACAATTAGAGAAATCACAAGCCGCTAAAATATATGCCTTCAAAGTAAGCCCCGTGCTCTGCCATCAGAAAGCAAAGGGGCAAAAACCTTTCTGGGTAGATCAAGCTTCACAACTTGTTTTCAGATTAATCTCCACAGCAATCATTTTTTGTGGTACACTCATACTAGTCCCAAATAGTATCTGATTCTTATAATATTTACCAGTATTTCTCCCATGCTTTTACTCAATTGCTGATGTCACATCATCTTATCCAAACCGGATCCCGGTTCACTCTCTTCTCAATGCAGTGACTGTTTTTTTCTGCGCTAGGTGGTCTTGTACCAGCAGAGATTGGTGGGAGAGTTGGAGCAGCTGCTGAAATCAACATCATATGCTAGCAGGGAGCATCCTCCTAGCTCTGGACCCCCCTCTACAGCAATAATCACACCATCATCTTCAACACCCTCCTCAACTTCATCTTCCTCTTCAACCCCTTTTACTGGCAACGAGAAGCAACAGGTAACATATTATGAATGTTACATCATCTGGTCGGCATTTGCTTCTTCTCCAGTCATCGAGCTCTTCATTCACTGTCCCACAAACCAACCCATGCTCGCAGCTATTGTGCATCCTCCAAGCTCTACACAAAATCAACTTTTTTCCTTCACCTTATAATCACAGTCTCTCACCTCCACTGACAGCTGCTGACCCTTTCCTACCATCATTATCCAGCAGCCATGGTTCAGGATTGACATGCCTTCATAAATGTCGATCTAATTTTTTGTCTTCCAACATCAATCTGAGTTTTGAGATTTTGTGCACACCACCTCCTCATACTCTTCCCCCCTCCCTTCACCCTGGATATCCTGATATCATCAGAATTTCTCCTTGCCCCTGCTCCCCCCCCCCCCCCCCCCCCCCCCCCCCCCCCACCCAAGTGAACCATCATTGTCTGTGTTTCCTGTGCTGTCTGTTCCTATCTTTTTACTGCTCTTCCTTCTCTATGCCTGCAGTGAAGTGCCATTCCCCTTTCTCACTCTTCCTAATTATGGTTTCACCTTCTCTATTCTCCATCCAACGAAGCCATTCCGTCCAATTCTGCTCTTCTTTACATTCCCTTTTCTCTCATGTTCCCTTGTTCCTTCAACTCAATATTGCCATCCTTTTCCTTCCTCTCTTTCCCATTCATTGTAGCCATTGCTCTTCCACTCCCATCTACACCAATTTCTCAAATGTTTCAACATCTTCAAAACTGCCTCGTTGCTCCAGGCTATAGTTAACAATAAACTAAATGCAGGAAGCAATGGACACTTATTTGAGACACTTCTTCAGCCTCAAGAAGATTCACAACTCAAAACGTCATCTGTCGAGTTCCTCTACAGATGCTGCCTGGCCGCTGAGTTCCATCAGCACTTAGTTTACTGTTGACTATAACTTGGAGCAATAGGGCTTTGTTGGGGATGACGTGACTGACCCTCCGAGTTCCACCGGCATCTTGTTTTTACTCAGGATTCCAGAATCTGCAGCTTCTTGTGTCTCTATAGTAACGATATTAATTCCTATTAACAACCCTGCCTGCAAGAAAGTAACGTTATGCTTAATTTTTCTGTTTATACATTCAGGTGCGGACTAGTGATAATGAAACATTCAATTCCAGTTGTGGGGTGTGCAAAGTCAGTGGAGATCTAAAACGCTGCACTCAATGCCATGGGACTTTCCATTTCCACTGCCACTTCTCATCCAGCCCAGAGAATGTGAGGTAAGTCCTCATCATTAATATGTTGCACTGACCTGGATGAGTAGAGTTCCAATGATACTCGAGCAGCTCAACACCATCCCGAATAAACCAGCCTGCTTGATTGGCATCCTATCCAACACCTTAAACCACCATTGGCTCACAATGACTGAAGTATGCATCATCTCAAAGTGACATTAATGTCTTACCTAAAATCACTCCATCAGATAAAAATAACACTTCTATCTATCTAACACTTAACTAGGTTTGCAGTATTTGCCTGCTTAGCTCAATACGATGACTTGGCTAACAGACTAAGAATCACCTGAAGTGGCTTGCTGATTGGAGTTAATGTTTTTCTCCATAGCATTTTGCTGACGCATTCATTTATGGCAAAGAGGGGTTTCTTAACTTTCAAGTGGGTTTGGCTTCACAATCTGTCATTGCTAAAAACTGCAATAAAAGTGCTTATTGAATGAAGGCAGAGTGAGGATCAATGTGGGAACCGTTCATATTTGGCATTCTGATTAGGCTTTCTGATTCTTTGAAATACCGGCTGTACTGATAATTGCAGGCAATATTAAAAAAAAACATAATTGCTAAAAATATACAGTTAAATGCATTATATTGCTATTCCCACCACTGTGCGCACAGTGTGGATCTTTTGCTGGCAAATTCTGGTAATTTTAACAAAAACAAAACAACACCCGAGAAATTTAATGACACTTGAAGGTTGGCTTACTACCACAAGGTTGAAACCTGTTTTCACCAATGCAAAAATCTTGTTGATTTTACATGCAATGGGATCCCAGACCTCTCCCACTGTCACCCTGCCCAGGGAAATATGCTATTATCCCCATCCCAGCAAGTTTGAAAACCAATGTTCAAATTGTAATATTTTGTGGTTTTGAGAACAGTAGCAAAAAAATCTTGGCAGGTTGAGGGAAATAATATTAACTGCAAACATGCAAACGCTGAAGTGAATATTTAAGGTGTGAAATAATACAAATCAAGCAGACTACTTTGTTGTGACTTGTGTTGGGCTACTTGAGTTGCACAAATGTAGGAAATTGGAGCAGTTTCTATCACATTCCTGTTATCTGATGGTTGAAAGCCTTGGAGAATCAGAAGATATATTAGTCATGGCACGATATTTGGTCTCAGACATGGTCTTGCAGCTAATATTTTATCTGATTGTGCCAATGATGATACTAGTCAATAATGACCCCAAGATGTGGATGATAGGGCATTCAAAAATAAAACTGGCAAGTTTAATGGAAGCAAAAATCAAAATGCTGCAAAACGTAGTAGGTTGCGCAATAACGGTGGGGGGAGGAGGGTGCGTGAGGAGGAACTGTCTTTCTCCCCCACTGATGCTATTTGACCCACTGAGTTCCATCAGTAGCTCCTTTTTTGCTCCAGTTTCCAGCATCTGTAGTCTCTCGTGTTTCCACGTTTAAAAAGGTCTGGCACCAAATTTACATTATCTGACATTTAATGAGTACAAAAATTTCATTCTGCATTGAGACCGTCACTGAGTCCATGACTTTATCTGTGTCATAGGTCAGGCAAATGTAATTCATGTGCAAACATGGCAGCGCTGAATATAATAACTGAGCCTGATGTGCAACAGAAACATCCAACAACACAAACCTCCTCGGTGAGTTAAAGATACTTTATGAAGAAAATGGTGGAGGGGCTCAATGGATTGGGCAACATCAGTGAACAGAATTGGACAAATGGCGTTTCAGGTTGGGATACTACTTCAAGAGGGGAAATAGCTAGGAAAGGTAAGGGTCAGGCGAGAGCTGGCAAGTGTAAGGAGGGATCCAGCTAAGGAGGTATTGATTGGCAAATATCAGGTTGAGACCCTTCTTGAGAGGGAGAGTGTGTGTGTGTGTGGTGGGGGGGGCTGAGTGGTGGGGGTAGGGGGAGTACTCCAGGACCTCGCCCGTGGCAAGAGAGGATACAATTCTTTGTCAAGGCCCCTGCAATCTCATATCTTGCCTCTCTCAATAACCTGGGAAAGATCCCATTAGGCCTTGGAATTTATTCACCTTAATGCTTTTCAAGAGACTCAGCACCACTCCCTGGTTGCATCTGTGGAGAAAATGTATATGAGACGTTTCGGGCTGGGATTGAAAGAGATTAAATCTGTGATCCACAGTGGAAAAGCAGATGATGAGCAGACAAGGAAGTTTTATTTATTACATTTACAAAAGTGGATAAACACTAGCCTGGAAGAGATTGACAGCATAAATCAAGAAACAGAAATTCAAAGTAGGGGGTGGGGATGAAGAGATGGAGGTGAGAAAAGACCAGGACCAATCAGGGTCAGCAACAAATGACCTGAGACAGGGAGGAGCCCTGGTAGGCTCATTGTTTGCGAGGGTAGGCGTGAATTTTTCACCCCTCCAGCGCCATCCCCATTTTTAGTCTGTAGTAGGGTCTCAACCCAAAATGTCACCAATCCTTTCCGGAGATGCTGCCCGGCCCTCTGAGTTACTTCAGCATTTTGTGTCTATCTTTGGTATAGACCTGCATCTGCAGTTCTTCATTTGTCTTATCCTATGAGAGGAATGGTTGCTGTGCTTCCTATATTGAAATGGTGATGAACTCACTTTCTGTCGTTTTAACCGTACCATTGCTATTTTAAAATAACGAGAATCTTCTATTCAAACATTTTATAAGATGATTTAGAATCTAATTTGCTGTTGAATAGCATTGGTTCTAATAGATTTTACACATGGTAAAATGGAAATAATGAGCAGTAGTGGAATTTTGACCACATTTACGTCCACATCGGACCTGCAATTGCACTGAAGCATACATTTTTTGGCTACCAAGTTTAACATCAGTCTCATGATTTTTCTTCTTTTACTTCAGATGGTTGTTGAACAAGAACCAGAAATGGATTCATTTGTTAACGAGCACCTCCTCAACAAGGAAGATTTAGATTCAATTCTCAGAGAGGTGAGCTTAGGTGAACTACAAAGGAAACAACTGCAGAATGGCAGGGGGTTTAACAATGTGCATTCATAATTTAGGTCAGAATAGTTTGATGGACCGAGCCAATGCCCTTTCAAACTCTGGGGCTGGTTAACAGTGTATCAAACTGTGCCTGGATGGACCAAACCCTATCCTTTCACATTATGTGATTGAATTTACATAGGCTTACAATATATCCAGTTAATGTAACATTAAATTAACTTATTTAGAGGGCACTGCCTGAGAGAACAACAGTACACACAACATTGGACAATAATGGACAGTATGATAATGAGGTATTCTGATTGTTTTGATGATGCTGAAGGTAAATGATAGGGAGCAAAGGTTTAGTCTGTGGCTAATGCTGACCCTCATTGAGGAAATACTTGTGGAAAAAGGTCACTGTACTGAGATTCCTTTCTCACTCATTCCTATATCATTATTTTGCTTTTAAAATTATCTTTCATGCAGCTCCTGATTCTACCACATACTTTTCTATGGGCTCATACTTTCAGTAATAAAACTCTGCATATGGTGCACCTTAGACCATAAGACCAGAAGACATAGGAGCAGAATTCTGCCATCGATCATGACTGATCTATTTTTCCCTCTCAATTCCGTTCTCCTGCCTTCTCCCTGTAACCCTTGACAACCTTTATTCTGTGAATTCTGCTTATATATATCGTTTTGGTTTGTGCTAACTGAAAGATGTTATTTTAAAAACATATGTTAAGGAGCATATACTTCACCCTTCAAGTGCAATATTAGCCTGCCTTGCATAAGACAAGCAGTCACTATTATATTTTGAATGGCATGTAGATTATACACAGTGTGATCTTATCTTGTGCATGGCCTCCTGTCATCTACTCTGCTCAAGTACTGACATTGTCCTTGTTCAGATATCGGGTTGGCATGACCATGTGGTTAGGTGTGCACATCCAAACTGATATTCGTAACTTTGTTCTTTGATTTTTGTCACAGGGCTCAATTGATGGCATCTTGCAGTGGGCTCTGCAAAATATACCCCGGCCTTTGGCTGAGAGCCCCGGCCTCATTCATTAATGGAGGCCTTCTCCGTAGAGAAGCTGACCTAATCCGAGCAGAAAGGTGCGATGTGCAAAATCTTGCAGGTTTAGCAATAAGAGATAGTAAAATGTACCAGGTAGCCGATCTGACAGTGTGTCATACATTTGCCAACCCAAATCTATGAACACTGACACTGAACAGGTCATTGCAGAATGTCCTAATGGTGATGGGACCAAATTTCCCTGACTGCCATCTTACTTACTATCTTTGAACAGAGAAAAACAGACAAGAATCAGGCAGCTAAGTCCTTGTTTAAGGGCTAAAAAACAAATCTGATGGTACCCAATAAAACACTGCTATTATGTCTCCAATTTCCTCTTCATTTCCCTACTGTAATAATATCTTAGGCAGCATAACAGAAAAACAAAGGACTGTATGTGCTTGGATTCTGAATTTATTCAAAACTTGCTGCTCACTCTAATTGACCATACATAAAGATTGATGCTGTGGTATTGAAGGCTTGCGTGATTGGGATAAATGTTACCTTATCTGGTACCTGATGGAGCATAAAGACTAAATGCTAGAATCAAAATCAGCAAAATGTCAATCTATTAGTAAGAATGCAGCAGATTTCTGGAGAACATTAAACAATTAGCATAATGGTCAAAAGTAAAGTATAACCAGAAAGAAAAATATTCGGAAATTAAAAAATGAAATGAAGAATGGAGAGAAGGCCAGATGTTTTGGAAACTGTTGTCTGGGATAGAGAAAGATAAAATTGGTCAAATGGAGAGTTCCAGTTTTGAAAGCTTTTTAGAGTATAAATAGTGCACTAGTGAAATTACCTGTCAATTTTCAATACAAGAAAAAAAACTAATAGAAAATAATGTATTTATTGCAGAAGGTTATTAGAACATTGGATTCTTAACCTCAGGTGATCCTTGAAGCAAATCTGTAGATACCAACATTATTTCAGAGGAAACTGAATAAGTACTTGAAGAGAAAAAATGATTGTATACTATGTTTTAACACAGCAAGCATATAATGGTGATTTACAGGAATGTAATGAAATCTGATCACAAGCTACATGAGACGGGTAGTATTGAAGACAGTGAAGATATTTATTAAGAATTACAATGGGATCTTGATCATCTGAGCAAGTGAACTGAGGAATGGCAAATGGAGTTTAATTCAGATGAGTGTGAGGTGTTGCAATTTGGAGAGTCATACAAGGGCAGTGAATAATAGGGCCCTGTGGAGAGTTGTAGAGCAGTGGGATCCAGCAGTACAAGTACATAGTTCATAGTACATAGGTATATGGAACTGGACGACGGAGGAATTTGTTGAGAAAGGATTAGAGTAGGAAAGGATTTGAGGGAGATGGGTCAAACATGGGTAAATGAGCCTAGGTTAGATGGGCATCTTGGTCCGCATGAATGAGTTGGACTGAAGGACCTGTTTCCATGCGGCATTACTCTATGATCATGAATGTGGTTAAAGAAGTATATTTTAAGGAGTGTCAAGTCAAGTCAAGTCACTTTTATTTATACAGCACATTTAAAAAACAACTCTCGTTGGCCAAAGTGCTTTACATTGGTGGAGGTACTAACGTTATAGTGTCACAAAGAAAAAGTGAGAGACTAATTGGTGCAAAGGTTTTGGGGGAAACAAATTCCAGAGAGGGCTCTAGCAGTGATTAAACTTGGACGGTTATGACGTGAGAATCAGAAGGTAACAGCTGTCAGGCTGTTAGGACTGGTTGAATTATATGGCAGAGCTGCCTGACCTGCTGAGTTACTGCAACACTTTGTGTCCTTTTGTGTATTAACCAGCAACTGTAATTGTTTGTTTCTACTACTTATACAATGATAATACCTTACTAGGTTAGAGCAGACAATCGGCAATAACAGACCCCATTCCACCCTCTCCGCCACACTCACCCCCACGCCCCCCCATTGTCCATTTTACCAAGGGTTTACTAAATAGCAAAAGGAAGCAGTATCATAATGCAATCCTGATAACTTCTAAATTAAACAAAAAGTATTAAAAGATGCAGCAAAAGTGAATAGAAATTGGTTGGTGAGATTAATAGAAATGTGTTGGTATTTGATTCAAATATTTTGTAAACCTTCCTGGATTGGGCAATAATCCATCCTACTGACTTACCCACTCCTGGAATGTGACCTTATGAAGCAGCCAATACCATGGTGTAACAGGATAAAGCCTGACACCCCACACCATCCAATTGCAACGCGTGAAAGGATAATATTTGATTCACGGTTTGTCCTGATCATTTTCAAAGCAAAATTCTGCAGAAATCCTAAAAATACTTAATAAAATCAGATGTACTGAAAATCCTGAGGGTGGGCATATTTGGCCTTACTAATCTTCTTGATCAGCCAAAATTGTGGTTATCATTGTAAATTGAGAATAGTATATTCTAACCTTAATCTTTTGTTTTGTCCTGGCATAGGTCCACCTGTATTGAAACAGAACAAACCAAATATGTTTCAACTGGTGTGGCAAATGACTACAGCTCTTGATTAAAAACAAACCCTGATTGAACTGTATTTAGAATGTATTATCTGCCCTGTACACAATCCTTCAAAGGCAAGCTGCATTGAACTGATATCAAACAGCTGATACTTTGCCTAACAATTCTAGAATAGTTTGATCAGAGAAACCCTCAGAATCCACAGATGTACTCAGTTATATCATTAATCTTTGCTTAATTAACATTGTTTTACCTTGTTCATAGTATTTTGTTACTGTGAGAAATCTCTCCTTATTAATGTAGTATTGATTTTAACATAGAAAACCATTGCAAAGGAAATGAGACACTGAGGCTTTGTTTCCTTAATCATGTCCGATAAACTCAGGGAGGGGCCTGCGCCGCATTGACCTTGCTGTGAACCTCACTCGGGTGTTGATGGGACCAAAGTCCCAGTGGAAATGATGGGTCTGTTTTTTGCACCAGCAAGAGAGATGAATAATGTTGCAAGGATGTCATCTTGTATATGGCAAAAAGGTAGAACTCAAAGCTCAGTGAGGATGTTTATTGTTGAGCTCAGACTGAACAAATAGCTAGGAAGACAAATTGAAAGATTGGCAGGTCCAAGTTGTATAACAACATACAATGGCATAATTTTAAATTGATGCATACAGTAAAAATCCACCATCCTGTTGTTGAAGAATTCTGATGTTTTAGCATCAAATTCACTTGGGCTTTTTTCCCCATATTCCTTTAAAGCACTTTGCAGTCCTGATTATAATGCTCCCCACAAACTCACCAAGTCCCCATTTAGCACACTCCTTGTTAACTTACCAGATTCATTGGAAAACATATTACACAACTACATAGCATTAAAAAAAGTGAATTAAAAGTGCGCTGATGTATAAGTGTTGTATCCAATCATAAAGAAAATCTGATAGTCCAGCATCACCAACATCCTAACAGTTCTGAATTAATGGAGTTTTACTGCAATGGCTTTATGTGCTACTTTCAACATTCATGCAAAGGTTACAGCAATTTGTGTCATACTCAACTGAACACTTTTCTGGGTGCCATAGAGTGATACAGTGTGGAAACAGGCCCTTCAGCCCAACTTGCCTAAACTGCCAACATGTCCCAGCTACTCTAGTCCCACCTGACCGTGTTTGATCCATATTCCTCCAAACATGTCCTATCCATGTATCTATCTAACTATTTCTCAAATGTCCCTGCTACAACTACCTCCTCTGGCAACTTGTTCCATACACCCACCAACCTTCGTGTGAAAAAGTTACTTCACCTTAAACCTATGTCCTCTGGTCCTCGAATTCACCTACTCTGGGTACATCTACCCGATCTATTTCCCTCATGATTTTATACGCCTTTTTCTTTCCATCTCACATCTCTCCATAAAAGCAGTTCTCTTAAAACAAAGCTTTGAGGCATGTTATACACCTCAAGGCCAGTGAGGATGCTCTGAAGGAAGGACAGAAAGTTGACCCAAACAGATCTTTGCCATGGAATACCGGCAGACATATCTCAGGAATAATTCATTCTGCATGTCAATTCTTCATAAAGATTCTTCATATATAATATTATAACAGGCTGCAATAATTAATCATTAATCGTTGCAATATTGTTTTAATAATGATTGTGTTGTGCATTACCAGCAATAAATAAATCTAGGTTTGTTTGGAGATGATAAAATGATCTTGTTTAAAGGGTATTTAGCACCTATCCTGCAATTACTAATATTCCCACATAATAAAAGAGATGAAAAAAAGTTGATTCTAATTTGTTTTCTGTGTGTGCACTGCAATATATTATTGTGCTTACTGCATACTACAGTAGCCCTCTTCAGGAAGAGAAAACTCCTCTTGAAAACAGGTGCACCATCTTGGGAGCTGTCGGGGCAGACAACGTTCCAGTCCGAGCCGTGGACAGGTTCTGTGACTCAGATCCTGGTGCTGAGGCGAGACTGAAGTCAGGCAGAGCCATAGTGGTGGGTGACTCCATTATCAGAGGTGCAGACAGGAGATTCTGTGGCGACAGGCAAGTCCCGAGGAAGGTGTGTTGCCTCCCTGATGCGAGGGTCCAAGATGTCTCAGGCTGACTTAAGAACATTCTCGAGAGGGAGGGTGACCAGCCAGAGGTAGTTGTGCACGTAGGCACAAATGGTGTGGGTAAGAAGTGGAAGGAGGTTCTACAACGTGAGTGTAGAGAACTAAGTAGGAGGCTGAAAAGCAGGACTTCTAGAGTGGTTATCTCTGGGTTGCTTCCATTACCTCGTGCTAGGGGGGGTGGGAACTTAAACCCCTATCTCACGGTGCGAGTTGGCCCACGTGTGACCCCGAGTTTTCACTCGTGGTGATCACGTACGATGAACGTAGCGGCAACGTCAGAACTCGCGCGATCAACTTGTCCACTCGTGGCGCTAACGGCAGGTACTCGGGAAACTTGTTAACTCGTGAAAAAAATCAAACATGTTTGATTTTTTCCACGAGTCAAATTAACTGTTCAAGTTAAAAATGGAAACATTTAAACTCGTTGCAATAAAGTAATGGCCCGTGCGTTTACCTTAGTGTCTCGTGAGTCTATCGTGGGAACTTTCTTATAATCTGTTCGTTCGCTCGAGTAAAGACTGAACCAAAGATAGTCACAGAATGCTGGAGTAATTACATGTGGTTAAGTTACATGTGGCTCCGGGAGGTAAAGAGGCTTGAGAAATATAAATGCTGAAATACGCGCGGATCAACACGGGGTATCCAGAGCTGAAAGTTGCAATGAAATGAGATTGAACAAGACGACTTTGTCACGAAAAGCTGGAGTAACTCAGCGGGACAGGCGGCAGGAGAGAAGGAAAAATGCAAAAAAAGTGAAACTATCGCCAGGGAAAATCGAGAACTTCTTGGCTCCCTTCTCCTCAAACCTAAACGCAGCGATCCCCCCTTCTCTGTGTTATGTGTGTCAACATGCATTCATTCCTGAATTCAGAGAAAAAGGCGAATGTATTCCCCCCCCTCGCCCCCCGAAAACAAACCTAATCCACGTTTCCCAAACACCAGTCCGAAGAAGGTTCTCAACCCGAAACGTCACCCATCCCTTCTCTCCAGAGATGCTGCCTGTCCCGTGAGTTACTCCTGCATTTTGTGTCTATTTTTCCCAAACACTCGTTAGAATCATGAAGCCATCTCTTGGGCTTAATGCAAGAGAACCATCTCCACTTTCAGGTTTTTTCTGGAGGGATTAAAACTAATTAAATGTGTGGAACAAACTAAAAATGCAAAACTGGAAATAAAATTAAGTTTGTCTAAATATCAAACGCGTATGCATTGCAATTTGCAGCGGAGACACTGGATAGAAAGTATTCAGTAGCGCGCACACCACACACACATATGTCCTACTTTCCGCTGTTAAGTTACTATTTGCTTTCAGTGTTTTTGTTTTATCTCTTCTTATATTCCAGCTGGAGCTGTATTTTCACCGACTCGCCAACTCCCCCGCCCCCCCTCTCCCGCTCCCCAAAGTCGAGAACTTGGAATTCGCGAGAACTATTTTGTTTTGGTCTTAAAAAAGAGCAACATTTTTAGTTAATCGGTCGAAGGCTGTGGATTGGCGAGAGATTTAGATTTGAAATGAAGGGGGTTGATATTTCATGGAGTAAAGCAGTACGCAACCCAGGAACCATAATATACATATATATATACACACACACATATATATATATATATAAATAAAGACATGTCCATGTGCTGTATATATCCTTTGCGTGGTTCCTGGGTTGCCTACTATATATAACTATATTGCCTACTATATTGCCTATACATAAAATGAGAGAGAGAGTATATATATATATATAGAAACTTATAAACATAGAAAATAGGTGCAGGGGTAGGCCATTCAGCCCTTCGAGCCTGCACCGCCATTCAATATGATCATGGCTGATCATCCAACTCAGTATCCTGTACCTGCCTTCTCTCCATACCCCCTGATCCCTTTAGCCACAAGGGCCACATCTAACTCTCTCTTAAATATAGCCAATGAACTGGCTTCAACTACCTTCTGTGGCAGAGAATTCCACAGATTCACCACTCTCACAATTGCAGTATATATAATATATATATGTATTTGTAGTATAATATGTATATACATATTATATATATTTCAATTCCAACCCCGAAGCAATTGAGAGGCGATTTCTTGGGGCCATGTAATTTAACGTGTGTCTTTGCTTTTAAAAGTGAAGCTGTTTAATTGTTTACGCTGCGCTGTGTTTCGTGTTGGGGAGAGTGCTGCTGTTACAATGCTCTCGATTCTATTCTGCCCTCCCCCTTCCACAGAAAAATGCCTAAATTTGTCTTTGTGCCCCCTCTCCTGGGAGCAATCCAAACCAGGGGAACAATGAACCCTCAGAGGCTTCGCGTTCCTTGCTTCTATATATGAACCTCGCTCGCTCGCAACTGTATGAACGCTCGATCAACCAGACATCGGCCAACACGGAGGCCTGATTACTGAATACAAAGTAAACTTGTACCAGACCTCATCATCTTCCTTCCACCCACCCGTAACCACGGCACCACACTTTCAACAGAAACCTTAATATTTAAAGAATATATTTTGGGACATTGGATTGTCTGAAGAAGGGTCCCGAGCAGAAACGCCACGTGTGTGTGTGTGTGTGTGTGTGTGTGTGTGTGTGTGTGTGTGTGTGTGTGTGTGTGTCTGTGTGTGTCTCTCTCTCTCTGTCTGTCTGTGTGTATCTGTGTGTGTGTGTGTGTGTGTCTGCTGTCGGGTCCCGGCGGCCGCTCAAAGTCAGTCACCCGAGCTGCTTCCTTCCTCTGAAGTGGCGGCCAGTCCTGCTGTTTGTGTGTATCTGTGTGTATTGTGTGTCTCTCTGTCTGTCTGTGTGTATCTGTGTGTGTGTATGTGTGTGTGTGTGTGTGTCTGCTGTCGGGTCCCGGCGGCCACTCAAAGTCAGTCACCCGAGCTGCTTCCTTCCTCTGAAGAGGCGGCCAGTCCTGCTGTTTGTGTGTATCTGTGTGTATTTGTGTGTGTGTGTGTGTGTGTGTGTGTGTGTGTGTGTGTGTCTCTCTGTCTGTCTGTGTGTATCTGTGTGTGTGTGTGTGTGTGTGTGTGTGTGTGTGTGTGTGTGTGTGTGTGTGTGTGTCTGCTGTCGGGTCCTGGCGGCCGCTCAAAGTCAGTCACCCGAGCTGCTTCCTTCCTCTGAAGTGGCGGCCAGTTCTGCTGTCTGTGTGTATCTATGTGTATTTGTGTGTGTGTGTGTGTCTGTCTGTGTGTATCTTTGTGTGTGTGTGTGTGTGTGTGTGTGTGTGTGTGTGTGTGTGTGTGTGTGTGTGTGTCTGCTGTCGGGTCCCGGCGGCCGCTCAAAGTCAGTCACCCGAGCTGCTTCCTTCCTCGGAAGTGGCGGCCAGTTCTGCTGTCCGTGCCCGGAGCGCTGTGGCAGCCACCCAAGCTAATTCACTCCCCGGCCACAATAAAACCATATAGCAATGACAGCACGGAAACAGGCCATCTCGGACCTTTTACTCCGTGCTGAACACTTACTGTCACCTAGTCCCATCTACCTGCCCTCAGACCGGAGCGTGGCAAGTGGGTTACTGACCCCAATCCCCTCCTTCACAACGCCAGACTCCCCAAATACTATGAACTGAGCTCTCCCCCCACCCCGGGAAATACAGTATTTAAAAACATAAAGCACCAAGAAATGCACTTACCACATTATTGGTTACTGGAGGGTGCGCATTTACCCTTTGTAGGTCGTATCAATAGATGCGGCCGCGCTGAAATAACTCAAAGCCACAGGATGGAGATGTCTTTTAACATTGTTGCTTTATTAAAACATACCTTCATTCACGGTTGGCTCAAGAGTAACGGGAGAGGAACTTGGTAACTCGGGAGAGGAAGTTGGAACATCGCAGCAATGACTAACCCGTGGGAACTCGGTTAAACACTTGAACATAGACTTGAAGTCTCGTACACAGCCAGAGTCTTTCACTCGGGGTACCTCGTGGGTCAACTCCCGCCGTGAGACAGGGCCATTATAGAGGGAGGGTACACAAAAAGCTGGAGAAACTCAGCGGGTGCAGCAGCATCTAAGGAGCGAAGGAGATAGGCGACGTTTCGGGTCGAGACCCATTATAGAGGGATATGGGCCAGGTGGGACTAACGTGGATGGGGGGCGATGGCTGGTGTGGGCAGGTTGGGCCGAAGGGCATGTTTGCCCACTGTGAGTCTCTCCATGACTATTACAAACAAGCATCACAGGAGCGTCCTCTGGCGCTGGAGGATCTTTGCTCTGGAACGCTGCACATGACGCTTCCGCGCATGCTCGCGTTTGACAATCGGCGAGCAGCTTCAGTCACGTGCTCCGTGACCTTCGAACCCACACGCGTGCGCAGTATGTCGGCGAGTGTGGGCCGGAGGAGCGGTTACCATTTTGCAAACACACGGCGGGTTTAGGGTGTGTGGGGACTGAATTAAAGCGGGCTGACCTCTGCCCGCGGACATGGACCTGGAGGATGACTTCTACCCAGACGGAGAGGGTAAGAGAGTTGAGTGGTGTCGGGGGATGGATGGATCACTGGGGGATGCGGAACCTTGGCCTCGGCTCTTGGCTCCGATACATCCCCGCAACCAGCGCTTGTGTTGGCCCGATGGAGTTCTCACTGATCCCACCAGGGCACAAGCACTTCACCCGTCAGCAACAGAGGCACGACATTACATCAGTCTGAAGAAGGGCTTCGGCCCGAAACGTTGCCTATTTCCTTCGCTCCAGAGATGCCGCTGAGTTTCTCCAGCACTTTTGTCTCCCTTCGATTTTCCAGCATCTGCAGTTCCTTCTTGAACATTACTGTAGATGCTGCAATCTGGAGCAAAACAAACCGGCTGGAGGAACTCAGTCCGAAAAGTAACCATCCCTTTGCCTTCATGGATGCTGCTTAACCCTCCCAACAGCTCCTCCAACAGTTTGTTTTTTTGCTTTAGTCAACAGCAATGTGTATTTACGACATTGCAACACATTCATAACTGAAATTAGCCATGCAAGTCACATACATGAACATTAGAACGGATGATTCAAAGCATGTTATCTATCTAAATTTAAGATAAATCAATAAAGAAAGGTACTCGGGATTTGGATTTTGGAGTCTGATGTCTAGACATCTGAAAACATATCTTTCTGAAAGAGCATGCAGGAATCCCCTGTGGCCATTTCCCTCAGAAACAAGTATACCCATTTGGATACTGTGTGAAGGAAAGAACTGCAGATGCTGGTTTAATTCGAAGGTAGACACAAAATGCTGGAGTAACTCAGCGGGTCAGGCAGCATCTCTAGAAAGAAGGAATAGGTGACATTGCGGGTCGAGATACATCTTCAGCACTCTCCAGAGATGCTGCCTGTCCTGCTGAGTTGCTCCAATCCAGCATTTTGTGTCTACCTCCCATTTGAATACTTTTGGGGTGGGGTGACTGTTCAGAAGAGAACGGATCAGGTGTGTGGCAGCTGGTCTGGTTCATGATACACAGTGGGGTAGGGCGAGGTCATACAGGGTAATAATGATGGGAGATGCATTTGTTACCTGGACAGATTGGAGATTCTGTGGCACCAACATAACACCAGGATGGTATGTTGCTTACCTGGTGACAGTGTCCAGGATGTCTTGGAGGGGCTGCAGAACATTTTCAAGGGGAAAGGGCAGCAGGAAGAAGTCGTGCGCATTGGCACAAATGACACAGGTAGGAAAATGGGTGAGATCTTGCACAGTGAATACCAGGAATTAGGCAAAAGGTTAAAATGTAGGACATCAAGGGCAGTGATCTCTGGAGTAGTCCTGGTGCAACATGCTAGTGAGGGTAGAATAGGAAGTTTGCACAGTTGAATACTTGGCTGAGGAGTTGGTGCAGGTGGCTGCGATTCAGATTTTTGGACCACTTAATGTGCAGGGATTGCTGGTTGGTGCGGACCGTGGGCTGAAGGGCCTGTTTCCGTGCTGTATCTCAAAACTAAAGCTAAAAACTAATTGCAGTGTGATCTTGATCAACTGGGCAAATGGTCCAAGGAAATTTAATTCGGAAAAGTGTGAAGTGTTGCATTTGGGAAATCAAACCAGGGCAAAACTTTCACTCTGAATGGTAGGTCCCTGAGGAGTGTTGTAGACCAGAGGCATGTAGGAATCCAAGTACATAGTTCCCTGAAATTAGCATCACTGGTACATAGGGTGGTGAAGGCTTTTGACACATTGGCCTTCATCAGTTAGGGAATTGAGTATAGAAGTTGGAATGTTATGTCACAGTTGTACAAGATATTGGGGAGGCTGCACGGAGTATTGTGTTCAGTTTTGTTCATCCAAAAATATGTTGCCATTAAACTAGAAAGGATGCAGAAAAAATGTACATTACATTGCCATAACTAAACTATATGAAGAGGTTGGACAGGCTATGATTTTATTATGGGATGCAGAGGCTCAGCGGTGATCTTTTGGAGGTATATAAAATAACAAGGGGAATAGATAGGATGAATGCACAAATTATTTTCTCAAGGTTGGGGGAATCAAGAACTAGAGGGCATAGGTTTAATGTGAGAGGGGAAAGATTTAATAAGAGCCCGATGGACACATTATTGATACAGAAGATGGTAGAAATATGAAACAATCTGCCTAAGGAATTAGATGAGTTAGAAACAATAACAACACTTAAAATACATTTGGACATGTACGTGGATTAGAAATGTTTTTGGGGATATGGGCTAATCACAGGTAAATGGGAATATATTAGATGTAGCATCTTAGTCGGCATGATTGTGTTGGGCTAGAGGCCCCCTTTCTGTGCACAATGACTATATCTTAATTGACCAGTGAAGGGACAGTGTACAAACACAGAACCTTTTTTTAAATTTAATTTAATTTTTTTATTAGAAGTAAATACATAATATAAAACATTGTGTTTATTATAGCCATACATTATTAATATTATTTATATTAACAATTGTATCGTAATTGCACTTTATATTTTTTTAATTTTTATACAGATAAAAAATAGTAGAAAAAAAGAGAGAAATAAAAACATTTAAAAAAAAAGTGAATGGAGTATTCAACTGATTATGTATCCTTGGAGCTATATCCGTGGATTATAAAATATAGTTCATCTATTAATCTATTCCTTAATTAATTTATATGAATTTATAATTCATCTATTCCTTAATTCAGGTTTCAGTCAGGTTCTCGTGCCGAACCAATTTGCCCCTTCAAATATTCAATAAATGGAGACCATATTCTTATGATTAGTTCTTGTTTGTCCATTAAGACAAATCTTAATCTTTCCAAATGTAGGGTCTCCGACATTTCCATTGTCCACAGTTTAATTGTGGGCGTTATAGGGCCTTTCCAGAATTTTAATATTAATTTTTTCCCAATTATTAAACTATAATCGATAAAAGTACTTTGTTTTGTTGTGAATAATTGATTTGGTTTTAGTATTCCTATTATTATTAATTTTCAATCGGGGACCAAATTTGTATTGACAACTTCCGAAATTATCTTAAAAGTTTCCGTCCAAAAATTAGTAATTTTTATACAGCTTACAAATGTGTGCGTAAGATTAGCCTCTAAATGTTGACATTTATCACAAATAGGGGATACACAAGGAAAAATTCTGTTTAATTTGGTTTTTGAATAGTGCAATCTATGTAAAACTTTAAATTGTATTAAAGAATGTCTAGCATTTAACGAACAGTGGTGTATATGTTGTAAGCTTTCATCCCATATTTCTGGCCCTATTATTTGGCCTAGTTCGTTTTCCCATGATTGCCTATATATTCCCGTCATGGGTGCATCATTATCCAATAAAATATTATAAATATAAGATATCAATTGTTCTGTGTTCGGGTGTTTATTCAAACATTCACCAAGAATTTCTCTCTTTCTATTTCTGTAATCCTGTGTATTTGATTTGGCATAGTCTCTGATTTGTAGATATCTAAAGTAGTCTTACAAACACAGAACCTTTGCAGGGAAAGTACATCGTACAACCTTATACAGATCCATAGTGGTTTGGTGTTGAGGCACGGTTATGGTTAGGTTTGTGTGGGTGTTTTAAGTGCCTTATGGTTGATGGGAAGTAGCTGATCTTGAAGCTGGTGGTAACAGTTCTCTGGCTCCTGTACCATATCACAGAGACTTGAGAGGATGCCAGGGTGATATGAATCTTTAACTGTATTAGCTGCCTTCTTGAGGCAGCACTTCCTGTAGATCCCTTCGACGGTGGGGAGGTCAATACCCACGAGAGATCTTCGGGTGGACTTTGTAATTTAAAATACCAGATTTTGTTTCGGCCGCTCTGAGTAATGACTGGGTTCCATCTTTACAAACATCCAAAAGTCTGTTTAGCCCATAAATGGAAATAGACAGAAATCACTTGATATTGTAACCATACTTCAATAGTATTATAATTTATGCCATGAAAAGCACACAAGACCGATAGAAAAGAACAACTACTAAAAGTGGAGAGAGAGCAAATAGTTCTGCCGTTCATAAGAATGAATAAATGTATGTATGCCAAACTTTTAGATTTAAAGTTACTGGAGCTTGTTTGTATGTAGTGTTGCCCATAGGTCAGGGGCAGCCTGTACTTTGGAGGAAGAGGCTGTGGGTAAATTCATTTAGATTTTATCGCTTCAGGAATATTTTTAAATTACGCTGTGTTCCATATTGTGATTGTCAATTGCAAACGGAGGATAATTTGTATAATTGTGAATGATAGTGATCTTTGTTGAGAACTATCATTTTTACTTACTTTGAAATGAATAACTCCAGGTGGAGTGATTGTAGTTCATTTTCTTGTGGAAGGAAGTTGATCGGTAAGGTGTTCGTACAGTAGTGATGACCTGTATGTTATTATTTCAGTATGTGAATATGTAGAGCATTTGGGGCGATGTTCTTATCCCTTTACATCTGCGTCTAAGCTTATTGCATTCCCTTTACATTTTCTCTGTCATGTTCGATTATAGTTTGTGCAATATGGTATACATTTCTTGCTTGGCTGTTTATCATTTCAATCCAAGCTTGTGTTTTTGGCTCTACGTTTGTTTATTAGATATAATTTTAATAGAGTAATAAAGATATACTCAATCCATCTCATTTGCTGTCTAAGAAAGAACTGCAGATGCGAAGGAAGACACAAAATGCTGGAGTAACTCAGCGGGTGAGGCAGCATCACTGGAGAGAAGGAATGGGCGACGTTTCGGCTCGTGATCCTTCTTCAGATTGATGTCGGGGAGGGTGTGGCACAAAGATAGAATGTAGGCGGAGACAGTAAGACTAGTGGGAGAACTGGGAAGTCGAAGGGGATGGAGAGAGAAAGCAAGGACTATCTGAAGTTAGAGAAGTCAATGTTCATACTGCTGGGGTGTAAACTACCCAAGGGAAATATGAGGTGCTATTCCTCCAGCTTGTGCTGGACCCTCACTCTGACAATGGAGGAGGCCCAGGACAGAAAGGTCAGATTGGGAATGGGAGGGGGAGTTGAAGTGCTGAGCCACGGGGAGATCAGCTAGGTTAAGACGGACTGAGTGAAACGATCGCCGAGCCTGCGTTTGGTCTCGCCGATGTAGAGACACTGCTCTAGCTGAGGTTTGGAGCAAGCAGCCAACAACTAGGATGCATCGCCAATGTCATGGCCCCTGGGGAGCTACTAGAGAAGTTGACACCTGGTAAAGCAGATACAGTAGATGAGGTGGGAGGAGGTGCAAGTGAACCTCTGCCTTACCTGGTATCTTGACTACACTTCTTCCCACCCTGCTTCCTGTAAAGACTATCCCCTACTCCCTATTCCTCCGTCTATGCCGCATCTGCACCCAGGATGAGGTGTTCCATAGAAAATAGGTGCAGGAGGAGGCCATTCAGCCCTTCGAGCCAGCACCGTCATTCATTGTGATCATGGCTGATCGTCCCCTATCAATAACCCGTGCCTGCCTTCTCCCCATATCCCTTGACTCCACTAGCCCCTAGAGCTCTATGTAATTCTCGCTTAAATCCATCCAGTGACTTGGTCTCCACTGCCCTCTGTGGCAGGGAATTCCATAAATTCACAACTCTCTGGGTGAAAAGGTTTTTCCTCACCTCAGTCTTAAATGACCTCATAAATGACCTCTCCTTTATTCTAAGACTGTAGTCCCAGGTTCTGGACTCGCCCAACATTTGGAACATTTTTCCTGCATCTAGCTTATCCAGTCCGTTTATAATTGTATATGTTTCTATAAGATCCCCCCTCATCCTTCTAAACTCCAGTGAATACAAGCCTAGTCTATTCAATCTTTCCTCATATGACAGTCCCGCCATCCCAGGGATCAATCTCGTGAATCTACACTGCACTGCCTCAATCACAAGGATGTCCTTCCGCAAATTAGGAGACCAAAACTGTACACAATACTCCAGATGTGGTCTCACCAGAGCCCTATACAACTGCAGAAGAACCTCTTTACTCCTATACTGAAATCCTCTTGTTATGAAGGCCAACATTCCATTAGCTTTCTTCACTACCTGCTGTACCTGTAAGCCAACTTTCAGTGACCGGTGTACAAGGACGCCCAGGTCTCACTGCACCTCCCCCGTACCTAACCTAACCCCATTGAGATAATAATCTGCCCCTTTGTTTTTGCCGCCAAAGTGCATACCCTCACATTTATCTATATTATACTGCATCTGCCCACTCACTCAACCTCCTAACATTCTCTTCACAGTTCACACTGCCACCCAGCTTTGTGTCATCCGCAAACTTGCTAGTGTTGCTCCTAATTCCCTCTTCCAAATATTAATATATATGGTAAACAGTTGCGGCCCCAACACCGTGCCTTGCAGCACTCCACTCGCCACTGCCTGCCATTCTGAAAAGGACCCGTTCACGCCTACTCTTTGCTTCCGGTCTGCCAACCAATTTTCTATCCATGTCAACACCCTACCCCCCCCCCCCCAATACCATGTGCTCTAATTTTAGTCACCAGTCTCCTGTGCGGGACCTTACCAAAGGCTTTCTGAAAGTCTAGATACACTACATCCACTGGCACCCCTTCATCCATTTTACTTGTCACATCCTCAAAAAATTCCAGAATATTAGTCAAGCATGATTTCCCTTTCATAAATCCATGTTGACTTGGACTAATCCTTTTACTGCAATTAAATGCCCCATTATTACCCCTTTAATAATTGACTCCAGCATCTTTCCCACCACCAAAGTCAGGCTGACTGGTCTGTAATTCCCCTTTTTCTCTCTCGCTCCTTTCTTGAAAAGTGGGATAACAATAGCTATCCTCCAATCCACAGGAACTGATCCTGAATATTGGAAAATGATCACCAATGTGTCCACTATTTCTAGAGCCACCTCCCTGAGGACCCTGGGATGCAGACCATCAGGCCCGGATTTATCATCCTTCAGTCCCATTAGCCTACCCAATACTATTTCTCGCCTAATGAAAATTTCTTTCAGTTCCTCTACCAGGGCATCAGAGATGTCCTAATTCTTTTGAAACGCGGGTTCATTATAGATGAGGCTCTCACTTGGGTCTCCTCGCTATCTCGCTGCTCCGCTTTTACTCCCTTCCCTCCATTCATAACAAGGACAGAGTCCCCCTTGTCTTCATCTTCCACCCCATCAGCCGTTGCATACAGCCTATAATCCTCCAACATTTTCGCCACCTCCAACGGGATCCCATTACTGGCCACATCTTCTCATCTTCACCCCTTTCTGCCCTCCGCAGCGACTGCCCAGGGTCCTGTACAACAGCAGTAGGACCTCCTTGCTCCTAAACTCAAAACACCTTGCAATGAAGGCCAACATGCCATTAGCTTTCTTCTCTGCCTGCTGTACCTGCATGCTTACTTTCAGTGACTGATATACAAGCACACCCAGGTCTTGTAGCACCTCCCCTTTTCATAATGTGGCACCATGCAGATAATATTCTGCCTTTCTGTTCTTGCCCAAAAAGTGGATAACCTCACATTTATCCACATTATACTGTATCTGCCATGCATCTGCCCACTCACCCAACCTATCCAAGTCACCCTGCAGCCTCATAGCATCCTCGTCGCAGCTCACAGTCACCCAGCTTTGTGTCATCGGCAAACTTGGAGATGTCACATTTAATTCCTTCATCTAAATCGTTAATGTATATAATAAATAACTGGGGTCCCTGCATCAAGCCTTATGGCACCGCACTAGTCAATGCCTGTTATTCTAACAAAGGGTCCGTTATTTCCTACTCTGATTCCTGTCTGCCAACCAGTTCTCTATCCATGTCAATACCCTACCCCCAATACCATGTGCTCTACTTTTACACACTAATTTCTCGTGTGGTACCTTGTCAGTGGCTTTTTGAAAGTCCGGATACACCACATCCACCGGTTCTCCCTCATCCATTCTACATTCTACTTGTTACATCTTCAAAAAAATCCAGAAGATGAGTCAAGCATGATTTCACCTTCATAAATCCATGCTGACTTTGACCAATCCTGTCACTGCTTTCTAAATGTGCTGCTTTAACATCTTTAACAATCGACTTGGGCACCTTCCCCACTACCGATGTACGGCTAACTGGTTTATAATACCCTGTTTTCTATCTCCGTCTTTTCTTAAAAAGTGGGTTTATATTGGCTACCCTCCAGTCCACAGGAACTGATCCAGATCCTATTCAGCATTTCTATTGATAACAGGCATTTTACTGAGAAAGAAGTCTTCGTGTACATTCTAATAAGACAAAAATACATATGAACGATATATTGGTGAAATTTGGTGGAAGAATTGTAACTGTAGCTGCAATGAGGCTAACAGAGATTAAAACATATGCACAATTACAGTGAGTGAAAAATCTGTAACAGGACTTGTTGGGACAGGGGAATGATTTTTTTAAAAATTGCTGGTTAGGCAAGGTGTAAGAGATCTGAAACCTGACTATTAATTTCTTGTCCAAGAAATACAAAATTATTGTGTAAATGTAACCAATTATTTAGTAAGGTAAATGGGACATTGAGATGGAATAAAAGAACAAGGAAGTCTCACTAGAGACCAGGAGCTTGCAGCACATGGAGAATTGCACAGGTTTTGAGGTGCTTTATTTAGTGAAGATGGTCAAGATTTACCTTGGAGACAGTGTTTGACTGTTTTTGGTTTGTTTTATGATTGTTGCGATTAGGATTATTCTCTGGATTTTAGAATTTAAAAAATGGTCTCACTGAAACAAAGAAGACTTTGAGGATGCTTCACATGGATGCTGAGGGATCCATCTTGGTGGAGTCTGAAGAAGGGTCTCGACCCGAAACGTCGCCTATCTCCTTCGCTCCTTAGATGCTGTTGCACCCGCTGAGTTTATCCAGCTTTTTGTGTACCCTTGGTGTATCTGGCCTTTCAAATTTAGATTCATGGAGTTAAGCCTCAGAATAAGAGGTCAGCTATTTAAATTAGAATGGAGGAGGAATATCTTCTCTCAGGTTTATGTAACTGGGATTTACAGCCTGGGAGGGGTGTGGATACTAAGGTGCTTAATTACAGTGCCCTCCATAATGTTTGGGACAAAGACCCATAATTTATTTATTTGCCTCTGTAATCCACAATTTGAGATTTGTAATAGAAAAAAAATCAATTGTGGTTAAAGTGCACATTGTCAGATTTTATTTAAGGCCATTTTTGTACATTTTGGTTTCACCATGTAGAAATCACAACAGTGTTTATACATAGTCCCCCATTTCAGGGCACCGTAATGTTTGTGACACTGCAATGTCATGTAATTGAAAGTGGTCATGTTTAATATTTTGTTGCATATCCTTTGCATGCAATGACTGCTTGAAATCTGCGATTCATGGACATTACCAGTTGCCGTGTGTCTTCTCTGGTGATTCTCTGCCAGGCCTGTATTGCAGCCATTTTTAGCTTATGCTTGTTTTAGGGGCTGGTATCCTTCAGTTTTCTCTTCAGCATATAAAAGGCATGCACAATTGGGTTCAGATTGGGTGATTGACTTGGCCACTCGAGAATTGACAATTTTTTTGCTTTGAAAAACTCCTTTGTTGCTTTAGCGGTATGTTTGGGATCACCACTAAATAGTGTGGGGGGGGGGGGTGTGTAAGGCAAATTGGAAATACAAGGGTGGAGTTAAAGGGAAAGGGAGTATAGGAAAAGTTAAGAAAGACACCAGAATTAACGGGGCAGAACACTCACGAAGGGATAAGTGAGTATGGCCAAGTTAAATAGGAATCAATGTGAAAGGTGAGGTGAGCAATGGATTAAAAGTATTATATATGAATGCATGAAGTATAAAGAATAAAGTGGATGAGCTTGAGGCTCGGTTAGAAATTGGGTGAATTTGTTATGGAAAACAAGGAAATGGCAGATGAGTTGAACAGGTACTTTGGATCCGTCTTCACTAAGGAAGACACAAACATTCTTCCTGATGTACTAGCCAGAGGATCTGTGATGACGGAGGAACTGAAGGAAATCCACATTAGGCAGGAAATAGTGTTGGGTAGACTAATGGGACTGAAGGTTGATACATCCCCAGGGCTCGATGGTCTGCATCCCAGGGTACGCAAGGTGGCTCTAGAAATCGTGGATGCATTGGTGATCATTTTCCAATGTTCTATATTATCAGGATCAGTTCCTGTGGATTGGAGGGTGGCTAATGTTATCCCACTGTTTAAGAAGGGCAGCAGAGAGAAAACAGGAAATTATAGACCAGTTAGCCAGACATCAGTGGTGGGGACGATGCTGGAGTCAATAATAAAAGATGAAATAGCGCCACATTTGGATAGCTGTAGCAGAATCGGTCCGAGTCAGCATGGATTTATGAAGGGGAAATCATGCTTGGCTAATCTTCTGGAATTGTTTGAAGATTTAACTAGGTTAATGGACAAGGGAGAGCCAGTGGATGTAGTTTCCCTGACATTCAGAAAGCATTTGATAAGGTCCCACATAGGAGATAAGTGGGCAAAATTAGGGCACATGGTATTGCGGGTAGGGTGCTGACATGGATAGAAAATTGGTTGGCAGACAGGAAACGAAGTGTAAGGATTAATGGGTCCTTTTCAGAATGGCAGGCAGTGACTAGTGGGGTACACTTAGGTGGTCATTTAAGACGGCTTGCATGACGTGTGCAATAATGTGCTCGGACGAAGTGCATAGTTACCAGTCGGATTTATGGTCAATGAAGCATTTACATATTATTCCTGCTTCAAATAAAGTCATAAACTAAACCTATTCACCAATCAAGACATGATATATACCCCAATGACATGCAGTAGAATTACAATGCAGTATTTCATCTCTTTTAACACGTTGCAATGAATGCAATTTCTATTATTTCTTACCACTTCCAAACAAAAATCTGGTTGGATTATTCAGCGTAACTTTGCACAACACCTCCACTCAGTTCGTAATAACCAACCTGATCTCCCGGTGGCTCAGCACTTCAACTCCCCCTCCCATTCCGAATCCCACCTTTCTGTCCTGGGCCTCCTCCATGACCAGAGTAAGGCCCACCGCAAATTGGAGGAACAGCACTTCATATTTCGCTTGGGTAGTTTACACCCCAGTGGCTTCTCTAATTTCAGGTAGTCCTTGCTTTCTCCCTCCTTTACCTCCCATTCCCAGCTCTCCCCCAGGCTACTGTCTCCGCCTCTTCCTTTCTTTCTCCCGCGCACACCCCACCCCCCCTTCCCTTCCCGACCCGACATCTGAAGAAGGGTCTTGACCCAAAACGTCGCCTATTCCTTCGCTCCATATATGCTGCCTCACCCACTGATTTTCTCCAGCTTTGAGTACCAACGGGATCCCACCACTGGCCACATCTTCCCATCTCTTCCCTGTCGGCTTTCCGCAGAGACCGCTCCCTCCGTAACTCCCTGGTCAATTCGTCCCTTCCCACCCAAACCACCCCCTCTCCCGGCACTTTCCCTTGCAACCACAGGAAATGCTGCACTTGTTGCTTTACCTCCCCCCTTGACTCCATTCAAGGACCCAAGCAGTCTTTCCAGGTGCGGCAGAGGTTCACCTGCACCTCCTCCAACCTCATCTATTGCATCTGCTGCTCTAGGTGTCAGCGGCTCTACATCGGTGAGACCAAGCGTACGTTTGGCGATCGCTTCGCCCAACACCTCCGCTCGGTTCGCAATAACCAACCTGATCTTCCAATGGCACAGCACTTCAACTCCCCCTTCCATTCCGAATCCGACCTTTCTGTCCTGGGCCTCATCCATGGACAGGGTGAGGCCCACCGTAAATTGGAGAAGCAGCACCTCATATTTCGCCTGGGCAGTTTATACCCCAACGGTATGAGCATTGACTTCTCCAATTTCAGGTAGTCCCTGCTTTCTCCTCCGCTTCCCAGCTGTCCCTTAGCCCACTGTCTCTGCCTCTTCCTTTCTTCCTCCCCCCACACCCCCACCCTCACATCAGTCTGAAGAAGGGTATCGACCCAAAATGTCACCTGTTTCCTTCGCTTCAAAGATGCTGCCTGACCCGCTGTGTTTCTCCAGCATTTTTGTCTACCCATTCAAACAAGTTCTGTTGTTCCACTTTCCTCACCCACTCCCTACACATTAGGAGCAATTTTACAGAGACAAGTTAACATACAAAGCCAATGCGTCTTTGGGATGGGGTAGGAAACCCACACTCTTGCAGGGAGAACATGCAAATTCAACACAGACAGTGCCCGAGGACAGGATCGAACACAGATCTCTGGTGTGTGAGGCAGCAAGTCCACCAACTGTGCCACTATATTTTATTTTCCAACACACGAAAAATTATGTGTTGATAACTTTGGTTACTAAAAAAAAGAAACTACCCATTTTCAGTCTTAAATCTTGAAGTGACGCTATGTCCCCCGTTACATCTACTGTATGTTTTAATTCAGTTCAAGACTATGGGGCAGTACATTGGCCATAAAGTTGCTGCCTAAAATTGCCAGAGACCCGGAATTGATCCTGAATATGGGTGCTGTCTGAATGGAGTTTGCTCCTTTTCCCTTTGATTGCATGATTTTTCTCAGGGTGCTTTTGTTTCCTTCCACATTCCAAAAGTGTGCAGGAACCTTTTTCAGACCCAACCCAAAATGTAATATTTTCCTTTTGTCCAGAGATTCTGTCTGACCTGTTGAGTTACTCCAGCTTTTTGTGTCGATCTTCAGTTTAAACCATCATCTGCAGTTCCTTCCTACACACACAATACTATACGATAGAACTTTATTAATCCCAGGAGGGAAATTGTGTGTGTGGGGGTATATATAGTATACACACATGCACACACACGTATGTGT
Source organism: Okamejei kenojei (assembly GCA_035221665.1). Classification (NCBI taxonomy): domain Eukaryota; kingdom Metazoa; phylum Chordata; class Chondrichthyes; order Rajiformes; family Rajidae; genus Okamejei; species Okamejei kenojei. Next base: position 27,952,174 of record CM069144.1, on the reverse strand, counting down.
ATATTCATATATAAAGATACACTGTTTTGTTTTCTCGTTTATAACAATGTTTACAGTACTATGTTTACATGTTCTGTTGTGCTGCTGCAAGTAAGGATTTCATTGTTCTAACTGGGACGTGAGAGAATAAAATACTCTTGACTAACGTCACTAATGTGTGGGATAGAACTAGTGTACGGGTGATCGGTGGTCGGCATGGACTCGGTGGGCCAAAGGGCCTGTTTCCACGCTCTATCTTTAAATTAAACTAAAAACACTAAAACCAGAGGAAATCTAAAGAAGGATCTCTACCTGAAACATCACCCAATTTCTCCTATCCAGAGATGCTGGCTGCTCCATGGAGTTTCCCCGCACAATTAAAGCATGGAATAGTCTTCACCCTACCATAGTTACACAACCAGACGCAACTAAATTTAAGGTAGCTCTTTTTTCCCAAGAAACCTTTTTTGCTTAAGTCCAAGTCAAGAGTCAAGAGAGTTTTATTGTCATGTGTCCCAGATACGACAATTACATTCTTGCTGCAGCACAACAGAATACGTAAACATAATACAGAACAGGAGATAAAAGTTCAGTGTGTCTATATACCATAGACCATATATATACACAATAAATAAACAGATAAAGTGCAATAGGCTGTTATCTTTCAGAGTTTGGAGTTTGGTTGTGGTGGTGGGTCCATTCCTGTTTAATTCCATTTGGAATATTTTTGGAGGACCAGGAAACCAAGAAGCAAGAGTTCCAGGGAGTTACTCCAGCTCCAGGGAGTGATTCTGCGTTGGTTTTCAGCGGTCGTGGCGAGGCGGCGACCGGACACCAATGGCAGAGAAGAAATCTCCCACAATGCAAAGGGAGGAAGAAAGTGGCCGACCCGACCAGTTTGCCGTGGCAGTGCGCGAATGTGCAGGGGCGGGGCACATGTCCCGCACACACCTGGGTGTACGGCCGATGTGATGTGCTGGGCCATGGTTATGCTGCATGTGCAGGGGGGATGTGTGTGTGGACTGGCCGTGCAGCTGCTTGATTCCTCTGTGGCAGCTGCTGTCTGTGTGTCTCTCTCTCTCCCTCTCTGATCTGTTGTGTGTGTGTGTCTCCTCCCTCTCTGTCTATCTGTGGTGAGGCTTAATAGAGTCAGCGCTGCTGTGTGTAACTCCTCTGTGTGTGTGTGTGTGTGTGAGTCTACCGGCTTAATTCCTCTGAAGTGGTCCAGCCCACCGCTCTGATACGCTCAGTCACGGCGGGCTTAATTCCTCAGAGTGTGGTGACTGTGTGAGTCTAGTGACAGAGTGGTGAGCTGCTGTCTGTGTGAGAGAGGCCGAGACCCCGGGTGCTGTTTTAAAATATTTAAAATAGAGATCCATTGCAAAAAAGTATTTAAAAACTAAAAAAACAAGAAATGCTGGTAGAATGCGAATATCAATAGAACGGTGTCCCGGTTGGGTAACGGGAGAGGAACTTGCTAACTCGGGAGAGAAGCTAACCGGGCAAAATCGGCAATTAACATACCCGTGGGAAGCCACACACTTGATCATACACTTGCTCTCGTGCCACTAGTCTATCACTCGGTAACCTCGTGGGTCAACTTTGAGGTCGCCATTGGCACCCGGGCAACCGTTAATTTCAAGTCTTGTCATATGCTGAAAGAATGGAGCGGCTGGGCTTGTATGCTCTGGAATTTATAAGGATGAGAGTGGATCTTATTGAAACATATAAGATTATTACGGCTTTGGACACGCTAGAGGCAGGAAACATGTTCCCGATGTTGGGGGAGTCCAGAACCAAGGGCCACAGTTTAAGAATAAGGGATAAGCCATTTAGAATGGAGATGTGGAAACACTATTTCACACAGAGTTGTGAGTGTGGAATTCTCTGCCTCCGAGGGCGGTGGAGGTCGGTTCTCTCGAAACTTTCAAGAGAGAGCTTGATAGGGCTCTTGAAGATCTCGGAGTCAGGGGATATGGGGAGAAGGCAGGAATGGGGCACTAATTGTGGATGATCTGCCATGATCACATTGAATGGCGGTGCTGGCTTGAAGGGCTGTATGGCTTACTCCTGCACCTATTGTCTGTTATCTATTGGCAAGTATGATGTTGTGGGAATAACAGAGACATGGCTGCAAGAGGACCAGGGCTGGGAACAGAATATTCAGGGGTATACGTCCTATCAAAAAGACAGACAGGTGGGCAGAGGGGGTGGGGTAGCTCTGTTGGTAAGGAATGAAATTCTGTCCCTTGCGAAGGGTGACATAGAATCAGGAGATGTAGAGTCAGTATGGATAGAACTGAGGGATTGTCAGGGTAAAAAGACCCGAATGGGAGTTATCTACACACCCCGAAAACAGTAGCCTGGATATAGGGTGCAAATTGAATCAGGAGTTAAAATTGGCATGTCGCAAAGGTAATGCTACGGTGGTTATGGGAGATTTCAGCAAGGAGGTAGACTGGGAAAATCAGGTTGATAATGGACCCCAAGAACGGGAGTTTGTAGAGTGCTTCCAAGATGGATTCTTAGAGCAGCTTGTACTGGAGCCTACCAGGGAGAAGGCAATTCTAGATTTAGTGTTGTGTAATGAACCAGATTTGATGAGGGAACTCGAAGTAAGAAGCCATTAGGAGGTAGTGACCATAATATGATAAGTTTTAATCTACAATTTGAGAGGGAGAAGGGAAAATCTGAAGTGTCATTATTACAGTTGCGACAAGGGGACTATGGAGCCATGAGGAAGGAGCTGCCCAAAGTTGACTGGAAAGATACCCTAGCAGGGATGGCAGTGGAACAACAATGGCAGGTATTTCTGGGAATAATACAGAAGGTGCAGGATCAGTTCATTTCAAAGAGGAAGGAAGATTTTAAGGGGAGTAAGGGACAACTGTGGCTGACAAGGGAAGTCAAGGACAGTGTAAAAATAAAAGAGAAGAAGTATAACATAGCAAAGATGAGTGGGAAGCCAGAGGATTAGGCAGCTTTTAAATAGCAGCAGAAGATAACTAAAAAGGCAATACAGGGATAAAATATGAGGTATGAAGGTAAGCCAGCCAAGAATATAAAGGAGGATAGTAAAAGCTTCTTTAGGTATGTGAAGAGGAAAAAATAGACAAAAGTTGGACCCTTGAAGACAGAAACAGGTGAATTTATTATGGGGAACAAGGAAATGGCAGACAAGTTGAACAGGTACTTTGGATCTGTCTTCACTAAGGAAGACACAAACAATCTCCCTGATGTACTTGTGGCCAGAGGACCTAGGGTGACGGAGGAACTGAAGGAAATTCACATTAGGCAGGAAATGGTGTTGGGTAGACTGACGGAACTGGCTGATAAATCCCCAAGGCCTGATGGTGTGCATCCCAGGGTACTTAAGGAAGTGGCTCTAGAAATCGTGGATGCATTGATCGTTTTCCAATGTTCTATAGATTCAGGATCAGTTCCTGTGGATTGGAGGGTAGCAAATGTTATCCCACTTTTTAAGAAAGGTTGGAGAGAGAAAACAGCGAATTATAGACCAGTTAACCGGACATCGATGGTGGGGAAGATGCTGGAGTCAATTATTAAAGATGAAATAGCAGCACATTTGGATAGCAGTAACAGGATCGGTCCAAGTCAGCATGGATTTACGAAAGGGAAATCACACTTGACTGATCTTCTGTAATTTTTTGAGGATGTAACAAGTAAAATGGACAAGGGAGAGCCAGTGGATGCAGTGTGCCTGGACTTTCAGAAAGCCTTTGATAAGGTCCCACATAGGAGATTAGTGGGCAAAATTAGAGCACATGGTATTGTGGGGTAAGGTACTGACATGGATAGAGAATTGGTTGGCACACAGGAAACAAAGAGGAGGGATTAACGTGTCCCTTTCTGAATGGTAGGCAGTGACTAGTGGGGTACTGTGAGGCTCGGTGCTGGGACTGCAGCTATTTACAATAAACATTAATGATTTAGATGAATGGATTAAAAGTAACGTTCGTAAATTTGCAGATGACACAAAGCTGGGTGGTAGTGTGAACTGTGAGGAGTTTGCTATGAGGATGCAGGGTGACTTAGACAGGTGCAGATGCAGTTTAACGTGGATAAATGTGAGGTTATCCACTTTGATGGCAAGAACAGGAAAACAGATTATTATCTTAATGGTGTCAAGTTAGGAGAAGGGAAATTACAACGAGATCTGGCTGTCACTGAAAGTAAGCATGCAGGTACAGCAGGCAATGAAGAAAGCTAATGGCATGTTGGCCTTCATAACAAGAGGAGTTGAGTACAGGAGCAAAGAGGTCCTTCTGCAGTTGTACAGGGCCCTAGTGAGGCCACATCAGGTGTATTGTGTGCAGGTTTGGTCTCCAAATTTGAGGAAGGACATTCTTGCTATTGAGGGAGTGCAACGTAGGTTCACGAGGTTAGTTCCCGGAATGGTGGGTCTGTCATGTGTTGAAAGAATGGAGCGATTGGGCTTGTGTACACTGGAATTTAGAAGGATGAGAGGGGATCTTATTGAAACAGATAAGATTATTAAGGGATTGGACACGCTAGAGGCACGAAACATGTTCCTTATGTTGGGTGAGTTCAGAATCAGGGGCCACAGTTTAAGAATAAGGGGTAGGCCATTTAGAACAGAGTTGAGGAGAAACGTTTTCACCCAGAGAGTTGTGAATCTTTGGAATTCTCTGCCTCAGAAGGCAGTGGTGGCCAATTCTCTGGATGTTTTCAAGAGAGTTAGATAGAGCTCTTAAAGACAGCGGAGTCAAGGGAAATGGGTGAAGGCAGGAACGGGGTACTGATTGTTGATGGTCAGCCATGATCACAGTGAATGGCGGTGCTGGCTTGACGGGCCGAAAGGCCTACTCCTGCACCTATTGTCTATCGTCTTTCTGTAGAATGAACTGCTGGCCAATGAGTTTTGAGGCATTTGTTTGAACTTGAGCTGATAGGATGTGTCTATACACTTTAAAATTCATTATGGCACTACCATCAGCAGTTGTATCATCAATGAAGATAAGTGAGCCAGTACCTTTAGCAGCCATACATGCCCAGGCCATAACACCCCCACCACCATGTTTCACAGATGAGCTGGTGTGCTTTGGATCTTGGGCAGTTCCTTCTCTCCTCCATACTTTGCTCTTGCCATCACTCTGATATAAGTTAATCTTCACCTCATCGGTCCACAAGACCTTTTTCCAGAACTGTGGTTGCTATTTTTAGTACTACTTTGCAAACCTTTCTAAAGCATTTGATGTCATCCCACACCAGAGACTGCTTCGTAAGCTTGACTTCTACGGTATTCGTTCCAATACGAAACGATGGGTTTCCCGTTTCCTGACAAAACGTACCACCAAGTGTTGAGTGGTACACCCCAGGGCACAGTATTTGGCCCACACCTATTTTTGCTTTACATCAATGACATCCATGAAAAAGTCACAAGTACGACCAGACTATTCGCTGATGATTGTTTGCTGTACCGTCCAATTAAGTCAGCTGTTGATGAAGATGCTCTCCAAAAAGATCTTGATATTATGGTCGAGTGGTCACAACAATGGGGCATGCAGTTCAACCCTTCCAAATGTGAAACGATGCGTGTCACCAGAAAGAGGAATCCAGGCGTCACATCTTACAACATACTTGGTGTCACCCTTGAAGAATCCAAACAAACCAAGTATCTTGGCATCAAATTGCAGAATGATCTACGTTGGAACGGTCAGCCTCATCATGCAACAGTGAAAGCAACAGGTGTCCTAAACTTCCTGAGGCGCAACTTCCATCATTGTTCAGCTTCTGTCAAGGAGAAGCTGTATTTCACCCTCGTTAGACCTCATCTGGACTACGCAGTTGCAGCTTGGGACCCATACACAGATAAAAACATTTCATCCATTGAACGTGTCCAAAGACAGGCCGCTCGATTTGTTACTAACACCTATGAGAGAGAAGCGAGTGTCACCAAACTTCTGAATTCTCTGGGGTGGAACCCTCTCCAAGACAGACGTGAAGCTCACCGTTTGACCTGTTTTTACAAAATGTTAAATGGTCAGCTAGACATAGATCACAAGACCTACACCAACCCCAAACCAATTAGGAGCAGACAAGGACATTCGATCCAATTTGTGGTCCCAGCCACAAAGACAGATTTGTACAGCAATTCGTTCTTCCCACGCACTATTAAAGCATGGAATAATCTCCACCAAACCACGGTTGCCCAGCCAGATGCAACTAAATTTAAAGTGGCACATTCTTCCCAATAACCCTCTCTGGCTAAACCTCTCCCGTCACCACCTCCAGTTTAAATTCCAGTTGGAATATTTTGGAGGACCAAGAACCAAGAACTGTAACCTGGCCATCCTATTTTTGCGGCTAACCAATGGTTTGTATCTTCCAGTGTAGCCTCTGTGTTACTGTTCATGGTCTTCTGCGGACAGTGGTCATTGACAAATCCACACTTGACACCCGAAGAGTGTTTCTGATCTGTCAGACACGTGTTTGGGGATTTTTCTTTATTATAGAGAGAATTCTTCATTCATCAGCTGTGGAGGTCTACCTTGGCCTGCCAATCCCTTTACGATTAGTAAGCTCACCAGTGCTCTCTTCTTAATCAGAATCAGATTTTATTCACCAAGTATGTTTTGCAACACGAGGAATTTCACTGGCCAGGTCAGTCATACAATTAAAAGCAACAGACTCAAAAACACGTTTTAACATGAACATCCACCACAGTGACTCCTACACATTCCTCACTGTGATGGAAGGCGAAATAAAGTTCAAGGCCTTCCTTTTGTTCTTCCTCTGTCGGGGGTCCTGAGCCTCTGTTGACGGGACGATCGTGACTCCCGTAGCCGGCGGTGTTCGGGCCCTCTGTGTTGAGGCGTTCGGCTCCTGCATCGGGGGGGGGTTATCAGCTCCACCGCGCTGGCTGGTCGAACCTTCTGCGGCGTTGGAGCTCCCGACTAGCCTCTGCCGAGACTGCCAGTCCTCGATGGTAAGTCCGCAGGCCGCGGTGGGAGCAATCCTAGGCAAGGGATAATCTCCGATGTTAAGCCTTCAAGGTTGGGCTCACGACAGTCCGAGGCGCTCCCAGCTCCAGTGGTGGTAGGCCGCAGAGCCCGGAGAATGTGATCCGAAAATCAATTACATCTCCGGGAAGGTAAGAACTTGAAAAAAGGTTTCCCCCGACTTCCCCCCCCCCCCCACATAAAACAAACCAAAGTACATTAAAACAAACTCCTAACAGACGCTAAAAATAACAAAAGATGAAAAAAATGAACGGACTGCCGGCAGGGCTGGCCATCTCCCCGACGCCCCTGGTGGTCTTCATGATGTTCCAAACAGTTGATTTTGGTAAACCTAAGGTTTGGTTGATGTCTCTAACAGTTTTAGTCTTGTTTCACAATCCCATAATGGCTTCTTTGACTTTCATTGGCACAACCTTGGTCCTCATGTTGATAAACAGCAATAAAAGTTTCCATAGGTGATGGAAAGAATATAGGAAAGAGTAGGTGCTGAGAGCTCTCTTATACCTGCATTAAGGAGGCAATTAAACACACCTGAGCAATTACAAACGCATGTGAAGCCATGTGTCCCAAATATTATGGTGCCCTGAAATGGGGGGACTATGTATAAACACAGCTGTAATTTCTACATGGTGAAACCAAAATGTATAAAAATGGCCTTTAATAAAATCTGACAATGTGCACTTTAACCCCATGTGATTTTTTTTTCTATTACAAATCTCAAATTATAGAGTACAGGGGCAAATAAATAAATGATGGGTTTTTGTCCCAAACATTATGGAGGGCACTGTACAATGTTTGACATTGATATTCACATTACAGGACAATCAATGCTTTTGATAATCAGTTGCCATTGAGTGGCGATGAAAGTTTTATTCCTGCTTCTATTCATTATGTTCTGTTTGGAAATATATTGCCCGCATTTAATTGTTGCAAGGGCAAATCCTTGGGTGTTTTAATGAACAGCACTGGGAATTCCTTACCATGGGACCACAGTACAATTTGATTATCAAGGGCTGGTTTATTTTTCAGATGATCAATATATCAGTAAAATAATGATATTTGTGCATCAGAGCATCCTAAAATGGCTATGCAACTAACAGAGAGATTTGGTTATATCCAGTTGGGTAGTGGTGTGCTGCAATGCCAATGACTTATTTTATTTTCAATAGATGACGGTGGAGCAACACCAGTACAGGATGAACACAATTCGGGCTCAGACGATCCGGAAGACTCAACTGAACAGTGCGCAGCATCTGAAGCCAGCAGTGCAGGGCATCACAGTGAGGTGAGAGACTTGCCATCCTAGTCCTATACCTCCCTGCTCCAGCACCAACATCATCTTCACACTTGCACTTGTACTTACAAATGCACAAATTAGAAGCATGAATTGACTACTCAGCCCCTTGTGCCAGTTCTGCAATTCATATAATAGTACAGCACAGCACATGTCATTTGGCCCACAATGTCTGTGCTGAACATGATGCTAAGATCAACTAATATAATCTGCCTGCACATTATACATATTCCTCTATTCTATGCACATCCATGTACCTATCCAAAAGCCTCTTAAACACCATTATCATATCGGCCTCCACCATCACCCCTAGCAGCGTGTTCCAGGCCCCTACCACCCTCTATGTAAAAACAAAACTTGCCATGCATCTCCCTTAAAGCTATGTCCTCTATTTGTTGATACTTCCTTCGGAAAAAGACGGTGACTGTGTATCCTATTTATAATTCTATATATTTTTATCATGTGTCCGCTCAACGCCTTGCATTCAAGAGATCCAATCCAATTCGCTCCAACCTCCTCTTATAGCTAATACCCTTTAATCCAGACATTATTCTGGTAAACCTCTTCTGCTCCATTTCCAAAGCCGTCACACCTTCTTGTATTGTGGAGACCAGAAGGCATACAAAACTGCAAATGTAACCTAACCAAAGTCCTAGCAGAGTGATCAGATTGACATTGAGATTACAACGAGCGGATCTGACATGCAACTTTGTTTAGCCATACACCTCAAGCTTTATCTGGACTACTTTGACTATTCTTTGACCTTGCAGTGGCTGGTTTTGGGTGAAGAATGTGTACTGGAGAATAAGGACAACTTGTAGTTTATTTTCCGCATGGTCATTTCTACAAGTAGTTGTGATGACCTCATGAACTTATTGGTAAATCAAGATAAGCTCTTTTGTATGTGTTACTACAGTTTGGCTGCCCTGTCCCCATTTGCCTTATATGTTAAGCATACTCCTTTTGGGACCTAGGTCTTGGCTCTCGATGTGTTCTTCTCCTTTTTTTTTCTCCAATCTCCACACTTTTTCAAACTTTTGTGTGCAAGACTTGCATCCTGTTCTGCTAAACTGCTTTTGTAATTTGAGCGTATTTGAATGGACGAGACACATTTTTCTCCAGTTAATCATTGGACAGGGTGGCCGCAGCATAAACTCTGGCTTCTATAATTTGGAGACCATGTCTGCATCAGTCAGTTCATATTTTTTGTTTGATCTTTGCCAGGGCCTATCACCACATTCAAAGCATTACCCATCTTCAGTTTATTTGTTGTTAAAGCACCAGTTTATAATGTTACCATCTTCTATTTTATGCAAAAAAAGTCCGATATTCTTGTTTTATCGCACATCAAGTTCTGACCAAGTCATAGAGAGATAGAGCACGGAAATAGATCCATTGATTCTGCACCAATGTTTTACACTAACATTACTTTAATCCCATTCATTATTTGCCCCCACAATCTCCAGAATCTATTTATTTAAGAAGGAACTACAGATGCTGGAAAATCAAAGGTAGACAAAAGTGCTGGAGAAACTCAGCGGGTGCCGCAGCATCTGTGGAGCAAAGGAAATGGGCAACGTTTTGGGCCGAAACCCTTCTCCAGAATCTACCTCCTCAGTTAGTGCAAATTTTCATTTTGCTTATATTTCAGGATGAAAGCCACAAGGAAGATCAGAGCGATGCAGAAGACAGTCCTGGCCGCCCACAAAGCAGAGAAGAAAATAACGTGAGCACGGATTCTGAGAGTGAAAAACCCAAGAAAGTTTGCAGTGTTGAACCATCAGATGATGAAGCAGGTAGTGATAAAGAGAATCACTTCACAAATGAATATAATGGAGGGGAGCGTGAAGAAAACCACGATCAAATTAATGACACAGACAGTGAAAAGGATGCCAGAGCGTCACCTGAACATCATGAGAGCAGAGGAGGCAGTGAAAATGACAGTCCTGCCCCCATCAGGTCTTCCAACAGTGATGATGAGCAGGAAGAGAATAAGAAAACAGGTACTTACTGCTATTGTTTAAATAAATGTTGAGAATGGAGATAACATTTTTCTTCTTCAGGACATCCGAAGACCCGAATGTCTTCTTCATGTCTTGATAACCTAAATTATATCTTGTGCGTGCTGAGCACGTTGATGCAGTGGTAGAGTTGCGGCCTTATAGCGAATACAGTGCCGGAGACCCGGGTTCGATCCTGACTACGGGTGCTGTCTGTATGGAGTTTGTACATTCGTTCCGTGACCTGCGTGGGTTTTCTCTGTTTCCTCCCACACTCCAAAGATGTGCAAGTTTGTAGGTTAATTGGCTTGGTAAAATGTAAAAATAAAAATTGTCCCGAGTGGGTGTAGGATATTATGCGGGGATCACTGGTCGGCGGGGACCCGGTGGTCCGACGGGCCTGTTTCTGCACTATGTATCTAAACTAAACTTTTTTAAAAAAAGTCTGCATTATCTGCTCATTTTATGTGTTGGTTCAATCTAATATTCTGTTAAATTTATTAATTGCAGGAAAATGCTAAAAATTCTATCACATAAATAGAATACATGCAAATTTTAATTTTACTTTTGCTATGTAATAGTTAACATTTGTCAGTGTTGAATTTATCTGCTCAGTTGATGTTTTTCAAAGTTAATTCTACTTTTCCTAAGTCTATAGCGCTTGATGCGCCCCCCCCCCCCCCCCCATGTTAATTTATTGCAAATTGTGATTCTTGAACATTTATGCATTTCAGAAATGCAAAGTTCCAGCGCAGATCTCAAGGACCATCCCTTGTATCCTGCAATTTACTTTCAGAAGTTTGTTGACCAGCCTGAATTCGTGTGAACACAGGTTTTGTGTTCGAATATTTTATTTTACCCCTGGGTCTCTGTTGGTTGAGGTAGTTTAAGTTGTGACCTGCTGAGTCTTACTGATAAGGTATGATAATTGATTTGTAGCCCCACATTAGAGAGGGATGAATATGCTCATTGCCAATCCTAATAACTGTTTAGTAAGAGATTTTATTGTGGTCAGTGAGGATAGCAGTGGGCTTTACCTGATGTGCTCCATGATTGAGTAGTGGGCCTACCAGAAGAGTGCTCACTTGTGTGAGACATGGACACTGCCCTTTATTTTAAAATGTCTGCAGTTAACCATATAACAATTACAGCACGGAAACAGGCCCTCTCGGCCCTTCCAGTTCTGCTGCAGCTTTACATGTATTAAGTTCGGAGGACAATATAATTTTTGCAGTGGGTTTGAAATTAAAGAGAGGGGCAGTATATTAGCCTGGCATGAAATGCTGCTTGCATTAGTTCATACTGTGATGATGATCAGTGGTTTGAGAGTTTGGTGCTCAGCCCGGCTGAGATTGGAATAAAGCAGCAAACAGCAAAAGGTCTGAAGGTACTCGTTTACCCATGTCTTCAGGTCTCATTTGGGACTTGAGTTGCAATTAAAGTTTTGGGGTGAAAATGTGAAATTCCTTGTAGTTTGTTCTTGTGCTGGGTCCCTCAAATACTTTGGAGCGTGAAGTTGTTGGTGGTTGATTGGGGATTAACTTCTACTGCAACAAAGACACTATGCTGGAATACTCAGCAGGTCAGGCAGCATAGACAAAAAATGCCAGAGAGAAATCAATATTCATTCCATTGGGTTATAAGCTACCCAAACAATATGAGATGCTGGTCCTCCAATTTGTGTTTAGCCTCATTGTGACAATGGAGGAGACCTAGGACAGAAAGGTCTGTGTATGAATGGGAAGGAGAATTAAAGTGTCCAGCACCCGGGAGATCAGGTAGGTTCAGGTGGGCTGAGCGAAGGTGTTCTGCGAAACGATCGCCCAATCCGTGTTTGGTTTCCGCCAAACGATCATCTCTGAAAAACATTGATAAGCAATGGGCCCAGACTGCAGGAGGGAAATTAAGTTGCCAAGTCATAAAAAAATACAAATTATCTGAAACATAAAAATAAATACGAGTGGTACTGCTTGTGGGATGTGCAAAGATTGAGGGGGGGGGTGGGTGGGGCCAGTCTTATTCTCGGTCTACCCAACAACAGTAAGGGGAGGAGTTGTAAAGTTTGATAGCCATAAGGGAGAAGGATCTCCTGTGGCGTTCTGTCCTGCATGAGGTGTTAGATCAGGATAGAATAGGTGAGAATTGTGGTCAAAGGAAGGGGAGGGGAGAAATGGGTATGTCCAGGTGGGATGACATGGCAGATTTACATTTGTTCTGTCCCGCAGATTTCCCCAAGCTTTCCCTATATATTAGAGGTCTTTTGAAAGTAGGTTTTTTATTGTTAACCTGGTGCATTGAATAACTAAAACAATCTCATTTCATGTAAGGAGTAGTTGTTATTCGTTCGTGAATGAACATAGGATTTGATACTGAATTACGGACAAGAATAATCTTCGGTCAATATAATCTGTACTGACAGATCTTGGGCAGGACAGGAATAATGACTATTAGAATAATTGATGGATCTAGGCATTCTTGATCACTATCCTATGCATCTTATAGCAAGTGTGTATGTGGATATCGGACAAGACAACTGGCTTTGATTGAAATGTTCTCTATTCAGGAAACATCAATGCTATCATAACTCATGCATGAGGAATAGCCAATACATCTTTGCAATGAAACAAATCAAAGGAACTAATTGACGCTCAAGTAATTTCTGAAGAACTAAATCTTCTCTCCCCATCCCTCCCCCATAATTAACATTATGAATTAAGCAGAAACAATGGCTGCTGATTTCCCTAATATCTTATAATTGGTAAATAAATCCAATAACATTTGCTGCTATCCGGTACTTCACTCAGACAACGTTCTGTCAATTTTCTTTTGAGCATAACTGTTAATGGACAATCTTCGGTTTAAACCAGCATTTGCAGTTCCTTCTTACACAAGTCAGTATCCATACGTTATTCCTGTTATTGATCAAGTTCCAAGAAGGATCTCATATTTCCTCATGATGTTGACGGCCATAAATTCTATGCTAGCTCTCAGAGAAATCCCGCCAATCCCATAATCTCACTTACTCCGATATAATGGCACAGTAGCACAGTGGTAGAGTTGCAGCCTTGCACCGCCAGAGACCAGGTTCAATCCAAACTACGGGTGCTGTCTGTATGGAATTTGTATGTTCTCCATGTGACTACGGTTTTTTTCCCACATGCTCCAGATCCCTCCCGCATCCCAAAAACGTACGGGTTTGTAGGTTAATTGGTTTTGGCAAAATTGTAAATTGTCCCTAGCGTGTAGGATAGTGTTACTGTACAAGGTGATCGCTGGTCGGTGTGGACTCGGTGGGCTGTAGGACCTGCTGCCACAGTGTATCGCTAATGCAGCCTTGTTCTGCATAGGGCCAGGATGCATGTGAGCGGATGGTGGGCCACATCTATCACACATACACATGGATCCCGCCCCAGCCCGCCCCGGATGGCAGGCATCAAATCACGTGTTCACAGTAGGTAGACAGAAATGCTGGAGAAACTCAGCGGGTGAGGCAGCCTCATGCAATCCTTGCATGTCTCACCAGCTGAGTTTCTCCAGCATTTTTGTCTACCTTCGATTTCTCCAGTATCTGCAGTTCTTTCTTAAACGTGTTCACGTGCCGGCGGCTTTGCGCAGGATGCGTACAGCCAGAGCATGGCGCTCGGCAGGTAGGATGATTACGGGGGGGGGGGAAATTGGCCTGCGGGCCGGATGATTTCAGGGTTGTGGGCCGCATTCGGTCTGGGGGCCGTCGGTTGCCGACCCTTGGCCTAAAGTAAAGTAACCTATTTTATCACTTGTCCATCAACGCCATCTGATTCTCTTAATGCCCTTCCATCTTCCCCTCCAGTGGAATTGTTTCGAAGGATAGCTAGTCTCGATGGATTTTTTTTCCCCTTCTGATTCTATGGTATCACCGTCTTTGGTGTCAAATCCCTTGTTGACGTCGACATGCTATTGGTAGAATCTTACTGCGCAAATCTACATGCTGACCAACTGTTAGATTTAAACATTCTGTATTCAGTGAAGCCTTAACCAAAGGATTTCATAGCAGAATAATGAACGACAGAGGGAAGTGGATCTTGCCAGTTACTTCCAGAGAGCTGGCAAAGGTGTGTTAGGGTAAATGGTCTGAATACAAACCAATTCTAAAGTTAAATTTATTTCCTAATATATTGTTATTTTATTTCAGCAAAGAGGAAGAAACCAGTCCTATCTGATAGTGAGGATGAGGAGAAAGAAGTACAGAATAAATGTAAGTAGCCAGGAGGAATTGGGCAGCTGTAATGTGTTTTATTTTAAATAAGCATTGATCTAAAAGTGGTATGTAGAGCTATCCATCACTGCCTCAGGATGAAAAATCAGCCTGACACTGTTGCATTGCTGTACTCTTTGAAGGATGTGTGGTTGGGCTAACAAAACACATTTCCAACACCTACAACAAATAAGTGTTTTGGGAAGGGTTGCGATTTGATGTAGCTGATGCAATTTGTAGGATAGATCTAAATGAGATGTTCTTTTTTTTTCCCCCACAGCTGCTAAGAAAACTCGTATAATGTCGGACAGTGAGGATTCGGACAGTGACTTTGCTCCCACCAAGAAAAGTGTCATTGACTCAGATAAGGAGGAATCGGGTAGTGATGCTGGTGATTTAAAAATAAAGCAGGCTACCCCACAAGGCCAGGAATCAGACAGCGAAGCTGATGTTGCCCCAGTGAAGAGGATTGTTTCAGATGATGATGATTCTGACAGCAGTGTGGATGTCTCAAAAGCCAAGCCCATATCTTCTGACGATGACGACTCCGACAGTGACTCAAACGCTCGTGCAAAAAAGCAGATTGTTTCTGATGCTGAAGATTCCGATAGCAATATAGGTGTGAGAAAAAAGCGGGTCATCTCCGATGATGATGGTTCAGAGAGTGACACTGCTCCAAAGGAAAAACCTGTTGTGTCAGAGGATGAAGATTCAAACTCAGTCAGTGATATTGTTGCTAAGAAGAAACGCATTCCTTCTGCTGGTGAGGATTCAGACAGTGATGCTGCATCAGGAAAACAAGAGTCTAAGGCCATCTTATCTGATAGTGATGAAGAGAATAAACAGCCCTCGCTAAAAGCCGAGCCTGGTCTATTCGGCAGTGACAGTGAATCTGAGGATGAGTAAGTGAAAAGTGCTTCTAAATACAGGGTGTGTAGATGCATGGCAGTGTTTCCCCAACTCTCGATCCTAGAATATTTTGTATGGTATCAGCAAATCTTGATGGACTATTCATAGTTTTCTTTATGGTTCATCAAAATGTACTGAGTACCCTAATCCAGTACTGACGAATAACGCTAAGCTACAGATGTATTCCAGTCAGGCACATGCCGTGAGTAATTACTCAAGGTGGGCTGTCAGTCAACTTTTAAAAATCTCAAAAGCCGCGCATGCATAGATTGGTCTCCTCTCCGGTCGGCAGTCAGTTGACTTTTATAAAGTAATTTATCTTCAAAAGCCTTATCTCTTAATAAAATATTTTAAAACGTATAGCACAAAGAAATCTTACCACAGTATTTGTACACAAACTCCATTCTTCTCTCTTTGTTTGAAAAATCCGCCAAGAAAACGGGCGGACGATGAACACATGCGCAGCACCTTACACAGCGCACATGCGCGCAGTCCACGGTGCAAAGGTAGAATTTCAGCTGCCTTTGTTGTCCGTTGTAAGTGAAGGCTTGAAGTAGCGTCCACAGCACGTAAGTTGCACATAGGTTCGCGTATTACATGTACAACAGATTAAAGGCACGGGAGAATTATGCCTACCCAAGAGATCGATGAAATCCTGAAAATAATAACCATTTAATAAATTATGCATGTAATTTTGTGCATTAAGTTGCCAATAGAAAATGAATTGGAAATCTTTACTATTTATATTTATTAATTACCGTTTTATATTTTGGTCTGGGTACACATTGCCTACCCTGACGGCACGTGCCTGATTCAGTGTACCTCCAGGATAGGATAGAAATGTAATCACTGTTCAATACAAGGTTGAAGTACTGGTGGGTATAGATAAACCTGTATAGGGTACGGAAGAAATTTAAGTCCGGTATCATAGAAGAAACACTTCATGCATCGTTGTTTTGCCTATAAGGAGATTTTGTTTCCTGGTTGTTTGTGAGGTAACTCAATAAGCAAAAAAATAATCCTCATCTGTGGTAAATCATTATCTGAAACATTCATGTGTGAGTACTGTATTTTAATGCTTTTAGAATTTGATATGAACCTCTCAATTAGATTGTACAAATGAAGTTTGAGGTATTTATTCTATATAATTTTCTTAACTCAATAATTGAATCCGTATCACATTGTTTTGATACTATTTGCATTTTGTCTGCTTTACGTTTCTCATCCTCCAATTTTTGGACCAAAAAGTCAATACTTGCGTGGAACAGCTCATAGAGCAGCCTCTTTTGTATTTGGCTCACGCCTTATTTCATTATCATAACTGTTTCACGAAAACCGTTCAAACTTCCCACGTGAGGAATATGTCAAATTGTCCTGTTATTAATCAGCTTTTAAGTTTCTCCCACACCACCTTTTATGTTATTTCTGTTGTTATTATTCTAAACACTGTGTAATATTTCAAGATGTTGATTGCTCATCAAAGACTTATTATTTACATGTAGCATTACATTTATGGTAAAAAATATCAGTCATAGTTCCATTCGATTCTCTCTCCTGGTTCTGTAGTAATAGATATGTGATCTATTAACTTTCACATAACAAGCTCTCCTCTGCTTAATAAAGTAATTGTTATGTAGCTTTCCATTAAGTAATTGCAGTATATATAGTTACCCATTTGCCATAATGATAAAACTGTTGCACTGAAAATATTATATAAACAAAAAGCCGTATTCCTCCATGAAATGTAAAAGTCCATGCAAGTTTTTGCTACTCTCATTGCACTGTGTATTAGACTTATAGGTTCCTTTACACTGGTTTTCCAGAATTTAGAATGTGTGCTGCCATTTAATCTCCCTTTGCCACATCTGTTGTAGGTGAGAAATTGCATAGATAGAATCAAAGGACATAGACACAAAGGGGATTATTGTGGATAGGGAGCTAAAATTTGACCTCTTTGCTCATTGTTGACGTAAAGTTCAGAAATTCGTATTTTAACTATGAATTTTGTTAAAGAAGTATAATGTAGAAGCAGCTAGGATTAATTGAAGAAGGGTCTCGACCCAAAACGTCGCCTATCTCCTTCGCTCCTTAGATGCTGCTGCACCCGCTGAGTTTCTCCAGTACCCTCGATTCTCCAGCATCTGCAATTCCTTCTTTAACACAGGGTTAATTCAGAGTGAGTTTAATCTGGGCTGACAGAAAATTTGTACATTCTGATTTATTAACGCATATTAGCTGTGTAATAGATTTGTGTGGATCTATGGCTTGATATGAAGTCACAAACATCAAATATACTGGAGTTATAGACCTTAGTGATATAATTTTGCAAATGTGACAAACTGATTCAGACTCTAGCCAGTTTTCTGGTACCACACACTGATTAGGCTGTAACGCGAAGGGTACAGAAGGCAACACGAGTTTAAAAATTGGCAAAACGAGCGACCTAAAAAAAACTCTTAAGGGGCGGTTCATGTTCATTAAAATGGATTCGACCACTCGTCACAGAGTATACTATTTTGCAATCAATGCTAGATTTGTTGATGAAAACAATACAGTAGTAACTCAGACATTAGGACACCAAGGCACATCATGAGATCCAGAACTCGGTGGAAGAAATTTTGAAAGACCAGATTCTATGCATCGTCACTGATAATGCTTCAAATATACTAAGCACAATAGAAAAGATTAATAAAGTTCAAGAAGAAAAAGTCACTACTGAAAGGAAGATCTCTGATGCAGATTCTGAAACTGAAACAGCAGAAATAGAACAGAATGATTAAACTTTAGATGATATTGTTGAGGAGGCATCTCAGCTTTGTCTAATCCAACATATGCATTGTGCTGTACAAACATTGCAACTTGCAATAAGAGATGGATTGAAAGAACGCCATGCAGCTACTCTGATAAGTAAGGGGAAACAAGTAACCACCATATCCAGGACGTCTAAAATTGACACACAATGCTGGAGTACCTCAGCGGGTGAGGCAGCATCTGGAGAGAAGGAATGGGTGACGTTTCGGTTTGAGACCTTGCTTCAGACTGATGTCAGAGGCAAGACAAAGAAAGAATGTAGGCAGAGACAGTAAGGCTAGTGGGAGAACTGGGAAGGGGGAGGGGATGGAGAGAGAAAGCAAGGGCTACCTGAAATTAGAGAAGTCAATGTTTATACCACTGGGGTGTAAACTGCCCAAGCAAAATATGAAGTGCTGTTCCTCCAATTTGCGCTGGGCGTCACTCTGACAATGGAGGAGGTTCAGGACAGAATGGTCAGATATGGAATGGGAGGGGGAGGTTGAAGTGTTGGGCCACCCGGAGATCAGATAGTTTAAGACGGACTGAGCGGAGATGTTCAGCGAAACTTTCGCCGAGCCTGCGCTTGGTCTCGCCGATGTAGAGAAGTTGACACCTGGTACAGCAGAAGCAGTAGATGAGGTTGGAGGAGGTGCAAGTGAACCTCTGCCTCATCTGGAAAGACTGTTTGGGTCCTTGGATGGAGTTGAGGGGGGAGGTTAAGGGACAAGGGTCTCCAATGCCCTGGTATAGAATACCTCATCCTGGGCGCAGATGTGGCGTAGACGGAGGAATGGGGAGTAGTGGATAGAGTCTTTACAGGAAGCAGGGTGGGAAGAAGTGTAGTCAAGATAGGTATGGGAGTCAGTAGGTTTGTAGTACATGTCGATCAGTAGTATGTTACCTGCGATGGAGACGGTGAGATCTAGAAACGGTAGGGAGATGTCGGAAATGGTCCAGGTGAATTTGAGTGCCTGGAACAGGGATTGTCTCCATCGCAGGTAACAGACTACTGACCAACGTCTACTACAAACCTACTGACTGTTCTCCGCACTGAAAATAATTAAATCAGATTTAACGGCTTCAATGAAAGAGGATCTGGCAGACGCTATTCTGTTCCTAAGGATACGCTATTAATACATTTTAGGTATGTACTTTCATAGCAAATTTAACTACCTATGCATTTTGTTTTAATTTCAGTTGCATTTTTTTGTCATAATTTTTTTTGTCATAATTTAGTCATTTAGCTCATACCTGTGGCCTTAGTTTAATAAATGTAGGAGTAATGCTTTTATAATTGTTATTTACTGGTAATTCAATGGAATTTTAAGTTTGTCATAGTCCTATATGTATTTTTTTTCCTTTTAGATTAGATTAGATTAGATTCCTTTATTGTCATTCAGACCTTACAGTTTGAACAAAATTGTTACCATACAGTCATACATATAATAAAAACAAAACACACTATAAACACATATCCAACATCCACCACAATGAGTTCACCAGGCACCTCCTCACCGTGGTAAAAGGCAAAAGTCTTAAGTCCTTGTCTTCCTCCCTCCTAGTTCTTCTCCCTCTGCCCTGAGGCCATCCAGGCCGCTGGAGCACCGCAGCTCTGAGCTGAACCGCCGCCGCTGGAGCACCGCAGCTCCAAACCAGGCTGCCGCTGGAGCACCACAGCTCTAAGTGGGCCGCCGCTGGAGCAACGCAGCTCTGAATCAGGCCGCCGCTGGAGCACCGCAGCTCTGAACCAGACTGCCTCCGCCGCTGGAGCACCGCAGCTTTAAGCGGACTGCCACCGCTGGAGCAACGCAGCTCTGAATCAGGCCGCCGCTGGAGCACCGCAGCTCCGAACCAGGCCGCCGCCACAGCTCCGCCATTAGGCCTCAGCACAGATGGTGACGGGGGACACGCATCCCCCCGAAGGGAGAGACTAAGACTGTTTCTCCCACACCCCCCCCCCCCCCCAACACATACACAAACTAATAAAACAAAATTCTACCGAACAATCACAAAAAGACACAAAAAAACAAGAAAAAAACAGACGGACTGCAGGTGAGCCGCAGCTGCCAGCCAACATAATAAATTGTGGGTTTTTTTTCAAGAATAAACAATAAAATTAAACACATCGCATAGCTACAACCATAAAAGGCCTGTCCTACTGTACGAGGTAATTCAAGAGATCTCCCGAGTTTTTCCCTGATTCGAACTCGGAGAATGTCCGTAGCGGGTCCGTAGGAGTTTGTGGATGTCTCGTAGCGGCTCGTACGAGTAAAAAGTAACAATTCTTTTTCATCACGAGTATTTTTTCACTGGTGGACATTTTTCACAGTGTTGAAAAAACGTCACAAGTTTACCGGATTTCCCGAGTACCTACTGTTGCTTTGAAGGTATGAGATGGGAATTGGCTAGGATTGACGGGCAAATTATACTTAAAGGGTTGACGGTGGATGCTATGGCTAAGATTTAAAGACCGCATGGATGAACTCTAGCAATCCCTGTCTGGCGAAAAAATAAAACGGTGAAATCGGCTCAACCGTGACTATCAAGGATAGTGTTAAATCCAAGGAAAATGCATATAAATTGGCCAGAGGAAGGAGCAAACCGGACTGGGAAAAATTTAGAACTCAACAGAGGAGGACAAAGAAGTTAATTAAGGGGGGGGGGGGGGGGGGGGGGGGGGGGGAGAGAAGGAGCATGAAAGAAAGCTTGCGGGGACTCTAAAAGCTTCTTTTGGTATGTAAAAAGGAAATTATTAGTGGACAAATGTAGGTCCCTTACAATCAGAGGACAGGTGAATTTATAATGCGAAAGAAGAAGACAGTGCTTTGGTTCTGTCTTCACTAAGGAAGATACAAACAATCTGCCAGAAATACTAGGGGACCGAGGATCTAGTGGGAGGGAGGAGCTGAAGGGAATCCACATTAGTCAGGAAATGGTGTTGGGTAAACTGTTGGAACTGAAGGCAGATAAATCCCCAGGGTCTGATGGTCAACATCCCAGAGTACTCAAGGAGGTGGCCATAGAAATTGTGGATGCATTGGTAATCATTTCCAATGTTCTCTCGACTCTGGATCAGTACCTGTGGACTGGAAGGTAGCCAATGTAATCCCACTTTTTAAGAAAGGAAGGAGAGAGAAAACGGGAAATATAGACCAGTTAGCCTTTCATCGGTAGTGGGGAAGATGCTTGAGTCGATTGTTAAAGATATTATAGAGACACATTTGGAAAGCAGTAACAGGATCGGTCAAAGTCAGCATGAATTTAAGAAGGGGAAATCATGCTTGACTAATCTTCTGGAATTTTTTGAGGATGTAACAAGTAGAATGTAGAATGGATAAGGGAGAGCCATTGGATGTGGTGTATCTCGACTTTCAAAAAGCCTTTGACAAGGTCCCACACAAGAGATTAGTGTGCAAAATTAGAGCACATGGTATTGGGGTTGGGTGGGGTATTGACATGGATAGAGAACTGGTTGGCAGACAGGAAGCAAAGAGTAGGAATTAACAGGCCCTTTTCAGTATGGCAGGCAGTGACTAGTGGGGTGCCGTAAGGCTTGATGCAGGGACCCCAGTTATTTACAATATATATATTAACAATTTAGACGAGGGAATTAAATGTGACATCTCCAAGTTTGCAGATGACACAAAGCTGGGTGGCAGTGTGAGCTGCGACGAGGATTCTTTGAAGCTACAGGGTGACTTGGATAGGTTAGGTGAGTGGGCAGATGCAGTATAATGTGGTTAATGTGAGATCCACTTTGGTGGCAAGAACAAAAAGGCAGATTAATATCTGAATGATGTCAGATTTGGAAAAGAGGAGATGGAACGAGACCTGGGTGTGCCTTTACATCAGTCACTGAAAGTAAGCATGCAGGTAAAGCAGGTAGTGAAGATAGCTTGTTGGCATGTTGGCCTTCGTTGCAAGAGAATTTGAGTTTAGAAACAAGAAGGTACTACTACAGTTGTACAGGGCCCTGGTGAGACCGCACTTGGAGTATTGTGTGCAGTTTTGGTCTCCTAATTTGAGGAAGGACATTATTGCTATTGAGGGAGTGCAGCGTAGGTTCACCAGGTGAATTCCCGGGATGGCGGGACTGACATGATGAAAAAATGGGTCGACTGGGCTTGTATTCACTGGAATTCAGGATGAGAGGGGATCTTATAGAAACATTTCAAATTCTTAAAGGACTGGACAGGCTGGATGCAGGATACATGTTCTCGATGTAGGGAGAGTCCAGAACCAGGGTTCACAGTTTAAGCATTAAATATTTTCATGCAGAGAGTTGTGAATCTGTGGAATTCTCTGCCACAAAAGGCAGTGGAGGCCAATTCACTGGATGTTTTCAAAAGAGAATTAGATCCAGCTCTTGGGGCTAAAGGAATCAAAGAGCATAGGAAAAGAGCAGGAACGGGGTACTGATTTTGGATGCTCAGCCATGATCATATTGAATGGCGGTGCTGGCTCGAAGGGTCGAATGGCCTACCCCTGCACCTATTTTTCTATGTTTCTAAAATATTTTGCATTCTCTGCTTGATTAAGCCCTATAATCAAGCAAAGAATGTGGCTCTATAAGATCACACCATCATCCTGCACTCAAAGGAATAAAGTCCCAGCCTGCTCAACCTCTCTCTATAGCTCAGACCCTCGAGTCCTGGCAGCATCCTTGTAAATCTTCTCTGCACCCTTTCTAGCTTAACAACATATGCAAAAGATTAAAAATTACATTTTTTTCTTATTTATTCTAGACCTGTTGTCCTCCAGAAGATTTCTGCATTGTCTTGAAGTCAAAGTGAAAATATTTGTTTAAATCCCCTACATGTTCTCTCCTCTCAGTCTGAATGGGATCCACATCAACTTCCCACTATTCCATCAATCTGAAGAAAGCTCCCAATCCTAGACATTGTCAGTCCATTCCTTCTACAGATGCTACCTGATCCACTGAGTTCATCCAGCACTCCGTTGTTTGTTTTTCTGTTGTTCTCCCTGCCTCTATACTTGCACAAAAACCTCTTACATTCTCCAGGTCTGATAGACAGCTATTAATTTGAAACACCATTTATCCTAGTTGTAAGTTTCTATTCAATTTTCTAATATTCTCAATATTTGAACTCGATTAAATGGAAATGTTGTCAATTCCAATAAGAAACAGCAAATAAAAGTGCAAATAACTGTTGATTCACCTGAAAGAATAATTTAGTACTTGAAAAGGTGGGACAGAATGGAAAGCATTTTTTCCCAAAGTGCAATGGGATAGCCTCGTCCTAGATTTGTTTTATCCTTCGAAAAAATAAACTTTATTCAGAATAAAAATATATACAAAACAAAAACTGTGCAAAAACTCTACCGAAATACTCAGCATCCCATTCATTGGTGTCATACCTAGTAGTGTTCGCACCAATCTTGAGATAAAATATCCTTGCCACCCATGTAGTCCCTGGGATGGTATCCCTACGCTTGTCTGTAGAGCCCTGACCAGTCTCTGCCCCTCTGTGTCCAGCTTTTCAGGTCATCATTTCCGGAAGGGAACGCATTTTCCCCGTAAAATGCAATGGAATAGCCTCGTCCTGCGGATGTATTTATTTTATATACAAATATATTTCTATGGCCATTAATAATATTGGAATAAACTGAGGGGTTATTGAATATGTATTTGAATTAATTTTACATTTTAAAGAATTTTGTACCACAGCACCATGGCTTTGCAGTAGAGTTACTGCCTTACAGTGCCAGAGACCTGGGTTCGTTCCTGACTGCGGGTGCTTGTCAGTGCAGAGTTTGTACGTCCTCTCCATGACCTGCGTAGGTTTTCTCCATGATCTCTGGTTTCCTCCCACACTCCAAAGATGTACAGGATTTTAGGCTAATTGGCTTGAATAATTATAAATTGTTCCTAGTGTGTGTAGGATATTGTAAGTGTGCAGGGGTACTGCACAAAATATATAACCTAAACTAAAGTATCTCAAAACTGCCTCATAGTCAATAAAAAACATATTTCCCCAAATGTCAAATGTATGGTGAACTTCTATTTGGGGGCAGAGGACAAAGAGGAGGTGGGGCTGTTATTACTTGAATTAATTGCTCAGACCATTGGGTTGTACTTGTCCAAGCGGACTATGAGGTGCTATTCTTCCATTTCTGTGACCTCACTCTGGCAATGGAGGAGGCCAAGGACAAGTATCATTACAGGAATGGGAGTTAACATGGATAGCAACTTGACGGACAGAACACAAAAGTTTGGTGCAGTATTTTGGTGCTCCCAACGTGGCTTCCTTTGAAACATTCACTGCTCCCAACATGGTCTCCTTTACAGGAGGCCTTGTTGGGACCATCACGTATAATAGATGAGGTTGAAAGAGGTGAACCTTTGCCTCAATTGAAAGGGTTGCTGGGGTTCCCCCGATGAAAGTTAGAGAACATGTGTTAGTACGTGAAGTTGCAGAGCAAGTGCATGTGGAGAGAGCAGGTTGGATGGGAAGGGATGAGAGATCAAAGGAGTTGCAGAGGGATTGGTCTCTGCAGAAAATGGGAATGGGAAGATGTGACTGGTGGTAGGATTCAAATTGTAGGTGGCGTAAAAGTCAGAGAATATGTTGGATGCAGAGGGGTTGAAGGTAAGGACCAGGGGAAATCTATCCTTGTTCCTTCTGAGGGGAGGGGGGGCAGGAACAGAACTGTGGGACATAGAGAAGACACAAGTGAGGGCTTAATCTACAATAGTGGGGGAGAGCCACATTTATTGAAGGAAGGGGACATCTTGGATGTCCTGGAATGGAAAGCCTCATCTTGAGAGAAGATGTGGCCACAACAGAAAAATTTAGAGTAAGAGATGGCGTCCTTACAAGAGGCAGGGTGGGAGGATGTGTAGTCAAAGTCGCTGTGGGAACAGAGTATATGTCAGTCAATAGTTTGTCCCCTATGATAGAGACGGAGAGATCGAAAAAAGGGATGTGATCCAAGTGAATTTGAGGGTAAAGTGGAAGTTTGTAATAAAGTTGATGAAATGAACACGTTCTGCATGGGTGCAGGAGGCAGCCTCAACTGGCACTTCATGTTCCACTTGGGTAGCTTACAACCAATGGTATGAACATTAAATTCTCCTCTTTCAAGTAATACCCCCCAACCCTGCCTCTCTTTCAAAGATAGAGACAAAGTGTTGAAGAAACGCAGTATGTCTGGAGAAAAGGGATGGGGACCCTTCTTCAGAATCCGACCCCAGATGTCACCCATCCTTTTTTCTCCAGAGTTGCTGCCTAATCCGCTGAGTTACTCCAGTACGTTGTGTCTATCTTTGGTATAAACCAGCATCTGCAGTTCCTTGTTTCAACACTCCTCTTTTTTCCCCTGGCTCTACCCCCATCCCAGAGCAAATATGTGTATAGAGTTGCAGTTGTCCTAAATTGTAGTGAAGATTAATGTCTATTGGAGATGTTGGTGTAAAGAGATCTTCATTGACATGACAGGCTAAGTGCCACAGCTCAGTGATGTTACAACTTATAGTGAGGCACTGGAGTGAAATGTGAGAATAGTCCCTTGCATTTAGATGATGTCTCCTGTTATTTGGAAAAATGTCTGCAGGTTTCCTGGTAATGTTTTCCTCTGCTTCCTCTAAACAGGACTGGTGTTGGAAACTTGATAGCTGACATTTTTGGTGAATCGGATGATGAAGGGGAAGAGTTTACAGTACGTATAGTGTTTGTCTGTAAGCACTCAGGTTTAGCTGATTTAATATCACAGATTTTTTTTAAAGCCCTGCTTATTGTTGTAAACTTCCAACAAAACATTAAACTCTGTAAAATTATTTTTGAAATTCATGTATGCAGTCTTTCTGGGGAAGGTGTGAGGAAAACAACGGAAACAAAATGTATGTTTTAATGCTAAATACCTCTTTGCAGAATTTTCAATCTGATATTTGGTGTTTTTTTACCAAGTAATTTCAAATTGCCATACAAGTTTCATTTCTGCCTACTGTGCCCTTGTTGGCCATAATGAAATCTTCAGGCATCAGTTACAAGGTAGTCCCTTATCTTTGGTGGCTTCTCTCTTTACACGGTAGTCTCTATCTTTAAGTTATGGCAAATTCAGTGCTGGTCCTGGTTAAAATGTAATAAAGATAAGAACCAAACACCTATAACTCTTCAAATTAGAAAAAATCCCATCACGCCTCAAAGGTTCTATATAATAACTCAAAGCTATACATCTGTTACTTTTGTATTTGTAATCAAGAGAAAAAAAAAATCCTGTTCATTTGTTCCAGGCATCTTATAATTTTATATACCATGATTAAACCTTTTGAAAGTTTGTCAACCAGTAACCTTTACTTCCTGTCACAGAGCCAATTTTAGATCCAGCTTGTTACACTGCTTGGGATCCCACAGGCTTTTAGATTTTGATCATTCTACCATATGTGTTACATCAAATGCAATACCATCATCATCTCTCTTTTTTACCTCCTCAACAAATCGATATCAACTTTCCCTTATCAATCTGTGCTTTTCTGAGAAAAAAATTTTCCCATCCATCAGAGATTTTCCAATAATTTTCTTCCCTGGGGCATTGGTCTAATGAGCCTGCATAATACTCAATCTATCCCTTTCTCCCTTTTTGAATGAAAGTAACCACAATAAATGGTTTTATAATCCTCATGCACCTGCTTCCCAGCCAGACTAATGACTCTATTGTTTATTGGTGGCCAGGGATACATGTTTCTGGGCCTGTTGATTCATCTACAAACATAGATGCCGAGTCTTTTAGTATTAAATATATTCTCGGTCTGTTATTTGGGCAGAGATTTGGTTTTCCCAAGTGCCAATGGTCTAGTGCCGGACGTCTAAAAGCTAATGAGCAGATGTTTCAAAGCACATAACCAGTTCTCATGTTTTGTCTAAAAATTAATGCAGTAATATGCTATCTATTTGGGAGAAATGGATGATCCATCATTCAGCCAGTGTTCATTTCGTACATCACTAAGTATATCCTAGTTCCAACCATCACCATACCTTTGTAATTTAAATTTTATTTTATGCTAATTTGGATCACAGATGCTTACACTTACGATGCTTGCAAGGAGTCTATTTGGCTCATCATATCTGCAATAGTTCTTAGCTAAATAATTGTAAAATTAACATGTCTGTATATTTAGTAATGTGCTTTAGATGTAATATAAGTTGGTGATTATATCTTCTCAATCCCTTTTGGATTTGTTTTTGTCCCTTGTAGACTAAATTCTCCAATCCTGTGATCCTATTTTAAGTTCCCTAATCAACAGAATTGAGTAATTTACTACCCTTTTAGCACCCTACACATAATTGGAAAAGGTTGCATTGCTTCACAATCACATTTTAAGTCAGCCTGTAGCTTTACGGATGCATGCAACAAATGGTTGGTGTAGAGACAAGGAACGGCAGATGCTGGAATGTTGCTTAGAACACAAAGTACTGCAGTAACTCAACGGGTCGGGCAGCATCTCTGGAGGATGTGGATAGGCGACATTTTGGATCTTGACTCCTCTTCAGACTGATGGTAGTTGGGGAGAGAAAGCTAGAAAAGAGTTGGGGGCGGGTCAAAGCCCGCCAAGTCATAGTTGGATACAGGTGGGGGGCGGTGCCTTTTGTTGGCAGATGTGTGGAAAGGAGACAAAATGGGAATAAAGAAGACAAAAGCGTGTCAGATAAGAAGAGTGATATGTAAAGCCAGAGTGAGGGATATAGGTGGAAAGGGGGAGGGGGAATAGGTGGGCGAGGGGAGTTGTTATGCGTCCATCAATTTCCACATAAAACAGTGACAGGTATTTTGATTGAGGAATTGGGATATTCCTGGATGTCAGGGATAGTCAAAGAATTGTACCATTGAAAGATTTTTTTCCTCGGACCATACAGCAGATCTCAGTAAAGCAATAAAGATCACTTCAGCAGGCCAGTAGTAGCTCCCTAGTAAATGTAAAATTAATTTGACCTCATGTACACAATAGAAGGCATTTAACTGTCATATTTCAGAATTGTTAGTGTTACCATAGAATATTTGGAAATACATTTTTTATAAATGGTGTGTTTTTAACCTATGGCACATTCAAGTAACTTTAAAATTCTCTCCACAGCCACATGGCAGAGTTTTTTAAAACAATAACAAGCCTGGCATTCGAGTTGTATTCCACAATGACTGTGGACAATGGCTAATTATCTGTTTTCAAAATTCCTACAAGCATCTGCTATTATTGGGATGACCTTATTCACTTAAGCTCGGCATGAGGTAACTGCCAAGATTCTACTCTTGGGAGGTGGGGAGTGTTGGAGTGCAGTTTATTTTGTTGACCTGAATTGCTGAGCAGGGAATCATTGTGGAAGTTGCTTATCTTATGGAAGTTGCTTCGCCTCTTCCCCCAGACTGGATATATTTAATGCAATAAGAAGAACACACCTTTAAATAGTAGAGATGTGGAATGGATTGAATGCTATTAAACGGATTAAACATTATTCCCTCATGTATTTACACACTGTAAACAGATAGATTTTCTTTCATGTATTGTCTTTCTGCTGACTGGTTAGCATGCAACAAAAGCTTTTCACTGTACCTAGGTACATGTGACAATAAACTAAACTGAAACTGATTTCCTGATTTAATAGTGTCAACAAAACCGAGAGAGGGAGACTATTAATTAATTTAATTATTAAGATGGAACAATAAAAATTAAGTCCTTTAAAATGGAAACCATAGTGTGCTTATTTTGTATTTGTGATAAAAGAATTCTGGCTTGTTTGATTAATGTGAGACTTAAATATAACTAACTTGTTCGTTGCTGTCTGATTTAATACTGGCCTCTTCTCTCAAAATGATTAACTTATTTATTGGCAGATTGGAGAAGAGCATGAAAGATGCTTTAGTCTGTTCGCTTTGCAAGTGGCATTGTTACAAAAATGCACGGGTTTTACTGTTACATGATTAGAAGTTGGCAACGTAGGTGCAAACTAAAAAAAGCCACAAGGGAACCATATTGAGATTTACCAGCAGTTCTGAACCCAAGAAAATAAAAGAGATTTTCCAAGATTAGTAACGGTGGCATGACCCAATTGTCAAAAACACTTTCAACAAAATTGTTATAATTGTGTTCTCCCTACTGGATAGAGCACGTTTTCTTCCAGCAAAGGAAATAAAGTCAATCAAGCTCTATTTGATCAGTGACCATTAGCTCATTGGTGTAAACCGTACGGGCTGGTATGTTTAATGAAGCAATCTAAAGGCTGCTGTTTGTACCCCGTGCCTTCTCTGACTTGCTTGGGACGTGGTATATACTTGGTAACAATAGCTTGACCCAGGAGTTTTGCCCCAGAGGACATGCAGTATATAAAATGAAATAGCTCCAGGTAAGTATGGTATTTGAAGTCCAGCCCATCTGAAGTAATGGCTCTCAGAAGATTAGATATTGGCTATACTAACATTTAAAGATGCAAAGCACGTCAAGTCGTATTTTTCCAAATACATTTTTAAGATTGAGCTTGCGTGTTGTTCATTTTTTCCAGATTAAGATTAACTTGTTGCGGAAGATCATTTTAATTGCATTCATAATACTATAGTTATATACACTATAGTACACTTGGGGCCCACCAAGCTTTAGTAGAGAATAGGGTTTATTTAAAAGATAATAAAGAAAGAGCTTGATTCAAGCAATCTTCATCCAGCTATCTTCTGGAACTGTAATCCATAACTAAACTGTATCTTTTTTTGCAGGGTTTTAACCAAGAAGATCTAGATGGTGAAAAAGCTGCACAGGAGGCAGAGAGGAAGAAAATGGTTGCTGATGAGTCAGACTCAGACAGTGAAGTTAGAGGAAAAGGGTTAGAGTAAGTAGATCCATTATGTCAAATCCATTGTGCCCCTTTCTGCTGTTTTGTGATTGTTGAGATTTTTGGAAAGAACGTTTATTATTGTAGTGATCCAGAATTTATACATTCTAAAATCACCTAGTTTGGCAAAAATGCTGAATTGAATCCCAGCACACCAGAATAGAAAAAAACAGAAGTGGTGGAGGCCAAGACTCTTAGGGGATTTAAGAAACATGCACTTCAGAAATTCTAGGCACGGTAGAATGTGAACACGTTAGAAAAATGGTGAATTGACAGCTAACCAGGTTCAAGAACCTTGGCCTATAAATTCACTATGGCACATTTAGGATGACCATGTGCATCGTGCAGAGTTATAGTTCAGATGGCCTGATCTACAGACTTTGGGCGTCACAAATAATTAAAATGTGAAATTACAAGCTGTATTATCCCTGGGGATGTTCCATGTGGTCAAGGAATATACAGCCGTATCCTCGTGTTACTGGAATTTTTATAGAATCATACTTGGTTGATGTTCTCTATCTACTGTATCATGTGTAAGGTAATCTTTTATTTGTTGATGAGTTTGTTTTTGTTGCAGTTCAGACTTTGTTTCTGATTTTGAGATGATGTTACAGAAGAAGAAAGATCAAAACCGGAGGCGACGGCGAAATCGGGATGGTGGCACTTTCATCAGCGATGCGGATGATGTGGTTAGTGCTATGATCACCAAAATGAACGAAGCAGCAGAGGTAAGTCAACTTGTTACTGACAGTGAAGCTAGATGGGGTTTGAGTAATTAATCAAAGTACTCCAAATAGAAGGAGACATAGGCCACCTTTTCTCTCAAGTGTGCCCAGCCATTCAATGTAATGACCAGTTAACCCTGGCCTCAGCTCCTCCTCCTGTTTTTCCATTAAATTTGCTTCCATCATACAGTTGGATTGTGAAGATTTGATAGTAATAGCTCCTAATATCCCATCATTTGGATGTTGGGATGTCAGCATCATCCTGTCCCCTATTCATCTTTTGAATAAATAGAATATTTTAACATTAGATTTTGTAATATATTCCACTGTCAACCAAGTGATTAACAAGCATAGTTCACTGGATTATAGATAACTCGGTTGAATGGGAATAATCAGCAACAAACCAAATCAAAGTGAGTGAAATGCGAGTGGAATATATCGCAAAATATAGTGCTGAAAAGACTGTACCTCTGATGAAGGAATAGGGAACAGGATGATGCTAAATGAGCATCTAAAAATAACTTCAAATGCTGGAAAACTAAAACAAGTAGAAAATGTTTAAAATATTCAACACTCGCAGGTCAGGCAGCACCTGTGCAAAGTGAAACAGAATTGGCGTTTCAGTTCAAAGACACTTGGTTTAACTGTTTCTAGATTTTCTGTTTTTGTTGCAGGATCACTTGCCTGTAGTGTACGGGCAGTGAACTGTAATATAGTGATCGAATTGCTAGATTATTGTTTTGTAGTTTTCATTATTTGATGGAAAAGGAAAGGAGCTTGAGCTATGATGGTAGTATGGACATGTTGGAAACCATGGAAATAGTAAAGGAAAGATAGATGAATTAGTGTAGCAAATAGAAACTAGTTTTACCAGTTTCAACTTGGGTGTATCTCATTCAGAATTGTCTAATTTCTCATCAAAGAAACACAGTTGAAAGAAGGGCTCAATGCTTCAGGATACAGAAGTTTCAGGTGGGCAAAAACGAGTAAAAGAAAATTAGAGCAGAGAAGTTTGAGGGGGGGGGGGGGTCACCTGTCAGAGGTATATAAAATTACGAGGTGGGATAGAAGGGGTAGATAGTATTTTTGCCCCCATGGTGGGAGTGTCAAAGGCAAGAGGGTGTGGGTGAATGATGGGGAAATAGGAGGTTCAGAGGGATCTGTGAGTGAACATTTTCATAGAAGTGTGGTTATAGTCTGGAACACACTGTCTGATAAAGTGGTGGAGGCCAAGACTCTTAGGGGATTTAAGAAACATGCAATCAAGTACCTGAATTGCCAAAGAACCAAAGTCTACAGAAGCAATGCAAGTAAATGAGATTAGTGTAGATAACTACAACAAACATGGCAGTCTGAAGGACCTGTTTCTCTGCTGTGCGACAATATGATGTGATTGCAATGGATCAGATCCAATTACTTGTATCTTTCCAGACTCTGTACTATGTTTGTCTTGGCAGGAAGATAGGCAACTCAATGGCCAAAAGAAGCCAGCTTTGAAAAAACTGACCCTTCTCCCGACTGTCGTAATGCATTTGAAAAAGTAAGTAGTGATTCCTATTAGAACTTGGAACAATACAGCACGGACAAGCCCTTCAGTCTTCAGTGTCTGTGATGAGCATGGTGCAAGGTTAAACTAATCCAGACAGCATCCTGGTAAACCTCTTCTGCACCCTGTCAAAATCTTCCACATTCTTCCTATAAAGAGGTGACAGAACTGCACAAAATATTCCAAGTACATCCTAATCTAAATTTTATTAAGCTGCAACATGACTTCCTGACTGAGACCACAGGATTGTTCTTTACATCAATGCTGTTCCATCAACTATACCTTCCCCTTGCATTCAACGTCTCAAACTGCAACACCTCACCTTCACTTAGATTACACTTTATGTCATTTCTCGGCCCATTTCTGTAGTTTTAGTTTTTGGTTTTAGAGATACACCGTGGAAACGGGTCCTTCGGCCTACTGAGTCCTCGCAGACCAGTGATCCCCGCACACTAGCGCTATCCTACACATTAGGGACAATTTATAATTTTTACCGAAGCCAACTAGTCTTTTGAGCGTGGGAGGAAACCCGAACACCCGGGGAAAGCCCACTTGGTCATGGGGAGAACGTACAAACTTTGTACAGACAGCACTGGTAGTCAGGATTGAGCCCGGGTCTCTGGCGTAGTAAGGCATCAACTCTATAGCTGCTCCACCAGGCTGGCCCAAACTATAATTGATCCATATCTTGCTTTATGCTTTGACAGCCTTAAGTCTCCACAATCTCACCAAATGTTATGTCTGCAAACTTACCAATCAACCCTTACACATTTTCATTTTAAGTCATTTATATGCATCTCACAAACAACAGACCACAGCGCAGATCCCTGTGGAATACCACTAGCTACAGACCTCCAGCCAGAATAACACCCATTCCACCACTACCCTCTGTCTTCCATGGGTAAGCCAGTTCTGAATCTAACTTACCATGGATCCCATGCATCTTAATCTTCTGCAGCAGACTAGAGGGACATCATCAAATGCCTTACTAAAGTCCATGTAGACAACATCCACTGCCCTATGGTCATCAATACCTTTGTCGATTCCTCAAAAAAACTCCATGTTTATAAGACGTGGCATACTGTGGACAAACATGTGCTGAGTATCCCTCAAATGCATGTCAATCCTATCCCTCAAAATCTACACCTACCCTACCACAGACATTGGGCTCAGTGCCCTATAATTTCCTGCTTTATATCTACTTCCTTCTTAAGACAAAATAATAAAATTGGCTACTCTGCAATCCTCCAGGACCTTGCCTATGGTTAGAGTGAATGTAGATGCAAAGTACTCATTTCGTACTTCCTCTTGCGGCTCTGACACCCAGAAATTCTCTCCTTCACGCTTGAGTCATCTTACCTTCTCCCTGGTTATTCTCCTATTTTTAGTACAGCTGCTCCTCGACCTACGATGGGGTTACGTTCCGATAAACCCATCGTAAACCGAAAATATCTCAAGTCGAAAACGCATTTTTATACATTGCAATCACCTGACCGGAGGAGACGTGCGGCTCGCTGCCGTTGCTGAGCGTTTGCTGATCGTAAAGTCTAAATATCGCAAGTCAAAGCATCATAAATCGGGTAGCACCCGTATACAGATTAAAACACTTTGGGATTCTCTCTAATCCAATTTGCCAATGATATACTTGAGTTGTTTCCTGCTTGCTTTATATTCCTCAAAGGCCCTGTCTGATTCCATCTTGCTAAACATTGCACTTGTTTCCTTTTCCCTTTGGACCAAAATTACAATCTATCTAGTCATCCTAGAATCCCTACCATGCCATCCCTATCTTTCCTCCATACTGGAACACGCTGGTCCTGAACTCTCTTCTGTTGGTCTTTAAATGTATCTTCATATCCGATGTGGACTTGCCCAATAACACCTGTTCCCAATTTTCTCTCCATAGCTTTTGCCTATTAATAATCTACCTTACTCCACTTTACCTTAATCTACCTTACTCCAATTTATTACTTTCCCCCAATATCCAAACATATCTTTATTCATAACTAGTTAAGACATAATGGTGTTGTGATCACTGTTCCCAAATACTCTCCCACTGTAATGTCAGACACTTGGCCAGGCTCATTTCCTAATTCAAGGTCCAGTGTGATCCTTCTTCAAATTGTCTATCCAGAAATTGTTTCAAGAAACCCCCTTTGAGATTTCAGTGAAATCCCAGTGAAACAAAGTGTTGAGTTTATTCATTCCCATTAGTAATGCATCCACTGGCAAGAGATCCAAGCTGTACAGATTGGACAGATACAATGTGATATCTTGCGTGTATACATGATCTCCAGATGTTCAATGACCTTGCCTACCTCAAATGGTAACTTATTAGCGCAGTTAGATTGAAACTGACAAACGCGGAGATGAATTTAAGAAAAGTGTTAACATTCACAGGCCAAGCAGTGACAAACATTTTGAGTTGAGATGCGTTTTGTCAGTGACTTGTATTCCACGATGACTTCTTGTTAGGCCAATCCATTGCATTGAGAGTATTATTTCATAATCAATACAGATTGGAATTAATACTTTGAATGCCCTTTTATTACATCTATCGCATTTTAATTTATGAAAGGACATAACCATATAACCATATAACAATTACAGCACGGAAACAGGCCCTCTCGGCCCTTCCAGTCCGTGTCGACCATTTGTTTTCCCCTAGTCCCATCTACCTGCACTCAGACCATACTCCTCCATTCCCTTCACGTCCATATACCTATCCACTTTAGTCTTAAATGTTAAAATCGATCCTGCCTCCACCACTTCTGCTGGAAGCTCATTCCACACAGCCACCACCCTCTGAGTAAAGAAGTTCCCCCTCACGTTACCCCGAAACTTCTGTCCCTTAATTCTCATGTCATGCCCTCTTGTTTGAATCTTCCCTACCCTCAATGGGAAAAGCTTATCCACGTCAACTCTGTCTATCCCTTTCATCATTTTAAAGACCTCAATCAAGTCCCCCCTTAACCTTCTGCGCTCCAAAGAATAAAGACCTAACTTGTTCAACCTTTCTCTGTAACATAGTTGCTGGATCCCTGGCAACATTCTAGTAAATCTCCTCTGTACTCTCTCTATTTCGTTGACATCCTTCCTATAACTAGGCGACCAAAATTGTACACCATACTCCAGAATTGGTCTTACCAATGCCTTGTACAATTTTAACATTACTTCCCTACTCCTATATTCAATGCTCTGATTTATAAAGGCCAGCACACCAAAGGCTTTCTTTACCACCCTATCTACATGCGATTTTCTGCAGTTCCCTTTATAGGAACTGTAAATGATCCTGTGCCCAGTGCGGTTGTATATTTATAAGAAGAGTGAAATCCTGAATACATCTACATGTATACAATTTAAATTGCATTTTTTCTTGACTTTTTTAATACCATTAAAACATTTTTAAGGAACATCTTTTAAATGTTGCTCTGAGATGGTGATTAAAAATACTTGATTGCGTGATAATTATTTTGTAGAGCATGGCATGGAATCAAGCCCTTCAACCAACCATGTTCATGCTGCCCAGCAAGTAACTAACTGCACTCAAATTTCCTGCTTGCACATCCACCAACTCCTTTTCCTAATCCCTTTTCCACAATTAATTTTCCTGCCATGCACCTTTATCAGGGGAACTTTAGATTGGCCAATCAACCTACCAACCAGCATGTTTTAGGATGAATATGTAACACCACACAGCCAGTACCCAAGGTCAGGATTAAGCCTGGGTCAGTGAAGCAATTATAATTTATTTTTATGGAGAGTTTTTTTTAATAACCCTGTAATAGAAAATATCAATAAAAACAACATTTGCATGAATCACTCTCAGGTGATGTACAGAGAAAACACATGGAGTGCTCAGGATACTGAGATGACCACAGGTTTAAAGGATTGTGAAAATCTCTTGGCCTAGGAGAATGAAAGTAATGCGTGTCTCGTTGGAAGGAAATATTTTGAAAATAATAGTGACAAATTGTCTTATTTCTAACAAAAATAAACAAAAAATAAATAAATATATAATTAAAAATATGTGTCTTATTTCTTCCTGTTGATGAGTTTCCTATCAATTCTTGCAGACAGGATTTGAAGGACACTTTTATTGACAGTGGGGTGATGTCTGCTATAAAGGAATGGCTCACCCCATTACCAGACAAGAGTTTGCCACATCTCAAGATCCGTGAGGAGTTACTAAAGATACTACAGGAGGTAAGCAGCTCTGCATTGCCCCATGATATGAGCATAGGATTTTATACGTCTTTTTTAAACATCTGTAATTAACATTTCAATTATTTTTGAGCAGCTTTTTCTCCACCCATAACCTATCACCCCACTATCTTCACATTTTCTAAAGCTTAATAAGGAAATGTTTATTAAGATTGCAATCATCCAACATAGCACTCCTTCGAGTGAAAACCTTGCTCATTTATATATTATCTTTAATTACCCAAACCTCCAGAAAAACGTGTCCAGTATGTGGTACATCTTAATTCATCTGTAAGAAAATCCACTAACCCCTCTTTAAATGCAGTTACAGATACACCCACTTTTGTACTGGGCCTCACTAGGCTGACAGGTGAACAGACATTTGAGTTTTGTACCTGCAGGTCAAAAAGTCAAGTTGAGAATTACCTCCATGCCTGTTCACATTTGCCTAAGATTTAACAAATCAACATCTAGACTAAATGTCTTCACTACTTTCTTCAGAGATTGATACTGTGAAACTATTAAGCCAATTGCATCCCCATGTAGAAAAAAAAATGAAGCGGTGGGTGCACAAAAACTCCCCCTCACGTTGCTCTCTGAAAACACTGAATATTGCAGGGTAAATAGACACATAATGCTGGAGTAACTCAGCGGGCCAGGCAGCATCTTTGGATAGAAGGAATGGGTGATGTTTCAGGTCGATACCCTTCTTCAGGCTACAGATTACAGGATCATGTGTGCTGCAAGTCTCGGTCTCTATTCTAAAGAAAATGATCACAACATTGTCAATATTCATAACGTGATCAGTCTTGGTAATATTCTCATGCATTACCCTTGTCCCTTTCTTGGTGCTGTGATGACTAGTACTCAATGCAATAATCAATGGAGTTATCTCCTAAACTTGCCTTAGCATTTTGAATGTAATTGACTATGTTTTTGCTTACAGTTGCCCAGTGTGAGTCAGGAGACTCTGAAGCACAGTGGGATTGGGCGTTGTGTGATGTACCTGTATAAACATCCCAAGGAAAATAGATTTAACAAGGAACTTGCAGGAAAGCTCATCAGTATGTTTGTCTTAATTCTTACTTTCGTAATTTTTCTCCTTATTTTACAACATGTGTTGTGATATAATCCAATGGAGCTGGTTATCCCCCAGCACGTCAGTTTTCAGTAATTTATTGCCATGTATACACCAGGATGTAATGAAATTCCTTATTCACTTGAAGCTCACAGAATACACATCACACATACAGTAATGATAAATTACTGTAAATAATAAATACAATGACATGCAAATCAGCAGAATGCTGCAAGATTGTAGTGCAATCCAGATCAGTGCAACGAAAAATTAAAGCACATTAATGGAATAACCGATTGAGCTAAAGTTAACAGTAACAGTGTTAAAGAAAAAGAAGCAGTACTTTAGCCGGGGAGTGTGAACGAGGTGATTGGTTCAGGAGACTGTTGGCGGTGGAGAGGAACTGTTTTTAAGTCCAGGTGTCTAAGCTTTCAAGCTTCTGTATCTTCTCTAAAAAGGTAGAAAAGGGAATGGCCAGGGTGGCAGGCATTCTGATACTATGCACCATGAAGATGGATTAAATTGAAGGAAGTATTGAGCCTGTGACAGACTGGATTAGAAACATACAAACATAGAAAATAGGTGCAGGAGGAGGCCATTCGGCCCTTCAAGCCAGCACCGCCATTCATTGTGATCATGGCTGATCATCCCAAATCAATAACCTGCGCCTGCCTTCCCATATTCCTTGATTCAACTAGCCCCTAGAGCTCTCTCTAACTCTCTCTTAAATCCATCTGGTGATTTGGATTGTATTCACCACACTGCAGATCCAGACAGCCAAGAGCCGAGTCGTTGGCTATACCAGGCTAGGATGTATCCAGTAAGAATACTTCATATAGCACATCTGCAAAATTCTCGAGGACATGTTGAATCTTCTCAGATGCTGGTAGAAGCTAAATAAGTTGCTGCACTTTCTTCCATCACTGGATCTGTCCCTATATAACCTCCCCGACATCCATCCAGGGACCAAAAAAGTCCTTCCAGATGAGATGGTTTACGTACACCTCCTCTAGCCTCATCTACCGCATTCCGTGTTTCTGATGTGGCCTCCTTTACATTGGTGAGACTAAGCATAGACTAGGCAACCATTTTGCTGAACATTGTGCCCGGTCTGCTTAGGCTCACTGGATTTCCTGGTTGCTCTCTGCTAAATTAGTCTGAGTTAATCTGCATCCTCTATTAAATTAATCTCCCTATTTATCCAAGGTTTCTGGTTAGGATAGATCCTAATTGTATTTACTGAACACTGATGTCAAGTCATTTCTTGATGAAACCAGTGATGACTAAAGTATACCCATAAAGGTTGGATGAAGTGGTCTTGAACTTGTTCTAGTCAAGATGATCCTGATGTGGACTCTCAGCTTCATTAGACGACTGCTGTTTCTTTAGTGCTTCGCACTTCAATCTCTGTAAACCAGACAGATGATCAGACTGGCCAAAACGAGGGCCAGGTTTGGTGATCAGCATACTTGATGGTGGTGTAGTAGTAGTCAAGAGTGTTAACAACCCTGTGTTAGGCAGGAAACATGCTGATGATATTTGGAGAGTACATTTCTGAAGATAGCTTGATTCGGGTCACCGGCAATAATTGACCTGCCGTCAAAAGAGTTGATGACCAAGTATAATTCATCCAGTGCCACCTTGACGTTGGCTTGGGGAGGTTTGTAGACCACTGGCAACATGCTTTCAGTAAATTCCTTTGGCAGATAAAACGGATGACATTTTATGAATAGGTATTCCAGGTAAGGGGCACAGAGTTGAACGAAGACTATCACATCAGTGCCCTACAAAGAATTGACCAAAAAGCAGACACTAAAGTCTTTCCCCTTGTCTGACGAATCCGCAATATTCATATAATAAATGGGGAAATATGGGTTAGAAAACAGTTGGGAGAGTCACAGATGAACCACTGCGAATGAATAACTAAGCAGTTCCCAATTTCCCTTTGAAACAGAAGCCTTGCTCTAGGTTCTTCAGATTTGTTCTTGAGTGATTAAAGGGTAGCTAGAACTGCGCTGGGAACCACAAGGTGCCGTGATCTCCGTTTCAGCAGTACCTGGAACCCTCAGACTGCCATCACCTTATTTTGTCAGTGCGTGCAACTCTGCCAGTAGCACCAGTTCTTATAAAGATTGATGGTTCCAAGAATTCCTTTGAAATAGCAATGATGGACAGGAGGCTTTTAGTGCTGAAACTAATGGGTTTCTCAGCGTGGAATGGATAATAAGGAGCAATTATCATAGGAAGCTGTTTTAACTGTCCCAGTACTGTTCTTCAAAGAAAATCCAGATGGTGCACTATTTACCCGAACAACCCTTCGATCAGAGTACAATTCTTCGTGCGAAAGTATCATCATGTTGTTGTGCAGGACCAGAGGATTCTATGTATGTAATTCAGAAATGGTTTTGATTGCGTGTGTTTTTGAGCGATCAAATTACCCATTGGGACCTGTCAAGGTTGAATTTTCAGTTTCACCAAACATAGGAAGGATTCATTATTCTGATATATCCCTTAATATTATTGCCAATGTTGAAGCCCATGTTTTATTTGCAGGGATCATTATCAATCCACTCTGAAAATCTATAGACTTTGCTGAGGTTTTGTTTCCCTCACTGCTCACTTCCCACTGTTGCCCTTCCATGTGATCAGTCAATGGGCCAGTCTTCTGAGTGTGGCAGCACCAGCAGGCAGAATTGGCACTGAGACAAGAAGTGCCCTTGCTCTGTGTCACTGTTCTTTTTTCCAGAAGGTTTCACTTTGAGGATTATTGAAATCTGAGCAAAAAGCTCTCAATTTTCTGGCTTCCTAATTGTACAACTATTTGTTTTTCGCCCAGATGAGTGGTCGAGACCCATTTTTGGCTTGACATCAAATTATAAAGGAATGACTCGAGAGGAACGAGAGCAGAGAGACCTTGACCAGATGCCAACCCGTCGACGTCTGAGCAGGTACTTGACCATGAATTGTAATTAGAGGAAATACCATACACCTGTCCCATAGGTTTCTAGTGAATGGGATCTTTTCCCCCCCTCTGGCATCACTCCAGAATCTGTTTAATTCAAACAAAAGTGACTGGTGTCAAACTGCTGTTGTTACACCAGCAAAAAATGATCACAGTTGGTCAGGTTGACAGGGAGGAAAAGATTACAATCAATGTGTGAGCAGAATTTTATTCTAAAAACCAACCTGTAAGCTCTCCAAAATGTACCTGTCCATACATAACAGGACTGGTGAATTCAGCAGTGTCAAAGAGAATGGACATTGTCCAAAATAAGAATGAAAGTTGAAAGCTTGATAATCTCGCAAGTACTCGGAGAAAGGTCGTCTTGTTACCACATCTCAAGTTTAATCATCTAGTAGATGATGTACCATTAATATAATGTATGCATTACATATCAATGAAGAACTTTAAGTTGCTTCCTACTCTGTGGTCTGGTGCACAGTGCAGCAAGAATATAAAGCCTATTATAGTGTGGTATGCAGGTGGACCTGGTGCGATCGGTTCCAACGTTAGTTTTTGTTTCCAGGCCAGACTGATGAGATGACAACTTATAGGGCCTTGCCTAGAATCCCAGACTGAGCTGGGGGTTGGAGGGGTGGGGCTCAACTGCTACTATTGCTTCAAATTACTTAGGGTTAGAATGTTTAAGAAGGAACTGCAGATGCTGGAAAAACGAAGGTAGATAAGAATGCTGGAGAAACTCAGTGGGTGAGGCAGCAACTATGGAGCGAAGGAATAGGTGACGTTTTGGGTCGAGACCCTTCTTCAGACTGATGTGGGGGTGGTGGGGGTGATGGGGGCGGGAAGTAGAAAGGAAGAGGCGGAGACAGTGGGCTGTGGGAGAGCTGGGAAGGGAAGGGGAAAGAGGGAGAAAGCAAGGATTACCTGAAATTGGAGAAGTCAATGTTCATACCGCTGTGGTATAAACTACCCAACTACCAATCGCGTGGGTAGTTTACACCCAAAAACTTCACCTATTCCTTCGCTCCATAGATGCTGCCTCACCCACTGAGTTTCTCCAGCATTTTTATGTACCTAGGGTTAGAATGTGATTAATTGTCATTAGATTTACGGTTTATTATGTGCTCAACTTCCCGTGCGTGTGAAGGATCTACATAAAAATAGGAATTGCTGACAAAATGGAGTAAGATTATCCTCAACATCGTCTCATCTAAAGATTTTTCTGCTCTGGCCTTTCCATCTTGCATTGTAACAACTTCATTCTGAGTCAAATTCAACATTTTTTTCTATTCGACAGAAAGGCTCTGTTATTCTACTGGTTAGTAAATTTAAGAACCCGTCTTCAGTTATTGGTTGTCTAGAAGTGAAAATCCAAAATCCAAAAGAAAATCCAAAACTGCCAGATCTGAACACTAGTGTGCACTGCAATTTCACAGTATCATAGAAACATTGAAATCAACAACATTTTGTGCCAGTTGTTGGGAACAAGCCAATGCTAATCACACTATTAGCCGTCTGAAGAAGGGTTTCGGTTCGAAACGTTACCTATCTCCTTCGCTCCATAGATGCTGCTGCACCCGCTGAGTTTCTCCAGCATTTTGTGTACCCTAATCACACTATTGCCTTGTCCTTCCCTATTTGTTTCTTTGCTGCAAATAGTTAAGAAGCAAGACCAAAATGCAGTGATTCCTGTGATGTTAGCGTTAAATGAATATGGTTTATTATTCAAAGCCTACCTTGTTATGGGTTCCCTCCTAAATCGAAGATGTTCTCCATCAATCCCTTATTTACATTCTCATCTTGGACTGATATCAAGAGTCAAGAGAGTTTATTGTCATGTGTCCCAGATAGGACAGTTAAATTCTTGCTTTGCTTCAGCACGACAGAATATAGTAGGCATGAATACAGAACATATCAATGAGTCCATATACCATTATATAAATATATACACACCTCAATAAATAAGCAGATAAAGTGCAAATAAACAGATAATGGTCTATTAATGTTCAGAGATTTGTTTCAGTTAAGTTTAATAGCCTCATGGCTGTGGGGAAGAATCTATTCCTGAACCTGGATGTTGCAGTCTTCAGGCTCCTATACCTTCTACCTGAAGGTAGCGGGGACATGAGCGTGTGGCCAGGGGTGCTTGATGATGCTGCCAGCCTTTTTGAGGCAGCGACTGCGATAGATCCCCTCGATGGAAGGGAGGTCAGAGCCGATGATGGACTGGGCAGTGCTTCCTACTTTTTGCAGTCTTTTCCACTCCTGGGCGCTCAAGTTGCAGAACCAAGTCACGATCCAACACAGCATGCTCTCTATTGTGCACCTGTAGAAGTTAGTCCTCCTCGACATACAGACTCTCTGTGATCTTCTCAGGAAGTAGAGGCGCTGATGTGCTTTCTTTATAATTGGATCTGTGTTCGAGGACCAGGAGAGACTTCAGAACTATGCACGCCCAGGAATTTGAAGCTCTTGACCCTCTCCACCATCGACCCTTTGATATAAACGGGACTGTGGGTCCCATCCTACCCCTTCTAAAGTGCACAATCAGTTCCTTGGTTTTGCTGGTGTTGAGGACCAGGTTATTGTGCTGGCACCATTTGGTCAGTCGGTCGATCTCACTTTTATACTCTGACTCATCCCCATCAGTGATACGTCCCACAACAGTGGTGTTGTCAGTGAACTTGATGATGGAGTTCGCACTATAACCGGCTACGCAATCCCGAGTATGGAGTGAGTACAGCAGGGGGCTGAGCACGCAGCCTTGAGGTGCTCCCGTGCTGCTTGTTATCGAGGCTGACAATTTCCACCAATACGAACAGTCTGTGGTCTTTGAATGAGGAAGTCGAGGATCCAATTGCAGAGGGATGCGCAGAGACCCAGATCTGAGAGCTTGGAGGGGATGATTGTATTAAATGCCGAGCTGTAATCAATGAATAACAGCCTGACATGAGTTTTTGTTGTCCAAGTGGTCCAGAGCGGAGTGGAGAGCCAGTGAGATCGCAGCGAGATATGTTCCTCAAATGCTGATTTACCATTGGGTATTCTAGCTTTAGCTTTCCAAGCAAAAATAAACAGGTCAGATTGTTGTTGTTACATAGATTAGGAAATCACCAGACAGTCAAGATGGGAAATTTCATTAAAAAAATATTATATCTGAAACCATAATTAGTGAAAAAAGATTAGTGAAAATAATTTTTGCATAAGTCTCCCCATTCCCAATAAAGGCACAGTGCCTTTTATATCTTCCACTTCCTCCTCTGTGTCAGCAATCCTATTAATATGATGAGATTGAATATCTTTCAAAGAATGGAGGATTTACCTTCTGTATGTAACTCGGTGTTTTCTGGAATAACACTGGTGGAAAGTTCTACTGCAGGTGAATGTAAAGAATGTAACACCGCCAAATTTCACCGTGGCAGGTAAAAAACACGACTGTGGTTATAGTTTCAATTGAAATGTTGGTGCCTGGGTGGTTTATTTGATGATTCTTTATCTTTTCATTTTTATAGCTATAATTGCAAAAATTTTGTATTGTTGCATTAAATCTCCACTGTTGGGTCGAAAGCACTTTCACAATATGTTAAATGATGTTTGCTGCACAAGGTTCTGGTGTTGGGAATTAGTGAATGGTGAGCACGTTATTTTTCTAAATCAATGGGAAATGTGTGATCATCTGCATTGACTGTAATCATATGAGATTGTTTTTAAGAACCAAATTTATTGGGAGTTGGCTTGTTAAAATGGAAAGACTAGTTTGAAATTACATTCAACCCCCTAATGAAATGAAGAGAACAGGTCTGCTCAGCTGCCAGACTAATAAGGAATCCATGATGGACACACATCACTCGTCACTCCATATCATTTCACTAAACTTATCCGGTCCAGTTCTGGGTTTGTACTAATTTTTGCATGGTTTCTTTCACCTGATTATCTATTTCCAGTTTGTCTTTCTGTCTCCACTCTGCCTTATTATTATTATTTCATTGTTTACTGTGAATACCCATCTTGTGGAATTTCCGTAACATTTGCAATCTGTTCTTTTTCTCCGATGTGGCTACCCACCCTGTCCCTTAACTCTGCCTCATTCATTCCATTTATAAAAAAAAATGCTAGGTACGAAGAGAGTGATGACAACGGAGCTGATGCCTTCTCCATTGATCAAGGACACTACCCCAGGTTTCCAATTTAGTGTTTTTATTACTTTTTTGTCATTTCAAAAACTTTATGGGTTTACTGCTTGTTAAATAACATTCCAGGTTTCCAGGTTATTAATGGAT
Source organism: Okamejei kenojei (assembly GCA_035221665.1). Lineage (NCBI taxonomy): Eukaryota > Metazoa > Chordata > Chondrichthyes > Rajiformes > Rajidae > Okamejei > Okamejei kenojei. The sequence goes on along the minus strand of CM069144.1, from coordinate 27,907,330 downwards.
TTTTTTTAATTGAACTGTTCTGACAAATTTAGTTCCTCTTTTATTGCCTGTGGTTAAATCTTTGGGAAAATCTTCTCTATATAGTTAATATCTGTAAGTGAACATTCAGGCTAATTCCTGCCCCAGAGCCAGCCAGGCTATAGTTCTCTATGACACTGACTATATTCTGAAATTGGCTTGGCTATGGAACCCAATTTTGATTGGTTTTCATAATTTTGTTGTGATATTCCTGGTCAGTATCAAATAATAGTCAAAGTTTTGTGATAAGATACCACATTTCCGGTGCAGGAAACCAAGTTTTATTTGAAGAACGCCTCATATTCCCCTTGGGTATTCTACAGCCCAATGGCATGAATGTTGAATTTTCCAATTTCAGGTAACCCTTGCTCCACTCACTTGCTGGCCCTTGTCTCACCCTCTCATCCCCTCTCTTAATGCCAACTGTCTTCCTCCACTCTCAGTCCTGATACAGGATCTTGACCCAAAGTGTAGATAATTTATTTTCCCCCCACAGATGCTGCTTGATCCATGGAGTTCCCTTCACGGTTTTCTGCACTATGTTTTTTCTCTCTTTAAGAGAAGGCAATGTGTTTTCTAAAGGTGATGAAAGACAACAATGAATCAAGTAGGGTGTGAAATGTGCAGGTCTACCAACTGTAATTAGGTCACTGTAAGAGAAGTAATGCAGAGGGAAAAGTACAAATAATTTTAGGATCAGGAATTTGAATGCAAGCATTTACTTTTTGCACCTTTACTAGTTGTCGTTTTTCATAAATTTTCAAGGTGAATATTATCTGAATAATATTAATTATCCCGAACACTGGTTTTGCTATGGTGTAACTTCAGCTGTTGTAGCAAATCTTGAAATCCTATCTATGCAGATGGAGGATATAGAAATTGTTAATTTATGCTGGTTTCCCTGAAAGTAGTGCAAGTATCTTCGTCAGGCCTGTAAGTACATTTGCACGCCGTGCAAGAAATTAAACAACTGTTTCATTATTTCGTAGTTCTGGTGGGCAGACCCCTCGCAGAGATCTGGAGAAGGTGTTGACAGGAGAGGAAAAGTAAGTGATGAAGAAGTCAAAGTGGAACTTAAGCACTGATGCAAAAAGCTGGAATTTAGGACTATCACACGTCCATCATTCTTTATATAATCGCGGTTTTTTAAATAACTGAAAGGGGAGAGAATATAGATTGAAAGTATTTTAGTATAAGTCACTATAAAATATTCAGATCATTTTAAATACTTCACTAAAGCTGTCATTTGTATCTTTCAACTTCAGGGCACTTCGACCTGGTGATCCGGGATTCTGTACAAGAGCCAGAGTGCCACTGCCATCAAATCGGGACTATGTTGTTAGACCAAAGTGGAATGTAGAAATAGAGGGGAGCAGGGTGAGTAAAGAAGAGTGACTTGGGTTGGCGGTGTGATTGTGGTTTAACAAAATATGTACAAAACATGTTATGGGCCGGCACGGTGGTGCAGCGGTAGAGGTGCTGCCTTACAGCGCCAGAGACCTGGTTTCTGTCCTGACCTTAACTGTCTGCACGGGGTTTGTAGGTTCTCCCTGTGACCTGCGTGGATTTTCTCCGAGAATCTTCGGTTTCCTCCCACACTCCAAAGACGTACAGGTTTATAGGTTAATTGGCTTGGTAGAAATGTAAATAGTGTGTGTGTGTAGGATAGTGTTAGTGTGCGGGGATCGCTGGTCGGTGCGGACTCGGTGGGCTGAAGGGCGTTTCCATGCTGTATCTCTAAACTAAACTAAACATTCTTTTGTTGTCTTTTCGCTGATGGTTTAGCAGGCAACAAAAGCTTTTCACTACCTCAGTACACATGATAATAAACCAAACTCAACTCGAGAAGGAAAGAACAACTTGATCAACTTTTTGTTCAATACTTGTCTGCTAGGGTTGATTACAGAATATGAAGCTTCTTCATTTAGAAATAACCCTAGAATAAATGTTGTTTTGGTAGGTCAGGTGACCACCCACACGCTGAGCATATAAACATTGTCAATAGTGGTACTGGGTGTTTTGGTGATGTGTTACATACACTAATAGTTCTTGCAGTTAACAATTGTTTGATAATGCCAAATCTATCTCTAATAGTTTCAATATAAAACTGTCCAAGTTGCCGATATTTCTATGATATGTGATTCCAATAGGCCATTGTACAAGTTGTAGAGTGGCTGAGCCAGAATTCCAAGGCCTTTCTGCCATTAGATGCCTGCCATGTGTACAGTCCAGTTCCACCAGGACTCTTCGGCAACTGGACTGCTGCACAGTGGGAAGGCACAGACTGAGTAGGTCCTAGCCATTCGTGGTATGGTTGGTTACTCCAGAATGGGGGTGGAGTGGAGTGATTTGCCCAGAATACATGACAAGGCAAATAGGACAATTAAATGGAAGTTGATCCAAATGTATATATTTTTTTTAATCTCCGCTTTGTCCCAGCTGATTAATAAAGAAGCCTTGTTGAAATGTTTCTGCTATTTATTTTGCATGAAGGTTAGTATGATTCTACTCCCTACTCCAAATAGGCAGCTGAGAGTCAGCTATACTTCGCCAAGAGTTCCCATGTTATTTATCTGTGAAACACTGGACGTTGCCTGACTGTCATGTGCCGGATCCTGTCGTTTGACCACTACAGCATTTTGCACAGTGAATGCTGAGCTTGGTTATGTTTCTTGAGACTTGTATGTTGAAACTGCATTTGGGGAAATATCAGGTCAGAAAATCCGATCCCCTGACATTACAGATGATGGTAGAATTTGATTATTATTGAATTATTATTATTGTCTTGTGTACCAAGGTATTGTGGAAAACTTTGTTTTGCATACTACTCAGCCAAATCATACCATATGTGAGTGCAATCAAACCATACACAAATACAACAGGTAGTAGAAACAGAAAAACAAGCTGTGCGCTGTGTACTGTTGCAACTACAGAGAGAGGGCAAATTTGAAAAAAAAGTGCTAGGTCCACAACGTGGTAGATTGGAAGATCAGGACTACACCCTTGGCTTACTGGCAGACCATTCAATTACCTGATAACAGCAAGGGAGAAGCTGTTCCTGAATCTGGGTGTACGCGCTTTCAAGTTTTCTCTATCATTTGCCTGACGGCATAGGGGGAGAAAAGGGAATGATCAGGGTGTAATTGGTTCTCTTGATTATGTTTGCTGTTTTTGAGGTAATATACATATCAATGGGTTGGGGGAGGCTGGGCTGCATCCACAACTCTGCAGTTTCTTGCAGCCATAGACAGAACAATTGCCAAGCCAGGTTGTGTACAACCAATGGCAGGGGCCTGCATCTGAGCAAAGACGACCCCCCCCTTTGGAAACAAAGTGCTATCAGCTGCAGACTCGGCGCGTAAAGCAATACACATAGCGCTGCTGGCCACTGACTTGGCGTGTAAAGGTAATACACACAGTGCTGCCGGATTGGCGCGCAAAGATTTAAACAGAACGCCGTCGGCTTAGTGTGTGGAACTTCAAACAAAGCGCTGTCTGCGGCAGCGCTATGCGGTTTAAATATAGCGTTACCGGCCGCAGCGCTGTGGGCTCTAAATATAGCACTACCAGCCACAGCTCTATGAGCTTTAAATATAGCGCTATGGCCACAGCGCTATGGGTCGGGGGCTGTTCGGGCAAAATTCTCGTATTACAAGGTGTAGAGAGTATTCGGTCTGAAGAAGGGTCTTGACCCAAAATGTCACCTTTTCCTTTTCTCCAGAGATGCTGCCTGACCCGCTGAGTTACTCCAACATTTTGTGTCTATTGTCGAGAGTATTATGTAGAAATACTGTACTTGTGCAGTATTAACACATGTTTACCAGTCTTCTGTCTTGTCCCCTCAGGGAGCAGTGAAGAAAACATTGAATCGTCTTGACAAACAAATGCGGCGATTTCAAGACATCAAGAAAATGACCAAATCGTCTCGAGCAGTAAAAATCAGCATTGAAGGCAATCGCATGCCTCTGTGATTGTTTACTTATCAGTAACCTGGAGCTGGCGAATGTAATACAACAGCTTACATACACAATTGTGCGCTCCTACCATCCGGCCCAGTGGAATTGATATACCTCCTCTGCTCTCCTCTGTCTTCAAACATTCTTTTCAAGTGTTTTTTTTTTAAAGAATTGAAATGGTGAACTAAAGGTACCTGTCATGTCCGAGCTCCAGATATCCAGTCACCATTTCGGACCACAACATATTTGAAGAACCCAGTCTACATGTTGAGCGGATGAGTTTATTTCACTGAAGACTGCATGTATAGAAGTTGAATAAAGTCTTTACAAAATTACAAGGCGCCCAGTAGAGGATGAACACAGCTGTCTGGCAGTAAGCCACGTTGTCTAATTAAGTGGAGAGCAGCGGTAAAAAAATAACTTCATTAAATGTAAACGTGTGCTGTGTTTGGATTTATGGCTTGAAGTGTGTGCTATCTCTGCGAGATCAGCACATATGGAATCGTGCTGGTCTTTAAATCGTTCAGTAAGCTCTCATTAACTGGGTAGGCCTGTAAGTGGGTATCTTTGTTAAAGGTTGGGCTGATTGTCTTGAGCAAACATAGATTGTGATGAAATATGTGATTGTAGACACAAGCTGTATTTTTTAATTAAATAAATTCCTCTTTGTAAAGGTTTGCACTTCTCAGGAGTTGATGGTTAGTTGTAGACATCACTCCCCTTACACGCTAGCTCGGTTATTGGTGTGGTATTTGAAAATTGTCCAATCAGAAAGTTATCTTGATAAAATCCTGACATGTATTCTCATTAATTTTAGGAGTAGAAGCTGAGGAGAACTATCATGACGTCTTTGGTTACCTGAGACGTAACAATTTTTAATTATTTCCTTCCTAACCTGTCAAAGAATGCTGTTCTTTTGTAGGAATCTGTAAGGAATAATGTGAGACAAATTCTCCAAGATAGAAAGAAATTGGTGTCTTTATTAAAAATTAAATTAGAAGGATATTTTGACTTTTGAAAGCAATAAAGGTACAGTGTTAGGGAACGATAGGATGGGGAGGAATTGGATAGAAGCAGAGCAAGTGTGAGATGTTGCACTTTGTAAGATTGAAGGTAAGGGGAAAGCATACAGTTAATGGCAAGACCCATAACAGCATTGATGTACAGATAGATCTTGGAGTCCAAGTTCAGAGGATACTGAAGATGGCAGCACAAGTAGATAAGGTGTTAAAGAAGGCATATGTTTTGGTTGCTTTTATTGCAGGGGCATTGAATATGAGGCAGGAAATCATTTTATAGCTCAAAAGGACTTTGGTTAGGTTGTATTTGGAATATAACGTATAGTTCTGGTCGCCCCATTACAGGGAAGAAGTGGAAGCTTGGAAAGGGTTCCGAGGAGGTTTACCAAAATGCTGCCTGGATTAGAGAGTTTCAGCTACAGGCAGAGATTGGGGAGAAGGCATAGATAGGGTGGACAGTCAGAAACTTTTTCCCAGGGTGGAATCGTTCAACACTAGTGGGCATAGCTATAAGGTGAGAGGGGGAAAGTTTAATAGAGATGTGTGGGGCCAGTTTTATTTTACGTAGAGTGGGGGGTGGCACTGGGGGCCTGTAACGTATTGTCTGAGATGGTAGTGGAGGCAGATACAAAAATGGTGATTGAGAGGCATTTAAATAGGCACATGAAAGTACAGAGAATAGAGAGATAATGGGTTATGTACAGGCAAATTATATCAGTTTAATTTGGCATAATGTCCTGTGCTTTACTCTTCTAAGAAGCACAGTGAAAAAGGTTTAGGATGGAGATCTGTCCATTAAGCTTTGAATGGAGAAATACAGATACATTCGCTCACAATTGAAACAAGCTAAAATAAAATATATATGTAGATAAGAAGCACAATTTTTACAAGTGTCTGTTTAACAGGTTTATTCTCTTAACAATTTAAAAATATGTAAGATTTTACACATGTCAGAAAGCTAATTACAGTAACGAGTGTATTTTTAAACCCTGTTAACGATATATTACATGCTAAAGACCATTTAGTAGATGCTTTGGATGAGGGTTGTCACTTACTGCTATCCCATGCAAGAAAATTTAAGGTGCGGCTGCGTGGAGCGAATGGAGTAGCTAAAGCATTTGGAACACGTGCTTTGTGACTAAGTTTGAATTTATTGCTGGGACTTCTGACTACGCAAAATGACTACTTTGCATTGGCTTCCTGGTTCATACCATGTCAACAGTAGGTTGGGATGATCAAATGTGAGCTGAGAAAATGTTAGAACTAATGTTTGAATGCAGACTAACCTAAAAATGAAATGACATGAAGTTGATGTGGAAGATCCCAGCAGACAAAAATACAACTGAAATGTTATAAGACATTTGGCATTGTTTTGTAGTTGTTGCTTATTTCATCTGACTTTTGTATAATGAAGGTGCTGGATTAAAAGATGGTGGCTATTCTAGGCTGAAACTTCTGTGAAGCAAAAGTGGTAGGTTAATTTGTATTTCAGTGAAAATATTTTGGATTTGCCTCTTTAACTATTAGTTCAGAGACCTGCTGCCATGTTGCGATTACTTATTTTCTTGACCAGAACTTATCAAACATCATCCTTTTTCTGATGTCATGGTGATGGTTAAAAATCAACTCTGCATCAGTCGCTGGACAGTAACAAATTATGTATCCATGATAGGTAACCTGGCACCCTGGTGTATATCCCATATCTTTCTCTTTTGCCACAGCCTTCACCCCAACTAACCACGCCAAGCAGATACCACGTCTCCCGATACAAAACTGCGTACGGACCCCCACTGTCCCCTCTACAGGAATCCTTATACTCATCTGTGTATCCAGCACAGAACATATTGTCTGTAATTGTCAAGTTTGTTGATGCTATGCAAGGCATCTGATCAACATATGGAAGCTGGACTCGCCTCAAGAATCGGGATGCCGTGCCTTTTTGCTGGGTTACTCCCCAGCCACTTACCATTCCTACTCTCCCATGTTGCAGTAGGAGCTGGCCCAGGTTGTGATTCGGCAGGCAAATTGGAGCAACAGTAAAAGTAAAATTCACAGATTGATTCAAATACAAAAGGGCGATATCATTGTCATATATCACTGGATCATATTGAGGGTGTGTCAGAAACATCTTCACTAAAACCTTTTGCTCCCAGTACTCTGTTCGGAGTGTATCAAATTCACCTAGGAAAATTAAGAGCAAAGGGTCAGAACCAGTTTCTGTCATTTAAATTCTGTTTTTTATAATCTGAAATGCATTGAATATTTAGTGGAAGCAGATTAAATAGGCATCTACTTCCTTTCTGAAATATACTAAGAGAAACAAAAGATGACTAGGCCTAATTAGATCACTCCTGGAAACAATTGGCTAGATGGTCTCTTTTATACTATTAATAGACTACAATTTAATCTGAAGTAAAGGTAATATCACAATAAAATTGAGATATACGAGCCTGCAGATGCTGGAAACAATCAGCTGGAGGAATGCAGGGGGGCGAGTACCATTGCTGGGGTAGGGAAGGAATGGTCCACAGTTCAGTTTTTTATTTACTCTATCGACCTCGACTTGGCTCTACCCCTTTATCCATCAATCACGTCTGCCTCCTGTCTCACTGCTCTCACTCTATTACTGGCTATCTCCACTCTCAGTCCAGATGTAGGGCTTCAACCTGAAAATTGGGCAATTCATTTACCACATAGATGCTGTTCGACTCACTGAGGGTCATCAGCTCATTATTTGTTGATTGAAATTAAATCAATTTCCGAAAATCAAAGACAAACCTGCAGGTGAAGGAGATCTGAAAACAGTAAATGCTGATATACAGGCAACATTTAAAAAAAAACATCTTAAAAGTAGTTTCTGTCTGACTTTTCAGATGAAAATTTACTGACCTTTATTTCTCCTAAGCTGCTGCCAAACCTGATTCTTCAACTGTCAGATTTGCAACACCCGCAGTATTTTGTCTTTAAATGAAGGGTGTCAAAAGTGAAGAGAGAAAAGTAGAGGAAAAAAGGTAACATGAGCTGAGAAAGGAATATTGGAGGGGACAGAGGGGAGTGAGAACGACCAAAAGTTGCCAGAGTGAGAGAGAAATTGAAGTTTTCAATACTAAGGCAATACTAATACAATTTTGGCACATTGGCCTTCATCAGTCAGAGTATTGTGTATAGAAGTTGGGAGGTCGTGCAAGACGTTGGTGAGACTGCATTTAGAATATTGTGTTCAGTTCTGGGCACCATGTTATAGTAAAGATTTTGTCAAGCTTGAAATGGTTCAGAGAAGATGTACGAGGATTACATCAGGACTAGAGGGTATTAGCTTTAGGGAAAGGTTGAGTAGGCTAGGTCTATATTCCTTGGAGCGCACAGGGTGATCATGAGAGGAATAGATTGGGTAGATGCAATCGAGGACCAGAGGACATACAGTGTCCTCCATAATGTTTGGTACAAAGACCCATCATTTATTTATTTGCCTCAGTACTCCACAATTTGAGATTTGTAATAGAAAAAAATCACATGTGGTTAAAGTGCACATTGTCAGATTTTATTAAAGGCCATTTTTATACATTTTGGTTTCACCATGTAGAAATTACAGCAGTGTCTATACATAGTCCCCCCCCCCACCATTTCAGGGCACCATAATGTTTAAGACACATGACTTCACAGGTATTTGTAATTGCTTGGGTGTTTCTCCTTAATGCCTCCTTAATGCAGGTATAAGAGAGCTCCTTGGAAACATTTATTGCTGTTTATCAACATGAGGCCCAACGTTGTGCAAATTAAAGTCAAAGAAGCCATTATGAGACTGAGAAACAGGAATAAAACTGTTAGAGACATCAGCCAAACCTTATGCTTACCAAAATCAAGTGCTTAGAACATCATTAAGAAGAAAGAGCACTAGTGAGCTTGCTAATTGCAAAGGACTGGCAGGCCAAGGAAGACCTACATAGCTGATGACCGAAGAATTCCCTCTACAGTAAAGAAAAATCCCCAAACACCAGTCTGACAGATCAGAAACACTCTTCAGGAGTCAGGTGTGGATTTGAAAATGTCCGCAGAGGACTTCATGAACAAAAATAGAGGCTACACTGCAAGATGCAAACCACTGGTTAGCTGCAAAAAAAGGATGGCCAGGTTACAGTTTGCCAAGAACTACTTAAAAGAGCAACCACGGTTCTGGAAATAGGTCTTGTGGACAGATGAGACGAAGATTAACTTATATCAGAGTGATGGCAAGAGCAAAGCATGGAGGAGAGAAGGAGCTGCCCAAGATCCAAAGCATACCAGCTCATCTGTGAAACACGGTGGTGGGGGTGCTATGGCCTGGGCATGTATGGCTGCTGAAGGTACTGGCTCACTTATCTTAATTGATGATACAACTGCTAATGATAGTAGTAGGCCCCCCCTTGGACATGACTGACTATGGGTGATGCATCCTAGTTGTTGGCTGCTTGCTCCAAACCTAAAGGCTGCAGCAGCATCGCTTGTGGCTGAAGGACCAATGCGGGAGTGACAGTCTCTGTCGCAAAGGTCACATTCTCTGGTCTGCTGATGGTAGTAGCATAATGAATTCTGAAGTGTATAGATACATCCTATCTGCTCAAGTTCAAACAAATGCCTCAAAACTCATCGGCCGGCGGTTCATTCTACAACAAGACAATGATCCCAAACATACTGCTAAAGCAACAAAGGAGTTTTTCAAAGCTAGAAAATGGTCAATTCTTGAGCGGCCAAATAAATCACCTGATATGAACCCAACTGAACATGCCTTTTATATGCTGAATAGAAAACTGAAGGGGACTAGCCCCCTAAACAAGCATAAGCCAAAGATGGCTTCAATACAGGCCTGGCAGAGCATCACCAGAGAAGACACCTAGCAACTGGTGATGTCCATGAATCGCAGACTTCAAGCAGTCATTGCATGCAAAGGATATGCAACAAAATACTAAACATGACTACTTTCATTTACATGACATTGCCGTGTCCAAAACATTATGGTGCCCTGAAATGGGGGACTATGTATGAACACTGTTGTAATTTCTACATGGTGAAACCAAAATATGCAAAAATGGCCTTTATTAAAATCTGACAATGCACTTTAACCACGCGTGATTGTTTCTATTACAAATCTCAAATCGTGGAGTACAGAAGCAAATAAATAAATGATGGGTCTTTGTCCCAAGCATTATGGAGGGCACTGGAGGTTCAAGGTTAAGGGGAAAATATTTGATAAGAATCTAAGGAGTAACTTTTTCACACAAAGGGTGGTGGGTGTATGGAACAAGCTGTCAGAGGTTGTTGAGGCTGGGACTATACCAACATTTAAGAAACAGATAGGGTAGGACAGGTTTGGAGGGATATGGACCAAGCGCAGGCAGGTGGGATTAGTGTAGCTGGGGCATGTTGGCTGGCGTGGGCATGTTGGGCCGAAGGGCCTGTTTCCACATTGTATCACTCTATTACTCTATGACTAAGGTGAAGTAGAAAGATACAATCGGAATGTTAATTTACACAACTGAAGGAAGGAGAAAGAAATGGAGAAAGAGAAAACATCAAAATGAAGAGATAGAACCATTGTAAAAGTACCGTTCCCTATCTCGTTTAAAAAAAAAAGGAATAGCTCAGACTAAAGTAAAAGATACAAAGTGCAGGAATAACTCAGCAGGTCAGACAGCATCCCTGGAGAACATGGATTGGTGAAATTTCAGGCTGGGACCCTTATGACTCCAGGAAAACGTATGCACATTTCCAAAATTAGACCTGGTGGAATCCAACATTTATTTTTCAAAATGTCGTTGCCTAGAAATTGGATCTATTTTCAAACAGATTTTCATGTGTAAATCACACTTAAAGTAACTTTACCCAGCTTCAATTACACTAGCTATAATTTGCCAGTGAAATCATGCTCACTGTGAAATTGGCCCTGGCACTTTCAAGCTTCCATAGCTCGCTGTTTACAGGGGATTCATTGTGCAGATAGTGATGTCTCAACTCTCATACTTTGTTTTCTTCATTGCTAGCATAAATTGAATCTTTTGGGTGTAGCCTATGACCTTTTGTCTGCACTGCAGAAAGGATTTGTGCACATAGGCACTTACAATGAGGTATACATTGAAGAACTTGTATAGTCTGATGTTTTGCTCACAATATCTATCAGTCTTGGCTTTTAATAGTCAGGATATTTAAGCATTCAATTATGTTCATGCAAGAGCTGCAAGCAGCAATCTGCTCCTTGATTAACTCCACCTCAGTGTGATGTGGATGCACTTGCAACACAACTTGATTGGGGAAGATCATCACTTGGGGAGTCCCCAAACATGCAGGAGATCACTTTGTACCCCTCTCTCCCACACTTTTCTTTCTCATTGCATCTTTTTAGGCAGCTTTTTTATGTGACTGCCAATGAGTTGAACAAACCAAAGATCAACAAACAAAGTGCTTGAACTCAGCAAGGTAGGCAGCATATGTGGAGAGAAATTGACAGATGATGTTCCATTCCCTCCACAGATGCTGCGTGACTTGCTGAGTTCCTCCTGCGTTTTATTTTTGTCTCAGGATTCCAGCATCTGCAGTCTTTTATTTCTCTGAATTCAAGCAATTTCAAATGTTCCACGCAGATTCCATTTTAGATCATGTGTACAACTCCACTAGCGATGCTTCCAATGCAGTTTCATACCATTTCACAGCTTTTGTGGAGGTTTCAACTGGACGTGGTATTATACAAATGTCACTAGTTAACGCACCAAAGTTTCAATTTTTAGGCATATTTTTGTTGTCTTTTTATGTTTGTTTGTTATATGTTAATGTCACGTGAAGCAATGAAATCATAAAGTTAAACATTATTAACCCAAAACTTTTTGGAATGGATATCAAAATTATTTTAAACTGAAGAAGGTGGTTTCATAAAATTAATATCTCCAAAAGGGAAGAGCTACTGATACATCAGTGTGACAAACATGCCAGATTTACGGCAATTGCAGATTTATTTTTGATGGTTAAAGTGGTATTTAAAAACATTGCTGCTTCTTACCTGCTGTAATTGAGTGTGGCCGTATTGTATCAAAGCAATGAGCAGCAGTTATAACCCAACGACTGTTAATCAAAGTCCCACCACAGAATCCAAAGCCATTCCTGCTATGTATCAATACCTAAAAAAAGCAAGTGAAGTAATATCTCAGATCTGTGTTATTGTTAGAGATAGTGTCCAGTTTAGGCCTTTATTTTGCAGTACATCTGTGAAGGTTAAGGCTGATTTATTATTACATTTTAGATTATGTAGGGTTGGTAATTAGTTTCCGTTTCACAAATACCCTAAATTAAAGGCGATGGCAAAATGTTATTGGTTTAGTAAGTTTGCAAGCAACACCTAAATTGGTGGAGATGCAAACAATGAGGAAGACTGTCAAAGGATATAGATCAATTACTAAATTGGTCTGAAGAAGGGTTTTGGTCCGAAACGTTGCCCATTTCCTTCGCTCCATAGATGCTGTTGCACCCGCTGAGTTTCTCCAGCATTTTTTTTCTACCTTAGATCAATTACAGATGTGGGTGGAGAAATAGCGGATCGAGTTTAATGCGAACAAGTGTGAGGCGTTGCACTTTGGAAGATCAACAGCAAGGGGAAAGTATATGGTTAATGGCATAACCATTAACAGCATCGATGTACTGAGGGATCTTGGGGTCCAAATAGATAGAGTGGTAAAGAAGGCAAATGGTAAGCTTGTCTTCATCAATTGGGACATTGAGTATAAGAATCGGGAAGTCATGCTGCAGCATTATAAAACTTTGGTTAAGTTACATTTAGATTAATGTGTATAGTTCTGGAAACCCCATTACAGTGAGGTTACAGAAGACTTTACCAGAATGCTGTCTGGATTAGAGAAAAATAGCTCAAAGGATGAACAAACTTGTACTGTTTCTCTGGAACACTGGAGTTTGAGGGGAGACCTGATATATAAAATAATGAGATGCATCGATAAACAGTCACAACCTTTTTGCTTTGGTGGAAATGCAAAGGTTGGAGGCCACAAATTTAAGGTCAGAGGCAGGTTTAAAGGAGACGTGCGGGGAAAGTTTCAAAATACCACTCCTGAACCACATGCTGCACATGCAGCGGGAGACTTAGGGCATAAGTGGTTATTAGGGTTCTTTGATTGCCGACTTCTGGAAAATATATCACTTGGGTATTGCAAAATATAGCCAGACTCCATATTCCAATTCAATTCAATTCAATTTAACTTTAATGTCATTGCACAGATACAAGTATGGGTACAACAAAATGCAGTTTAGTGTCAGTTCGTAGTAATAGCAATATAGAGCTAAATACAGAATGCAGACTATGTGGACGGAGAGACTGGAGAAGTCTATCGGCGGGACTCCGAGTTCAGCAGTGTGATGGTGTTGTTGTAGAAGCTGTTCCTCATCCTACTAGTGCGGGACCTGAGGCTCCTGTACCGCCTTCCTGATGGTAGGAGGGCAAACAGTCCATGGTTAGGGCGGGAGGGGTTTTTGATGATCTTCCCGGCCCATCTCAGACACCGTTTTCGGTGGAGGGCATCCATGGCAGGGAGCGGGGCACCGATGATGTGCTGGGCGGTTTTCACCACCTGTTGTAGTGCCTTCCTATCTGCTACAGTGCAACTGCTGTACCATACCGTAAAGCAGGTGGTCAGGATGCTTTCGATGGTACAGCGGTAAAAGTTGGATCTGGGGGGACAGGTAGGCTTTTTTGAGCCTCCTCAGGAAGTAAAGACGCTGCTGCGCCTTTTTAATCAGCTTGGAGGTGTTGAGGGACCAGGACAGATCCTCCGAGATGTGTACCCCGAGGAATTTGTAGTTGGAGACCCGCTCCACCTCAATCCCATTTATATGGATGGGGGTGTGTCTGCCCCCTCTGTTCTTTCTAAAGTCATGTATAAAGGTTTAATCTCCACAATACGTTGCTAACAAACACAGTTCCGCAGCCTGAGAACCTCTGAGCCAAATGCATGAAGCATGCCTCACCTGCCAAGGACAGAGACCTCGTCGGCAAATGGATCCACCTATAATTCGTTTCAGAGCTTCTGGTTCACTGTAATTTAACTTTGTTAAGTAATCAAAGTCTGTATCTGTATCATTGAGGGAATATTCTTCCTCATCAAGTCCGCGGGTTTGTAATCCATACAGTGGCATTCTCCCGCATGGGTATGGCTCTGGGTTTACAGGAAAGTAACAAATTGAAAAGAATGTGCAGATAAACTACTTAAGTATTATCCAGAAGGTTAATCTAAATAAATGAGCAGAGACAGATTCATATTTGATCAACTATAAATGGTTAAGGATTAAAATGTTTTCACAGCTGACCGCATGGGTGTAGTGAGCCAGAAGGGGGAATTTCTCCTGCCACTAAGCGTCTGATTTTAAAAACTGGCATAGATTGGGCTTCCTGACTATTATTTCCAATTTTGAGAAGTATGGAAACCATCACATTCCATGAAACATAAATCATATTTGGCTATTCATATATCCAGTGAACTCACAGCCACACCAAAGTTAGGACAACTAATTACTGTATATGATCGCTGCATTAATGGTAGTAGTTTCACATCCTTAGATTTCCGATCCAATCTTTACGTACTGATATGAAAACCTCCACCAAGTTGCAACTAGAAAATTATGTCTTACATGTTGATGCTGATATCACATACGCCGTTTTCCCATTACATTTACTTATGTGCTTAGATGAATTAGTTAGTGCTTAGTCCAAATTACCATTGAATTAATTTGGCTGGACAACTGCAAAATATATATTTGATGCAAGATTACCTATTTTGGCTATAATTTAATATTTATGCTAACATTTCTTAACCAAAAGCTCATATCCAAATCCCATTATTAATGCTCTTAAAGATTAATTTTGGACACACAGCTGAGATGCAAATCATGGCCTTGAAATCTGCCTGTCTTAAGTGTGCCGGTATATATGTAACTCCAGAGCTACCAACTTCATTGACTATTAACTAGCAGTGGTCTAACAAGTAATTTAATTCAAAGATTGTGTTCACAGCATCTGCACATCTTCAGCAGGACTTACTGAATCAATGGAAACCGATGAAAACCCTGGAATCTGAGTACTGCCTTTGCAGCATTGATCAGTGCAAGACTAGAGTTACGGCCCGGGTGGATGGATGAAGGCATCAGGACACCAACCCTTAACTTGGAGCATGGGAATCTGCCACAGACCGAGTGGTGACCCGTGATAATGTGCGCTGCTTTATTACCTCTGAAGGTGCCATGTTCTCCACAGGAATGAGACTTGTGGCTATATTTGTCCATCAGGAAATAACTCAGTTTTACTGAGTCTGTATGTGTAATGTATTCATACATATTCATGTATATGTTAATGAGTTTGTTCAATATAAGCAGGGAATGTTGGGTAATAAATCTCACACGATGCAGGCAACCAGCGTGTAAGTTGTTATTTATTCTGCCATCCGGAATATAACAACATTTGCGACGAGAATGGGATACAGTTTGTGAACTCGTCCTTTAAATACAATGCCGTACTGTTTTGCAACATGCAGTATTGTTTAACATTTTAAACAGTAAATACGGAGTTGTGTCGCAGTTGTTTGTGAACTGGGCATGATGGCCGACAGTTACACAGAAATAACAGGGTACTCTGCACACATTCGACTTAAGCAAGATGAGAAACCTGTGTATTGTCGACCAAGACCTGTACCATATGCACTAAAGCAACAAGTGGAGGAAGAACTCGACAGGTTAGAGCAGAATGGAGTACTCATGAAGACAGACCAGAGTAACGGGGAACGCCAATTGTGGCCGTACCCAATGCCGACAAAACTGTTCGACTGTGGTGACTATAAAGTCACAATCAATTAGTTACCAACCTCGCAAGATCTGTACGCAGAACTTAACGGAGCAAGAGACTTCACTAAACTGGATTTGTCTCACGCCTACACCCAACTCAATGTCGACAAGGAAATTCAGCAGTACTTGCCTATCAACACACATAAGGGCTTGTATTCATATACAAAGCTGACCTATGGTGTGAAAGAGTTCTCACACGACTGAACTGCCACAATGTCAAACTGCGTCAAAGTCAGAGGTGGTCTACCTTGGACTCAAGGTAGATGCCAATGGACTTCGCCCTATGAAGGCGAAAATTGAAGCAATAGTGAATGCTCCAAAACCCAACAATGTGTCAGGGCTACGATCATTCCTTGGGATGGTGCAGTTCTATGCATGATTCCTTCCAGATTTAGCAACTGTGCTAAAGCCACTACATCATCTGCTACAAAAAGATGTGAAATGGACGTAGGGAAAGGAACAGCAATGTGCATATGACATTTGCAAGGAAAACTTGACAAGTGACAAACTTGTTGTTCACTACGATACGACACGCGAGATGAAACTTGCTTGTGATGCTTCAAGTTATGGTGTAGGTGCAGTGATCTTCCATGTAATGAATGACGGACAGGAAAAGCCTATTGCTTTTGCATCCCGCACCCTATCACCGAGTGAACGCAACTATGCGCAGATAGAAAAGGAAGCACTCTGCATCGTGTTCGGAATCAAGAAATTCCATCAGTTTCTTCTCGGCAGACCATTCACCCTAGTGACTGATCACAAGCCACAACTAGTGATACTTGGTCCCAAGTCAGTTATACCTTCCATGGCGGCATCAAGGATGCAGCGCTGGGCAATTTTGTTGTCCCAGTATGACTACAAGGTTGAAGAACAGAAGCTCCAACTGCAACGCAGTTGCAGATGCGTTGTCCCAGTTGCCCCATGAGAACTCTGACGTGGGAAGTGAGAACTCAGTCTACACACTGCAAGTTGTAGATGAAGACTTTCCAGTGACTGCAACAGAAATCGCAGCAGAAACAAAGAAGACACTGTGCTGAAGTGGGTCTATGAACAGACATTGAACGGTTGGACTGAAATCGATAGTGGATTGAACTCAATTCTGAACTCAGAGCTGAAGCCTTTCCATAATCGACGCCATGAATTATCATGTGAGTAGGGATGCATTAAGTGCGGTTACAGAGTGGTTGTACCAGAGTCTTTGCGAAACAAAATTATGAATGAACTTCATGCCGAACATCCTGGCATAGTAAGCAAGAAGTCAATTGCCAGAAGTTTTGTGTGTTGGCCTGGTATTGACAGTGACATCGAGTCACTGGTGAGCAAATGTAGCGTCAGCCAAAATTGCCGGAGTAAACCACCAAAAACACCACTGCAACCCTGGTCTAGACCTTTTGAGAAAGTACATGTAGATTTTTGTGAAAAGGGTGATGATCACTTTCTGGTACTAGTAGATAGTCATTCCAACTGGATTGAGGTAAAGCATATGGGGTCCAGCACTACTACTGAGTGCACCATAGATGAGTTGTGATCCATTTTTGCATGCCATGGTTTACCGGAAGAACTTGTTTCTGATAACGAGCCTCAGTTTAGTTCAGAACGGTTCAAAGAGTTCATGCAGTGGAATGGTGTAAAACACACACTTGTTCCCCCATACCATCCAGCCTCCAATGGGGTGATGGAAAGGTCTGTTAGAATTGTCAAAGACGCTCTCAAGAAACAGGTTTTGCAGGGTAGTTCAAAGCTCAGCATGAAACATCGTTTGGCTAGTTTCTTGCTGAAGTACAGAACCACACAACACACAACAACAGGTTACTCACCTGCAGGACTGTTGATGAAGAGAAGGCTAAGAATCTGCCCAAGTCTAGTTTAACCCAATTTGGCCTTGAGAGTTGAGCAAAAACAGTCAACGCTTTTTTGACTCCAACAAAAAGGAGAGGTACTTCAAGCCAGATGAGCAGGTTTATGTTCTCAGTCCTCCTAACAAGTCCAGTTGAGAAAAAAAATGATGTAGGGAAAATAGTGGAAGTGTGTGGAACAAAAAGATACTTAGTTGAAGTTGGAGATAGGATCAAAAGTGTTCATGTTGATCAAATTATTCCAGCCAAAGATGAACCAAAAACTGAGCATGACGTTTTTTTTCCCTGAGTTTTTATCTGAAAGTGAGTTGGAAGAGACCACTGTGATTGAAACGCAAAGTTCAGTTAGTACAGACAAAGAAACAGATTGCTCTGGCCAAAGTCAGGGTACTAAAACAGAGCCAAACAAGCCTACAGTTGAGTCAACACCTAAACCTGTTACACCTGTTACTGTTAGATGATCAGGCAGAATCCATAAACCAGTATTCAGGTTAGGTTTGCAAGTTAAATAAATCACTGCACAAGTAAAACGAATATGTAAAGTAAATACATTATGTTATCATTTAGAATTTCATGAATACTGGTTTAAATCGAGTATCACAACAACAAAATTGTAACAGTATTTAGATTTAATACTTAAAAGAAGGAGAGCAGTGAAAAGGAGACCAGACTGATTCCTGGACTGGCAGGACTTCCTTATGAAGAAAGACTGGATAGCCTCGGCTTGTACTCACTGGAATTTAGAAGATTGAGGGGGGATCTTATAGAGACTTACAAAATTCTTAAGGGGTTGGACAGGCTAGATGCAGGAAGATTGTCCCGATATTGGGGAAGTCCAGAACAAGGGGGTCACAGTTTAAGGATAAGGGGGAAGTCTTTTAGGACCGAGATAAGAAAAACATTTTTTGCACAGAGAGTGGTGAATCTGTGGAATTCTCTGCCACTGAAGGTAGTTAAGGCCAGTTGATTGGCTATATTTAAGAGGGAGTTAGATGTGGCCCTTGTGGCTAAAGGGATCAGGGGGTATGGAGAAAAGGCAGGTACAGGGTACTGAGTTGGATGATCAGCCATGATCATATTGAATGGCAGTGCAGGCTCGAAGGGCCGAATGGCCTACCCCTGCACCTATTTTCCATGTTCCAATGTAATGTATTCATACATATTCAGGTATATGTTAATGAGTTGGTGTTCAATATAAGCAGGGAATGTTGGGTAATAAATCTCTCTCTCGTGATCCAGGCAACCAGCGTGTAAGTTATTATTCATTCTGCCGTCCGGGATATAACACTACGAGTTGTCTGTACTGCCCCAGTAATAAACGTTATGCAGAGTTAAAAAAAAAAGAAAATCATTTAATTCAAGGAAAATTTGGGAATAGATAAATATATTGGTTTTGTCAGTAATAGCGATACAAATTAAACAGTGATATAAATATGAGATGGGGACAAAATGTAATCAGTACCGCTTATGGAACAGGTCCGTTGATCTTCATTTAGTTGATAACCTTCTCCGCAGGAGCACTCTGGCGCTTGTGTTATCCTGCTGATGCTACAGTACTGCTGACAGTCACCATTCTTATATTCACAATCCAAGTTCACTGAATTAACAAATGACAAACATAAGGAAAACATAATTTCTCTATGAGGATTCAATTGTGACTACGGAGTCAGAGAGGCCCAAATGATTAACAGATAAACTGACAGTGGGAAGAAGGCAGAGAATAATGATAAGTGGATAGTCTTTCAGACCAAAGGGAAGTGTGCATTGGTGTCTCTTGGGGGGTAATTTTAGAACTACTGATTTTTATAAATATTTTGGCTTTAACGTGCAGGACAGAATTACAAAGTTAATGCAAAACTTGGAGATGGAGGAAACTGAAAAGAATAATAACAGGTGTAAGGAGGACATGGATAAACTTGTAGAAGAGCCTGATACATGGCAAATTAACAATGCATAAAAGCATAAAATATTACATGTCAATAGGAAGAAGAGGCAATGTAAACCAATGGTATAATTTTAAACAGGGTACAAAATCTTGAGGGTATGAGCACCTGTGAAGATGGCAAAAATAAGTTGAGAGGGCTTCACAGAAGCACCCAGCATGAAAGCATTCTTGGATTACCTTTAAAAAACCATTATGAGTATTATGCCAACTTCGTGGCATCACAAGTTAGAAAGGATATAAAGATAATAGAAGTTATGTAGAATGGCAGCAATGATATGGGAATTCATTACATGCAGAGAATAAAGAAGCTGCAGTTGTTTTACTTGAAGCAAAAAAGATTGCGGAGATTTAATGAGGTGCTGCCTGAGCTGCTGCATTTTGTCTTCATTTCAGAATTCCAGCATCTGCAGAGTTCTTTTCATTTTCATATAGTGTCGACTGACACTGCTGCATTAACCGCTGCATAAATATAAATCATGGCAGTGGGGAAAGGAGCTGCAATAGGTGTGTGAACTTCACTAGTATTTTCCTCCTAGTGCATGCCAACCATCCATGCATTGAAGCGGCCTTGCGACATCTCTACATATAGAATTCATATAATGAAAAGACAAATGATGGAGTATGACCAAGAAAATCTCATCATTCGTGCATTACTCAATTAAAAACATTTGAAAAGAATGTCACCCAGATAGAGGAGGAAACATTTGAAAAAGTACTCCCACTCGCTCATCTGCACTTTTAAGGTCACGGAAAGAGCGTTCACGTTGCGGCCCTGTTTTCACCATCTTCCGACCACCATGCACAAGAAGCACAAGAAGTGCAATGCAAACATCATTGGATGCAGATGCCAAGAAGTGTGTTCAGTTCCGGCTGAACAACATCTAATTTTGTGTGTGGACTCGATAAGAAGAAGACCTAACACGTATTTATTCTAAAAATGAAGTGCACGCTGCCATGTTGGCTTTTACAATTTCTACCTTCTGAACTTAAAAAAACATGAAACCCTACAGAAAGTATAATATAGTCACATATGTGGATTTAATTGAGTCATCTGGCAAAAACAATGGGGCACATTACTTTTATCTTCTTTGTTTTCTGCATGGTGTCTAATGACCATGTGAAGTACAAACCAAATTGGCTAGATATTGACCACTAACAGACCACAACCCATATGAAAGTATAAAAAGCAATGTCAAACAACCACATTCACACTCACATGTACGCTGCAATGACACATGTATGGCTGTTGACACACATGAAGTTGATGCACATTATCCGTTGCAACCACTAACCTATTTCACAATAGACTCCTTTCCACAAAGGGGGGCAGAGACAGATAAATTGGTAGCTGTCAAGCTTGCACAAACCACCATTTTGACATGGATTTGATTGACAAGGATCAAAATCTAGGAGTGAAAGAGAAACAAAAAAGCTTTCAGGGAAACAGTTGAAGAACCTGTTTATCAGGAATTTCACTGATTTATACAGCATGGAAACAGGCCCTTTAGCCGACTACATTAAACTGACCATCAACCACTCTGACCCGTAACTACATTAATCCCAATTTTTATTCTTTTCAACTACTCCAAGATTCTACAATTCACGTACATCCTCGGAGCAATTCACACTGGACAATTAACCTAACAGCCTGGATGTATTTGGGGTGGAGGAGGAAACTACGGCACCCAGAGGAAACCCATGTGCTCACAGAAGGAACGTGCAGCCTCCACACATTCAGAACCTGAAGTTAGAATTGGACTGGCATATCTGTCACTGTGAGGCTGTGGGCTCTAATAGCTGGGCCACTGTGCTGTCCTCTTGTAGAATAATAATCCTCCAGGATTCTTGATACTGGAATTAATTTTGGGAATAATTAAATAAATGTCCCTTGGATTGATCAGCATTCATTGCATTCTAACCATTCCTGCAAGAAATTTAATTCCCTCTCCCGACCAATTCACAATTTTGGTCTTTTATTTCTTAACCTGCATCTTCTAGTGGTACAAATAAGATGCAACTACTTCACAGGAAAAATCATGAAAATTGGTTTACAATTGAATAACTATTTGTGCAAACTGTGTTAGTTCAATGAAGACTGCAATCAAAATACATTGCCTGAAGCATTAATAGTTTAACAGATGAAGGTCAATATGTTCAATTGCAAACATCTTTATGATTATGAAATTATGAAATCTTGAACTTCACAATGATAAATGACTGTTTAGTGCATGACATTTATGAATGATATAGCCATGAGTTATAGCCATATACTGTGGTTCCTGAGGAGTTAATCAAGAGCCTCTATGCATCTTTAATGGATTTTAAAGTTTGCTGTGGTACTAGGTCTGATAGGCAGCAGTATAGTACACATAGATAACTGGACAGGAGCAGTGATAGGTGATACTATTTCATAGACTTCATTTAGACTGAGTTTCACACAATATAGGAAATGGTACCATGGGGATGAATCATTTAATTCGAAGGTGATACAGTATTACTTACTTTTGTAGCGAAACCAAAACTCCATCTGTTTAAAACAAAAAAAAGTGTAAAAATTCTATCAGTGGGAGTTATTAACCATTTGTTAAAACTAAACATGTTGTGTCTGAATGTGTGAAACATTTACAACAAGATTAATTAATTAATACCACAGAGAGAACAGTCGTGACAGAGGGACCAGAGTTGGGAAGTATCGTAAATATCCCCCCAAAAAAAAGAAACAAAATGGAAAAGGAAAAGTGGAATGGAATTATCCTGATTAGAAAGGATGGGGGTGATGGATAAGACTAGAGGCAAGAAATCACAATGCAAAATAAGTTTAGTGAATTGATTTATATGAAGGAAACCTACAATTCCCTAGAAGATCAAAAATCTCCTGGAAAATCAAAAAGACCCAGAAGCTATGTTTTATTAATCCTATTTATCAGCACTAAGTGCAAAGCCTATGTCTCAGTGAATTAAATTCTGAAATCACATCATGAATGATATGGGGGATGATCATAAATATATGAATGTTCGTAAAGCTACAGTATTGGAGAGATTAATGAGAAGAAAAACTAACATCCCTTTGATCTGATGGCTTAGTCTCATGCATTTTAATATTTGTTTTACAGAGATTGTAAATGCATTGAAGGTAAACACAAAATGCTGGAGTAATTCAGCGGGCAGGCAGCATCTCTGGAGAGATGGAATGGGTGACGTTTCGGGTCGAGACCCTTCAGACTGAGATTGTAAATGCATTGGTTTTGATCTTCCAGAATTCCTTAGGTTGTCATTGATTAAAAGGATAGCAAATGTAATGTCGTTATTTATCATATTCTCTCTATACTACCATATACATATAACTTAGTTTTATATATCACAAGCAACATACTTCCCAGATCAGATCCCTTTGGAACTCTGTTGGTCACAGATGTCCAGCCAGAAAATAACCCTTCCAAAAACAACCCTCTTTGTCTTCCATGAGTAAGAAAGTTCTGAAAGCCTTAGAGAAATTGTTTTAGGGACCTCTATTGCATATCTTAATCCTCCTACAAGCACATTTCATGTGTAAAATTACGTCCAAAATCAGTCCTGCACACATCGACATGCATGATGTATGTCCACAGAAGCACATGGACGCAGACAAAATCAACAAGTTTGCAGTTGTGTGCACTTAACCCACATGCATTAATCAGAGATGCTTACAGTTCTCTCTCTGGATTTATAAATTTCTTCAGCTTCCTCAAATGAACATGATTCCTCATAGCATTCTCTCTCCAGAGATCCCGGCTTAAGCTCTTCCCAGAGCCAGTTTGACCGTTTCTGAATTTTCAGCACCCTTGTTGCTTCATTCTTCTGGATAAACACTATAAACATGTTGTGTTGGGTGGGGTGTGGGGAGGAGAGTTTGGGGAGGGGTTGACAGTTCAAGGTTAAGATCACATTGGTTAATGCAAACTGGTTCCAGCACTGCTCAAAATCCAAACTTTAAGAAACACAGAGCAAGATTCATTGTATAATGCATATTGCCTGCAGATAAAACATGGCCTGTGATCTAAGGTTGAAGATAAATAGAGGAAAGTATAATCTCCTCACCGTATCCCTTCCAAGAAGTTAGTTCAAAACAAATTCACAGGGCCCAGATCTTCTCTGTGCCTTTAAACTATTCTATGATGAGACCACGTCTTAATTGTGTATGCTTGCCTCTCAGTAGATGACAATGTGGATTTGTTTCCAAGGGCTTGGGATAATTTATGCCAGTTTGTATTGGGCTCAACAGATGGCAGGTTTTTCTGCTAAGATCAGAAGTTACTTTACAAATAGATGGTTCCACAGCCAGTATCTGGTCGTCAAAGTAGCTTGCTACATTCATGCTTGCTCTGCCCTTGAATTTAGTAAGCTGGGCTATTAAAATTGCCCGGTCATCTTGCTGGAAACACTTGCACTGAACATTGGAATTTGCAATCAGTAGCCTGTAAATCTCCAGGTCTGAAGCCTCAAAAATAATAAAAATATACTTACCTTTGTTTTCAACCTGATGTTTTCTCCAACTTGAGGATAATTCTCATGTAAATCCCTACTCTTAGTTGTAGGATGTTGGTGCATATCAGGGTCTGCCTGGAAACCATCCCACTATTTCTTACACTTCCCCCTTTTCAAGCCTATTCTGCTTAGATAACATGTTTGAAGCAGTGAAAATTGACTATTTGAAGGGTAATGGAATGTACTGTAGATAATGTGGAAGGTTTAAATTAAAATTGGATAGATATTTGATGGAACGGGGTTGAAGATCAAGGATATTATTTTTTTTAGTAAATCAAAGGGGAAGACATCAGTAAACTAGACAGATGGATTGGTTCCATAAGGGCAGCAACGTCAAAAGGTAGGTCATCCTTAAAGCAGCTAATCCATAGGGTCACAACTATTAAACATCAAGCAAGCAAATGGCTCCTGGCTGAAATGGACTTAATTTGTTTGCGTTCTTTAACTTCACAAAAGATTAGTCCATTAGGTGTTTCTACTCCCATTCAAGAAACCATACCAAAATGACGTCAAGATCAGTAGTTTCACATTATGGACAAAAAGCAAATTCATTAATGATATATTTAAGAGTGAGTTGGATGTGGCCCTTGTGGCTAAGGGGATCAGAGGGTATGGAGAGAAGGCAGGTACGGGATACTGAGTTGGATGATCAGCCATGATCATATTGAATGGCGGTGCAGGCTCGAAGGGCTGAATGGCCTACTCCTGCACCTAATTTCTATGTTTCTATGTTTCTATGTTTCTATATCTGGCAATTTTCTCTTTGGGAAATAGCAACGCGGTCAGTTCTATTTCTGAACACAATATGTGAATGTGGGAATTTTAAGCAGAACGAGTAAGATCTTGCACCTACCTGAGCTCTCAACACTAACGATGCAGCAGACCAGCATCAGTGGTGCCAAACACCAATAACATCCCAGCATTTTCAGGATCTGAATGCAAAACTGGTCTGTCTGGGTAAGAGAAAGCAGTCAGAAAACAGAATCAGCCTTGTGAAGAACCTCCTTGGTTCCTCTGAACTGCAATCCACAAACGATGACCCCGTAAACCACCCTCTTACTGATATTTTGTTTTGATGTGTCTTTGATGTGAACTGGGAAACAGTAATTTACAAGTAACTAAACCCAATGCTTCAAACCAATTATCAACCTATGACCCATTTCATAATTTTAACTGTCAGAGGGTACAAAATAC
Organism: Okamejei kenojei; assembly: GCA_035221665.1. Lineage (NCBI taxonomy): Eukaryota > Metazoa > Chordata > Chondrichthyes > Rajiformes > Rajidae > Okamejei > Okamejei kenojei. The sequence continues at coordinate 27,881,952 of CM069144.1, read as the reverse complement.
AGTTGTTTTTTGTACTCCAACTTTTAAAACAATTTATTATTGAGCACTAGGAATACAGTAACAAATACTTTAATACTACCTCTTGATAAATCAAACTATTCGGTGTAAGTAAAGCTTTCCAAAAAGTTTACGATTACATCTCTGTTCTAAGCCATTTGGAACGGAGACGAGGAAACATTTTTTAACACAGAGAGTTGTGGGTCTGTGAAATTTTCTGCCTCAAAGGGCGGTGGAGGCCGGTTCTCTGGATACTTTCAAGAGAGAGCTAGATAGGGCTCTTAAAGATAGTGGAGTCAGGGGATATGGGACGAAGGCAGGAACGGGGTACTGATTGTGGATGATCAGCCATGATCACATTGAATGGCGGTGCTGGTTCGAAGGGCTGAATGGCCTACTCCTATACCTATTGTCTACTGTCTACATTTTGAGTCCTTTCTTAGAGTCCTCCCTTAATCAGAAATATATTCAGAAAAATACCAGTAAAGGTAACTCCTGTTAATATATTGCTGGATCTATGCTAGCTGCCTTTTCCCAAGTCTTACCTAAATTGTTGCCAGTACATCCCACACACTCATCCCCATGCTAGTGAATATCTGACTGGCCAGAGACTAAAACACATTTCAAACTCTAGAATTGCACTTAAACCCACATACAGCCTTCCCTGCATCTGCTAGCAGACCATTTTTGACTGATATGACCAGACAAATAATTATCAATCAGCGGTTTTCTCTCTTTAGAATAAGAAAGAAAACTTTGATGATCAATTGACTAATTTTTCTTCCGACACCCTGTAAAACCTGTGACACAGATCTTGGAATAGAGTTTCTGGACAACATCTAAATGTCTCAGATTGCTCCTGATTTTTTTCTCACATCCAGCTCTTCACCTTACAGTTTAAAAATCAATGGAAAAAAAGGCGAAATATAAAGGAAGAAATTAATCATAATAAACTTTCTCTGTATGACATTGGAAAGCGAGGTTTTTAAAACATGGAATTGGTCGTTAAATGGAGGGAGTAAACAAGCAAATCCCCCAAATGCTCTAAAAGTAGTCCCTCTATCATACCACCATGGGTAGAATCGAAAATGGTCAAACGCTCAACATAGACACAAAGAGGAATAAAAGTTTTAAATGATTCTTTGACTTTGAAAGCTCTCTGTAAAATGGGAACTCCTTACGTTTCCTGTCCCCAACAAACAAGTGATTCATAAAATTAGGAAAAGTCCCTGAAGTTTACATAGTAAACCTCCCCGCTGTTATAAAAACATAAAAGTTATTTCAGAATTCATACTCTGAAAGAAAATATTAACTGTGTTGCATGTTGAATGTAAAAATGTAATTGAAATCTTTGGTGAAATTATTCATATTATAACTAGATTGTTCAAGTTTAAGCTATTATTCACTTACCGTGTCCTTGTCCCTCTGGTAAATTCCAATTCTTTCAACTGGTTGTTAACTAACTTATCCCAAATATTGACTCAGCTAATCAATCAGTTAGAATTCCTGTTTTTTCCTTTGACCAGATAGCAGACCTAAACGGTGAGCAAAAGGCAATCTGCTGGAGGAACTCAGCCATTCAGTGCACAGGAAGGGTCCCAACCCCAAACATTTTCTGACCATTTCTCTCCACAGTTGCCTGACTCACTAAATTCCTCAATTTAATTACCTTTTGCTTAAAATTCCAGTATTTATAGCCTCTTGTGTCTCCATTAAGTAAAACTATAATATTTTCACTGATGCTCAATGAGGCTGAGATTTTATTTCTGGTTTGAGTTGATAGACTAAAACTTTAACCATTTACAGAACAGGAGGTTATTCAGTCCAGGCAGTATCTGTGGAGGGAATGGATAGACGACGTATTGTTGGCTGGACCCTTCTAGATTCGGAAGAACGGCCCTGACCCGAAACATCATCTATCCATTCCCTCCACAGATGCTACCTGACCTGCTGATTTACCCCAACACTTTGTCTTTTTTTCAAGATTCCAGCATCTGCTGTCCCTTGTATCTCCAGGTTATTCAGTCCAATGTTTTGGGGCTATTGGAAAAAGGCTCACCGCCTGTCTTGGGGTCTGCAGGTTTATAGATTATGATGTTTTGAAGTATCATAAAATACTAATCCTACATTGCCATTTGGCTGAACATGCATGTTTCATTTGCTTCCAATTGTTTTGCAGTTAATTGAAATCATCCCAGTATTAATGCCTCTACACAGGGGAATAGGTCATTTCTATTCATTTTTTCATGGCTTCTAATAATGTTTCACATTTCAAATATATTTATTTTCAGCTTCCTCTGTACTTCAGGAAACAGCCCTGGCATGTCCAAACTGTCCTCATACCAGTTCCTGGGTATCTTGCACTTTCAATGTTATATCCCGCATTAAATGTTGTACCTTTTATCCTTTTACCATGCACTGTGGACAACTTGATTGTATTCATGTAAATTCTTTCTTTTGACTCGATAGCACACAAACAAACGTTGTTCACTGTACCTCGGTACATGTGACAATAATAATAAACTAATAAACTAAATTAAACAAAATATCCCCTGCACCCTCACAAGGATTGTCACAAAGTTATGTAGTGTGGTGACCAGAATTGCACATTTCCAGATTCTCTGTGTTAGTTAAAAAGAAGAAATTGTACTCCAAGTGTCTTCTTAATTACCTTAATCATCCAACCACCTTCAGAGATTGGTGGGTATTTATGCCAACATCTGAACCTCTCACATTCCACCCACTTATTATGATCCTTTTCTTGTTTGTCTTCCCCAAATGCATAACTTCACAGAATCAGATAACAGACTACGATAGGAAGCCATTCAGCCTGGCGAGATATATGTCAGAACAATCCATTTCATGCCATCCACATCTTTTCACAAACATCCCATTCCCTTCTGAATGCTACAACTGAAACTGTCTCCCCTACTCCGTCTATCACTGCTTTCCAGGTTCACTGTGTTAAAATAAAAATTTTCCTTCACTTTTAGACTTTAGACTTTAGAGATAAAGCACGGAAATAGGCCCTTTGGCCTACCGAGTCTGTGCTGACCAGTGATCACCTTCTACACTAGCACTACCCTACACACCAGGGACAATTTGCAATTTTACCAAAGCCAATTAACCTACAAACCTACATGTCTTTGGAGTGTGGAAGGAAACCGGAGCACCTGGAGAAAACCCACACGGTCACAGGGAGAACATACACACTCTGTACAGACTGCACAGTCAGGATTGAACTCGGGTCTCTGGCATTGCAAGGCAGCAAGGCAGCGACTCTACCGTTTGCCTCTGGCCACTTTTGTTATTCTTGCCTGTCACATTCATTCCATGCTCCCTAATTCTTCATCACCTCCTCCACTGTAACACTGAACACTGGCGTGCCACAGGGCTGTGTGCTCAGCCCTCTCCTCTACTCTCTCTTCACCCATGACTGCATCCCTAAGCATGGCTCCAACGCCATCATAAAATTTGCCGACGACACCACGGTGGTAGGACTGATCAGCGACAACGACGAGTCAGCCTACAGGGAGGAGGTCCAGCACCTGACAACCTGGTGTGCCGATAATAACCTCGTCCTCAACTCCCAGAAGACGAAGGAAATCATTGTCGACTTCAGAAAGAACAGAGGGGACAGACACACCCCCATCCATATAAATGGGACTGAGGTGGAGTGGGTCTCCAACTACAAATTCCTCGGGGTACACATCTCGGAGGATCTGTCCTGGCCCCTCAACCCCTCCAAGCTGATCAAAAAGGCGCAGCAGCGCCTTTACTTCCTGAGGAGGCTCAAAAAAGCCCACCTGTCCCCCCTGATCCTGACCAACTTTTACCGCTGTACCATTGAAAGCATCCTGACCACCTGCTTTACGGTATGGTACAGCAGTTGCACCGTAGCAGACAGGAAGGCACTACAACGGGTGGTGAAAACCGCCCAGCACATCATCGGTGCCCCGCTCCCTGCCATGGATGCCCTCCACCGAAAACGGTCTGAGACGGGCTGGGAAGATCATCAAGGACCCCTCCCACCCTAACCATGGACTGTTTGCCCTCCTACCATCGGGGAGGCGGTACGGGAGCCGCAGGTCCCGCACCAGCAGGATGAGGAGTAGCTTCTATAATAACACCATCACACTGCTGAACTCAGAGTCCCGCCGATAGATTTCCACATCTGTATTTATTTATCTGTATTTATCTATATATTGCTATCACTTCGTACTGTCACTAAACTGCATTTCGTTGTACCCATACTTGTATCTGTGCAATGACATTAAAGTTGAATTGAATTGAATTGAATTGAATTGAATTGAATTGAATCTCAATGAGATCTGCTAATAATCTCTTTGATCTAAGGAGATTATATCCAACATCTTCAGTCTATTCGTGCAGCTAAAGTCCTATGTTCCTGGAATATTTTCAGTGAATTTCTTCTGTACCCTCTCCAAAGCTTTCACATCATTCCTAAATTATGTCACCAGAACAGGTTTAGGTGTAAGGAAAGGTTGGGCAAACTTGAATTGTTTTCTCCTGAGCACTGGAGGTGGACCTGGTAGAAATGTATAAAATAATGTGAGGCATAGACAGGGTAGGCAGTGATTATCACTTATCGGACGGTGGGAATAGTCAAATATTAGAGGGCAAAGCTACTGTATAAGGTCAGAGGAAGAAAATTCAAAGGAGATGCGCGGGCAAGCTTTATTGTTAACACAGTGAATGGGAGGTTCCTGGAAAGTGATGCCAGTGGTGATGATGGAAGCTGATACAATGGTGGCGTTTAAAAGGCTTGTAGAAAGATACGTGACTCAACAGGGAATGGAGCATGATCAGGCAAAATGAGCTCATTGAAGTAGGCATGTTTGGCACAGAAATCTTGGGCCAGAGGGCCTATTCCTGTGCTGTATTGTTCTGTATGCCCTATCTCTGTATATTATGGCAGAATTTGTGATTAACACTCAAAACCAAGATTTCTTTGGTCTCGTGCTTCACAGGATGTCATATGTCCTTTTAAACATTTTAACAAGCTTTTACACTCAGACTTTTTACACTCAAAGATACAGCATGAAACCAGGTCCTTTGTCCCACTGAATCCACACTGACCAGCCATTCCCACTAGTTCTATGTTATTCCACTTTCTCATCAACTGCAGACAGACTACGGTTAATTTACAGAGGCCAATTAACACAAACCCGCCTGCTATAAAGTCATACAGATAGAAACAGGCCCTTCGGCCCAACTTGCCCATGCCGATCAAGATACACTAGTCCCATCTGCCCGCATTTGGCCCATCTCCCTCTGAACTTTTCTATCTGTGTTCCTGTCCAAATGTCTTTTAAACATTGTCATAGTACCAGCCTCATCTACCTCCTCTGGCAGCTCGTTCCATACACCCACCACCCTCTGTGAGAAACGTCTTTGCAATGTGGGAGGAAACTAGGGCACCTGGAGGAAACCCATGCAGTCACAGGGAAAACGTACAAATTCCACACAGACTGCACCCAAGGTTAGGATTGAACATGGGTCTCTGGCGTTGTGAGGCAGCAGCTCTACCTGCTGTGTCACTAATCACCACTCAAGAATTTGAGATAAAGAATCAAATTCACCATCAAGGAATTTATGTGAATAAAAAGCAAATAAATCAACACTTAATTTCTTCTTTTTTTCACCTTGCATTTCTTGATGCGGGCATAGATGACACATCTTAGGTTTAGGGAACTCTGATAAGGATCACTATCTCGGAACACTAAAAACTCAGTAAGCACAGTGGCGCAACGGTAGAGTTACTGCCTTACAGCACCAGAGACCCAGGTTTGATCCTGAATACTGGTGTTTTCTGTACCAAGTTTGTACGTTCTCCCTGTGACTGTGTGCTCTGGGTGCTCCGGCTTTCTCCCACATTGCAAAGATGTACAGGTTTGTAGGTTAATTATCTTCGCTAAACTTGTAAATTATCCTCAGTGTGTAGGATACTGCTCGTGTATGGGGTGATCACTGGTCGGCGCAGACTCAGTGGGCCGAAGGGTCTGTTTCCATGCTCTATCTCTAAAAAAACTAATGAAAGTAGGAAAGGAATAGGTGACGTTTTGCGTTGAGATCCTTCTTGCTGCATGGATGAACTATAACAATGGTTCATCCCAGTATGGCAAAACAATAAATCAGGAAAGGTAGTGCATCCGTGGATACAAGGGAATTCAGGGATAGTATCAAAGCAAAAGATGAAATGTTCAAATTAGCCAGAGAAAGCAGCCTACCAGAGGACTGGGAGAAATTCAGAATCCAACAGAGGAGGTCAAAGAGCTTAATTAGGAAAGGGAAAATGGATTATGAAAGAAAACTGGCAGGGAACATAAAAACTGACTGCAAACGTTTTTATCGATATGTGAAGAGAAAAAGATTAGTTAAAACAAATGTAGGTCCCTTGCAGTCAGAAACAGGTGAATTGATCATGGGGAACAAGGACATGGTAGACCAATTGAATAACTACTTTGGTTCTGTCTTCACTAAGGAAGACAAAAATAATCTGCCAGAAATAGCAGGGGATTGCGGGTCAAATGAGATGGAGGAACTGAGTGAAATCCAGGTTAGCCGGAAAGTGGTGTTAGGTAAATTGAATGGATTAAAGGCCGATAAATCCCCAGGGCCAGATAGGCTGCATCCCAGGGTACTTAAGGAAGTAGCCCCAGAAATAGTGGATGCCTTAGTGATACTTTTTTCAAAACTCTTTAGATTCTGGAGTAGTTCCTGAGGATTGGAGGGGAGCTAATGTAAGCCCACTTTTTAAAAAGGGAGGGCGAAAGAAAACGGGGAATTACAGACCAGTTAGTCTAACATCGGTAGTGGGGAAACTGTTAGAGTCAATTATTAAAGATGGGATAGCAGCGCATTTGGAAAGTGGTGAAATCATTGGACAAAGTCAGCATGGATTTACGAAAGGTAAATCATGTCTGACGAATCTTATTGAATTTTTTGAGGATGTAACTAGTAGAGTGGATAGGGGAGAAGCAGTGGATGTGTTATATCTGGACTTTCAGAAGGCTTTCGACAAGGTCCCACACAAGAGATAAGTATACAAACTTAAAGCACACGGTATTGCTGGTTCAGTATTGATGTGGATAGAGAACTGGCTGGCAGACAGGAAGCAAACAGTAGGAGTGAACGGGTCCTTTTCAGGATGACAGGCAGTGACTAGTGGGGTGCCACAAGGCTCAGTGCTGGGACTCCAGTTATTTACAACATATATTAATGATTTGGACGAGGGAATTAAATGCAACGTCTCGAGGTTTGCGAATGACACGAAGCTGGGGGGCAGTGTTAGCTGTGAGGAGGATGCTAGGAGGCTGCAAGGTGACTTGGATAGGCTGGGTGAGTGGGCAAATTCATGGCAGATGCAGTATATAAGGAACAATGTAGATAAATATGTAAGGTTGAAAATGAGAAGCTGGTGCGACTGGGGGAGGAGATGGAGATGGTGCCAGGCCCGAGGTCTGAGGGAAAAAAGCAAGGAAAGTAGACTCCCAAGCTATTATTTGAATGGTGACCGATTAGGAAAAGGGGAGATGCGAAGCGATCGAGCCTCCGCTGGGTTTCACCGATATAGATCATCTGGCATCCCAGGTGCATGGGTCCCTGAGTGGAGGGGGGAGGTATTTCTTGCAGTTGCAAGAGGTTGAAAGTAGGCATGCAGGTGCAGCAGGCTGTGAAGAAAGCAAATGGTATGTTGGCATTCATAGCAAAAGGATTTGAGTACAAGAGCAGGGAGGTTCTACTGCAGTTGTACAGGGTCGTGGTGAGGCTACATCTGGAGTATTGCGTACGGTTTTGGTCTCCTAATCTGAGGAAAGACGTTCCTGCCATAGAAGGAGTACAGAGAAGGTTCACCAGACTGATTCCTGGGATGGCAGGACTTCCATATGAAGAAAGACTGGATAGACTCGGCTTGTACTCGCTGGAATTTAGAAGATTGAGTGGGGGTTCTCATAGAGACTTAGAAAATTCTTAAGGGGTTGGACAGACTAGATACAGGAAGATTGTTCCCAATGTTGGGGAAGTCCAGGACAAGGGGTCACAGTTTAAGGATAAGAGGGAAGTCTTTTAGGACCGAGATAAGAAATTCATTTTTCACACAGAGAGTGGTGAATCTGTGGAATTCTCTGCCACAGAAGGTAGTTGAGGCCTGTTTGTTGGCTATATTTAAGAGGGAGTTAGATGTGGCCCTTGTGGCTAAAAGGATCGGGGGTATGGAGAGAAGGCAAGTACAGGATACTGAGTTGGATGATCAGCCATGATCATATTGAATGGCGGTGCAGGCTACTCCTGCACCTATTTTCTATGTTCTATGTTTCTATGTTTCTTCATACCCAAAACAACACCTATTCCCTTTCTCCAGAGATGCTGTCTGACCCATTTAGTTACTCCAGCTGTTTGTGTCTAGTTTTGCTTTAAACCCGCATCTGCAGTTCCTTCCAACTCAAAGAGTATAGTAATGCAGGAGTCACCTGTACAATGCATGGATATCGCAATCTCTCATGCGTTTATGCTCTCCAGTTTATACCACTTTCTTTTCTCCTACCAAAAGATTTGCAAAGATACATTTCAAATGAACAAAGGGATGTCGAAGCACAGTCCCATAGATGCCTGAAGGTGGCAGTACAAGTAGATAAAGCGGTAAAGGCAGTGTATGGGAAAGTTAGCTTCATTAGAAAGGCACAGAACAGAAGAAATACAAACAGTAACTGCTGGAAAATCTCAATGGGTCAGGTAGCACCTGTGAAAACAAAAAGCATTTGAAAAAAAATCAAATTATCAGGGACCGGACTCCTCATTAATGCCAAGAAAGAGAGAAACTATAATGGTTCAATGGAGCAATTCGTTTGCGCAACCCACACATGCAGAGTCACCATACTTTGGTGCCATTTACACAGGAAAAAGTCCAAAGTCCAGTCCACATACTGGAAGTACTAGAACCCACCCCCACCCCCCCCGATCCAGGCATTAGTCCAGGTAGCAGAGAAGATGGGGGAGCATCATGATATGTGGAACAAAGGGAACTCCTCTGATATGGTGAAATAATGTGGCCATTAAGAAGCAAGTTAGCTCCTTTGCCTGTGCAATGCGTTGCTAATGTTACTAAGTCCAGGTAATGTGTGTAGTCTGGTCATCTGGATCGAACCTGGATCTCTGGCGCTCTGAGGCAGCAGCTTTATCAGCTGCGCCACTGTGCTGCCCTATACAATTTAAATTCAAATATACCCTGTCCTAGTTTAAATTCTCCTGAGTAGCACCAGGAGAATTTAAGTTGTGGTGTAAGCTGCCTGTTTGATTCGATTCCCCCCCCCCCCCCCCCCCTTCTCTGGAAGCGAGCCCAATGATTTGGAGAACCTCCCTCCTGCACCAGTTCCTCAGCTACACATTGAACTGCACTATGTTTCTATTTCTTGCCTCACTAGCATGTGGCAAGGCTGGTAATTCTGAGATTACAACCCTGGAGGTCTGCTTTTTACCTACTACTCAACTCCTTAACATTTATTTGAAAGGACCTCACCTCCTTTCTGACCAATATCATTGTTACCAATATGATCCGTGACTTCTACCTGGTCACCTTTCCCTCTCAGAATATCCTGTGCCTGACAATGACATCCTTAACCTGGCACCAGGGTGGCAACAAACCAGCCTGGAGTCTTGCTTACTGCTGCAGAAATGCCTGCCTGTACCCCTGACTATAGAGTCCACGATCACTATTACTCTCATAAACTTCACAGCTGTTCAACAGAGTCAGATGTGGTGCCACTTTTGTAGCTGCTGCTACTAATATGTTAGGGAGTCCATCGCCCTCCAAAATGGTATAATTATTTGAGAGGAAGTTAGTCACTGGAGACTATGGAACTATCTGCCTGCCCCTCCTGGCGGTAAGCGATCTATCTCTCTGAACCTTGGGTTCAGCAGTCTGATAACAGTAGGGAAGAAGCTGCTCCCATATCTGGCGACGGTCCAGTGATGAGTGTAATGACAGGGAATGGCCACTGCCATGGTCCTGTTACGATGATGCTGCCTGACGCGCTGCGTTCCTCCAGCACTTTGTGCCTTGCAAGTTAACGATTTGGGAAAGGGAACTGCGAGATTATACAATATGAGTGGTGTACCATGACACCCAGGTCTCGTTGCTTCTCCCCTTTTCCTAATCGGTCACCATTCAAATAATAGTCTACCCTCCTGTTTTTGCCACCAAAGTGGATAACCTCACATTTATCCACATTATACTGCATCTGCCATGCATTTGCCCACTCACCCAGCCTATCCAAGTTACCTTGCAGCCTCCTAGCATCATCCGCACAGCTAACACTGCCCCCCAGCTCCGTGTCATCCACAAACTTGCAGATGTTGCATTCAATTCCCTCGTCCAAATCATTAATATATATTGTAAATAGCTGGGGATCCCAGCACCGAGCCTTGCGGTACCCCACTAGTCACTGCCTGCCATTCTGAAAAGGACCCGTTTACTCCTACTCTTTGCTTCCTGTCTGCCAACCAATTCTCTATCCACATCAATTTGGCAAGATGGCACCGGATATGTGTATCAAGCTCCTGGTACTTTTATTGAATTGTATGCAATAAAGGAATTTCACTGTACATGTGACACTAAAGTCCCATTGAACCGCTCTGAAGCTACTGATTATATCCCTCTCAACTTCCTGTATGGTCCTCAGTATTTCTAACTGCTGCTCTAACCAATCTATGCAGTCTGACGGGAGTTGCAACTGCATACATTGCCGTCAGGAATATTTTGGCCCACTGAGTCCATGCTGACCACCGATCACCCATATCCTAGTTCTATGTTATCCCAGTTTTGAATCCTGCACACTAGGGGCAATTTACAGAGGTCAATTAACCTGTAAACGTGTATGTCTTTGGAGTATGGGGGGAAACCAGAGCACCCGGAGAAAACCCACCGCGGTCACAGGGAAAACTTACAAACTCTGTTCAGCTAGCACACACAGTCAGAATCGAAACTGGGTGTCTGGCACTGTATGGCAGCAACTTTATTTGCTAAAACATCCTAGGTTTCTGGTAAGCTGGACCTGATCATTCTCCAGAATCAGCATCAGGCCAAATCGGCCAAACTGCGCTGTGTTATTCTCTACCCCCAATTCACCACTATTAATACATTATTCACACTAACCATCTGGAATAGAAAGTGTTGAATGGGGATGTTTCCGTATGCTCTCATACCCATCATTTACTTACCTTTGAAAATCCTAATGAGAGTAAGCAAACGGGTAAAATAAATTGAACATATAATCACCAGACAGAGGAGGAGAGTGATAGCAGGAGCACAGACTGTTGATGGTGGAATAATGGAGTACCATGCATTCATTCTATGTAACATCAAGCTGAAGAACACATAAATGCTGCTTTGGAAACTTTTGGTTGCCATTTGGATGTGCTGGAAAAGGGCTTTTCATTTCTAATCCGCTGTTTGCCGGACACAGATTATCAGCATTGGCCGTGTCTGGCTGGAGTTATCCTCCAAGGCTATCAAAGTGTGACCTGTTGCTGTCAGTAGATGGCTTGGTTTATCAGTGTTGGTTTGTCAGTAGATACCACGTTACATTCTGAGTGGCAACATTTCAGTTCAGCCTATGGCAGTGATCAGGACACACAGCCCACAACTTCGGCATTCAAAGCAGGCTTGCTGGGATGCATTAAGCTATCAGGAGAGTTTGGGAATTTATTGAGAGCTGGAATTTCCCTGAGTTTCCAGACTCATTTCCATTGTTTCAAACCTGCCGTCATCCGTGACTCTGTGAAAAAGTTTCTCCAAGAACTTTCTAATGAGTTGAGAAAAGTGTGAAGGGCTGCCTTTGTGAACATTGCTGTTTAATTTCAAAACTTTGGAGATGCTCATTGATTTATTGTGTTTTCCACTTTTGAAGGGATACAGAGGCAACAGTAAACAACAGCATGGGCCTCAAAAGCAGCATTAAGCTGCTCCTTATATCCCTGCACAGGGAGGGGCAGGCCTCCAACTAGCTCCTGAATGCAGAAGGCCATGCCTGCCACATACGGTGTACAGGCAGAGGGGCATTTTGATGTGTTGAACAACTGGTGAGTGTACACATTCAGGGCTGTACGTCCATTAACGTCAGATGTTTATGGCATGTTAGAACTTGAGCTGTTGTAGATCACCACCCTCAATCTCAATCTATCCAAGGTCTGCAGGGGACACATGCATGGTCATCCACAAAAGTACACCTTGAAATATTGAATGGCCAGTGGTCTCTAGACAGATGCTATATGACCAAAGATAGACACTAAATCCAGCAGTAACTCCGTGGGACAGAAAGCATCTCTGGAGAAATGGTGCTGTTTTCGGGTTGGGTCAGGGGAGAAGGAAACTAAAGCCATTGAAGGGTACAAAGAACATGTAAAGTGTGAAAAGAACAACTAAAGCAAATGATGATCAATGAAATGTATAATGGTTTATTTGTGACTGATGGGAGGCAGACAAACAGTAAAATTAATCAGGAGGAGAGTGAAATTATTAGCGGAACTAGGGACCAAGTGTATAGCCAGAGGTATGTATATCTGCAAGGTGAGTTGGTCTAAGGAATGAGGAGTGGTGCATCGGGCAAGACTTACAAACCCATCTGAGGTGGTGGGATTTATCCTTGTCAAGATGCAGATATCAATAATATAGAGGAGAAATTACATGGCAAGATTTGCAAGTTTGCAGATAGAATAGAAGACTGCCTTTTATTGTCATTCAAACAGCTTGGTTTGAACGAAATTGCATTTTCTACAGTCTTACAATCCAAAAAAACCCAAGACCCACACTTAACACAGTTTACACAAACATCCATCACAGTGAATGTCCAACTCCTCCTCACTGTGATGGAAGGCAAAAGTCTTCTTGTTCTTCTCCTGTGGTCCAGCAGTCCAACTGCAGCGTCGAGGCAAACTGGGGCTCCCGATGTTAAAGCCCCCGGCGGGCAATGATAAGTCCCGTGGCTGTTTAAGCCACGCCGGGCAATGTTAGGCCCCGCTCCGAGTCCTTTAAACCCCGCGATTCCAGCGGGGAACGTTGCCGTAGAGGGAGCTCTGATAAGCGGTCTCCCACCAGGGACCTGCGTGCTCCCGGTGTTCCTGTCCACCGGGCCTGCGGCTGGAGCCTCCGAGGCTCCGAAGTCGGGTCGCAGCCACGCACCACCACAGCTCTTCACGCTCCGCAGACGGCCAGCTCTGCGATGTCAGGTCCGTAGGCTCCGCGACTGGAGCCCTCAGGTTTGTCCCGGCCAGAGGCCGCCACCCACTCCACGATGTTAGGCCCAACGATATTATAGGAAAATAGTCGGGACCCCGTACAGGGAAGAGACTAACGGTTTCCCCCACCCCCTCTCCCTCCACACCCCACATATACACAGCTAAAGAAAAATAATAAAAACTAGAGTCAAGACATATATTTAACAAGACAAAAACGTTTAAAAAGACAGACGGACTGTAGAAGAGCCGCCGCCAAACCACAGATGATAGAAAAGTGGATGGTATTGGAGATAGTGAAGATGGTTGTCAGAAATTGCAGCAGGGCCTTGATTGGTCGGTCAGGTGGGTCGAGGAATGGTTGATGGAATTTAATAAAGAGAAATGTAAAGTGTTGCATTTTGGAAAATCCATCATGTGCAGGACCTAAACAGAGAATGGTCCGGACTCTGGGGAGTGCTGTCTGGCAGAGGGATCTAGGAGTGCAGGTACATAGTTCCTTTAAGGTGGCATCACAGGTAGATAGGGTGGTCAAAAAGGCTTTTGCAACATTGGCCTACATCATGAGTATAGAAGTTGGGAGGTCATGTTGCAGTTATATAAGACACTGGTGATGCTGCATTTAGAGTATTGTGTTCAGTTCTAGGCACAATGTTATAGGAAAGATGTTGTCAAGTTTGAAAGGGTACAGAGAAGATTTATGAGGATGTTGCCGGGACTCAAGGGTGTGAGCTATAGGGAGAGTTTGAGCAGGCTGCGACTCTATTCCTTGGAGCGCAGGAGGATGGAGGGTGATCTTATTGAGGTGTATAAAATCATGAGAGGAATAGATCGGGTAGATGCACAGAGTCCCTCGCCCAGAGTAGGTGAAATGAGGACCAGAGGGCATAGATTTAAGATGAAGGAGAAAAGATTGAATAGGAATTTGGGGGGTAATTTTTTAGACAATGGACAATAGATAAAAGGTACAGGAGTAGGTCATTCGGCTCTTCGAGCCAGCACTGCCATTCAATGTGTACCACAATCAGTACCAGGCAGGGACTATCGCAACATTTAAGAAACAATTAGACTGGTACATGCGTAGGACAGGTTGAGAGGGAAATGGGCCAAATGGAGGCAGTTGGAACTAGTATAGATGAGACATGTTGGTCATTGATGGTCCTGTTTCCACGTTATATTAATCCATGGCTCTATGACTCTCGATGGCTCAGGGAATATGATATTACGTGGACTTTTACAACCCTACACAACATGCAGCAATGAGTTACTGAATCTTCCGACCAACATTGGTGCATTAAAGTCAATTTTTAATGCACTTTGAACTCTTGTCAATAATTCCAAAATCTATCTTGGTATGTCTGAGCTGAAATTGAGTACTGTAATTCAACAATGCACCCAATTCATGAGGATGCCCAAGAATAATATGTTAATGCATGTCTGTGTTAAAGCCTTTCCAGAAAAATATGGTAAAATATTTGGGGTTGCTGATGAATACTCATTCCCAAAACATTTGGAGCTAAAAAGTGTTGCTTTAACAGTTGTAGATGAGAGGTAGAAGGGTGGAATGGTGGATTTCTGGGGAGTACAGGGATCACAATGGGGAGACATAAGCATAGAGATAAAACCAAGAGAAGGAACTGGTCTCTAATGGATCACGAAGAAAATATATTGGAAAATTATCTAATTTATCAAAGGTTGTAGTTAAGTCAAGGAGAATATAGAGAATGGTTCATCATTGCCCTTCGTATCTTTGTTTAGAGGTTTATCAGTGCCGTGGCTGGTGGAAATCTGATTGTATGGGTTCAAACACAAACAGCTTGCAAGCAGGCACAGGTTTAGGAAGCCACAAGTTCAAGGATCTTGGAGAGAAAAAGGAAGTTGATGGAGGCATTTTAAAGGGATATTGACACCATGGTGTCATTGGAGAGAGACTTGATAAAGAAGTGATGTCTGCAAAGATGTAAGCACATGATGAGTGTTTGACAGCACTGAGCCTCTACCCGCTGGGGTTTATAAGGTTGAGGGGGGACCTCATTGAAACTTACAGAATAATGAAAGGCATAGATAGAGTGGATGTGGAAAGGATGTTTCCACTGGTGGGAGAGTCTTGGACCAGAGGTCATAGCCTCAGAATTAAAGGGCGCTCTTTTAAAAAGGAGGTGAGGAGGAACTTCTTCAGTCAAAGGGTAGTTAATCTGTGGAACATTGCCACAGAGGGCTGTGGAGGCCAAGGCAGTGGATATTTTTAAGGCAGAGATAGACAAATTCTTGATTAGAATGGGCGTCAAGGGTTATGGGGAGAAGGCAGGAAACTGGGATTAAGAGGCAGAGATCAACCATGACTGAATGGCGGAGTAGACCCGATGGGCCAAATGGCCTAATTCTACTCTTATAACTTGTAAGGGGAGAGAGGAATGGTATCAGAGTGGAAGGAACTGTTGATCAGCCAACATTGAAGAGGAAAAAAACAGCATTCATCCATTAAAAACATGCTCCAATTTTGTACATATGAGATAGTATCAGTCAATATTTGGAAAAAGTTAATTATCATCTTGCGTCCTGTTTGACTCGACAATAATTTACCAAAGAACTGAAAAGTCTATGAACTCGGCCTTGTTACACACTGTCAAATAAACTCTAGATCCAGATTTCTGTGGCAATAACCCTGATGTAAAAGTGACTGATAATTTTATATTAAAACACATTTTTGAAATACCACAACTTGAGACAATTTGTAATTGCCACTTGGCAATTCTTACTGTAAGCCTTACATTTAACACAGTTATTTAAAGCATACTCACTTGGCATTGATTATAAGGTCACCTATAGGAAAGGAGGCAAATCTGATTGTTACAACCAAGGAGGAGTCTCTTGTCTATCAGGCCGAATAGGATAAATGAACTAACTGCAGAATGAAAATTAATGGGAATAACATTTTTTAAAAAGTTTTTCGAGGAAATAATGATGTTGTATGATTTGTATTCATATAATGTTGAACATCATGATCCTTCTTAAACTTTCACCCAGTGGCTGAAAAGCTGAATCCTGAATCCTATAGTGGATTCTGTCCACATAAAGATACAATGGACATGATCTCCACTGCATGCCAGATAGATGCAGGTAGCAGTATCAACCACTCTCTATAATCCATTTTGACTACAAAAGTTCCTTTATTTCCATTCATCCAGAGGGATTGTGGAGCAAATTTCTTAGTTTTACATCTGCTGCTTGATGGCATGCAAGGTTTGATCTAAACAAATGATTCAATCTGTGCTGATCAGTGTCCAGCGAGGCTGCATTGTCATCCCAACACTTATTTTCCAATCTTCACTGCACTTTGCCTCCAGTAAGCTTCCATCTGGAGTGGTGTAAATCGACAAGAATGCCTCCCACCAAAATCCACCAAACACATGGGTAGGATAAATAAACCAATTACAGCATGAATATTAATGGAATGAAATTAAAAAAAAGTATTTTAGAAGGAATAATGATGTTGCAAGATTTGTATTTATATAATGTTCAAAATAAAGCAATTGGACAAGATTATACCCAACAAACTAACTTCTGAAGACTTGGAAAATGTTCATACAAGTCAAGCCCAAAATGTTGATATAATGTCTGAAGAAGGGTTTCGGCCCGAAACATTGCCTATCTCCTTCGCTCCTTAGATGCTGCTGCACCCGCTGAGTTTCTCCAGCTTTTTGTGTACCCCCAAAATGTTGATAGCTCACTGCATTAAGTTGGTTCCTGTATGGTGGATCTACATTGATGTTTGACCCATCTTTAGAAAATGGTGCCAGAAATGGGAAATATCTGAAGAGAATCATTAAGGATGCAGAAAATGATTGTGTGGACAGTACAAGACAGTTTACAAGGCTCGTCCAGTTTGGTTTCCGGACATTGATGGTGGAGGATCTAGCAATGGTAATGTCTAGTTTAGTTTAGAGATACAGTGTGGAAACAGGACCTTCGGTGCACCTTGGAGGTCGAAGTTTGTGGAACAAATATCACCTACTATTTAGTTTCTTGTACTTGAATTTTTTCCAGGTCTTGCTCAATGTGGGTTTGGATGAGTTGATTTGTTCTACAAATGTGAATGAGGTCAAACATTGCGCAATCATCTGTCAACATCCTCCTTTCTGAACTTTGATGGAAAGAAGGTAATTGATGAAGCAACCAATGAGCATTGGAGTTGAGGAATTTCTGCAGTGTTTTGCTGAGACGAGGATGATTGATTTCAATAACCACCTTCAATCGTGTGAGATATTAAACCAATATTTTTTTTCTTTGTTGTTAATTAATGTCAGTTTTCCCAGAGGGCCTTGATGGCATACCGGGCCAAACAATGTCGTGATGACAAGGGCAGCCCCTCTGACTTCACCTCTACAATTCTGCTCTTTGGTCCAGATTTGGACTAAGGGTGTGAAGAGGTCTGGACCTGGTAAAATTCAAATTGGCGATGAAGACAAAGTTACTGGTGAGTACCAGACAATCATACTGTGGACAACATCCAGTTCTGATGAAAGATCATTGACTTGAAGCACTTAGTCTGTTTCTCTCTTCACTGATACAGTGATCTGCTGAGTATTATATTTCTACTATATCGTTATTTCAAGTGGGGTATATATATATATATATATATATATATATATATATATATATATATATATATATATATATATATATATATATATATATATATATATATATATATATATATATATATATATATATATATACATATATATATATATATACATACATATATACATATATATACATATATATACATATATATATACATATATATATATATACGCACATATATATATGCATATATATATATATACATACATATATATATGCATATATATATACATACATATATATACATATATATATACATATACATACATATACACATACACACACACACACATAGAAACATATACATATATATACACAAATATATACATATATATACATATATATACATACATATATACATACATATATAATATATATTATATATATATATATATATATATATATATATATATATATATATATATATATATACACATATACACTGGAAATTGACATTAGATTCTTCTCTGCACCCTTTTCAATGTCACTACATAACCATCATGTGAAAACTATATATATATATATCAGGAATATATATGTAAGTAATATGCCTTACTTATATAGGCATAACATTTCATCCTAGTACAAACCCGAGTTGGAATCTAGTTTTGGCTTTTTCACATGATGGTTACGTAGTGACATTGAAAAGGGTGCAGAGGAGAATCTAATGTCAATTTCCAGTATAAAGCATCTTAGCTACCAAGAAGGACTGAATTAATTGAGATTCAACACTTTAGTAAAGCATATTTTTTGAAAGGGATGCGTGCTTTGCTGTGGTATTCTTTATTTCCTCTAGATATTGCTCCACAGTAACTTAAAGCCAATTACAATTATTTATGAAATGTAGTCACTGTTGTAAAGCAGGAACCATATCCATCAATTTGTACATAGTAAGCTCCTGCAAACAGATAGATTTGATAATGAACAGGTGATTTTGTTTTGAAATATTGAGAAATTGAATGTTGTGTACACGGTTAGATTGTTAATGCTCCTTCTGTTCATCCTATATTAAATATTATATATATATATATATATGAATATATATATGAAGATAATGAAATCTTACAATGTATATTCATGAATTGATTGTTACTGAGAACAGTTTTGGCTCTGTACAGGATGACTGTTCTATTTTCTCCATGTTTAATGTAAAGTAGTTCTGTAGAAGCAGTTGGTTCTTGTGTGAAGAAAAATGTCATTTTCCTCAATGGGAGACATGAACATACCATTTTGCTTGTTCTAACAATACTTCTTGCTCTGCACATAGTTTATTATTTTCAGGAATTACTTTGCGATTTGTGATACACTGACAATATACCAAGGAAATCAAGATTGAATTTTGAAAGAAAGTCTGTTCCTTGTTTCATACTAAATCCATTCTGAACTAGTTCTTGGTGAAATAATGAAGGAGGCAAATAATGGTCTTGTTGCCTTTCTTTCCCCTCTCTTGGGCCTCATTAGCCCCGATTAAGAGACTCTGCTGAAGGCAGAATTAAAATTAAGAATTCAATAATAGATAATTAGAAAGAGAAACTTATTTTCTTGCTGAATATTATACAGTGCACCAATGAATGGTGTACCATATTGATAGAACCCCGGGAAGATCTGATTTACTTAAAATGATTCAGTCATCAACTTTTAACTTTTACATTTTGGAATAAGGGGGGAAAAATAATGGAATACACTGGCTAAGAAAGCAAGCAAGGTAAAAGATCGAAACTGATCACTTATTTATTTGGTAAGGCTAAGTTAGAATTCTTTCCAAACTATTGACATTAGTCATTATGCTCAAGCCTTATTTGATTATTGATCACATTTATTCTTCACAGAATAATTCACTGTATTTCACACTTGAAATATTGAAAGCTTGCAATATTTGTCCAATATTATTTATTACAATTGCAGGTGAATCGGGTAAAGATTAGAAAAATCTCTTCGACCTTCAAATCCATCAATCTAAGTAGAGTAGATCTGAAAATAATTAGTGTTTATTGTGTTTTCTATCCAGGCAAGGTAATTGGATACTTTTGTGTAAACTCCAAATCGTTGGAAACGGCCGCATCCTTCTCCCCAGCTGACCAGTCCCACCAGAAACCTTGTTCCATTGATTGCAGCAACCATCGGTCCACCGCTATCACCTTTACAAGCATCTTTTTTGAAACTCGGGTCTCCTGCACAGATCATATTGCCTGTAAGTTTATTTCCTAGTTTCTCCTTGCACTTGTTATGGGAAACCAGCAAGACATCGATGAATAATAGAGTACTAGGGCGGATTCTGTCATCATTTTCATCCATAGCTCCCCAACCTGTGACCGACACTTTGGTGTTTGGAATAAGTAGTCTTTCCTCTGCCATCATTTGGATGGGCAAACAAACTGGTAGGATGTGGTTAGAGAAGATTGCAGCCTCGGATAATTGGAGGAGAGCAATGTCATTATCCATGGTGCTACGATTGAAGTTAGGATGGATGCGCACATTATCTATGATGATATGATCCTCTGAATTTTCAATTACCGTTCTGTTATGCTTACCTGAAACAGAGATGGGGATAATGTCATTTGGGCAGTTAGTATCACTTAGACATGCTGCCTCCTCTGCAAACTATTAATCGCAATGAAAAGAACAACTCTGATGCAGGGCTAATTTCCCTCCCAGTTCCCAAATGACACCATCCTTCAAAATAAAAGAAGTATGCTTCTACTTTATCAAATCTGATGTAATTGTTATCTGAAATCTATCAGTGGAGCCTTGCACTGGGAGTTAACAGTAGTAGACCTATAGTTCAAAGACACAAGGGTCCTCTGTCACGAGTACCTGACCTGATGTTATGTCTCCTTACTTCTGTTGGGTAGTACTAGGCTTCCCATAGACAATGTGATCTAAAGAGAGTCTTACTGCAGTCCCACTGACAGATTTTAAGAACGGTTCCCTCCTTCCTGTTTCTACAGATGAAGTATGCAGGGAATAAAGCAGAAGATTGATAAGCCCAATGTCAGCTCTTTACCTTCTGTAGACCTGACCCACTCTCTGTGACATGGTCTAGTAATGAATAAAATTTACATTATGGTTTTAGGTGTTTCACATTAGATATCCCGGTTTCAATAGAGACTGGAAAGATGATGAGCAAATTTAAAGAGCTAAAAGCACAGCCACAGATAGAAGGTAATGCTGTGTATTGCTTATGGGTTGGAGAAAGCTGGTACACTGTCAGCATACATATAAAACTGCACATTGTCTTTGGATAACCTTGCCAACAGAAAACATCTTGATGAGGAATAAAAACTAAGTAAGGCAAATCTGCAAAGACAAGTGTTAGGATGCAACTCCCTGTAGAAATAGTGAGCCTTAAGTTGAGAAGCACATTTTGCATCAGGGAGCAGGCAACTGTATTGCTACAGCAAGCATAACTGAGTTTCCCGTACCAAGAATGACTTTAAATCGCTTTCCTTTGTCAACGCAATGAGCAGCTGTCAATATCCAAAATCGATTAATGAGAGCTCCTCCACATATGAAGTACCCACTTGCATCCATCAGGAGAACCTATCAGCAAAAGACAAAGCAGCTTCATAAACATTAGACACGACTCCGCATACATAGATTATTCATAATCTTCAACCAATAAATCTGCCTAAACAGTCCTATAAAGTAATGTATTTCACTCGAAGCCCAGTAAAGGCAGCTCAAACTATAGGGTCCTGTACAAGCAGGATGCCTCAAGGATTTACCTCTGACATTTCACTGTTCCAATGACGGAGAACATATGGCTGATATAAATATTCAGTTTTGCTCCGTCTGAGTGGGGGAGATAAGAAGGAAGATGTTGCTCATCTGCATATAGAGTTATAGAGTAATTTGGCAAAGATAGAGATCCTTCAGCCAAACGTGGTGTGGTGTTGCCTGTTTCTGCGCTGTTTCCTTCTGATTCATATCCATGCCAACCATCAAGTACTTACCTGTAGTAATCCCATTTACCCACACTGTAGCTTACTACACCTTGGCGATTTATGATTGTCCAGATACTTTATAAATCTTCTAGATTGCACCCACTATCAGGCTGTTAAACACTATAGCCTCCAATCAGCTCTGAACTACATGGACTTGGGAGCATTGGTTTTGTCTTTTTGCACTATTATTGTTTTTCATGTGTACTAATGGGTATATATATATATATACACACACACATACAGTATTTATATATATATATATATATATACACACACACATACAGTATATATATAATATATATAATGCAAGAAACGAGAAGAAGAAAAAGTGCAGTGTGTGTATGTGTGTGCATATATATACTAGACTAAGTGGGAGGGCTGGTCCCCAACGTAATATTCTGCCTCCACCAATTCCAATATTGGTGGCCAATGGGAGTGGGGGGGGGGGGGGGGGGGGGGGCTTTCTGGAGCGCTAGTATGGGTGTTGTGGGCTGAAGGGATTGGTTTCCAGAGGGCTAGTATGGACATTGTGGGCCAAATGGATTCTTGGGGTGGCAGCTCAGTCACTCAAGCCTGATGTGCTGGCAGCTCACTCATGGCAATTCCTGGTGAGCTGGCAGCTCACTCATGGCAATTCCTTGAAATTCCATTTCAAGCAGGGTGCAAGGCCACCAAATTCAAGTGCAGTTTCATGCCACTTCAAGCAGGGTGCAAGGCCACCAAATTCAGGTGCAGTTTCCTACCACTTCAAGCAGGGTGCAAGGCCACTGAATTCAAGTTCAGTTTCCCACCACTTCAAGCAGGGTGCAAGGCCACCAAACTCAAGTGCAGTTTCCTGCCATTTCAAGCAGTGTGCAAGGCCACCAAACTCAAATGCAGTTTCATGCCACTTCAAGCAGGGTGCAAGGCCACCAAATTCAAGTGCAGTTTCATGCCATTATAGCAGGGTGCAAGGCCACCCAATTCAAGTACAGTTTCATGCCACCAAGCAGGGTGCAAGGCCACCAAATTCCAATGCAGTTTCATGCCACTTCAAGCAGGGTACAAGGCCACCAAATGCAAGTGCAGTTTCATGCCACTTCAAGCAGGGTGCAAGGCCACCAAATGCAAGTGCAGTTTCATGCCATTTCAAGCAGGGTGCAAGGCCACCAAATTCAAGTGCAATTTCATACCACTTCAAGCAGGGTGCAAGGCCACCAAATTCAAATGCAGTTTCATACCATTTCATGCAGGGTGCAAGGCCACCACATTCAAATACAGTTCCATACCATTTCAAGGCAGGTGAAACCACCATAAATCCACACAAAACACCACAGAACACCACATAAACACCACAATCACAGTTCAGGAGACATTCAGTGTGTTCAGTTGATTCACAGCTCAGACAGTGGTGACCTCTCTCCCCCCCCATCTTGCAGAGACTGAGCCACACCCACTCTTCCGGGTTTTATAATCCCTCCCCCACCCACCGGAAGGGGCGTGGCCTTCATGGTGTGATTGACAGGAGATTCTCAACATTTTTTAAACACCAATAACACTTTTATTTTTCATTGATGGGAAGACTCCTCTGCACCTGATGAGCGGAGGAGGACTGAATAAGATGGCCAAAAATCTCAGCCGTAAGTGGTAGCGCTTTATCTAAAATCAATATACACTGCAAACAGGAAGTTGTCAAGTTTAGACTTTTAATCATTTGCCATTTCAAACCAACCACCACCAACCATTTGTTGTGCTTTATTTCAAACCAGCTACCACCAACAACCATTTGCTGGGCTTTATTTCAAACCAACCACCACCAACAACCATTTGCTGTGCTTTATTTCAAACCAACCACCACCAACAACCATTTGCTGTGCTTTATTTCAAAGTAATCACATTTTCATTTTCAACCCACATTAAGGGCAATCAAGGTCAGTAAAACCACAATCACAGTTTAGTAGACATGTGTTCAGTGTTATTCACAGCTCAGACTGAGAGATGTGACCCTCTCGCTTTCCCCATCTTGCAGAGACTGACTAAGGCACTCAACACTTCTGGGTTTTATAGTCCCTCCGGAAGGGGCATGGCCTTCATTGGCCAAGGCCTCAATCTCAACATTTTTAAAACATTAATAACTCTTTTATTTTTAATCGATGGGAAAAATCCTCTTGTCCTGCACAGCGGAGGGGGACTCTGGGTAAGATGGCCAAAAATCACAGCCATAAGTGGCAGCGTTTTTTCTAAAATCAATATACAGAACAACAGGAAGTGGTCAAGATCAGACTTTTAGTAATATATATATTATATATATTATATAATATAATATGGAAATAATAATAAAATATAAATATATAATATAATATTTAGTAATATATATAATTAAAAGCCTTATATATATATACACACACACACATATATATATATATATATATATATATATATATATATATATATATATATACACATACACACACAGTGCACTTTTTCTTCTTCTCGTTTCTTACATTGTTTAGTGTAATATGCTTATATATGTTGTGCTGCTGCAAGTAAGAATTTCATTGTTCCATCTTGGACAAATGACAATAAAAAACTTGATTCTTTTATTATCCATTGTTGGTGCTGTAGACAGTAAAAAAAGATTATTAACGAATATAAACAATTTTTAAAATCCTTGGGCTGGCAATCTCAGTGATTCTCGAATATTTGCTACATTGTTTGGGTAATTAAAATAGGCCTCCTTGGCTCTCGGATGGACGCAAGATGCCAAGACACTGGGAAACAGCAGTAGAGGCACATGGTGTTCTGATCAAAGTTAAACTCGAAACAGCACAGATAAAATAAGCAATTTGCTGCTATTAATCAGATGGTGAGACTACGTTCTGTGCAATTTTGTTAGTGAATTTCTCATATCGCAGAAGTGACAGCACTACAAAAGATTATTGCATGTTTAACATCAATGCTGAGTAAAATATGTCAGTAAATCTATTGTGAAGAATTAAGGACACATACTGTTACAGCTGTGAGAGCAACATGCTGTTGCTCTCACAGCTGTAATTGTAGTGTATACAATGGAAAATGTGACTTTAAGATCTGAGTGCTAGAATGGTATGATTTGTGGCATATGAATAAAGAAGAACCACTCTGGCAACAGCGTGTACTGAAAACCTGTGCTTTGTTACGATCTACATGCTAAAGCCATAATATCTTACAATGGTGACGAGGATCGGATGGAGTTTGTGAACTCAACATTTAAATTCAGTGCAGGACTGCTTTTTCAATATGCAGTTTTGTTTAACTTTTAAACAGCAAATATGGAGCTGTGTCACTGTTTTTTGTGAACTGGACACGATAGGCCGCAGATCCTTCTATGCATGGGATTGAAGTACTAAACAGCAGCTGTACAAATCGTCTAGAGTTTGTCAGGTTATATTTATGTTGTGACTACGTGGCAAGATGGCGTCCTTGGAATACATAGGCCGACTAGAGACATTTGACAAGAACCGTGAAACCTTTACCTCGTACTGTGAGCGAATGGAAATGTTTTTTATTGCAAATTACATTATTGAAGCTGAAGAAACAGAGGATGATGATCAAGTGCAGGTAACATCACAAAACAAGGCCACCCAGGAATGAAAGAAAGCCATTCTATTAACTGAAATTGATCCTGTAGTTTATGAAACTCTCACCATCATCCTAGCCCCAGAGAAAGCAAGGAATGTTTCATTTGAGACTGTTATTTCGAACATGATGCTCACTTCAACCCGAAGCCCATAGCGATTGCAGAAAGTTACAAATTTCACACAAGAAACCAGAAGTCTGGTGAGACTGTGGGCGAGTACATTATCTAATTGAAAAAGACGTCTCCGTGCTGCAATTTCCAAACATTTCTGGATCGAGCTTTGCGTGATAGGTTTGTATGTAGAATGCTGGATGAACGAACAGTCATAATTACTGGACACACCAGCCCTTACCTTTGATTTGGCATGCAAAAATGCTTTGGCCATGGAGATGGCATCTCAAATTGCACATGAGTTTCGACCAACACATGCTGGCACAGTCAACAGCCAAAAGGCAATTCCAAAACACAAGCATGACAAGACAGGGAAAAGGCCTTCACCCTAAATTTCTGGGAAAAGTGCAGATACAGTGCGTTCAGAGAGTATTCCAACCTCTTCACTTCCACATTTTGTTACGTTAAAGCCTTATTTTAAAATGGATTAAATTCATTATTTTTTATCATCAATCCACACACAATACCCCAGAATGAAGAAGTGAAAACTTGTGTTTAGAAATTTTTGCAAAGTAATTAAAAATAAATAACTGAAGTGTATTACATTTACAGAAGTATTCAGGCCCTTCATTATGACACTTAAAATTAAGCTTAGGTTCATCCTGTTTCCATTGATTATCCTTGAGATGTTTGTACAACTTGATTGGAGTCCACCAGTGGTAAATTAAATTGATTGGACATGATTTGGAAAGGCACACACTTGTATAAATAAGGTCCCACAGTTGACAATGCATGTCAAAGCAAAACCCAAGCCATGAAGACGAAGGAATTGTCCGTAGACCTCCGAGACAGGATTGTGTCGAGACACAGATCTGGGAAATGGTATAAAACAATTTCTGCAGCATTGCAGGTCCCGAAGAGCACCATGGCCTCCATCATTCTTAAATGGAAGAACTTTGGATCCGCCAGGACTCTTCATAGAGCTGGCCGCCCAGTCAAACTGAGCAATCAAGAGTTCCTCTGTGGAGATGGACAAACCTTCCAGAAGGACAACTATATCTGCAGCACTCCACCAATCATGCCTTTATGGTAGAGTGGCCCAGACGGAAGCCACTCCTCAGTAAAAGGCATGTGGCAGCCCACTTGGAGTTTGCCAAAAGGCATGAGAAACAAGATTCTCTGATGCATGAGAAACAGGATTAAACCAAGATTGAACTCTTTGGCCTGAATGCTAAGCATCACAACTGGAGGAAACCAGGCACCGCTCATCACCTGGCCAATACCATACTTACGGTGAAGCATGGTGGTGACAGCATTATGCTGTGTGGATGGTTTTCAGTGGCAAGAACTGAGAGACTGGTCAGGATTGAAGGAAAGATGAATGGAGCAAAGCACAGAGAAATCCTTGATGAAAACCTGCTCGTGAGTGTTCTGGACCTCAGACTGGGGCGGAGGTACATCTTCCAACAGGACAACGACTCTAAGCACACAGCCAAGAATACGCAAGAGTGGCTTCATGACAAGTCTGTGAATGTCCTTGAGTGGCCCAGCCAGAGCGCGGACTTGAACCCGATCGAACATCTCTGGAGGGACCTGAAAATACCTGTGCATCGAGCTGCCCAGAAAAGAATGGGAGAAGTTACCCAAATACAGGTGTGCCAAGACTTGAGGCTGTAATCGCTGCCAAGGTACCTCAACAAAGTAGTAAAGTGTCTGAATACTTATGTAAATGTGATATTTCAGTTATTTATTTTTAATTACTTTGCAAAAATTTCTAAACGCCTGTTTTCGCTTTTTTATTATGGGGTATTGTGTGTAGATTGATGATAAAAAATGAATTTGCTCTATTCTAGAATAAGGCTATAACATAACAAAATGTGGAAAAAGTGAAGGGGTCTGAATGCACTGTATGTGCTATCGATGCAATGGTCATCACAAAACAAATAATTGCCAGTTCAAGGACTCTAATTGCTACAACTGTCAAAAGAAAGGTCATGTTGCACCAGCATGTAGAGCACCATCATAGGACAAAGCAAAAAAGGCTCAACAAAACCAAACGTGTGGTATTCACAACGTCAAAGAGCTCTCCGAGAGTAATGAACTTGTACTGTATGGCTCCTTTAGTACGAACAGTGGTTCTGGAAAGGAAGACTTTCAGACAAAGGTCAATGAGAGATAATCAATACATTACTAAATTTATTGATACCGCTGCTGATTGCACAATTATAAGCAAATACACCTATGAATCCAAGTTTAGCAATATGCCTATCACAGAAACAAACATTCTGCTGAAAACATACACTGGAGAAGTGTTGGAGACATGTGGAGAGACCATTTGTGACGTACAACACAAAGGCAAGACTTTGAAGTTGCCAATAGTTGCGCAAGTTATATCAATAGGCCAACGTTGATGGGCAAAAATTGGTTTCACCTTCTGAAACTGGACTGGGAATCTGTACTCCAAGTCGAAGCGCAAACACAACTGGATCAGTTGTTGCAGAAACATAATGCTGTGTTCAATGACAGCTACGATGGCATAAAGGGTGAGCAAGCACACATCAGGATTCGAGCCGATGTGGAACCTGTCTACTGTAGACTGTGACAAGTGCCATATTCACTGAAAAGTAAAGTGGAAGCTAAAATCAAAACGTTGGAACAAAACAGTGTACTGGTTAAAATAGATCGCAGTGATTCGGCTACTCCAATAGTAGTGGTTCCGAAAGCGGACAACACAGGGAGATTGTGTGGAGACTACAAAGTGACCATCAACCAGGTAGTAGATGATCAACAGTATCCACTACCAACCTCACAAGATTTATACGTTGAACTTGCTGCTTCCAAGGTATTTTCTAAGATAGATCTATCACATGCATATGCTCAGCTGAATGTTGATAGTATGAGCAAGCAGAACCTCATGATAAACACATGGTATTCCTACACAAAACTGCCCTATGGTGTGAAGTCAGCACCAAAAATCTTCCCAGCTACAATGGACAAAATTCTGCAAGGTATATAGAAACATAGAAAATAGGTGCAGGAGTAGGCCATTTGGCCCTTCGAGCCTTCACCGCCATTCAATATGATCATGACTGATCATCCAACTCAGTATCCCTTACCTGCCTGCTCTCCATACCCCCTGATCCCTTTAGCCACAAGGGCCACATCTAACTCCCTCTTAAATATAGCCAATGAACTGGCCTCAACTACCTTCTGTGGCAGAGAATTCCAGAGATTCACCACTCTCTGTGTGAAAAATGTTTTTCTCATCTCGGTCCTAAAAGATTTCCCCCTTATCCTTAAACTGTGACCCCTTGTCCTGGACTTCCCCAACATTGGGAACAATCTTCCTGCATCTAGCCTGTCCAACCCCTTAAGAATTTTGTAAGTTTCTGTGAGATCCCCCCTCAATCTTCTAATTCTAGCGAGTACAAGCTGAGTCTGCCTGCTGCACGTACATGCCTATTTTCAATGACTGGTGTACCATGACACACAGATCTCGTTGCATCTCCCCTTTTCCTAATCGGCCATCATTCAGATAATAGTCTACCTTCCTGTTTTTGCCACCAAAGTGGATAACCTCACATTTATCCACATTATACTGCATCTGCCATGCATTTGCCCACTCACCCAGCCTATCCATGTCACCTTGTAGCCTCCTAGCATCCTCCTCACAGGTAACTGCCCCCCAGCTTTATGTCATCCGCAAACTTGGAGATGTTGCATTCAATTCCCTCGTCCAAATCATGAATATATATTGTATATCACATTGCTTGAGCAATCAAGATGACTTGCTGTTTGCAACTGCTACTGAGGAGGAGAATCTGGAGATACTCAGTGAACTGCACAAGATAGCCCAGCTGTTAGCGGTTCGCAGTAAAACGGAAGAAGAAGAAACTGTTGAAACAGCTTAATAATCACAATGTAAAGTTGAAAAGAAGCAAATGTGCATTCTTAAAGTCCGAAGAAGTGTACCTTGGTTTGAACATGGACTACAACCAGTGAAGGAAAAGATTGAAATCTACAGCCAGTGGTTGCATGTATTGGCCAGGATTGGACAATGACATAGAAGCAACGGCAAGCAAATGTAGCACCTGTCAGAGTTATAGAAGTAGGCCTCCCCAAACCCCTTTGCAAACATGGTCTTGGCCTACTAGACCTTTTCAGAGGGTTCATGTGGATTTTTGTGAACACGGGAATAATCATTCTATTTTGGTAGATAGTCATTCAAAGTAGATTGAGGTGGTACAGATAGGTACAAACACAACAACAGAAAGAACAATGGATGCATTGCAGTCTATTTTTGTGTTTCTTGGATTACCTGAAGAGCTTGTCTCTGACAACGGCCCCCAATTTTGTGCTGCACTGTTCCAAACTTTCATGAAGCTAAATGGCATCAAGCATACCTTAGTGTCAACTTACCATCCGGCATCTAATGGTGCAGCCGAAAAGTCAGTCAGGATCATCAAAGAAGCTCTGAAGAAACAAGTTCTTGAAGGAAATTCAAAATTCAATATGTCACAGCGGCTAGCTAGTTTCTTACTGAAATATCGTACTAGGCCACAATCTCCCACAGGGTATATGCCAGCTGAACTTCACATGAAAACAAGGCTCAGAACTTGACCAAGTTTGGTTCTACCTAACCTATCTCCTAAGGTTGAACACAAACAATCAGATCAGAAATGTCATTATGGCGGAAGTAAAAAACAATGTAGGTTCAATACACATGATCAGGTTTGTGTTCTCAGCCCCCCTTCCAAAGCAAACACATGGGAGCTGGGAACAGTAGTTGAAGTGTGTGGTACCAGGAGGTATTTTGGTAGAAATTGGAGGACATGTTAGAAGTGTGCACATAAACCGTATGATCCCAGCAAGGGATGAACCGGTACAAGAGCAAATCATAGATAAGAAGCAGATCTGTCAGACTTTGGTATTATTCCAAGTTCAGATGTAAGATCAGAATCTCCAAAGTAGAGACAAATGCAAAGATCATGAAATTGACTCTCCTTTAGAACCACAACCTGACACTCCCCCTGAACCACTCATGAGATCAAAAACAGTGCCAGTCGTCAGATTACATTTATAAAATTATTCTTGTTTAGCTAATTTACAACATTTTATTTTCTAAGGGGAGAGCAGTGTAGTCTACAGTGGCTTGCAAAAGTTTTCATACCCCTTGAACGTTTCCACATGTTTTGTCATGTTACAACCACAAACGTAAATGTATTTTATTGGGATTTTATGTGATAGACCAACACAAAGTGGCGCATAATTGTGAAGTGGAAGGAAAATTAAACATGGTTTTCAAATTTTTTACAAATAAAAAAAATGAAAAGTGTGGCGTGCAAAAGTATTCAGCCCCCATTACTCTGATACCCCTAAATAATACCCAGTGCCTTCAGAAGTCACCTAATTAGTAAATAGAGTCCACTTGTGTGTAATCTAATCTCAGTATGAATACAGCTGTTCTGTGAAGGCCTCAGAGGTTTGTTAGAGAACATTAGTGAACAAACAGCATCATGAAGCCCAAGGAACACACCAGATAGGTCAGGGATAAAGGTGTGGAGAAGTTTAAAGCAGGGTTAGGTTATAAAAAAAGATCCCAAGCTTTGAACATCTCACGGAGCACTGTTCAATCCATCATCCGAAAATGGAAAGAGTATGGCACAACTGCAAACCTACCAAGACATGGCCATCCACCTAAACTGACAGGCCAGGGAAGGGGAGCATTGATCAGATAAGCAGCCAAGAGGCTCATGGTAACTCTGGAGGAGCTGCAGAGATCCACAGCTCAGGTGGGAGAATCTGTCCACAGGACAACTATTAGTTGTGCAGTCCACAAATCGGGCCTTTATGGAAGAGTGGCAAGAAGAAAGCCATTGTTGAAACAAAGCCATAAGAAGTCTCGTTTGCAGTTTGCCACAAGCCATGTGGGGGGGACAGCAAACATGTGGAGGAAGGTGCTCTGGTCTGATGAGACCAAAATTGAAGTTTTTGTCTAAATGCAAAACGCTATGTGTGGCGGAAAACTAACACTGCACATCACCCTGAACACACCATCCCCACTGTGAAACACGGTGGTGGCAGCATCATGCTGTGGGGATGCTTTTCTTCAGCAGGGACAGGAAAGCTGGTCAAAGTTGATGGGAAGATGGATGGAGCCAAATACAGGGCAATCTTGGAAGAAAACCTGTTAGAGTCTGCAAAAGACTTAAGAATGGGGCGGAGGTTCACCTTCCAGCAGGACAACGACCCTAAACAGAATACTTTTGCACGCCACACTTTTCAGTTTTTTATTTGCAATAAAATTTGGAAACCATTAATCATTTTCCTTTCACTTCACAATTATGCACCACTTTGTGTTGGTCTATCACATAAAATCCCAATAAAATACATTTACGTTTGTGGTTGTAACGTGACAAAATGTTGAAAAGCTTAAGGTATATGAAAACTTTTGCAAGCCACTGTATATAATGTGCGCTTTGATAGGGAGAACACCGATGTGCCTTCCCGACCCCCCATTCGGTGTGATGGTATTTCAGTCTCAGTCACAGAGGCCGACGTCAGGAAATCCTTCAGAGGGGTGAACCTCGAAAAGCGTCTGGACCTGATGGTATACCTGGTCGTGTTCTAAAAACCTGTGCGGACCAACTGGCTGGAGTTTTTACGGACATTTTCAACCTGACACTTCTGAGGTCTGAGGTTCCCACCTGCTTCAAAAGGGCATCAATAATACCGGTGCCCAAGAAGAGCAAGGTAACATGCCTCAATGACTATCGACCAGTGGCAATAACGGCTGTGGTGATGAAGTGCTTTGAGAGGTTGATCATGGCGAAAATCAACTCCTAACTCGACAAAAACCTGGACCCACTGCAGTTCACTTACTGCCACAACAGATCAACGGTGGATGCGATCTCGCTGGCCCTCCACTCCGCTCTGGACCACTTGGACAACAAAAACTCATATGTCAGGCTGTTATTCATTGACTACAGCTCGGCATTTAACACAATCATCCCCTCCAAGGTGGTTACCAAACTCGCAGAACTGGGTCTCTGCGCATCCCTCTGCAATTGGATCCTGGACTTCCTCATTCACAGACCACAGTCTGTTCGTATTGGTGGAAATGTGTCAGACTCGATAACAATCAGCACGGGAGCACCTCAAGGCTGCGTGCTCAGCCCCCTGCTGTACTCACTCTATACTCATGACTGCGTTATTTGGCCATAGTGCAAACTCCATCATCGCTGATGACACCACTGTTGTGGGACGTATCACTGATGGGGATGAGTCAGAGTATAGAAGAGAGATCGAGCGACTGTCCATATGGTGCCAGCACAACAACCTGGCCCTCAACACCAGCAAAACCAAGGAACTGATTGTGGACTTTGGAAGGAGTAGGATGGGGCTCCACAGTCCTGTTTATATCAACGGGTCGATGATTGAAAGGGTCAAGAGCTTCAAATTCCTGGGCGTGCACATCTGTGAAGATGTTTCCTGGTCCGAGAACACAGATGCAATTATCAAGAAAGCTCATCAGCGCCTCTACTTCCTGAGAAGATTACGGAGAGTCGGTCTGTCAAGGAGAACTCTCTCTAACTTCTACAGGTGCACAGTAGAGAGCTTGCTGACTGGTTGCATCATGGCTTGGATCGGCAACATGAGCGCCCTGGAGAGGAAAAGACTACAAAAAGTAGTAAACACTGCCCAGTCCATCATCGGCTCTGACCTTCCTTCCATTGAGGGGATCTATCACAGTCGCTGCCTCAAAAAGGCTAACAGCATCTTCAAGGACCCACACCACCCTGGCCACACACTCATCTCCCTGCTACCTTCGGGTAGAAGGTACAGGAGCCTGAGGACTGCTACGACCCGGTTCAGGAATAGCTACTTCCCCACAGCCATCAGGCAATTAAACCTGGCTCGGACAAGACTCTGAACATTAATATCCCTCCAACTGTTATTTGCACTTTATCAATTTATTCATTCATGTGTGTATTTACGTATATAATTGTAGTCAATGCCTACTATGTTCTGTTGTGCTATGCAAAGAAAGAATTTCATTGTCCTGTCAGGGACACATGACAATAAACTCTTTTGACTTTCACTTTGATAATGGTATCTGTAACCTTAAGAACTGAGTACTAGAATGGTATGATTTGTGTCATTTGATTTATTCTATATCTTACCAGTCTCATGAAAATGTGTGAGAATGCGTAGTGTACTTAGTAAAATAAAAATGACCCAGACTGGCAACGGCATGTACTGGAAACCTGTACTTTGTTTCTATGTACATGCTGAAGCTGTAATATCTTACAGTAATCAACATGGTTCTAGAGCTGCACACCCTACAGCAATCATTACAAGTTTAATGCAAGTAATGGTCATAGATCTGAGGTTGATCTCACTGCAGTAATCTGGACCCTGAACGACCCTGGAAGTCTGCATTTCCAGTGACTTCTGAGGTGGTCATAAATCTGGGACTGTTGTCAACACAGTAATGATCACATCTTCTCAACAGCCTTCCTGTGCCAAAATTCTCTGCTCTAAGGCTATGGATAGGTGACAAAACATCCCCCACCGGTGCATCAAAAACATCAAAACCGGTGCCCCGCAAGGATGTGTGCTCAGCCCCAGTCTGAAGAAGGGTCTCGACCCAAAATGTTCCTTCTCTCCTGAGATGCTGCCTGTCCCGCTGAGTTACTCCAGCTTTTTGTGTCAATCTTCCTTTACTGTGCTCCCTATGCACTTATGACAAAATGACCAAATACTCATGACCAAATGCTGCTCGAACTCCACTTACAGGTTTTCAAATGGCACCACTGTAGTGGGCAGTATCTCTAACATTGACAAGATGGAGTAAAGGAAGGAGATAGAGAGATTGGTAACATAGTGTCGAGTCAAAAATCCCCAGCAAGATGAAGGAGCCATTTATTGACTTCAGGAAGTGAGGTGGTGTACATGCCCCAATCATCAACAATAGTGCTGAAGTGGAGATGGTTGAGAGCTGCAAGTTCATAGGTATAAATATCATTTGTCGTGGAATAATCACATTGAAGCTACAGCCAAGAAAGTGCACCAATGCCTCTGCTTCCTCAGAAGACTAAGGAAGTTCTTCATGTCTCCAAGGTCTCTTACCAACCTCTACAGATGCATTGTAGAAAGCATACTATTGGGATGCATTATCGCTTGGCTTGGCAACAGCTCTGCCAAAGACCACAACAATTCCTGCCAGTTTATTCTTCATCCCACCTAATCTTCGTGACTCCTGCATTGTTAAAATGAGGCCCAATTGGCAACAGCACCCTGACCTCTGTATCAATACTTTGCAGCCTTCTGGACGCAATAACAAATTTCATAATTTCAAGTAACCAGCAAGTCTAACGGTCCAGCATATTTGTGAGATGTACACAACAAGCCGGAGTAACTCAGTGGTTCCTTCCTGCACCTTATATATGTGATACTGGTTCAATTTGTTTCCTCTCCATTAACACATCCTGACCCGTACGGCAAGTGCTAAAGCTTTGCACGTCACAACTTTTACCATTCTTTGGTTCTTACACTGCCTCAATTTCATGTTTTTAATATGTTCCTTTGTTCATAGTCTCTCTCTCCCTTCCCAATAACTGATTGATCAGATAGACTAATTTACAGATTTTTCCCCATCGCAACCTTGGTCTAACGCTGTCAGAAATATTGCCTTAGTCCTGCACTTACTCTTTGCACTTAACACCAATTTCCTAATTTTTTTTCCCATTCTGACAAATTGTTTACTGTCTGTAGATGTAACACTTGTCCGCTTACGGTCACTCTGAGGTTACGACTGCCTCAGAGTCATTCTGGGGTCAACCGCAGAGGCATGCTCGTTCCTGGTCAGTATTGACAACGGCATCAATCGGCAAACCTGCCAACATCTCCTCCCGGTTAATGAACCGGCACCTCCATGCCCTTACCCGAACCTGCCTGACGGTCTTCCCTCACGCTCTTCGACTGCCATTCCAGCGATTCCATGCCATTTATAATCTCCACTACACATATGTGCATGCTACCCTTTACATGGTATTACAGTACTACACAGCTTTACACTAGCAAGGTCAACTCTCTCTCTCTCTCTCTCTCTCTTTCTCCCTCTCTCTCTCTCTCTCTCTCTCTCTCTCTCTCACCAAGCCACGCCGAGATGGATTAGAATGGCTGGCAATTTAAATGGTATGGGAAGGTACAGAACAAAGCAAAGCCTGCATCAATCACTTAGGAAAGGTGGAGCTCACAATGGTCCATTGTTGGCTGGGGACAAGATGATAATGAAGGGATACAAATGGTGAAATTAGCAAAAAGACTAGGGTGAGGGAGAAACAAAGTCTGATGAAGGGTCTTGACCTGAAACGTACCTATTCCTTTTCCCCAGAGATGCTGCCTGATCTGCTGAGTTACTCCAGCATTTTGTGTCTATCTTTGGTGTGAACCAGCATCTTTTCTCTTCTTCCGAGATGTGCTGGAATTTTTCAAAGAAAAGATAAAAAATCTTCTTTGCTCATGTCCATCCTTTCATGGGACTGGAGCAAACATTTTGACAATGGTAGTGTGCTGGTTCTGTGTTGGAGTGAGCCATAGGGCTGTGAAGCTGTTACCTATTCCATAGAGAGAGTTGCAAAGAAATAAGATTAACTCAACATTCAAACAATTCAAAGGTAGACAAAAAAAGCTGGGGAAACTTAGCAGGTGAGGCAGCATCTATGGAGAGAAGGAATTGGCGATTTTTTATGGTCGCGACCCGAAATGTTTCAGACTGCAGAAGGGTCTCAACCCGAAATGTTGCCAATTCCGTCTCCCACTCCTGCCTCATGGTCATGGCATGACGCGGGGTGACGCCTGTATTGTCGTGAGCTGTCTCCTCAATTTTTTTTGTCGCAGTGATTTCCAACATGATTTGTCAATATGATTTCCAACATGTTGAAAATCCAGTGGCAACAGACGTTGCCTGTCGTCTCCTGTCGTAGGTGCTGTAATGGGTTGTCTAGTGTTTGTTCTTTGTGCTGGACATCTCCTGGTCATTGTGACTCATTCGTGTCTACACCAAAGCATCTGAGTTCTTAAGCTGCAGTAGCATGCAGCCTTCAGCCTCCTCTCTCACTGTTGGCTCTGTCCATTAAAGTCCCGACATTCCACATCTTAAATTTCACATTGAGGCTGGTCCTTGTGCATGATTTCTTTACGAGTCAGATTGCTGTTGCACACCAAACACCACAGAGCCTTGAGAGAGCAAAGCTGAGGAGAACAAAGATCCAGCGGCAAGGAGTCCAAGATGACTTGAGTCTGGGCCCTGCTGCATGATTATTAATACTAACTTGCAGCTCATTGGCACTTACAGCTATTACTGGGGATACAGATTGAAAATAACTTCTTACTTAAAAAGGAAAATAATTACAGGGAAAGCACAAAGGAATACCACGAACTGGTTTGTAGAAAGGAAGTGCAGCTGCTGGTATATACTGAAGATCGACACAAAGTGCTAGAGTAACTAAGCAGATCAGGCAGCATCTCTTCTTTGGGGTCTCGATCTGAAATGTTACCCATCCTTTGCAGTCTTCTTCTTCTTCTTCTTGCGTATGGCGTGCACAGCCTGAAGTCGCAGGACAACTTGTTCTATTTGATTGTATTTGATTGTGCACGCCGGGTTGATTGCATTCGTTGAAACAGGGCGGACCACGTGAAGGTTGCAATCTCCCACCCCCTTTGCAGTCTGAAGAAGATGCTGACCTGAAACATCACTCGTCTCTTTTCTCCAGAGATGGTGCCTGCTAATTTACTCCAGAACTTTTTGTCTATCTTCAGCACTAACTGGTTGTTCTTTCAGAGCACCAGCACAATCTGAGTGTGTCCCTTTGTGATGTGGAATTCAATGTTGATTCTATGCTTTCCTGATCTTTCTCATTACTATTTATCATCATCCCCATGCTAAATACTTTTACCGTCTTTGGCACACCACTTATCTCTTATCCTTCAACATTTAGCTTAAACGTACTGAAATCTAATCTGAAAAGAAGTTCCGGAACATGGAGCCTGTGGCCCTATGTAGATAAATTCTTGAAGGCAGTAAGACAAGTTGAGAATGTAGCTAAAAATGCAAATAGATTGCATAGCATATGATTACAAAACCAAGAACATCATTCGAAACACTTACTAATTCATTAGGTTCTGCCCAGGCAGGAAAAATCACCTGCTTTAGTTTAAATATTATATTTGGACCTTTTATAAAGATTGGAACACAGCATTGAAAGAAATATTGGATGAAAAAAGGAATCCACAGAGGAAGCACCAATATTTAGTTTTCTGTACACCGAATACTTAGATAGGGTCACTACAATAAAACAGCTCACCTGCCAAGGGCTACTTCCTCTCTTCATAATTCTCCCTCCTACGATCCGAGGATCTTGTCCTTCATCTTTGATAAGTCCACAAGTATAGTTTTCTGCAACATACATTGGAATACATATCAATGTAATGTACAGAGGATACAGTGTCCTCATGAGTCCATTACTCTGCTTATTCTCCAGTAAGGGATTTTCCCCCACGTGCAGGTTAACCACCACAGTCCACAGGGTATCACCGCCCCAGGCAAAGCTCAACCAGGTACAGTACCACCAACGGACATGAGTCCAGAGCCCAACCAGCCACAGTCAGCAGGAGAGAGAAAAATGGAAGGGAAAAAGCCACAAATCTTGTGGCCTAAATCCTGCCAGAGGAAAGAGTGGCAGACCGTTAACACTGACCTCGTCCATCTTCTGAAAGGATTGAAGGGATGTGTGGAAAGAAAACTGGAGAAGATGGCGGACACCATATACAACTGTGGGGCGGAGTGATTTGGGGTGAAGGTCATGAAATGGAGGACACAGAAGGAACCAGCACTCCAGTACAAGTCCAGGAGGCAGCAGGAGATCAAAAGATCGGTGAAAGAAAGCAGCTGAGAAAACAGTGGAGGAAGGCCACAGAGGCAGAAAGGAAAGGACTCGAGGCACTGCAGGCAGAAATAAAGCAGCGCCTGGCAATCCTGCGAAGAGCAGAATGCCTGAGAAAGCAACACAAGAAGAAAGAACGGGCGAGGACAAGTTTCTACAGAGATCCGTATAAGTTTGTCAAAAGCCTCTTTGTCAAGGAGAAGAGTGGGATCCTGAGAGTACCTGTAAGGGAACTGGAGGAGCACCTGAGGAAGACGTACTCTGACAACTGACACCATTCCAGATGACATGCCACCTATCCACCCACCTGAGCACCAGATGGAAGGAGGTGGAGAACACAGTCAAATGGGCAAGAACAGCATCAGCTCCAGGGCCCAATGGCTTCCATACAGGCTCTATAAGATAAACCCTGGTGCCCTGAAATACCTTTTGTAGTTAATTAAAGTGGCATGGGGGAAAGGAATCATACCTAAGGCATGATGAAGGGCAGGAGGGATCTTAAATCCCAAAGAAAAGAATTCCTCAACCATTAGCCAATTCCGCCAGATCAGCCTTCTAAACGTGGAAGGAAAGATCTTCTTTGGTGTTGTGGCCCAAAGACTCTCAGCATTTTTGCAGAGCAACAACTTCATTGACATATCAGTGCAGAAAGCCGGAGTACGTGGTTTCTCAGGATGTCTGGAAAATGGAAATGTCATCTGGCACCAGATACAAACTGCCAAGAAGGAAAAGAGAGATCCGCATGTGGTTTTCTTGCCAATGCCTTTGGTTCGGTGTCCCATGAGACTCTTTGGGCAGCTTTTAATTTCTTCCAGGTCCCAGAGGTCATCACAAAGCTGGTAAAAGCTTACTTCCAGGACCTCCAGTTCTGCGTCACAACACAGGACAACACCACCGCCTGGCAGCACCTTGAGGTAGGCATAATGGCAGGCTGTACCATTTCTCCTCTGGTTTTCACCATGGCAATGGAGCTCATCATTCGAGCATCACGATGGGTGGTCGGAGGGGAACGCTTGAAGAGTGGGCTGCGTCTTCCTCCAATCAGGGCGTACATGGATGACATGACCACAATAACAACAACAAAAGCATGCATCAAATTCCTGCTGGATAAACTCCAGGAAAACATTAAATGGGCACGAATGGAGATTAAACCCAGCAAATCCTGCAGTATTTCCATCGTCAAAGGCCGGCTCACTGACGAAAGGTTCCGCATCAATAACGAGACAATACCAACTGTCCCGGAGAAGCCTGTCAAATGCCTCGGGCGATGGTACACCGCATACCTCAAGGATGCAGAGCAGGTGGAACAACTCAAGCAGGATACAATCAGTGGTCTCAAGCAAATCAACAATACTGCTCTCCCAGGGAAGCTGAAGCTTTGGTGCCTGCAATTCAGTCCACTGCCCCGACTCATGTGGCCAATTACCATCTACAAGCTCACTTTATCCCATGCCAACCAGCTGGAGAGACTGGTGAACTCACAAGTGGGGAAGTGGCTTAGGCTACTGAGATGCCTCAGCAGCATAGGGCTCTATGGGAATGGAGCCCTCTCACTGCCAGTGTCAAGCCTGGTGGAGGAGTACAAATGTGCCAAAGTGAGGCTGGACATGACACTAACAGAATCCCGGGACCCAATAATAAGAGGTGTCGCTCCAACCTTAGCAACGGGGAGGAAATGGACTCCAGCAACAGTGGTACTGGACGCAAAATCCACCCTCCAACGCCCGGACATAGTGGGCCATGTCCAACAAGGCCGAGGGGGCTTTGGCCTGGGAGCAATGAAACCTACCTGGCAAAAGGCTACTCCAGCTGATCATCAGCACCTGGTGGTGGAGGAGGTGCGCCACCAGGAAGAAGTGGCCAGGTGTGCCAAAGCCATATCCCAAGCCAAACAAGGCCGCTGCATGACGTGGGATGGCATTGAGAGGAGGAAGATCACATGGAGAGAGCTGTGGACCATGGAGTCAAATGAGCTTCATTATCAGAGCCACATATGACGTCGTTCCCTCTCCCACAAACCTAAATCTTTGGCTGGGAGCAGATCCAGCCTGCCCCCTGTGTGCAGTTCCAGCAAACCTCAAGCACATCCTGGTCAGTTGTAAGACCTGCCTAACACAAGGCAGATACAGCTGACGACACAACCAGGTGCTGAGGTGTTTGGCAGCTGAACTCGAGTGCAAGAGAGTTACCACCAACGCCATGCCTATCAATGCCCAGATAACATTCCCGCAAATACCATCCTTCATCCGGGAAGGAGAGAAATGGAGGACTAACCCCTCGCCTCTCAACTCATGCCCACTGAACGCAGCTAGGGACTGGGAAATGCGTGTTGACCTAGGCCAGAGGCTTTAGTTCCCAGTTGAAATCGCAGTTACCAACCTGCGACCAGACCTCGTTCTCTGGTCCAACTCGCCGTGTTTTCATCATTGAGCTGACGGTCCCATGGGAGGAGGCTGTGGACGAGGCTTATGAAAGGAAAAAGCTTCGATATTCAAACCTTGCAGCAGAGGCAGAGGAGAGAGGTTGGAGGTTAAGGTTGTGTCCAGTGGAGGTGGGGTGCAGGGGCTTTGTAGCCAGTTCCACCGCAGTTCCAAGGCTCCTGATGGAAGTAGGAGTCAAAGGGCAGGCACAAAGGAGGGCAATAAAAGAACTTGCCAATGCCGCCGAACGGAGCAGTCACTGGCTGTGGATGAAGAGGAAAGATGCTGTCTGGGCTGCCACGTGACCATCTAGAGGCTAACAATAAGACACACACCCAGGTCTGATCAACCTGTGGTGGGCCTGCCTCGACTGAGGGTGTCTTGTGATAAAAGGCCGAAACACCCAGTGACGTTGAGGTACACAACTGAAGATGTGTCTAATTGTTAGCAAAATTCACCTAGAGGTCATACCCAAGAATGTCAATTGTAGTGAAATCTTAGGGATTGTAACATCCAGTCCTACTAATCAATCTGATATCATTTAGTGTCGCTCCTGAATCAAGAAAAATATTATCTTAAGTTGGCAAATTTCTCACCTTCAGGTGTGCAGGAGTACCCGTTGTCACTTAGTATATACTCATTCGCACATGAGCATTCTCGCCTATTGATCTCTGGAACTTCCCGGCAGTAATGTGCACAGTAACCATAGTGGGCTGTGCAGTTTGTTGCCACCAACTCTGAAATCACAAAGTGCTGAAATTATTTTTTTTCCGACGAATAACTCTAGATTGATTAGACTAAGAAACAGTGCTGAACAAACAAACTGAAAATAACCTCAGCAAAGCATACGCCAATGATATGACAGGATTATACCTTGCAACACATATACATTATTGAGTTTATTTTGAGCTATGGGGCAATTGCAACACTTTGGACTTTTAAGAAATTCTCTATATTTTTTAAGTATATATTTTTATGCGAGGCATAAAAACTTGCGTATGATGAATAACATATATTAATCCGTCTACATTTTTCTATTAATTGCAGTTCCTTTAGAGTGTTGCCACAGTGATGTCACAGATAACTCTGGTGCGTGAAGAATTTTTATGTCACCTGAGAAAGAATATCAGGAACTCTGTCATACATTATGTGCCTACATCAATTTCATTTTTTAATTAAATATTGGTTTTCTCATTTCCTGTTGCATGTGTGCCATTATGAAGCAGGACTACAGGAGTACAGATTCATACCTGAAGTTTCATTATACATTATCTAGAAGCTATCAATACATCGATTCCTAATGGCAAAAGGACCCACTTGGTAAGGGAAGACAAGCATGAAGTGATTGGGACCTCATATTTTTGATTGGTTCACCAAAAATCATGTTGGAAATAACTTTGAGAGGTTGGTTATGGCGCATATCAACTCCTACCTCAAAGGAAACCTTGACACATTATAATTTGCCTACTGCCACAACAGGTCAACGGATGATGCAATCTCATTGGCTCTCCACTCTGCACAGGACAGCTTGGACAATAAAAACATTTACATCAGGCTGGTGTTTATAGTCTACAGCTTGGCGTTCAATACCATCATCCTCTCCAAGCTGGTTACCAAAGTCACGGAACAGGGTTTCTGTGCATCCCTCTGCATCTGGATCCTTGACTCCATCAACAGACCACAGGTTGTATGAAATGGCAGCAAATCTTCTTCCTCGATAACCATCAGTACAGGAACACCTCAAAGCTGTGTGCTTATATTCACTCTATATTCACGGCTGTGTAGCCAGACAGAGTGCGAACTCCATCTTCAAATTTGCACCGTTGTTGGACAAATTACAGATGATGAGTCAGAGTATAGAAGTGAGATCGATCGAAGTGAGGCAAATGTTGCCAGCACAACGACCTGTCTGTCAATGTCAGTAAAACCAAGGAACTGATTGTGGACTCTGGAAGAGGAATGATGAGGACTTACAAACCTGTCTATAGTGATGGGACGATGGTGGAGAGAGTCAAAAGCTTCAAATGCCTGGGTGTGCACGTCTCTGAAGATTTTTCCTGGACCCAGCACACTGATGCAATTATAAAGAAAGCACATTAACACCTCTACTTCCTGAGAAGATTGCGGAGAATTGGTATGTCAGAGTACTCTCTTGAACTACAGGTGTACAGTAGAGGGCATATTGACTGGTTGCATCACGGCCTGGGTTGGCAACTTGAGCGTCCAGGAGCGAAGACTGCAAAAAGTGGTAAACACTGCCCAGTCCATCACGGGTACTGACCTCCTATCATTGAAGGGATTTACAGAAGTCGCTGCCTCAAAGGCAGCCAGCATCATCAGAGACCCATACCACTCTGGTCACACTCATTTCACTCCTGTCATCGGGAAGAAGATAAAGGAGCCTGAAAACTGTAACGTCCAGATTATATATATGTATATTTATATGCATTTCAATATATATATATATATATAGATAGAGATTTTTTTTTTTGTTTATTATATTTACAAAGTATTATGTTTACACATTCTGTTGTGCTGCTG
Source organism: Okamejei kenojei (assembly GCA_035221665.1). Classification (NCBI taxonomy): domain Eukaryota; kingdom Metazoa; phylum Chordata; class Chondrichthyes; order Rajiformes; family Rajidae; genus Okamejei; species Okamejei kenojei. The sequence continues at coordinate 27,838,490 of CM069144.1, read as the reverse complement.
CAAGTAAGAATGTCATTGTTCTGTTTGGGACAGATGACAATAAAACACTCTTGATTCTCTTGAATCAATTGATTTGGTTGTGCTCACAGGCATGTATACGTTTGCTCATGCTTAATGTATGTTGAAACAGCATCACTTCTGAATTTGAGATGGATTAATGCAGGATTGACAACCCAAAAGGAAGTTCTGCTTAGTCATACCCTTGGCTTAGAAGAGGCACTGTTGGGACTTCCAGACTTTAACATTTGGCAGTTCGCTGGAGAACATTGAGAGTTAAGGTTCACTTGGGGTAGTCATGTTAGTCAAATTGCCCAATTTGTGGGTCAGGAGGAGCAAGGTTGGTTACTCATATGCCCAAGTTGTAAATCTCTTTCCATTGCTGCAGTTGATTCCCATAGTCTTGATGTTTCACTCTCCCTATATACTCTCCACCTCCTCTCTCGGTAAAGGAGTTTTGCATTTTACAGATATTAAAAATCTCTGAAGAAGGATTTCGACCCGAAACGTTGCCTATTTCCTTCGCTCCATAGATGCTGCCTCACCTGCTGAGGACTTTCTCCAGCATATTGTCTACCGAGAGATATTAAAACTCTGTAACTCCTTGCATAGAGCCAGGGGTCCCCAAGCTTTTTCGTCCTGTTTACCCCTGGCAACTTTAATAGCACATAACAATGTTATTTCACTTATTTATGAACATTAATGACGAACAGATACCAGAACCAAACACAATCAGTTAATGAGAAAAAATATGTACAAATCCAAAATCAACAAATTTACCCCCTGGGTAGGCAAAATGTATCCCAGGTTTGGAACCCTTGCTCTGCTCTCGTTAAAGAAATAATTGCAACTGTTTAATTTATTGAGCACAAACAACAAGGAATTGATTTCAAATGAAAAAAAAAATCACCATTACCATATTGACATTGAGGCCCATCTAATTCTTCAGGACAATGACATCTATAGCCCCCAATCAAATCCTGGCAAGTTCCATTGTTGGCGCATGGATTATCCTTACACTGGTCACCATCTATGACAAACATTATTACTGAATCACAGAGTTTCTTGACAAATATGAACTATTCCAATAGACATCATGAACCAATCTTCGTAAGGCTTTCTTAAATGTGATACGGCTTCAGATATGGGTAGATATTCCATGAATATGGAGGTTGCTCTCTTATATTCAAATACAGCCCTGATGAAGGAGCATATTTATTCGGAATAGGATATGTTGAATTGTTATTGTAATATAAACCTGCTTACATTATTGCATAGCTTAATCTGTGGTTGGGGATCACAAGGGATGACTCTTGTGGTAAATGTTAAACTGAAGGAGATTTTTATACTGATATTTCAATACTGAGTAATAATTCACAGTGAGGCTCAATATGTGAGCCTTCTGACTGTTTCGATTGTTTTCTCTCTGATCCCCATAGGACGTCATTATTTATGAAAAATTGTAATTGAAAGTGGCATCAGGCACATTGGCCTTCCATCAGTCAGAGCATTGAGTATAGAAGTTGGGAGGTCATGTTGCAGTTGCTTAAGACGTTGGTGAGGCCACATTTAGAATATTGTGTTCAGTTCTGGGCACCATGTTATAGGAAAGATGTTGTCAAGTTGGAAAGGGTGCAGAGAAGATTTACGAGGATGTTGCCACGACCTGAGCTATAGGGAGAAGTTGAGCAGGCTGGGATTTATTCCTTGGAGAGCAGCTGGATGAGGAGTGATCTTATAGAGGTGTACATGAGATGAATAGATTGGGCAGACATACAGTGTCTCTTGCCCAGAGTAGGGGAATTGAGAACCAGAGGACATAGGTTTAAGGTGAGGGCAGAAAGATTTAACAGGAAGCTGAGGTGCTGGAGGAGGTAGTTGAGGCAGGTACTATTGCAATGTTTAAGAAACATTTAGACAGGTGCATGAATAGGACAGGTTTAGAGGGATAATGGCCAAATGCAGGCAGATGAGACTAGTGGAGAAGGGTCATGTTGGCCAGTGTGGGCAAATTGGGCGAAGGACCTTTTTCCACGCTATACGACTCTATGAGAACGAAAAAGAACTAAAAACTAAAAGAAAAGATGTATAACACAGCAAAGAGTAGCCGGAAGCCGGAGGATTGGGAAACTTTCATAGGACAACAGAAGGAAACAAAACGGGCAATACGGGCTGAAAAGATGATGTACGAGGGGAAGCTGGCCAGGAATATAAAGAAGGACAGTAAAAGCTACTTTAGATATGTTAAGGGAAAAAGAGTAGCAAAGTCAAAGGAAATGGCAGAAGAGTTGAATAGGTACATCGGATCTGTCTTCACTACGGAGAACACAAACAATCTCCCAGATGTACTGGAGGACAGAGGATCTAAGGGGGTAGAGGAACTGAAAGAAATTTTCATTAGGCGAGAAATAGTATTGGGTTGGCTAATGGGACTGAAGGATGATAGATCTCCTGGGCCTGATGGTCTGCATCCCAGTGTCCTTAGGGTGGTGGCTCTAGAAATAGTGGACGCATTGGTGATCATTTTCCAATGTTCAATAGATTCAGGATCAGTTCCTGTGGATTGGAGGATAGCTAAAGTTATCCCACTTTTCAAAAAAGGAGTGAGAGAGAAAACGGGGAATTACAGACCAGTTAGGGTTACACAAAAAGCTGGAGAAACTCAGTGGGTGCAGCAGCATCTAAGAGGCGAAGGAGATGGGCGACGTTTCGGGTCGAGACCCTTCTTCAGACTGGTCAGGGATCAGGGAAACGAGAGATATAGACAGTGATGTGGAGAGATAAAGAACAATGAGTGAAGGATATGCAAAAAAGTATCGATGATAAAGGGAACAAGCCATTGTAAGCTGTTTGCGGTGTGAAAATGAGAAGCTAGTGCGACTAGGGTGGGGGAGGGAGATAGAGATAGAGGGAATGCCAGGGCCCGAGGGCTGAGGGAGAGGTGGGAAGGGGAGGAGACAGCAAGGGCTAACAGAATTGAGAAAATTCAATGTTCAAGCCCAAAGGATGCAGACTCCCCAAGCGGAATATGAGGTGCTGTTCCTCCAACTTGCGGTGTTGCTCACTCTGGCCGTGGAGGAGGCCCAGGACCGAGAGGTTGGATACGGAATGGGAGGGGGAGTTGAAGTGCTGAGCCACCGGGAGGTTGGTTGGTTTTTTGCGGACCGAGCGGAGGTGTTCGGCAAAACAATCGCCAAGCCTCCGCTTGGTTCTCACCGATATAGATCATCTGGCATCTGGAGCAGCGGATGCAGTAGATGAGTTGGAGGAGGTGCAGGTGAACCTCTGTCGGACCTGGAAGGACTGCTTGGGTCCCTGAAAGGAGTGGAGGGGGGAGGTGAAGGGACAAGTGTTGCATTTCTTGCGGTTGCAAGGGAAAGTGCCCGGGGAAGGGGTAGAGCGGGACGGGAGGGGAGAATTGACAAGGGAGTTGCGGAGGGAGCGGTCTTTGCGGAAGGCAGACAGGGGGGAGATGTTTTTGCGGTGTGAAAATGAGAAGCTAGTGCGACTAGGGTGGGGGAGGGAGATAGAGATAGAGGGAATGCCAGGGCCCGAGGGCTGAGGGAGAGGTGGGAAGGGGAGGAGACAGCAAGGGCTAACAGAATTGAGAAAATTCAATGTTCAAGCCCAAAGGATGCAGACTCCCCAAGCGGAATATGAGGTGCTGTTCCTCCAACTTGCGGTGTTGCTCACTCTGGCCGTGGAGGAGGCCCAGGACCGAGAGGTTGGATACGGAATGGGAGGGGGAGTTGAAGTGCTGAGCCACCGGGAGGTTGGGTTGGTTTTTGCGGACCGAGCGGAGGTGTTCGGCAAAACAATCGCCAAGCCTCCGCTTGGTCTCACCGATATAGATCATCTGGCATCTGGAGCAGCGGATGCAGTAGATGAGGTTGGAGGAGGTGCAGGTGAACCTCTGTCGGACCTGGGAAGGACTGCTTGGGTCGCTGAAAGGAGTGGAGGGGGGAGGTGAAGGGACAAGTGTTGCATTTCTTGCGGTTGCAAGGGAAAGTGCCCGGGGAAGGGGTAGAGCGGGACGGGAGGGGAGAATTGACAAGGGAGTTGCGGAGGGAGCGGTCTTTGCGGAAGGCAGGCAGGGGGGGAGATGGGAAGATGTGGCGGGTGGAGGGGTCACGTTGGAGGTGGCGAAACTGGCGGAGGACTATCTGTTGTATTTGCTGGCTTGTGGGGTCAAAGGTGAGGACCAGGGGGACTCTGCCCTGTTTGCGAATGGGGGAATGGGGAGAGAGGGCAGTGTTGCGGGGTATGGAGGAGACCCTGGTGCGAGCCTCATCAATAGTGGGGGAGGGGAATCCCCGTTCTCTGAAGAATGAGTTAGCCTGACTTCGGTGGTGGGAAAGATGCTGGAGTCAATTATTAAAGAGGTAATAATGGAGCATTTGGAAAGCAGTAAAAGGATTAGTCCACGTCAACATGGATTTATGAAAGGGAAATCATGCTTGACTAATCTGGAATTTTTTGAGGATGTGACAAGTAAAATGGATGAAGGAGTGCCAGTGGATGTAGTGTATCTAGACTTTCAGAAAGCATTTGATAAAGTCCTGCACGGGAGACTGGTGACTAAAATTAGAGCACATGGTATTGGGGGTAGGGTGTTGACATGGATAGAAAATTGGTTGGCAGACCGGAAGCAAAGAGTAGGAGTGAACGGGTCCTTTTCAGAATGGCAGGCTGTGGCGAGTAGAGTGCCACAAGGCTCGGTGTTGGGGCCGCAATTGTTTACAATATATATAAATGATTTGGAAGAGAGAATTAGGAGCAACACTAGCAAGTTTGCGGATGACACAAAGCTGGGTGGCAATGTGAACTGTGAAGAGGATGTTAGGAGGTTGCAGGGGGACCTGGACAGATTGTGAGTGGGCAGATATGTGGCAGATGCAGTATAATACAGATAAATGTGAGGTTATCCACTTTGGCGGCAAAAACAAGGGGGCAGATTATTATCTCAATAGGGTTAGGTTAGGTAAGGGGGAGGAACAGCAAGACCTGGGTGTCCTTGTACACCAGTCACTGAAAGTTGCCGTGCAGGTACAGCAGGCAGTGAAGAAAGCTAATGGAATGTTGGCCTTCATAACAAGAGGATTTCAGTCCAGGAGTAAAGAGGTTCTTCTGCAGTTCTATAGGGCTCTGGTGAGACCACATCTGGAGTATTGTGAACAGTTTTGATCTCCTAATTTGAGGAAGGGCATCCTTGTGATTGAGGCAGTGCAGCGAGATTGATTCCTGGGATGGCGGGACTGTCATATGAGGAAAGATTGAAAAGACTAGGCTTGTATTCACTGGAGTTTAGAAGGATGAGGGGGGATCTTATAGAGGTGTACAGGAGAGGAATAGATTGGGTAGACATACAGTGTCTCTTGCCCAGAGTAGGGGAATTGAGAACCAGAGGACATAGGTTTAAGGTGAGGGCAGAAAGACTTAATAGGAAGCTGAGGTGCTGGAGGAGGTAGTTGAGGCTGGTACTATTGCAATGTTTAAGAAACATTTAGACAGGCGCATGAATAGGACAGGTTTAGAGGCCAAATTCATTTCTCAGGAAACACATGGATGGGCCAAGAGCTACTCTGACAGATGATACACTGAAAAAGGGCAGGTAGAAGAAATGTTTTAAACTAGAGCGCATTATTTGATAATTGATTCTTTGATATATTCACAATTTGATTCATTGACATATTCACAATGGAGATCAGTATATTTTATATTATACTTTGGATACTAAGGGACTCACAACTTATGGTGATATTGCAGGAAGGTGGAGATGAAGCAGAAGATCGGTAATGATCTCTCTGAATACACAATATGTTCAAAGGCTCTACTATACTTCCTCACGTTCTCAGAATACAAAACAGGTAAAAACACTGCATCACATAAGCAATGGGAATGTAAAGCATTTATGAATGTCTTCACTAATTTGACACAGAACAGTTGAACTAACTTCATAAGTATGATTTATTATATCGATTATCACTTTAATTTCACTCCACGCAGACTTATTGTTTAAAAAAAAAAAGTAAAATAATTAAATAATGAAATAGCCTGACAATGAAGTTCCCCATATGGAAATTGTTTAATACTGGATACCACAGATTCCTCACATGCTAATCTGCTGGAAACAATATAGCATGGAAAGTCTCCGGTGGACATAAAAAATATTGCATGGGATGTGAGCTGAAATATTAGTCTTAAAGCAGGTATCTCACATAGAAGAAAATATGTCATAAAAGCATGGAATTGTTTGTTTCAATGGCAGAACATTATTTTAAATGCTATGTTTTATTTGTTAACATCTAATAATAAATCAAACTCTGAATCTCCTGTCAAGCATCTTGAAGAAAATATCAATAATCATAATACCAGGGTGTAAATATTGAAAGGGTGTAATACATTGCTTTACTGGTGTTTATCTTTTTTCCCTTCTTTTTCTACAGCATATGGGAAAGTGTTTTACTCACCAATATATTGATTCCAAAATATTAGCTGTCAAAAGATATACAATTGATTAGATGACAGCAAAAAAAAAGAATACTACAAATATCACATCCTTGCTTTCTACTCCATGCATTATAACTAGATCAAAACAGTGTGATAGCAAAATCCTACCCAAAACACACTGTGAAAAAAGCCTATTTGCTTTTTTAAAATTATTCTTGCTTTATCACCATTTCACACAATCTTGCTCATTGAATTAATCATTTTTTTCCTCAATCACTCTTCCTCTGCAGATTTCCCAATCTCACTAACCCACTTTCTTGCCAAACTCACCGATCCAACTTTTCTCTATATCCCTCTATTTATTTTCCTGAGGCTTTGGTCCCTTCACCATGTTGAAATTTCTGAGTCCTGCTGATAATGCTGGTGTTGATTAAACCAGCGTGAACATTTATTCATATCCTCAAATCACATTCCTGAGAATTTAGTCTATGATTTAGAACAATTCAAACATTGCAAAGTAACCGTGAGCACCGTTACAATAGAGGTTCTTCTGCATGTCAAGTCGGCAGATGTGATTATGATTATGATTAATGTAACTGAAAGATGGTTTACATGTCAAAGGTTTACCACATGCAGGCTTCATGATAATGTAAAAATTGACTCAAAATGCTGGAGTAGTTCAACAGGTCAGGCAGCATGATGTTGTCTGACCTGCTGAATTACTCCAGCATTTTGTCTCTTTGTTTTGTAAAAACATCTGTAGTGTCTCCATGATAATCCAGTCAGTCTCCAAGGTGCCTATTTACTTTAATTCACAAATATGTAAGGTTTGGATTTACTGCTTTACACAATGTGTTGGAAGGGTGCTCCACAGGTAAGGCCTTTCAGCTGATCTCCACTATCAAAACAATTCTCAGGTAAGTCCTAAGTATGATCAACAGCAGAAACTCAAGTAACTCATAAAGTTGAGAGGAATTGTAGGACAGCTATTGCCAACTGAGATTAAGTAACTCGTAACATAAAAGAGGCGTAGGGTGGACAGAATGAGTGCACAAGAGAGGCAAATTTAGATATTCCTATATTTAATGCCAATACCGCACATACAACTCCACCAACTATTTAAGGTTGCGGATGACAACTGTGGCAGTGGAAATCATGAACAAAGATGAGGAACTTAGTAACATGGACTCAGAACAACAACTTTTCCATCAATCTTTCACAAGATTAAGTTAGTTATCAACATGAAGTACATGCCCTAGTCATCATCAATGTTGCTGAAGTGGAAATGATTGAGCGCTTTAAGTTCCTTGGTGTAATTACCAACAATTTATCATGGACCAACCACATTGAAGAGACATTCAAGAAGGCACACCAATACCTCTACTCCCTCCAATGACTCTTACATAGTTCTACACTGTTGATGCACCATAGAAGCTTGAAGCATGCACCACCAGACTCAGAAACAGCTTATTTTCCTCAGTTACCAGGCATCTGAATGGTCCTTCCATAAGTTAAGATACAGTCTGATTCTTCTCTATCTCCTTGCGGAAACTGGACAACTATATCCTGCACTCTGTATCTTTCTCTTCACTCTGCCTATTGTACTTGAGTTTGGGTTGATTGTATTTATGTATGGTATTATCTGATTTGATTAGTTAGTATACTCGAGTACATGTATGACAAGAATATACCTAAACCTTTGGTGTTGTACAATCATTCTATGCATATTAAATGAAGAGCAAAGCGATTCAAGGGATGGAAATGTTCTCCTCAGTGTATATAGAAGTACAATAGCTTTACTGAGAGAACCAGCATGCTGAGCTGATTGACTGCAGGATACTTACAGCCTCATCTGTTGTCTCGAAGATCTCTTTTACCTCCTCAAATTGACATATTTCTTCATTACACTCTCTTTCTATATTTCCAGCCTTTAATTCTTCAAGGAAGCTATAAGCCCGTTTCCTAATTCTCAAGACTTCATTGGCTTCTCTTTCTGGTAAAAATACTGAAATGTAACATAAGAAATTATGGTCATTTTTACTGTTGATGGGACAGCCTGCCACCAGTGCCATGAAACATGGCATGGATGCCAAGAGAGTGCATCGTCTACGCCAGGGCAGTGCTTGATCCAAACAAGGATGGTGTATCACTCTATCAGGATAGTGTGCCATCGGTTCCTGGAAATGTTGCCTCCTCAACAAAGGATATAATCTACACAGGGAGGAGATTCAAGTGGCTGAAGTAAAGTGGCTGCAAATGAAGGAATGATTAAAACTGGCAATTCAGAAGATGGCAGAATTAGTGGAACACAAGAAATCTCAGAGGATTGTTGGTCTGGAGGAGGCTTGGAGCTTGGTAAGATTTCAAGTACTCTGGACTGAGTACCATTTGTATTGTGGTGAATTATCTATACCAACGGCTGACTCTGTACCAAGGGAAGTGTAATCTACAACATGAACCCATGTCAGGGTTAAGAGTATCTCTTTATTATCCCCAGCATAATATTTGAATCTGATACTGACCTGCGTAGCTGGATACCTCCATAAAAATAACCATGAGAAATGTCACGCAACAGCAAGCCTTCACCATTGTGCAAACCTTCACTACGATATTCAAACCCTCACCTGCAATGGGAAAGGAACATCCCAATATCCAATCAGATAGCAATTGAACACATAACTAACTGAAGCTTTCAATCCTCGTTATTCAATCTTACAACAAATTAATCCTTTTCTTCTGTGTCCTTTGCCTTGTAAAATTCTCTACTTTTAAAAATTAATTCACTGAACTTGAGAATCACATACACCATTCCTCATCGTATTTGAACCCAGTAGCTATCTGGATCATTTAGAGTGCAATTCTTGATTGTACTTTAGTATTTTACGGAAGTAACTGCTCTAAAGCTGCTTACCTCAGCACCATGATAAGCTTACCTGAGGATTCTTCACTCCAAACGTTCAGGTTTCACCCTCACTTCACTACAAAGGCAGATAACATCAATTAATAGTCAAATCCACCAAACAAATCCTGCCAACATTGATCAAATAAATCGAGAATCATTCTTGAACAAAACCAGTCTTTTGTGCTTATTTTCTATTCCTGATTTATATTCAAATTGTTTGAAGATTACTGAGAGCATAAAGATGCAGGCGTGAAACACCTGCAGGCAGAATGAATACGTTTCAGTCGGCGTTATGTTTGGCCCATGCATCATGGCTGATGGGTCTGTTCCTAATGGGTCTGTTCCATGGGTATGTTATATGCAGTACGAGAAGATCTTTATCAGATTCCATCAGAAGCCCTGGCTTCAGACTGCAGTGTTTTTCGGCACCAGATACAGCATGCTCATTCTATCTTGAGAGATATCAGGAGGAATCTGCTCATGGAATCAAGACTGAACACAATACTTTAGAAGCCCCCTTCAAAAGAGAAGAAATATTTCATTGGTCATATTCTGATCTGTTGCTGTAGATTAAATGCATATTCATACCATTGGATTGCAGACTACCCTGGCACAATATAAGGTGTTATTCATCTAGTTTTACATTTGGTCTTACCCAATTTCTGATAACCGTTACCCGTATTCACTCACATTCCCACCAATCTACCTCTGGTTCTCTCATTTCTGTGTCCTTCACTATCCCCTTCCCCCCCCCCCCCCAAACCCCTAGCATTCCATCACCCATGTTCGACCCCTTTCCCCTTGGTTTCATCCATCTGCTACACTCATTCTTCACACACTGAATCCTCTCGCCCTCTGGCTGCCATTAACAACTTTCTTACATATAAGATTCCAGCACTTGTAATATTTGCATCCCTGTTCAATACCTCTGGAGATAGACACACAATGCTGGAGTAACTCAGTGGGACAGGCAGCATCTCTGGAGAGAAGGAATGGGAGACATTTCGGATCGAGACCCTTCTTGAGTCTGAAGAAGGGACTCGACCCGAAACGTCACCCATTCCTTCTCTCCAGAGATCCTGCCTGTCCTGCTGAGTTACGCCAGCTTTTTGTACCTTACTTCGGTTTAAATCAACGTCTGCAGTTTCTTCCTACTCAAAACTTCCAGCCTCTGTCTCCGCCTTCACCTTCCCCTTCCCCTTCCCCACCAGAACTGGCTCCCACTCTCTCGTCTGTTTTCATTTATCCACCACCTGCTTTTGTCTCACACTCGCGGATTCATCTGCTCATCATTCCTTATTCCTTCTTGGTCCACTTATCACTTACTGGCCCGTCTCACCCATGGCCCGCCCCACCTACCCACTCTGGTTTACATTAGCTACCTTCCCTCTCCACTTTCAGTCCTGATTCAGGGTCTTGACCTGAAACGTTAAAAACTACCCCCCCCCCCCCCCCCCACCCCCTCCCCCAAGTTTTCCGTGACCCACCGAGTTTTTCCAGTGCATTGTTTTTGCTCTAGATTCCAGTATCTGCAGTCTCTTGTGTTTCTTCAGTGTTATGTTCTTGTTAACAATTCATCTATTTGCAGTTCCTTGATATCCTCAACATTCTTGAAACATGATAATCCCATCCTCAACTGGCTCGGTATCATGCTTCAATTTTTGGTATTGGTTTATTGTCACATGTAACAAGCAAGATTCAGTGGAAACTTTTATTTTAGCGTGCTATTCAGTCAAATAATGCCATGTGTAGTACAATCAAAGAGAAAAATAAATGGAATGCACAATATAGTGTTATAGTCACTGAGAAATGTGCAGACACCATATTACTAAGCACTGTCTCCTTTCTGTACTCCAGCTAAACATTGTTCAAGATCCAGCCTACCACGGTGGTGCCATTTGGGCACACAGTATCAGTATAGGGAGTATGGTAAGGGGCTGAGAATGTATCCTTGCAGAGCATTGGTGTTGGGAATTATCATGGAGCATGTTTTGTAGCTTATTCTTACTGATTGAAGCCTATTGGTCAAGAAATGCTACTGCGCTGCCCAGTAATTGGTTCTGTTTGTTACCTTTATTGTATCTAATTTATCATCGGTGTTTGGCTGCCCTAGCACTGATATTGATCATGATTTTTGATTATTTCCAAAATGGAAAACCACACAACAGAGTTTCACTGGAGGTTAGCGATGTTCCGGACATGGTTAAAATTGAATTTATTATGGTCAAGACTGCTTATTTGTCATGTGCACTGGATATGAACTTGAACCATTCTCACTTGCAGAAGCATTATCAGCACATCAGACACTACAACAAACAAAAATTAAAAATATAATAATTCAAAAATAAATGTATAGTAAATTAAAAATATATAGACTAGGTTGCATTATGGCCCAATATTATGTGAGTTATTACATTATCAGTTTGGTCTCCTGTGAGGGATAATGTCCAATTGGCTGTGTGCTCGCGTTCAATAGAGCATGCTGTCTTGCATCAGTAAATTAATATATTATATACTGATGCATGGTATCAGGCATCAGAAGTCAATGTCTTACCCTTCATTCTTTAAATCACTTGCATTTTGGTAACATGCATTTCTTTTAATATTCGGTACTACTGCTGAGCAACAGAAAATCATAAGAAATCCAAGGGTAATATACATGTATGTTTCACAAGACAGGAACAAATACTTTTTGTCCATTCAGATTAGACAAAATGTATTTACAATTATCTCAAAAATATTTTCTGTTCTTCCTTAGAATACTCTTCAGGTACTTTCTCAGCCGCTGCAAAATCTGTGCAGACCCAGCATAAAGGCGAGAGGTCATCAGATGCCCAACATGCAAGTGGGATCATCAGTGACCCAGAACACAAGCCAGTAAACATAAGCGACCCAACTCATGTATCAGGGAACAAATGGTGATCCAGCACAAATGCCAAAGGTTGTTACTTAGATACTATATCGTGGATATCAGAGACGTAAATGATAGGTGAGGGAATCTCAGTGACGTGGCTTACAGGTCAAGGAATATCAGTGAACCGTAACAGATGCTGAAACCATCACTGACGAAATGTACAAGTCAGGGATTATTAGTGATCATACACACAGGAATTCTCTAAGCAGTGTTAGTAAAGTCAAGGAACATCAGTGCTCTGTCCACAGATAAGGGTATATCACCAATACATCATAAAGCAGCCCATTAGCATCTGATGAGATACATGGTACAGGACAAGGAAGTGTAACAATTATTGAGGTGATCTGAGAACAGTTCCAATCCATTGCACAGGTCAGTACTGATCCTAAACAAAACCCAGACACCAACATTGACACACTACAAACCTGGGAACCAACACTGACCCACCACAAAACCCAGGAACTAACACTGACTCACCGCAAAGCTTAACACTGACCCACCACCACAAACCTGGGAACCATCACTGATCAACTGCAAACCCAGGAACCAACACTAACCCACCGCAAAACCCAGGAACCAAGACTAAACCACCACACAACCCAGGAAACAACAATAACTCACAGGAAAACACAGCAACCAACATCAAATCATCATAGAGCTCAAAAATTAGCATGGATCCACTGCATCCTCCAGGAAAAGCATACTCATTGCAGAGGCCAGGGATCAAAACAGATCCCCACAAGAGGTTGGGGATTAGCACTGACCCACCATAGAACCTCAGGGATTAGCACTGACCTTCTGCACAGACCGGAGATCAACACCACAGAGGTCAGCATTGACGATATAAAGATTTGTTTTCTTTAAAATAGAAATTGAAAGAAAGGCTGGTCTACTATATGGTGCGGTACCTTCAAATATATTTTGTCCACAAAATTCCAGATGCAATACTTTTCATCACACGATTTTTAGGTAGCTCCCTGCATTTAAAATACCAAACCCAATCAAACTCCAGAAAGCCTCAGTTAATGAGTAACTTCAAATATTTACCGGAGAGCTCTCGGAATCCATGGGTAAATAAATGATGGGTGACAAATCCGCACACTAGTTTGAGCATAATTTGTGCACCACTTAAAATGGTTCGACACATTCTGATGCTCATGGAGCACAACGTGGGCAGAGTGAGGGGGAAATACGATCGGTATTTGAAAAATTCATCAATGGGAGTATCTTCTCGTGGTGAGCACTTCAACAGACACCACGCCCAACACATGAACAAAACACAAAGTTCTGGAGGAACTCGGGCAGCAATTGGGGAGGGGGCGGACAGGAGATATTTTGGGTTGGGCCCATTCCTGAGACGTGAACTTGGTTCCCTGCTCACCGCTATCTTTGTGTCCCACATCCACCGCCTTTCTCTGTGCTGAGTACAAAATAGAATTGGGGGACAAGAGAGATCAGCGGCATTATAGAGTCATCATATTATACAGCACAGAATCAGGCCTTTTGACCCAACTTATCCCTGCCAACTAGGTTGTTGACATGGGTTAGTCCCATTTGCCAGTGTTTAGCCCACATCCCTCAAAACATTTCTTATCCACGTACCTGTCCAAATATCTTTTAAACATTATAATTGTACCCACTTTTACCACTTTCCCTGGAAGCTCAATCCCCATAAACACCACATTCTGTGCAAAAAATTGGCACCCAAGCTTCCTTTAAATCTTTCCTCTTCAAACTTAAATCTATGTCCTTGGGGTTTAGACTCTCCCATCTGGGAAACAGACTGTGACTATTCACTTATCTACTTCTGTCATGATATTACAAATCTCTGCAAGGTCACCCCTCAGCCTCCAGTGGCAAAAAGGCCCATTCTATCCAATTTCTCTTTATAACTCGTCCTTCATTCCTGATTTAAAAAAGTGGCTGTTGCCAGGTATCCACAGGTCTGCATCTTCCTGGACCCATTGTGTTACTCAAACTTGCGATAGACTCACCTAGTCACAGGGAGGTGGACAAGATAACTCTCCATAGCCAGGAAATCTCCGCCTAGGTGGAGTGAACTCTGAGAGGCGAAGTAATCTCATGCTAGCCACCTCTGAGGTGCAGAATGATATGAGGGGCTTTCATAGCTAGATAGCTGGCAAATACATTTGAGGTATTTTTCAATTTCTCTGATAGGGACTTAAAGCTATTTAAATATATTTAATTAAAAAAATGCAAATCTCCCTAAAAAACAGAAAGAACTCATTAAAAAACTTTGAAATAAAGTAAAGTAATTTGAACACTTACAGTGCTCTCCATAATGTTTGGGACAAAGACCCATCATTTTTTTATTTGTCTCTGTACTCCACAATTTGAGATTTGTAAGAGAAAAAAATCTCATGTAGTTAAAAGTGCACATTGTCAGATTTTATTAAAGAGTATTTTTATACAATTCGGTTTCACCATGTAGAAATTACAGTGTGTATATACATTGTCCCCCCATTTCAGGGCACCATAATGTTTGGGACACATGGCTTCACATTGCTCAGGTGTATTTTTTTTTTTTTTTATTACGTTTTTTATTGGAGGGGAAAAAAAAATTCGCAGTACATCTGATGTATAGCATTACATTTTCCTCCATTTTGCTTTTTATAAATAATAATAATATAAACAAAATACCCCTAACCCACCCTCCCTAAATGCCCCTTGGCAGCTTATTTTTTCACAATCCAAATATATCGCAAAATCAAATGCACTTTTTAACAATAATAAAGTAACAAAACAGAATAAAGGCAGATCCCCACTTAATGTCAAGTGCCCTCAGTCAACAGGTAGTTCCGTTAGACCCTCAAAGTATGATAAAAAGGGTTCCCATTTCAAATAAAACTTTTTCACAGACTCCCTCAATGTGAATTTAATCTTTTCTAACCTTAAAAAAAACATGACGTCTTCCAGCAGCGGCAGATGGAGGAGTGTTAGATTTCCAGACCAGCAAGATTCTCCTACGGGCCAAAGGTTATGTAAATGTAATGATATCAGACTGGGTTGTATTTAAACCCAAGGTTTTATCTGCCACACCAAATACAGCTACAAGCGGGCAAGGTCATCCCAAGGACTTCACTGATGGTTTTAAAAACCACTGCCCAGTAGTTAACAAGTTTGGGGCAAGACCACAATGCATGAGCTAGATTGGCTGGAGAGAACGAGCACCTGTCACAGCCAGCATCCGTCCCTGGAAATATGTTAGCAAGCCTGGCTTTGCTTAAATGAACCCTGTGTAAAACTGTAAATTGTATGAGCCCCAATCTAGCACATGATGACGGGGAGTGGACTTTTTTCAGCGCTTCTGTCCAGCATTCCTCAGACAGATCCATACCAAGGTCATCCTCCCACCTAGCTTTAACTTTGTTCAGGTTTTGATCTCCTAAATACATCAATCGAGAATATACTGCAGAGATCAGTCCTTTATTTGCAAAGGTAAGAGTAAGTTTATCCAACACTGTGACAGGAGGGAGATCAGGAAAAGAAGGAAATTGTTTCATGACAAAGTGGCGAACCTGAAGATATTTAAAGAAATGATTATGTGGGAGGCCACGTTTTTTGTGTAGGTAGTCAAAACTATGTTGTTAGTGTATAAATCCTTAATGGACATAAGACCATTCAAACCCCACTATTGAAAGGTTGGGTCAAGTGTAGAGGGGGGGAATAAATGGTTTCTGTGAATGGGACCCAGAACTGAAGCTGATCTAAGCTTATAATGGCAACGAAATTGGTTAAAAATGTTGATGGTTGATAGTACGACAGGGTTGGATGTAAATCGAGAGGGTTTCAATGGCAGGGAGGAATATACTAAAGCTGGGAGAGATGAGGAGTAACAGGATTATGATTCAAGCAGACACCAGTCTGTATCTGGTCAGTGGAGCCAGAATAATATCTTTTGGATATTGGATGCCCAGTAATAATTAATAAAGCTAGGATGGCCCAGTCCACCTACTTCACAATCTCTTTGAAGAGTACACTTATTGACCCTTGGAACCTTGTTACCCCATATAAAGGTTATAGATTGGCTAACTGAGTTAAAAAATGACTTGGGTAGGAAAACCGGCAGACATTGTAACAAGTAAAGAAATCTGGGAAGTACAGTCATCTTCACTGACTGCACTCTCACAGCCATAGTGAGTGGCAGACTATGCCATCTCTCAAAGTCAACCTTCATTTGGCTAACTTGAGGCATGTAGTTAGCTGCAAACAGGGATGTGAAAAAGCAGGTGATGTGCATTCCTAAATATACAAACCCTTCTTGAGATATGGGAAAGCTCAGGTGTATTTAATTGCCTCCTTAATGCAGGTATAATTGAGCTCTCAGCACCTAGTCTTTCCTCCAGCCTTTCCATCTCCTATGGAAACTTGTATTGCTGTTTATCAACATGAGGACCAAATTTGTGCCAATGAAAGTTAAATACGCCATTATGAGACTGTGAAACAAGAATAAAACTGTTAGAGACATCAGTCAAACCTTTGGCTTACCAAAATCAACTGTTTGGAACATCATTAGGAAGAATGAGAGCACAGGTGAGCTAACTAATCGCACAAAGTTCTGGGGGAAACCCAGGCAGCATCTGGGGAGGGGGCAGACAGGAGATATATTGGGTTGGGCCCATTCCCGAGACGTGAACTTGGTTCCCTGCTCGCTCCGCTATCTTTGAGCCCTACATCCACCCCCAACATCCTGCGCCTTTCTCTGTGCTGACCTCCACAGCTGATGATAGAAGAATTCTCTCTATAATATTAAAAAAAACCCCAAACACTTGTCTGACAGATCAGAAACACTCTTCAGGAGTAAGGTGTGGATTTGTCAATGACCACTGTCCACAGAAGACTTCATGAACAGAAATACAGAGGCCACACTGCAAGATGCAAACCACTGGTTAGCCGTAAAAATAGGATGGCCAGGTTACAGTTTGCCAATGAGTACTTAAAAGAACAACCATAGTTTTGGAAAGAGGTCTTGTGAACAGATGAGATGAAGATTAACTTATATCAGAGTGATGGCAAGAGCAAAGTATAGAGGAGAGAAGGAAAATGTCCATGTTCCAAAGCATACCACTTCATCTGAGTTTTTCAAAGCTAATAAATGGTCTTCTTGAATAGCCAAGTCAATCATCCGATCTGAACCCAATTGAGCATACCTTTTGTATGCTGAAGAGAATACTGAAGTGTACTTGCCCCCAAAACAAGTATAAGCTAAAGATGGCTGTAATACAGGCCTGGCAGAGCATCACCAGAGATGACACCCAGCAACTGGTGATGTCCATGAATCGCAAACTTCAAGCAGTCATTGCATGCAAAGGATATGCAACAAAATAGTAAGTTAAACGAGAACTTACCAAGTTTGAAGGTTGATCTGTATTTTACGAGGAGTCGCGGTGAGGGATTTCGTGAAGAACCCGCCAGCACGCCTGCGCAGCATCCTTCAAAGCAGCGGTGTGGAATCAAAGAACCAACCATGACTAAAAATAGTAAGATGAAAACCGTAGAACTACCTGTTTGACCTGATGATAGAGGGTGGGAGCGGTGGGCACGAAATCCCTCACCGCGACTCCTCGTAAAATACAGATCAACCTTCAAACTTGGTAAGTTCTCGTTTAATCTTACTATTTTACTTCGGAGTCACGTGAGTGACTTCGTGAAGATTTCAAAGCTCTGTGATTTCACGCCCTGAACAACGTCCATGCTTATCACACTGCCGCCATTCTGATGGAGTAAGACTGTTTATGGAGTTCAGTTGACCGTGGCTGAAAAATCAACACAATTTATTAATCAAATAAACAACAACCCCTAACCCGGGCCAGACATTTACTGAGCAGTACCCAGGATAGATTCTGCGAATGTCGCAGGAACGGCCAGAGGCTTGTTATAGAACCGTTGAAAAGGTTTTCTCCCCACTGGCCCAGCACGCGGTGGCGAGAATGTGGTCCATGGGCACCTCCATGGCTCTCGCTGCAGCCCTGGTGGAATAAGACTTAAAAATGTTAGTAGCAACTCCTGCTGCACCCAGCACCACCCTGAGCCACCTGGCGATCGTCTGTGTAGTCACCCGATGATGCGGAGGTTTTATGACTGATGAGGAGCCCCTGTTCCTTCATCCTGATAACTCCAGTAACTCGGATGTAGTGGTGGAGATGGGTGACTATGCAGAGTGTGGCATCTACAGGGTATGCCCGAAATTTCAGCTGCAGCCCATGCGCCCCTGGCCTGTGCTGTTTTAATAACTCTTTACCAAAGAATTTTATTTGACCAGGGTTGGCCACCATGCTGTCCAGTCGCAGTTTTTGTAACATCTGGACTCGTTGGGCTGACGTCAGTGCCATGAGCATCACCACCTTAAGGGTGAGCTGTTTCAAATGGTAGCTCATCTATTGGAGCCCAGCTCCTCAGTAGGGTCAGCATGATCCCCACATCCCACGTTACTGTATATCTGGGTCGTGGAGGGATTGGTATTGAATACTCCCCTCATTAGTTTTAGACACCAGGTGGTGGGAGCTGATACTTATATCCAGGTATGAATACAGCGTACTCCTGTCGCTGTTGATGGCACTGTAGCTGAGGCCAGCATCAAAATGGAGGCCTGCTAGAAACTCCAACACATCCAGTATTGTTGCCGAGTTGGAGGACTTGTTGTTCCGGGCACAGAAACCTCCCACTTTCTGATTTGAGTGAGATATTGTTTGCGGGTTGATTCCCGACACGATGCTGCAATAAGGTTCATGGCTCTTGACGAGATGCCTGCCCGGTTGAGCGGTCTTTTCAGAACCTACAAGCCAACAAGTTTAATGACCATGGCAAGGATGACTGACCCCCCCTGTAATGGAGTGAGTAATCAATTTGGGATGTTTCCCAATCGCCATCCATGGTTGTTGTACATTTCTACAACCATCGGGTACCATGGTTGTGTAAGCCAGTCGGGAATGATCAATATGTCAGTTGCAGAGTCTAGTTTAATTTTCTGCAATACCCGACTGGTGAGGCAGCATGGGGGAAACGTGTAGCAACCCATTTCCCCCAATGGATAAAAATGCATCCAATGCTATTACCCCAGGGTCTGGTTCCCACAACACATACGTTGGTATTCGATGGTTCAGCCTGGACGCAAATAGGTCAATATCTGGTGTACCCAATTTGAGCTATAATATCTCCAAAATTTGGGGGTTCAACATCCACTCAATTTTGTCATTGAAGACACGTGACCTGGTGTCCGCCACTGAATTAAGCTTCCCAGGCAAATAGGTCGCAGTAATCCAAATATTTCTTTCAATGCACCAGTGCCAAATTGTATTAGCCAATTCATTGCAAACTAGCGACCTGATACTACCCATATGATTGATGTAAACCATTATTGTAGCATTATCTATTCGAAAGCGGACATGTAATCCCATGAATTAGTACAGTAAGCCCGCAGTCCATGAAATGCCCCCAGCATTTCTATATAGTTTATCCCATGTGACTCCAGGAATGTAGACTCATGAGAGTTCCATCTGCCACCACAACTGGACATCATACCAGTTGCTCCCCAGCCTGGTGCACTTGCGTCAGTTAGTAGCACGACATCAGGGTTGCTCCCTATAATAGGTCAATGACATTCTTTAATATTATCTACCCACCATTATAGCTCGTTTCTAGCTTCCGGTGGTAACCGAAGTGGCCGATCAAAGCAGCCAGCATTTGTTTTTTTTTTTTGTTTTTTTATTTTTTTTATGCTGTGATTTGTGACCTTTGTGAATTTCGGTAGTGTAGCGGTCCGAATCGTGCAGCTGGGAATGTAGTTACCAATTTAGAGTTACCAATACCAATAACTTTTGCTGTTCGCCACATGGTCGATACCCTGGCGCAAGCAAGATTGTGGCACTCTTCTGATATAGCAGTAGCTTTATTAGTGGGGATGATAAACTTCATTAAATTAGTGTCTAAGGTGAACACCAAATCCATAACCCGTACCGGGTGCAGTTTTTGATTTGTCTGGATGGATTACAATCCCAGCTTCTCAAGCAGAGCCTTGGTTTGCAGCCACTCCTTGAATTGCCAATTGGAGGGTCTGCCCCACTATAAGGATTTCATCCAATATGCCATCACTATAATCTTGTTGTCGGAGAAGAGCCAATACAGGTAAATACCAACTTGGTAAACAGCCTAAGCTGTGATGGTTCCATTAGGCAATGCACCCTTCCAGACAACTTCAGAATTCCCTGTGAGCCTCAGCGATGGGCACCGTATAGCATGCTTCTTTCAAACTGATACATGCCATAAAGTACCCTGAGTAAAGCTTCCACCTAGCTGTTCCAAAAGCATCCATTTTGACATGGGTATATTGTACAAAAGTGTTCAACTCAGCTAAATCGATTATAATCCGACATTCCTCTTCTTTTTTACTGCTGGTGAACATATTAGGCTCAACTCAACAGGTCCATGCTTGGTTATGCCAATTACCGC
The DNA here is from genome assembly GCA_035221665.1 of Okamejei kenojei. Classification (NCBI taxonomy): domain Eukaryota; kingdom Metazoa; phylum Chordata; class Chondrichthyes; order Rajiformes; family Rajidae; genus Okamejei; species Okamejei kenojei. Next base: position 27,817,758 of record CM069144.1, on the reverse strand, counting down.
TTTTCCCTGCTCGCCATATAATTGTCCAGTCCCTTCACCTGTTTGTACAGGTCTCCAAGCAACTGATGCGGCGGTGGAGCGGTAATGGTCGGCACAACCCCGCGAATTTGGGGTTTAGTGTGGGCTATATGGAGCTCTTACGCAGGCAATTTATCTCATACTTGGGCGTTGCATAGGAGTGCCAGTGCATCATGATATTTACTGGACACATTATCCCCCGATCAGGGTTTTGCAAACGCCGTTATGCCCGTGGAGAACCCACCTGGCTGATAAGAAGGCAGGTGAGTTGACTCGGCGCCGGCCCCCGGAACCTGGCTCCCTGGAGTCCGTGCAAGCTTACCTCCACACTTACACCATTACTTGGCGTGGAGGCGCATGGTCGGCCGCTCGCAGCGCTGAGCTGACCGACCGCTTCCTGCTGCCACCTCCGCCCTTGACCGCAGCCTGACGGGGTGTGATGTCGGCGGTATCTGCTCCAGCAGGCCTACACGACGCAGCAGTGTTATGCCGGGCTGCACGATGGCAGATATCCCTGGCTGCGGTACGCAATGCACTTTGCAGGGCTCCCCTGTCGTGCGGCTGTCCCCCGGCCCAGCCCCCTCGGGTCTACTGGAGCTCGGGGAGAGGTTGCCTGTAAAGAAAACAAGACCCCTTGCCACGTACCTGTATCCCCCCCTTATTCTCTTGGGGGACGGGGGGCTCGGAGTCTGGACCTGATGCTTGCAGCTCCGTAGCGGTAACCCATTCGGGTGAGTCGGCCCCTGTATTAGTGGGAGCGCCCGACTTCCGCATTCCTTCCCCCACCGTTGCGTTAAAGCTGCCGGCGTTCCTTGCAGCTCCGGGGACAAGGGCCGTCGGCTGGCCGCAGCTCAGCTCTGCTCCTCGACAGCGTCGTCCTGCGGCCCTTGTCCATGCTGTAAAGGAAAGGTAATACTCACCTGCCGGTCTTGTGAAGGAGCCGGTGGAGAGAGCGCACTCCCCCCCCCCCCAGCTGCCGCTGCAGATGCGTGCGACGATAAGCTGCGCAGGCGTGCTGGCGGGTTCTTCACGAAGTCACTCACGTGACTCCGAAGTAAAATACTAAACATGACTACTTTCAATTACATGACATTGCTGTGTCCCAAACATTATGGTGTCCTGAAATGGGGGGACTGTGTCAGGGCTCTCGCTTAACTTTTTTTTCCTGTTGCCAGCCAGACAACCTCGGCAGCTTTTTAGCTTGCCAAATGACACTTTAGGTGGTCATTTAAGACGGCTTGCGATAATGTGCTCGGATGAAGTGCGTAGTTACTAGTCGGAATAATGGTCAATGAAGCATTCACATATTATTTCTGCTTCAAATAAAGTCACAAACTAAACCTATTCACCAATCAAGACATGATATATACCACAATGACATGCAGCAAAATTACAATACAGTATCTCATCTCTTTTTACACATTGCAATGAATGCAATATCTATTATCTCTTTCCACTTCCAAACAAAAATATGGTTATTCAGCGTATAATCAACCTCGGAGAGACCAAGCACTGGCTTGGCGATCGCTTCGCACGACACCTCCACTCAGTTCGCATCACCAACCTGATCTCCTGGTGGCTCAGCACCTCAACTCCCCCTCCCATTCCGAATCCGACCTTGCTGTCCTGGGCCTCCTCCGTGGCCAGTGTGAGGCCCACTGTAAATTGGAAGAACAGCACCTCATATTTTGCTTGGGTAGTTTACACCCCAGTGGTATGAACATTGGCTTCTCCAATTTCAGGTAGTCCTTGCTTTCTCCCTCCTTCCCCTCCCATTCCCAGCTCTCCCACAGCTTACTGTCTCCACTTCTTCCTATCTTTTTCCCACTCCCCACCCCTCCCGACATCAGTCTGAAGAAGGGTCTCGACCAGAAATGTCGCCTATTGGGCAGTTTACACCCCAGCGGTATGAACATTGACTTCCAATTTCAGGTAGTCCCTACTTTCTCCTCCGCTTTCCAGCTCTCCCTCAGCCCACTGTCGCCACCTCTTCCTTTCTTCTTCCCGCCCCCCCTCGCACCCTCACATCAGTCTGAAGAAGGGTCTCGACCCAAAACGTCGCTATTTCCTTCACTCCATAGATGCTGCCTGCTAAGTTTCTCCAGCATTTTTGTCTACCCATTCACACAAGTTCTGTTATCCCACTTTCCTCACCCACTCCCTGCACATTAGGGGCAATTTTACAGAGACAAGTTAACCTACAAAGCCAATGTGTCTTTGGGATGTGGGAGGAAACTCACACACTTGCAGGGAGAATGTGCAAATTCAACACAGACAGTGCCTGAGAACAGGATCGAACACAGATCTCTGACATATGAGGCAGTAAGTCCACCAGCTGTGCCACTATATTTTATTTTCCAACACACAAAAAATTATCCCTTGATAGCTTTGGTTACTAAACAAAAAAAGAAACTATCCATTTTCAGTCTTAAATCTCTAAGTGACGCTATGTCCTCCTTTACAGCTACTGTATGTTTTAATTCAGTTCAAGGCTATTGGTGCAGTACATTGGCCATAAAGTTGCTGACTACAATTGCCAGAGACATGGAGTTGATCCTGAATATGGGTGCTGTCTGTATGGAGTTTTCTTTTCTTGTTTATAACATTGTTTACAAAGTACTATGTTTACATATTCTGTTGTGCTGCTGCAAGTAAGGATTTCATTGTTCTAACTGGGACGTGAGAGAATAAAACACTCTTGACTCACGTCGCTGATGCGTGGGATAGAACTAGTGTACTGGTGATCGGGGGTCGACGTGGACTCGGTGGGCCGAAGGGCCTGTTTCCACGCTGTATCTTTAAATTAAACTAAAAACACTAAAACCAGAGGAAATGTAAAGAAGGGTTTCTACCCGAAACGTCACCCAATTTCTTCTATCCAGAGATGCTGGCTGCTCCATGGAGTTCCCCCGTACAATTAAAGCATGGAATAGTCTTCACCCAACCACAGGTACCAACCAGACGCAACTAAATTTAGGGTAGCTTTTTTTTTTACCCCAAGAACACTTTTTTGCTTAAGTCCAAGTAAAGAGTCAAGAGAGTTTAATTGTCATGTGTCCCAGATAGGGCAATGACATTCTTGCTTGCTGCAGCACAACAGCATATGTAAACATAATACAGAATAGGAGATAAACGTTCAGTGTGTCTATATACTACAGACCATATATATATATATATATATACACAATAAATTATCAGATAAAATGCAATAGGCTGTTATTTTTCAGAGTTTGGAGTTTGGTGGTGGTGGGTCCACCAGTTTAAATTCCATTTCGAATATTTTTGGAGGACCAGGAAACCAAGAAGCAAGAGTTACTCCAGGGAGTTACTCCAGCTCCAGGGAGTGATTCAGCATTGTTTTTCTGCGGTCGCAGTGAGGCAGCGATCGGACAGCAATGGCGGCCAGAACTCCCACAATGCAAAGGGAGGAAGTGGCCGACGCCGACCAGTTGCCGTGGCAGTGCGCATGTGCATGGCCGATGATGTGCTGGCCGTGGCAGTGCGCATGTATAAGGTGGCCGGCTGAGCCGAGCGGAGACCCAAGACCCGAGAGCCGAGCGCCTAGCCGTGAGCCTAGCGACGAGACCCGAGCGGAGACCCGAGACCCGGAGACGGAGACTGACAGAGAGAGAAATAGAGAGGGAGCCTGCTCAGAATTAAACGCGAGGTGTCCCGGTTGCTTGCCAAGCCGGGCAAAATGGCATGGCTTTTAGGTTGCCCTGCGGGACTGTAAGTTGCCATTGGCACCCGGGCAACCGGTAATTTCAAGCCCTGTATGTATAAACACTACTGTAATTTCTACATGGTGAAACCAAAATGTATAAAAATGGCCTTTATGAAATCTTACAATGTGCACTTTAACTACATGTGATTTTTTTCTATTACAAATCTTAAATTGTGGAGTACAGAGGCAAATAAATAAATGATGGGTCTTTGTCCCAAACATTATGAGGGCACTGTACCTGCACATTCTTCCCTGTATCACCACGATTCAAGTATGTAGAAAGGGATGTTAAAGATTGCGGGGTATGGTAGTCTACTAAGTGAGTCATTGGTCTTGCATTCAGAAGTCTGGGCTATTGACCTGGAGGCAGGAGTTTAGCATTACTATTTCATACTTACCATTTCATAGATGGGGAAGTTACATTTACATAATTTAACAAATCTGGAGCATCAGTAATACTGACAACGAACCTGCATGTTATTATTAAACCTGGTTCATTTTTGTGTTCTTCATGGAAGGAAAAGTATCATCCTTGGTCTCGGCCTTAAGACCCTTGGCAATGTGGTTTACTCATTTGCCCTTTAAATTGCCTAGTTATGTGACTTGTTAGGGATGGCAATCAATGCTACACCAACCAATATGCTCACAATTGATAAATGAATAAGAATGTAGCCATTCCTCAGTAAAATCTTAGGTTTCATAAAACAGAATGGACACTTTGAAATGGAAAAGGGTTTGGTATTGTTGAACAATACTCAAGTATGCAATTGAACCTTTTGAGCCGCTCACCTACACACAAAGAGAGAAAGCATTGGTGCAAATGATTTATTGTTGTTGGTCATTTCTACTTTGGCTACGGCTGATTTGAATCTGAATATTTTTTTAATAAGCACAGGTACAAAACTAAATAAGGGGTGTCCAGAGATAAAGATAGACACAAGGAACTGCAGATGCTGGAATCATGTGCAAAACACAGAGTAACTCAGCGGGTCAGGCAGTATCACTGGAATGAATTGATAGGTGGTGTTTCAGGTCATGAGCCTTCTTCAGAATCAGGAAAGGTCCCTACCTATAATGTTACCTATTCAGCCCCTCCCGATACGCTGCCTGACTCCCTGAGTTACTCCAGCACTGCGTGTTGTGTTTAGAGATATTGCCATTGGTAGGAGAGAGGGGCTCATGAATGACGAATATAAAGGAATTATGATAAATTAAAGAAATAGAAAACAGAACATTATTTTTTTCTGATGATACTATGCACAGATGTGTACTTTATGATCTGCTAATTGCTAAGATTAAATTGACACCAGATGAAAAACATGTAAGGTTATAAGTCATAAGAGCAGTATTAGACAATTTGGCCCATCAAATCCACTCCACCATTTACTCATGGGTGATCTATGTTTCTCCCTCAAATCCATTCTCCTGCCTCCAGTCCTGTTAATGGGTGCTCAAAATTTATCATCTCCAATGTCTCCTTCTTGCCAGATTGTTAAGAGGGAGTTGGATGTGGCCCTTTTAGCTGAAGGGATCAGGGGGTATGGAGAGGCAGGTACAGGATACTGAGTTGGATGATCAGCCTTGATCATATTGAATGGCCGTGCAGGCTCGAAGAGCCGAATGGCCTGCTCCTGCACCTAATTTCTATGTTTCTATGTTGCAATTATCTCAAAATGTCCATTGGACAATGATACAAAGGATTGCACACCTGATAGTTGCCTAACTATCTATTACTGCACACTGTTCTAATAATTACATCTAATGCAGGATCGCTTAGACAATTAGGTGCTTAGGAAAATAATTCCGTTCATTTAGAAAAAATAGTTATCCATGAGATCTAAGAACATGACACCTCAATGACAAGACAACATTTTCTTCCCAGAGACATCTAAGATTTAAGTTGACTAAATAACCCCCGTTCCCATACCTAGATTAACAACATAAAGTTAACTGTAGATGTGGGACAACCACAATATAAATTGCTAGCCACATATAAATGCATACATGGCAAGAACTTGAGGTTCGCCAGGCCAGGACGTTGTCAAAGAAGTTCCCAACGCAGTAAAAAGACGTCCAACTCACTGTTTGGTTGTTTAGTTGCTGTTCATTTTAATAAATATTTTTTATTTTATATGGTTAAAGTGTTCTTTCTCCATCATTGATCCGAATCCTTGAAACCTGCTTGAATCATTACACCCACTCTGTCCCTTAAGTTCTTGAATAAGGCAATCTTAATTGATCTTTTAATGTGTAGCAATTTCATTTCAGAAAAGAAACAAGATAATCAAATGGAAATTTAAGCGCCTCACTACTGTCCCAACTTGCTGCTTGCCTTGAGTAGTTGTGACTTTCAGTTTTAGATCAGTTACATCTTGCTTGACTTCACATCAATTAAGAACATATTTTGTTTCTGCTTTGGACCATACTCCAGGGTAAAAGATTTGTTGTATTTTTATTAACTTTGCAGGGTTGATTAGTTATCTTTCAGTTTACATGTCAGCGAGAATAAACTTGTTCGTCCGATTTCAACCTGAGAAAGACATTCAACACCAAACAGCACACAGACCAGAGAGATCCTGGACGACATCGGTAGTGAGTAGGGTGGTAATAAGTGGTTAAACTCAAGAATGGTTTAGTGTGTGTGTGTTTTTGTGTGAGAGTGCAGGGTTGAGTGAGTGAATGAGTGAGTGGAGTAGCATTATCGGTTAGCATTCTCTTTCAAATATTGGAATGAAACAATATATTCTTGCATGGTGACTCTGCAACAGGTGAAACATGGATTCCTGATTACCTTTCCAATGTAGTTCCTGCCAAAATGTAATTCAAATAACAAAAAAAGAAGCATGGGGTAGATATTCATTTGCTTATCACAATGTACCATACAAAACTTGCAATAAAATTTAAGGAACAGGAAAATAAGAAAAAAACATTTTACTGGAAGATTGGATCCAATCCCACTGTATTTACACAAAATATGTACATTGATTGACAATTAATATGTACAAAAATACAGTCACAGCCATATTTATATATAAATTAAGAATAAATACAATATGTCGACCTCATGACAAGGCAGAAGACAGAACCAAAAAAGACAATGCATTTTCTGCTCTCCAAAGGGAGAACAAGGTTAGTAACAAGGAACTATAACTTGATGAGTTAAAGTGGGTGCAGTGAAACCTTGTCTCTTGCGAGCAGTCAGATAATTCTGATTACAATAATCATTAGGCCAACCTAGAAATATTAACACTGTGGAGCAGCTCTCTTCAAACAGTGCCACCAATACTTTCAAATAGGGAACCATAATCTCCCATTAAACAGATCTATTATACTTTTAAACATAATGTTGCAACCATTAGTCAAGTATTTTGAATAAAGCTATGAACTATCTTTAAAGAAAAAGAGCAAAATATCTCTCTCTAAAGGCAGTCATCAGTCTCAGAGAGACTATTTTTTTCAAAGGGATTTGCGGACTGTTTTCGACAGAAACCCACAGTATTCCACTGAATGGAGATATAGACACTATAAATGTCAATAGTTTATTGTTGAAACGTAACTACCAATGTCTTTTACAGACATAGGGAGTAACTCCACAGGTTCCACTGCACCAAAATATAAGGTCTCAAAACAAGATGCTTGATACTTCGCTTATCTTTCACTTGATTAAAGTACCATGTTTCTTCATTTTCCTTTTTAACTCTTCCTGCTAATAGAAGATCTTTTATTTCCTTCTCTCTAGTAGAGATATCGCTCTTCACATTTCCCTGATCTCAAATAATTTTATAGGTTTGTGGTTTACTTGATATGTATAAAGAGCTCTTGCCCACAAATAAATGCAATGTGCTTTGCAAAAAGAAACTCGATTGGAAGTAACTGGAGGACAGAGAAGATGAGCTTGAGGAAAGTCAAGGCCATTATAGAACTTTTGCCAAGCCTTCAGTTCTTTCTCATTGAGGATGACATATAGATTCAAAAAAATTCCAGCGATCCTGGTATCTAACATGCCCACCATAATCTGCATGTGATGGATAACGGCAGCTAATGGTGGCCACTGAGAGATGAAATTTGAGAATAGTTGACGTAATTCATATAATTATGAATGAAATTACGTGACATAATTTCACCTCCATCAGATCCTGTCTCATTCTTTATTGCTATACCATGTTATTTTTGGCAGGATCATGGAGAAGAAAGCAACCCAATATCTTCATTTAATAGTCAATAAACCTCCATTACTGGACTTATTTTTTTACTTGTTGCTGTAATAACACTATTATGCTTCCATTAAGCCTTCCTCTCCATAACACTACCTCAACTTCTCCAATGTCTCCGATATACATTTGTGTTCTCCTCAAGATTTTTCTCTTGCTTTGGGCTGAAAGTGGTCAAGATGGATTCTCCAAAAACAGGAAAAATACGTTGACCTTCAACACCATTGTGGATAGGACAATAAAAAACTAAATTAAACTAAAAGATATGGACCAAACATGGGCAAATGGGACTAGCTTAGATATGGTATTTCAGTCTGCATGTAAAAGTTGGGCCAAAGAGCCTGTTTCATTGCTGTATGATTCTAAGACTATTTGACCATCTTTTAAAAGGGCATTTACAGTGGCTTGCAAAAGTTTTCATACCCCTTGAACTTTTCCATATTTTGTCACATTACAACTACAAACGTAAATGTATTTTATTGGGATTTTATGTGATAAACCAACACAAAGTGGCGCATAATTGTGAAGTGGAAGGAAAATTATGCATGGTTTTCAATTTTTTTTACAAATAAAAAACTGAAAAGTGTGGCGTGCAAAAGTATTCACCCCCCCTTTACTCTGATACCCCTAAATAAAATCCAGTGCAACCAATTGCCTTCAGAAGTCACCTAATTAGTAAATAGAGTCCACTTGTGTGTAACCTAATCTCAGTATAAATACAGCTGTTCTGTGAAGGCCGCAGAGGTTTGTTAGAGAACATTAGTGAACATCACGAAGCCCAAGGACCACACCAGACAGGTCAGGGATAAAGTTGTGGAGAAGTTTAAAGCAGGGTTAGGTTATAAAAAAGATCCCAAGCTTTGAACATCTCACGGAGCACTGTTCAATCCATTATCCGAAAATGGAAAGAGTATGGCACAACTGCAAACCTACCAAGACATGGCCGTCCACCTAAACTGACAGGCCGGGCAAGGAGAGCATTGATCAGAGAAGCAGCCAAGAGACCCATGGTAACTTTGGAGGAGCTGCAGAGATCCACAGCTCAGGTGGGAGAATCTGTCCACAAGACAACTATTAGTCGTGCACTCCACAAATCGGGCCTTTATGGAAGAGTGGCAAGAAGAAAGCCATTGTTGAAACAAGGCCATAAGAAGTCCCGTTTGCAGTTTGCCACAAGACATGTGGGGGACACAGCAAACATGTGGAGGAAGGTGCTCTGGTCTGATGAGACCAAAATTGAAGTTTTTGGCCTAAATGCAAAACGCTATGTGTGGCGGAAAACTAACACTGCACATCACCCTGAACACACCATCCCCACTGTGAAACATTGTGATGGCAGCATCATGCTGTGGGGATGCTTTTCTTCAGCAGGGACAGGGAAGCTGGTCAGAGTTGATGGGAAGATGGATGGAGCCAAATACAGGGCAATCTTGGAAGAAAACCTGTTAGAGTCTGCAAAAGACTTGAGACTGGGGCAGAGGTTCACCTTCCAGCAGGACAACGACCCTAAACATACAGCCAGAGCTACAATGGAATGGTTTAGATCAAAGCATATTCACGTGTTAGAATGGCTCAGTCAAAGTCCAGACCTAAATCCAAATTGAGAATCTCTGGCAAGACTTGAAAATTGCTGTTCACAGACGCTCTCCATCCAATCTGACTGAGCTTGAGCTATTTTGCAAAGAATAATGGGCAACATTTTCAGTCTCTAGATGTGCAAAGCTGGTAGAGACATACACCAAAAGACTTGCAGCTGTAATTGCAGCGAAAGGTGGTTCTACAAAGTATTGACTCAGGGGGGCAGAATACTTTTGCACACCACACTTTTTAGTTTTTTATTTCTAATAAAATTTGGAAACCATGTATAATTTTCCTTCCACTTCACAATTATGCACCACTTTGTGTTGGTCTATCACATAAAATCCCAATAAAATACATTTACGTTTGTGGTTGTAACGTGACAAAATGTGGAAAAGTTCAAGGGGTATGAAAACTTTTGCAAGCCACTGTAAAAATACATCAGGGAAATAAATGTTACCATTTGTTTTTAACAGCAGCCTGTGTTAACACATAAAAGTTACCTTTCCCCAGACGACCCCTTGCTACCCTGCCAATATTCCTACTTTTTACATAACAGGCCATTTGGTCCATCTGATGACTGTCTGCTCCCAATGGAACTATCCCATTCATCCTCTCCATATTTCCCTGTGTCCCTGCAATTTATTCTGTTTCATATACTCATCAATTGCTCTGATTATTTTGTCATTTATTCACCATAAGGAATAGTTTACAATTGCCAATTAGCCTATCAATATCCCTTTGGGACAATGGGGAGGAAATCAGAGCACCCGGAGAGTCAGTAAACTATGGGGGTCTAGATCTACGTTCAGTTCTGAGTAATGCACTATAGCAAAGATATCTATGCACAGGAGGAGCTAAAATGCTGTAATCGTAATGATTACTGGTTTAAACAGACCGGGGTATGGGACAGAGATTGACGAGCTGGGAATGCTTATGCTGGACAAGGCTAAACGGAGGTACCATTCAAAAATTCAACTTGCATTTACAACATGGCTGTAAGACAGAGAAAATGAGGCAAGGTGCATCAAAGGCATGTCTGCAAATGAATGAATATCAATTCATAGAAACATTATACTAGTTAGAGACCAAAAACATGGATAGAGAATTAGATGCTAAGTAAATACTTGTTAAAGAGAAAGATAGAGAATAGGTCAGGAAGACCAGCAGTTAATTGAATTGGGTGCAATGTCTCATTGATCCTGAAATCAGGCCTTTATCGGCTTCATTCTTCTAAGTTTTCTTCAAGGGATGTGCAAAACCAGTAGATCAAACATAAAAAAGGCATTTGGCAAACAAGTCTTGAAGGAGTTGCATTTTGATCTACAACTTAGGTCAACCTATCATCTTGGTCAACCTGTTTTCTTCCAAATCACAATGATTTTTTAATTGGCAAAAGAATTACAACCCTATGGGATGTACAGGGTGTGAGATGACTCACAGTGATATAGCAACGACTTCAACTATCCACTTACACTTATCATATATTAATCCCATTTAAGAAAAATTTCTTCACTTTCTCATCAATTCCCATCCAGATTCTATCACATCTGTAACTATGGGCAATTTACAGTAGCCAATTAACCTACTCAACTGCACGCCTGGAAGAAACCCACAGGGTCACAGAGAGAATAAACAACACTTGAGGTCAGGATTGAACCCCGGTCTCTGGCACTGTGCGGCAACAGCTTTATTAGCTTTGCAACTGAGACAGGACAACAGCCAGTCCATGACTGCACATAATAAAATCTCTGCTTAATTCACTTTCACACATTCCAGGATTCACTCTCATACATCACGTGATTTAGCATTCACTCTACCACATTCCATTCTCTCCAGGTATCAACTGTGGCTCAGTAGATTGCACTCTGACCATACTAAGAGTGCTGCACTATCAGAGAGGGTATATTTCAAATAAGATGAAAACCAAGTGTGCCCTCATAATTGATACAAACAATTCCATAACTTTATATGGAGTAGAGACATGGACATGGCTAATATTTTTTATGTGGTCATTATCAATGCCTATTTGTGTGATATTGCAATTGCGGTTTTCAATTAAAAAAAAATAATATACTTCAGAATTATGGACTCTATGCTTTTTGGCACCTTGAGTGTCAAAATTGTTGTAAAAAGTACAATGATTTTTAAGGACTCATTCCCATACATCCCAAATGCTTCTGAAATGACTCTCACACATTGCAAACACTTCTGAAATTAGTCTCACGCGTTCCAGTCACCCCAGGACTGATTCATTTACTTCCCAGACATACCAGGACTGATTCTCATATATCTTTATATACTCCACAATGATATAATCCAGGGTGCGTTCCAAAGAGTAAGGTTGGGCCTAGAAGATGCCTGTTGGCAGTGTTGCACTTAAAGCTTCACTGTTGGGAGTATGAGCATGTACCCAAGCTCCTACATATTATTACTCTAAAGTTCACATGTTTTTTTTCCGTTTAGGCAATAGAAAACAACGCATTAATGGCAGGAGCTTTGAAGGCAACCTGTACAGGAAGACACTATCATAGTATTCCCAGTTTCTTCAAGTTGATGTTCTGTAAAAGGCCTCCTTTCCAGATTCCAGGTTCTGAAAAAGATGTCGGGCCCCACACAAACCAAGTGCCTCTCACAGACCACAATACAAATTTCTGTGGATGAGAGTTACAGTTTCATTAGGCCATATATTGTTTTTAAATGAAAGAGATGCTTCGTCCCTTTCGTAAAGGAGTTTTTGAGGTTAGGTCACTGTTGTGCAGAACATTCCTTTGTCGAAGAGGCATAATCCCACTTCATTGGGATTACTACTGAATTTTACACCAATCACACACAATTTTACTCCGAGCGAACTTTCCGAGTAATAATCCCAACTCGTTGCCATGGATACCATACTTGAGGTAACTTCCATTTCGAGTTGACCTTTTTTTCACCTTGAATCCAGCATTATTTTGATTGCTTAAACCTTGCTCCCATTTTCCTTTGGTCGTGAAATTGAGTACGAAGTCCCTTATAACTTTGATATTGGTTAGATTCTCCAAAGCCAAGCTTTCTAATTAACTGAAGGTGAGGCAAACACATATGGCCAAAGGCTAGCCGCTCTCATCCTCTATTCAACGGGCTGGAGGCTTAGGTAGCTCTGTATACACAAGAGCTGAACACGTACATCATACTTCGCTGACAGGTGTATTCCGGCTCAACTCCTTGATCCCATGTAGGATCCGCTTCATGTGACCCACTCTTGTTATCCCCAAGTCCTGCCAAACACAGGATAGAAGACAGATGTTTAATAGTGGTGTGATAATTTGATAAATACTGTAATAATACCAATGAGAATCTAGATCAGGAAATAAAAATAACCTGCAAAGGAAAGAGGTTTAAATGGATAATGCTCCAAGGTCTCTGAATGCAATGCAGTGCCTTTCACTCTGGTAGACCACATATATTTCACTGGTTTTTATATATTATTTCAATATATGCCTTGAATAGTTTATTTTTCCATTGAGCAAGATTCACTAGGCTTGTGCTGTACCATCTTGCTAATGTAAGTTTTGGATTGATTACTGCTAATTCTTCAATTTTTTTCAAGAAAAATTGCAAGTCCTCACCAACTAGTCATTACACTCAGACCAATTAATAAAGTACTTCTCTGATCAGCCTGTTCTTTGGAGAAGATGCAAGCACGTAACGTTTTCCCAGTCAAATATGATGCCCCCAGATCTGGTTATACCTTGATGCTCTCCTTTAACACAGCTCAATGATGGACTTGCTTTTTTCTCCTGAAATAAAGCATGCTTTTGATAAGGGTGGTAATGGGTGAATTTAGATTAAAGAGAGCAGTGGTTGCCTCACCTGCAGAATTGCACAAGTCAATGCAGGTCACTGTCGAAATATTCAGTTTCTGGCCTCATGAAAGTCCATGTTGAAAAATGTTTAACTACAAGGTACACACAGTATGTGATCATGTAGTCGCAGTACATACTGAGCATCTTGTTAGTAAACAGTGCCTTTCCATTAGTGTAGAGCTTGTATTTTGCTAGTGAAAAGCAATATCCCGCTCATGCAGAGTCTTATTGTACGATTGGACATGTTACATGTACTAAGTGTGGATACTACTGGGGCTTTTTTCTTCTGGCAAATGCTGGCACATTTTGCATATAACCCCTATATAGCCAGTCATTCCTACAAGATCAGCTTGTAATGCATCACTTTCTCAGCTTGCTTGGAGAATTTGGTGAAGCTAAAACACTGGCCTGTTCATATTTCTCATGTTCTGAATGTAATGTTCCGGACTACGTTAACTGAAAAGGATTATCTGGGCATTGTGGCATTCCAGATGTGATGGTGGAGGTCAAATCTTTTTAATAATTGTACATTTGCTTTTGGTTTGTGAATGGGAGTGATGGTGACTTTATGTGGGAGTTTAATATTATTTTTTCTTTCAGGCCTTCAAGTGGCAAATGGTACGGTTTGCAATTCTTGAAAAAATATAATTGAAGCTTGAACATTAACCTGAAGCAGCTGGAGAAAAGAGAGGGCTTTCCAAAACATATCTGGCAGAAAAACCACAATCATGTAATGATCTTCAACATCTTTTGACAGCTATTATCTTGATCCTATGCAGTTCTTGTGATGATGGTACAATCATAGAGCTTAGATAAGTTATTCCAGAATGGTGATGCTTTGGCATTTCAAAGTAACCTGGGTGCATGACGTGGAGGGGAATTTGCTAATGGTGGTATTCCTACTTCTGCCCTTGCTCTTCCAAGTATCAGAGGATGTGGGTTGCAAAGTTATACTAATTAAGCCTTGGTGGGTTTCTACAATGTATTTTGTAATGGCAGACAGGGTGTGTCAATGGTGGAAACGATGACGTTGAGGATGGCTGACCGAGTGCCTACCAAACCCAAATGTTAAGTTTGCATGTTGAATATTCTTAGAATTGCAGTCTTCCATGTTCTTGTCTTCATTTAATCAGCCAGGTCCCGACCTCCTTCCCTAGCAAGTTTCCAGACGTTAATGATTAGAGATTTGGTGATCGCAACGTCACCAAACGTCACTTGTGAAGTAGTTAAGATGGTCTCTTACTGGAAATGCTTATTGCTTAGTATTTGACTGGTGCAAATATTACTTGCCACCTAACAGCACATCTGCCAATGATACTTGGATTAGCAGCATGCAGGTATTTCAATATTAGAGGTATTGTGAATGAACCATTCACAAACATTCCCATGTAACCATTCGCAAACATCCCACTTCTGACATGATGATAGGGAAGGCAACTTAGGAAGTCTGGACCTTGGACATTGACTTGGAACTGTTGCTATATTATCAGTGCCTAAAGTGATAGGTTTCCCACAACTACAATCTTCTCCCTTTGTTTAAATATGATTACAATCATTGAAGTGTTTTCCCCTTGGTCCCCACTGGCTCCTGATTGCACACTTTGTCGTTTGCTGTCTCGATATCATGGATAGCTTCTCTCACCATCCTTCTGGATTTCAGCGTTTTAAATCTGTGGACCAAGGCTGGGAGCTGGGAGACCATGCAAACTGAACACCTACAAAGTGGATTGCAGCGAATAAATGGTGTCTGACGGCTTCCCATCATTTGCCAGATATTTGAAAGCAGATTGATGGGGCAGTAGCTTCTCAAACAGGACCTGCCCTCCTCCATATGGACTGGATATATGTAGGCATTTTTTGCACATTGTCAGATGGCAGTCTGGCTGCACAGAAACATCTGGAATACATCCGCTTTTGAGTGCATGTCTTCTGCAATGTCTTAAGCCCCATGGTTTTTTACTGTATTTGGTATGCCCAACCATTTTTTGTTATCTTGTAGGGTGAATTAAAGTGGCAAAGAATGGCTTGTGAGGTGGTGAGAACCAGAAATGGATCATCCAATTGAGACATGGATGAAAGCGTGTGAACTCTATATTCATGAAGTCTCCTTTGTGAGTTAGTTAATTCCTCCACCAATATGCAAACTGGAACCAAGAGATCACGAAGCTTTGATCTGATCCATTTGAAATGGGATACTTAGGTTTTACTTACAGCCTGTTGAGTTCATTATTTTTAACACATATAGTTCTATGCTGCAGCTTCACCAAAGGCTCAGCGTAGGTCCATGCATGACCGACTGGATTTCTCATCAAACTACATTTGGCCTGCCAAAAAACTTGGGAATTTGACCAATGAAGATTTGTTCACAATTGTTCAAACAACAGTTTCAGAATGTTGTCAAATACAGTTCCGAATTTACTGAAGGCTCATTAACACACCATTCATGATCTGTTTATAACTGCCAGATTTGTTCTGAATTTATTCCCTGTTGCATAGTGCAGCACCTCGTGGAAGAATGCTTCTACTGTATATGGATATAAGAGTTTGTCTCCACATAAATATGTTGTGGTCATTCCTACTAATAATGTCGTGGATGAATCCAACTGTAAAATCTAGATCGGTTAGGATGAAATTAAAAGAAGGTCCATTATATATTCATGTTCTAAATGTAACAGGCAGGTATATGGAGATATACAAACACGTAATATAAAAGTGTTGCTCAAAATTCTTGACAGAAAGCTGCTACTGTGCACAGGAAAAGCATGCAAAAACATATACATTAAACATGCTGGGTTTCTGTTGGGTTGCACTTGAACAGTACAGTAGTACAAATCGTTGACTCGGCTGAGCTGGCAATACTGTGTTCACTTCTGGCTGCTACGCTGTAAGCAGCGTGCGGAAAGGATTCACATAATGTTGCCAGGATTGGAGTGCTTGAGTTATAAGGAGAGTATTGGGGAGGCTGGGACTGTTTTTTTAAAGAGACACAGCATTGAAATAGGCCCTTTGGCCCAGTGAGTCCACACCGACCATTGATCACCTGTACACGTTATATGTTATCCCACTTTCGTCTCCTACACACTAGAGGCAATTTACAGAAGCCAATTATTGACAAACCTGCACGTATTTGGAATGTGGGAGGATACCAGAGCACCTGGAGAAAACCCACTGGGTCAAAGGGTGAATGTACAAACTCCACGCAGACAGCACCCATGCTCAGGATCGAACCAGGTCACTGGCGCTGTGAGGCAGTAGCTCTACCACTGAGGAGTGACTTTATATAGAGGTTTATAAAATTATGAGGGACATAGATATGGCAGATGCCGTCTTTTTTTCAGGGTAGGGGAATCTAAAACCAGAGGGCATAGGTTTAAGGTAAGAGAGGAAAGATTTAACAGGGATTGAGAGGCAAAAGTTTTGACACAGAATGTGGTGGTTGTATGGAACAAGCTGCCAGAGGAAGCAGTAGAGGCAGGTACAATTGCAATGTTTAAATTACATTTGGACAGTTACATGGTTAGGAAAGGTTTTGAAGGATACGGGCTAAATGGGATAAACATTGATAGGCATCTTAGTTAGCATGGACCAGTTGGGATGAAGGGTCTGTTTCTCTGCTGTATGACTAGGAATTTATGAGTGGTAAAACATCCAGCAACAAATAAAGCATTATTTTTACAAATATACTTTACTGCAAAGTTTCCCAGATATTTCAGATTAGACAATGATTACCCTGAAAAGTTTAAGATTGAGAAATCTTACACAAAAAATGAAAGGGAAAAAAAGTGTTTGAAATACCCACAAAGCTTGGCAGCAACTGACATCACATCAGATTGTCAACCCACAAAGGAAATTCTGATAATTTTCCTTAAGATTATAATTTCTGCTGTCTCTTGTCTCGCCTCGTTGCTAATTCTTAATTGTTCAAAAGTCAACTGGCTGGATCCAAATTTCACTCCCAACCTAAACATTTTATTTGTCCCCTGCAGGATCTAAAATATTTTGGGATGTAAAATATTATAGTGTATGAACTGTTCTGGTAATTTTCATGAATGTAATTCTATTATTCATTCTTTTAAGTATGCTTTACAAACTCCTTTAGGAGTAATAAATTCAAAATTCCTTCCAACTGATGTGATCTCAGCCCACCCAGGAAATTAAGGCAGAAAGACGATACTGACAAGGCCAGGCCACACTAGCTTGTCATTCATGCAGAAGTGAGAATGTCACTTGCAGTACCTTCAGATCTCGCCTCTCCAGATGCAAGAGCTCTGAGCCACGGATGTCGTGTCCGATGAAGATGTCTCTGTATTCGAACAGGCTAAGATGCTCTAACCAGGCCGCCACCTCCTCAGTACCCCACTGATGCACTGTGGGAAAGCCAAGAGCAGTGCCACCTTCAGTACCCACAATCCCAAAGGCAAAGAGAAATGCACAACCATCACCTGCTAGCAATGAAGAGGCCCACAGAAATATCAGAGAGTGCAGAGTTAAGAGGAATTTCAAGAGGATTCAGTGAATCAGTGAACATGCAATGCAACCTGGTGTTTGACACAGCTGTTGAAATGAAATACATGCTTTTAAAGTTCCAAGCTACAACATCAAATGTTTTAAAACATTTTAGTAGAGAACAGGAATGGACCCTTCGGCCCACAATATTTGTGCTGAACATGATGCCTAGCTAAACTGATCTCATCTGCTGGCACATGATCCATACTCCTCTATTCCTTGCATTTCCACGTGACTATATAAAAACCTCTTCTACCCCACTATTGTATCTGCTTCCACCACCACCCCTGGCAATGTCAATCTAACTCCAACAATGGAAAACCCTGTTGGACAAAGAAAATAGCGTTGACATAAAAAACATCATCTGAAATACTTAGGTACAGTAAGCAATGACATCCCATGTATCACTGATGATCTATTCAAAGTTAGCTGATGCCTATCCTGCTATGGTTTTTAATTATTTTACCAGGGCTATCCACCAAGTATTGGTTGGAAATTGTGGAGGAACCTGCCAAGTGTTCCTGTTTCATCGGGCCTATAAGAGTACAAATGAAGAAGTGTCTGAAGAAAGAACTGGATTTGCTTTGGTACTATCCTAACAATCACTGCTTGATTCTATACATGAAGAATGATCAACTGAGTGAAATTTCAGAGGATAACTAGGGCCTTTGGAATCTGCACACAAATGTTAACTTTTGAGGGAGAAGAGAAACAGGAAGGAGAAAAATAATTTGGTTGTGTTGGTAATTTGGTTGTGTCCATTCATCTCCACCCCATGTCCAGCCTGTGTGATTGCACCCTGAATGTGTTGCTCCCAGAACCTTCTGCTCGACTCCATGGCAATGGCTTAAAGTCAGTTTGTATTCAGTGACTGGTAGGAAAGTACAAAATTAACCCAGATGTAATATGAGTCAGGATGTAGTTTACCCAAGTTAGATATCATCTATAGTTATTACTCAAAGTAAGATTCTATGTCCAAACAACACTATAATTTCTTGTGCAGGAAACCTTGCAGTTTATATTGATGTGGGTCCTATTTAAAACTAACCTGGAGCATGTCCTCAATTAATTGTGCAATACATTAGTGTCCACAAACAGGTAAGACAACTACTTAATCAGAGCAGCTTATTTCTTGCAGTGTTTAAAATTTAATATTCAGAACTTAATGTTTTTATATTAAATGGACGATGCTGCATAGATCAGGCGCAAAATAAATATTCTGATAAAGTGAAAAAAAAGCCAGGCTGAGGTAAATGCTCAGAATAACCAGCAATCTCCATTTATATGGTTTATTGTGATCTGATTAGCAAATGGTTCTCTACAGCCAACCTTGAGGCCAGGACTAGCAGAGCTGAGGCCGAATCTCTCTGTCTGCCTCACAGATGACCCTCAATTGTAATTAAAATTCAGGCTTTAAAGTTTTGCTTTTTGGAGAGAAAATTAATCTTCTTTAAAAAAAATTAAGTTCCTGCATTTAGATCACACTGCATTCTGAAAGTTGCTCCACCAAAAAGTACACCTGGAACAGCTTAGCTATTTCATCCAACTCATGCTCATTTGCAATTTAATATTCTTAATAGTGTATATTGGAAATACATTTGACCAATGGAAGAAATTACTCTGTGACTTTCTAGTGGATAGTTCCCTTCCCGAGACATGACATGGTTAGCAAGATGAGATCAGATAAAATAGCTCACACCTGGCAGCATATTATACTAAAACAAAAATCATAGTGATAGTTACAGTCGTGGTTTGAAACTTCCATCAGCATCATCTAATCAAACAGGGACTACTTACTTCCAATGCAAATCCGGCAATGGTATGGCATGCTTTCTGCTCCTGAACTGTTTTCCCAGTATTTCAATGGATGATGAATGCAGACCAATTTACAAGGATATCATTGGGAATTCTACCTAGTGGCCCATTATCAAAACAATCAATGATGTCTCTATGAGGCATCAAATTATGAGAAAGATAGATATAGGAGGGCACTGATTTATTTGAATGCGTTTAGCCTGAGCCAGATAGCTAACATTAAAATGGCCTATTGAAAAATGCCTTCCACATATCAAAGCTGTTACCATCAGTACAGATCGTACTGTGAACATGCATCACTCTTGACTTGAATGAAGACACATAGGCAAACCTGGATAACGATAAAACACACACAAATGATGGCGAGCCAGAGTTCACATACACACCTGGCAAACCCATATTCCCTCTGGTTTCCTTATTCTTGTTATTTTTCTCTTTTTTTAACTTTGACACAAGGCGGAACTTGGCACTACGAGTGCGTTTGGAATATTCCAACAACTGGCCCTGGAAAGGTATAGGAAGAAAAAAGCAGTGATAACTTTCAGTTTATTAGACACACAGAAAAAAATATCCCACTCACACTCATGCCTTTGACACCAGGATCAAGTGGGAAGCAGATCAAATGTGTAAACAAGATTTGGCCTTGCTCATAGCATACCAGTCTTTGACTCACATCAGCAAACCCTTTCATGCATTTGTAAGAACCAGACTTTGCTAGACTTTTGGATTACTTATGCCCGTTTGAGGTCACAAGGAGCGTTCATAAAAAGTCACCAGGCATCTTCAGGAGGAAAATAAATTAGCAAAGAAACAACAACATGAGTTTTCAACTGAACATACAGAATTCTAAAAATCAATCATTAAGTAAAATTGTTTGTTTGCTTCTGAGCCTACCTCATCGTCACTTGGTTCGATGAGCTGACACAGCCAGGGGATTTCTGCCAGTTTGCGAAGCTGAAGGTCCACATTAGCCAGAGCCCCAGTGAGCTCGTCCTTCTGAGGGGGATCCAACTGCTGCACCCAGAAAAGGAAAGCATACAGCAGCATGCTCAGTAATAATCACTAAACAAAAACAAATGCTAGCCTTAAACATGGGGTTGCAAATGTTTTCTTTTTCTATTCAATACATTTTCTCTCTTTTTTGAATTGTTTTATGATCAGAAATGATTGAACAATGATTTTAGCTTCTGGGTTTCAGTGTCATCACCAGGGATGCTTCAGGCTAGCCAAATCTGAAAGCCCAGCTGTCTGTATGTATGTGAAATGGCTACCACACAGTAGCTGTTTAGAGTCTGTAAGCAATCCAATCTTGTATGAATTAGTAATACACCATCAACCCGTTTATACAACATGTTATCTCTTAGAAAGACACCAGTTACTTAACATTTCCACTCTGGGAAAAAGACTGACTATTTACCCTATCTATAACTGTCATAATTTCATATGCTTCTCTCATATCGCCCCTCAACCGCTGATGTTTTAGAGAAAACAATCCAAGTTTATCCAAGCTCTCCTTATAGCAAATACACTCTAATCCAGCTGCATCCTGGAGAATTTCTTTTGTAGCCTCTCCAAAGCCTTCACATTGTTCCTTGATGCAATGATCAGGCAATGAGAAAATTAGAAACAAGGAATGCAGATGCTGGTTTACACAAAAGGACACAAAGTGCTGGAGTAACTCAGCAGGTCAGACAGCATCACTGGAGAACTTACCTATATTCTTCAGAGAGGCAGTTTGACGAGCTGTATTACTCCAGCACTTTTGTGTCCCAAAGGGAAAATTAGACTCCAGTCCTTAAATCGGCAGTTGTGCTATTTGTTATGTAGATCATTTCAATCTTCCTATAGCATCAGTCAGTAACTTATTTTAACCATTGAAACATTTCATTTAACTTTTGATTCACTTAATTATTCTTCATTTATGTACTAGAATCCATTAGTTCCTTCAATTTGGGTCATTCCTTACCAGTGACATTTTGCCTGCCAGCAGCAGCTCGGTCTCATTGTGCAGGGCTTTCCCATTGTTCACCATTTCCATCACCAGACTGCAACTCAAACCCTTTAGGAAACAAAGACAAGATAAGTTTAAATCCATTTTGCATCTCGCGATCTGCTCAGTGACATAATCATCGCTGGAGCACATTACATCTTACATTACCTGCAATTCACAGTGAAGTTAAGGAATCTTTCAATCAGTCAGGAACAGCTTGCACTTATAAACTATCCTTTATGAAGTAAATGTTTTAATGCTCTTCACAGGAAGGAAGCAAGCATGAATCAGTAAGGAAAGGTCAGTTGAGTTAACTAAAATCAAAGAGAGGGATACCGAAATACTTTTCAAACTGGGATGCTACCAGATGAGCAGTATGGATAGTGAGCTGGATTAAATGACAGAGGGATGCTTTCAATTGGCTGAATGACTGAATGTAATTATAGATTAAATTTAAAGACCAGATGAGATGGGAAATAGGAGGATGCAGAGGTTATGTTAATGAGCTTCAATGTAAGGCTGGAGGGAGTTGTAGAGATCAAATGGGATGTTTTTTTTAGGGATTTCTAAACATGGGTGAAGTTATTGAATTGAATCTATTGGGGATAAGGCTCCAGTTGACACCAACTAAGGTTGTCATCATAGATGAGCAACTCTCATTGCAGGCAGAATGTAGGTGGCATAGGTTACTCTTCCATATACCAACTGAGTGGCTCTTTATAACTCGGCTAGTCTACAAAGCCCAGGTAATTGGGTTAATGAACTACACAATGGCGCAGTGATAGAGTTGCTGCCTTACAGCGCCTGAGACCCTGGTTCGATCCTGATATGCGTGCTGTTTAGTATGTAGTTTGTACGTTCTTCCCATGACTTGCGCAGGTTTTCTCTGGGAGCTCCAGTTTCCTCCCACACTCCGAAGACGTACAGGTTTGTCGGCTAATTGTCTTGGTAAAATTGTAAATTGTCCCTAGTGTGTAGGATCGTTAGTGTGCAGGGATTGCTGGTCGGCACGGACTCGGTGGGTCGGAACGCTTTATTGGCTAGATTTATTGTGCAAGTTGCTCAAAACCTGTGTAGATGCCTTGAATTAGAAACATAGAAACATAGAAATTAGGTGCAGGAGCAGGCCATTCGGCCCTTCGAGCCTGCACCGCCATTCAATATGATCATGGCTGATCATCCAACTCAATATCCTGTACCTGCCTTCTCTCCATACCACCTGATCCCTTCAGCCATTTTGGTCAGTCTCTTACACTTAAGAGGGTGATAAATAGCAGGGTGCAGAGTCAAATTCCAACAGGTTTTCTGAAGTAGGGTTTTTGAAAACTGTGACAACTTCTGGCCCAATGGCAATAGGGTCCCTTTTGTGTACCTGCACTTCCCCCTCTTCTCCTCAGTTGCTTTTTCCCCTAAGTGGATGACAGTAGTAAGTGCAGCTCTCCCATTAAAATGCTCAAAAAAAACCCCATGAAAAACATGAAATATGGAACAAGAAAACTCACAGGAGAACTCAACGGGTCAAGCAGCATTGTGGAGGTAAGGTAGCTATCTTTCCTCTGTGCTCTCAGTCCTGATGCAAGGTCGCAGCTCAAAATATCGACAATCCCTTTGTCTCCACTGATGCGGCTTGACCCGCTCAGCTTGTCCAGCAGTTTATTCCTTTGCTCCAGATTCCACAATCTGCAATCTCTCATGTCTTCAGTTAAGCTCTCGAATGGAAAGCTTTGGCACGCGGTTTAATAGTGTAGATATCTGCTGTTATCCAAAGTTACATACTTCAGATCAAGATGTGAATTGTGCATGTTTTTTTAGCTTTCTCTGCCTTCTTCTGACTATTGTGTTCTTGCTGATTTTCCTTGGATCTCCTGGGACCAAGGGCAAATTATAGCCTATACATTGTTTCATCTGGGAGTGATGTTGAAAAAACAAAGCCTGATCTTTTGGTATATGTGCATCTATCAAAATGAAGCCACCAGACTATGACCTGAAACGCCAACATGAACGCCAGTATTCCAACAGTCCCTTAAAATCCAGTCCTCTGCTCTCCTAAATGCTCATGAATAGCTTGGTTCAGATTTTTTGTATAGTTCACCACCAATGGAAAACATCATTCAAATCCTACATTCTATCACTGCTTAATCTTCCATTTCTTAGCTGCAATCAATTTTGAGCAGTAATCCTTTGTAAAGAGTCTTGGTGGTGGAAGCAGCTCAGCAAATTGTAATATAGCCTATAACAACTCTGTATATCAAAGACAATTCTGGTCCAGCTATGAACATCACTGGCAAACCAGTAAAGAACATAACGACATTCATGTCCTTATATTTGTTGTAGCTAGCCTGACTATAGATCTGGATGGCCCCTCCAGTCTAGCTGGCTGCACAGCCCGCAGTTATTATTACCATTTCTTACCTCCGTTGTTTTTGACTTTGCATAAACTTTATCCATTGATTTGGCACTGGCATTTACCGCATGTGCAAGCTCTTGTTCCATGGTATGATGAAGCTGTGCTGTCTCCCGAATCCTGGAGAGACAGAGGAGGTGGAAGGTCATTGTAGGGAACAAAAATAAAAGACGGGGAACAATAGCTCTCAGAACTATAGCAAAAAGGAATCAAAAACCCAATGCAGAAGGTTGATGGGAGACAAATCAAACAGGGCAGTGCACTGTTGGGGAAGCAAATGTTGCTCCTTCATGAAGACGTATCAGGAGAGTAAATTATGATCTGACCAGTTTGGTTGTGAATCAGTCAAAGCCGAAACCTCATTGGACACTCAATTGAACTATATCAGGAATCAAAAGAAGAAGCTTGGCATTGCCTAACCATTGAGGTCCAGCGATATATATGACAATAATATTGGATGAGAATATTAGTTTCTCCATGTGACATATAACTTACACCTCTAACCCTGTTATTTAAAATACACAGCTTATAGTAATGAAATACATGCAATTCATACTTGATTAGCATAGATCAGTTGGGCCAAAGGGTCTGTTTCTGTGATCATAGCTCCTTGACTATGACTTCTCACACCTGCTTTACTGCATTGAACAGTTGATGGCACTGAACTACCAGGGGGACAGAGGATCTAGTGGGGGGGAGGAACTGATGGGAATCCACATTAGTCAGGAAATGGTGTTACGTAAACTGCTGGGACGGAAGGATGACAAATCCCCAGAGCCTGATGGTCTACATCTCAGAATATTCAAGGAGGTGGCCCAGGAAATTGTGGATGCAATAGTGCTTATTTTCCAATGTTCTATAAACTCTGAATCAGTTCCTGTGGATTGGAGGGTAGCCAATGTAACCCCTCTTTTTAAGAAAGGAGGGAGAGAGAAAACTGGGAATTATAGACCAGTTAGTCTTACATTGGTAGTGCGGAAGATGCTTGAGTCGATTATTAAACATATAATAGCAGCGCATTTGGAAAGCAGTGACAGGAATGGTCAAAGTTATGAAGGGGAAATCATGCTTGAATAATCTTCTGGAATTTTTTGAGGATGTAACAAGTAGAATGGATGAGGGAGAGCCAGTGAATGTGGTATATCTGGACTTTCAAAAAGCCTTTGACATGGTCCCACACAAGAGATTAGTGTGCATAATTAGAGCACTTAAAAGCCTTTGACATGGTCGCACAGAAATGATTGGTGTGGTGCCGCGTCTCAGTGCTGGGACCTCAGTTATTTATAATATATATTAACGATTTAGATGAGGGAATTAAATGTAACATCTCCAAGAAGCTAAGCTGGTGATGGCTGGTAGGATGCTAAGAGCCTGCGGGGTGACTTGGATAGGTTGGGTGAGTGGGCAGATGCAGTGTAATGTGGATAAATGTGAGGTTATCCACTTTGGTGGCAAGAACAGGAAGGCAGATTATTATCTGAATGGTGTCAGATTTGGAAAAGGGGAGGTGCAATGAGACCTGGGTGTCCTTGTACATCAGTTGCTGAAAGTAAGCCTGCAGGTACAGCAGGCAATGAAGAAAGCTACTGGCATGTTAGCTAGCCTTCATTGCGAGTGGATTTGAGTTTAGGAGCAAGGTCCTACTGCAGTTGTACAAGGCCCTGGTGAGGCCGCACCTGGAGTATTGTGTGCTGTTTTGGTCTCTTAATGTGAGGAAGGACATTCATGCTATTGAAGGAGTGCAGCGTAGGTTCACCAGGTTAATTCCCGGGATGGCGGGAATGACATAGGATGAAAGAATAGGTCGATTGGGTTTGTATTCATTAGAGTTTAGAAGGATGTGGGAATCTTACAGAAACATACAAAATTCTTAAGGGATTGGACAGGCTATATGCAGGAAAAATGTTCCTGATGTTGAGGAAGTTCAGAACCTGGGGTCACAGTTTAAGAATAATGGGTAGGCCATTTAGGACCGAGATGAGGAAAAACCTTTTCACCCAGAGAGTTGTGAATCTGTGGAATTCTCTGCCACAAAAGGCAGTGGCCAATTCACTGGACGTTTTCAAGAGAGAGTTAGATTTAGATCTTAGGGCTAATGGAATCAAGGGATATGGAGAAAAAGCAGGAAAGGGGTACTGATTTTGGATGATCAGCCATGATCATATTGAATAGCGGTGCTGGCTCGAAAGGCTGAATGGCCTACTCCTGCACCTATTTTCTATGCAACTCTGTGTGTAACAAGTAGCCACTTTTTAAATCATGTAACAGGTAACTTGCACCTCCGATCCATTTCTGGCTAACTTATAGTTTATTACACCCACAAAAGATAAGCAACTTATACATTCCCCTTAAAGTTTAGTGTCAGATTGCATATAGCAGATGGATGTTAGCTTTTATTCTGCACATCACATCCTCTGACAATCGTTCACCACAGTGAACATTGCAATTTTCTGCTTGCATCTCTGAAGTTTCTCTTGCACAGTACACTGTCTCAACATTTATGTTGGAAATAATTTTTAGCAGAGATTAGACAGTAAACTTTCCCTCTTTAATATTTAATGTTGATGAACAACTCTTTTCGCACAGGAAGCCTATTCAAGGTTTAGGGTTGAAGGTCTGTCCAGTCTTCTGCCACAATTGCAGAGTTCACAGGATATCTGCAGCTTGGCCTGTCCTGCTATCTCAGCTGAAGGAAGATGTGTAGTAGGGGAAAATTAGGCAAATGTTCTTTGAGCCACTTACTGATGGATGAGCGTTCCAGCCGCTTGGCCAAACTGATTGATCTCAGCAGCTTCCTCTTCTGAAACTGTCTCGGGTTGCAAGGCATGCTGTGATGATGAACGAGGTAGTTCACATTTTTGCTTATCTTCCCAAGACTTCAGTGTATTCTCAAAAGCCTGTGGGAGGGGCAAACACAAACAAGATTGATGACAAATCACCCATCCACACTCAAACTTTGACTGCACTGGAATTTAATGCCATTCCATCTCCTTTTTCACCTTGGAGTTACAGGAAGCAAATGTGTGACATCACACGATTAAAATGCAGTATATTTTCCTCCAGTGTAGTACTTCTTAAGAAAGGCAATATGTTCAGTAAACCTTCTGCCATTGTTACATGTTAGGTAACTTTCCGGTTACGCCATAACTATTACAAAATGGCTACAATAACAGGCAATTAAACATATAATTTCAATTAAGAGAAGCTGTTCATTGAAATCTGTCTATGTTTGTTATGGAGCTGGCGAACCATTGTATACATATGCAATTTGCAACAGGTAGGGCTAAACGATTTCGCAAGCAATAGACCATATCATAGCTCTGGTCATCAATGGTGTGATCAATTAAACACAAATCAAATAATTCTCCAAAAACAAATGCATCAATGATAGAAAGTCCTTGCAGGCAAGTACATGACAAGGCTGACGCATTCGTAATCATGTTCAGAGAGAAATGCTCAGTGAGGGATCCATCTGGTTTCTTTCTGGGCTCCCCGCCAAAATGGAAGGCAGTTTTCAGTCAATTTTGATTTATTCCACATGATATCAAGAGATGGCTAAGAGTAGTGGATACAGCTATGGGACCAGACAACAGGCAACCTCTAATTCTAATGATCCCTGCTCCAGAATTGACTGTGCCCCAGCCAAGTTGTTCCAGTACAGTTACAACGCAATCATTTATCCAACCAAGAGGAAAATTGCTCATATACTATTCAAAATAAAAGGCTAATTGGCTATTTATCTCCCAGTTAGTTCATTCTCAATCATCAGTAAAGCGATGCATGGTATCATAGACAGCAGTTACATAAGAACAGGAATAAGAGTAGGCAAATTGACAAACGGAGCCCGCTTCACCATTTTATAAGGTGTACAATCTTGACAATCTTGCTATTTTTGCCATCTTCATCCGTCTTCACATCTCTCGAGCCCTTGCTGTTTAAATGTCTATCAACTTTTGCCTGGCACACATTCTATGACTGCCTCAGCAGAAGTAAGATTTTTAAATTTCAAAGATTAATGCTCTTGGAAAGAAAAAATACCTCCTCAACTCCAATTTAAATGGGCGAGTCATTATTCAGGAACTATGCTCTGTAGTTCCCCACAAGAGAAACATATCCCCAGGATCACAAAGTCAATCCCCTTCAGAATCTTTTATTTCAATGGTTACACTTCCCATTCTTCTATCCTCCTATGCACACAGTCCCAACTTTTTTTTCATATGTTAACCCTTCCTACCTGGAATCAATCTAGTGAATATTATTTACACTGTCTCTTTTACAGGTACATTCTTCCTTAAATATGGAATGCAGAACTGTAGGCAATATTCCATGTGCCGTCTCAATGTCAAGTAAAGATATTTCGAACTTTCCTTGTTTTAGACTCCACAGCCTTTGCAATAAAAGTTAACATTGCATCAGCCTTCTTAATCAATTTCTGTACCTACATGCTAACTCTTTTTGCTTCGTGTTCTTGGACTTCTAGATTTCTTTGTCCTGAAACAGTTTTTATTTTCATTCCATGTAAATAATGATGTGTTTTTACATTCTTCCTTCCAAAGTAGATAACCACACATTTATCACATTATACTCCATCTGCCAATTCCTTACCCACTCACTTACTAAGTAACAATGCAGGGTCTTTGTGTACCTTATAAATTGGTAATATTTTATCATCAGCAAATTTGGCTATATGACACTAGGTACCTTTACCCAAATCATTAATCTGGATTATATACAGTTCAGACCCCAGACTAATTATTATGGCACAGTTAGATCACTAACGTGTCAGTCTTTTATTTCGTGGAATAACCCTTCTGGAAATCCAAATACACTATATTTACTATATGCCCTTAATCCACGGTGTTTGTTACATCCTCTAAAGAATAGCAAATTTATGAGAATGAAAAAATTATTTAATATATACTTTCTACCAGATTTCTGTGTAATGCCACTAACAAACTAATGGAAATCGTCAGTAGTCGTTTGTAATCCATGTAAAATATTCTTAAAACAAATTAATGAAAGTGTAAATTCTGCATTGTTGACATTTACTGCCAATGCAGAATTTTAAAGTGTACAATCAAAACTATTTTTCAAAGTTGGCCTCTCTGGAATTTACTTTGGCTTTCCTTGCTTAAAATCAAGAAGAAATCTGTACATATTGTGTGCTCAACCAGTCTTCAAGCTATAACCTACCCGGTCTCTGGTCAGCATCTGTGCACGATTCTTGTGAATGATTTTGATGTAGCCAGGCGGTTGGATCCAAGCTTCCCCATCCACTTGTACCGGGACTCCTTCATCGCCGAGGATTGTAATCTTTACTGAACGGCACTAGGGATGGGGAAGAAAATGAATCAAGGTTAAACAGATCTTAAAAAGAGCTGTGGAATAATCCACTGTTTTAACATTTGCTCTCACCATCTCTATTCCACATAACAAGAAATAAGTAAAATATTTTCAACCAATTTATTCTATTGTCAAATCAAAACAAATAACCTATTTCTACGGGATTGATAATTATGCAGTGTTTAAGATGAAAACAAAATTAAGTACCCAACCTCTGAAAAAGTTCACTGTTTTAGCTTGCTCTAGGCTTAATATTAAATTCCTGGCTCAGTTATACAATTTTGTTTTTTGCTTATTTGTTCTCAGGTTGTAAGATCAACAAGGCTGATTTTTGCTCATATCTAGTTGACCCAAGCGGTGGTGGTATGGTATCTTCCCTTAAAAGGCTGCTTTGTTTCAGTAACACCAGTTTATAGTGCCATGGCATGTGGGTCTAAATGTGAAAGAAAGAATAGCAGATGCTGGTTTAAATCTAAGGTAGACACAAATACTGGAGTAACTCAATGGGTGAGGCAGCATCTCTGGAGAGAAGGAATGGGCGACGTTTCGGGTTGAAACCCTTCTTCAGGTCTAAATATACATGTGCCAAAATAGATGGTGGTAGCAGGTTTCTTTCCCTGAACATTGGTGAATCAGCAGAATTTTACAATAATTCCAAAATTAGATGGTTATTTCACTTTTTGTAAACAATCAACTGATTATTCCATTTACTGAATTTGATTCCCCAAGACATTTTTGATTTGCTTTCATATTTATAGCAATGGTTGTTTTATTCTTTCATGTATATATTCTTCATCCCTTGCATGGAGTGTCATTTCAAATTGTAACAGAGAATTCTGCAAGAACATTTGTTTATATTTGTGCGACAATCTGAGTTAGTGTCAGTTTGGGTAATGTTATATCAACTGTATGATCAGTTAATCTCTGATTGAATCTTTTTCTGTGTCTTTTGAGATACTATGAAATAAAAGTATTGAATTTGCTGATCCGAAATTTGTCACAAAGGTTAGGATATTAGTGGAGAGCGAACAATTGAAAGGGGAAGAAAGTGTCAGATCGTTCATAATGGAACAAATGATATAACATGGGATGACATCTCAAAAGAGTTTTATGAGTCATGAAAACGACTGATGAGCAAGGCTTAACAATAATCTTGCCATTATTTTCAGTATTTTATGTTCAGTGGTACGGGAATAACAAGAAATAGAGTTTAGTCTATTACTGAAGAGAAGGTGCAGGAGGTTACGACGACACTGAGACCAAGAATAATCTGTGCAGAATAGATCACTTAAACAAAGTGGAACAAATATCCTTGGCATGGCAATAAAGGTTGATATGGAGAATAGAATTGACTCAATCTGGTTGAATGGAAGAGGAAGTAAACAAGCAGAGAAGAAAATAAAACAAGCAGGGTGACCCTTCTTACTTGTGTAATTCGATGATGTTGTAAATTGATGACTCGTGACACTGCCATCTGCATGCTTCCAAATACAGCCACTACTTCCAATATCTTATCATCAAAAGAAGGGGCTGTGAATATCTGCAGAGTGAAGAGCAAGGGTTTGGTCAGCAATTATATTATTACACATAAGATTGTAGTATTGAGCATTGCTGTGCAGAGATGAGTACCATGGCTCTGTGCTTTCTGTCTACTATATATCCAAAGGAATACTCCATGTGCAATCCCATTTATTTTTATATACCATCATTGGCTCTGAAAGTTGTACTTACATCGTCTTCCTTGGTTCCACCCCAAAAGTTGGTACCACCAGCATAGCTGGGGATGTTTAGCACTGCAATACCCTGCAGGCTGGGCAGGAGAATGCGCTGTCCATCACACTGCATTACAGAAGAAAATAGATTTTTTTTACCAATTAGATAGCGCTCTAGGGGCTAGTGGAATCAAGGGATGTGGGGAGAAGGTAGGTACGGGTTATTGATTGGGGACGATCAATCATGATCACAATGAATGGCGGTGCTAGCTCGAAGGGTCAAATGGCCTCCTCCTGCACCTATTTTCTATGTTTCTATGTTAACCTTAAAATTAATGGCAGTCTATCTCCCTTGCTTCTTTTAATAACTGGGGTTCTCTTTCCCTAGAGAATTTATCTCTATCTCTTGTGCTGCTTGTAAACGTTCAGAATCTCTCCCATTCTCCACATTAATTTGGGCTGGGCTTTCCATGCTCCTTTTAAATTATCGCTGGCTGTGTTTCCCATGTCCCATCTAAGCTCACCAGGGCTATGTCTCTCACGCATCTTTTACCGTAGGGACAGAAACCTCTGGGTTTTTTTTTACATAGAGGGACACTGTTTTTGAAGAACAAAAGTTACCTAGAATATCTGAGAATTTCTTGGTCTTCATCCATTAATACTGGGGAATATTTTACAGCTACCACAATCGGCAGCTCTGGACTTATTTGAATCTCTGAAAGATTATACTGGTGTAGCATTGTTTGTCCGTGAATTAGGTCTTGAACTCACAATCCTCCGGGTATCAACATGGACAAAGTTGCCATGCACAGCATACATGGGATAGGGTAGTCTGAGCTTTACTGCAACTGACCCCTGTGTTTCACTCAAGGCAGCCCGGTGAAAGTTTCATTCCCCAGCTCTAACATGCGATGCAGGGAAAAAACAAAACAAATTACTTAAAACATTGGCCATAGACAGACAGATGGTCTAGAAACTGTGGAAGTGAACAGGATACCTACCTCTAACAGTACTTTCTGCTCCAGGTTTTTGTACGTTCTGTGTAGCAGCTCCTTAGTTCCAAGAACCCCATACCACATCATATTTTTTGTCCGACTCCTGAGAATAAACTATAAAAAGTTAAATACAATTCATAAGACACTAACAACAAATAACAAATGTCATCACTTCCAAGTCATAATGATGTCCCAGTCGATTCTGGACTGGCCAAAACTAAATCTGAGGATTGTTGTCTGCCACTTGTGAATACTGAGTAGGAGGAAAATTGATGCAGTCTCTGACAAAGGTTCAGGACAGAGTGCACTACCAGGAATGGGAAGGTAACTGAAGAGAATAAACATATGGAACAATGAGACAAAAATGATAAGGTAAGAAAGTAGAGGAATATTCTGTATTCTGGTATTTTTCGTTTTGCACTACCTGCACATTTATATGGCTTGATTGTACTTAAGTTTAGTTTGACACACAAAACGTTTTTCACTGTATCTTGTTACACATGACAATAATAAACCAATGGGAGGACCAACTGAATATCGGTTTACTCACCTGCATTTTTCTGGATGTTCGTCACGTTTGTTATTGAAATCTAGGGATATTTTTGCATCCAATCCAATCCCAAAGTAATTGTTCATGACACATTTTTCCATGTACCCATTTCTAAAGAACAAAATAAATCAAACTTAGTTTTATTATCAATAAGATTGCACAGGTAAAATATTTCACTTTATTTCACCTTGCAAAGGTATATTCGCCAGCAGGGAGGACCTGACCCTGACTCTGGGAAGACCTGGCCCGGACCCTGGGAGGACCCAACCATGACCCTGGGAGGACCCAGCCCCGACCCTAGGAGGACCAAGCCCCGACCCTGGGAGAGACAAGAATAGGGGTAATGAATAATGGGTTTCAGGAAACAGAATCAACACTTGAAACTTGAGTCATGAACAGGAATACATTTTAGGAAGGAATATAAAACGAAAACATAAAATTATCCATACAACTAAGTTAAATCTAATTTATGGAGTGAGCAAGATGAATTTGCTGTACAAATCTGCATTGCCGTCTGTACAAAAGGATTATCGGAGATGACAATAGATTTTTTTTCTTCAGTTTCTTTCTTTTTTTTTAATAACATGTTCTCCCTTTTTCTTTGAGACACTTCTGCTGATGAGATAATGGGTTCACTGGCTGCTCCCTGGTTGTGGCCATCATTCCTGTATCTGGCCATAAAATCTGGATAAATACCATCCTGGTGTGACCATTAATTTCTACACTTTCCGATGCCTACATGAGAGATCCTCAGCTCCACTTTTTGCCTCTATCCTTCCTGCAGATCAGAGGAGTGTGCAATTCATTCTCAAACTTGCATTACTCCCACTCTCACCGCATCAACTTTGTATTAGCTAAGGAGACTTTCTTGCCAATTGCTCTTGCTTTCATGAAAGTGCTGGACGTGACCTGGGTACTGATTCACGGGCAATTAGCTCCTCGCTATCTACCTCACCTCACCACACTTCACTACTAATTCCAGACTGTGTGCCCACACACAATGGATCAGTGTATTCTGCAGATAACACTTGCTGTACCAGATCTGAGAAAGTCTGATGAATTATACGCTTTACGTAATCTCAACTGCAATTTCCCAATGAGCACTTGATGGGAGAGTGGAGGATGCTTTATCTAATCCATGTTATGCCTAATGTGGGAGCATCAATAAAACAGCATGGAGGTGTTTTAATTCTCAGTATAACACACACTGCATTTGACCTGGGAATGTTTGTTGGGACACTTTAAAGGAAGATTAAAATTAATTTGTTTGAAACTGACAATGTATATGACCTGTAAGTAAGTGGTACTTGCATCAGCTGTAAAGAAGTGATTAATAATCCTCTGTAATTATGACTCATCTTGAATGGCACAAAGAAAATTCATAAAAACAGATTCTGGAATTACACTGTGAAACTTTTGAAAACAGATCAAGCCATTTGAAATGGTATGCCAAACACAGGGGGGAAGTAATTTGAGGATAAACAAAAAACTGCAGCATCTTACAGTACATACAGAGCATCAGGTTCCGAGTTTACAGAGTCAGCATGGACAAATAACATTTTGCTGATGACAGATCCTCCAGCCAAGGAAGCAGCTAGTCCAGCTCGTAAACCTGAAGGGAGGTGTACAGGACAGAGTCAGTGACAAGGTGCAGCACAAAGTTGAACCAGCCACACCACCACCTGAATAAAAGGTGCCCCCCGAGTTAACACTGTTGAGTCCAGTATGAAAGCAGCGTTCAGATCTTCAGCACCCCCCCCGCCGCCGCTCCCCACACTTTGTGACACATGATGTCCCAGATGGTGATGTCAGGTATTGAATTGAGAAAGTAAAGTCAAAAGACAAAATAATTTACAGATTATTGTGAGAGAGTAACAGCAGGATCAGAACAATCCATTTAACATGCTCCAACAATTCAAGTTAAAACTCAGAAAGTTAGAATATCTAGTTCAAATTCTATGTTACAATTGAGACAGATCCTCGGAGTGGTACTTATTTCTGGTTATCCTCCATAATTTGTTGAAGTAATCTGTAATATTTGACTGCAGTTGAGATCTGTCTCCTTCATCTGCATTGATTAGCATTGCTGATGTGATCTCACTGGGACAACCACAAGAGGTCCCTGTGGCACGTCAGATTTCAGTTTAATAAAATCACTTACTTGGATAAAGAATCTTGGAGTTTAACATTGGCAAATTGTCTCGATTTCCTGTTGGAGTGGGAAGTGAAGAGGAACTCCCAATGGACAGGTTTCCTTTACTGATCCTCCTCTCACACGGAGACTTTGGCACTGCAATAAGGACAGCAAATTGGTCTTCAGCTACATTTTGCTGACTATTGCTTGGTCAGAATACATCCATTTACACTTAAGAGATATCCAAAAAAATGATTTAAAATTTGGAAGAAACCCTTTACGGATGGAACTACAGTAAGACCTCAAACAAGCTAACTTCTGCAACTCAATGAAAAATGACATGTATGTTTGTACGTTGCTTTATTATAAGAGCTCATATTCAATTCATTTCAAAAAACAGGAACCTTTCTCGGCAGGCTCGAGAAATGAAAACAATCACTGAGTTTG
Source organism: Okamejei kenojei (assembly GCA_035221665.1). Classification (NCBI taxonomy): domain Eukaryota; kingdom Metazoa; phylum Chordata; class Chondrichthyes; order Rajiformes; family Rajidae; genus Okamejei; species Okamejei kenojei. The sequence continues at coordinate 27,782,486 of CM069144.1, read as the reverse complement.
CTACTTTGAGTTTCTGAATCGTCTGTATAAAACAAGGTTTTATGTTTACCGTTTGACTAAATTTCCTGATATTTCACCCCCACTTTTTAATATTCTTTACTCAAAAAGCCAGATGCAACAATCAAAGATGATTGCCACTTTTGCCATTGGATATTCGACAATGTAATTCCTAGAAATCAACATTGTTTGCATTGTTATTTTGCAAACCTCAGTCGGTGGAATTCCTACCCTCAGACCTTAGTTGGTATTACTCCAGGTCCCAGACAATGAATGACATTGTCCTTGCCTCATGACTTCAGTTCATGTCCCTTTACTCCATGGAGAATGAACCTTGAACCATGCTTTGATTATTGACATTCTCCCCTGTCCCCAGTAGATGGCATCCTTGCCTGAAACTTTGAACTTCAGCTTGTAGTACTTGGTCAATGCACCAAGTGCGACAAGTTCATTTTTGCCCAAAGGCCTTGCTCAACGGCATCTTTAATATTTTTGCAGTGCGTAATCCTGTCCTAACACTCTCACCTTGTCCATTTCCATTAACATAAAGTATCTTCCAGCTTTGGTCTTATCCTAAATCTTGATCAGTGACAATCTTGAAAAAACAAGTTAGTTAATTGTTGTTTCTGTGCTATTTCCATTCATTTCACTCACCTCTTTTAATACCATCCTCAATTGCTAATCAATTTTCCTTTTTTATAAACACACCTTTGCTCTTTCTCAAGTTTTTTATAATAACCGTCAATCTCACTCTAGCCCCATCTTCTTTTCCCTTGGTCCTTCCACAACATTTTTTCTCTACTGTGTAGGAAGTAGCTGCAGACATTTGTTTACACCAAAGAAAGACACAGAATGCTGGAGTAACTCAGTGCGACAGACAGCATTTCTGGATAGGTCTGGATAGAAGGTATGGGTGACGTCATCCATTCATCTATCCTTCTATCCAGTGATGCTGTCTGTCCCGCTGAGTTACTCCAGCATTTTGCATCTATCTTTTTTCTCTACTGCTATCTTTCTCCATTTCCCTCCACGATTCTCTTGAAAACCCAGAATCCCTTACGCACCATCCATGGGCACACCAACCCCAGCTGCGTCTATGTTGTACACTCCTTATACTACTTCATCATAGGTAATTACTTATCCGAAGTTACCTTTCCGGTTGACCCTTCCTTTAATGTTGGTGCTATATGAGGAGTGCAGAGAGATTTTGTCTTCGTTTTGGGTGTCTTTTCCTTCTTCTTCAGAGCAAACACCAAAGTTATAACCTTCTTGGTCTTGTGTCTGTGCGTTCTGTTCATCAACAGCTGAATAATGCAAAAATAATAGGATCATGTATATGAACTTATTCAATATTAGTTAGCTTCATAATAGCTTTCTTCTCATCCAAAATAAAGATATATTAATAATTGATGGCATACTGCTATATTTAAAACATTTGTTGATACGTCAAATTTCTGCAGAAATTAAATAAACATCATCTTTGCACATACAGAAATTCCAGTATTTGCTGTTCATGCAGTGGAACAGTGGTCATTTTAGATGCTCTTCTATCACATTAAAATATAATTGTAAGATTTTGGTTGCATCATAATAGGCATTGCAAAATTTCTGGACTTGAAGGTTTGAAAGTTTTCCACCAGTTTTCCTGTCCAAACATCACCTTCAAGAGATTGGCACTGGCGTCCAGACTGGAGGGAAGAAATCCTTCGAATAGTGCCACCTTAATTGACTAGCAAAATGTGGGCAGGTGAGAGTTATAATGTAGCATTTGATGAAGTGAATCAGAAACTGGCTGTATAATAGAGCATGATTAGAATTGTGGATTAGAGTGGGGTATGGACTGGAGACTCACCATGCACTTAAGGGAAGTGTGAGGGACACCTGATTTGAGAATTGTGTGATTGGTGTAATGGGGATGTGAAACGGCCCAAGGACCCAATTAAACATTTTCTTTACTTAATTAAACCCTTGGGCCCTTCACATCCTCCAAGGTCGATAGCTACAGGATTAAAACTGTCCTAGAAATACCCAACAAAGGGCATCCTCAGGACAACATGATCCAAGCTCCCCAGCAGTGCACAGAGATATCACAGCGCAGAAATCATATGGAGGTCACAGGTTTACGACACGGCAAGAAATGCCTAGTTGAATTTCGTGCTTCAAACTGGAAAATCATATTACATGATTACCATGATTACAAACTGGTTGCAATTGTCGGGCAAAATGCAATCAAATATTCAGAAAATAATGTTTCAGCCATGAAAGGAAGAGTGAATCATATCTCAGTTTGGTTGTTGCTAATCTTTAATTCAATGGAACTGGAGCCTGACGTTTGTGTACAAAGTGGTTTGATACCTTTGTATGAACTGATCAGAATGCCTAATGCCTGTAGATATTGCACAATTGCAGAGTGAGCTGCTGTTGATTTCTCACCTTTCTCTGCATGTTCTATTATCTGTCGTATTGCTTTCTTCAAACTATTTGCCCGCAACATTAATTGCTCCCTGGGCCGAAAGATCTGTGGCCTGGGTGAGCAGGCTGGTCTTTCATCAGCAATGTCACACATGATGTTGGCTGTCTCGCCATCTTCCTGCTCCTCTGCAATTGTTGGCGGTGGGTTTGGTAGAGAGGATATTGCCTGCGATTCGTCACTGAGTGTTTTGAGCAGCGAGTCCAGTTTTTCATTAAGGACAGAGCACTGTGGTTAAGAGATAACATAAATAAGTCAGTCCTCCTATTCTGGCAATAAACAGTGATCTTGGAAGGATTGATGCAAAATTTTGATTTATGGTTTAAAGCATGCATTAGGAGTTAGACACAAAAAGCTGGAGTAACTCAGCGGGACAGGCAGCATCTCTGGAGAGAAGGAATGGGTGACGTTTTGGGTCAAGACACTTCTTCAGACTTCTTAAGCATTATAAATTTTGCGATGAGCCCAATGAATTTCAATGAAGTGCTGGAAACAGGACCCCGGTGATTTCAAGGAAATGTTGGAAACAGAATCAGGTGAGTTTAAAGGAGCCCAGAGTAGATTAGAGGGAGCACAGGAACCGGGCCTTGGTGAGCCCAATGCCATACCAATGGTATTTCCAACCAGTGGAATAGTTGTTTATCAGAGTTTCATTGCATAAAGGAATCCAGATCAGCAAGAAATGTGCGGAGTGTGAGAGTAAAAAGTGTATTCTGTTCAGTTAAATGGGTCTCACACCTAGTGGTCCCATGCACAAGGAATTGAACAGTTGTTAATGTACATAGTGAATACTAGAAACTGTAATAATGTACGCCAATAAATGTCACAGGGACTAAAAAATGGAACATGAATCAGAAGCCAACAGTAGCCCACAGCACTTGTCTTCCTGCATACCTTTCTTGCCATGGTCTCAGATTCTTCCCTGTTCTCTGTTGTCCTTTCATATGCCTTCCCAACCCGGGCAACAAAATCTTTAACTGTTTCACAAAGCACTCTGTAAGGAGAAAATTGGATAACAAACCACATGATATTATTCAATCACGCACCTGGTACATTTTCCTCTGCTAGGTATAATACTAAATAGCATCTATAATTATTTTAGTCCACTGATTTACAATGGTTAATGAAGCCATTAAACTATCAGCACTGTCAATTAATTGCAGTAAATTCTTGTGATTAATGCATTTTAATTCAAAAAAATATATATACTCCATTGCACACCTCTGTAATGTTTAGTCCAAGTTCTGTAATGTATGTTCAAGAAGGAACTGCAGATGTTGGAAAATTGAAGGTAGACAAAAATGCTGGAGAAACTCAGCGAGTGTGGCAGCATCTACAGAGCGAAGGAAATAGGCAATGTTTCGGGCTGAAACGTTGCCTATTTCCTTCGCTCCATAGATGTTGCCGCACCTGCTGAGTTTCTGCAGCATTTTTGTCTACCTTCTGTAATGTATGGTTCTGAGACAGCAACTGTCTTCGAGCCCCCTGAGCCATGACGGGCACTTCACTTCAGTGGTGCCCATCCATTCTGGCCACTGAGCACTGAACTGAACTTAAGAACTCAAATCCCCCTGAAGCTATGTGCTTTGCAGTACAAAGTCTGCTTAGTCCTTCGTTGTGTTGATAGGGCCACCCCAAATTCAAAATAATCACAAACAAAGGTCTATTACTATTTAGCAGTGCGATAAAACTGCAATGAATCAATAAATATTGTTTTTAATCTCATGGTTGAAGTTTTTATTTTTGATACCTTAGGTAACTAACTATCATTGAATTATAGTAACTGCTGGGAGTGCTCTTTGAGGTCGGAAATCGCATTCCTGGTGAATAAAGACCAAAAAGTTACAGCACAACTATATTTATTACAATATAACTTGATCATATCTTTCGTTTTCATCGCATTTCATCTGATTTTTGTTGATAACTTTGAGAAAGCTAAACTGTTCTTAATGCCAGAGTAGCCATGCACTACAATTTTGCTTCCACTGGTCAAATGATATTTGATTCAAATTATGACAGCAGCTGTTTCAATGCTCAGAACAGTGGCTGCTATTCTTGTTACAAGATACTCACTTTGCTGATGATATTACCACAGAATGCTGATCTGATGTCAAGATTTTGGACAAATGTGCTGCAACTGAATCCTCATAAGATGAAATCTGCTGCACCTGAGCAAAATTGGAATGATAAGTAAATCAGCTGCTCTTACAATTTACCCGACACCACTTCAACAAAATAAGGGGGCTATTGTTTATCTTGCCTGGTACTAAAGGAGGGAACTCTAGAATACAACCTGGGCAATCAAACCTGCAATGAGATTAATGTGTTACTCAATATGATCATATTTGATTTCTATCTTTTACCATCGGAACACCCATCAAATCATCCCTTAAGCCCCCGTCCCACTTACGTGTCCTTGGCATGCTAATTACGCGACCTCGTGGTCGCGTTGAGCCGCGAAGGTCGCGCGTGATTTCATGCGTACGCACAGCTGTCTGGAGAGCGTGACATCATTTGAAGATGGACACAAAATGCAGGAGTAACTCAGCGGGACCGGCAGCATCTCTGGAGAGAAGGAATGGGTAACGTTTCGTGTCGCGACTCTTCTTCAGTCTGAAAGAAGGGTCTTGACCTGAAACGTCACCCATTGCTTCTCTCCAGAGATGCTGCCGGTCCCGCTGAGTTACTCCTGCATTTTGTGTCCATCTTCAATTTTCTTGGCCCCGCTCTGGGAGTAGAAGTGGGGGTGGATCCGGACCACAATGGCTGTGAGCCCCAGGCCGAGTTCGGCGATCGTTTTCCTGCTTCTGCTGCTGTTGGAGGCGAGACGTTTTGTCACGCCAGGGTCTTGGGCCTGTCCCACTTTGGTCGTCAGTTATGCGACAGTCTGTTGGCGCGCGAAGACTTAGTTTGCTACAAAAATTTCAGAGCTCCGCGCGATGTCGCGCACAATTACATACCCCTCCACGCTTCTCAGTGGGACCGGCCCAGCACGGCAACACGATGCCTGTGCACCTCAACATGACGACAGGTTACGTAATTTGCGTGCCAAGGACATGTAGGTGGGCCAGGCCGTTTTGTCAATTTTTTTTTTACCATTTGTTAAAAATTATCATTGCAAAGGAATTGTGATTAGAGCTACATGTAGACATGACACAGAACTCAGATTTAAAAACCAAGATGGAACTTGCTAAAATCAGCAAACATCTATGCCCCATGGCGAGATTATATCTGTGAATTCTTCCCCTTAGTCGCAGTATAATGTTTAATGTTATAATGTGTATAATATGCTATGTTTGAAGGATTACCACTTACTCACAAGGTGGGTGATGAATTCATTGGATAACCATTGTTTTCAACTAATGAAATCTATGAAACAGAATTAAGGGGTGGCTCGGTGACACAGTGGTAGTGTTGCTGCCTTACAGTGTCAGAGACGCGGGTTCGATCCTGACTACGGGTGCTGTCTGTACGGAGTTCTTTCTCCCCGTGACCGCATGGGGTTTCTCCGGGTGCTCTCGGGTTTCCTACCACATTCCAAAGACATCCAGGTTTGTAGGCTTGTAGACAAATTGTAAATTGTCCCTAGTGTGTAGGATAGTATTAATGTACGGGGATCACTAGTTGGCGCAGACTCATGCTGAATGGCTTGTTTCCACGCCGTATCTCTAAACTAAACTTCAGAAGGGCAGTACAATGTGCAGCATGTGACCGAGGATAAAATTCTACTCTATTTTGTTTTCTCTCTCATACTGTGCAACTCTTTACCTCCAAATCATCACAGAAATCTTCTGTTCCTATTGAAGGGGAGTGATGGCGAGGGAGTTTTGTTTCATAAACCATGATACCCCATCTGTAAAAATGAAGATAACGGTTAGTCATTCTTTACTGGTTTTTCATTTTCTGAAAGACAGTCTGTAGTTTTAAAGACAATTTAATTAAAAAATTACAAAGCCAATCGTACGTTATAATGCCATGCTCATTAATGCACTTTTACTCATTCACCTTATGCCTGGCACCTTTACTCCTTTCCTCAGCATGCACCATTCCCTCTCCACCACTACATGTACTATTAACCCTCTATGGCTGCAGCATTATCCTCCTTCTACACATAAACATCATTATGTTCCAGCATTATCCCAATCCCACTGCCACACTGAATTCCCTTCCAAATATTTCCAACTAACCGGAGATAGCATGTGCATCCACAGTGAATAGCTTCTACCAAATGCAGAACTTCCTGTTACCTGCTCTTTGCTGTTTCCTAGTTGCTCGGCCCTCATTCCCTGAACTGGCTCATTTATTAACTTCCAAGAGTTGGTAATACATGCTGTTGTCTCAGCAATATGCACTGTATGTAGTGATGTTTAGTTATTAGGTCAGTAAACAATTTTATCTTTTCTCAATCACTAACCATTTTATGTTCCATAACAATCTTCACTGCTTATGGATGGGTTTTCTTATATCCTCTCTTCCTTGTTAATGCACCATTTTGAGTTAGCAATTCCACAAACATAAACAAACGCCCAAGCCTAGAATTTCAGCAGGTGACTTGACTTAGCAGCCGAGATTGGGAATTGTAATTAGAAGCAGGAACCCTGACTGCTTAGTTCTCCAAAGATTAAAGGTGGCAAATTCATTATGTAACAATTGTGTACATTAATGAAATCAGTATAGAGGGATATAGCCATATCTCTGATTTATTAATAGAAAGGATAGCCAGTGCATTCTCAAATAATGCTCTCACCGATCCAACATTTTTGTACTTGCTCGTTCCAGTTTCTCCAGGATTTGTGGAAGTTGCGTGTCATCATCACAGGCTGATCCCCATCCCAGCACTCGTGCTAAATCATTCCCTGTGCCCAAAGGTAGTACTCCCATCTGGCACTGAAGAATGTTTAAAGTTATTAAAAAAGAAAATAGACCTAACATCAATTTCTAGAAACATCTCATCCTAAAACATATCGCCTTTAAGCCAATATGAAATGCAATCTTCTTCCTTAAACTGTGTTCAACTTTGGAATATAACCTCCTGAACCATATCTCTCTCAAAATTTTGTACTATACTACCTTCATAGGCTTAATAGTTCGGACATACAAAACATTGCTTAGACTATCACTGGGAGTATTATATACAGTATCAGAGGATTTGGTAGCAATACAGAATGTAGGGAAGATTCACCTGGGTATTGCCTGGAATGGAGGGCTGTAGTTGTAAGGTGAGATTGGATAATCTGGTTGTATTCTCATTGGAACAAAGGAGACTGAGAGGACTTTATGGAGGTTTACAAAATTATGGGGGGCATAGACAGGTTCGATAATCAGTATTTTACAGAGTGAAGATTATATCCAGTGGGGCACTAGATGGATAGAATGCACACTATAATTTAGAGAAGGCAGTCGTGGATGACTTTCTTTTTCACAGACAACAGGGAGACTCCTCTTTAATTATCCAGTTGCACTTGAAGATGGACCCAATTACAGCAACTGGTATATCCTCTTCTCAGATATGGGTGATGAGATAGGGGATCCGTGATGGCACCTCTGTATAGTCGTGTTTTAGTATTTCAAATAGGGTACTGTCGGCTACAGATAATTTGTTATTTTTGAGTTGGGATATCAGCTACGTGTTCATCAGGAGAAGAGCAAGACTAGCCCGAATAGTTTGTTGCAGGATGGAGTGAACGGCAAACACAGCCTCCTGTGTCTCAAACTTTTACCCATACCATCCTCAAAAACAATCTCCCATACCATAAATATAGATCTTTATATGCGAGAGGTTAGTTGATTCAATGTTGGTATTGTCAGATATATAATCAGAATAGATCTGGACAGATTGACCTAAAGATAGAATAACCAGATAAACCAGACATACTCTAATAAGAGTGTGAAGAGTGTAAGGATGTCAACAAAATAGAGAGAGTACAGAGGAGATTTACTAGAATGTTGCCAGGGATCCAGCAACTCTGTTACAGAGAAAGGTTGAACAAGTTAGGTCTTTATTCTTTGGAGTGCAGAAGGTTAAGGGGGGACTTGATTGAGGTCTTTAAAATGATGAAAGGGATAGACAGAGTTGACGTGGATACGTTTTTCCCATTGAGGGTAGGGAAGATTCAAACAAGAGGGCATGACATGAGAATTAAGGGACAGAAGTTTAGGGGTAACGTGAGGGGGATCTTCTTTACTCAGAGGGTGGTGGCTGTGTGGAATGAGCTTCCAGCAGAAGTGGTGGAGGCAGGATCGATTTTAACATTTAAAAGTAAAGTGGATAGGTATATGGACGTGAAGGGAATGGAGGGGTATGGAGGGAATGGAGCAGGTAGATGGGACTAGGGGAAAACAAATGGTCGGCACGGACTGGAAGGGCCGAGAGAGCCTGTTTCCATGCTGTAATTGTTATATGGTTATATGGTTATAAGATGCATATAATGTCTGATTCATATTTTATTGTTCTGAATTTACAAAGCTGGGATCTTGAACAACAACCAATACAGATTGCCATTGCGCCTCTAGCTCAAATCAAACGAGACAGTGGATTTTTTTTCCAATAAGCCATATGTAACAAGGCAGTACCTGTTTGTGGAGATTGAGGCTATCGATTTCAGACAGTACCCATCCAACACTTCCGTCTCCGCCACACACAAGGATGCGAAATGTGTCAAACTTCTGGAATAATCGCAAACTGAAAATGAAAGCAGCATTTAAAGTGAAATAGTAGATATTCCATCCCATTTGAAACCCCATGTAGGAAATGACAAGATATAGAAACATAGAAAATAGGTGCAGGAGTAGTCCATTCGACCCCTCGAGCCAGCACCGCCATTCAATACGATCATGGCTAATCATCCAAGATCAGTACCCCGTTCTGGCTTTTAACCCATATCCCTTAATTCCCTTAACCCTGAGAGCTAAATCTAACTCTTGAAAACATGTTCAAGTTCATTTCATGTTCCTATTATGTTTGCTTGTAGCCCTTGGTCACTGTCTTCAATTTTTCCAATAATCCCTCAACTTAATTTGTTTTCATTCATCCACCTTTATTGTTCTTGCACAGTGATGGCACACTCCAAAAAAGTAGTAAACTCTCAGAATGGCGTTGTGATTAATCCTGAGGTCTCCAGAGAAGGATCGATTCTGATCTTGGTGCAGGCTGTGGGAGTTTCCACGTCTCTGTGACTACGTTCTCTTGCCACAGGCTGAAGATTTGCTGATACACAGTCTAACTGCCCGTTGTAAATGGCCTAATTGTAGGTGGTGGCAGGAAAATGAGGTGCTGGGGGACAGAGAATGTGGAGGGGAGTTAATGGATTTGTGAGAGAAAAATAATTACTCTAGATAGTCGGTCTAGACCCCGTGGGCTGAAGCACCTGTTTCTGTGCTGCATGACATGAATCCATGAAAACATCACTGTTGGTTTTCCTTTGCATGTGACACAAAAAATGTTAAGAGTGCAGGGGTAGTCATTGACTACAGGATGATATTGATCAATTGGTAAGATGGACAAAGGAATGGAAGATGGAATTTAATTCTGACATACCTAAGATGATGGGTTTTGGGAAGACTAATAAAGCTAGGACTTACACAATGAACGGTATCCTACGGTGTACTGACAAACAGAGGGAGCTTGGGTGTACAAGACCAAAGAACCCTAAAAGTGGACGTACAAGTAAAAAGGTGGCGAAGCAGGCATTTGGGACATTTTGTTGGCTGAAGGCATAGAATGTTACAGCAGGGAGATTCTGTGAAAACGTTATAAAACATTGGTTGGGCCACAACTGGAGTACTGTATACACTTTTCGTCATCATACTCTATGAATAATGTGATTGCATTGGAGAGGGTGCAGGCCAGAGAGGTTGGGCTTGTTCTCCCTCGAGCAGAGGAAGCTGAGGAGGGAAACAATAGAGATATGTACAATTATGAAAGGCATAAACAGGGTACATAACAGGAAACATTCCCTCACGAAAGATATATTGAAAACTAGAAAGCATATTTTTAGGATAAGGGGTCAGAGGTTCAGCGAGGATCTGAAGAATAACTTTTTTTCACACTGAAGCAGGTACTTTTACAATATTTAACTACCTGAATGACCAGTTAAATCACCTAGACACAGAAGTGCTCAAAAATTTAATTACAAAATCAATAATTGATGCTTGGTATGGACAGAATGAGCCAATGCACCTATTTCTTCATTGTATGGCTTTATAAATGGCATAACATTGAAAGTGTCACAAAGTCCTCCACAAGAAACACTATCATCCCAATTTCCTGCGTAGTATTTTGCTTATTTGCCTTGTCAATATTCTGTTTGAATGCTTCCAGCTAACTTGTGACTCCATTTCTCAATTTTAAATTAAAAAAATAATGTATGTCACTGTTATTTAATTTGTTCTCGTCAACATCTCCTTTCTTCAACTTGAATCAAATCATAGTGTAGTAATTGCATTCAAGAATTTCTCTCCATTTAGATCATGTCCTTGCTTTGAATCATTATGAAGAAACATTGTATATATTGTCCCCGTCCTCAATGGAGTAGCAACTTATTTGCTAAGAAATAAATCAGCCACAAATGGATAACAAGAAATCAATGTGCTACAACAGAAAGTTTTCAAGTATCCAAAATTTATAAATATTTGAACTCGTCTCCAATCAAAATATTTTATACACCCATAATTCAAACTACTATAATGCCTACACATACAATAACTACAATTTTAATATTGGAATTCATGCATCTCAATAATAATTCATACATCTACAGGCCATCCGTGGATTACAGACGCCCCACTTATATACATCCGTACATATGAACAAACTCCCATAACATTATTTAATTCAAAGGTCTGACATAGGTACACACGTTTGATCTTATGAGGAGCAGAACTGGTTTCTTCTCTCTTTCCATTTTTAGCAATCTGTCGTCCATATTGGTTTAATATGCTTTTGACGCCATTCATTACAAAACTCTGAAGGTTTGATTACCGTATTAAGTGATTTTTAGGTATTTTCGAGCTTATGGACAAAATTCATTTATGGATGCTTGTAAAAATGGAACCCTGTTGTTACCCAGGGATGGCCTGTACAGCTATGTTTTGGCTCCTGCAAGCATGTTATAAACTGAACAATTAACACCATGGCTCTGATGGTTTAAGGTCTTGTTGGATATAGATTCAGCAAAAACCATGTTTGTCACCATGGCTGATTTAAATACGGCAGTGAGAACAGCAAGGCAAAGAGAGTGTCACACAGTAAGGATCCATTCAGTCATGATCTGATATCCATTTATGACTTTAGTGCAAAATTCACTGGATGGTAAAGAGAAATGGGAAGTTTAAATAATCTTTCCCTTCCTAAACCAAAAACCAACATGCATCGTTGCACCACCCATCTTCACCTATCTATCACCTTACCCCATCCTCCACCATTCCAATCCATTTGACAGCAATTCTGCTATTGTTTTATTAAAATGCGCCTTTCAATTCGACCAAATTAAAAGAGACAAAGCTGGAAATATTCAGTAAGCTAGACATTTATAGGTGGGGCGGGAAAACATTTGACATTTTGGGACAAGGATTTTTCAACAGAACTGGAAAAGTGTGGAAACATGCATGTTTTTTCAAAGTTGCAGAGAGGGGAAGGTTGAGAGAAGAAATATAACGTATTTAATTGGGTGCAGAAAAGAGTTATCAAGTAAATAATCACTTAAAAAATTGGCAGTTGGAACAAAATGATACAGAGATAAACCAAAATGGTAAATGGACACAGGAAGGGCGGCCACATCTGTGGGGTAAAAAAAAACGTTGATCTTACATTGTTAAGTGTAATATTAAGTTCTGAGGGTTGAGGTTGGAAGATGAGGTGCTGTTTCAGTGGGGATTGTTGCTCCAGCTTGCCACAAAATCTTATAATCCCCAGTTTTATATTGAGTTTAACAATTACAGATAAATCCCTTTCTCTAGCAAATATTCTTCTGTGCCAATTTGTTGCCTTTCAATTTGTCTATTATTTTGTTCCATCAGCTAGTTTAAAAAAAATATTGCCTGCAGTGTATCACATACATTCCCTGAGTTCTCTCTACCTTCCCTTTCCACAACTCGAAACATGCTTGTCCTCTCACTTTTCTAGCTATGACAAATGATCCATGACTCAAAACATTAACATTATTTCTCTCCCCACTGATGTTCTTTGTCAGCATTTCGCTTTTGTTTCAGATTCCTGGCATCGGCATTTTTTTCCTCGAAAATGAGCCGATACTTATTAAATATGAACTGCAAAGATATGCGCACTAAGGAAACTTGAAGCACCTCCTACCCAAGATGTGGGCCTCCATTCATCAAGTCAAACACCTGAGCCGGGTTCAATAACTGCTTGAATCTCCTCAAGAACTTCACCCCTTGATTATCTCCACTCTTCGAATTCACAAAGACCAGAAGGGGACTCGTACAGGATGGTGGGCATGTTGCTTTCCAAAATCCTAGAGAACAGTATTGAGAACAGAATGTTACTGAATTAGTTGTGCTCCAGGTTACTCATTCAAAGAGGCACATAGCATTTTAACCATAACCCTTCAACCTTCTCCACTCTGATATCCCTATTTCTGACCCCATTCCATCCCTGCTGTTCTAGTTCCTAATATCTCTAACACTGTTTAACTTGTAACTCTGGATTACTGTTACTTTTTCCACCTTGTTAAGTTAGATGTTATTGTTAATAAGTGTAGCACGCAGGGCAGGTATGTATTTGTCATCCGAGCAGATACAGTGCATTCAGAAAGTATTCAGACCTCTTCACTTTTTCCACATTTTGTTACGTTAAAGCCTTATTTTGAAATGCATTTTAGAATAAGGCTTTAACTTAACAAAATGTGAAAAAAGTGAAGGGGTCTGCATACTTTCTGAATGCACTGTACCTGTTGCTCCACTCAGTTGGCAGCAATAAGCTGGACATTGCAAGAGTGGAAGAGTTATGGGTTGCCACAGCATCCTTAACCATAGTCATGGTATCATATTTTACAGGCCATCCCCTCTCGCCCATGCAAAGCTATTCAGATATTCTCCCAGATCTTCTAACAGACACTCATACTTTTTTTTTGGAGTATCTGCAAATGTCTGCAGACTCAGAGCCATTCGCACTCTCACACAGTCACTCACAAACTGTCTCCAAATAATTTCTCACAACCACACTTGATCTTTTTCCAGATTCACTTACAGGCACACCCTCAACTGCTCAAACCTAATCACAAACTATCCTAAATTCTCTCTTATTTACTCCCAAAAGACAACAGTCAGCTATAAACTCTCTTTAATGCAGTCCAACAACAGTTTTGCATAGCTTCACAAGGTCTTTCTGACTTGTCAAATATGTCATCCTTTGCTGTAATCACAAATAATTTCTCAACCATGTACAGTTCCAGGAAACCTTATGATCAAATATTTATCATTATGTCTTGTATTGATTTTACGCTGCTCATTAGCTTTAGTTAGCACTATGCATATAGACAATCAGCTCTTTGAACAGCAACTAGAGATAAGGGCTACAACTCACCATCAGAGTCTATACTGTTGAGTGCAGTTGGAGGAATAACAGAAACTTTACACTGCCCCAGAGGACATTTGATGGAAAGCATGTCTTTACAAGCTGTGTGCACCTGGAGATAATGAATATTACATAGAAATTAGCAATCAATGCTCCACACAGGTGGAGTGTATATGAACACACGAGAAGTAAATAGAACACTGATTTAGAGATACAGCATTGAAACAGGACCTTCAGGTCACTGAGTCCACGCCGACCATCTATCACCCATTGACACTGGTTCTATGTTATCCCACTTTCTCACTCCCTACATACCAGGGACAATTTGTCCAGGCCAATTAACCTACAAACCCGCACATCTTTGGGATGTGGGAAGAAACTGGAGGATCCAGAGGATCACAGGAAGAACGTACAAACTCCGGACTGACAGCACCCGTGGTCACGACCGAACTCGGGTTTCTGGTGCTGTACCAGCTGCGCCACTGTGCCACCTTAAATCTTTCTCATAAAGTGTGCTTTACTCTGCAAACGTAAGGGAGGACATTCCTAATGAGTGCACGCAATTGCCACCTGTAAAATTCCAATTTAACCAGGATGATTTCTTAATTCACTTTCCCTGTATACCGAGACAACCAAGACACAAGTTAATTCAACAACCTAAATACTTCTAAAATCTCAAATGCACCTGGTTAATTTGAAATCAACTATAAGATGTCAACATGTACATCATTTCTTTATTGTTATGTATAAAATTCAATGAATATTAAAAGCACATTTTTCAAGTGTACAGTACAAACATTTCAGTCTACCCCAACTGCAAGCCTATTTCCTACTGAACAAGGCACTGTTTCATTACTGTATGTAGGACACTGGGTCTGAGGCAGGTAAAATCTGCTACAAGATCAAAACAGATTGATTGATTTTGATTATGTAGTTCATCAAGGCTAAATTAATTTCTAACTTAAGGGCCTGTCCCACTGTGTACGAGGTAATTCAAGAGCCCTCCCAAGTTTAAAAAAAATCAAACTCGTGGTAAGTACGTAGAATGTACGTAGCGGCTACGTCGGAGCTCGTGGATGTCTCGTAGCGGCTCGTAATGCTAATGGCAGGTACTCGGGAAATGCGGAAACTCGTGAAGTTTTTTCAGCACTGTGAAAAATGTCCACGAGAGCCCCGAGTACCTACAAACGGCTATTGCCGTAATTTTCCGAGTTTGAATCAGGGGATACTCGGGAGAACTCTTGAATTACCTCATACAGTGGGACAGGCCCATAAGACCTGAATAGTTGGGACTATAGTAAGACACATTTGGGGTGGGGAGACAAGGAGCAGGGAGGGTCAGTAGAGCAAAGATAGCGATTGGTGAGCTGGCATGAGAAAGGGCAATGAGACAGAATTCAACACAAATGGAAGCTAAGTTTATGAAGACAACTGGTTGGATTAAGATAAATTTGTGTAGATAGGGAGCAGAGGCAAGAGAGGGGAACTAATTTTTATCAGACAAATGGCAAATGAAATATTCGCAGATTAAAAGTAAAAATCCTATTTTTATCTCTTTTATTTGTTAGGCTTTAAAATATAAAGCCTCTACTGGGCTCAGTTAACTCCAAATGTAAGAAATCAACAGGAAATATCATTAATTGCAAATGTATTAGGATCTTGCTCTGATTTACAACATAGTAAAATTACTTATACTCACCATCGCCTTACACCACAGGCATCGCCAATCCTGCAGGCGCAACACACTTCCACATGTCTTGTCACAGACAGTACATTTTGCACTGACAGGCAAGTTACCTTCTAACCACTGGTGTGGCATTGAGACCTAAATAAAACAGAATCACTATACAAAATATCCAACAATGACAGCTATGTTAGCAAAAATAGAACACAAAGCAAACTACCACAGTAGCACAGACATAACCTGATTGAAAAAGAGCTGAAACAGATCCCATCAAAAATGAATCATAGAAATCTTAACTAAAGGCTTCAGCACATATCAAAAGTATTTAAAAACAGAGCGGAAACGAGCCCAGACCTGCTAAATTATTATTTCATTTCTCAAGTCAGTGGTGTAATTCCATCAGATCTTTGCAGATATGTGAAGTAATAAAGTATCCTTACAATAATAATCAAAATCCAGATTTTAAATTAACAATTAACCAAGCCTTAGATGTCGTGTGTAGAAGAGATCAAATTTTCAATTTTGTCTATGTTTACTAATTTAATTTTGTCATATCATTCTTGACATCCCAGCTAACTAAAATAATTTCCATTTTCCTTTCTGTTCTCCTCAGTACCTTAATACCTGGAGACTGTACTCAAATCAACATTTAAAGTTGTAAACTACAAATAATATAAGGTATCATTTTAGTAAACCAATGCTGCATTCTCTCCAAAATGAATACATATTTTTCCCCAAGATATGTGGATTATGGATTAACTAGAAGCAGCACAATGGCACAGCTACTGCCTCACAGCGCTAGAGACCAGGGTTCGATCCTGACCTCGGGTACCATCTGTGTGTTCATACTCTGTGTGTCTGCGTGGGTTTCCTTCGGGTGCTCCGGTTTCTTCCCACATCCTAAAGATGTGCAGGTTTGTAGGTTAATTGGCCTCTGTAAATTGTCCCTAGTGTGTCAGGCATGAATGAGAAATTGGGATAACTGGAAGTAATGTAAACGGTAATCAATGGTTGATGTGGACTCAGTGGGCCGAAAGACCTATTTTGATGCTGTATCTCAAAACAAAATTTACCACAGATTTTTGTAGCTGTAGCCGTACTTCTATGCACTTGTAATCCAGTCTTGTAGATTTAAAGGAGAGCACACGATAGCTTTTAATTTCTTATCTCCTCGTTGAATTTTAATGATCAATGGATATCAACTTCCACACTACGTTTGGCTTATCACAAGATAGAATGCACTCTGATTTTAGATTCAAAGTGGATGACCCACCAGATACGATCCCAACTATGAACTCAATTAAATGCTACAGAATTGTTGACACAAAAGGGCCAGCTGAAATCCCAGCATCTTAGGACCAGTACCAATCTCTGCATAAACGACTTTTGATTTGTCGTGCAAGAGTTAAGCATGGATCCCAGCTAAAAGACTCGTAGAGATCTCAACTAAATGATGCAATTAAGTCTACAAACACGAAAGTAATACGAATCAGTGCAGCTATCAACATAAAGGTATCAGGTCTATGCAGCAAATAAAATGAATGGATATTGTTAAAAGGTTTACGTGGTGATTTGTACAGTGGTGAGCAAGTACTCAGAACAGACCCCAGCATAGATGACTGGCATACAGTCAGAAATGGCTTCACTGCCTCAACTCTTCACTCAGCTGCAGCAATGAAAATAAAAGAAAGTGTAAAAAATTGCAAAGTTCAATGTATGTAGGTGAGCAAGTAAACTTTAATGGAAGCAAAGGATGAAACATATCACCATCTCATAATTGCAACATTGGCAAATACGTCCTCTGGCACTGTCAAAAAAAGTGAATGAAGGGAACAGAGAAAGAATTCAATGCTTGTAAAAGCATCAATGTAAATTAATATCCTCCTTAGTTCAATTGAAGCATCTGCGTGAGATCCTGTCAGTACAAATGCCATTATACTGGAGGATATAATCTCGACTGACGTATCAGTGCTATAGTGATGGAGTGCTGCATTGTGAGAGGTGTTATTATTTAGATAATATTTAAAACACAAAAGCTGCTTATTCGGTTTGATGTGTAAAAAGAAATCAATAGCACAACTAGAAATATTATTTGGGAATTCTCCTGATGTTCCGGAAAAACATTTGTCCCTCAATCCAGGGTACACAAAAGGCTGGAGAAACTCAGCGGGTGCAGCAGCATCTAAGGAGCGAAGGAGATAGGCGACGTTTCGGGTCGAGACCCTTCTTCAGTGTCCCTCAATCCACTTTGCTATAAACAATTGGGCCATTTGCACCATTGCTTATGTTACAACAATGACTCTCCTACTAAAGTATTTACTTGATCTTCAAGGGCTTTTAAATATTCTGAGGTTGTGAGTTTTTTTTTTCTTCTGTCATAAACATCTTACGAAACTAGAAAAAATGTTTGTCTTCACCAAGCACTACCAATGGGTGGAGCTTTAATATTCAAAACTCAGATATTGGGATTTTCAAAGAGAGTTCAAGTTTTAAGCTTTTAGACTTTAGAGGTACAGCGTGGAAACAGGCCTTTGGCCCACCGAGTCCATGCCAACCTGCATTTACCCTGTACATTAGCACTATCCTACACACTAGGGACAATTTACAATTTTTACCAAAGCCTATTAACCTATAAGCTTGGAGTAAGGGAGGAAACTGGAGCTCACTGAGAAAACCCATATGATCACAGGGAAAACGTAAAACTCCGTACAGACAGCACCCATAGTCAGGATCGAACCCGTGTCCCTGACTCTACCACTGTGCCACCGTGCCGCAAAGTTCTGTAGCAGTCCAACACATTATTCTTTTTTGGAGGCATGAATTCCCACTGGAAACCACATGAAGACAAGTTCTTTGTTCTGCTTCATAAGTTATCACAGCCCAGTCCCATCTTTAGCCCAGTAACTGCTTACTGTATATTGCTGTGCTCTTTCCTCCAGCAACTGCTCAGCACTCAGTGCCATATTCTTTTGGTAATCACTTGCTGTCCTGGTCTACATTCCACATGGTAAACATTTAGTGCCTACTGCTATCTTTGTCCTTGGTAATCTTTTACAAGTTTGACGTAAATAATTTTATGCAACATTTTAAATTCAATCCACATTGGTCTGGACTCCAACTATATAAGGATCTGAACGCTCAATATCAACATCACAATCATGTTAAATTATTCAATAACAGTGAATGATTTCCAGACTTTGATCAGCATTTGCTCAGTTTTTCATGTTATCAGCATGTCCTTCACAACATACCCCATCTTCATCTTCAATTATATCTTTGGCAATTGAGGCCAGCGTTGTCCACTTGCAGTTGTTGGTGGCTCTCACAGCACAGCGTTTGTGAGCTTTGAACTTACATACTGTGAACCAGAAAGGAAAGGAAACATGTGAGAGAAAGAGAGAGCGAGACAGAGTGTGAGACAGAATCATCATCCGCTATTCTGTATGTACACATGTGTGTTACGTTTGTGTGAGTATATGCATGTTGGATAGCCACAAGGACTAGTACCAATGTTTTGGAGAGATGGGAGAAAAGGCTATTAAAGGAGATTTACCATGCACTAAATGCAAGTTCTCAAAACCCAAAGCCAAGCAAATACTTGTGTTAAAGAAGGAACTGCAGATGCTGGAGAATCGAGGGTTACACAAAAGGCTGGAGAAATTCAGCGGGTGCAGCAGCATCTAAGGAGCGAAGGAGATAAAGAAGGGTCTGAAGAAGGGTCTCAACCCGAAACGTCGCCTATCTCCTTCGCTCCTTAGATGCTGCTGCACCCGCTAAGTTTCTCCAGCCTTTTGTGTAACTCGCCAAGCAAATACTAATCCATTCCCATAAGGACTTCAAGGCGGAAGTGTCTAATGGTCATTTGCAAAGAGAGTCTGGAGAGGTCTGCAAGGGTCCCTGTCACGGTTTATTCCGAACAGCTTCGTCACAGAGGACACTGTGATTTACAGACTGTTCCCAGGGATGCATTCAGAGACTGACATCGAGTGCTGCTGGAAGGTCATCAACTCTTTGGTCAGCCCGAGCGTTGTTCACCACCCAACATCGAGATGTCCGTCAGGGAATGTTGCCGACTGGCCCGCTGCAGACTGCAGGAGGACATGCTGAGGGACACACTGAAGCTCGGTGCAGCCAACGCCAAGGCTTGGTGGCGGAGGACCAGTCTAGGGTCCTTCCGCTGCTGGACATGGGGGGCAGGATATGGTGGAGACGCCCCTCAAAAGAAGGGAAAGGATTCCACGCCAGTGGGCCACATGAGTGGCAAGGGTGGGGGACAAATTTGCAAAATTTGAGCAATGTATGTAGACTGTATTACATAATTTGTATAGCCTCCGGATGAATGTTTCGCACAGTTTATGTATTATATATTTATTACCTGAATAAAGTCTATATTGAAAATGTTTTAAAATTAACTAAACTAGACATTGTTGTGTAAGATATGATGGTCCCTTCGGTATAACTTGCTATCATTTGGGCAGTTGGAGGTTATGTCTCTGAATAGGGACAGCAGTAACTCATACAATAGTTCAGGAGGCTAAAAAAAAGAAAATGCAAGAAACACTATGCAGATCCGGCTGCATCAGTGTACAGAGAAACAAAGCTAATCTTTTAGATCAAAAGTCTTTAATTAGAACTGTGAAAGTGGGAAACAAAACAAAAGTTGTAGAGAGGTGGGGGGATGGCTGGATAGGACAAAGGAAATATCTCCAATAGGATAAGGACAAGGTTGGCAAGGTGACTTTGCTCTTTACAGAGTCAACTGGTTGACGGAGGGCAATTAGAGGGAAAAAGAATGCAAACAAGATATAGGATCTTCCACTTAATTTCTTAACTCTATTTCTTTTTCCACAGATGTTGCATGATGCTAAGTGTTTCTGCCATTTTTAATTTATATATCCAGCATCTTTGAGCCACTGGGATCTTAGTTGGTTGTCTCTGATAACCTGTCGCTTATCATAGGATCCCATTTGATTTTTTTTTTTTGGCACAAAGGCATTATTAAGGCCTCAGGCACCAAGGGTTACTCTATAAAGATTTAATGTCTGAAGACATTTTGTAGACTGATATTTCACACTACTAAGTGCACCAGGCTCATTATCAAGAACTTGTTCTGAGAGTCGTACTTTGACAACTACTTTGGGGTTTGTTTAATTCTAGAGTTTATTGTTCACAAATGTAAGTATTAAGTATTGTTAATTATATTAAATGGTCAAATTGGTCACATTATCGGCACAAGGTAGAAATGGAAGTATTAACAAACACAACATGAAAATTGATACTGACTGACTTTGGTAATTAATAAGCCGAATTCAAATTTAACAAGTGCAGCAATAAAAATAAAATAAAAATGAATGGCATTCTTTATAGTTTAATTTCGAAATAATCCCAGAAAAATCAAACTCTCATGAAGAAGATGCGTGTCACGTCAACTGCTAATTCCATACACTGAGAGTAAATTACCTAACATTTTTTAAATCAATAAAGCATCTCTCCTAATGAGGGGAAATCTGCCAAGATCTGTAGATAAAAAGCAAATTTCTTTCAATTAGAAAGAATAAAACCAATACGCTCCAGATCAACATTCTATTCCTCCTTGTGGGATGAACTGCAAAGGTCCTACGTGCAAAGTATTGCACAAAACCAAAGCTCACCACATTATACCTACTCGATCTTTGTATTTTTGCAGTGATTAAAATGTATAGCAACTTAGATTGTCCTCAATAGGACTGGCGGCACAAGGAGAGTGCTGAAAATAGCACATTTAGTATCGTTAACAGGATAAGTAAGCTGGGGCAAGAAGAGGACTGAAACAGGAATGGGTGGTGTTGTTAACAAGACACATTAGAAGTAGTATAACCTTTAGAGACTTCGTGTCAGCAAGTATTAGGAATAGCAAGATAGACTTAGTGTGAATGAATGAACTGAGACATTTTTATATCATCCGCTTACCTTCGCAGGACAGTCCATGAGATGTGACACCAGACAGAGCTTCTCGGCAGACATTGCAATAAGTAGGCCGTGCATGCGAGCAAGCGTACCAGTTGTGCATTCCTGAGAAATGGTCCATACTGTATTGGGTTGACTGCTCAGAGAAAAAAAACGTATACAAAATATTTAGCAGATATTACCAAAGAATTTCTTGCCGTCACTCTGTTGGATCCAATTAAGGCAAAAATAATCGTGGATTTGGTAGGAGCAGTTATCAAACAATGGAAAATGTGCTCAGGTGTACGCCATTTTGGATATCTTTCCAATGTAAAGTCAGCATTTCTTAACTGCCAGTTTATGTATAGTTTGACCTAAATTATCTGGTGATGGCCATATTCCGTTCGCGACACATGAGGAAAATGCAGAAGCACTATTTTGTTCTTTGTTCCAAAGCTGTGAATGTAACCACAGTTCTGAAATATACTGGTTAAATGAACCACAAAGCAATTTTGTCCAGCATCATCATCTCAACTGCAAAACTTAATGCTGGTTAATTCTTCAATCAGGATTTGAATGTCTAAACTGGTGTCCAAAGGAATCAACAGCTGATTGTAGCTTGTGGACAGATTGGGATGGTGAGAGTAGATGTGATGAATCGTAGGATGTGGTCAAATTTTATCAGAATTCAACTATTATGTTTGAGAGATTTCAATGAACTTACGGCAAATAGGCTTTCAAAAATGTATTCCTCTGTCGGATTCAATCATTTCACTCGGTTAAATAAAGATTAGACAGAAACTGGCAGAATAGTCCCTTGTGAGCATTCTATGCTTACACAATAGTTAAGAAGTAAAACAGGAAAGGGGCAATTATGAGCAACATCATGAGCACATTTACCGTGACAGAGTACAGTTCTCAAAAATGGACACGTCATGCAGTCAATTAGAAGACACATTTAACTGCTTATTTAACTGTGTTATGAGTTTCAAATGGTGCCTCACCTTGCAGAGTGAGAAACCTAGCATTCATAAGGAGATCGAGAAACTCAAGTAAAAAGGCACAACTAATGACCAATATGGAAATTAATCAAGCACAACAATGCAGGCTGGAAATCCTACAGAAAATTTGAGAAATTGTGTCAGTGGAGGATCAGGGAGTAGCAATTGAGAACAAAAGGAGGAAAATTGTCTTCATGCCAATCCCAGACCTGTCACAAATGAAAGGCAGAAGATCAGCAAAAGGAAATGAGATGGTAAACATCAGAGATCGGCCTGCACTCCAGGCAACGGTGTGAGCCCAACAAAATAGAATGTGATTTTAGAAAGAAGCAAACAAAAAAAAACACGCATATTGTGATGGGGAGAATGGGGGGAAGTGTGCAACCACTATTGAAATACATTTTTCGGATGACCGGAAGGATTCTAACTGGATGTAATCAGACAAGTAGAATAAAGGAAGGAAAAGAACAAAATCTTGGAAAGAGATGTAGCAGATATCCTTGTGATTATTTTGCATTGGAATTAATACCCAGATTTTTAAAATGTGGCAATAATACTTTGAGCTCTGCACAGACAGGAATGAGCAATCTCTTTATACAGAAATTGGTTAGCATACAGAAACATGCTACTACAAGGAATAGATGCATCTCATAACAGGGATGAACTTAAGGGAAAGCTGGATGGAAGGGGTAGAAGGATATGTTGAAGGCTTTTGATAAAGAAGGGTGGGAAGAATCCAATGTGGTGCACTGGCATGGACCTCTTGAGTTGAATGGCCAATTTCTATTTTGTAAATACGTTGTAGTATTAGACAAGTAGAAGTGGGCACTTTTATTAAATCATTTAAACTTAACAGCATAGGAAGCAACATGACAATAAAAGACAACACTGGATTGATAATTTTAGGTGGAGGTGCATTCAGAAGTAGGACAACAGTAGGCCATAAGACTAAGATGGAATTTCTAAATTCATGTCTAGATGTGCCACACAGTGACAGAAAATCAGGGAAGTCTGGAAATGTGATAGGTAAAATGGGATTACAAAAAACGCAAAACTGTTAACAAGTGAAACAAGTGTATTTGAAAAATAACAGTAAAGTATAAATTAATTACATTTAACTTCCCCAAAACCTGCTATGTAATATCCGTGAATTAGAAGGAAATCAAGATTATTCAAAAAGGAGATAAATCAACCAACCATTGGTCAATTAATTTAGACTCAAGATTGAGAAAAAAACACTGGGCTTCGTTACTTGGGAAGTGAGCAATGGAAAGGATGGAATTTAGTTGAGAAGATCAGCTTGCTTCTGTTAATCAGACCTAGATTTTTAATTGGAAAACAATTTTTCTAACAGAAGCAACAATCTTTGGGACTTCAGAACTTGTCAAAACTACCTCTCAATCTCAAACCGTTTGTACTTTTGGTTAACCATCTCACTGTTATCCCATCTCATATCCTCCACATGTAAACATTTTATTCTTGTTGCTTTACTAATATTAATGTTCATGGAAACTTTGAATGTGCACTTATTAGTTCACACTGGGATTTCAATTTGCTCAATGCTTCTTTTCATGCCTAGCTCCACATATGGCAAATAGTCACCTGGAGAAATTATTGGAGGATCTGCAGCCGAGCCTCAGACAATACATTAATGGTGGGTGAGGAGAAAAAGATAAGCATTGATTGCAGCATGTTCTGGGAAAGCTATCTATCTCAGGCAGCTGGAAAGGATAAGAAAAAGAAGGTCCTTTAAAAATGAGAGCAAAGATTACAAATATTTCAAAGAATATGGGGCAAAGCTTGACACATCACAAACATCCCTGTTGTTTAGCTTCCAATAGAAATACCTGTGCAATAAATACAATATATAGATTATACCTTGAAATAAAACAGTCCCCATAAACAGTTCTTGAATGGATGTGCTGACTACTCTTATGTTTACAACACAAAAAAACCCAGCTATTTACCTTTGAGATCGAAGATTCAACTGCCATAACTGAGTCCTAGCAAGCTACCGGAGTTACATGTTTAATTATTGCACTTATGGTAGAGGCAGGATCGTTTCAACTGACTCCACATTTAAATGCAGTGCGTAGAACTAAGGTTCAGGAAAGTTATGGCGACAAATTTAATAAATCGTTAAATAGCTTCTCTTTTATGTGTGCACAGCATTGACTTTCGTAAAAACCAATATGTTCACAAACATCCTACCATGAAGCAAATTGCCATGTATATCTGATTTCAGCAATATGTATTGCTAACAATGCAAATTCTTACTACTGTCCCAGCAAACAGTTTCAAGGCAGTTTGGTGATAGATAATAAACATTGCCTTTCTAATGCCAGCTAATTTCAGAAACAAATTTATAAAAGTATAATGTTGCTAATTTGGAACCAGGAAAAGGAAGATACAATAGGCACATTAGACTGCCAATACAAAAATACAAAAGGATGCAATGGATAGAGGGTGCAAAAGGATAGAGGATGCAATGATACCTGGTTACAGAAAACACTTTTCTATATGGAGCAATCTATTCTCCTGAAACAGTTGAATGCTTTCACAGAAATCAGGTATTACAATCCATAATACTGTTTAAATTCTTCGTTCTGATTTGAAACCTTTCAGCTTACCTCTCCTCTCCTGTAACTGCCCAGTACTCAGTAGGTAACTCACTTGCAAATTACTGATTCACATACACAAACGCCTGAAGGTGTTGAAACCGCCAGGCTTTGAGCCATCTCACCTCAAAGTGATCCCTGTTTTGGATCATTTTCATTACTGCAATCCAGTCTTCCATCTCCTTACGGTTTTCAGCACACAAAATTAACTTTCGGAAAGGAGTAATTATCTGCAAAAGCAAATAGTACATTTCAATTATCTTGGGGGTGATATTTGGTATTAGTGCAAAAACAGGCTACAAACTGTAAAAGATGCATAACATTCAAGTTTTATTTGTAATGCAATCATCTGCTTACATTTCACTATATGAGCAATTAGTCTTTAAATGCCAGCAGATTAGCTCTATACAAAAGGCTTCCAGTGCAACACCTCTAGAGCAAGATCGAGCTGGATCCCTGTTTGTTTGCTCAGTTAGGACTGAAATGGCTAAATGACAAGTGAAAATAAGATTGGTCTTGGTCAAGGAAGAGCAGCCCATTGGTATTCATTGTTATGCTTATTCTTGACAAATGGAATAATTTGGGATTGGTGTCAGCACGGCTATTTTCAACCAACAGCCAATGTGTTCTGGACTAGGAGAAATGTTCTCACTAAAAGTCTTTGCCATAATCAAAACATCCAAAAATAGAGCAAGTTAAAAATAAATCACCGCCAACATCTGTTTGGGATTTCAGCATTTCACAATAATAGAGAAGACTTTCAAATATACTAATGAAACTATTTGAGGAATTAGCTGGAGCTCCAGCATTTAATCCTGCACGGTGTGAATTGCAACAATCATCTCTGACAAAACTTTTCCCAGAATGAACTATGTAGTAATGTCTGTGGCCTTCTCATACTGATTGTGCTAACTTGTCACTCAGATGTAAGCACGACTCACCTCTTGCTCATACTGACAGCGTCTGCTAACCTTTCCATTGCACTGACAGGCTCTGCTCTACTATCCCTCTATTGTCTCCAAGGTAAATGGTTCTGCAATTGCCTGTTTCTATTCTTATTTATTCTACTGTTGACAGAGGATAACCAGAAGCAAATAGTACATTTCAATAGTACTTTCCTCGACCACTGGTATTTTTTTACAAAGGATCTATCATTAGGTCCCTCCTTATTCTCATTAACATGCCATGTTTCTACTTGATGGAAAAAGTATTGCACCAGTTACTGCATGCAAATCCAGCCTTGCCTCACCAACTCAAAAAATCGAGAACCAGTGAATGACATTCAGTACAGGATGTGCAAAAATCTCCAATTTTACTTCGGAGTCACGTGAGTGACTTCGTGAAGACCCCGCCAGCACGCATTCGCAGCATATCGTCGCGCACATTTGCATCGGCAGGCTGGGGGGGGGGGGGGAGTGCACTCTCTCCTCCAGCTCCTTCATAAAGGCCGGCAGGTAAGTACTTACCTTCACTCCACAGGATGGACAAGGGCAAGAGGAAGGTGACGCTGTCTAGGAGCCGAGCTGCATCGACCAGCCAACGGCCCTTGTCCCCGGAGCTGCAAGCACCACCGGTAGCTTCAGGACGTGTGGGGCAAGAATGCGGAAGTCGGGCACTCCTGCTACTTTAGCGCCCGACTCATCACCCGAGTGGTTTACCGCCGCGGAGCTGCATGCAACGGATCCAGACTTCGAGCCCCCTTCCCCCAAGAAAAGAGGGGGGAAACAGGTACGTGCAAAGGGGCCTCGCTCATCGCCAGCGACTTCACCCCGAGTTCCAGTAGACCCGAGGGGGCTGGGCCGGGGGACAGCTGCACTGCAGGGGAGCCCTACAGCTGTGCTCCACCACGTACCACTGCCAGGGAGATCTGCCGTAGAGCAGTCTGGCAGATCTACTGCTGCGTCGAGCAGGCCTGCAGGAGCAGTTGCCGCTGACAAAACACCCCGTCAGGCTGCGGTCAAGGGTGGAGGTGGCAGCAGTAGACGGTCGGTCAGCTCAGCTCTGGGAGTGGCTGACCATGCGCCTCCACGCCAAAAATTGGGCGATTGTGGAGGTAAGCCTGCACGGACTCCGGGGAGCCAGGTTCTGGGGGCCGGCGCCGATCCAACTCACCTGCCTTCGTATCAGACAGGTGGGCCGCCACAGTCTGGAAGAAGACAGACTAGCGGAGAGTCCGTGCGGAAGTCGTATGAGCCTACTCGGGCGGTAGGCCACGACGACCTGCCATTGGACCCTAGACAGCACCTTACGGAGATGTGGTCCGATGGTGGAAGCCCCAGTGATTTCGCAGGGCCTGGGGTAGTCGGCTTCTCCGCTGCACATAGCAGGGACGGTCGCATAGAGCGGTTGGAGCTCTTAGTGGAGCAACTCCTCCAGTGGGACCGGGACCGGGAAGAGCGGGACTCACGGGCATCCACAAGCTGTGCAAGGAGTCCTCTCAGTATCACGTTGTCACCAGCCAGAAGTGCTAGCAGTTGCCCAGCCTCTGTGTTTGAAGACGACCCGGGACAGCCAGTGACCGCTGAGCCAGAGCATGAGGAGGATATGCTGGACGTGGTGGGCAAGTTTGCCGCAACTACACAAACAGGGGAACCCCTGCACCACAAACTGGTGGGCACCATTGATTACCTGACTACTCACCAACTCCAGAGTCAAGTACTCAATGATACTATGGAGAAAATAAAACCGCCCGAGAACTTCATCAACCTCAGCGTGCCCTTGGTTAATGCCCAGATCTGGGGACACTTGAGTACGGCCACCAGGATGCAGGATGTCCGCCTCCAGCGTAACTTAAAGGTCATCTCCACGGGCATAATGGCGTTTGCTAGGACCCTTGACGGGGATAATGTATCCAGTGAACAACAAGATGCCCTGGCACTCCTATGCAACGCCCAGAATGAGATCAACTGCCTGCGTAAGAGCTCCATTAATCCCACACTCAACCCCAAATTCGCGGGGTTGTGCCGTCCATCAACCGCTCCACCGCCTCATCAATTGTTTGGAGACCTGTCCAAACAAGTGAAGGAACTAGACGAGGAGGCCAAAACAGCTGGCCTCATGAAACCTCCTACGGCTAGACTTCACCCATACCACTGGCAACAGCCACACACAAACTGGAAACCGCGACTGCCGGACAGGACACAAAGGACCTATCCACCTCCACCTCCCCAAACACAACGACCCTTTTTTGGACAAGGCCAACAGCGGCCTGCATGGAAGATGCGGCCGCCATCCCGTCGACCTCCACAACGTCCACACAAAGCGCCATACGTGAGGAACCGTCGTTAACCATGGAGGTAAGGGGGCCTGGTTCCTCTCAGACCATAGCATCCCCTCCTGCACAAATTGGTGGGCGATTGCGGGCTTTTTTGGAAATATGGAACACTGTCACTACAGATGAGTTTATTTTACAAAGTGTTCAAGACTATGTTATAGAATTTATTGGTGGTATAAATCCCCCTACCCAGCATTCGCCTCATAGGAAATTTATACTATCCCAAAAAGAGGTGGAGGCAGGACATGCTGAAATTATACGGCTAGCAGCAAAAGGGGTAATTGGCAAGACAACGCATTAATCTATTGAGTTTGTGTCCAACATTTTCACCAGAATTAAAAAAGATGGGGGATGTCGGATTATAATAGACCTAACTGAGCTGAACACTTTTGTACAATATACCCACTTCAAAATGGATACTTTTGAAACAGCCAAGCAGATGCTTTACCCAGGGTACTTTATGGCATGCATCCATTTAAAAGATGCATACTATACGGTACCCATCTCTGAAGCTCACAGGGAATTTCTAAAGTTTGTCTGGAAGGATCAATTATGGGAATACAAGGCATTGCCCAATGGAATCACCACAGCCCCTAGGCTGTTTACAAAATTAGTAAAACCTATATTGGCTCTTCTCCGACAACAAAATTATATGGTTATGGCATATTTGGATGATATCCCTATAGTGGGTCAGACCCTTCAATTGGCTACACGGGCAGTGGCTGCAACTACAGCTCTCTTCGAGAAGCTGGGATTTGTAATCCATCCAGACAAGTCAAAATTGCACCCGGTACGGGTTATGGATTATTTGGGGTTCACCCTAGACACCAACTTAATGATGATTACTATCCCAACCAATAAAGCTACTGCTATAAAAGAAGAGTGCCACAGTCTTGCTTGCGCCGGGGTACCGGCCATTCGGGCAAACGGCAAAAGTAATAGGGAAATTGGTAGCTACATTCCCAGCTGCACAATTCGGACCGCTACACTACCGAAATTTACAAAGAACAAAGATCACAGCATTAAAAGCAACTGCTGGGCACTTTGATCGGCCAATCCGGTTACCACCAAAGGCTAGAACCGAGCTACAATGGTGGGTTGACAATATTAGTGAGTGTCGTAGACCCATCATACTAAGCAACCCAGACGTCGTGCTACAAACTGACGCAAGCGCACAAGGCTGGGGAGCAACTGATACGATGTCCAGTGTGGTGGCAGATGGAATTCTCGTGAGTCTACCTTCGTGGAGTCACACGGGATAAATTATATAGAAATGCTGGGGACATTTCATGGACTGCGGGCTTACTGTACTAACTCACGGGATTTACATGTCCGCCTCCAAATAGATAACACTACAGTGGTGGCTTACATCAATCATATGGGTGGTATCAGGTCGCTATCTTGTGATGAATTGGCAAACACAATTTGGCACTGGTGCATTGAAAGGAATATTTGGATTACAGCGACCTATTTGCCAGGAAGCTTAATACAGTGGCGGACACCAGGTCACGAGTATTCAATGACAACATCGAGTGGATGTTAAACCCCCAAATGTTTGGAGACATTATAGCTCACTATGGGACACCAGATATTGACCTTTTTGCGTCCAGGTTGAACCATCAGATACCAACGTATGTGTCTTGGGAACCAACCCTGGGGCAATAGCAATGGATGCGTTTTCTATCCATTGGGGGGAAATGGTTTTGCTACGCATTTCTCCCATTTTGCCTCATCAGTCGGGTACTGCAGAAAATTAAACTGGACTCTGCAACTGGCATATTGATCATTCCCGACTGGCCTACACAGCCATGGTACCCGATGGTCGTTAAAATTTTAAAACAACCATGGATTTCGATTGGGAAACACCCCAAATTGATTACTCACCCCATTACGGGGGATAGTCATCCATGCCATGGTCACCTAAACCTGTTGGCCTGTTGGTTCTAAAAAGACCACTCATCAAGGCGGGCATCTCACCACATTCTATGGAACTCATCTCAGCATCATGCCGAGAATCAACTCGGAAGCAGTACCTCACGCAGATCAGAAAGTGGGAGACATTCTGTGCTTGTACCAACAAGACTTCCAACACAGCAACTATACCTGATGTCCTGGAATTCCTAGCTGGCCTCCATTTCGATGCTGGCCTTAGCTACAGTGCCATCAACAGCGCCAGGAGTGCGCTGTCCTCATACCTGGATATAGGTATAGGCTTCAACCAGCTGGTGTCTAAACTCATGAGAGGTAATGTCTCAAAAACACCACACGCCTGCTCGACCCAAGATATATACTTTCACGTGGGATGTGGTGGAGCGTGCAGACCCTACTGAGGATAGCTGGGCTCCAATTGAAACTGAGCTACCACTGAAACAGCCTCACCCTCAAGTTGCGTGATGCGGATGCGGCACGGACTACAGCCACAACAAGTCCTGACGTTACAAAAAACGAGCGAACTGGACAGCATTGGTGGCCAACCTCTGGTCAAACATAAAATTTTCTTTGTCCAAGATTTATTGAAACAGGCACAAGGCCAGGGGGCGCATGGCTGCAGTTTGAGTAGTTTCGGTGCATACCCTGTAGATGCCTACACTCTCTGCATAGTCCACCCATCTCCTCACTATAATATCGGGATTACATGGAGCCATCGGGGATGAATGGAACATGGGCTCCTCATCAGCCACAAAACCTCCGCATCATCGGGTGACTGTACAGACTATCGGCCAGGTGGCTCATGGTGGTGCCTGAATGCATGCAGTAGTTGCTACTGACATTTTTAAAGTCACATTCCACTAGGGCTGCATCCACATCAGCGGCGAGGGCCATGGAGTGTGCCCAATGGACCACATCCCACGCTCCACCGCCAGTGCGGGCTGGCCAGTGATGTAGAAACCTTTCAACGGTTTCTACAATAAGCCACTGGTCACCCCTGCGACCATTCACAGAAGCTGTGCTGGGAACCGCCCAGTGAATGTCTCTGACCCCCCGATATTAGGGGTTTGTTTGTTTGTATTTGATTAATAAATTATATTACTTTTTTCAGCACCAGTTTCGACTGAATGCATTAACAGCCTTCCCTCCATCAGACTTGTTGCTGCAGTGAGTGTGATAAAGCATGGACGATTGTCGCAGGTGCGTGAATGCAGTGCGTTTGAAAATCTTCCACGAAGTATCACTCATCGTCGACTCCGAATTAAAAATAGTAAGATGTATAATCGAGAACTTACCATGTTGAAAGGTGTGATCGGTATTTTACGAGGAGTGCGGTGTGATAAGATTTCGTGCCCCCCCCCGCTCCCACCCATCTATTCCATAGGGTGTTAACTTGGAGAGTTCCCTTCCTGACTTTTCTTCATCTTACTATTTTCAGTCATGGTGCGTACTAGTAGATTGCACACCGCTGCTTTGGAAAGGTTGTGCAGGCATGCTTGCGCGCTGCGGGCAGGGTGTCTTCACGAAAATCCCTCAACCGGCAACACTCCCTTGTAAAATACAGATCGAACTCTTCAAACTTGTAAGTTTTCTCGTTTTAATATTTACTATTAAATATTAAGAAACCTGTCCTGAGGTCTCCACCATATAACTGCGATCCTCTGCCTACTGATTCCATGGTCTCTCCTTTTTTTTTAAAGTCAAAATTATTTATTCAAACATTAAAAAAGTATGTACAACACAATAAAACAATAGAACCCACCACCATAGTACAAGGCAAAACAAATATACCAAATAAACTACTAAACAACTATATTACAATCCTTGTCCAGGATCCACTCCTCTCCTTAGTAATTACAGTATTTAAAACTAAATCAGACAGCTTCCAGATGTTGGTGTCATAAGTAACCTTAAGTTGAGTGGCAGATCTTATATCTGGACGTATGCAAGAACACCAATTTCTACCTTGACCCCCAATCAGCTCATCTGCTGTTCAGTCCTTATCAATGGCTGTTCAGTCCTTATCAAAAATCTATAATAGGATATGACTGACTGGATTCAGTATTTCTACTACGCAAAAAAAACCCATCTAAAACTTAGTCGTGCCTTAACTCTGAGTGTCATAGGGAGCGTCATAGAGAGATGCAGCAGGGAAACAGGCCCTTCAGGCCCTTCAGCTTATTTAGTTAATTATCTATTTACACTAATCCTACATTAATCCTACTTTTATATTAACTCCGCTTCAGGATTTTACCACATTATTTACAGACCCAATGGGGAAATTTTAGTGTGGCATTTTTTTTTCTACCAATCTACAGATCTTTGGGATGTTGAGAGAAATAAACCAAAAACCCCCCCTATCCAGACATAGCCTCCGAGTTACAGCCTTTTGTGGAAATTCAACAGCCATAACAGAATTCACAATTCACGACCAAAAATTCACGGCAAATAGGGGGAGACAATAATCATATGCAGGTTTAGAAAACAACTCTGGGAGGTAGAGGAACGATTATGGAAAACAGAAGATACAAAAGCTGCAAACAAACAATAAGTTTGGTACCATATCATTGTTTTACTGCTTCAATATAAGGATTCTTGCAAATACGAAGGCAATGAACTAAGAGCGTAGATAGAAATACAGAAGAGTATTAGAGTGATATACAGTGATGCAGCCCTTCAGCCCAACTTGCCCAAACCGGCCAACATGTTCCAGCTACACTAGTTCCACCTGCCTGCGTTTGGTCCATATCCCTCCGAACCTGTCTAACTGCTTCTTAAACGTTGGGATAGTCCCAGCCTCTGGCAGCGTGTTTTACACCCACCAATCTTTGTGTGAAAAAGTTACCCCTCAGGTTCCTATTAAATCTTTTCCCCTTCTCCTTAAACCTATGTCTTCTGGTCCTCGATTCACCTACTCTGGGCAAGAGACTCTGTGCATCTACCCGATCTATTCCTCTCATGATTTTACCCTCTAAGATTAACTCTCATCCTCCTGCACTCCAGTTAATGAAGTCCCAGCCTAAACAACCTCTCCCTACAGTTCAGACCCTCTAGTACTGGCAACATCCTCGTAAAGCTGTGATAGAGAGATTGAGTGAACTTTTCAGATTGACAACTCTTGATTAGAACTGAGAGACAAAAAAACTTAGTAAGGAGCAGGGAGGGTGACAATGTCCCTAACTGGGTAGTACCAGAGTGACTATTGGGAAAAGCTGTTGAACCAGCAAGATCCATCTCCTGTCGCACAAATGGAAGCTAGAATCTATTAGCTTTTGCAATGTCAGGAAGCCTCCATCATTCAGTGATCAAGTTCTGACAAGATTATTATTGTACAGATGAGAGACCTCAAGCTGAGTGTGACCATGAACATTTCTGGAACCTCTGGCTCAGTTTGGGCCTCAGGGGTAGAGAAGTCAATTTTATGGTAGACACAAAATGCTGGAGTAACTCAGCGAGAGACAGGCATCTCTAGAGAAGGAATGGGTGACGTTCAGTTCGAGACCCTTCTTC
Organism: Okamejei kenojei; assembly: GCA_035221665.1. Classification (NCBI taxonomy): domain Eukaryota; kingdom Metazoa; phylum Chordata; class Chondrichthyes; order Rajiformes; family Rajidae; genus Okamejei; species Okamejei kenojei. Next base: position 27,748,545 of record CM069144.1, on the reverse strand, counting down.
AGACAAATTTTTTAACAGTTTGCTCACATTATCAGCCAATAAGAGACATTTTAAGCAATTCAAGATAGAACAACTGTAATATTTTTCTAATATCTAAAAAATGTTTCTAATCCATGCTTTCTCCTAGATGATTGATATAGTAATGCTGGATGCCATTTTAAACTTTATTTTGGGATGGTTAGATTGATAATGCTTGATTCCAAAAGTGGGCACATTTAAGAGATACCAGGCTAAGTGGGACCTGTAGGGTTCCTGTCACACTGGAGGCCTGGTTTCCCCACCGCAACCTGTTCCCCAACGCAATATTCCACTACTCACCCGTTCCCCGAACGCAACCCATTCCCCCAACACAATATTCCACCACTCACGCCTATCCCCCTCTAATAAAATCCACCCCTCCCCCTCTACCCCACCTTGCCCATCACCTCGGACCCCTTTTATCCCCCTCCCTACTCCCCTGCACTCTGCTATCCTCTACCCCACTTGCTCCCTCTTTCAACCCCTCCTTCTCTCTCTCCCCCTCCCTCATTCCTCTCTCCCCTCTTTCTCCCTCATCCCCTCTCTCCCCTCCCACCCTCATCCCTCTCCCCTCCCTCATCCCTAAACTCCCCCCCCACCCTCATCCCTCTCCCTCTCACATCCCGCTTTCCCCTCCCTCCCACATCCCTCTCTCCCCTCCCTCCCTCATCCTTCTCTCCCCCTCCCTCCCTCATCCCTCCCTCCCTCATCCCTCTCTCCCCCTCCCTCCCTCATCCCTTCTTCCCCCTCCCTTCGTCTTCTCTCCACCCCCGCCCCCCCGTGCTGTGGGCCGGGCTGCGGCACGCCCTCTCTCCGTATAACATTGTGGCGCGTTAGGGCACCTCCCGGTGTCTGCGCCCCCGCGGGCAGGAGCCGCTGAGGCTCCACCTGTCCTGGGATCCGCGGTGTCCCTAGCCAGCCGGTAGACAGTGGGGCTTGGCGTTGCCCCCCCCCAATCTCCCTCATTTCCCTCATTCTCCTCCCATTCCCTGCCCCAGCACCTACCCAGGTCATAGTGCAGTGCCAGGGCCTGGAACTCGGCCTGGGTCTCGTACTTGGCCCGGCCCTAGCTGTGAGCGGCCGAAGCACTCGCGGACCTGGGCCTTGACAGAGCCGGCCTCGCTGTGCCGGGGACGGGTGAGGGTGGAGGGCGGCCGAGCCAGAGTTGCCTCCGGAGCAGGATGCGGAGGTCGTGCTGAAGGATGGCAGCGAGGCTGTAGGGTGGTACACCTTGACCAGCCCTCAGCTCGGAAGCCACCTGGGCTCCAGTCCAGGCCCTGACTTCATCTCCGGGCTCACCCCTGACCCCGAACCTAGGCTCGTCATTGGTGCTATCCCAGTCCCAGTCCCTGGACTCGGCCCGCGGCTCCAGCCCAGGCCCAGTCCCCGGGCTCATTCTTGGCCCCAGTCCGGACCCAGTCCCCAGGCTAGGCCTGCGGCACCACCCTCCCCACCATGTGCTGCGCAGCCGCAGCTCCTCGGGCGGCGGCGACCTCCAGCTGATTGACAGTGGCCAATCAGTGTGGCAATGGTGCAATCAGTACGGCGACGCCCCTTCCTGAGCGACAGGAGAGGAGACCAATCTGCGTGGCGGCGACTGATAGTAATCTGCACATGGGCGTTTTTAATGATTTTTAAACCTCAATAACTTTTACAATATACCAAAGATCGGAACGAAACTTGTTGCACTCGCAGCACAGGAGAATGACGAGTAAAGGGGCAAAAATGCTTCATTCCAAAAGAGGGCAGCGCTATCGCGTACCATTTTTGCACAAATAGATAAACCCCGCAAACTGGAAGAGCACAAGATCCGAGCTTTAGTTATGTATAGATTACCCAGAGTGTCCAGGTCAATCAGTTATGAAACAAAATAATTATATAAGCAACCGTGAAGGCAGATTATATGACCTTCTCCATACATCATTGTTCAGTGTACTTCATCCATTCTTCAGTGCGCAGAATGATTACCTGCTGAACTTGGCAGTCTCATCAATATTGCTGAAAGGCAAATACTGTGCTTGTAATTAAAAGGCGGGTGAGAGGTAAATGGCAAATGGGATGATCTAACTTTCAGCAAAGTGTAAAAATAACATGACAATGATATTAAAGGTCATTTTCTATCCTAACATTAACTGAGACAAGGACAAGTGTCTCCTCCCCTCCCGTTATAACATTATGAAAGCACTGTTCCATCTGCTAATATTGCTGAACTTTTACATGTGCCATTTTCCCTATCCAAAATGTACAATATATTCCATTTCTCCTCATTAACAATCCATTGATCCATGCCCCCGTGCAATTATGTCAATCCATATACACTACTTAACTTGTTCAACAGTGTGCAGAACAATCCAGGATAGGTGATTGTTTTACAAATTATCTAACTTCAACAGGCATTGCTGGTCCTTTCAATTTCTTCCAAACACATTCGGTCCTGTCCAATAAAAGTTTAGTTTAGATTAGAGATACAGCGTGGAAACAGATCCTTCAGCCCACTTAGTCTGCGTCGACCAATGATCACCTGTACACCAATTCTCATAAGGGACAATTTACAGAACCTATTTAATCTACAAACCTGCACGGAGGAAACTGGAGAAAACCCAAATGATCACAGGGAGAATGTACAAACTCCTTATAGACCGCACCTGTAGCAGGATCAGACCCGGGTTTCTGGCGTTGTAAGGCAGCAACTCTACCAACTGTTCCACCCTAAAAAGCTAATAGAAATTCAAAGCACTTCACATCTTGATTAGGCAACTTAAACTAACTTCCAGACTCAATGCTCTCAGTAATATTAGATCATAATCACTGCTCTTTTTATTAATAGCAGATATTGTAATAATTTTGCTGTTCTAATCTGCAGCTCCTCCAAACATATCTTTCATTTCTTTAGCCCATTACAGCTCCTTTTTGTCTTGTTTTTGTTAAATATTTTTATTAGAAGTACATATTAAAAGAAGAATATACTTGTTTTTCTATTTTTACTTTATTTCTCTCTAATTTTTTCCTATCTGCATTAAAAACAAAAAAATGTAATAGAAGTACAAACAAGACATAATTGTTAATATTGATAATATTAAGAATGTATGTGACAAGTATATTCTTCTCACTTGCACATAAGTTTATAGGTTTTGTGTGCTTATTTAATTTTATTTTGTATGTTTGTTTCCATTCTGTATTGCTAAAACTAAAAACAAATGTCTTCCATCCCATTAAGAACTCTAACAAGGCCTTTGAGTGGCTTGATGGTCGGCTAGTCTTGATCACATAGCATCCAGGGTGAGATATATAATTGGCTTGGTGGAAGGAGACAGAGGGTGGTAGTGGTGGCACACCATGACATTTCTAGACGCCCAGCTAATGCCAGTACGCTGGAAAAGGCGCAGAAAAGATTCATGCAGATGTTACTGGGATTGGGGGAGGGGCGGGGGGCTTGAGTTATAAAGAAATGCTGGATAGGATGTGGTATTTTTTCCATGGCGCTTAAAAGGCTGAGGGATGACCTTCTGGAGGTACATGAAATCTTTAGTGGTAGGGGAATGGTCAGTCTATTTTACAGGATAGACGAGTCTAAAACTGGAGGATATAGATTTAAGATAAGAGAGGAAAAAATGTAAAAGAAACCCGAGGGCTAATTTTTTCACAGAAGGTAGTAGGTATATGGAAAAGCTGGCAAAGATGTAAAGATGTAAAAGTATTTGAAATACTTGACCAGAGAAACTTGACAGAAAAAAATTAAAAATATATGGACCACATGCAGGTAAACAGAATGAGCCTATAGACATTTTGGTCAGTATGGACATGTTGGCATGAAGAGCCTATTTCCATGCTATATGACTCGAAAGATCTTTTCTAATGACCCTTTACATTCCTCTGCCCCTGCATACGTATAAAACTTTGTACACCTCCAACATCCAGCAGTTTTGATAAGCGGTTATTACCCGGAAGTTTAACTCTGCTTCATCCTGGATAGGTATATGGACGTGAAGGGAATGGAGGGGTATGGTCTGAGTGCAGGTAGATGGGACTAGGGGAAAACAAATGGTCGGCACGGACTGGAAGGGCCGAGAGGGCCTGTCTCCGTGCTGTAATTGTTATATGGTTATATGGTTATATGGGTAATTTGCCCTTGGTGTTCTTGCACAATATTCTATCCATTCTCAATAACATAATCAGCAAAGAGGATCAAGTTCTGATGAAAGGTCTTTGACCTGACATGTTAATTGGTTATCCTTCCACATCTGCTGGTTGACTGGATGAGTTCTTCCAGCATTTCTGTTTTACTGTAACTTAATCAACTGTGCCAGGTTAAAGTGGGTCCTAGGACCCTGTGACGAAAGCTGGCAGAATCTGCAGAGCACCTCAATGAGTTGTCAATGCTAACAATTTCATAATGTTATTTCTCTCTTTGCACGCGTAGCGATTTTCAACATTCACAGCTTATAGCTTGAACCATGGTCACATTTAGTACACTTAACCAAGTGGAAAGGATATTTCTTCATATCGGAAGCAAGTTTGATCACTGACCTAAAGATTATATCAGTGCTAAAGTTATATTTAGCATGACACCGGTAAGTATATGTGTGACTGAGAGCCACCTATCTATCTTCTTTTCATTCTCATCCTCCAACAAACCACATCCAAAACCACACCATAAATGAATATACTCACGTTTTCCATTCAAATGTTTTTCAGAGCAGTCAATCTAACATTATAGATTCTATCTGTTACCATACAATCCTAACCCCATAGGAAAGTCAGAGAAGAAGTCAGATTCTTCATTACTTTCTTAAATGGGCAACCCATTAAACTGAAACTACATACCCTGAGATCTATATTCCCTCATTTGGGGAAACATTTGCACACCATCTCCCACATCAAGACTCCTTGAATCATCCTGATTTTTTAAGGAACAAACATGGGTCCACCTACTCAACAATTTCCTATACAACAACCCATTCATCACAGGAATCACTTCAAGAATCTTCTCTGAACTAGTTCCTATGCAAGTATATTCTGCTCTCAGCAAATATACTTGCATATACAGCAAATAAATTTCTATATAATAACTCGGTGCGCTATTTATCAATACCATGTTTGTTCATACTTTCCCACTTTTCTATTCCATTCTCTATGCAATAAAGGCTAACATTTCTAAATAGTTGATGCAGCTCTATGTTAACTTTTAAAGTTTCATGTGGTTTCCTGCAGAAAGTGAGTCACCTCCTGACATTCCTAAATCTTTCCATCATCAGTCAGAAGCATTATAGAACACTTTCCACTTGCCTGAATGAGACAAGTTCCAGAATTTCTCAAGAAGCGTGACGTGAATCACTTTGTTCCTTTTGTTCGTCATACATCACTGTATACATGCATTTCCTGTATTGTCAGCGCACAAAAGTTTAAGAACCTAATGCCTACAAATCACATTGAAGATATTTGCTGAGATTACTAATAATATCTTCAATCCTGTAGCCTATACCAACAAGTAGCGGAAGGTCAAAAGGCATATAAGAATACCCTTGCCTACACATTCTCCTGTAAGTCACTCAACATCCTGATTTGCAAATATATCTCTCATGTCCTTCATTCTCACTGGGTCTTAATCCTGGATCTGCCAAACTAACAACACTTTGAGAGTACCTCCAATAGAAAGATCATAAAGGTTCAAACTGTTAGCACACTGTCAGCTCAAAGGCAAATGGGATGGGTGATATACATTGTTGGCCTTATTTATGACATCCAGATCTGAAAAAGTGAAACATTTAAAAGTACAAAGATATCCCTCTGTATAAGAACAATATGTGGTTTATTTCCTTTAAGACAATGTTCTATGTTCTACTCTTCCTACTGTTGAGGATAATCTCACATTTCCCAAATTACACTCTAATACCAGATCCAAAAGTCAACTCCAACGCAGAGACCAGCTTAGGTCCAAAATGAAGTACAATTCAGATCAAAGTACTCTCACACCTGAATAACTAACTAATTGTTCAAAAGCTGTCTGCCTTAAAGCTATAGCCAAGTATAGTCCAAACATTCACTAGCTGATCATCAATCTTATAACTAGAGCTGAAAAAGAGAACGTTTTGACATGGATGACAATGTGCTTTAATTTAGTTCACAGAGGTATGTATGAGAGCAATAATGCAATACTGCATTCCTACTTGGTTGAAACCAGTGAGAATTGATGGGAATCAATGCTGCGTTGTGGTCTGAATAAATGATTAGTAAACACATCAAATAACCTGTTCTTATCACCCTTTACCTCACGCAACATTCTGAGCAACAAAGACTGACGGTTTCTTCTCTTTTGAATAGAAAGCAAGAATCAAATGAATCAAAAGCACAGATAAACCCAAACCCTGGTAATTCAACGTACCAAACTCAACCTTGGCTCTGAGGTACTGACTGATAAACACCAAAGCCTTTCTCATTTATTTTTGATTCTGGATTTGTTAACAGTGGGTTAATCATTATGTACTGTTCTACTATAGTGAGCAAATTATTCAGTCCTTTGAGCCTCCTTTGCCTTAATAGGTCACCTGTAATGCACTATCATTTTCCCACCTTGGAATCGCACAATGTTAGAGCACGAGACACCATACATTGCTGGTCATAACTCATTGAGAATTAATTACACCATCATGCTCTTTTCCTGCGCCTTTGTAATTTAATCCTCAAATATTTCTGCGAATACTCTTTTGAAAGTTACCACTGAATTTTCTTCTGACATTCTTTCACCCAGTGCATTCGTGGTCGTAACAACTTCTGTGCAAAAAAATCTACCTTTATTTCATAATCTTTGACATCCTTCTCTTAAGAGAATCTATCAATCTCATTCCTGTAAACCTACATTATCTCATCAACATCTATGGCATATAACTATTTTAGAATTCTATTCCAATGCCTCTAGAAAAAGTACTTGTTAATTATCCTTCTAAATGATTTGCTGTAATTTAAGATTTCCTCTCATTCTGATTCCCTCACTCGAGGAAATTGTTTGTTTGCAGTTATGCTATCAAATCTTTTTGTTATTTAAACATCTCATCCTATCACCATTCTTTAAATTCAACTGAACGCAGGTTAATGCAACGTGTTCTTGTGATTTAACTCTCTCAGCCCTGGATTTATTATACGTTGTTTTAGCCTCAACAAAAACAAATAACTTCTGTAACAATACAGGTCTGATATTGTGCGAAAAACAGTCAATGTTAGGAACAGCCTGAACAATACAGGTGAAACTAGTTCTGATGTTATCGAATGCCAGAAGAGCCAGAGGGTCTGTATGGTTTATCAGTATAACCCATTCTAATACTTCCCTGTATAACTGATTGCTTATGATGCTTTAACTAAGCTCACAAAATACCTGAGCACAATATGTAATTTTTCCTTAGGTAATAAATCTTGGAGAACAGCTTCCCATTAACTCTGTCCTTTTGTGTACATCCCACTTTGATACCACTACCAATGCCTTCAGTTCACTTTCTGTCTCTTCATCTTCCTCTCCTGTAAGAAATTACTTATGAAATGTTTTTTAGTTTATTACATTTCCAAGGGGCTCTGAAGTAAACTCACGTTTTTGCTGAAAGCAATCAGCACTTTTTTTGAACAATTATTTCTGTAAAGGTAACACAACCTTGTATCCTAGCTGAATCCCAAATCTTCATCATCATTGAATAAAATTCCTTCATTCTTTATTGTCTTAACTTTTCTCTTCAAGTTTTCATTGCATTAATATCTTGCCTTGTCTAATTCTGTATCAGTTATATTTCAAGTCAAGAGAGTCAAGCGTCAAGAGTGTTTTATTGTCATATGTCCCACATAGAACAATGAAATAAAATAATGCAAGGATATGCAAACATAGTATCTAATGAACGAGAGAGAGAAAAGAAAAGCTCAGTGTTTTGTAATAAAAGCTCAGTGTGTATATTTTTAATATTTAAACATATATTTTCACCTGCCTTTTCCTGACTCTGTTAAAATCTCCCGAATCTTTCAGTTTTTAATAGTTTGTACTCAAACCAACAATTTGTCATTCTTTCTGCAGATATTGACTGTTCCTTTCTCTGTTACAACGCAATCCGTTTCACAAGTCTGCATATGCAATGTTTTCACCATTTATTGCTTTTCCTTTAGTTACTCCATATATTTGCCACTAGTTACAAGGAACTATTTTTTTAAATATGTAGGCATAGGCTCAAAGTAATACCCTAAGCCTCATCTATTTTCTTCCTTTTAATCTAACGCCTCATTTCTATGATGCATCTTTGACAACATGCCTTATTATCCTGATTTCCACAAAATTGGAAAATGGAAACAATCTAACTCACAAGGTCGAATCAAGCCTTTTCTGTCCTTCCCTGTTGCACAGTATATCAAAGCTTCATATTTTAAATCCATTATTACCTGGCATTTAACCTAGAAAATATAATCTCAGGAACTGAAAAAAAGTTATGTTTTCAATATGCTCTTGCAATATACAAAGAGATGAGCCTGTGCCTGAATACCCTATGGTTGTTAAAATAAGTTTCAAAATTAGATCTGTTTGAAAACTAATACCTAAAAAACTGACAGAATCAATAGTATTCTTGAACAACCTCATTCCAAAAGTACCACCACACCAGATAAATGAACAAAATAATGCAATCCTCCTTCTGTCACGTCACAGAAAGGTAGGAATGCTTTATATATGTGTGGGGCCTAAATAATGAATGGAGATTGATTAGAAATGAAATGTACGAATGGGTGGGGAAAATAATGACCAAAAAGAGACCAGATATAACTGAGATAAAGGAAAAGAAAGATAACCAGAAATTAAATTTCACCCTTTCTTCATCTGCTAAACTTGCATTAATATCCATTCAAAATTCCTGGCAGAAAAGCATGAAATTAGTCCAAAAGACAATGTAACATCATGGTGTACACCCGGAAACATATGCCAAACCTTTGCTAAGTCCCAAATAAGTTTTCATAAGTTCAGGTTCAATTTTTCACCTGAAAATAATTAGTCATATGGCCTACATTGGGTTAACTTGATTTACATGAACATTTTAAATATTAAGGAGTGCCACATGATCTATTTTCCATGGCTACAGCGTTATAAACCTAAACCTGTGCAGTTTAAAGAAACATTATCTTGGAGAGAACTACATTAGCCAAATTATGCCAGGGCAAAGAACGTAAATGCAGGTAGGAGGTCACATGGAATTGCTTTATTAACTTTATTTTTGGGAGCGCTGGAGCTTCCTATCTCTGTGGCTCTTGTTTGGTTTGTGTCGTTAAAGTGGTATGGACGTGCATTTAAAAAAACTCAAAACTTGATCAAATACATCTTGATATGTACTATAATATTACAACCTTTAGCCCAGAGGAACAAGTCAAGTTAATTGTCTTAATTCTTTATATTGTTTTTTGCTTTAATTTATTGTTGAAGTGAACATGTTTTGATGAGCCCTACACATTCTGATTGCCACAACGTGCATGCCAAATGCATCTTCAAAATTACACAATCAAATCATTAACATGTTAAATCATTGCATAAAATATATGTATACAAGGAACTGCAGGCTTTTTAGGTAAGATTAAAAAAATATGTACGATGTAAGATAAAAAAATGTATCTATGGAACAAACTGCCAGAGGAGGTCATTGAGGCAGGGACTATCGCAATTTAATAAGAAACAATTAGATAGGTACATGGACAGGACAGGTGTGGAGGGATATGGGCCAAATGCAGGCAGGTAGGACAAGTACAGATGGGACATGTTGGTCGGTGTGGGCTAGTTAGGTCGACACACACTGTATGGCTCTATGACTATAATCAAAATAGTTTGGGTGTTAATCAAGGTTCCACAGAAAAGCCCATACTCAATGATTTTGGTGGCAGTTTCACATTTGTGTAAAGCAACATGGTGTCACTGTACTCATTTATGTTCTTGGTTTCATTCTTGGCTGTATTTCTCACTTAATTTATTTTTTTTCTATACTGTATTTTTGTCATTTTCTATTTATGATTCTATCATAGACTAGTCTGAATTTATTTTTACTTCCTTTATGCCATTTAAAGCTCTGGTCCAATATGTATTTTTGTTTTTCCTCTGTTTTTTTCATATCTACAGTTTATATTTGTAAGCCCTTTTCCTTCCATTTACTGCTGTTTTCCCAGCTCTGTTTAAAGACACATTTCCTGCTCTGTATTTTCCCTTCTTGAAGTCTCTGTTGAGCGTTTCCAGCTTTTCTGTTATGTTTCGTATTTCATGCAAGTGCAATTTTTAGCACTCTTCACGTTAGTGTCTTGGATGTTTTCATGCTGCTTCCCCAATTCTTTTTGAAGCTTTGTTTCTTGGTTTCATCACTTAATTAAGTTGTTTCACCCTCTCCCTTTCTTGAGTTCATGATCTAATTGAAGCGCCAATTCCTCATCCTTTCCCTCCTTATAATACCTTCTGAAGCACTCGTTCCTACTTTGTGCTTTTGGTTTCCAATTATTACAATTGAATTCTTCTCTTTTGCCTTGCTTTTCAATTCTTTCTAATGCACCCAATTTTACTCTTTTTTTCTCCTTTCTAGATTTTTTTAGGGTCTTGGCCCTACTTTTGTTTTTATTAGTTTTTACGCCCTGTAACTGCTTTTTTATGTTATGAATTCCTGGTTGCTGCTCTTAGTGTTTTCTTTCCCCCGTTTAAATCCCCCGTTTCCTTTTTTTTTGTAAATGTTCTTTATTTTCTTTAATTTTGCTTTTGTTCTATTTCTTTTAATTTGCACCTCTCAAACCATTTATGCAGTTAACGTTTACTAGATTTCTGCTATTTTCTCAGCCACCTTTTTTATTTCTAATTCTGCTCAATTTTATTTCAGATCCTCATCCTCGCTATCTTTAATATGTTCTACATAATTGCTACATAGCATTCTTCATTGGACTGCTAATGCAGTGGAAGTGATGTTAAAATCAGCTAAGGATATAGAAAGTTGAGAGTTGTGAGATGCTGGATACAGTACACAATTCGGGCTACAAACTAGGGAGTACCCTTTGCTACCTCGATACTGGTTGCTTGGATTCACTTGGACAAATGGTCCGTCCATACAGAATCCTGTTACTGATTCATGCTTCTGCCTCCCTGTGCAACAGAGAGTATCATAGCTGTCTAGTTTTCCCAAGAGCAATGAAGTATAAGATGACAAAAAATGGCAAAGATAGAAAACAAACCAGCAATATGAAGCTAACAGCCACTCTTGACACATATTGTCCTATTTTGATCAACACCAGCTTTAACACCATTGAAGGAAATTTAATTCAGTTGAACTCTGGCAGAGAAGGAATTAATATGAAGAGAGTAAATCAGTCAATACTGTGCATTTGCATGGAAGATTTGCCTGAACCAGATGGAAGATTTATACACCATGCAGGTTGGGGTTTAATGGCATTTTAACAGCCAAATGAGCCAGAGATCTGTTCCCTTAAAGCTGCATGCCCTGTAAAATAAGTATTAATCCGCCATTGGAACGGAGAGGAACATTCTCAAAACCCGGCCAAAATCACACTTGCAAATCAGTCTGAAGGGTCTTGACCCAAAACGTTAACCATTCCTTTTCGCCAGAGATGCTGCCTGTCCCGCTGAGTTACTCCAGCATTTTGTGTCTACCTGCAAATTACTTGATAGCCAAAAGCAATCCACCACCTTTGCCTTATCCTGCTAGCAAATAACTAGACAGCTCAACATAACTGAGGATCCAGGATTAAACTGACTAGAGTCTCCAGTTGTCATATCAGATTCCTTTTGGCACACCCAGTATGTCATGTTTTATAGTAAAACAAAATGCCACGGTTAAAACTATTTTAGTAAATATATAAAAAATAAAAATCTAGTTATTTTCTGCTTGCAATTTGACCGGCAGTAAAAAGGAGTGGTTACTAATTTGGAAAAAAAAGGTACCTTAAAAAAAAATCTACTGGAGCAACTCAGTAGGTCAGGCAGTATTTGTGCAGCCTAAGGGATAGTTGACATTTTGGGTTGAGACCCCCTGCATCAGGACTTTGACTATCACAACATTGCAGATTACTTTGCCTCCACAGTTGCTACCTGATCTGCAAAGTTCCTCCAGCAGTTTGTTTTGTAATCCAGATTGCAGCAGTCTCTTTGTGTCATTTTCAAAACCAATACTAGCTTCCAATTAATAAATCGACTTCCCAAAATGAATTTAAGAAGAGAAACTAATCAGTAATTGACCATTAAAACAATTAATCAATTCCAGGAATATCCATTAGGTTTAGGTTGATTAGATAAATAAAATAGAAAGTGGGCCCTTTGTGCTCTTGCCCACGATGTAATTAGCAGGCAACTGTTAATCTGCCAGATAGAGTACGCAAAATGACTGCTGTCAACAATAAACAGCTTCTTTGTTCAAAAATAGTAAATAGTAAATGACAGCTCCTCGGCCAAAATTCATGTAAACTTCAGTGTGATAGTGCCTTAATAATGTTATGTTCATGGCTATTCAAACTCAAAGTATCCAATTTCATCCATTCACGCCTTGCATTCACTGCAACTCAACTACAACTGAAAACTGACATAATTCCCAGCTCAGGATCAAAACAGCAAATTAATTTAATCTCTTTTCCCTTCAATACTTAAAATATTCAAAAAGGTTTCCCACCTTAATAGCCAAAAATGGGAAAAAAAATCCACTTCCTCTCTTCGTCTGACTACTCAGTTTTATTCTGCAGTGAGCTCCATTAAGTCCATTAGGAAACATAAAAAAGGGTGATGAAAGTATGGAATTCCCTCCTCTCAAAAGTTAATAAGCCCATGGATGAATTTTTTTTTTAAAGTAAGACTGATCGACCTTGTTTGACAACATTATAAAGAGGCATTGGACAAGATAAGCCACAATCTATGAGGGGGAGCAGACGTGGGGCCGCCTGCTGCCACATGTGGCGGCAGGCAGAAGATAGGACTGTTCGGTGGACTTTTGTAACTTTGTCGGTGCCAGGCATGTGGCGATTCTTGTGTGCTGCCTAGGTGAGGTCTGCTGTACGATTTGTATGCAAAACAAACCATTTCACTGTACCAAGCTACATGTGAAAATAAAGTAAAGTATAATTGAATCATAACTAAAAATGTTTTGAGATTCTGATTCAACACTAGCTTCCAAGCACCAGGGCCCAGCATGGTTCTTCCAGATTGGGACTAGGTGGGCTCGTTATATAAATTCTGAGTAAGGGGATCCAGTACACATTCCTGTGCTTCAAAAGAGGAGGACAGGTAGTGTTAATCCATTTTTCACAACAAGATTAACGTAATGGATGAATGCCAGTCAGTTAGCCAAAGCTTCTAGCTGCCTGTCCCTTTGGTTTCCTCAATCAGTCCCACACAAACCTCAGTCTCTCCTACATTGATTGGTCTGATATTAAGTTAGTGGCCATGAAATGATAATGCTGATTCCCTCTCTAAAGACAAAATATTTCCAGAATTGTTGTTTTGTTTTGTTCTCCGAATTATAGCAGAACTATAATCCTGGATCCATCAGTTTCTGTCACAAACTCCTACTTTACTGAGCAGTAACAGATCTGTACTCTTCAGAAATTCAGAAAGTGGTAAACATTGACAGGCCTGCACCAATAAATTCACTTGTTTAATATTATATTGTGAATCCTACCCCTATCAGTACATCGCACCAGCATTTTAGACCTGCAATCACCAGGACGTTAGTTCCAAAGATCTCATTTGATACATCTTAAGTTTGACACAGAGTAGCCTGAATTGTGTTTCCAGTAGTTTCCATACTTACTGTTAATAAAATGTTGCCTCGCTTGTTCTAATTTTGTTTAAATCCCTATAACATTGATGGTTCAAACTGGGATGGGGGAACCAAAGGTTTGACTGGTATATGCTCATACCTGATGCAGGGTGGTGTTTTAAAATCACAAAAAGTAAAATTTCAAGCACGAGGAAAACAAAATGAATATCTTTGAACTTTAATGGATCCCCTCAGCTCAGTATAAGTAATCCATGTATTAACTCCAAGCAGCGTTTACTTTAATCTTAAGCTAGGATCTTTATAAGAATTGCATCTGTAGTTTCAGCAGGAAAACAACTTTTTGGAGCAGTTTATATATTTCACATTGTCAAGTCAAGTGAAGTGTCAAGAGTCATCGTAACTATCTAACTCCTAAGCGTTCATCTTTTGAAGGACAAGGAAAAAACACTTCAGCCCAGGAGCAATGAAAGAAACACATAAGAACACATTTCGAAAGAGTCAAGTAAATACTCAACCCCTAAAGGGTTAGTAAATCTCGTGGTTAAAAATGAAAAGCTTCACTTACTGCTGACGTTTCACAGGATGCACCATCATGGACAGAGTTTAAAATCTGAGAGAGCTCAACACTCAGGCCTTCTCTATCTTATGTATCATTCCAAAATGGACATACTTCTACTGGAGGAAATCCTTTCACAAATGTGAAATGTAAACGCCTTGTAACACCTCAGACTTAGCAGTAATCATACAGCAGCAGTTATACAACACGCACAGCGAGGTGGCAGAGTTCCTTTCCTGCATCACTTAGGGAACTCTAATGCCTTCGACACCCTGTTTGACTGTGGCTCCGACTGTGTGACTAATACACACATCCTGCTGTGGGAGAGCCAATCCTGTGGTGAAAAGCTACTCCCGTGGAGCTCCAAACAGTGGCACCAGGAAGATCTGAGGTACTTCAAATTCCTGACTATCTTTAAACCACACCCTTCACAGAAATGAGGAAGGTCTGTTAGAGACAAACAGACTAAAATAGTACAGAGCCCACAGGGAATGCCCTGCAGCGGAACTGACCCATTCAGAACTCCAAAAGACAAATTGCACTGCTCCTCCAACTTTTTAACACTGTCATTGCTGGAAGTGGTGGGACAATTTAAACCTAACTTGTGTGAGAAACTCATAGAACCTTGTCATTTGTTTGAAAATATCTTTCAGAAGAGTCAACAAACGGTTTCCAGCTATGTTGAGAAAAACAATTTTTCTATTATGCTAAAAGCTGTGGCACTCAGAATTTAAGGAATCTACATTGAACTAAGATCTGTGCTGGTGCTGCTGTTTATAAATTCAACCACTTTCTTCTTCAGCAAGCAATGATAACATAAGCTAAAGACATGATATCTTATTTACATCAAGTACATTTTACACTTAATTTCACTGGCTGAGGATAAGCCCCTTAACTGTGGTGGATCTGTTGCTGTTGTCCATTTTGGTAAGGCAGCTTCCAAGTACTGAATTCATGTTATGTATTTATGAGAATTGATTATGGAGTCACAGCCATAATGCATGGAAACAGGCCGGCCCATTTACACTAGTCCCACCTGACCGCATTTGACCAATATCAGTCTAATCTTTTTCTATCCCTGTATCTTTCCAAATGTCTTCTAAAGGTTGTTATAGTACCTGCCTCAACAACCTCCTCTGGCAACTCGTTCCATATGCCCACCACCCTCAGTGTGGGAGAAGTTGCCGCTCAAGTTTCTATCACTTTTTCCCTCTCACCTTAAACCTATGTGTTCTGGTTCTTGATTCCCCAACTCTGGGTAAAAGACTGTGCATCCCTATCTATTCCCCTCATGATCTTATATACTTCTAAAAGATCGCCCCTCATCCTCCTGCATTCCGAGGAATAAAGTATGAGACTGCCCAACCTCTTCCGATAGCTCAGGCCCTCAGGTCCTGGCAACATCCGTGCAAATCTTCCCTGCCCTCATCCTTGTAGCAGAATGACCAAATCTGAACACAATACTCCAAATGTGGCCTCACCAACTTCTTGGACAACTGTATCATAACATTATGGTACCGACAAATGTTATTGATTTTCATAATTGGCACATCAGGGAAATTATGATCTACTCGGCATACTTCCAATGGAGCAGCTAAAACGCATCAAACAACTGTAATGCATGTTCACCGAATACGTAGGTTGGCAAGCATTTAAGTAGGCAGTGTGTGTGTGTGTGCTGCGTGAGAGGCGGAGGCGAGAGAAAGGGGGAGTGGGTGGAGGAGGGGCAGAGGGAGATGGGGAGAGGGTGGTGATGGAGGAGGGGGTGAGAGAGGGTGAAGGGGAGGGTCAGGGCAAAGGGGCTGAGGGTTAAGTGGGGGGGAGAAGGAAGGAGGGATGGAAGGAGGGAGGGAAAGGAGGGGGAAGAAGAGAGGGATGGAAGGAGGGAGGGAGGCAAAGAAGGAGGGAGAGAGAGTTTGAGTCTGTAAATTGCTGGACAGGGTACATAACCTTAAAAAAAACTAGGTGAAGCATATATGCTGGCCAGTCGGAGAACACATTTGCAGATATACGGGATGGGCTGATTCAGTTTCAATATATTTATAGCTCAATCCTAAAAAATGTGCAATCAATTTGCTGCATGTGGGAGGCTTGGATTAAGATCAGCATGAACTGCAAATATAATAGCTAACTTAGAAATCTTGTCATCACACTCCCATTTGATAAATTGTTGAGTAAGATAACTAAAATGAACAAAGAGCATGCATATAAACTGAAGAAGAATGTTTTGAAACATTAAATGCTTGTTTGCAAGAAAAAGATTAAAGGATCTGTATGTCAATATTAGTGATTTAGGCTGCACATCACATAGTGAACCTGATAATTGATGAAAAAAGATCGATAAGAGCCACTAAATATAATTTAGTATCGTTTAAAGAGATCAAATACTATGTACCCTACACTAAACTGATCATGTGCTAGATAAGTCCAATATCAACCTCCATTTCAAATGTTTTCCAGTTTTCTGGTTAAAAATTAATGGGAAGGCTCAACTATTGAGGAAGAGGGTGAGTTAAGAGGCTTAAGGGTTGAGAAGGAGACAGGGTGCAGAGACAGAAGGGTTGAGAAAGCATAACTGAGGGTGGGAGAGAATTAAGAGCAAACCTAGTGAGAACTTAGGCGTTGGTGGAAGACAGCTTGGTCAAGTGCACAATTTTTTGTCTGTTAGTGATTAGAATGTGCGTGCGACTGTGTGTGTATTTGTCTACGCATGTCCACAAGTGCCTGCAAGGTGTGATAAGTTAGTGTAGCAAAGCCATTGAACCAAGACCTGACTCTGGTAAATCCTTTCGCAGGTTGGTGTGCAAAGTCCACACATATCGAGGGAAATTTTGAAATCTTCCACTTCTTAAAATATTGGAGCAAGAATAGTCCTCCTCAACTCGAAGTGACTGTGTAAGTCTATCTTTGAGATAAAATCTTCTCTGACCTCATAAGAGCACATAAAATTGAAAATTGATGACTATTCATCATTTATTTTGGCAAGGAAATAACATCTATAGCCTGTCATTGAAGTTCTGCAAAAGGGCATTAAAATATAGGAGGTTCTTAATGACAATCAAAATAAGAATTAAAAAAAAGAGATGGTAAAATACTAGGGTCCAGCATGTATTACATTTAAACTCCTATTATTTAATTCCCAAATTTACTCTAATGATTAAAACAATTAAATCATTAATTGTTTTAATGATTTAATTGTTGATTTCAATGCATCTTTTTTTTGGACTGCCAAAAATTACTGAGCTATTTAAATATGTTGAAACATTCAATTTCCTTTCTTCTTTTTTGTTTAGTAACTTTAGTTGGACTTGTCAATACTCATTTAAGAGTGTATGATTATATAAGTTATTGAAAGCATGCAAAAGAAGCCAAGTGGCAGTCTCTCCAGAGAATCTGGGATCAGTACCAAGGGACAATCACAACAGTCCTGGTTTACAACTAGTACAAGAAAGAGCTGTTGAATCCAAAGCTCTCATCAGCTATACCGTAGTATGTAAAAAAGAGAAATATCTTTTGGATTACAAAGAAAAACCAGAAACACAGCAAATCAGTTCTGAAAGGTACAAGTACTAACTTCTGTGATGTGCTTCCTTCAAATTTATATTAAAATACAAAAACTTCATCCTATTTTTTGTATTTTCTAGGCTACACGCTGCTTTTTGTAAAGTCAATAGCGATCAGCTCATTGCAGATGACAAACTTTGAATTTCAGTTCATTTGGGATTTTTATATTTGAATTTAAATAACACATTTACCTCTTATTATTTTGTGCCATTGACAATTATGTTGTGCCATTGCTTCTAATTTATTAGAATCTGTGCTACATTATACACTGTGTTTAAATATCTCAGAAATAATTCATTACTATCCACTTTTCTGTCCTGAGGCAAATAGACTTCATCTGAAGTTCCTTGTCTCAAACAGCAGTCTGGTCAACACTAACAGGATGACATGAGGAAGTGAGTTCATGTCTAGTGGGATAAACAGCAGGAAATCCTCGTCCAAGGACATTGAAAGTTAACCTGCAGAGAATGGTAACGGTAGCCAAATTCCGATCATAGTTGTCACAGAATTTTATTGCTATTCCTATCATCTCTCAATCTTCTTTCTTTAGTGGGACTTCTATCCCTTTAAAGGAGTCACAATAATTCAGTAAATACAAAAAGAAAAGAAAACTCAGCAGGGCAGAAATTTGAGTAAAGAAAAATAGTTTATATTTCCACAGATGTTGCCTGCCCTGCTGAGTTTTGTCTACATCTTTTGCTTTTATTTCAAATTTTCAGCATCTGCATTTTTTTAATTTTCATGATAATACAAGACAGACATTTGAAGTAAAAAGGGCTGTTCACCTACTCTAGTGCAGTGTTAATAAGACTTTTCACTTCCTGTCAGGATTTGGATTTCATTACTTGTTTCCTTCTTCTGAAGGTAAAGACACGCTAAATCCATGATACAGGGAATCATTTGGGAGAATTGGAACTTAGTGAATCCTTGTCCAACATTTGTGCCACTCTATCTGTGCCATTGGTATTGAGAATGTGCGGCGTTGTAACTGCACAGTAGCTATCTTTAGCCTGTCACTGTACAACTCAATTACTGTGGCAAATTTAATTCATTTAATTATATTAAAGTCACAGGAAAATAAACCAGAGCAAGCTGACATGGGAAAATAAATGAAGCCAAGTGAGCTGACTCTTATCCAGTTTATGCAATCTCTCCCTTGTAGCCTTGCTCTGCCTAATGTATCTTATCTGGCTAAAATCTGATTTCAGGCCATCCACTTCATTGGCCTAAGGGACTGCATAAACTTGACCCAAGGACTTCCCTACTCTTGACCCTAATCAATGAGATAACTATGGTCAGGAAGTTTTACAGAATGGCAGGTCAGAGACAAATTCACTATCATTACAGAGCCCTGGAACTACAGCTCTAAGGAGCAGTGGCGAAGGTAGTAAAGCTGCTGCCTTACAGTTCCTGTGACCCAGGATCAACTCTTTTTTTTTTTTTAATATTTTTATTAGAAGTAATTACATATTAAGAAGAAATAATATAAAATCAAAGAAAAAAAAGAAAATATTATCGTCACATACATTCTTAATATTTATAAAATTTACAGTCAATCTTATCTGTACTTCTATATTTTTTTTATTTTATAACAGTAGGAAATAAAGATAGATAATAAAGAGAAAAAGAAATAAAAAAGAGATAAATTAAATGAGTGGAGTATTAAACAAGATATTCTTCATTGGAGATATATTCATGATCTATTGTATATAATTATTCATCTATTCATTCATTCAGGCTTCAGTCATGGCCTCGAACCGGACCATCTTAACCCTTTAAATATTCAATAAATGGAGACCATATTCCTCTGAATTGATCCAGCCTGTCCATCAGGACAAGTCTTAATCGTTCCAGGTGAAGTGTCTCCAACATTTCTGTAATCCACATTTTAATTAGAGGGGAAATGGGACCTTTCCAAAACTTTGTATAAATTTTTTACCAATTATTAAACTATAACCAATAAAAATTATTTGTTGTGTTGTTAATATCTGATTCGTTTCTAGTATTCCCAATATGATTAATTTTGAGTCTGAAATTAAATTTGCATTAACTACAATTGAGATTATCTTAAACATTTCTATCCAAAAATTAGTAATTTTTATACATTTTGTGAATGAATGCGTTAAATTAGCTTCTAATTGTTGACATTTATCACATATCGCGGAAACATTTGCGAAAATTCTATTTAATTTGGATTTTGAGAGATGTAATCTATGTATAACTTTAAATTGTATCAAGGAGTGTCTGGCATTTAATGAACAGTGATGTATATGTTGTAAACTTTCATTCCATACTTCTCTACTAATTACTTGACCTAGTTCGTTTTCCCATGCTTGTCTATATTTATCCGTATTTGGTAAATCATTTTCCAGTAAAATATTATAGATATATGATATTAATTTTTCTGTATTCGGATGTTTATTTAGACATTCATCTAAAATTTCTGTCTTTCTATTCCTAAAATCTAGTGTATTTGATTTAACATAATCTCTAATTTGTAGATATCTAAAATATTCTTTAGAATGTAATCCATAATTTTGTTGTAATTCCTGAAATGAGAGAATAAACTTTCCCTGTAGAGATCACCAATCTTATTTATTCCATAGTTCTTCCATTTTAAGAAACCTTTATCCATCAATGAGGGTTTAAAAGAAATATTGTTTACAATTGGAAGAGCTAGTGGTGTATTCTGTAATTTTAATGTTTTTTTAAATTGTTTCCAAATACGTATTCCACTTTCTATTATTGGGTTTCCTCTATAAGTTTTCTTATGTATTGTAGTATTAGCAAATAAAATCGAGCTAATTTCAAAAGGTAAACAGTCTTCTTTTTCCATTTTTAACCAGTATGGTTGTTTATCTAGTTCTTCCAACCAGAAATTCATATTTTTTATATTAACTGCCCAATAATAAAACATAAAATTAGGCAATGCAAAACCTCCATTTATTTTTGATTTACATAAATGCTTTTTAATTATTCTATGGTTCTTATAATCCCAAATAAAATTGGTAACCATAGAGTCCACTTTCTTAAAAAAAAAATTAGGAAGATATATTGGGATCATTTGAAACAAGTATAGTAATTGTGGAAGAAAAATCATTTTTATCGCATTAATCTTACCTAGCATTGAAATAGGTAATGTTTTCCAATATTGAATATTCTTAAGTAATTTATTCAATAAGGGTGGGAAATTAGATGTAAATAAAGAATCATATCTTTTTGTTACATAAACCAAGATATTTAATTTTTTCATTTGCAATCTTAAAAGGGCATTGTTGTAATATATGTAAGTTATTTCCCATTATTGGCATAAGTTCACTTTTATTCCAATTAATTCTATATCCTGAAAACGATCCAAATTGAGTTATTAAATCTAACAAGTTAGGGATACTAATTTCTGGTTTTGTGATATAAAGTAATACAACATCTGCGTATAAAGAGATTTTATTTTCAGTTTCTTTAGTTTCATACCCATATATTTCAGGATGCGCTCTCACAGATTTTGCTAGTGGTTCTATTGCAAGTGCAAACAGTAGTGGAAATAAAGGGCAACCTTGTCTGCAGCCTCGGAATAAGTTAAATTTAGTTGTTAACACTTGATTTATTAATATTTTAGCTGTTGGTCTGGTATATAGTAATTTAACCCATGTTATAAACTTCTCCCCCAACTGAACTGAATAACCGAAAATAAATAAGACCATTCAATCTGATCAAAAGCTTTCTCTGCATCCAACGAAATAATTGATAAATCCTTATTAATGTTTCTTTTTGAATATATAATATTAAATAATATTCTCAGATTGTTTGAGGAATATCGTTTTGGTATAAATCCTGTTTGATCTAAGTGAATTAGTTTATTAATCACTGTGTTTAGTCTTTGTGCTAATATTTTTGTTAATATTTTTTGATCAGTATTTAAAAGAGATATAGCTCTATATGACCCTGGGTCATCAAGATTTTTATCTAATTTAGGTATAAGGGTTATAATAGATTCATTTAATGTTTCTGGTAATTTCTGTTGTGCATAAGTGTGTTCATATAGTGTCTTCAAATGTGGAGCTATCATATCATAAAATATTTTATAAAATTCTGCTCCAATACCATCTGGTCC
The DNA here is from genome assembly GCA_035221665.1 of Okamejei kenojei. Taxonomy (NCBI): domain Eukaryota; kingdom Metazoa; phylum Chordata; class Chondrichthyes; order Rajiformes; family Rajidae; genus Okamejei; species Okamejei kenojei. Next base: position 27,726,536 of record CM069144.1, on the reverse strand, counting down.
TGGAGTTTTACAATTTTTTAATGATCTAATAGTTTCTTCAATTTCTTTAGTAGTTATTTCAACATTTAATAATTCCATATCTTCTAAATCCAGTCCTTTTAGATTAGAATTTTTAAAAAATGTTTCTACTCCTATTCGATTTTCTTTTGTTTTAGCTGAATATAAATTTTTATAATATTGCAAAAATTTCTCATTTATATCTTTAGTTTGTACTAGTAATTCCCCTTTATCTGATTTAATCCTATAAATTAATTTTTCTCCTTCCAATTTTCTTAACTGACGAGCCAATAGTTTATGTGGTTTGTCACCAAATTCCAGGATCAACTCTAACCTCCAATGCTGTCTGTGTGGCCCCATTCATTCGCTATTGTTGCTCCGGTTACCTCTCATATCTCTCATATATCAATGATTTTGTTAATCGACCACAGCAATATGATGGGCACATGGAGAGAAATAAAAAGAATTAGTATAGGATCAGCATTATGAATGCTTGATGATTGACACAGATTTGGTGAGTCAATTTGGTCAGCGCAAGTCAGACAAAGAGTAAAGCTCTCTCCATAATGTCAGAAATAAAATTCCCAGGTCAGGAACAGCAGGGATTTGATTCAGAATAAAGCTCCTTCAAAAAAAAATCCCAATTTCCTCACGAGTGGGCATACACATAGAATAAATCTCCCTAATCTTTCTCATAAAAAACTCCCAGGTCAGGTGCTGCAGAATACAAGTGGAATTATATTTTCTCTAAACATAACTTCACTTTCACTCCTTCAACATGGTGCCTCGTGCTCGTCCTGAATTAGGTTATGGAAGGGAAAGGCCTTTTCTGATAGAAGGCATTCCGCAAATATCCTTGCGGTGCAGCAGTGCAGCCAGTGGAGTAGTTGATTTATAGTACCAGCAACTTGGGTTCAAGCCTGACCGCCAGTTCTGAATGTGTGGAGTTTGGACATTGTCCCTGTGATCTCATGGGTTTCCTCCCACATCCTATAAATGTGAGGGTTAGGTAGGTTAATTGGCCTCTGTAAATTGTCCCAAGGTAAAAATATGAGGGGGGAGGAGATGATGGAAACGTTGGAAGAATAAAATGAGCTAAGGTAAGATTGGTGTATTTGCTTGATAATTGGTATGGACTAAGTGGTCCCAAGTGCCTGCTTCTGTGATACATCTTGATTCCATGATTCTTGCTGTTCCCATGTCCAACTATAACTGTTCTTCCAATGTCATTTCTCCCACTAAAGAGGGGATGAGATGCAATTTCCATTCACTTTGTGTAGCCAAGGATTAGTGGTCTGTTTTAAAAAGTAGTGAAAAAATAATAATTGTGAAGGCAGTGTTTTGAATGTACGGGTAATAGCAAGAAGTTTAGGTGACAGTGCCTATTTCAATGCCACACATGTGCAGAATAAATAGTTCATACTGGTAAGGGTGTTGCAATGTTAAAGGGAACCTGTTACCAGCAAGACCTGAATCAGCCAGACTGAATGAGTTCCTCTAGGATGAGATCATGGAAAGGTAAATTCTTTATTTTTGATAAAGGGCATTTTGCAAACACATAGGAGGAAATGGGCAAATAAATAAATTATTGATTCTGTCTGAGAGGAAATAGGAACTACGATATCAGAAAGTTAAGGAGAAAAATTCACTAGTTATCAGCGGCTGCACAGAAGATGGATAAGGGAATAGGAAGCAGAGGAGAGCAGGAAATTGAATAAGCAACAGGATTGCTTATTCCATTAATTAATTAATCTGAGTGGAAACACAACAAAATAGGAGAGATAGACACATGAAAATGAAGTAAAATGATACAGAAGATATGATATGCTAGATATATCAGAAGTGTGTAAGATACAGGATGGAAAGAGCAGGAATCAAAGTAAAACACTTTTCATACGCAGGCTGGCTATGTATCTAGCCTGGTTGATTTCCTCAAGTTAGAACTGGTCTTATTTATTTTCCTGGTGACCTGAACATGACTAATTAAATCCCATCTGTCAAGGCAATTCAGCTGCACACTGGCAGGAATATGTGTATTCCGTGGCTGTGGCAGTGTAAGGCATCATCACCATAGCAAGAATGGCGGCTGCACAAATAATGAACAAAGATTCATTCACTTACCATTCCTCTAACTATTTTTTTTAAACTTTCCTAACAAACATGCCTAACTTAGTCTGCCTGCCTCCCCAGGGGAAGAAAGTGCAGGGAGTGAAAAGGGTCATGAACATACACAGCACAGTGGATAAACGACATAATACCAGATTTACGTGCAGCACCCCAAAATTCTAAGTTATCTTCTTGATATCACTGTGTGCAACTTGAGCTGATTCCTAGAATGGGAAACAGAAAGAATCTCCAAAATATTGGAAGGAGAGCAAGAGGAAGGATGAAAGAAACACAGGAACTGATGTGGACCTCAAGCACCTGAGAATAAAAGGCTATAATATATCACTTAAATTTCACATTGTTTATCTTTCTAGATGTCATGAAAGTTGGTGTTGATTCATTTTCTTGAAATATTCAACCACTGTCGGATCCATAATTGTATGATGACAAGGAACTAGATGAGTGTTGTTGTGTTTGAACATGGTGAAAATTTCACAAAAGAGGACAAGTGTTATACTTGGGAATTAAATCATTCTTAAAGAAAAATGAGTCTTTAAATATAGTAGAGTGGTCATCTCAGCAATAAATTGTCATTAAAATTATAAATGTAATTAATATACGATTATCTTCCTCTTTTGACTAACTGTCGCATAAAAAATTATATCAAAAGAATGCATAAATATTTTCCTGCATTACAACAATGGCTATACTTCAATAATACTTTGGGATATCCTGAATTTATATCCTTGATATCCTGGATATAAATTCAAATCTATTTTTAACCACGGCTCACAAACATTTCTGTTAACTCAGCGCAAAGGCACACTAACTCAGAGCATTGTGCTCAAAGACAGCTGCTCAGCTACTTTTTAAGCAGACGCCTTCCAAAAGTGTTCCACCATCTCCCAAGCATTGATCATGTCTAAATAAATTCTGTCTGATGAAATAAAAAATACCAGAGTGATATTGGAATGCAGACCACGCAATATCTAATTGTTCAGAAAAACATTCAGCAGGACTTCTGATCTTACTGGACTGGTGACTGAAGGAGCTCAGAATGCAAGCATGCTGAACTTCTCAGCAGAAACAACCTGAGTTCCCCTTGTGGTGAAAATTAATGAAAATCCTCTGGCATGAGAGGAAGTGGGACTGCCTCAGGCAATAACTCAAGGCACATAAATTTGTGTCATCTGAGCTATTCACAAAGTGGACTTCCTGGCATTAACATACGCTTTTTAAGCCAAAGCAGATTCTAATTGGTCAGTCATGAGCAATTTGTGTAAGAAGGGTAAACTGGCACAGTTTGTTCTGAAGTTCAAAGGAAATGCACAAAGCTATCATATTTTCAAGCAGATAGTGCAGAATCAATTGGGTTACAATCTATCCATTTGTTTGGACAATGACGCCAATATTCAGGTCTGTCTTGTCACTGACCCACACAAAGATTGGAATATATCTGAGTTGTTTGTTTTAAGGATACATTTAATCTAATATGTTTAGAAAAAAGAGGTTTTATTTTAATTGCGTTTTGGTTGAATATTTTTTTGTATTCCTTGTCTGATTTATTTTCCCATACATGGCTTGCATTGCAGAAACTATAGAATATCTTAATCAAGAATTCCTGTTTGTAGTTAATCTCTAGAGGCTGCCCTATCTGACTGATTAGGAGCACAAGCCCAGACACTCAAATATTAATTCCACAATATTTGTTATGAAACCTAAGTCAGTTTCTATGAGAATACCATAACTAAAAAATGCTGAAATTAAAATTCTGAATATAAAACAACATGTTAAAAGCGCACATCAGGAAAGGCAGCATCAGTGAAGAGAGAAACACAAGGAATGCTGGGCTGATTACCTTAACTAAAGAAGGACATACAGGCATTTGAAGGAGTGGCAAGTCAACTTTATTTGTCACATACACAGACACATGCAAGATGTGCAGTGAAATGAAAGTGGCAATGCCTGCAGATTGTGCAAAAACAGAACAGAATAGAACAGAATCATATTTACATGTTAGAAATGTTTTTTTTTTAAAGACACAACACAACAGTAAATTAGTACAGTAAATTAGTCCCTGGTGAGATAAGAATTTACAGTCCTGACGGCCTGTGGGAAGAAAGTCCGTCTCATTTTTCACAGCATGACAGCGGAGGCGTAGCAGCTGGAACAGTCCGTTGCTGGGGTGGTAGGGGTCCCCCATAATGTTGCTGGCTCTGGATCTGCACCTCCTGGGGGGTGAGTGTAGTTCCCATAGTGTGTTCGGCCGAACGCACTACTCTCTGCAGAGACTTCCTGTCCTGGGCAGAGCTGTTCCCAAACCAGATTGTGATGTTGCTGGACAAGATGCTTTCTACAGCCCCAGAGTAGAAGCACTGAAGGATCCTCAGAGAGACTCTGAATTTCCTCAGCTGCCAGAGGTGGTAAAGGCGCTGCCTTGCCTTACTCACCAGTGCGGCAGTGTGTGTAGTCCATGTCAGATCCTCTGTGATGTGGACTCACAGGTATTTAAAACCCCTGTCTCACTGTGCGAGTTGGCCCACGAGTGACCCCGAGTTTTCACTCGTGGTGATCACGTAGCGGGAACGTCGGAACTCGCACGAGCAACTTATCGACTCGTGGCGCTAACGGCAGGTACTCGGGAAACTTGTTAACTCGTGAAAAAAATCAAACATGTTTGATTTTTTCCACGAGTCAAATTAACTGTTCAAGTTAAAAATGGAAACATTTAAACTCGTTGTAATAACGTAGTGGCCCCGTGCGTTTATCTTAGTGCCTCGTGAGTCTACCGTGGGAACTTTAATAATCTGTTCTTTTGCTCGAGTAAAGACTGAACCAAAGATAGACACAAAATGCTGGAGTAACTCAGCGGACCAGGCAGCATCTCTGGAGAGAAGGAATAGAGTCGAGACCCTTCTTCAGACTTACCCGAAATGCCACCCATTCCTTCGCTCCAGAGATGCAGCCTGTCCCGCCGAGTTACTCCAGCATTTTGTGTCTATCTTCGGCCTTTCTGCCACGTCCTTTATTACTGAGGCGCCTGCCCCGTGGCTTCACTCTGTCTCAATGAACAGCTTAAAGACCTGCTGAAGGGGCAAGTCTGGGGTGGTGGGTGGGATGTGTCCACGTGTGATGCTCCATCCACCCCCCCGGGGCCGAGAGTGTGGGATTGGGAAGGAACTGCAGATGCTGGTTCACACCGGAGATAGACACACACAATGCTGGAGTAACTCGGCGGGACAGGCTGCATCTCTGGAGCGAAGGAATGGGTGGCATTTCGGGTAAGTCTGAAGAAGGGTCTCGACTCTATTCCTTCTCTCCAGAGATGCTGCCTGGTCCGCTGAGTTGTGTGTGTGTGTCTCTCTCCCTCTCTGTCTATCTGTTTGTATCTGTGTGTGTGTCTGATGTCGGGTCCCGGTGGCCGCTCAAAGTCACCCGAGCTGCTTCATTCCTCTGAAGTGGTGGCCAGCTGCTGTCTGTGTGTATCTCTCTCTCTATGTGTGTGTGTGTGTATGTGTGTGTGTGTCTCTCTCTCTCTCCTTCTCTGTCTATCTGTGTGTATCTGTGTGTGTGTCTGCTGTCGGGTCCCGGTGGCCGCTCAAAGTCACCCGAGCTGCTTCATTCCTCTGAAGTGGTGGCCAGCTGCTGTCTGTGTGTATCTCTCTCTCTCTCTATGTGTGTGTGTGTGTGTGTGTGTGTGTGTGTGTGTGTGTGTGTGTGTGTGTGTGTGTGTGTGTGTCTCTCTCTCTCCCTCTCTGTCTATCTGTGTGTGTGTGTGTGTGTGTGTGTGTGTGTGTGTGTGTGTGTGTGTGTACTGTCGGGTCCCGGCGGCCGCTCAGTCACCCGAGCTGCTTCATTCCTCTGAAGTGGTGGCCAGCTGCTGTCTGTGTGTATCTCTCTCTGTGTGTGTGTGTGTGTGTGTGTGTGTGTGTGTCTCTCTCTCTCTCCCTCTCTGTCTATCTGTGTGTGTCTGTGTGTGTGTCTGCTGTCGGGTCCCGGCGGCCGCTCAGTCACCCGAGCTGCTTCATTCCTCTGAAGTGGTGGCCAGCTGCTGTCTGTGTGTATCTCTGTGTGTGTGTGTGTGTGTGTGTGTGTGTGTGTGTGTGTGTGTGTGTGTGTGTGTGTGTGTGTGTGTGTGTGTGTGTACTGTCGGGTCCCGGCGGCCGCTCAAAGTCACCCGAGCTGCTTCATTCCTCTGAAGTGGTGGCCAGCTGCTGTCTGTGTGTGTCTCTCTCTCTAATGTGTGTGTGTGTGTGTGTGTGTGTGTGTGTGTGTGTGTCTCTCTCTCTCCCTCTCTGTCTATCTGTGTGTGTGTGTGTGTGTGTGTGTGTGTGTACTGTCGGGTCCCGGTGGCCGCTCAGTCACCCGAGCTGCTTCATTCCTCTGAAGTGGTGGCCAGCTGCTGTCTGTGTGTATCTCTCTCTCTATGTGTGTGTGTGTGTGTCTCTCTCTCTCCCTCTCTGTCTATCTGTGTGTATCTGTGTGTGTGTCTGCTGTCGGGTCCCGGTGGCCGCTCAAAGTCACCCGAGCTGCTTCATTCCTCTGAAGTGGTGGCCAGCTGCTGTCTGTGTGTATCTCTCTCTGTGTGTGTGTGTGTGTGTGTGTGTGTGTGTGTGTGTGTGTGTGTGTGTGTGTGTGTGTGTGTGTGTGTGTGTGTGTGTGTGTGTGTGTGTGTGTGTGTGTGCGTGCTGTCGGGTCCCGGCGGCCGCTCAATGTCAGTCACCCGGGCTGCTTCCTTTTTTAAAATTATTTAAAATAGAGATCCATTGCAAAAAAGTATTTAAAAACATAAAACAACAAGAAATGCTTGGTTACTGGAGGATGCGCATTTTCCCATCCGCGCTGAAATAACTCAAAACCACAGGATGGAGATGTATTTTAACATTGTTGCTTTATTAAAACATACCTTCATTCACGGTTGGCTCAAGAGTAACGGGAGAGGAACTTGCTAACTCGGGAGAGGAACTAGGAACATCGCAGCAATGACATACCCGTGGGAACTCGTATTACACACTTGATCATAAACTTGCAGTCTCGTGCACAGCCACGAGTCTGTCACTCGGGGTACCTCGTGGGTCAACTCGCACAGTGAGACAGGGCCATAAAGCAGCTCACCCTATCCACAGTAGTCCCATTTATCTCCAGTGGCGCTCTTCTAAAGTCCACAATCACCTCCTTAGTTTTAGTGGCATTCAAGAGGAGGCTGTTGTACTGACACCAGAGGGCCAGATCAGCCACCTCCTCCCGGTAGGCCTTCTCATCATTATCGGAGATCAGGCCCACCACCACAGTGTCATCAGCAAACTTGATGATGGAGGGGAGCTGAACTTGGCCACACATTCATGTGTGTACAGGGAGTACAGTAGGGGGCTGAGGACACAATCCTGGGCGGATCCTGTGTTCAGGGTGAGGGGGTTGGATGTATGTCTCCCTAGCTTGACCACCTGGGGCCTGGCGGTGAGAAAGACCAGGACCCAGGCACATAGGGGAGTGTTCAGCCACAGTTCCAGCAGCTTCTCAGCAAGTCCGGTGGGAACTATGGTATTGATAGCTGAACTGAAGTCAATGAACAGCATTCTCACATAGCCCTCCTTCTGGCAGTCAAGGTGAAAGAGAGCGGTGTGCAGAATCTGGGAGATCGCATCATCCGTGGATCTGTTCGGACGGTATGCGAACTGCAGCGGGTCCATGTTGCGAGGGAGGAAGGTGCAGATGTGGTTCTTGATCAGCCTCTCGAAGCATTTCATGACCACTGAGGTGAGGGCCACCGGTCGGTAGTCATTCAAGCAGGCTGGAGAGGCATTCTTTGGCACTGGTACAATGGTGGATCTTTTGAAGCAGGCAGGGACCACGGACTTGGCCAGGGAGAGGTTGAATATCATGGTGAGCATTGGAGCAAGCTGAGTAGCACAAGACTTTAGTGCTCGCCCAGATATACCATCTGGGCCTACAGCTTTCCTCGCGTTCACATGCGTCAGAGCCCACCTCACGTCGTGCTCGGACACTGAGAATGTGTGCACATCCCCAGCGGTGGACCTCCCCCCAGCCTCGCTAGCCAGCGCGCTGACGGTGTTGTTTTTTAGACGGCGAGCTAGGGGTGATGTTACCCGTCTCGAATCTTGCGTAGAAAGAGTTCAGGTCATCAGCTAGGGAGGTGCTGGCACTTCGGGTTGACGGGGGGCTGCTCCAGTAGTTAGTTATAGTCCATAGCCCCTGCCAAATGTGTCCTGCTGCTCCATCTGCGACTCCATCCTGCGACACCATCCTGTCCCTGTACCTCCTTTTTGCGTTCTTCACCGCCCTTCGCAGTCTGTAGGACTCTGCCTTGCAGTCGTCCATATTACCGGATGCCAGGCCGGAGTTGTAAGCTGTTGTAAGCAAGAGTTGTAAGAAAGTTGCGAGCATTCAAGGCAACGCGAATGGACCTGACCACCCAGGGTTTTTGATTAGGAAAGTTGCTAACCGTTACCGTGGGGATGATGTTATCGGCTACTGTTGCAATGAAGTCCGTGAACGCTTCCGCGAACTCACTAACGTCTCCCGAACTTGTTTGGAACATATTCCACTCGACATCGCTCAGTGCATCTTGCAGCATGGCCTCTGAATGGTCAGACAACCGCTTTACGCCCCTCGTCACTGCCGCTTCCCATACTATCCGTTGCTTATACTCCGGCAGCAGGAAAATGGCAGCGTGGTCAGATTTTCAAAAAGGAGGGAGAGAAACGGCCTTGTAGCCTTTCCTGAACTGCGTGTAGCAGTGGTCCAAAGTTCTTTCCCCCCTGGTAACACACATGATGTGTTGGCAGAAGTTAGGCATGATCTTTTTGAGATTTGCCTTATTAAAATCTCCAGCCACCACCATAGCCGCATCAGGGTTCTTGTTTTGGTGTCGACATAACACATTGTGTAGGACCGATAGTGCCACTTCGGTGTCCGCATGCGGTGGTATGTAGACAGCTGTGATGATCACTGAGTTGAACTCCCAGGGAAGGTAGAATGGACGACATGAGATAGTCAGATGCTCCAGGTCTGGGGAGTGGGAACGAGAAAGCGTCTTAATATTCCTAGGGTTGCACCAGTTATTGTTGGTCATGAAGCAAACTCCTCCACCCTTGGATTTTCCAGATTCTTCTGGTCTGTCGGCATGGTAAACAGTGAAGGACTCAGTTGGGCAGATTACCTGATCCGGCACCAGTGGGGTCAGCCATGTCTCGGTCAGACAGAGGATGCTGCAGTCTCTTATGTCCCGCTGGAATCTGATCCTCGCCCTGAGGTCATCGAACTTGTTCTCCAGGGACGGGACGTTTGCCAGAAGGATGCTGGGCAGAGGTGGATGGAAGGCTTGGGCTCTCAGCCTATTCCGAATCCCCACCCGCTTACCTCAATGTTTTCTCCGACTTTTTCTCGGAGCCGCGCTCCCATTGTTGTTGCGCTCTTATGATCTCTGCCGGCCACGCTGGATCAATGAGTACAGTGTTTAAAACGTCTTCGGTTACGCTAAAGTTTAGTTTTAAGAGAGTTTTCCGGTCGTACATTGTTAGTGCTAGTGTGTTAGTAGTTAGAAATAAATGTATTTATCTTGGGGGACCACGGGGGACTGGGGAGGATTTGAATAATGAGTTTAACAAATTGAGATCATGCAGCCTCGGCCTATATTCTTCTTAGTTTCGAAGATTGAAAGATGAATCGAATTGATCCTTGGAGGACCTATCAGAGTGGGTGCAAGGATGATATTTCCTCTGGTTAAGTATCTAGATCCAGGGTTACAGTCTCAAATGGAGGGGTTGATCATTCAGAACTGAGATGAGATGAAATTTCTTTCACCAATTGTCTATCCAGGAGAGCTGGGATGATTCAGTTACCGAGTTTATTCAAGACATAGTCTGATAGCTGCTTGGATACCTAGGGAACCCAAGGTCTGACAATAGGATGAGGCAGACGATTAGCCATTACCATATTAAATGGTGTAGCACGCAACATGGGCTAAATGGCCTACTTACATTTTTACCTCCTTGCTCTCTCGCTGATTGGTTACGTTTATCTCATCAACAGTGTTTATTTGTCCTTTATCTCACAAATTTCCTTATGAAAACATAGTGATCTCTTCATTGCTTCCTGGTCATCCCCATCATTAGTACCCAAATACGATGAATACGATTCAATCTTCTTCATATGCCTGGGTTTTGTGACAGAACTTTAAGGTTAACTATAAAAAAGCCCCAAATAAGTGCTAAGCAGCAGAAAAGAATTGCTTTAAAAACAACCTTAATTGAATATTGTGCTTTTTCAGTGCAAAATAACATCTGTCATTAATAGAGCCAGGATGTTTAAGCGCTAAAAATCTCTGAAAAAGGCAGGCAAAAAGGCATAATAAAATTACAAAAAAGGAACGATAAAGGCATTTATTGACAAAAAAAAAGGCATAAAAAGGTAATTATTTCACCCACCAAAATATGGTTAAAATTATAATTATGATAAAGGTATACTACATTAAATGACCAAAGTTATCTGGTTGCACATAACTACCAGCATTTTTTCAAATTATCTGGTGTTAAACTATGCCGTCTGTCAGACAGAATATGCTACAGTTGCGAAAAACTTCTTTCTACCCCAGCTGAGGTCACTGGTGCATACCTGAAACAAGCTACAAACTCTCCATTCATGTCGATATCTTGTGCATTACAACTACCTTTGAGAACTTTAGCTATGTTTTGTATTTCTTCAAGATCTTTGTTAGCTAAAATCACCCTCTCACATTTTCTTTGCATGTCTTTACCTACATAGCCAGGAACTTTAAGTACAAAGTACAGCAAGTGAAGATGTAAACAACTGAGTAATAGTTGAGCTCTTTGACTTCTCCAATACTTCCAGTATCAAGAAATACTCCCTTGATGGTTGACCTGCCTCCAGTGTACCAATGACCACATTGGCAACATAGCTCGCCACAGCATCTTGTCTATTGAGATCCATAATTTGTTGCGTGCAACTTCATCTCTAATTTTCTGCACAACAATGTTGAAGTTGCTGTCAACATAATTTTTCCATAATGATGACTCGCTTGGTATATGTTCCTCTGTGTATTTCCCTAAAAAACCTCTGAGATATTTGTTTTCCAATTACCACAGTGGAATTCCAGCATCAATGAATGCATCGCTCAGATCACTCGAAAACTCAGATTTACGACTGGAGCCAGCAGTAAATGTGAGGAGACAAGCTTGCGTATTTCCTACCTTCAATTTCTCTGCCGCCGACTTGTGTTTAGCTGTCTGTAAATGCTTGGAGACAAAATATTTCTTCTGATGATTTACTGCTTTCTCACATGCTTTGCAAAACAGCACACAGTTGTCTGTAGAGAATATATCACTCCCATATAATCTCACCAAATCGTTCAGTTTTTTACAAGGCGTTGACTTGACTTTAGGTATTTTGATGCTTGCAGGGGTAGATCCTACAGGAGCGGGGATGCAGACTTCAACAGGTAGGCCAAGTACAAGCTGAGAAGAGGAATCAGTGCTGCCAAGGAAAGGTACTCTGAGAAGGTGAGGAGCAAGTTCTCAGCAAATGACTCTTCTTCAGTGTGGAAGGGCTTGCAAGAAATCACAAGCTACAAGAGGAACCCCCCCCCCCCCCCCCGCTCCTCGGACAATCGTCAGCTGACCAACGATCTGAACGAGTTCTACTGCAGGTTCGATAAACAAAAACTTAACCCTGGTAGCCCCACACCCCATCCCCAACCAACACTTCACACCTACTCACAGCTTGACCAGTTTGAAAAGACTGGACCCTTCCCCAACTACTCTTCCCCAATCACCACTTCACACCTAGTTAAAGCATGACTCCAGTCTGCAAAGACTGGACCCTTTCCCACACACCCCTCTCCAATCACCACTTTCACCCACTTATAGCCGGGTTTCGCCCCGGTGGTGTAAATTTTCTTGTAAGTTACGTTAAAATGGCAAAAAAAGGATGATTTTGGCATTCACTCGGGAAATAGGCATTATCTTCCTGAAATCATCATAAAAGACATGTAAAGGCACATGGCATTTATGGCAAAATCCTGGCTCTAGTCATAAAGGAAGAACATTTTGCTGTAATCTTTCTGGTGCCCAAACCGCCCAAATTATGGCACATACTGCAGTATACAAAATTAATTTGGGGCAATATTTTCAAGCATGCTGGTATGAACTACAGATGACACTGATCAGTTGCCAAAGATCCAGCATTTAATAACAATGAAGGCTTGCTTTTAAAGAGTCAGACACATCCCATCACCAGCAAGGGCAGAAATCTGTACAGCTCTCTGCCTGAAAATCCGTAAGTAAACTGACCCCAACTGAATGTCTGTCCTCACATTCCCAAGTGGTTGTAGCAGCTTTTCCCTCAAAACTAAAAAATCTGAAATGTGAAAAGAAATCCTTAAAAAAGAAATGGTTTCATATTCATCAGATGAGAATTGAGTAAATAAAAAAACATTGAACAGAAATGGTGTCACAGATGGTAGAAGATTACTAAGGAGATGTCTAGAAGGCATGTATCCTCTGTGAATGGTGAGAATGCAAATGTTGTGTTCCAGGTGGGAATGCAAATGTTGCATTTGTTGAATTTTATCCACTTGGACAGCAGAGCTATTCTCTACTCCTGCAATATAACGTGAATAATTAAGCCCGTAAATTTAATATATCATTTGTGGTCTTGTGGAAAGCTTTTTGAGAGCGAGGGCGACCTTGAATTTGACTCTGAGAGAAGTACTTGCACTTGTGTTAGTCTGCTCGATAAACCTCAAACAGCAAACAAACGTAAGTGTCTGCAAATAGTCTCAAAGTCAAAGTCATTGTCATTGTTACCTTTGCTCTTGGAAACCTTAACAGGATTATTGTAGAATGTATCGCGATATGCTGCACATAGCACATTGCTGCTCGCTGAAAAGTGGCAAATAGGACAGAGTAAGGGACCCTCCATTTTTGAAAACTTTTGCATTTGTCTACAGTGCCGGCCTCCGCAAGTGCTGGCCTTCAGAGAGTTCCCGCATTCCCTTACAGTTATATTTTTGGAGGGTTTCTACCATTATGATGCCCTTTGTACAAGGAGACTGACTTATGACTTAACTATGCTGCAGTACCCGTGCAGGACATTCTATTTTCTAGGAAGAACACAGCCAAGCATCCTTCCATCATTGTAGCTCGCATTCAACCCTTGCAACACTCACCAGGATGAAAGTGCTGGTTTTGTAGTGTCATTGTATCAGGATTATTGCCCAAGGTTAGAGTCGTGAGAGTAGCAGTTATTGACACAGGAAATTCCACCACTAATGCCTGATGTTCCTGGAACAGATTAGCACTGTGTGAGGAGCCTGCAAACTGGTTCTTGGGCTTGGAGTAGTACATTTTATTTTTTTTAATAAAAAGATCTTTTTGAAATAGGAAGATTGATCTCACGCTTTAATGCCAAAACTAAAATTACAAACTTCTCAGCCTTGGGACCCCAATAAATCAAAGTTAAAAAAACACAAATTCTTCTTTGACCTTGCTCTTTCATTTCTCTGTAATCTATCCACACAATTCTGTTCATTATATCTAACTTCTGCCACTGCATTTTGTGTAAGAAAGAACTGAGATCACTGCGTGACTAGATATTAAACTCCATATCCAGCTGTATCTAACCTCTGCAACTACTTTGCTCCTACATCCTAGTTTGCTTCACCTGACACCAGTACACTTTTGACCCTACATGTTAGCTCATTTCACCTAATTCCTGGAAGTGCACTGTCTTGTATCCTAACACAGCACCCAACTTCTGCATCCTTTTGTGCTTAATATTCAAATTCACAACACCTGATTTACCCAGTCTCTCAAAGTCTTAAGATAGAATCATAGAATCATAGAAAATAGGTGCAGGAGTAGGCCTTTCGGCTCTTCGAGCCTGCACCGCCATTCAATATGATCATCCAACTCAGTATCCTGTACCTGCCTTCTCTCCATGCCCCCTGATCCCTTTAGCCACAAAGGCCACATCTAACTCCCTCTTAAATATAGCCAATGAACTGGCCTCAACTACCTTCTGTGGGAGAGAATTCCACAGACTCACCACTCTCTGTGTGAAAAATGTTCTTTTCATCTCGGTCCTAAAAGACTTCCCCCTTATCCTTAAACTGTGACCCCTTGTTCTGGAGTTCCCCAACATCGGGAACAATCTTCCTGCATTTAGCCTGTCCAACCCCTTAAGAATTTTGTAAGCCTCTATAAGATCCCCCCTCAATCTCCTAAATTCCAGCGAGTACAAGCCGAGTCAATCCAGTCTTTCTTCATGTGGAAGTCCTACCATCCCAGGAATCAGTCTGGCGAACCTTCTCTGTACTCCCTCTATGGCAAGGATGTCTTTCCTCAGATTAGGAGACCAAAACTGTACATAATACTCCAGGTGTGGCCTCACCAAGACCCTGTACAACTGCAGTAGAACCTCCCTGCTCTTGTACTCAAATCCTTTTGCTATGAATGCCAACATACCATTCGCTTTCTTCACAGTCTGCTGCACCTGCATGCCTACTTTCAATGACTGGTGTACCATAACACCCAGGTCTCGTTGCATCTCCCCTTTTCCTAATCGGCCACCATTCAGATAATAATCTACCCTCCTGTTTTTGCTGCCAAAGTGGATAACCTCACATTTATCCACATTATACTGCATCTGCCATGCATTTGCCCACTCACCCAACCTATCCAAGTAACCTTGCAGCCTCCTAGCATCCTCCTCACAGCTAACACTGCCCCCCAGCTTCATGTCATCCGCAAACTTGGAGATGTTGCATTCAATTCCCTCATCCAGATCATTAATATATATTGTAAATAGCTGGGGTCCCAGCACTGAGCCTTACAGTACCCCACTAGTCACTGCCTGCCATTCTGAAAATTACCCGTTTACTCCTATTCTTTGCTTCCTGTCTGCCAGCCAGTTCGCTATCCACATCAATACTGAACCCCCAATACCGTGTGCTTTAAGTTTGTATGCTAACCTCTTATGTGGGACCTTGTCGAAAGCCTTCTGAAAGTCCAGATACATCCACATCCACAGGTTCTCCCTTATTCACTCTACTAGTTACATCCTCAAAAAATTCTATAAGATTCGTCAGATGATTTACCTTTCATAAATCCATGCTGACTTTGTCCAATGATTTCACCGCTTTCCAAATGTGCTGCTATTCCATCTTTAATAACTGACTCTAGCATTTTCCTCACTACCAATGTTAGACTAATTTGTCTATAATTCCCCGTTTTCTCTCTCCCTCCCTTTTTAAAAAGTGGGGTTACATTAGCTATCCTCCAATCCTCAGGAACTACTCCAGAATCTAAAGAGTTTTGAAAAATTATCACTAATGCATCCAGTATTTCTGGGGCTACTTCCTTAAGTACTCTGGGATGCAGCCTATCTGGCCCTGGGGAATTATTGGCCTTTAATCCATTCAATTTACCTAACATCACTTCCCGGCTAACCTGGATTTCACTCAGTTCCTCCATCTCATTTGACCCCCAGTCCCCTGCTATTTCCGACAGATTATTTATGTCTTCCTTTGTGAGGACAGAACCAAAGTAGTTATTCAATTGGTCTGCTATGTCCTTGTTCCCCATGACCAATTCACCAGTTTCTGACTGCAAGGGACCTACATTTGTTTTAACTAACCTTTTTCTCTTCACATATCTATAAAAACTTTTGCAGTCCGTTTTTATGTTCCGTGCCAGTTTTCTTTCATAATCTATTTTCCCTTTCCCAATTAAGCACTTTGTCATATGGTTCGTTGGCCATATTTAAGAGGGAGTTGGATGTGGCCCTTGTGGCTGAAGGGATCAGGGGGTATGGAGAGAAGGCAGGTGCAGGATACTGAATTGGATGATCAGCCATGATCATATTGAATGGCGGTGCAGGCTCGAAGGGCCGAATGGCCTGCTCCTGCACCTAATTTCTATGTTTCTATGTTTGTCCTCCTCTGGTAGGCTGCTTTTTCTCCCAGTCCTCTGGTAGGCTGCTTTTTCTGGCTAATTTGTGTGCTTCATCTTTAGTTTTGATACTATCCCTGATTTCCCTTGTTATCCACGGATGCACTACCTTCCCTGATTTATTCTTTTGCCAAACTGGGATGAACAATTGTTGTAGTAATGTAACATTATGCACCAGATGTTCAGAATTCTTAACTTTCATTTAATACTCCATTATACAATGGAATTAATAGATCAAGATGATTTTAGAAAACCAAGAAAGGGAGTTTAAATCAAAATTTAAAACATCTAGAGTTGAAAATAATTCAGGCCTAATTAACAGCCATTCTTGCCAATACTTATGCCTTGGTCAATATCATACAATTAACCGATTCTTCATCTTTGTCCTCATTTGGGGCGTCTTTTACATACAAATTAGATTAGTTCTGAAGTTACAACAGTGGCTGTACTTCAGAAAGACTTATCTGGCTATTATGTGCACAGACATCCTGGGATAATAATAGGTACTCAGCAAGTACCAGTTTGCTCTGTAGCATGGAACATCCCCAGTTGATGCAAAATCAAATGGAAACAAATGACAACTGCCGATGATATAATTATGTAATATTGCATGAAGTACATTGGGACATTCTTGCTACCTTAAAACCACAATGTAAATGGGAGTTATTGTAGCTACCTCCTCAATAAGAAGCAAATCAACTTGTACTTATTATTAGCAACAAATCTAATCAGTTACATTATTAGATAGAGCAAAATTCTTGATAAATATCATTCATTTCAGGGCTACTCACTGTAAAACTGTTGTTAACATTTTTGGTGCTGGATTCTGCAACGCTGGCATCAGTTAAATCGACCTCATCAAATATGATGGACTGGAAGGAAAAAATACAAGACTGTTATTGAAAGCAGAATGCTGTACGTAAGAGACCAAGCAAATAGACGGAAATACATCAAAGAAGGTCGAGCTGTGAAACTGGCACCATACCCGCTGGCAATGAGATTAATGGTGTGGGATGACCCCACACTCCCATTAGTGAGATCAATAGGAGGATCCTATTGAAACCTACATCGCCAGTGATCAACCATAGAATCATAGAAATGTTACGTCACAGGAGGCCCATTGTGTCTGTTGAAAAAGAACTACCCAACCTAATCCTACCTCCCAGTACTTACTCGATAGCCCTGCTCTTTACATCCAAGCACTGTTCTAAAGCATCTAGGGTTTCCACAATACAATACAAAATACAATACAAATTGCCTTTATTGTCATTCAAACAAACAGAGGTTTGAACGAAATGTTGTTCCCTGCAGTCATAACATTAAAATAAACATACACACAATTATCACAGTTTCACACAAACATCCATCACAGTGAATCTCCAAACACCTCCTCACTGTGATGGAAGGCAAAAGTCTTATCTCTTCCCTGTTCTTTGTTCTTCTCCTGCGTCGAGGCGATCGAGGCTCTTGATGTTAAAGCCCCCGGCAGGCGATGGTAAGTCCTGTGGCCGGTAAATGTAAGCGACTGTGCCATGTAAGACCCTGCGACCGTCCAATTCAAACCCCGCGATTCGGGGCGGGCGAAGTTGCCGTTGCGGGAGCTCCCGAAAATCAGTCTCCCACCAGAGATCTGGAGCTCCCGATTTTACCGTCCACAGGGCCTGTGAAGCCTTCGAAGCTCCGCAGTTGGGTCGCAGCCGCTGTGCCACCATAGCCTCCGAGTCAGCCAGTTCCGTGATGGTGAGTGAGTCTGATGGTAGGTGAGTAAGTGAGTCTGCAGGCTCATTAGTGAGTCTAGAGTCTGCAGACTCTAGCCCCCAGGTCGATTCCGGTTGGAGGCCGCTCCACGATGTTAGGCCCCAGCGAAACGAAGACACGACAAGGAAAAGGTCGCGTCTCCGTTCAAGTAAAAGATTAAAAAGTTTAAAAATTTCCCCCTCCCCCTCACATATACACAACTAAAAATAAACCGAAAACATACGAAAATATATACACATTCTACTTCTACTACCCTCTCAGGCAATGAGTTTCAGACCTATACCATCCATTAAATGGATCATAAAAAAACATAAATCTACTCCCCTCCAATCCTCTGTTTATTACATTAAACCTGTGCCTTTTGTTTTTTTACTTCAGTTCAGGGAAGTAGGTCCTTCTCAATCAGTCTGTGTAGTTCCTCATAATTTTCAATGAAACATTTCCTCAGCTCCCTCTGTTGCAAAGAAAACAAAACACTATCGTATCTATTATTTCCTCCTAGCTATATTTCAGTCCAGGCAGCATTCTCGACGATCATCTCTATACCTTCTCCTATGAAATCACTTCTTTCCTTCTAACACGGGGGCCAAAAATGCTTGTAGAATTAGCTATTACATCAAGCCAAAAGTCACCTAATATCTCTAAAAGAAGCCTATAATTGTATAACTACCCCCCCCCCCCCCCCTCCCGCAACTCAGTCCTGTCCACTGTGATAATAAATGAAGAAGAATTAAGAGGTAAATCACCAGGTCCAGATGGGATACATCCTGAGCTAGTAAAAGCACAACATTTGTAGAGGCACAGGATTGAGGATGACTTGCTTCCGCTTGGATTCTGTATGTTCTATGTTATCAATAAGGATAATATGGGGGCTAATGAGCCTTTCACAGATGGGGCAGTAGCTGCTTAACAGAGCAGCCTAACGATGGCTGAATATATTTCCAGGAAATCTTCCCTGCTCTTATATTTTGTGCTTTGACTAAAAAAGGAAATCATACTATATCGTTTTTAATCACCTTTTGACCTGTCTACTCGCAACCTGTAATGATCAGTGGATATATACTACATGGTTGCTCTGTTCCTTCACATCCTTTATGATCCAATTTATTGTATATTCTCTTGCTTTGTTGCACCTCCCCAAATGCATTAACTGGCACTTCTCTTTCCAACTGACCAACTGAAGAAGGGTCTCGACCCGAAACGTCGCCTATCTTCTTCGCTCCTTAGATGCTGCTGCATTCGCTGAGTTTCTCCAGCCTTTTGTGTACCCACAAATCTATGTAGACTGCCTTTCATTAATATATACCTATGCAAATTAAGGTTAATACGGTCCAAATGAAAACTAATAATTCTATCCAAAAATAATGTTTAACTGCCCTGTAATTAATTTAATCCCTTTTTCCCTTTTCTAAAAATGTACAAAATTGTGAGTCCATCAATTCTCTGGCATTACTCTTTTATGCCAGAGAGGAATGAAAACTGTAGTCAAAGCTCTGCAATTTTCGCACTTCTTCTGACACCATTGAATGTATTTAATCTATCCCTAGTGATTTATCGATTTTCAAAGAGATAAACTCCTTTAAATTTTCTTCTTCACTAGGGGTGGGAATAGAATGATGGGGCTTATTTTGGTGAGGTGAGAGAGGAAATTTGATCTTTTGTCACATTACTAAGACGTACAATGATCCAAAGATAAAATACAGTAAGATTAATGAAAGATAGAACCCCACTCCAGCCCACTGAGGGCGGCACACGGCTGGTAGAGCTGCTGCCTCACAGAGGCAGAGTTCCAGGATTGATCCTGACCTCGGATGCTGTCTATGTGGAGTTTGCAATTCTCGCTGTGGGTTTCCTCCAGGTCATTTTCCCACATCTGAAAGTTGTGTGGGTTTGTAGGTTACTTAGTCTCTGTAACATACCTGTAATGTGTAGAGAGTGAATGAGAAAGTGGGATAGCTTAGAACTAAGTGTGAAAGAGTGATCAATGGTCAGCGTGGACTCGGTGGGCTGAAGGTCCTGTTTCTCTACCTCTACACTGAATTAAAACTAAATTAATTATAAAGATCTATGAGTGAAATGGGAAGCAGTTATGTCCCATTTCAGGAGATCTAATTAGGAGAGCTTAATGTACATATCATCTTGTAAATTCACTCCTAGGGAGAAATAAGAATCATGCTCCTTTGGATATAACAATAAATAATAATGTTCATATAACAAAAGATCATCATAGTATTAACTATTATATTAAGAGAGCTATTCTGCTACACATTGGATTGGGAATAATAAGAGAATTTGAGCTAGAGCACTGTGCCTCTAACCACTTCCTGCTTGAGCACATTACATTTTTGTTTGTCTTTAGATAGCTGCCAAATTATTGAGGCCTTTGGCCCGGGGAGCTGGAAATCTAAATTTATACCGTGTGAATTTGTAGATGGCACTAAACAGTCAGAAAAGAATTTTCCAGT
This sequence comes from Okamejei kenojei, assembly GCA_035221665.1. Classification (NCBI taxonomy): domain Eukaryota; kingdom Metazoa; phylum Chordata; class Chondrichthyes; order Rajiformes; family Rajidae; genus Okamejei; species Okamejei kenojei. The sequence goes on along the minus strand of CM069144.1, from coordinate 27,706,222 downwards.
GTGTGTGTCATTCTTAAACATTTCTCATGACTGCAAACTATAGCGGCAATGTGGACAATCTGTCCGCTCCAAGAATTACCATTTCAGAACCAGTGGCTCAGAACAAATCTGTCACTTAGTAATAATAAGAAGGCTATTGAACACGCTACAAATTGGTTTATATTAGAGAATTAAAATTTACTGTGCACTATACCATATTAGGATTAGGAGTGAGAGAAGCAATGTCAGTGGAGTGAGTTTATTTTGATTAGAGCAGTAATCCGTTGTGTTAGCTGCTTCTACCATTCAGCCAATAAATCTACTCTACTGTAAAATTAGAATACTTTGTCCATTGATTATAGAGTTTGAGAATTGAACTGCTGCTAAACCCTAACCAAGAAGAGGACAATTAAAATAACACAAATCAAGGAGGAAAATGAGAAAGCAGACTTTCAGGAATAGTGGCCATCAGATCTTTATCTTCTACTTGGTGTGCTTTTTGGCTTTAATGAAACTACTAGAAATTAAACTCATTACAAATTGTCTCAGCATCCTTAAGATTACACTCCTGATCACTATCTAGTGATAATTCATGGAAAGTACCGTGTTTAGGGTGAGAGCAGGGTCAGGACCTGTGTATTATTTCATGCCTTCCAATGCCTTGAACAGTATTTTAATGCCTTCAACAGTATCTCCATGTCACAGCCTGGCTCTTGACAAGACTCTACCAAGAATCCCAAAGCAAAATACCCAAGAAATTGAAAACTTGAAATCAAATATACTTTGGCAATACTTATCAGCTTATCAGTGAACAAAAATATTGAATGTTTCTCTCTTCACAAATGTACATTTCCATCGTTTCCTGTTTTATTCTATAAATAGTCAATAACTTTTGCAAGATGAGGGGGAAAAAAACTCACAAAAGATTGGGGAATGTATATAAAAGCAGCACAAATATAATAAACAGAAGGACTATAACCACAAATAAATCTGATGAGCAAAGCTTAAGATGTAGGCCTCAATATTAACCATCCCTTGACAGCAGGATAGTTAATACTGGGCCTTTATCTCAACCGTACTCATTTTTATGAGATGGGTTAAAGTGCTGGGTGCAATTTGGATCCTAATATAAATTTATTTCTTGCCAAATCTGTTTCTCTGAAAAACATGAACTTAAAAGGTTTTGATGGTTCAATAAGATTAGACTTTTACTTCAGTCCATGTGAATTAGAAGCAGGAAAGATTATCCCAATGCCTTCAAGAACGTCATCCATTTTTCTCTGTTGATAACAGCCTTTCAACATCACCAAATGCCTACTCATTCCTGACAAACCCTGACTACTCGCTTGAGTTCCTCCTAAAACACGTATCTTTGCCTATTCCCAACAAGCATTATCATTTTGCTTAAATCTTTCCAATTACTGATTTTTTCCCCCTGAAATTAGCCTAAACGTTTGTACCTTCCCCAGTACCAAGGATGTTCTTAAAGGCATTTCAATACAGCGTACCGCTTCCTCAACCTTGTAGCCTTTCATCTCAATTAGTGGAAAGGCAGGAAATTTAAGAAAAAAACCCAAATTGGTTCTTCTTTTAAATTTACCCAGTATTCCAAGACCTTGGTCTTATATTTTCCCTTTGTTAATTAACTTCCCGATCATCATAAATACGGCGGGTTATTAAAAAAACACACAAAAGGGAATATTCATTTCTTTTGACAATTTGTTACAAAAAAATCACATTCAGTTTTAAATTCTAAGAAAGTAATGGATTTGGATCCCATTCTATATCTATGTTTTCTGTAAACCAACAAAACCAAAACTTTCTGTCCACAAAAGGTTCCACTTATTCGTCCAATTGTTTGTTGATCTCATTAGGTATTGGTCTCTTAACAATATCAACATAAAATTCTCACCCTCATGTATAAAGATCTTAAAAACATTAACTCTTCCTCTTTCCATCCCTTTGACTAATTCAATTCCATTTTCCTCATCACTGATGATTATATTTCCAATGAAAAGGCCATTCTTTCCAATATTCCTTCCAAAGGCAACACAGTAGCATAGCTGGTAGAGCTGCTGCCTCACAGTGCCAGAGACCTGGGTTTGATCCTGACCTACTCGAAACGATGTATCTCTAAACTTAACAAAACATTTTTAACTGCTTTACTTCTTTCAAGATAGTCCTCAAAACCATCATCTGACGTGCTTTCATTAGAAACATAAAAAATAGGTGCTGGAGGAGGCCATTCGGCCCTTCGAGCCAGCACCGCCATTTATTGCGATCATGGCTGATCGTCCCCAATCAGTAACCCGTGCCTGCCTTCTCCCCATATCCCTTGATTCAACTCAACCCTAGAGCTCTATCTAACTCTCTCTTAAATCCATCCAGTGATTTGACCTCCACTGCTCTCTGTGGCAGGGAATTCCATAAATTCACAACTCTCTGGGTGAAAATGTTTTTTTCTCACCTCAGTCTTAAATGGCCTCCCCTTTATTCTAAGACTGTGCCCCCTGGTTCTGGACTCACCCAACATTGGGAAATGTTTTCCTGCATCTAGCTTGTCCAGTCCTTTTATAATTGTATATGTTTCTATAAGATCCCCCCTCATCCTTCTAAACTCCAGTGAATACAAGCCTAGTCTTTTCAATCTTTCCTCATATGACAGTCCCGCCATCTCAGGGATTTGCATTTTTGCATAAAGATCACAGATGGTGTAAAATAAAAAAACGATTTGGGAAACCGTGTCGCACAGTCAACTACACCATGGAAAGTTTGGATAGGATAATGTCACATCTGCTGCTATAAAACCGTAAATAAAAATTTAGCATTTATTTTTACCTTGGAATTCTTTGCATAGTACAGTATCCGTCCGCGGAGCTTAAAGTATCTTCTCTTCCAGCGCTGAAATGAACTTGTCTGTTTCATTAGAAGTCCTTCTTTTATAATTGCCTGTGGGGATTGAAAACTCTGCATTTATAACTGAAATAACCTACATAATCATGCAATGTGCTAGGCTTTAAAAGCACAGGGCATGCAAATCAAATACAGAAAACCCAAACGGCTATCCACCTCTAACCACAGATGTGCACTATATTAAGCAATAACAATCAAGCTGGAGGCACTGCTGAGCAAACCATAACATAAAACCTACTTATTTGCCTTGGCGTTTGGTCAGTTAACCTTTTCATATTATATCATATTCAATCTCCTGTGAACCACTTCTACCACTTTTGCAACACCAATGGGCTACATGAGTGCAGGTTTATTATTATTATAAGCATTTTCCAGTTTATCAATTGTTCACACCACACAAACAGACCTGCGGTCCAACTAGTCAATACCTGTTTTCAAGCTCCATACAAACGTTTTATCAACAAATTCTCCAGTCTTTTTGCATGCAATTATCCAGCTTTCCCCTATGTACAAAGATATAAACGTTTTACTCCAGCTAACATGTTAAATTCTAACAGTTAAGTGAAGAAAGACACAAAAATCTGGAGTAACTCAGCGGGTCAGGCAGCATCTCTGGAGAGAAGGAATGGGTGACATTTCGGGTCGAGAAATGTCCCACTGGAAACTTTCTTCAAAAATGGAAACCAGAGGACGGGAAGAAAATTACACTGAAATTAATTTAGAGCAGAAAGTTATGGTTGAGTATTTACGAAATGCAGATGAAGTGGGTTGTATACGGCTGATTTGGGACTGCAATTTTGCTTAATCTCCTTCTTGTTTATTGACCTTGAGCAGTTGGTTAGAGTTGGCTGCCAAGGTCATTCAATTGCATTGGATGAGGCTACATGGGCAGATGCTAAACTAATGCTCATGATCATTTAGAACTAGAATATGAACCATAGCCTGATTGTTGTCGCTGCCCTGGACGTTTTTTAATTCATTTTCCACATGTAACAAGTTGTCACATCTTCTTTAACAAATTCTCAGTTGATTCAAGGTGAATGAAGGATTTTATTTTCCAAAGAATATTAAAATTCTTGGGATTTTCATACTGGGTCCAGAACCAGAGGAGAGACAAAAACGCACCCAAAGATCATGCATATTGGGTGCATATTGACCAAATTTCACTAGGATCAGTAGTACATATTTGCACATTTGATAATTACCTGATGCTATAGAACCTCTGGCATTCATATAATCCAGTCTATGGCTCAGTTAAAACACATTGATTTAAGAATATAATTACCATCATCTTTGAATGTTTATGGACTACATAACATATTTAAAAAAATCATCACATATTTATCTAATTTTCCTTTAAAGCTACTATTAAATTGATTTCAATCACTCAGGAGACAAGGTCATCCAAATGCCTTCCAAATTATAACCACTTGTTGCATCAAAAACTAGATTTTTTTTCATGATTGTGCCTGTTCTTGTGCCGATCAGAAATGCATGTTCCTAGTTATCAGCCCATTAGTCATCAGAAACAGTTTATTTTCTTTAAATCCTTCCTGACTTTGAACACTTTCATGAAATCTCTTTTGAGCCTTCACTGCTCTAAAGAAAATAACCTCAATTTTTTCAGTCTCTTAATTAATCTCTCAACACTGACATTTTTCTGGTATTTTCCTATGAACTCTCCAAAGCCTTTCTTTTATATGATATTTATGGTTGTTGACCCTAACAGACCACAGTCTGTTAGGGTCAACAACCTCACCTCCTCTACTATAACACTGAACACCGGCGTGCCACAGGGCTGTGTGCTCAGCCCTCTCCTCTACTCCCTCTTCACCCATGACTGCATCCCTAAGCATGGCTCCAACGCCATCATAAAATTTGCCGACGACACCACGGTGGTAGGACTGATCAGACTGACAATGACGAGTCAGCCTACAGGGAGGAGGTCCAGCACCTGACAACCTGGTGTGCCAACAATAACCTCGTCCTCAATGCCCAGAAGACGAAGGAAATCATTGTTGACTTAAGAAAAAACAGAGGGGGTAGACACACTCCCATCCAATCTAAACGGGAATGAGGTGGAGCGGGTCTCCAACTACAAATTCCTCGAGGTACACGTCTCGGAGGATCTGTCCTGGTCCCTCAACACCTCCAAGCTGATCAAAAAGGCGCAGCAGCGCCTTTACTTCCTGAGGAGGCTCAAAAAAGCCCACCTGTCCCCCCAGATCCTGACCACCTTTTACCGCTGTACCATCGAAAGCATCCTGACCACCTGCTTTACGGTATGGTGCAGCAGTTGCACCGTAGCAGATAGGAAAACACTACAATGGGCATCATCAGTGCCCCGCTCCCTGCCATGGATGCCCTCCACCGAAAACGGTGTCTGAGACGGGCCGGGAAGATCATCAAAGACCCCTCCCGCCCTAACCATGGACTGTTTGCCCTCCTACCATCAGGGAGGCGGTACAGGAGCCTCAGGTCCCGCACTTGTAGGATGAGGAACCGCTTCTATAACAACACCATCACACTGCTGAACTCGGAATCCCGCCGATAGATTTCTCCAGTCTCTCCGTGCACATTGTCTGCATTCTGTATCTATTTATATATTGCTATTACTACGAACTGACGCTAAACTGCATTTTGTTGTACCCATACTTGTATCTGTGCAATGACTTTAAAATTGAATTGAATTGAATTTAAACTCTGATTCAGTTCTTGATTTAAGTTCAATCCATAGTTAAATAGATTCAGCATAATAGTGAACTAAACAAAGATACTAACTTTTGTATTCTACATATCTGTTCATGAAACTCAAGATCCCATATGCCCTATTAACCAACTGCTTTTCTAAAGTCTTTAAAACCTTTAGATTTGAGCAAAAATGTACCTTCAGATTTGTTCTCTGCTATTATTAATTTTGTTTGAGTTAGTTTATATTATTGCTCCTCATAGACTAGTATTTTATCTGCCTTATCCTTGCCCATTCCAAATGCTTTCCGTCTCCTTGAAGTCTTTCTATCTTCCTTAAATTTTACCTGATCTCTCGATTTCAACTGCACCCTTCACGCACAAATCTGTTAATAATGCTTAGCAAAAATAACAGTGGTCCCCAGCATTGTACAGTAGCAGCCAGTCATTAACAAAATCAAGCAAAATCACAAATATTCCAGCCAAGATCACAACTGGGAAGATCACAATGAACGTTTAACATTGGCCTTGTTAGTTCACCATGATATGTCCCTGTCATTGTCTATCTTCTCAGTGGAGCCTACCAGGGAGAAGGCGATTCTGGATTTGTTGTGTAATGAACCAGATTTGATAAGAGAACTTGAGGTTAAGGAGCCATTAGGTAGCGACCATAATATGGTACATTTTAATCTACAATTTGAGAGGGAGAGGGGTAAATCGGAGGTGTCCGTGTTACAGTTGAACAAAGGGGACTATGGAGCCATGAGGGAGGAACTGGCCAAAGTTGATTGGAAAGATATCCTAGCAGGGATGACAGTGGAACAACTATGGCAGGTATTTCTGGGAATAATACAGAAGGTGCAGGATCAGTTCATTCCAAAGAGGAAGAAATATTCCAAGGGGAGTAAGGGGCGACCGTGGCTGACAAGGGAAGTCAGGGACCGTATAAAAATAAAAGAGAAGTACAACATAGCAAAGATGAGCGGGAAGCACGAGGATTGGGTAATGTTTAAAGAACAACAGCAGATAACTAAAAAGGCAATGTGGGGAGAAAAGATGAGGTACGAAGGTAAACTTGCCAAGAATATATGGGGGATAGTAAAAGCTTATTTATGCATGTGAGGAGGAAAAAATTAGTTAAGACCAAATTTTGACTCAACTTTTGGAAAAATGCAACCATACCATCGCTTAAAATGTGGATTTCAAACATGTTGGACACTGCACATCTTGAGGAAATGCAATTCCTCCTAATAGATAAATCAGACCAATTTTTAACGAGTTGGTCTCCATTTGTTGATTTTTTGGAAGCATATGGTGCAACAAAACCGTAGAAGCTAATTGTTTCAGGATTGGGTGAGGGATGGTCAAGAATATAGATAACGATCTCCTTAATCTCTTACTTTCTACTTTTCTTTTCTTTTTTTTCTTTTTCGTTCTCAACTTTCTTTTTTCACACTTTTTTCTTTCTTTATCACATGTTTCTCTATCTTTTATTTTCTACTCTCTCTTTTCCTTTTTCATTATTAAAAAAATAAAAAAATAAGAAGCTGTACATAAAATGCAATATGTCAATATATATTAGGCACATTGGTGCCATATTGCTGTACTTCTAATAAAATAAAATTTAAGAAAAAAGACCAAATTTTGACCCTTGATGACTGAAAAAGGTGAATTTATTATGGGGAACAGGGAAATGGCAGATGAGTTGAACAGATACTTTGGATCCGTCTTCACTAAGGAGGACACAAACAATCTTCCTGATGTACTAGTGGCCAGAGGATCTAGGGTGACGGAGGAATTGAAGGCTGATAAATCCCCAGGGCCTGATGGTCTGCATCCCAGGGTACTTAAGGAAGTGGCTCTAGAAATTGTGGACACATTGGTGATCATTTTCCGATGTTCTATAGATTCAGGATCAGTTCCTGTGGATTGGAGGGTAGCTAACGTTATCCCACTTTTTAAGAAAGGCAGGAGAGAGAAAACAGGGAATTATAGACCAGTTAGCCTGACATCGGTGGTGGGGAAGATGCTGGAGTCATAAAAGATGAAATAGCGGCACATTTGGATAGCAGTAACAGGATTGGTCCGAGTCAGCATGGTTTTACGAAGGGGAAATCATGCTTGACTAATCTGGAATTTTTTGAGGATGTAACTGGGAAAATGGACAAGGGACAGCCAGTGGGTGTAGTATACCTGGGCTTACAGAAAGCATTTGATAAGGTCCCACATAGAAGATTAGTGGGCAAAATTAGGGCACATGGTTTTGGGGGTAGAGTGCTGACATGGATAGAAAATTATTATCTGAATGGTGTCAAGTTAGGAAAAGGGGAATTACATCGAGATCTGGGTGTCCCTGTACACCAGTCACTGAACGTAAGCATGCAGGCACAGAAGGCAGTGAAGAACAAGAGAAATTGAGTATAGGAGCAAAGAGGTCCTTCTGCAGTTGTACATGGCCCTAGTGAGACCACACCTGGAGTATTGTGTGCCGTTTTGGTCCCCTAATTTGAGGAAGGACATTCTTGCTATTGAGGGTGCAGCGTAGTTTACAAGGTTAATTCCCGGGATGGCGGTACTGTCATATGCTGAGAGAATGGAGTTGCTGGGCTTGTATACTCTGGAATTTAAAAGGATGAGAGCACTCCCTCCCCCTGCCTCTTCACCCTCCCTATTTTTTACTTTAAAAAAAATTCAGTAAATTTTTTCTTTAAAAAATCCAATTCCATGCACCTGCCCGTTACAATGTTTCCAATGACAGGACTTAGTGTCCTGTCTTTGTAACATTGTAACGGGCAGGGGCAGGGCAAGGGAATTGGATTTTTTAAAGTGAGAAGTTACATTTTTAAAGTTTAAAATGTGAATAACTTGAAAAAATATAACATCAATCTGAACGAAACATTGATACAGCACACCACACCAATGGTGAGTAAGCTGGTCCAAAAACTGTAGCGCTATCGTGTATAGTTTTGGCGTAATTTGGGGACATCACCGAAGGACACCACAGACAGACATAGAAACAAACAAGATTAGAGTTTTGGTAATATACTAGACCAAGTGGGACCCGTTGGGTTCCTTCCCCCAATGCGAGGGGATGGGGTGGGGTAGGGGCACGGCATCACACGGGAGGGCTGGTCCCCGAACACAATATTCCACCACTCACCCATAGCTCCCAACTGCACGGCTGACGGGTTCCCGTTGTGACATAGAAAATAGGGGCATTACTATGCAGGTTCGGCTGACAGGCATGCAAGACGGGCACGGCAAGTGGAAAAGTGATTTATTAAAGCTTAAAATGTGAATAACTCTTAAAATGTAACAACAATTTAAACGTTAAAGATGAGACGTATTCAGTTAAGTTCTTTTTTGTTGTATCTCTTGCTCCCAAACAGAATAAAAGCAATGTTAGATTTTTTTAGACTCTTCACTTCCCCGAGCAGAGCGAGCGGGGCGGAACTGAGCGAGTGGGGCGAGACCGAGCGAGTGGGGCCGAGGCCAGCGAGCGGGTCGGTGGCCAGTGAGCGGGGCTGAGCCGACCGAGCCAGCGAGTGGGACGGAGGTCAGTGAGCGGGATGGAACTGAGCGAGCGGGGCGAGGGCCAGCGAGCATGGCAGAGCTGATCAAGCTGGGTGGAGCCGATCGAGCTGGGCAGATCCGAGGCCAGTAAGGGGGGGCGGAGGCCCGCGAGCTGGATGGAGTCGAGTGAGAGAAAGTGAATCAAAAATGGCGAAGTATTATTCAAAGAATTAGTACAAAAATCGCAAAGTCTTATCTTTAAAGCGTGAAGTCAGAATCAAGCAGTCAGAATCAATGAGTACATCAGGCACTCAGAATCAAGCAGTTGTGGAGGTGGTGAAGCGTTTGAGGAATGTTCTGGAAATGCGCCCCCCCCCCCCCCCCCCCCCCCCCGGACGTCACTCATAGCTCGTGGAATATTCTGTGTGTTAAACGGGCGCCGACCCGCATCATCGCCCCGCCCACCTCATTGTGACGTCATCAGTCGAAGAAAGTCGGTTTAAAAGGGAGTTTGTCTTTTTTTTAAACTTTAATCACCAATAAGTCGTGAAATTAGCATCAAATCTTAAGTGAACCTTATCACTGCGTAGAGGGGGAAAATGTGAGTCCGAATATGTAAAAATGTAAGCGTTTTGGCAAAAATATAAAGACACACACACACACACACACACACACACACACACACACACACACAAGATGAGACCTTTATAGGTATAGAGATCGATATATACAGTGGCTTGCAAAAGTATTCATGCCCCTTGAACTTCCAAATTTTGTCACATTACAACCACAAACGTAAATGTATTTTATTGGGATTTTATGTGATAGACCAACACAAAGTGGTGCATAATTGTGAAGTGGAAGGAAAATTATACATGGTTTCCAAATTTTATTACAAATAAAAAACTGAAGAGTGTGGCGAGCAAAAGTATTCAGCCCCCCCGAGTCAATACTTTGTAGAACCACCTTTCGCTGCAATTACAGCTGCAAGTCTTTTGGGATATGTCTCTACCAGCTTTGCACATCTAGAGACTGAAATCTTTGCCCATTCTTCTTTGCAAAATAGCTCACGCTCAGTCGGATTGGATGGAGAGCGTCTGTGAACAGCAATTTTCAAGTCTTGCCAGAGATTCTCAATTGGATTTAGGTCTGGACTTTGACTGGGCCATTCTAACACATGAATATGCTTTGATCTAAACCATTCCATTGTAGCTCTGGCTGTATGTTTAGGGTTGTTGTCCTGCTGGAAGGTGAACCTCCGCCCCAGTCTCAAGTCTTTTGCAGACTCTAACAGGTTTTCTTCCAAGATTGCCCTGTATTTGGCTCCATCCATGTTCCCATCAACTCTGACCAGCTTCCCTGTCCCTGCTGAAGAAAAGCATCCCCACAGCATGATGCTGCCACCACCATGTTTCAGTGGGGATAGTGTGTTCAGGGTGATGTGCAGTGTTAGTTTTCCACCACACATAGCGTTTTGCATTTATGCCAAAAACTTCAATTTTGGTCTCATCAGACCAGAGCACCATCCTCCTCATGTTTGCTGTGTCCTCCACATGTCTTGTGGCAAACTGCAAACGGGACTTCTTATGGCTTTGTTTCAACAATGGCTTTCTTCTTGCCACTCTTCCATAAAGGTCCGATTTGTGGAGTGCACGACTAATAGTTGTCCTGTGGACAGGATCTCTGCTGCTCCTCTAGAGTTACCATGGGCCTCTTGGCTGCTTCTCTGATCAATGCTCTCCTTGCCCGGCCTGTCAGCTTAGGTGGACGCCCATGTCTTGGTAGGTTTGCAGTTGTGCCATACTCTTTCCATTTTCGGATGATGGATTGAACAGTGCTCCGTGAGATGTTCAAAGCTTGGGATATTTTTTTATAACCTAACCCTGCTTTAAACTTGCCCACAACTTTATCCCTGACCTGTCTGGTGTGTTCCTTGGGCTTCATGATGCCCAAGGAACATTGTTTGTTCACTAATGTTCTCTAACAAACCTCTGAGGCCTTCACAGAACAGCTGTATTTATACTGAGATTAGATTACACACAAGTGGACTCTATTTACTAATTAGGTGACTTCTGAAAGCAATTGGTTGCACTGGATTTTATTTAGGGGTGTCAGAGTAAAGGGGGCTGAATACTTTTGCACGCCACACTTTTTAGGTTTTTATTTGTAAAAAGATTTGAAAACCATGTATCATTTTCCTTCCACTTCACAATTATGCGCCTCTTTGTGTTGGTCTATCACATAAAATCCTAATAAAATACATTTACATTTGTGGTTGTAACGTGACAAAATGTGGAAAAGTTCAAGGGGTAAGAATACTTTTGCAAGCCACTGTACGTACACACATATACACACCCAAACACATACTTACACACATACATATATATATCCCATGCACAGCCAAATGCACAAAAACAAACAATAATAGTGCCATTACAAAATCAATGCCAATTCTAAGTCTAATTCAAAACTTATTTCGAGATTGTAGTGTTTAATAGCTTGATAGCTGCAAGGAAGAAACTGTTCCCGAATCTGGATGTTACAGTTTTCAGGCTCCTGCACCTTCTTCCTGGTGGCAGGATGGTCGCTGATGATTCTGGCTGCCTCTTTGATGAAGCGACTGCTGTAAATCCCATTGATTTTGAAGAGGTCAGAACCCGTGATGGACTGGGCAATGTATACCACTTTTCCCAGTAAAGGCTGGTGTTTGAAATGTAATTGATCATATTCTTTATGACTAACATCTTGTTTCTACTATCATTTGAATGTCCTTGATGAATCCTTGTATCTCAGACATTTTTCATTTAATGAAGTGCATAGGAACGTTAATCAAAATTAAGCATAGTTTTCTGCTTTTATTTTCTGTAACCTACACACATAAAACATTTAATACCATTACCTTTTTACCACATTTTTACCAATAAATGGTACCAATTTCAACTCAACTTTCATCTCCTTTTCATTAAGAGCTATGTTTTAGGGTACATAACTTAGTTTCAGACGGCAGACACAAAATGCTAGAGTAGGTCAGTGGTTAAGGCAGCATCTCAGGAGAGAAGGAATGGGTAACGTTTCGGGTCGAGACCCTTCTCCAGACTGATGTCAGGAGAGGGGGTTGGACAAAGACACAATGTAGTCGGAGACAGTAAGACTTGTGGGAGAACTGGGAAAGGGGAGGGGATGGAAAGAGAAAGCAAGAGCTATCTGGTTAGAGAAGTCAATGTTCATACCGCCTGGGTGTAAACTACCTAAGCGAAATATGAGGTGCTGTTCCTCCAATTTGCGCTGGGCATCACTCTGACAATGGAGGAGGCCCAGGACAGAAAGGTCAGATTGGGAATGGGAGGGGGAGTTTAAGTGCTGAGCCACCGGGAGATCAGGTAGGTTAAGACAGACCGAGCGAAGGTGTTCAGCGAAATGATCGCCGAGCCTGCACTTCTCGCCGATGTAGATAAGTTGACACAATGAACAGCCGATACAGTAGATGAGGTTGGAGGAGGTGCAAGTGAACCTCTGCCTCACCTGGAAAGACTGTTTGGGTCCTTGGATGGAGTCGAGAGGGGAGGTAAAGGGACTGGTGTGGTATCTCCTGCGGTTGCAGGGGAAAGAACCTAGGGAGGGGGTGGGTTGGGTGGGAAGGGACGAGTCGACCAGGGAGTTTCGGAGGGAATTGTCTCTGCTGAATGCAGAAAGGAGTGGAGATGGGAAGATATGGCCAGAAGCGGGATCCCCCGTTGGAGGTGGCGAAAATGTTGCAGGATTATATGCTGTAAGCGACGGCTAATGGGGTGAAACATGGACTGTCCTTGTTACGAATGGGGGGAGGAGGAGCAAGAGCGGAGCTGCAGGATATCGAGGAGAACCTAGTGAGAGCCTCATCTATAATGGAAGAGGGGAACCCCCATTTCCTAAAGAATGAGGACATATCCGTTGCCCTGGTATGGAACACTTCATCCTGGGCACAGATGCGGCGTAGACGGAGGAATTGGAAAAAGTCTTTACGGGAAGCAGGGTGGGAAGAAGTGTAGTCAAGATAGCTTTGGGAGTCAGTAGGTTTGTCTAGATGTTGGTCAATAGTCTGTTTCCTGTGATGGAGACAGTGAGATCTAGAAACGGTAGGGAGATGTCAGATGGTCCAAGTAAATTTGAGTGCAGATTGGAAATTAGTGGTGAAGTTGATGAAGTCAGTTAGTTCTGCATGGGCTTCAGAAGAATATATTTCAATAGAATTGCATCTGTCATCTGACGATGAGTTGATGTTTTCCCAAATATCCCTAATAATTTACTTTGGGATCATTAGGTGACCTTGATTTTCTCTTCTTGTCTTTAAATCCAAATGATTAATTCTAATGAATTCTTCATTAAAAAAAATCATGCATAATACACTTCAACAAACCATTTCTGAAACCCCACTGAGACCCTTGTTTATCTCTAACCTGTCTCAATGCTGTCCCTTTAATATGCTCTTTTATCTTTAATACTTCCCTTAAAGCTCATGTTTCTATGCAATGCCATCACATTGTATATGTTAATTAAAAAATATATTTAAGAAACATTTATGGAATACTCTGCCAAAGAAGGCAGTGGAGGCCAATTCACTGGACGTTTTCTAGAGAGTTAGATTTAGCTCTTTGGGCTAAAGGAGTCAAGGGATATGGGGAAAAGGTTTTAAGAAGGAACTGCAGATGCTGGAAAATCGAAGGTAGACAAAAGTGCTGGAGAAACTCAGCGGGTGCAGCAGCATCTATGGAGCAAAGGAAATAGGCAACGTTTCGGGCCGAAACCCTTTTTCAGATATGGGGAAAAAGCAGGAACTGATTTTAGATGAACAGCATTGATCATACTGAAAGGCGGTGCTGGCTCGAAAGGCCGAATGGCCTACCCCATCACCTATTTTTTTAAATGTTTCTATGTTTCTATAACACACCTTTACCAAATCCATACAGTCTCTGAGTAGGGCATGCTTTTGTCAGTCAACAGGAATTGTAATCTGTACTTTGACTTCTGAACGTTAATACAAAACTGATAAGATTATCTGGCTTGTTCCCTTTTCTTGAACACACCTTAAACTTATCGCTTATGCTTATCACTTGGCATCATACCTATTTGTGAATTTCTTGGGAAAATTAGGCTTGTGCAATCTCGTTTCAATAGTGGGGACACATGCCATTCAGGTCCACTAACCTTCAGCAAAAAAACAAACTGATGGGAGAGCACAGCAGGTCCAGCAATACTTATGGGAAGGAATTGTCCATGCACGTTGAGACCCCAGATCAGGACATTTATTTTTAAGGCAATGTGTTTCTTTATGTTCTGAAGACAAGTTTGAAAGTCCTTTACATTCAGAAGTCATGTTGCTGTATTAGAGTTGTTAATTGCATGCCATGCATCATATAATGAAGGAATATCACCTCAGTTGTAGACTATCCAGTTATAGTGAATCATAAAATGATCAGAAAGAATGTTTTAATTTTCAGCCTGAAGAAGAGTCTTGATCTGAAATGTCACCCATTCCTTCTATCCAGAGATGCTCCCTGTAACGCTGAGTTGCTCCAGCATTCTGTGTCTATCTTTAACATTTTAATCTGGAAGAAATGTTTAAGATGCAGAAAACTTTAAATGGATTCAACAAAGATTGCAACAGAAAGTGACTTGCAGCATATGGGCAAAGTGGTTAGGAGTGAATGATTTTCTGGCTGTAGCTGTCTGTGGGATAGGGTTTGGCTTTCAACGATACAATCATCCTCCTCCCATCCCTGGCCTCCCACTTTGCATCCAATCAATAATATTTGGGACCAAACCGCTGGTACAATAATCTAAAACCATGAAGAGGAAATTATTAAAAAAATCAAATGTGTTATTGCATTTGCACATTAATCGCAATTCTGAAAACTGAATTATACTAGATCATATGGTCTGAAAGGCAAAACATTGTTTACAATAGTAAAACGCACAGAGCCTGTCATAGGAGTTTATTAACTGCATGTGAATAGGATTTGTATAAGTCCAGCATCAGGAATACATATTTTCCACTCTTCAATTTGACAGGAAGGGTAAATGCAAATATAGGTGGTAAGTTAATGGCAGCCAAAACACTCAGTCATCAGTACAAATCAATCCGGTACTTAGTGTGTGATATGAAAAGTCACCAGGGCTAATTACTGTGAAAAACACCTGTGCAAATTAATATTTAGCTCCCCAGGTCAGACTGTTTCTACCTGTTCTACAGACTCTGTACCTGCCAGCACTGAACATCATTGTTGTAAAGTTATTATCCTTATTTTGTAAAAACACAAAATGGGGCTTTTTGGCACTCTCGGTCTTTCCCTGTTCTGAGGGTGCAATCACATTTGTCCTATTGACCCCTTCCTTACTACCCTTTAATTAATTCCCACTCATAACCTAGTCATCAATTTTCTTTTTGTTTTGCCGTTAATCTACGCTGATGGTAAATTACAGAAGCCACTTAAACCAAAGACAAACTAGGAATCAAAAGATATGGGAAAAGCCAAGGATGTCGTTTTGAGATGCCGGATGAGCACTGATCAACTTGACAAGATGATCAGAAACGAGAGGTCACTTGGCCTTTCCTACCTCTCACGATGCACGCATTAGTAACCCAGCCTGCTGTACATTGACAGGCCTGCACTCCCCATTGTTTCACCGCAGAGCACGATTAGCATATCATATTCTTAGAACATTTTGCAAGTTAATAAACACTAATACTGAGGTTATATAGTAATAGACCTACATTGTTAATGCTTTGATTGCTGTACAGTAGATGGTTTATTGACCACACCCTATTCCATTATAACGTGGCAATACATTTCTATTCATTCGTGCTTCACTTTTTGGGGCTTACCTGTAAATATGCTGCCCCCTGGTGTTATACAATGCTAGACCTAAACTCACCCTGTTCCCTTCTTCTTAGGCAGTCCTCCAGGATCAAGTTCACATTTATTGTCACTTGCACGTTAGGTGCAGTGATATTTGAGTTACCATACAGCCATAAAAGTAAAAAGAACGCAATACACAATAAATTTAACATAAACATCCACCACAGTGAAATCAACATTCCTCACTGTGATGGAAGGCAATAAAGTTCAGTCATCTTCCTCCTTTGTTCACCCGTGGTGGTCGGTGCCTTTGAACGGGGCCATTGCCGACGGTCCGCTGTTCAAGCCCTCTTGACGGGATGATGGAAACACCGGCGTCAGGACGGATCGGAACACTCCACAGCATGGAGATCCTGAGTCGACCTTTTCTTACCAGGGACCGCAGCTTCACGGTGTTAAAGTCCACAGGACCCTCTGTTGGACCACTTCCACAGCGACCCTCGGCAAAGGATCGTCCCCTCCGTGATGGTAAGTCCGCGCCGTGCTTGCGGCCTGAAGCTCCGGTCCGGTCTCCAGGAAAGGCCGCACCAATCCAGTTATTAGGCCGATAAGGGGGGGACGGGGAAATATCACATCTCCGTCGAGGTAAGTGGCTGAAATAAAGTTTCCCCCTATTCCCCCCCCCACATAAAAACATATCGAGAAACAGGATTGAGGATAACTCAAAAGTGAAGGAACAAGGAACGCAGATGCTTGGTTACAAAAGAAGACACAAAGTGCTGGGGGAGCTCAGCGGGTCAGGCAGCATCTTAGGTAAAGTCTGAAGAAAGGTCCTGGATCAAAACATTGCCGATCCATATTCCAATCTGAAGAACAGATCGTTTAAGTCAAAATTTTATCTGAAACTTTGCCTATTCACGTTCTAGCCTGAAAAATGGTCGCCACGCAAACGTCGCCTATACATGCTCTGGTCTGAAGAAAGGTTAGTGTCGGAATTATTGCCTATTCATGTTCTCCCGAGATGCTGCCTGATCCGCCAAACTATTCCAGCACTCTGTGTCTTTTCTTGAGGTTAATACACTTTCACTCCAATCAGTTCTGCGGTGGTGATTAAAGACCATGTCATAACTGCGAGCTCTGCCACTGGAGGAACAGGAGCACCTTGACTAGTTGCTACATTACCACCGCTTTTTAGGATGGGCTTCTATATGCTCCTGATGTTTGACTCAGTAGTTTTCAATTCTATCCTGAAAGCTCCTTCTCCATACAGAGCAGCCGTGAGCCAAGCATTTCCAAGAGTCAGTGGCGAAATTACTATATTTTAAGAACACTTTGAACACATCCATGAATTGTTTCCCCTGTCCATCTGTTAACTACTTGCCTATAAGAGCTCAGAACAGTTCATGTTTCGGATAAAACACAACGTGCTGGACTAACTCACCAGGTCAGGCAGCATCTGGGGAGGGAATGGACTAGCGAAACCCATTTTGGGTCGGGACCTTTCTGTAGACTCGCTTTTGATCTGCTTTGGGACTCTGTTGTCAGGCAATCAAAGGATGTTTGAGACTCATGAGACTGCAGATGATGAAATTTGGAGCAAAACTGGCAAATCTCAGTGGTTAAGCAGCATCTGTTGACATTGAGTCTCTATATAAGGACTAATGGCACCTGCCCAAAGGAATTGATTGTGCGATTAGGACTTCACTGCTAGGCTTATTGGCTCACATTTCGTACCTGTGAATTTAGAGGATGTTGTGCAGTCAGCCTTGGTGGTATCTCTTTGATATAATATGTAGCTAATCTAGAACAAGAGCTCACATGAGGGCAGGGATCATTTCTGCAGGGATCTATATGATATAAAAGGCCATTTCAGCCCATCAAGGCTATGCCAGCTCACAGAACAATCCTCTTTCGACACGCAATTTGTTCATCCCTCCCCAACCCTCGATTTAAAATGACCAATAAACCAACCAATCTGGGATGTGGGAGGAAACTGGAGTATCCCAAACCCAAGAGGAAGTTGCAAACTCCACACCACAGCAACTAAAGTCAGGAATGAACCCGTTTCCGAGAGGTGTGAGGAAGCAGTTCTACAAGCTGCACCTTTTAAGATTTTGATCTTCAAACTCATTTTTCAGCTATAGGCTGTGTTGGCACATTCAAGGTGATGGTGAAGTTCTGGTAGAGGACTTTCATTTTGTGGGCATGAATTGTAAGGACCTTTCTCGCTTGATGTTTCAGTGAATGTGTAGACAATAACCTGGAGCTCAGTCTACAAACGTGCCCATGCACAAGAATCAACTGTGTATTTCAGCTCAATGACTGAGCTGCGGTGAATGTGCTTCTCAAGTGGAGGCAATGTAAATTGAAAAACAATGTTGAAGGACAAGGATCCTGCAAAGATGGCTCTTTAAGTGTCTCACAGTCAATCATTTGACCCATGCTAACCAACATAAATCTTAATTTAACTCGACTATGAAGGCTGAGGTCCAACAATAAACCTGAAGAATAGATGTTGAATGGAATGAGCAGAGGCAATCCAGCAATCCATTAATAACCATGGTGCTCGCAGATTCTTTACTCTTTTCAAGGGCATCTTTGCACTTTTCAGATTGGTATTCACGACCTGCTAGAAATAACCTATTGAAGCACTGCTCAACTATGGGTATATGTATCCTCAAATTGATCACTGTTGACTCTATCCCACAGGAAGCAATCCTAACCATTTGCCACCGCCCCTGAAGGAGAAAAAGTTGGAAAGTCATAAACCAACTGAGAAACAACAAAACCTCAGGAATGGAGAGTAATGCAGCTGGAGTCCTAAAGCTTGAAGAAATGGAAGTTTAGTCACAAATTCACAACCTCCTCTCCCACATTTGGGGAAAAAAAGGCACGCCAGAGGACCAGCTTTGGATGCTGGTTTGTATACACTTCGATGAATCCAGGTTCAGCTGTACCATCTTTCTGTGGTCTCTCATCAGGTGATTGGCAGCATCAGTGAGGGTGAACAAAAACCTTTCATTTGGCACGTGATCCTACTGGCAGCTTAATGAAAATGGCTGCTATAATCATTTAACTTTTTTGCACAAGGAGCCCCTGTAAGCCATGATGTTCAGATCCTTAAAAATTAGCCCAGTCCGCAGTCTTCTTCCTGGTGGTGGTAGAGGAACAACAGTCCCATTTTTAACTTCAAGCAAGGGAAAACATTCTGAAATAAATATTTACTAATTTGGAGGATAGTTTCCAGACCAGTGCAATGAGCCTGTCATTTTTGTCAAGTTTGTGCTTGTTATACATTTTGTACCGCCACCTCAGGAAAACAAATATTAAAAATATATTCAAATAATAAATTCTTGAGATGTAAGCAGAGCAATAGCAATGTCACGGAACACTATAATCATCATCTGTTTGGAGAATCACAGAATCATGCAGCACAGAATTTGACCCTTTGGCCCACCGAGTTAGGCCAACCATCAAGCGCCAATCTTCACTAATCCAATTTAATTCTCCAAAATCCCCTGAATTCCATTCACATTTTACCATGCACCTAGACACTGGGGGAAATTCACAGTGGCCAGTTAACCTACATGTCTTTGGCATGTGGGAGGAAAATGGAGTGCCGTTGCAGTTGTACAAAATATTGCTTACACCATACTTTGAGTATTGTGGGAAGCTCTGGTCACCATATTACATGAAGCAGAGATAGTGCAGAAGAGATTCACCAGGACGTTGCTTGGAATGGAGAGCTTTGGTTTAAAGGAGAGATTGGATAGGCCTGATTATAATCACACTGGAACGTAGAAGGCCGAGGGATGACCCTATAGGGGCTTATAAAATTATGACGTGCAAAGATAATATTTTTCCCATGGCCATGGAGTCTAGAACCTGAGGGCACAGGTTTAAAGTGGGAGAGGGAAATGTAAAGATTACCAGAGGGGTATGTTTTTTACAAAGAGGGTGGTAAATATCTGGAATATGTGGCCAGAGGAGGTAGTGGAGGCAGATCCAATTATGTTTAAAAGTATTTGAACAGGTGCTTGGATCGAAAAGGCAAAGGGGAACACAGGCCTAAGGCAGGCAAATGAGATTAGTGTAGAAAGGCAGCACGGTCGGCATGAATGAGGCCATTGAATCAATGATTGGCTGAATTGTTGCCAGAAGCAGCAAGGAAACAGTCCTTAGGCCCACCGAGTCCATACCGACCAACGATCACACTAGATCTATGTTACATCACTTTTCCATCCACTCCCTACACACCATGGGCAATTTACAGAGGCCAATAACCGCATGTCTTTGCGGTGTGGGAGGAAACCAGGGAACCCAGAGGAAACCCACGCGCTCACAGGGGGAACATGCAAACTCCACATGGACAACACTAAAGTTAGGATCGAACCTGGATCTCTGGCGCTGTGAGGCAGCAGCTCTATCAGCTGTGCCACCATGTTGTCTTTGGAATTGATGTTGGAAGGAATTCTAAGTTGAACAGCCTTGGTGGGTGAGGAGGACTGAAATTTCTAACTTGTATTTTTATGATTTTATGATTCACCTGGGGGAAGCTCATGCAGTCATAGGGAGAACATGAAAACTCCATAACACCAGCACCTGAGTTCAAGAATGTTCTCAGGCAAATGGAGCTGTGAGGCATCAACTTCATTAGCGAGGGCTCTGTGCCACAGTCCTGCAGTGAAATCTTCAAATGAACAGCGCGAGGGCAAGAACCCACCAAATCCCACATCATCCTCTCCACGAAATATATAATTGCTGGGCCAAAATCCCAGAATATCTTACCTCGCGGTCCCGTGAGACTAACTCCACCACACACACCACAGTGGCTCACCAGCACATTCTTAAAGGCAATTTGTAGACTAGGATTAAATAGCGGCCTGTCCTTGACTCATTCCGTTCAGTTGCTTCTTCCAATTTTACCTACTCCTGTCTGCCGTGTACTCACTCAATCTCAAATCTCACCTTTTATTCACAGCAGTCTTAACCTTAAGTTGGCAACCTCAGTGTACGCAGCAATATTTTCCATAATTTTTCCATTTCTTATGACAACAAGGTTGTGAAATCCTTTCAGCATGCAAGCAATTGATTGATCCTTTATGTATCTAAAATACCAAACCTATTTCTCTTTTTTCTGAATTTGATCAAGCGCCTTTGATAACAGTAAAGTAAGGGGTCTCAGTGCCCTGATGTTACAGCATAGCAGAGTGTCCCACTCCTGAACAATTTCGAACATATTGTTCAGGAATTGCCTCCTCTTCGTCAAGCTGCATCTCCCCTGGAGATGGACAGGAAGAAACAACATAATTTACGTGTAAGTCATTTCCATCTATTTGCTATTAAGTCCGGTTACTTTTTAAATTAAATATCAAATCACTTTTAGCCGAACACTTGTTAATTGCTTGTCAATGCCATATCTAAGTGGGATGTTGTAAAATGAAGCATATATGAACTATCTGGAGTGAGCAGCTGCGCTGTACAAGGTGATGTGGTGTCTGCGGCAGAGCTGGAGCTACTGTGTAAATGCTTTGTAAGCAATCAGTGGCGCAACAGCAGAGTTGCTGCCTTACAGCACTTGCAGCGCTGGGGACCCGGGTTCGATCCTGACTACGGGTGCTGCCTGTACGGAGTTTGTACGTTCTCCTCGTGACCACGTGGGTTTTCTCTGAAATTTTCGGTTTCCGCCCACACTCCAAAGACATACAGGTATGTAGGTTGCTTGGTTTATGTGTAAATTGTCCCTACTGTGTGTAAGATAGTGTTAATGTGCGGGAATCGCTTGTCGGTGCAGACCCGGTGGGCCGAAGGGCCTGTTTCCGCGCTGTATCTCTAAACTAAACAATCAGGTTCCTCTATTACCAGAAATTCTTCCATTTAATTCTTCATTTAAATACAGACTGGAAGGATGATTGAATGAGAATTACACAGAGCCCAGGTGAGGAGATGCTGGATGTTGTAACTGCCTGTAGAGTGCGGAATGTGTTGGTCCATTCGCCCCCTCTGCCAAATCAAGCACCAACGTAGACAATGCTCACATTTAATGTGGTTTTTATTTCAGCAAAATCACACATATTAGCTAGTGTGCTCAGTCAAAAAAAATATTGTTTTAGAAGTTATAGCATACTGGGCAACTATCAGGGCTGCACAGTGCCACAGCAAGTAAAACTGCTGATGTACGTCGCCAGAGATCCAGGTTCGATCCTGACCGCGAATGCTGTCTGTATGGAGTTTACACATTCTCACAGTGACCACTTGTAAACTCCCAAAGATATGGGAGTTTACAAGTTAATTAGCCTGTATAAATTGCCCCTTGGGTGTAGGGAGTGGATATGACAGTGGTATAACATATAACATGTGTGAAATGGGTGATCAATGGTTGCATGGACTCGGTGGGTCAAAGGGCCTGTTTCCATGCAGTATCCTTCAATCACCAAGCTGGCATTCTATTCTCTCTCTATTTTGAATTGTCAATCCTTTTTCGATTATCATACCATAGTCTTCGATGTAACCATACTGTAGTCTCATAATATTCTTTACACAGTTTTGCATCATACAAGTTTTTACACTCTATTTAGCAGTTTGTGAAGATTGGGAATAAAAGGTTTTTGGACAATCTTAGCAAATTACCCAGAAAGTCACAATATTCTGGAGAGCAGAGATGTATACAATGGAAGCATAAAACAATTAAACCTATCAAGGAAATTCTACAGTGCAAAATGTGGCAAATACTAACTTTTTGTATAGTCAGAAGTTCATAACTGTACAGATAGAACCCCTATATAAAAGTGCACAGAAGGAAACTATATGGCATGTAAATTATGGACAGTAAACCCAAATTAAGTGTAGAGATTGTATTAAATATATTAGACCAATCGTGCAGGTGATGACATTGTTAAATACAAATATAAATTGTTCATATGTCGAACAGATCACACATCATATTTTTAGAATATAATGCAAGCAGCTGTGTAAATAGCGATGGCAATTCATATGAAAACATACAGAAGCCATAACAATAGGTGCCATTTTATACGTGAATACATAGCAAATAATAATAATAATAACTTTATTACGGACTCAAGGTCCAGACAAGGGGCAACATTACATTAAAAAATGCATTGCATCTCAAATATCATAAATATATATAAAATCATGGTAAATCATATAAAAACATCATAATTTATATATTTTAAAAAAAATCCACAATACTTAAGTTAAAAATTCAGTGTAAAAAATGATCAATGTCGTACAAGGAGACAACGATACCAGTGTTTCCACAACTGGGATTTGTAGCGTGTAGTGCTAACCTTTATGTTTGGCAAGGCCACAATAAGCACATTTTTAGAGTAATTTATCCTGCAAATGAATTTATACATGTGGTGTCTTAGGATAGCTTCTAGAGTACTGACTCCTGCAGCCACAAACATATTACTGGCACTACACCATCTTGGTTGCCTTAGCAGAGTTCTCATGGCATCGTTATATGCAACCTTTAGTCTCTGCATACTTCTCTTTAAATAGTTCGACCACAGGTGCGCAGTGTAGAGGGGTGTGCAGTATGCTCTAAATAGTGACATCTTCACCACATCTGCACACGCACCAAATTTACGCAAGAGGATATTCGCCTGTATATACAGCATGCGTCGTTGCCTATAAATATCCTGATCATCTGTCATTTGTTCTGTAATAATATGCCCTAGATATTTTATCTTATTACAGACACTAAGATTGTTGTCAGACAATTTAAAATCAGGATATTTTAGGCTTTTATCCTCTTTGGTTCTACAGACCATAACAGCACTCTTACTTACAAATAATCTTCATTCCAGTAAATAACACACCCTGAGTAAATACTGACAAAGTACTGACATCTGCAAGAGCAGATATAATTATGCATTGCAAGAAATGAAATATTGAGAAACATGCAAACAAGCATGTTACTTACTCGCAAGGCACACAAAGGCAGTCACATTAAAATAGATTAATGAATAGTCACATGCTCAAGGATTGTCACAGGTCACACAGAAGGTTTCATTATATGTAATTATCCACAGTAATTCATGGTGCTAATACACTGATGGATCATCATAAGTTAACATAGATCGGAATGCCATATGAAAATATATAGCTCATACCACATCGCGCATAAATATCTACTTTTAGCATATCCTGTGCAAACAGAGAGATGTACGTCACTTGTGAATTTATGGACGCCACATCCTTGTGTCAATATACAGACCCAAGTCATGCATAAACATATTGGCAACATGCCTGTGTAAAAAACTGTGATAACTCATCAAGTGTAAATAAATGAATAGTATGTATTTCACAATGAAAGAAGGAGCATCACATATAGAAAGCACATCACATATAAACATAAGACATAAGATATAGAATGCCAAGCTAAGATGTGCAAATTAGGACAGTATGTCGCATTTATTGTCAAAACACATTACCTACATCTGCACAGATGGCAAATACTCGTTCATAGAAAGATTGTGCATCATCTTTTTTTTAATGTATAATCTGCATCATATATATCAACTATATTTAGTGATGTTATATACAGATGAGATATCACACCAAAATATTAACATGTTACTTAAAGGTGGAATGCCAAATGTAAATATATAGAGATACAAAACACTGCAGATGCTGTAATCTTAAGCTAAAACCAATGTGCTGGTGGAACTCAGCAGTCCAGGCAGCCTCTGAGGAAGGGAAAGGCAGACGATGTTTCGGATTGGGACACTTCTTCATACTTTTGAAGAAGGCTCCCAATTTCCCTCCACGGATGCAGCCTGGACTGCCGAGTTCTCCAAGCACTTTGTTGTTTGCTCACTTTCAATACATAGGTAGTAAGTCACATATACTGTATGCCGTGGCACAGGTCACATCACACGGCATTTCAGATGTAAGTTTACAGTAATTAATAAAGTATCAATCAATCAATCAAGAAAGAGGATCCAGCTTCAATATACTGAGGATATCACATATCAATGAACAGGCAACAAAACAGATCACAAGTGTAGAATTGCCATGTCATGTGCAAACATACAACTAATTTGTCACAGTAAATGACACATCAAGTCACCCAGTATTGATATTCAAACAACATGTAACATAAATATGCAGATGGTATCAGTAGAAAAGATTGATTGCACATGATGCATATCAAAATACAGGCCAATGCAGCTAATGGAGCATGCATGCATCCATTGCTAATGGTAATCAGAGATTTTGTGCAAAAATAAATGTCACTTATTCATAGGGAA
The DNA here is from genome assembly GCA_035221665.1 of Okamejei kenojei. Classification (NCBI taxonomy): domain Eukaryota; kingdom Metazoa; phylum Chordata; class Chondrichthyes; order Rajiformes; family Rajidae; genus Okamejei; species Okamejei kenojei. Next base: position 27,681,015 of record CM069144.1, on the reverse strand, counting down.
TTCAGTGAAACAACTTAGTACATGATGTGCTCATACAAACATTATATCAACAACAACTTGCATTTTATGTAGCTTAGCTAATGTAAGGACAACAACATCAAATTAGGATGGGAATGTGAGGATATTTAAAGTATGAGTTGATGGCAGACTGGGTACCAAGGAGGCGAAGGCAGGACAGGGCACACTAAGGGGCAGAAGAATGCTGGGGGAGCTTCTTCTTCCTCTTCTTCTTCTTTCGTGTGGCGTGCACAGCCTAAAGTTGTTGGACAACTTGTTCTATTTGATCTTCCGTTTGTGCACGTAGATTGCATTAGTCGAGTTGATTGCATTAGTTGAAACAGGGCGGACCACGTGAAGGTTGTAATCTTCCACCCCCTGGGGGAGCTCAGGTTTTTGTGGAGGCAGAATGCCTGGCAGAGATGACAGCGGAGTTAAGTCTGGAGGTTTCAAAGGCATGGGTGAAAGTTTCAGCAGATGAAGCAAGGCCAGAGGCAGGTGGCACCAGGAAGGAGGAACAGATGATCATAGTGATGAAAGATGAGAAATTCAGCAGGTCAAACGGGAGGCCGAGAGCACGCAGGAGGGATCTGTTATGACAGGAGCCGGGTGGAGGCGCAGAATTGGCAGTTCAGATTTGCAGTGGTGGTAGTTAAGGCAGGTACTATCCCAACTTTTCAGAAACATTTAGACAGGTGCATGGATAGCATAGGTTTAGAGTTATATGGGTCAACGCAAGCAGGTGGGACTATTGTAGATGGGACATGTTGGTGGGTGTGGGCAAGTTGGGCCGAAGGGCCTGTTTCCACGCTTCGTGATTCTATGACTCTAAAGACAAGCCTCTCTTTGTGGACATGCTGGCTGAGATTAAACCCACTGTGCAGCCCAACTAAGAATGGTAACATTTAAACTCAAATACAGTGCGATTAGTGTGGAATAAACAGGGTAATTCCTCAAATTCTAATATCTGGCACCAAGATCATCCATTGCTGATTGCCAAGCGACCAGGAAGACATCACTATGTGTGGAGTGAGTGGGACACTGTTCAAAGACCAGATTCCTCCCATCATTGGATCTTTCCCCATCTGCACCCACTGACCCTCTGCCCCATCTACTTTGGCTGCCAGAAATCACCACCGTCTCTCTTCTTCCCGCATACCTGTTGATACTCTTCCTGCTCCTCCATGTCATTTTCTTTGTCCCAACTTTAATGGTCTACTGCCAGACCAATCTCACCTCCTAAGTCCTCAGTGTCCCCTCTGTCCCCCCATCCACACTGTTGCACACACAGGGGAGGTGATGTAAGGGCAAGTCAGTGTGGTCCCAAGTTCAAAACTGAACTTTGGGTTAGGATGTGATACATGCGTAACATTTTTAAAATCATTAAACAAATCTCTGGGAAAAAAAACATACAGCAAACTGAATGTTTTGTTGTTTGTCTGCGTGTTCTGGCGGGTGAATTCCATCTGGCCAGCATCAGTCAGCATGCTTAGTGAGAACAGACGGCGAGAGCTATTTATAGCTGGCCACGACCCCTCAAGAGACTAAATATTTTCAGAGAAATACCAGGAAGTTGGGCTCATTTAGGTTAAACCACACGGCTATATTTTACACATGTCATCAGTTGGAGCAGGGAACCTTGGCCTCCCTGTGCAGTGAAGAATTATTTTAGTCTGCTTTCTGAGGATTACATTACCACTTGTGGAAACTAACTTTCATAGTTAACATCAGTAAGAGACAAAAAAAATAATCTTTTGAGGCCTGAATTGGTAAAACTGTATGTACTGACCAAACTCAAGCAATCTCTCCTAAAAACTGATCTGCAGACTCGAAACAAGGTCACTGTCGGGGATGTGTGGAAAAAAATAAGAACATCCATCCAAATCTCTTGGAATGTTCAAATAAATAAATTAAATGTCTCTTAAGACCATTGGAGATGAAACTCTCGTACCATACGTTGTTGCACTGATTACTAACACATTGTTGCTTGTTCATATAATTATAAGTTAGCAATTTTGAACTCCACAACACATTTTATATTGAGAGTCGTGCTCCATTTTTGGATCTCTATTCGGTCATGTCTCTCAACAATAACCGGATGTGAAATCCCCATTATAACACTCCCTGCTGTGTGCATGCTGATGTAAACCGTTCGGCAGATAACGAGTTCCATACATCCCAAATCCCAAAGGCATCACCTGCAGCAACACCAATGCTTCTTATGACAAGAACACTTACTTCTAACTCTCAGTTTAGAGTAAACTTACTGCTAAAAATGTCTCCAGTTTTTTCTTTATTACTTAAACCTCTCATAACCGCACACAAATTGGTAGTAAGGAAGGCAAATGTAATGTTCGCTTTTATTTCAAAAGGACTAGTATATAAAAACAGGATGTAATACTGAGGCTTTAAAAAACAATGGTCAGACCACATTTGGAGTATTGTGTGCAGTTTTGGGTTAGTTTAGTTTAATTTAGTTTTGAGATACAGTGTGGAAACAGGCCCTTCGGTCCCGAGTCCGCACCGACCAGCGATCCCTGTGCACTAGCACTATCCTACACATGAGGGACAATATTACCAAGGTTAATTAACCTACAACCTTGTACCTCTTTGGAATGTGCATGAAAACCGGAGCACCCGGAGAAAACCCAAGCGGTCACGGGAGTACGTACAAACTCTGTAGAGATAGCACCCATAGTCAGAATCGAACCCGGGTCTCTGGTGCCGTAAGGCAGCAACTCTACCGCTGTGCCACCATGCTGCCTAATCTGGGGAAGGATGTGCTAGTGTTGGAGAGGGTCCAGAGGAGGTTACAAGATTATCTCGGGGATGATTGGGGCAACGTGTGATGAGTGTTTGACGGTACTGGGCCTGCACTCGCTGGAGATTAGAAGGACGAGGGGGAACTCATTTAAACATACCGAGTAGTGAAAGGTCTGGATAGAGTGGATGTGGACAGGATGTTTCCACTGGTGGGAGAATCTAGGACTAGAAAGCACAGTCTCAGTCTAAAAGGCGGTACCTTTAGAAAGGATATGAAGGGGAACTTGTTTAGTCAAGAGGGTGATGAATCTGTGCAGGGCAAGTCATTGGGTATTTTTAAGGTGGAGAATGACAAATTCTTGATTAGCAAGGGTGTCACAGGTTACGGGGAGAAGGCAGGAAAATTGGGTTGAGAGGGAAAGATACATCCACCTTGATTGAATAGTGGAATACACGCGATGGACTACTTCTGCTCCTACGATTTATGAACCTCTGAACACAGAAGCGCAGTGCTTGTTGCTATCAATGTCAAGTATGCAGGATCTCTGTAATCATGTATGTTACCTCCAGATATCCCAGATTCCTCCCACATCCCAAGACACCCGAGTTAGTTGGGCAATTGCCGATATAAATTGGCCCAAGTGCAGATGCGTTGTGCGGAGAATTTGTTACAGGGAAAATTCATGGAAAAATGGGATTGCTCTGTGAGCCAGCAGACTTAATGGGCTGAATGGCCACCTTCTATGTTGTAGGAAAATATGAACATTTCCAGAAATGTTTCAGCAAAACCCCTTAAACTTATTTCTAATTTTCAAGTACGTTTATTGTTATCTGTACGGTGAAGTACTGGTACAGTGAAAATTGCCACAACATCACAGGCACAGAGACTCAGTTAACACACAAAAATATGAGTAGAACATAAAACATAGAACAGTATAGCATAAGAACAGGCCACTCAGCCCATGATGTCTATATCGAACATGATGGCAAGACCATGTCTACCTGCACATAATCCATATCCCTCCATTCCTTGCACATCCACATGACTATCCTAAGTCTCTTAAATGCCACTACTGTATTTGCCTCAACCACCACCCCTGGCAGCATGTTCCAGGCATTCATCACCTTCTGTGTAAAGGATGTTGCCTCGCGCATCTCTTTTCAACTTTGCCGCTCAGCAAACTTAAGTATTACAAAAGCTACTCATAAATTCTGTTGCTCTTTTATGGTTGGGTTGCTATCAAAGACATCCAAGATCTGGTCAGTGTTTGTTGTAAAATTAGGATGTTTCTACACACTTACATTCTATCACCGTAACAGTGATTGCGTTTCAGAAAATATTTAAATGGGTACAAGGTGGTTAGGAAGAGCGCTGGACCGTCCATGGCCCTTCAACTGCACACCCAAGTACCATTTAAAAGTGATGAGGTTTTCTGCCTTCACCAACCTTTCAGAGAGGTCCAGTCAAATAGAATTTTATAGTGAGGAAAAAGGACAATCTGATGGTCTCTTTCGTTTGTTGTAGCGTATTTGCTGTTTGTTGTAATTTTCCTTACTGCAGCATCTACTTTCCAAATTCATGGTTTAGATCACAAGGCCAAAGTTTACGTAATTCAGCTTTACTTGCATCTCCTGTGTCTTGGTCTTAGTGGACAGTTGGCCTTTATATGACATTGTAGGTGACATCTTTCGCACCACTCCCACACTGCCCCATTATACTTACCCATGGAGAATTTGGGAGTCCACTCACACACAATATGTTCAGATAAATTTTGTGAAGAGTTATCAGAATAAGTAGACACAAAATGCTGGAGTAACTCAGCGGGACAGGCAGCATCTCTGGAGAGACAGAAATGGGTGATTTTTCAGGTCAAGATCCTTCTTCAGACCCATTCCTTCTCTCCGGAGATGTTGCCTGTCTAGCTGAGTTACTCCAGCATTTTGTATCTATCTTCGGTCTAATCTGCAGTTCCTTCCTACACATATCAGAGTAACTTGTTGTGTGGGACATCTTGTCTAAATCTTTATGAAGACCTGTTGGGAATCCTTCAGAGAAAGGCGCAACGGGTGATTTCTCCAAGGGGGAAGGAGAGTTGGGCAAGTGTTGTGGCTGCGATACTAATGATTAAGTGTAGAGTACAGAGGAACTGAGGATTGTAATGTCGGGATCACTTGAGCTGTGATAGGAAGTTCAATGTTAAGACTAATTTACCAGGCTTGTCGCCCTGGCTAGAAGGTGGAGCTAGTTCACTTCAAATAGACTGAGTGGCTGGTGGACCAAATGTACAATGAATATCAGACACGCGACTGGATAACCTTCAAAACTGGCTGGTGCAGAGCTAAGACAGTCGACCCTCCTTCACACCTGGGAGAGCAAATTGACCTAACATTGCAGCACTATTGATCTTCCAAAGAGATGAAATGCTGTGATCTGTACAACAGTAGCATTTTGGTTCCACTCAACCATGAACGCGTTAGGATTTGGAGACGGTTTATATCAGGGATGAGAGATAATACTGTTTTGTCTTAACATTTCGGTTTTACCTCTGCCATTGAATTGTAAGTGAGCTTTAAATCCTTGCTGATTAAATAATAGTCATCCTGAAATCACAAAAGAGGGTCTCTATTGCACATACTGTTATTGAATCACACCTACCTACCTCTCATCATGTATAACCATTTGAAGATGCTTATACATGAGCTCAATTAATAACAAATGTAATATCGCGCACATTGTACATGTTGTTCGAAAGTAAATGGATGTATATACAGGTAGAAACAAAGAACTGTAGATGCTGGTTTACACATAAGGACACAAGGTGCTGGAGTAACTTAGCGGGTCAGGCAGCACCTCTGGACAACATAATTAAGTGACAGTTCGGATCGCGACTCGAAAACGTCACCTATCCATGTTCCCCAGAGATGTTGCCTGACCCGCTGAATTACTAAGGTAGACAAAAATGCTGGAGAAACTCAGCAGGTGAGGCAGCATTTATGCAGTGAAGGAAATAGGCAACGTTTCGGAACAAAACCCTTCTTCAGACTGAATTACTACGTGTCTAGGAAACAACTACAGGTGCTGGTTTAAATCGAAGGTAGACACAAAATGCTGGAGTAACTCAGCGGGTCAGGCAGCATCTCTGGAGAGAACGAATGGTTGACGTTTCGGGTCAACCCTTCTTCAGACTGAATAAAGGTCTCGACCTGAAACGTCACCCATTCCTTCTCTCCAGAGATGCTGCCTAACACGCTGCGTTACTCCAGCATTTTGTGTCTGCTGAATTACTGCAGTACTTTGTGTCCTTTCAATGATTTTCTCCTTTTTCTGATGCTTCTATTGCAAAGAGTATAGTACATAGAGGATGTTTTGGGTTGGCACCCTTCTTCTCACTGCTTCAGACAGGTAGTTTTGCTACCATGTACATTTCCACAATTGGATATAAGGCGATCGATGATTTAGGGACAAGTATTTGTATTACGTGGGCTGAATGCAAAAAAAGTATTTCACGGTACCTTGGTAGAGATAATAAAGAAACCATTGAACCGTTGATTTTTTTATCACGAGATTTCGATTGGGAACGAGAGAACTGCATAAGTTATTTTGGAAACTGACAAGTATTAAAAAAGCTGTCTAAAAAATGTTTGCACGTAACCTCCCATTGGATGTAATCAGAAACCGTTGTCCCTCTAGACCGTCTGTCACTTTCACTGCCGGGAGCTATTGGAATTGACAAGCAATGGTTTCTATTGACACTTGCACAATATTTCTCTATTAAACAATGTAACATGAGGCCTTTACTATCTTTAGCTTGCAGTAACAAAAATATTTGTAAATCCTACAGAGAAAAATAACTTAGAAACAAAGAACTGCTGATGCTGGTCAAAACACAAAAGGACACAAAGTGCTGGAGCAACTGAGCAGGTCAAGCAGCATCTCTGGAGATGATGGATAGGTGACGTTTTGGATTGAAACCTTTCTTCCGACTCTTGAGTCAGAAGAAGTCAGGGTTACTGCAGCACTTTGTGTCCTTTTGGGGAGAAAAATAAGTTTGATAGTCAGAATCAGAAACTCTTGTGCCACCCTTTTCCCCTATTGACACAATTATTTTTACGACAGATGTTCTATAACATGAGCACTCCTTGCATATAACACCTATCACATTATAGCAGAACTACCTACGTACTTGCTCACCTTTAAACATGCCCTGTGATATGAATATTTTAAGAACTATTTCAGCTCTTAAGTGGATTTGAATAAAACATGAAATATAATGTTTGGAGACAGATCTAACCCTGATCTACACTGCTTTCTCAGCCAACCTTAACATGAAGTTGTGGTTCTTGACATTATCTTGAAACATAAGGAGACAGACAGAGAAGTCTAACCAGTACATCAAGCCTATACCCCACTGAAGTGCCTCAACATTTTCGATTCCCAGCACACTCTCATTTCTTTAGCTACTCTAATCTTCCCCACTGCCCAGAAGTGGAAGGGAAATCAATTCATTTGAAGAAAAAAGACAACATGCTAAATTCATAATAACATTTTGAAAACTGCAGTTTGAATGGACCTTTTGGGAGGACACCCAGCCAATTTTCCTGTCACATACACACAAGAAGGTTGACCAGTGACAGCTGATCAAAGACTCCATCACTCTTCAATTAGTCAGGTCAACCACCACAGATTAACATTGAAATAAGTCAATCTCCGACAATATCACAGTCCTATTCAATAAACAGTTTACAGCATGAAATCCCGACAATGGTTTCCCACAGATTGTCCACCTTATGAAACGATGCACAGTAACATTTAAGGAAAGCCGCTACTGCAGCTACTGAAGTTCTATGTGAAATTGTTTTCTGAATAAGACTCAGAGAAAAGTTCTCATCTGGAGATTCAAATGGGGGAAAAAATATTCCAAGGGATTGGATCAGGACACAACTTCTGCCCCAGGATAGGATCTAGGGATATATCGTTCACAAAGACTGGGTCCAAAGACATGTAATACTCAAGGAATATACCCAGGGACTGATTATTAGCAGGTTTTTGAACCAGGCACAGGTCTTGTCCAGAGATTGAACCCAGACAATGATGATTCTTAGAAATTGGACAAATTCCAGGGATTTAATCTAAGGAAAGTACAGATGAACCCGTTCGTCTCTGGGAATGAACAATTCCATGATCATTCGTGGAACTGGACTGATTACTCTCATGAATTGGGCGCAGGGGTTCGTGTTCCCCGGACAAGACCCGTGGGTTGGCAATACCCTTGGATTTGTACACACGGGCTGGTTATGCCCTGCGATTTGGATTCAGGGTTCGGTTGTTCCCAGGGTTAGTACTCAGGGGTCGGTTGTTCCCAGGGTTTGTACTCAGGGGTCGGTTGTTCCCAGGGTTTGTACTCAGGGGTCGGTTGTTCCCAGGGTTTGTGCCCATGGAGCGGTTGTTCCCAGGGTTTGTACTCGGGGGTCGGTTGTTCCCAGGGTTAGTACTCTGGGGGGTCGGTTGTTCCCAGGGTTTGTACTCGGGGGTCGGTTGTTCCCAGGGTTTGTACTCGGGGGTCGGTTGTTCCCAGGGCTTGTGCCCAGTGCTGGCCATGCCCATGGCGTTGGACCAAGGGGGCAGGGGCCGGCGATTCCCTGTGACCGGACCCGGGGCCAGAGGGGTCGGGCTGTGCTTGGCAACAGGTTTCTGCTGCTCCTCTCGTCGGCTGCACCTCCAGCTCAGCTCCCGGAGGTGCTTCACTTGAGGCTGAGCGGAGGCGGGCGTGTGGCCTGCCCGGCATCGGCTGCAGTGCAGGGGTCCCGGCCGCGCCTCCCGCTGCCCCGACCCCGGCCTCACCTTGCTGCGGATCTGGCCCGAGGTCGACACCTTGCGGATCAGTTTCTGCGCGGATTCGTGCTCGGCTTCGCTGTCGGACGACTCGTCTCCCACCGTACTCCCGCTGGCGAGCCGCTCCCGAGCCCCCAACTCGCACACAGACCCGGCGGCCTGCGCTTCCCGAGCCGCCATCATTACCGCAGCAACCGGGCCTCGGCTGAACGCAGTCGCCAGGGGGCGCGCCGGAGCCTGCGGTACCAGCACCCGCCGACGGGGGGCGCGCCGGAGCCTGCGGTACCAGCACCCGCCGACGGGGGGCGCGCCGGAGCCTGCGGTTCCAGCACCCGCCGACGGGGGGCGCGCCGGAGCCTGCGGTACCAGCACCCGCCGAGGGGGGGCGCGCAGAAGCTTGCGGTACCAGCACCCGCCGAATGGGGGGGGGGGGGCGCGCTGAAACCCACTCGCCCTCAGAGATGAGTTTCTGTGGTTTAAAGTTCTCCCCCCCACCTCGCCGGGTAATAACGGGGTGACTCTGAGGACTAGCAGAGGGCGATCCAGACACCGGACGAGTCAAGTGCAATGCCAATTGTAGGTGATGGTATTCAGAAGATATACAATTCTTTATTGTAGTTATTTATTTTGTTTCTAAATGAAGTGACTTTAATATTAACCAAAGAATCAGTCTAGACTCTAACCAGGCAGTCTAGTGAGCAACAGCGAGTGAATATTAATTTGAATTAACAAAACTTTGCATTCACTCGGGGGTTACACAAAATGCTGGAGAAACTCAGCGGGTGCAGCAGCATCTAAGGAGCAAAGGAGATAGGCGACGTTTCGGGTCAAGACCCTTCTTCCTCACTCACTCAACATTTGCATTCACTCAACAGTTTTACTGCAAACATTGTCCAAGTTGTTTACAGCTTGGGGGAGAAAAACATAATCGCAGATGCTGGAATCTTGCTCACAAAAAGTGCCAGAGGAATTCTCTACTATTCCTTTGGGAATGTTTGTTCATTCTTGTCCACACAACCGACCCCCTTCCCAGTCACTTTCCTCCTGGAACCACAGGAGATATACGTGTTCCTGTATCTCTCACTTCAATCCAAGGTCACCAGCAGCCCTTCCAGGTGAGATGTGCATCCCTTGCAACCTTGTCTATTGCATTCAGTGCTCCTGATGTGGCCTCCTTTACACCAGCAAGACAAAGTGTAGATTTGGGGGGGGGGGGGGGGGGGGGGAAAGAAGACTGCTTCTCCATACACATTCTGTCTGCAAAGGCTGGACCCCCCAGTTGCAAACCCTTTTAACTCTTCCCAGACTTTCAGTGCTTGGCCTCCTCCATTGCCACTTGGAAATTGGAAGAACAGCACCTCGTATTCCAATTGGGTGGGTTAAAACCCATTAATTTGAACGTCGAATTTTCCAATTTCAATTAATACCCTCTTTTTGCCCCACACCTACCCCACTCCATACCTATTTCACTCACTCCGTCAGCCATGCTCCTTCTTCCCGTATACTCACTTCCCATCCCCAAATCCCACATTTCCTTTTAACCCCTCTCCCATTCCCTTCCACACCCATCCCTTCCTTCGATTTCATGTTTCACACCTTATTAATACCCTTGTCTCCTTTTCACCTCTCGTCTTTGGCACTACCTCCACCTAGTTGCCAATAACCACCCTCACATGTATCTACCTATCACTTTCCAGGCTTTGCTCCACCAGCATTTTTTCTTCCCTCTACTCCCAGTCTGATGGATATTGACCTGAAGCATCATCTGTCCCTCCACAGATGCTCCCTGACCTACGTGATAAACAATTTTACAAAATAAAATTATCCCAACAGAACAAATGCATTGCTATGAAGGTCAGTTTATATCCATTATTTTATTTGCTTACAAATGAACAAGACGAGATGTTGCAAGTTAACAACAAGCAATACTAAAGCACGAAGAACATCAATATTCCTAAATGTAGGAAATATCAGTATGATCAACTCAAGGCAAACAGATACAGCAATTACCACACAGCCTATATCTGCTTTTTTCCCAAACCCTCAGCATCAAAAGTATGACTTCTGGATCGTACAGTCTCAGTACTTTTACAGGTCAACATTGAGTATCCATTGTCTTCACAGACAGCATGTCACATTCCCTTTGACATCCTTTCATGCTATTTTAACAAGCCATGTTTCTAAAACGCTAATGTCTGCCTCGCCTTCATCTCCTTTGTTCCCTCTCACACTGCACTCTGCAAACTCGATCTTCATCGGTCCCTGGGAAAAGTCATACTCTTTGCCCTTCCGTCCTAAGGGTACTGAGCCAGCAATGCCAGATCCATCCAAGGCCTTGGGTGCACCAGAGCGAATTGTCCGAAGAGTGTTTCTGTGAGAGAAAAAAAATGTTCTGAATATTATAATATATAAGTGATGGCCAACAAAAAGGCTTAGCAAACATTAGTTCATTTAACCCTACTCACAGGACAGCTGTGAAGCAACTTTAAGCAAACATATTGGACTTCTACAGATCGTCCTCAAATGTGTTAAGTTATACATTATATAATCTAAGAATTTCAGAAAACAACAATTTTGCATTTGATTGAAAAGTTGAGCATATGCTAAGTCACGCTACAGTAAAACTTGTTCATTCCTTCAGCAAAAGGTAAAGTTGAAGATAATGTATGTTGGTGCTTCTATTTAATAACACAGGCAAAATGTAACCCAATTATAAAGAGGAACTCGATAGGAAATATAAATTATAAAAATGATTAGGATTGATGTCACCAGTGCCCAATGGTCTGCATCCAGGTAGCTGCAGATAGTAAACCCATGAAGTGACGTTAATCAAAAATCCAAGGTAGAGGGGAGTAACAATGGATTGGCCATCGCTATACACAATGCCCTTGTTCACAAAGTGAGGGTTTCAAAAATAGCAAGAAACTGCAACTAAGTTATGTTGCTGAGGTCTATAATAAGAAAGAACTAGTCACTGAGAGTTTAATCCAATTAAACCAAGTCAACATGGTTTACTGCCCTCTGTGTTTTCTTGTGCTCTTACATATTCTTATTGAATGCATTTCACTTGTTCTGTATGACATCAAATGCAAATCACTTAAAGTTATACAGAACGGGTGACATGTTTTCCCACTTCACAATACAAACATTATTCACAGCCAAGATCTAGAAAACATCTTAGATACCAACTTCAGAAGTATAATTAAAATGCAGAATATAAAATTAATTAGATTATGAAATATATATCTTCTGTAACCTAAGCTAGCGATGTAAACAGAAACAACCACCACCTCGTCGAAGAGAAAGCAAGTTCCAGGAACCCCATAATTGTATTCAACTGGACCCGTTATTATAGACAATAGACAATAGGTGCAGGTGTAGGCCATTCGGCCCTTCGAGCCAGCAAGCCATTCAATGTGAACATGGCTGATCCTCCCCAATCAGTACCGCGTTCCTGTCTTCTCCCCATACCCCCCTGACTGCTATTTTTAAGAGCCCTATCTAGCTCTCTTGAAAACATCCAGAGAACCCGCCTCCACGCCCTCCGACGCAGAAAATTTCCCAGACTCACCACTCTGTGAGAAAAAGTGGTGAAACATCGGGAACACGTTTCCTGCCTCTAGTGTGTCCAAACCCTTAACAATCTTATATGTTTCAATGAGATTCCCTCTCATCCTTCTAAACTCCAGAGTGTACAAGCCAAGCTGCTCCATTCTCTCAGCATATGACAGTCCCACCATCCCGGGAATTAACCTTGTAAACCTATGCTGCACTCCCTCAGTAGCAAGAATGTCCTTCCTCAAATTAGGGGACAAAAACTGCACACAATACTCCAGGTGTGGTCTCACTAGGGCTCTGTACAACTGCAGAAGGACCTCTTTGCTCCTATATTCGATTCCTCTTGTTATAAAGGCCAACATAACATTTGCTTTCTTCACTGCCTGCTGTACCTGCATGCTTACTTTCATAGACTGTGATTAATTCTATAAATCTGATAACATTTGTAGCATAGTAGTACACTGAATTTGTAGTACCTTCAGAACTCTGAAATCACACATGGTCTTTTACTGTTTTTTATTCCAACATTGTGCCTGCAAGAAGACAATACTTACAGCTCCTTTTCCAGTTGTTGCTGAATTAATTTTGCAGATTTGGCCATAGTCACATCTGGAATTCAATAGAAGGACAACATTTAATTTTTAATTCTACTGGTTTACAAGAATGATCCTAGGAATTAGTTGGTTAAAATGATGAACATTTGATGACATTTGAGCCCATATTCGCTGGAGTTAAGAAGAATGAGGGGGAACCTCATTGAAACGTACAGAATAATGAAAGGATTGGATAGAGTGCATGTGGAGAGGATGTTTCCACTAGTGGAAGAGTCTAGGACTAGAGGTTATAGCCTCAGAATAAAAGGGCATTATTTTATGGAGATGAGGAATTTCTTTAGTCAGAGGACAGTGAATCTGTGGAATTCTATGCCCAGAAGGCTGTGGAGGCAGTCAGTGGATATATTTAAGGCAGAGATAGCTAGATCCTTGATTAGTACGGGTGTCAGAGGTTATGGGGAGAAGGCAGGAGAATGGGGTTAGGAGGGAGAGACAGATCAGCCATGATTGAATGATGGAGTAGGGCCAAATGGCCTAATTCTACCCCCATCTCCTATGATTCAATGAGTGCACAAGCAAATCCGTTGGTGCATGAACCACAAGACAATATTCTTTCTTTCTCCTGATTGAATGTGCAGATGTAACAGAACATGTTACAATTGACAGCAGTTACTTAAAAGGGTTCTACATACATGCCATTTGCTGATTACGGATTTTTAAGAAAATTACTTAAAACATTGACATAGTAACTACTAGGAATTAAATTGCTTGCAATTTAAAATCATATACCCAGAATTCTACCCAGTGGATCGCTATCCATGCTATCAAATTTCAGTGACCCGCAGAACAAAGATACTAGAGGAGCCCTCTGATCTTTCTCACACATACTAAAAATGTGTTACTTTGTAGGTTAATTGTAAATTACCCCCAATGTGAGAAAGTGGGTTAACAGAACTGGTGATCGATGGTCCGCACGGACTTGATGGACTGGCGGGCCCAATTTCATGCTGAGTCACTAAACTAAACCACACCAGATTAAATGGGACAAAACATGGAAAGCTAACGGCTATTTTAATTACCTTCATTTTAATACTTTAAAACGTTAATTACTGAAAGAACTCCATGTCATTTTGAAGACTACTGAAAAGCAGAGACACACTCCCATTGATCCAACCAATGCGTGGTGGATTTGTCAGGCGGGAGCCCTCCAGATCCAGAAGGCGCTGCCAAGGCCTTCTGGATCTGTTGCCCGACACCTCCAGTGGTTATCTTGTCAGTCCTCAGTAGCCAATGCAAGTAAGTGTCAACTGTATGGGATCACAGGTAGATAATTCTGCTTGATTCACCTTGCAACATCCATGTTAACATTATTTGGCTAGTTAATATGTTCCAAATGGAAGATACAAGATGCATTTCAGATTTAACAATACATTGCAGGCTGAAACTTCATGCAAGTATAGAATTACCTTTGCAGTCCTACTGACGGGTTGGGAATCAAGACCTCCCAACCACAAAATCCGTGCAGAATGCAACCTTCACCTCTGTAAGCACTGACAAGTTAAGTGAAGCAAGCATTTTAGGGAACATTCAGAATGGAATCTTTTGAATAGGACAAATATCACCTCACCTTGCTTGTTACAAGCTATTAGAAATGGAGGTGCATTCTTCACAATCACTGCATCAGTTAGCAACATGTAGAGGAATTCAGCAACATCCTTCACTTCTTTTTGAAACGACACGCTGTCCACTACAAAGACAATAGCTCTGTGTGAAAAGAACACTGAATTATGAAATATAATTAAAGGCTCATCTTCCACTGAGACAGAACTCCAAAGACTCATTATTATACGAGAATTTTCCCGAACAGTCTGTGACCCATAGCGCTCTGTTTAAAGCCCAAAGCCGACAACCCTTCATTTAAATTCCCACGCGTTAAACTGACAGCGCTTGGTTTAAACCTGGAGCAGGACAGGCAGCGACTCTGGAGAGAAGAAATGGGTCACGTTTCTGGTCAAGACCCTTCTTCAGATTGAACTGAACTCTCATCGGTGAGAATACTTGTGATTGTCTGAAGAAGGGTTTCGACCCGAAAAGTCACCCGTTCCTTCTCTCCAGAGTCGCTGCCTGTCCCGCTGAGTTACTCCAGCTTTTTGTGTCTATCTTCATCTGTGGCGGGAATGGATTAGGAATTGTTTCGGGCCAGGTTCTTCTTCTATAGGAAGGAACTGCAGATGCAGTTGTCTTTGCAAAACGCCAAATGATTCCGGGAATGCCGAGGGGAGAGAGGGATAGAGGGATAGAGGGAGGGAGAGAGAGAGAGGGAGAGAGGGAGAGAGAGATGGGGAGTGGGAGGGAGAGAGCAAAAGATAGAGATACAGTGGGAGGGGGAGACAAAGAGAGAGCGAGAAAGAATGATATCGAGAGATTCCAGCCTCTTAACCCCAAGCACCGCGGTAGATCAACACGTACAAAAATAATCATCCAGATCTTGAAATTTAAAATACTAATATATTTAATCTGCTATAATTTTTAGAGGTACAGTATGACTTTTTATATCCTCGGATTTTTTAAGCAGCAAGATCTTAAGTCAATTTCACCACATTATTACTTTTCCATTGGCGAGTGGTATATTAATGAAACAGAGAGTCGGGCTGATCTCAGTTGTTCCCACCTGCCCGCTGCACCTTGGCCAGTACAGTGGCGACTCGTTGTTTGATATCTATGGTCAGATTTTTTTTAAATCCGTATTTAACAACGCAAAATCGCACATCAGTATTCTTATCGCATTTCCGTACAAAATACGGAAAATACGTACTACTTGGCAGCTCTGATAATCATTCAACTAGAGTAAAAGATGGAAGAGAATAAGCTTGATCTAATTGTCGCAGACGTATTGGCAGGGGGCCAAAGCAAGCAACTGAACATTCAAAGATGCAACATTTAAGAAGCACAGGCAAAATGAAAAACGAAGGTGGGTTAGCAGTATAAATAAGACAAGATCAGTACAATGGTGAGAAACTATCATCAGTTGGCACATAATTACGTAGAATTAGATTCTGCTTAGGTTCGCCCAAGAAATGGCAAAAGGCCAAAAGCAATGGTGGGAGTTCTTTATCGTTCACCAACCAGTTATAATATTAGGCCTGCCAGAAATTATGAAATTAGAGTTGATCCCATTCTTATCCAGAAATCCCAAGTAGTCTACATCAGATATCCCTACCTCCACCCCCTCAAACTTAGCAACTCCAAAAGAACCTTTCACGTGCCCTTGCAGTGTAAAATATAGTTGGTGCCAAAGACAGGATACCGCACAAATTGAACAACAACAATAACGCTCATCAGCAGACAATTCTCTAAACCCGATCTTCTTGTGAACTGTGAACTTGTGAAGCTAATGGCGGTATACAGTGTTTCACCTGGCATCGTTCTTGTGTTTCTCCAAATATTGATGACGTAGACTCTCGTGACCAGGAAGATCGTGTAAAGTAACGGCAGCGGCCTGTGGAAAGAGTCAGAAATTCAGTAGTTTCCTCAGTCCTTTGAGGAACTAGTTAGTTTGCAACCTTAGCTAATCTTGAAATCCATAATGTTCAAAATCAGTTGGGTTAGATTGCAAAAATTTAACCTAATTATTAATACAATTTTAAACACATTGCAAGAAATATCATGCATGACGGGCAATGTTTCTGGAGAAAGAAGTAGAATTCAAGCCGGTGAGATTTCATCGGAACTGGGAAAAACTCAGGATAATCGAGTGTTAAGGTGTAGAGATGAGACAGAGAAAGATTAATAGATAAGATCTGTTACCTTCTGAAATCGTAAGACAATAAGGATTATACTAGAATGTAATGAAGCAAAAGATTGGTCTTGAAGAACTACAAATAGGTGATAATGTGATGGCCGTTCAACATTATGAACAGGAAATTAAGGATGTTCAATGGAAAAGGCACGCACATCCTTGCTTCTGTGGAAAGAGCATTTGGAGAACATGCTGGTGGAAAGATAGCAAGTAAAAGGATATGTGCTGCATCACCTGCAGTTGAATAGGATGGTGCTATATAAGGGATGTCAGTATCAGCAAAGACGTAAAGGTGGTGTTGGCATTAGCAAAGCTTTTCTTTGACAACATACTAAAAATCCATAAAACATTTACACATTCCCTTTTGAACTTAGAAATGAAAATGTGCAATAAATTAAACACAACGGTGTTAATTTTATTCACATGAGAAACATACTTTACAATCATTCCTTTCTATCCACTATTCAGCCAAATATTCATCGAATACCACTGGGTGGCGCCAGCAATGGCTGCCTCGCCAAGTCTGTCTGTCCCTTCTTTCTCTGTTGTTTAGTATGTGTTAAATGTATGTTTTAATCTTCTTTAGCTTGTTTTATGGGGGATTGGGGGAAACTTTTTAAAAAATCTCTTACCTCGAATTTATTTGTCATTCAGACCTTTTGGTCTGAACGAAATTTCGTTCCCCTGAACAAGACCAGGGGAACGAAAAAAAGGATGCTACCATATACCGCGTTTCCCTTTTATTTTTGGAATCAGGCATGGTTTAGGAAGTCATCATGATAGCAAGTAGAGTACTACAATAAATGCAGGTAAATCAGTACTACATACCTACCTTGTCACCTTTAACTTTGTACAATGCAGAGTTACTGGTGATAGATGTATGTGTCATTTTAAACTTCCTCGACAATAGCTGCAATCAAAAACAAGCATATTAGAGGCTGGATGGTCATTTTTTGTTTATATGTAAAAAGGTTAGTCTTTTTGTACTATATGCATCCAATATCTGTAAAACATATTCCAAACATTTTCATTAATAATTATACTGGACCATTATAGTAGTGAGTTAACAGTCTGCCGTTTACTCTGATGAGCCAATGTACTACTGGAAAAATAACTAAAATACCAAAATGTAAACATTATACAGTACAAAACCTACTTCTTGTGAATATCAGAAAATCAAAAAATATCAACAAATAAAGCCACAGATGGGAATATAATGTAACACTGGAATTTCCCCAAAATAATCAGCATGGAATATTTTTTGTCTCCTTAACTAGGAGGTATATACAGAGAAAATTACCAAAAGGTGAAAGGGCATTAAAACTACAAGCAAGCAGCTTCTTGTTTCAAGATACAGGGTGGGGGGGAAACACCTGATAAGAGTAGGTAAAACAGTTTCATCAAATTGATTCATGGGATGAGGGGTTATTCCATTTGTCCCTTGAAAAAAGATTAAAAATTGTTTATTCTCTCCAAAGTTCAGAAGAATTCCATTGGGTGGAGAGGGGTTGGTGGGCATGGGGGAGAGTGCATGTCTCAATGAAACACACAAAATTGTTACCGGGAGTAAAAGGGTAGATAGATGCAGGAATGATATAGACCACCGCCCAAATAAAGTGTTTAAAGTCGAAGATCAGAATACCATAACAGAGTGGATCAACCAAGGGCAAGACAAGAAATTGCTTCATCCCATTGTTAAACCAGTTGCTAAACACTTTAACTCCCCCTCCCATACTGACCTTTCTGTCATGGGCATCCTCCACTGTCAGAGTGAGGCCCAATGCAAATTGGAGGAACAGGACCTCCTACTTTTTGTTTGGGCAGCTTACAACACAGAGGCATGAATTTCATTCCTCTAACTTCAAGCAACTCTTGTTTTCCCCCACTCTCTCTCTCTCTCATTTCGTCCTCCATCATAGTTCTCCGACTAGTTTCATTGACCTCCTGATTAAATGTTACCGTTTGTATGCCTCATTGTCACCTCCCTCAGTTACCAATGAACCATTCTACATTTTCTTTGAACATTCTCCCCTTCGATATGTCGATTTCACATCTTACCCTTCCATATCTCTGTGTCTCCCTCTCCCCTGACTTAGTCTGAAGGTCTCGACCCGAAAAGCCATCTTTTCCAGAGATGCTATCTGTCCCGTTGAGTTATTCCATCATTTTGTTTCTATCTTCAGTGTATACCAGCATCTGCAGTTCCTTCCTAGACCCTAAATGTAGGCTTCCCTCAAGATTTAAATACTGTTTCAAACAAATGTTTACAAACTATACTCAGCGATGCCATATTCAATATAAATTCACACTGTTCCAATACAATTAATTTTCACCCAAGAATACGGCACATTATAGGTTAAAGCACGACTGTCCTTATGAAATAGAATCACTTGTGAAGAAAATAAACAATCTATGCAAAATTAACCTAAATAACAGTGTACGGTCCACTTTTCCCCCCAAAGTTGTTAGGAAATGCACAATTAGGAAAATTATGATATTCTCAATTAGGAAAGGTACATCATCAAGAAAGCAATGCATTAGAAACAATTTTCTCGTCAATTCTGAGACTTACCCTGCAACATAGGAGAGTCTTCCCAGAATCACACAACCCAGTCAGAAGCACAGCTCTGCGACTACTCTTTCTGCTCCGTAGCAGAATGAAAATAACTGCCAACAAAAGCATAAATATAGATCAATAATCTTCACTTGAAACCATTATCTTGAATTTTTTTTACACCTATCCACAGCTTCTGATCCCAAGACTAGTACTGTTTTGTTATTCTTTAGCTGCTGATATTTAAACCTCTATTTAGCTCCATTTGCTTCCTATGGCATTTTTAATCTTTGGCTGGAAGGAAAACAATTTTCTATCCCACCACAGCTGAGCACATATATTTTATCGTGCACGATCGTGCTAGGATGATATGCCAAGTGGCCAATCCTAGCTACATGAAGGTTTACTGCTCTGTGTAAATAGAGCAAAGATTATAAGTATTAGTAGAATTATGTCATTAGGCCCATCAAGTCTACTCCACCATTCAACCAGGCTGATCTATCTCTCCCTTCCTAACACCATTCTCCTGCCTTCTCCCTATAACTTCTGACACCAGTACTTATCAAGAAAATGTGTCACTTCTGTGTGAAATACTGACCAGAATACCAGAAAAACTAGCAGTTTCTTTACATATATTTGCCAATGGCCTGGCAGTTAGCACATGTACATCACTTCACAGGCACAGGAACACACCGGTGCACCAATGTGGGTGTGTTACCAAGTCTTTTAGATGAGGCTGCTCTTTGTTCTCTCAGGTTGATGCATAATATTCCATTGCACCTGCTGAACTGGGAGTAAATAATTGTCGCCAAGGTTTATCCCCCCCAATGAACAATTAAAATTATCAGATATTTTATAATTATTTGTTGAACATGGACACACTTTCATATTACAGTGACACTCTGTTGGATGCAACTATCTTTGGATTATCTTAAAGTAAAGTATCCTTTATTGTCATTCAAACCTTTCGGTCGGAACAAAATTTTGTTACCTTGCAGTCATAACATATAATAAAAAACAAAACTCAAAAATAAACACATAGTTAACATCCACCACAGTGGTTACCAAGTCACCAAGCACCTCCTCACTGTGGTGGAAGGCAAAAGTCTTAAAGTCTTTGTCTTCTTCCCTCCTTGATCTCCCTCCCTCTGCGCTGAGGCGATCCAGGCCTCCGATATTATCATCCACTAGGCCCGCGGCCGAGCCTCCGAAGCCGGGCTGCCGCCATCGCCCGAACTCCGCCACAGCTCTGAAGCAGGGTCCGCCGCTGGAACGCCACTGCTGGAGCACCGCAGCTCTGAAGCCGGGTCGCCGCTGGAGCACCACAGCTCTGAAGCCGGGTCGCCGCTGGAGCACCGCAGCTCTGAAGCCGGGTCGCCGCTGGAGCACCGCCGCTCTGAAGCCGGGTCGCCGCTGGAGCAACGCAGCTATGAAGCCGGGTCGCCGCCGGAAGCTGGAACACCGCCATAGTTCCGAGGCCACAAGCTCCGCCATTAGGCCTCAGCACAGACGGAGACGATGGACACGACAAAAAAAGTCGCACCCCCCTCCCCCCCGAAGGGAGAGACTAAAACCCTGTTTCCCCCCCCCCCCCCCCCCTCAAAACAGCCTAATAAACCAAAATTCTAACTACAACAAACACAAGAGGACAAAACAGACGGGCTGCAGGTGAGCAGCAGCTGCCAGGCAGCGCCGCCACTTCCGGAATCCGAAAGTCATACAAAATGGTTACCTACTGTAAGAGGGTTGTGAACTCACCCAGAGAGTTGTGAACTTGTGAAATAGCGGGTTTGCACGCAAGGTTACTGGATCATAGACTTGACGCACCGAGCCGCTCAATCCATCTGGAGAACATCCGTCACTTCCGGTATATGTTATTAATGCAAGAAACGCGTACTTTCCGACCTGTTAAAAATCGCCAAAATGTTGGATTTTTGCGTTGTAAAATATTGTGGCAGTCGGGGTAAGCGTGAGAGACATGTACCCAACTTCAGAATTCCAAAAGTGAAGCGAAATGAAGGTATTATATAACATGGGTACACAAAAGGCTGGAGAAACTCAGCGGGTGCAGCAGCATCTAAGGAGCGAAGGAGATAGGCAACGTTTCGGGTCGAGACCCTTCTTCAGACTGGTTAGGGATCAGGGAAACAAGAAATATAGACGGTGAAGTGGAGAGATAAAGAACAATGAATGAAAGATATGCAAAAAAGTATCAATGATAAAGGAAACAGGCCATTGTAAACAGTTTGTAGTGTGAAAATGAGAAGCTAGTGCGACTTGGGTGGGGGAGAGATAGAGAGAGAGGGAATGCCAGGGCCAGAGGGCTGAGGGAGAGGGGTGAAGGGGAGGAGACAGCAAGGGTTAACAGAATTGAGAAAATTCAATGTTCAAGCCCAGAGGATACAGACTCCCCAAGCGGAATATGAGGTGCTGTTCCTCCAACTTGCGGTGTTGTTGACTTTGTGTGTTCGGCGAAACGATCGCCAAGCCTCCGCTTGGTTTCGCCGAACACCTCCGCTCGGTCCGCAATAACCAACCCGACCTCCCGGTGGCTCAGCACCAACTCCCCCCCCCCCCCTTCTCCCTCAGCCCTATATTTCTCGTTTCCCTGATCCCTACCCAGTCTGTAGAACGGTCTCGACCCGAAACGTCGCCTATCTCCTTCACTCCTTAGATGCTGCTGCACCCGCTGAGTTTCTCCAGCCTTTTGTGTACCCTTGATTCTCCAGCATCCGCAGTTCCTTCTTTAACACAGTACTATATACCGTAATTTCTCCTCACTTTTGGAATTCTGAAGTAGGCTAAATGTATCTCACGCTTATCCCAATTTCCATAATTATTTACAGCGCAAAAAACGACCATTTCGGCGGGTTTAAACAGGCCCGCTACGCTGTAAGTGCGTACCTGCAGTTCATCACGTGCAATCCACTTGGCGTAGCGTAGCAACAGCACAGGTCATGGGTCGTGACCCGACTGCCGTGAAACCTCCCTATTCCCTGCCACAAAGGGCAGTGGAGGCCAAATCACTAGATAGAGTTCAAGGGGCTAGTGGAATCAAGGGATATGGGGAGAAGGCAGGCACGAGTTATTGATTGGGGACGACCAGCCATCACAATGAATGGCAGTGCTGGCTCGAAGGGCCGAATGGCCTCCTCCTGCACCTAATTTTTATGTTTCTTATACTTTCTTTTCCCAGGATTTTTAAGTCATCTAAATAAACAGGATCAGTTTAACAATTTTGAAGGTTGCTCCTCTAATAATACAGTAGTCAATTCAAATTAAGGTGCAACACCAGATTGGAGCGGCAGCAGCAAAACACACACCTAAGTAAAGAAACAATCAGTCTGAAGAAACATCATCCATTCCTTCTCTCCAGAGATGCTGCCTTTCCCACTGAGTTTCTCTAGCATTTTTTGTCTATCTTCGATTTTAACCAGCAGTTCTTTCCTAGATAATATTGTAAATCATTCTCACTGTCATATTATTTTACAGTGGGAGCCCATCTACAGGAAAATTGGGAAACAGTAAAGCCTTTTTCACCTCCACTCTGGGTGAAGCTAGGGTAGGTGTCTACTTGATAGTCAAGCCCCGTGTCATTGTCACCTCATTCACTGAAACACCTAATACTTTGGACCTTATGTCAATTTCTACATCCACATCCAACTCTGTAGTCATACGATATGCATTCTGCCCTAATTTCTGGCCAGGCAAGCGTGTAATTCCGAAACGTAGAAAACTTATCACAGGCGTCCTCAACAAATCTAACATGTATACACACATGTGAGAATTCCTAGCCTGAGACAGAACAACTCACTGGAAGGGGTGGCCCAGTGTTCAAGCAAAGAGTGTCAAGTCAGGATGGGCAGAAGGCGCACGTTGTCTCCCACCCCGACAAACACAGCTCCAAAGGATCCCACACTGGCCTCATCAATAACAGCAAATCCCACACTGGCCTCATCAATAACAGCAAATCTCCAAACACTGGTGTACTCGGAGGAGCAGCTTAATGAAGTTCACACATGGCTGAGGCGGGCGGGGACGTGCGAGGACCCGGCTCCAGGTGCAGCCTGAGGGACACGTCGGCAGCACCGCGGCTTCGCACACCCGGATCGGGACGGCAGCGCCGCTTTCCCAGCCTCACCTATGGTGAGCAGGACCACCACTATGGCCACGGCAATCCCGAGCGCACTCGGCTCCTGATATTCCTTCAGCTCCTCCCAGAGTGATTCCATGTAGAGCTGCACCGAAGCGCCCGCCATCTTCCCCCTCCCGCTCCCGCCGGATCTTTGCCTGCAGGAGCGCGGCACGCCGGGAAGTGTACTGGCCCGCGCGGCACGCCGGGAAGTGTACTGGCCTGCGCGGCACGCCGGGAAGTGTACTGGCCCGCGCGGCACGCTGGGAAGTGTACTGGCCCGCGCGGCACGCCGGGAAGTGTACTGGCCCGCGCGGCACGCCGGGAAGTGTACTGGCCCGCGCGGCACGCCGGGAAGTGTACTGGCCCGCGCGGCACGCCGGGAAGTGTACTGGCACCAAAGATGCTGTGGGATCTGCATACGATGGGCGGCGCAACGTATGTTCAGACCAAAGATCATAGAGCGGAGCAAAGCCGAACGCCACTCCACCCCCCACATGAAACAAGCTAAAGAACACTAAAAACATACATTCGACACCTACAATTAAAACACAAAGAAGGAAAGGACAGACTGTTGGCGAGGCAACCATTGCTGGCACCTCCCAGTGATCAGGCAGCATCTCTGGTACTTTATTTGTCACATGTACCGAGGTACAATGAAATGTGTTTTTGTATACAGTTCAGTACGTATCACTATACAAATACACTTAGATACATATTAGATAAGCATCTCAGATACAGTACAAGTGTACAGCAGCGGTACACTGAGACATAGTCACAACATGGATAGATGATATTTCAGGTTGGGACCCTTCTGAAGAAAGCTCCTGACCCGAAAAGTCATTATCCATTTCCTCCAGAGATGCTGCCTGACCCGCTGAGATACTCCAGCACTTTGTGTATTTTCTAACTGGACAAGTCTGCTTGTGCTGCAAAAGAGCCCATTATGCTTACTGACCAGCAGGTGCCAGCAGAGACCAGAGTATCAACAGGAAACCACTTTAGTTCTCATCATGCTTTAAATACAGTAGAAAGCTGCAGGACTCTAGAGAGACAAATCAGACAAAAATGCATGCTGAGATAAAGAATTAGAAGGTTACACAAAAAGCTGGAGAAACTCAGCGGGTGCAGCAGCATCTAAGGAGCGAAGGAAATAGGCGACGTTTCGGGTCGGGACCCTTCTTCAGACTGGTCAGGGATCAGGGAAACGAGAGATATAGACGGTGATGTGGAGAGATACAGAACAATGAATGAAAGATATGCAAAAAAGTATCGATGATAAAGGGAACAAGCCATTGTAAGCTGTTTGTGGTGTGAAAATGAGAAGCTGGTGCGACTAGGGTGGGGGAGGGAGATAGAGATAGAGGGAATGCCAGGGCCCGAGGGCTGAGGGAGAGGTGGGAGGGGGAGGAGACAGCAGGGGTTAACAGAATTGAGAAAATTCAATGTTCAAGCCCAAAGGATGCAGACTCCCCAAGCGGAATATG
Organism: Okamejei kenojei; assembly: GCA_035221665.1. NCBI lineage: Eukaryota > Metazoa > Chordata > Chondrichthyes > Rajiformes > Rajidae > Okamejei > Okamejei kenojei. Next base: position 27,656,338 of record CM069144.1, on the reverse strand, counting down.
AGGTGCTGTTCCTCCAACTTGCGGTGTTGCTCACTCTGGCCATAGAGGAGGCCCAGGACCGAGAGGTCGGATACAGAATGGGTGGGGGAGTTGAAGTGCTGAGCGACCGGGAGGTCGGGTTGGTTTTTGCGGACCGAGCGAAGGTGTTCGGCGAAACGATCGCCAAGCCTCCGCTTGGTCTCACCGATATAGATCATCTGGCATCTGGAGCAGCGGATGCAGTAGCTGAGGTTGGAGGAGGTGCAGGTGAACCTCTGTCGGACCTGGAAGGACTGCTTGGGTCCCTGAAAGGAGTGGACGGGGGAGGTGAAGGGACAAGTGTTGCATTTCTTGCGGTTGCAAGGGAAAGTGCCCGGGGAAGGAGTAGAGCGGGAGGGGAGGGAGGAATTGACAAGGGAGTCACGGAGGGAGCGGTCTTTGCGGAAGGCAGACAGGGGGGGAGATGGGAAGATGTGGCGGGTGGAGGGGTCACGTTGGAGGTGGCGAAACTGGCGGAGGACTATCTGTTGTATTTGCCGGCTGGTGGGGTGAAAGGTGAGGACCAGGGGGACTCTGCCCTGTTTGCGAGTGGGGGAATGGGGAGAGAGGGCAGTGTTGCGGGGTATGGAGGAGACCCTGGTGCGAGCCTCATCAATAGTGGGGGAGGGGAATCCCCATTCTCTGAAGAATGAGGCCATTTGTGATGACCTGGTGTGAAACACCTCATCCTGGGAGCAGATGCGGCGTAGACGAAGGAATTGGGAATAGGGGATGGAGTCCTTACAGGAAGCAGGGTGGGAGGAAGAGTAGTCCAGGTAGCTGTGGGAGTCAGTGGGTTTGTAGTGGATGTCGGTCAGGAGTGTATCACCTGCAATAGAGATGGTGAGGTCAAGGAATGGTAGGGAAATGTCGGAAATGGTCCAAGTGTATTTGAGTGCCGGATGGAAGTTGGTGGTGAAATGAATGAAGTCAGTCAGTTGTGTGTGGGTGCAGGAGGTGACACCAAAGCAGTCATCGATATAACGGAGGTAGAGGTCGGGGATCCCAGACAAGAAATGTAATCTGAGCATGAGGACGGTATTGGAGAAGGAGATTTAGATAAAGGGATTTGGGAATCCAGAACGTAGAGGGTTAGTAAACACAGTTGTCATTGTTGGAAGGGCAGGGAGCGACAGACACATGCTCAGGACCAATAATGATCTAATTATCACCTTTATATTATGTATATTTCAGGTGCTGATAATCTGAAATAAACATCAGATTTTGGACCAATTCAGCACTGGAGAATGAATGGTTCTGGTTGATTGCCTTTGGTCATGTCTAATGAAATTAAAGAGATAGCATATTACTCTTTAGTAATTGCCACTGTTCAGCCTTGATCTCTGACAATGAAACCAAAAGTACCTACAGGTTCTGAGGCATCATGAATAACAATCAAATGCATTTATTTAGGACTTGTAACATAACTAAAACTCTGATTTGTACAGTATACTTTGGGTATGCAAGCAAAGAATTTCACTGTGCCTTGTCACATGTGACAATAAAATATTCCATTCTATTCCAAAGTTTTTAAATGGAGCATTATCAAACCAAATCTAACTACACTTATGGGGGATAAGAGACTTAATTAAAAGGTTAGTCACTTAAATATGTATAAAATTTGGATCAAACCAACAGACTCACTGCAGTCACCGAATGTTTAATAGATACAAAGAGATAGACAGTTATTAAAGCAAAGAGAATCAAAAGAATTTACATCAAGCCCTCAGCTAGATCATTTTATATAAATGGTTGACAGAGAGTGCGATGCAGGCATGTTATCTGTGCAACATGGAGATTTAGTGCCATGTGCTGTTATTAATGAAACATCAGAATCTATTTAAAGATGATAACTGTTTTAAAACCAACAGACCTACATTTTCCCAAGCTACCTTCACCTAGTGTGACCATAGCAACTGCATCCATTATATGCTGTCATACCTTCAATGATAATGTTGCTTCAGATAAAATCAGAGCATTCGTGCAACAGGATACATCAAAATTTACAAGATGGACCAACAGGATCAGGGAATCAGTACATGTTAATCTCAAATGAACCTTTCTTATAATCTATTTTAAAAGAAACAAAAAGAAAAAATAATTGCTGCAGAGCACGCAGAATTAAGACAAACTCCTTCATTTTATCCAAACCTCAATAAACAGTTTGAGACACATTCCTTTTTCTACATATTAATTATAATTCCCAGGAAAGTCTTACTTTTTAACAGCAAATTCTTCCAAACCCCAAACAGAGATGTGGAGTAGAATGTTAATGTCCACGGGTCATTAGCCAGGTCAGTCTGGTATGGAGACTTTCCTTATTTTCAGGCTGGATGGAATGATTTGGAACTTGCAGTTGTAGTTCTGGTTGGCTTCTCTCAGGCATGGGGTGTTTATAGACTGCATACAAATGACCATCACACACTCAGAGCTCACCCAAAAACCCAGAATAGATGAAGATGCAGTTACCGTAAGAATTGTGAAGGAACGGTAGAAATGAAAAATAGAATTGCCAGAATCCTGAGCATTTGAAACTCTTGTATTTATGGTAATGTCCTGAAGACTAATGTGCCCAGTAGCAGCATGGATTACTGCTGCTGGAGCTTAATCTGAGCTTTGTTGAAATGTAGGAGATAGAGACTATAGACAATAGGTGCAGGAGTAGGCCATTCGGCCCTTCGAGCCAGCACCGCCATTCAATGTAATCATGGCTGATCATCCCCAATCAGTACCCTGTCCCTGCCTTCTCCCCATATCCCCTGACTCTGCTATCTTTAAGAGCCCTATCTAGCTCTCTCTTGAAAGCATCCAGAGAACCTGCCTCCACCACCCTCTGTGGCAGAGAATTCCACAGACTCACCACTCTCTGTGAGAAAACGTGTTTCCTCGTCTCCGTTCTAAATGGCTTACTCCTTATTCTTAAACTGTGGCCCCTGGTTCTGGACTCCCCCAACATCGGGAACATGTTTCCTGCCTCTAGCGTGTCCAAACCCTTAATAATCTTATATGTTTCAATGAGATATCCTCTCATCCTTCTAAATTCCAGAGCGTACAAGCCCAGCTGCTCCATTCTCTCAGCATATGAAAGTCCCGCCATCCCGGGAATTAACCTTGTAAACCTACGCTGCACTCCCTCAATAGCAAGAATGTCCTTCCTCAAATTAGGGGACCAAAACGGCACACAATACTCCAGGTGTGGTCTCACTATGGCTCTGACAACTGCAGAAGGACCTCTTTGCTCCTATATTCGATTCCTCTTGTTATAAAGGCCAACATGCCATTCGCTTTCTTCAATGCCTGCTGTACCTGCATGCTTGCTTTCATAGACTGATGAACAAGGACCCCCAGATCCCGTTGTACTTCCCCTTTTCCCAACGACGCCATTTAGATCGTTATCTGCCTTCCTGTTTTTGCAACCAAAGTGGATAACCTCACATTTACCCGCATTAAATTTCATCTGCCATGCATCTGCCCATTCCCCCAACCTGTCCAAGTCACCCTGCATTCTCATAGCAGAGGTCAGAGTGAGACTCGGAATTAAAATTATGGGTGGCTTGGGGTAATGCTAACAGTTTGACAGGTGCCTCGATAGATCAGACGTTGTTCTTCAATGGACGCCAGACAGCGTCTCCAGAATGGTGGCAGTGTGTTGTACTGAGCAGAAAGTTGCTCAGCAGGAAATCTTTTCATCTCCTGGAAGACCATGTTTTACCGTTCATCTCAAGCAAACTGCCACTCACCAAATGTGAAACAAATCGAGGTAGATTCAGAAAAGAGTGGAAATCTATATTATTTCCGTGGCTTGAAAATAAAAGAGATCAGTGTATCATTGAGTAAAACCCTATCATCGCGTATCTACAAACTTTTATTTATCTTTTCTTAAGATTGCTACCATAACTGACCATGCACGTTCAGTTAAAACAAAACTCTTTAGATTCCTGCTGAATGCTAATTTGCTTTTAACTCACACTGTCTTGGTGTTGGGTCCATGTAGGCTCCTTAATGGACAGTCCACTTACAATTATGCAAGAGTAGATGGGCACGCCCTCATTGACTGTGCTGTTTAATGCTTCATCACCCACTTTCCCCATGGGGATCTATACAAGGACTTGAAACAACATGCTGCTTCGGCTCAAGGAAGAGTCCCAGCTCTGCAGTTTTACAGTGCAGTTGGAAAATCTGCTCTGGCATTGCCTATTCTTTGCAAGTGATTATTAATCAATAGGCTCGGAGGTGCAATGTCTGTCTCCAGCTGAGAGGGGTGTCCTACAACCTCCATCAGCAAATGTTCATTGAGCAAAACACAAAGTGCTGGATAAACTCAGCTGGCAAGGCAGGATCTGTGGAAGGAAATGGACAGCCTACATTTTGGGTCAGGACACCTTTCCAGACTGATGTTCAGCAAAGTTCAGTGGACAGAAAAGCCTGTTTCCATACTATACAGAAATACAAAGAAATACAAAGAATGGTAATGTATTAAAACTCTTTAAAAAATAATCACTTAAAACATATTAACAGTTAAAACACTTTAATCCCCCAAAAATTATGTGTGTTTTTACAGCCACTCCTTTTAAATAGCCTGAAAGTTCCCGAGGAATTCAGCATATCCATGTTCATCCACTAGATTCTTGCCAGGATTTGAATGTCAGCCAGGACTGCTTGCGAAGGTTGACAGGAGTGTGGGAGAATACAATGGGGTCAATATAAATTCTCACCATGGAATGCAGGGCCTGTTTCTGCTCTGCATGACTCTAACTTAGCCAGCAAGTTCAGGACTTCCACACTTGGGTAGGCGTCTTCAAAACTGCTGACACTAGCAGGAGATAAATATACAGTGGTTTGACACTGAAATAATGCCATTTCCCTGCAACCCAGCCTATTCTGCTAGTTATTGTCCAGTCGGTCACATGCTCCTGTCTGGAGGTCCAATAACCTAGAGTTAAAAAATGCTCCTAAAATACGTGGAAGGAAATCTTTAATTCATATTTAGTAATCAGGTTTTTCTAATTGTGAAACTAAACAGAATATTACACTTTTTTATTGGTAATCTATTTAATCACACCAAATTATTAATCTGATTCCTACCAGGGCCTAACATCGAGGAGCCTAACATCAAGGAGCCGGTGGCGGCCTCCGGCCGGGACTAACCCGAGGGCTCCAGTCGCGGAGCTTGCGGACTCGTCATCGCGGAGCTGGCCAACTTCGGAGCGGGAAGAGCTGTGGTGGCACGCGGCTGCGACCCGACTTCAGAGCTTCGGAGGCTCCGGCCGCAGGCCCGGTGGACAGGAACATCGGGAGCTTGCAGATCCCTGGTGGGAGACCGCTTTTCGGAGCTCCAGCAACGGCAACTTCTCCCGCTGGAATCGCGGGGTTTAAAGGACTCGGAGCGGGGCCTAACATCGCCCGGCGCAGCTTACAGGACTTACCATCGTCCTCTGGGGGCTTTAACATCGGAGCCCCAGTTCACCTAGACGCTGCAGTTGAACTGCTGGACCGCGGGAGAAGAACAAAGGGAAGAGATAAGACTTTGCCTTCCATCAGTGTGTGGCTTGGGTTTTTTTTGTAATGTAAAACTGTAGAAAAGGCATTCTATTCTATTCTATTCTACGAACATTACAGGCAGTATCCTTGCACAGACAGATGCTCGAAGGATAAATATGATGATTGTAATTAAGTAATGAGTGATCAAAGAAAAGTGTAATCAGTCAGTGCAATCAAACCCTTTTAGCCCCGGTTCTATTCCAGTTGATTGGTACTGTGCTATCTCTAATACCAATATATCCTTCCTAACACGTAGTGTCTGCTGAATATATATATATATATATATATATACAATTAATTTTGCCAATTGAATTCTTTCTGAACTATAGATAATTTTCAATTAGTCTTTTTATTTTTTTCCATCTACCCTCTTGTGCTATTTGTAGTTTGATTCTTTAGTTTGCATACTTAGATGCTTGACTCTGTTCTTTCATTCTAGACATTTCTAAAAATAAGTTAAATATCTCAGTCCCCATTACAAACTCCTGGGGCATCACAGCACATCCTGACAATTTGAATACACGCTCATTATAACCTCCCTTATCGCCTGAGTATTTTGCAATCCAAACCATTATTTGTCAGTAGTTTTAGTTTTTAGAGACACAGCATGGAAACAGGCCCACCGAGTCCATGCCAACGGTCACCCATACCCTATCCTACACACCAGCGGGACGTTACATAAGCCAATTAACCTACAAACCTTCTTGTCAATGGAATGTGGGAGGAAACTGGTGTACCTGCAGAAAACAGACGTACAAACTCCTTACAGACAGCACTAGCGGTCAGGATAGAATCTGGGTCTCTGGCACTGTAAGGAAGCAACTCTACTGAAAAATCTGAAATTCAATGCATCTCTGACTCATTTAAGTTGTTCATTAAAATCTATAATTTTCATCAATGCTTTAATTGTCTGGAATCTCTTTCTTTTGCTCAATGTCGGTCTTTGTTGTTTGAGAACATTGCTTCGATACCTCAACGTTTTACAATATTTTAGTTACCATGTGTGGGAATTATTCTTACATTATAATTACAATAAAAATGTGGAAGAAAGGAATTCATCGGCAAAAGAAGGAATTCATCATTTGTAAGTGAAAAGGAATAATGGAGTGGGGAATTATGTTCAGATGCTTCTTTAAATTGAAGTAGAAACCCACCTGCCTTGGACCGATTGTAGAAGCAAAATAATGTCAATGTTTGTAAATCAATATACAATTCACATGATTTATGAAAATATAATTTTTTGATGAATATTTTTATTAATTGTAAATACGTATTAATAGAAAATACTTCTTACATACATTCATAATATTATTAATATTAACATTTAAGACATTTATATTTCTATACATTTTTTTTATAAGTAAGAAATGATAGAGAAAAATAATATAGAGATAAGAAATCAAAAATAAAGAGGTGAATGGAATATTAAAAAGTTATCCATCGTAGGAGATATATCCATGATTTGTTATACGTGATTCTTCATATATTCCATTATTCTGCTTTTAGTCTGGCTCTCGCACCGAGCCATTTTGACCCTTTAGATATTCAATGTATGGAGACCATATTCCTCTGAAAAGATCCAACCTGTCCATTAGGACAAGCCTCAATCTTTCCAGATGGAGTGTCTCTGACATTCCTGTAATCCACATTTTGATTGTGGGGGATGTAAGACCTTTCCAGAATTTTAATATTAATTTTTTCCCAATGATTAAACTATAATCAATAAAAAATCTTTGATTTGTTGTTATTAATTGATCAGTTTCCAGTATTCCCAGTATTATTAACTTTGAGTCAGGAGTCAGATTCATATTAACAACATTCAAAATTATCCTAAATATTTCTATCCAAAATGTTGTAATTTTTGCACAATTTGTAAATGAGTGTGTCAAGTTAGCATCTAAGTGCTGACATTTATCACATATGGCACATACATTTGAAAAAATGTTACGTAGTTTGGATTTTGAGTAATGTAGTCTATGTAATATTTTAAATTGTATAAGAGAGTGTCTAGCATTTAACGGACAGTGGTGTATATGTTGTAAACTTTCATCCCATACGTCTGGTCTAATAATTTGACCTAATTCGTTTTCCCATGATTGTCTATATATTTCTGTCAATGGGGCATCATTTTGCAATAGAATATTATAAATATATGATATCAATTTTTTCTGTGTTCGGATGTTTATTTAGACATTCATCTAAAATTTCTGTCTTTCTATTTCTAATTTCCTGTGTGTTTGCTTTTACATAGTCTCTAATTTGTAAGTATCTAAAATAATTCTCTGACATTCCTGTAATCCACAGCTCTGAAGCAGGGACCACCGCTGGAACGCCACTGCTGGAGCACCGCAGCTCTGAAGCCGGGTCGCCGCTGGAGCACCACAGCTCTGAAGCCGGGTCGCCGCTGGAGCACCACAGCTCTGAAGCCGGGTCGCCGCTGGAGCACCGCAGCTCTGAAGCCGGGTCGCCGCTGGAGCACCGCCGCTCTGAAGCCGGGTCGCCGCTGGAGCACCACAGCTCTGAAGCCGGGTCGCCGCTGGAGCACCGCAGCTCTGAAGCCGGGTCGCCGCTGGAGCACCGCCGCTCTGAAGCCGGGTCGCCGCTGGAGCACCGCAGCTCTGAAGCCGGGTCGCCGCTGGAGCAACGCAGCTCTGAAGCCGGGTCGCCGCTGGAGCACCGCAGCTCTGAAGCCGGGTCGCCGCTGGAGCACCGCAGCTCTGAAGCCGGGTCGCCGCTGGAGCACCACAGTTCTGAAGCCGGGTCGCCGCTGGAGCACCGCCGCTCTGAAGCCGGGTCGCCGCTGGAGCAACGCAGCTCTGAAGCCGGGTCGCCGCCGGAAGCTGGAACACCGCCATAGTTCCGAGGCCACAAGCTCCGCCATTAGGCCTCAGCACAGACGGAGACGGTGGACACGACAAAAAAAGTCGCACCCCCCTCCCCCCGAAGGGAGAGACTAAAACCCTGTTTCCCCCCCCCCCCCTCAAAACAGCCTAATAAACCAAAATTCTAACTACAACAAACACAAGAGGACAAAAAGAAAAGAAAAAACAGACGGGCTGCAGGTGAGCAGCAGCTGCCAGGCAGCGCCGCCACTTCCGGAATCCGAAAGTCATACAAAATGGTTACCTACTGTAAGAGGGTTGTGAACTCACCCAGAGAGTTGTGAACTTGTGAAATAGCGGGTTTGCACGCAAGGTTACTGGATCATAGGACTTGACGCACCGAGCCGCTCAATCCATCTGGAGAACATCCGTCACTTCCGGTATATGTTATTAATGCAAGAAACGCGTACTTTCCGACCTGTTAAAAATCGCCAAAATGTTGGATTTTTGCGTTGTAAAAAATTGTGGCAGTCGGGGTAAGCGTGAGAGACATGTACCCAACTTCAGAATTCCAAAAGTGAAGCGAAATGAAGGTATTATATAACATGGGTACACAAAAGGCTGGAGAAACTCAGCGGGTGCAGCAGCATCTAAGGAGCGAAGGAGATAGGCAACGTTTCGGGTCGAGACCCTTCTTCAGACTGGTTAGGGATCAGGGAAACAAGAAATATAGACGGTGAAGTGGAGAGATAAAGAACAATGAATGAAAGATATGCAAAAAAGTATCAATGATAAAGGAAACAGGCCATTGTAAACAGTTTGTAGTGTGAAAATGAGAAGCTAGTGCGACTTGGGTGGGGGAGAGATAGAGAGAGAGGGAATGCCAGGGCCAGAGGGCTGAGGGAGAGGGGTGAAGGGGAGGAGACAGCAAGGGTTAACAGAATTGAGAAAATTCAATGTTCAAGCCCAGAGGATACAGACTCCCCAAGCGGAATATGAAGTGCTGTTCCTCCAACTTGCGGTGTTGTTGACTTTGTGTGTTCGGCGAAACGATCGCCAAGCCTCCGCTTGGTTTCGCCGAACACCTCCGCTCGGTCCGCAATAACCAACTCCCCCCCCCCCCCTGCTGTCTCCTCCCCTCCCACTTCTCCCTCAGCCCTATATTTCTCGTTTCCCTGATCCCTACCCAGTCTGTAGAACGGTCTCGACCCGAAACGTCGCCTATCTCCTTCACTCCTTAGATGCTGCTGCACCCGCTGAGTTTCTCCAGCCTTTTGTGTACCCTTGATTCTCCAGCATCCGCAGTTCCTTCTTTAACACAGTACTATATACCGTAATTTCTCCTCACTTTTGGAATTCTGAAGTAGGCTAAATGTATCTCACGCTTATCCCAATTTCCATAATTATTTACAGCGCAAAAAACGACCATTTCGGCGGGTTTAAACAGGCCCGCTACGCTGTAAGTGCATACCTGCAGTTCATCACGTGTAATCCACTTGGCGTAGCGTAGCAACAGCACAGGTCATGGGTCGTGACCCGACTGCCGTGAAACCTCCCTATTCCCTGCCACAAAGGGCAGTGGAGGCCAAATCACTAGATAGAGTTCAAGGGGCTAGTGGAATCAAGGGATATGGGGAGAAGGCAGGCACGAGTTATTGATTGGGGACGACCAGCCATCACAATGAATGGCAGTGCTGGCTCGAAGGGCCGAATGGCCTCCTCCTGCACCTAATTTTTATGTTTCTTATACTTTCTTTTCCCAGGATTTTTAAGTCATCTAAATAAACAGGATCAGTTTAACAATTTTGAAGGTTGCTCCTCTAATAATACAGTAGTCAATTCAAATTAAGGTGCAACACCAGATTGGAGCGGCAGCAGCAAAACACACACCTAAATAAAGAAACAATCAGTCTGAAGAAACATCATCCATTCCTTCTCTCCAGAGATGCTGCCTTTCCCACTGAGTTTCTCTAGCATTTTTTGTCTATCTTCGATTTTAACCAGCAGTTCTTTCCTAGATAATATTGTAAATCATTCTCACTGTCATATTATTTTACAGTGGGAGCCCATCTACAGGAAAATTGGGAAACAGTAAAGCCTTTTTCACCTCCACTCTGGGTGAAGCTAGGGTAGGTGTCTACTTGATAGTCAAGCCCCGTGTCATTGTCACCTCATTCACTGAAACACCTAATACTTTGGACCTTATGTCAATTTCTACATCCACATCCAACTCTGTAGTCATACGATATGCATTCTGCCCTAATTTCTGGCCAGGCAAGCGTGTAATTCCGAAACGTAGAAAACTTATCACAGGCGTCCTCAACAAATCTAACATCTATACACACATGTGAGAATTCCTAGCCTGAGACAGAACAACTCACTGGACGGGGTGGCCCAGTGTTCAAGCAAAGAGTGTCAAGTCAGGATGGGCAGAAGGCGCACGTTGTCTCCCACCCCGACAAACACAGCTCCAAAGGATCCCACACTGGCCTCATCAATAACAGCAAATCCCACACTGGCCTCATCAATAACAGCAAATCTCCAAACACTGGTGTACTCGGAGGAGCAGCTTAATGAAGTTCACACATGGCTGAGGCGGGCGGGGACGTGCGAGGACCCGGCTCCAGGTGCAGCCTGAGGGACACGTCGGCAGCACCGCGGCTTCGCCCCCCGGATCGGGACGGCAGCGCCGCTTTCCCAGCCTCACCTATGGTGAGCAGGACCACCACTATGGCCACGGCAATCCCGAGCGCACTCGGCTCCTGATAGTCCTTCAGCTCCTCCCAGAGTGATTCCATGTAGAGCTGCACCGAAGCGCCCGCCATCTTCCCCCTCCCGCTCCCGCCGGATCTTTGCCTGCAGGAGCGCGGCACGCCGGGAAGTGTACTGGCCCGCGCGGCACGCCGGGAAGTGTACTGGCCTGCGCGGCACGCCGGGAAGTGTACTGGCCCGCGCGGCACGCCGGGAAGTGTACTGGCCCGCGCGGCACGCCGGGAAGTGTGCTGGCCCGCGCGGCACGCCGGGAAGTGTACTGGCCCGCGCGGCACGCCGGGAAGTGTGCTGGCCCGCGCGGCACGCCGGGAAGTGTACTGGCCCGCGCGGCACGCCGGGAAGTGTACTGGCCCGCGCGGCACGCCGGGAAGTGTACTGGCCCGCGCGGCACGCCGGGAAGTGTACTGGCCCGCGCGGCACGCCGGGAAGTGTGCTGGCCCGCGCGGCACGCCGGGAAGTGTACTGGCCCGCGCGGCACGCCGGGAAGTGTACTGGCCCGCCGTGCCTCGCGGCACCAAAGATGCTGTGGGATCTGCATACGATGGGCGGCGCAACGTATGTTCAGACCAAAGATCATAGAGCGGAGCAAAGCCGAACGCCACTCCACCCCCCACATGAAACAAGCTAAAGAACACTAAAAACATACATTCGACACCTACAATTAAAACACAAAGAAGGAAAGGACAGACTGTTGGCGAGGCAGCCATTGCTGGCACCTCCCAGTGATCAGGCAGCATCTCTGGTACTTTATTTGTCACATGTACCGAGGTACAATGAAATGTATTTTTGTATACAGTTCAGTACGTATCACTATACAAATGCACTTAGATACATATTAGATAAGCATCTCAGATACAGTACAAGTGTACAGCAGCGGTACACTGAGACATAGTCACAACATGGATAGATGATATTTCAGGTTGGGACCCTTCTGAAGAAAGCTCCCGACCCGAAACGCCATTATCCATTTCCTCCAGAGATGCTGCCTGACCCACTGAGATACTCCAGCACTTTGTGTATTTTCTAACTGGACAAGTCTGCTTGTGCTGCAAAAGAGCCCATTATGCTTACTGACCAGCAGGTGCCACCAGAGACCAGACTATCAACAGGAAACCACTTTAGTTCTCATCATGCTTTAAATACAGTAGAAAGCTGCAGGACTCTAGAGAGACAAATCAGACAAAAATGCATGCTGAGATAAAGAATTAGAATCCCAGACAAGAAATGTAATCTGAGCATGAGGACGGTATTGGAGAAGGAGATTTAGATAAAGGGATTTGGGAATCCAGAACGTAGAGGGTTAGTAAACACAGTTGTCATTGTTAGAAGGGCAGGGAGCGACAGACACATGCTCAGGACCAATAATGATCTAATTATCACCTTTATATTATGTATATTTCAGGTGCCGGTAATCTGAAATAAACATCAGATTTTGGACCAATTCAGCACTGGAGAATGAATGGTTCTGGTTGATTGCCTTTGGTCATGTCTAATGAAATTAAAGAGATAGCATATTACTCTTTAGTAATTGCCACTGTTCAGCCTTGATCTCTGACAATGAAACCAAAAGTACCTACAGGTTCTGAGGCATCATGAATAACAATCAAATGCATTTATTTAGGACTTGTAACATAACTAAAACTCTGATTTGTACAGTATACTTTGGGTATGCAAGCAAAGAATTTCACTGTGCCTTGTCACATGTGACAATAAAATATTCCATTCTATTCCAAAGTTTTTAAATGGAGCATTATCAAACCAAATCTAACTACACTTATGGGGGATAAGAGACTTAATTAAAAGGTTAGTCACTTAAATATGTATTATTTAACATATTATTAAATATGTTGGGTGATTAAAGCAAAGAGAATCAAAACAATTTACATCAAGCCCTCAGCTAGATCATTTTATATATATGGTTGACAGAGAGTGCGATGCAGGCATGTTATCTGTGCAACATGGAGATTTAGTGCCATGTGCAGTTATTAATGAAACATCAGAATCTATTTAAAGATGATAACTGTTTGAAAACCAACAGACCTCCATTTTCCCAAGCTACCTTCATCTAGTGTGACCATAGCAACTGCATCCATTATATGCTGTCATACCTTCAATGATAATGTTGCTTCAGATAAAATCAGAGCATTCGTGCAACAGGACACATCAAAATTTACAAGATGGACCAACAGGATCAGGGAATCAGTACATGTTAATCTCAAATGAACCTTTCTTATAATCTATTTTAAAAGAAACAAAAAGAAAAAATAATTGCTGCAGAGCACGCAGAATTAAGACAAACTCCTTCATTTTATCCAAACCTCAATAAACAGTTTGAGACACATTCCTTTTTCTACATATTAATTATAATTCCCAGGAAAGTCTTACTTTTTAACAGCAAATTCTTCCAAACCCTAAACAGAGATGTGGAGTAGAATGTTAATGTCCACGGGTCATTAGCCAGGTCAGTCTGGTATGGAGACTTTCCTTATTTTCAGGCTGGATGGAATGATTTGGAACTTGCAGTTGTAGTTCTGGTTGGCTTCTCTCAGGCATGGGGTGTTTATAGACTGCATACAAATGACCATCACACACTCAGAGCTCACCCAAAAGCCCAGAATAGATGAAGATGCAGTCACCGTAAGAATTGTGAAGGAACGGTAGAAATGAAAAATAGAATTGCCAGAATCCTGAGCATTTGAAACTCTTGTATTTATGGTAATGTCCTGAAGACTAATGTGCCCAGTAGCAGCATGGATTACTGCTGCTGGAGCTTAATCTGAGCTTTGTTGAAATGTAGGAGATAGAGACTATAGACAATAGGTGCAGGAGTAGGCCATTCGGCCATTCAATGTAATCATGGCTGATCATCCCCAATCAGTACCCTGTTCCTGCCTTCTCCCCATTTCCCCTGACTCTGCTATCTTTAAGAGCCCTATCTAGCTCTCTCTTGAAAGCATCCAGAGAACCTGCCTCCACCACCCTCTGTGGCAGAGAATTTCACAGACTCACCACTCTCTGTGAGAAAAAGTGTTTCCTCGTCTCCGTTCTAAATGGCTTACTTCTTATTCTTAAACTGTGGCCCCTGGTTCTGGACTCCCCCAACATCGGGAACATGTTTCCTGCCTCTAGCGTGTCCAAACCCTTAATAATCTTATATGTTTCAATGAGATATCCTCTCATCCTTCTAAATTCCAGAGCGTACAAGCCCAGCTGCTCCATTCTCTCAGCATATGAAAGTCCCGCCATCCCGGGAATTAACCTTGTAAACCTACGCTGCACTCCCTCAATAGCAAGAATGTCCTTCCTCAAATTAGGGGACCAAAACGGCACACAATACTCCAGGTGTGGTCTCACTATGGCTCTGACAACTGCAGAAGGACCTCTTTGCTCCTATATTCGATTCCTCTTGTTATAAAGGCCAACATGCCATTCGCTTTCTTCAATGCCTGCTGTACCTGCATGCTTGCTTTCATAGACTGATGAACAAGGACCCCCAGATCCCATTGTACTTCCCCTTTTCCCAACGACGCCATATAGATCATTATCTGCCTTCCTGTTTTTGCAACCAAAGTGGATAACCTCACATTTATCCGCTTTAAATTTCATCTGCCATGCATCTGCCCATTCCCCCAAACTGTCCAAGTCACCCTGCACTCTCATAGCAGAGGTCAGAGTGAGACTCGGAATTAAAATTATGGGTGGCTTGGGGTAATGCTAACAGTTTGACAGGTGCCTCGATAGATCAGACGTTGTTCTTCAATGGACGCCAGACAGGGTCTCCAGAATGGTGGCAGTGTGTTGTACTGAGCAGAAAGTTGCTCAGCAGGAAATCTTTTCATCTCCTGGAAGACCATGTTTTACCGTTCATCTCAAGCAAACTGCCACTCACCAAATGTGAAACAAATCGAGGTAGATTCAGAAAAGAGTGGAAATCTATATTATTTCCGTGGCTTGAAAATAAAAGAGATCAGTGTATCATTGAGTAAAACCCTATCATCGCGTATCTACAAACTTTTATTTATCTTTTCTTAAGATTGCTACCATAACTGACCATGCACGTTCAGTCAAAACAAAACTCTTTAGATTCCTGCTGAATGCTAATTTGCTTTTAACTCACACTGTCTTGATGTTGGGTCCATGTAGGCTCCTTCATGGACAGTCCACTTACAATTATGCAAGATTAGATTGGCACGCCCTCATTGACTGTGTTGTTTAATGCTTCATCACCCACTTTCCCCATGGGGATCTATACAAGCCTTGAAACAACATGCTGCTTCTGCTCAAGGAAGAGTCCCAGCTCTGCAGTTTTACAGTGCAGTTGGAAAATCTGCTCTGGCATTGCCTATTCTTTGCAAGTGATTATTAATCAATAGGCTCGGAGGTGCAATGTCTGTCTCCAGCTGAGAGGGGTGTCCTACAACCTCCATCAGCAAATGTTCATTGAGCAAAACACAAAGTGCTGGATAAACTCAGCTGGCAAGGCAGGATCTGTGGAAGGAAATGGACAGCCTACATTTTGGGTCAGGACACCTTTCCAGACTGATGTTCAGCAAAGTTCAGTGGACAGAAAAGCCTGTTTCCATACTATACAGAAATACAAAGAAATACAAAGAATGGTAATGTATTAAAACTCTTTAAAAAATAATCACTTAAAACATATTAACAGTTAAAACATTTTAATCCCCCAAAAATTATGTGTGTTTTTACAGCCACTCCTTTTAAATAGCCTGAAAGTTCCCGAGGAATTCAGCATATCCATGTTCATCCACTAGATTCTTGCCAGGATTTGAATGTCAGCCAGGACTGCTTGCGAAGGTTGACAGGAGTGTGGGAGAATACAATGGGGTCAATATAAATTCTCACCATGGAATGCAGGGCCTGTTTCTGCTCTGCATGACTCTAACTTAGCCAGCAAGTTCAGGACTTCCACACTTGGGTAGGAGTCTTCAAAACTGCTGACACTAGCAGGAGATAAATATACAGTGGTTTGACACTGAAATAATGCCATTTCCCTGCAACCCAGCCTATTCTGCTAGTTATTGTCCAGTCGGTCACATGCTCCTGTCTGGAGGTCCAATAACCTAGAGTTAAAAAATGCTCCTAAAATACGTGGAAGGAAATCTTTAATTCATATTTAGTAATCAGGTTTTTCTAATTGTGAAGCTAAACTGAATATTACACTTTTTTATTGGTAATCTATTTAATCACACCAAATTATTAATCTGATTCCTACCAGGGTCTAACATCGAGGAGCCTAACTTCAAGGAGCCGGTGGCGGCCTCCGGCCGGGACTAACCCGAGGGCTCCAGTCGCGGAGCTTGCGGACTCGTCATCGCGGAGCTGGCCAACTTCGGAGCGGGAAGAGCTGTGGTGGCACGCGGCTGCAACCCGACTTCAGAGCTTCGGAGGCTCCGGCCGCAGGCCCGGTGGACAGGAACATCGGGAGCTTGCAGATCCCTGGTGGGAGACCGCTTTTCGGAGCTCCAGCAACGGCAACTTCTCCCGCTGGAATCGCGGGGTTTAAAGGACTCGGAGCGGGGCCTAACATCGCCCGGCGCAGCTTACAGGACTTACCATCGTCCTCTGGGGGCTTTAACATCGGAGCCCCAGTTCACCTAGACGCTGCAGTTGAACTGCTGGACCGCGGGAGAAGAACAAAGGGAAGAGATAAGACTTTGCCTTCCATCAGTGTGTGGCTTGGGTTTTTTTTGTAATGTAAAACTGTAGAAAAGGCATTCTATTCTATTCTATTCTACGAACATTACAGGCAGTATCCTTGCACAGACAGATGCTCGAAGGATAAATATGATGATTGTAATTAAGTAATGAGTGATCAAAGAAAAGTGTAATCAGTCAGTGCAATCAAACCCTTTTAGCCCCGGTTCTATTCCAGTTGATTGGTACTGTGCTATCTCTAATACCAATATATCCTTCCTAACACGTAGTGTCTGCTGAATATATATATATATATATATATATACAATTAATTTTGCCAATTGAATTCTTTCTGAACTATAGATAATTTTCAATTAGTCTTTTTATTTTTTTCCATCTACCCTCTTGTGCTATTTGTAGTTTGATTCTTTAGTTTGCATACTTAGATGCTTGACTCTGTTCTTTCATTCTAGACATTTCTAAAAATAAGTTAAATATCTCAGTCCCCATTACAAACTCCTGGGGCATCACAGCACATCCTGACAATTTGAATACACGCTCATTATAACCTCCCTTATCGCCTGAGTATTTTGCAATCCAAACCATTATTTGTCAGTAGTTTTAGTTTTTAGAGACACAGCATGGAAACAGGCCCACCGAGTCCATGCCAACGGTCACCCATACCCTATCCTACACACCAGCGGGACGTTACATAAGCCAATTAACCTACAAACCTTCTTGTCAATGGAATGTGGGAGGAAACTGGTGTACCTGCAGAAAACAGACGTACAAACTCCTTACAGACAGCACTAGCGGTCAGGATAGAATCTGGGTCTCTGGCACTGTAAGGAAGCAACTCTACTGAAAAATCTGAAATTCAATGCATCTCTGACTCATTTAAGTTGTTCATTAAAATCTATAATTTTCATCAATGCTTTAATTGTCTGGAATCTCTTTCTTTTGCTCAATGTCGGTCTTTGTTGTTTGAGAACATTGCTTCGATACCTCAACGTTTTACAATATTTTAGTTACCATGTGTGGGAATTATTCTTACATTATAATTACAATAAAAATGTGGAAGAAAGGAATTCATCGGCAAAAGAAGGAATTCATCATTTGTAAGTGAAAAGGAATAATGGAGTGGGGAATTATGTTCAGATGCTTCTTTAAATTGTAGAAACCCACCTGCCTTGGACCGATTGTAGAAGCAAAATAATGTCAATGTTTGTAAATCAATATACAATTCACATGATTTATGAAAATATAATTTTTTGATGAATATTTTTATTAATTGTAAATACATATTAATAGAAAATACTTCTTACATACATTCGTAATATTATTAATATTAACATTTAAGACATTTATATTTCTATACATTTTTTTATAAGTAAGAAATGATAGAGAAAAATAATATAGAGATAAGAAATCAAAAATAAAGAGGTGAATGGAGTATTAAAAAGTTATCCATCGTTGGAGATATATCCATGATTTGTTATACGTGATTCTTCATCTATTCCATTATTCTGCTTTTAGTCTGGCTCTCGCACCGAGCCATTTTGACCCTTTAGATATTCAATGTATGGAGACCATATTCCTCTGAAAAGATCCAACCTGTCCATTAGGACAAGCCTCAATCTTTCCAGATGGAGTGTCTCTGACATTCCTGTAATCCACATTTTGATTGTGGGGGATGTAAGACCTTTCCAGAATTTTAATATTAATTTTTTCCCAATGATTAAACTATAATCAATAAAAAATCTTTGATTTGTTGTTATTAATTGATCAGTTTCCAGTATTCCCAGTATTATTAACTTTGAGTCAGGAGTCAGATTCATATTAACAACATTCAAAATTATCCTAAATATTTCTATCCAAAATGTTGTAATTTTTGCACAATTTGTAAATGAGTGTGTCAAGTTAGCATCTAAGTGCTGACATTTATCACATATGGCACATACATTTGAAAAAATGTTACGTAGTTTGGATTTTGAGTAATGTAGTCTATGTAATATTTTAAATTGTATAAGAGAGTGTCTAGCATTTAACGGACAGTGGTGTATATGTTGTAAACTTTCATCCCATACGTCTGGTCTAATAATTTGACCTAATTCGTTTTCCCATGATTGTCTATATATTTCTGTCAATGGGGCATCATTTTCCAATAGAATATTATAAATATATGATATCAATTTTTCTGTGTTCGGATGTTTATTTAGACATTCATCTAAAATTTCTGTCTTTCTATTTCTAATTTCCTGTGTGTTTGCTTTTACATAGTCTCTAATTTGTAAGTATCTAAAATAATCTTTTGAATGTAATCCATAAATTTGTTGTAATTCTTGAAATGAAAGGAAAGAATTTTCCCTGTAGAGATCTCCCATCTTATTAATTCCCTTATTTTTCCATTGTAAAAAGCCTTTATCCATCATTGAGGGTTTAAATGTAACATTATTTACAATGGTAAGGGCTAGTGGTAGACATTCCAATTTTAATGTTTTCTTTATTTGTTTCCAGATACGTATTCCACTTTCTATTATAGGGTTTTCGCTATAGGTTTTCTTACCTAAATTAATATTGGCAAATACTATCGAGCTAATTTCAAAAGGCGAACAATTTTCTTTTTCCATTTTTAACCAAATTGGTTGTTTATCTGTCTCTACTAACCAAAAATTCATATTTTTAATATTAACTGCCCAGTAATAAAACATAAAGTTTGGTAGTGCTAAACCTCCATTTATTTTTGATTTACATAAATGTTTTTTATTTATTCTATGGCTCTTATAATCCCAGATAAAGTTGGTAACTAAAGAGTCCACCTTCCAAAATAATTTTTTAGGAATATATATTGGAATCAATTGGAAAAGATATAGTAATTGCGGAAGAAAAATCATTTTTATTACATTAATTTTACCTAGCATTGAGATGGGTAGAGTTTTCCAATATAAAATGTACTTATTTAATTTTTTCAATAAGAGTCGGAAGTTGGATTCAAATAAAGAATCGAATCTTTTTGTTACATAAATTCCAAGATATTTAATTTTTTCGTTTGTTATTTTAAAAGGAAATTGTTGTAATATATGTACGTTATTTACCATTATTGGCATGAGTTCACTTTTATTCCAATTAATACTATATCCTGAAAAAGATCCAAATTCAGTTATTAATTTTAATAAATTTTGGATACTAATTTCCGGTTTTGTAATATAAAGTAATACATCATCCGCATATAAGGAGATTTTATTTTCAGTATCTCTGATATCATACCCATATATTTCAGGATGTGATCTCACACATTGAGCTAATGGTTCTATTGCAAGTGCAAATAGTAGTGGGGATAAAGGGCAACCTTGTCTACAGCCTAAAAATAGATTGAATTTAGTTGATAGCATTTGATTTGTTATTATTCTGGCTGTTGGATTAGTGTATAATAATTTGCCCCAAGTAATAAACTTCTCTCCCAATTTAAAAGTTTCCATAACCGAAAACAAGTAAGACCATTCCACCTGGTCGAAGGCTTTCTCCGCATCTAATGAAATAACTACTAGATCTTTATTAATACCTCTTTTCGAGTATATAATATTCATAGAGTGTCTTCAAGCGTGGTGCAATCAGATCATAAAATGTTTTATAAAATTTCGAGCCAATACCATCTCGTCCCGGTGCTTTACCATTTTTTAATGATCTGATAGATTCTTCGATTTCTTTTACTGAAATTTCAGCATTTAATGATTCTCTATTTTGTGAATTCAACCCATTCAGATTACATTTTTTTTTAAATGCTTCTATTCCTATCCTGTTTTCTGTCATTTTAGTAGAGTATAAATTTTTATAATATTGCAAAAATCTCTCATTAATATCTTTAGGTTGTACTAGAGGTTCGCCATTATGTGATTTAATCCCATGGATTATTTTTTTCTCCCTCCATCTTCCTTAATTGGCGAGCCAATAATTTTTGAGGTTTATCTCCAAATTCAAACTGTAATTGTTTAGTGTATCGATAGAGTTTTACAACTTGATCTGAATATATTTTATTTAATTTATATTTCAGTGCTGCGATTTTATTATGTATTGTTATGGATGGATTAGCTGAATTCTCTGTATCTAGTTGTTTAATCTACTTTTCCAGTTCCTGTTGATCCCTCCGATTCTTTTTATTATAAAATGCTTGAGAAGAAATCATAATTCCACGGACATATGCTTTAAAAGTTTCCCATAATAAGGAAGAGGATATCTCCGGTTTATCATTTATTTCAAAGAAAATCTTGATCTGTTCTGTAATATATTCCTGAGTTGCTTTGTTTTTTAAAATTTGTGGATTAAATCTCCTGGAGACCTCTGCTGGATAATCTCGATAGATGCTGATCTTGTGTCCTTCAAATGTAAGGTTTCTGTTTCTTGATGTTTTTTGCATTATCTCCTCCAAGACGTGGTCGTATTGTACTTTTATTATCATTTGTCTTGGGGGAGCATTTGGTCTTGTCTGACGTCTCATCACTCTGTGTGCTCGGGCTAGCAAAGGCTTTTGTTCCAGAGATAAAACATTTTGCAGTATATTCGCAGTAAATTCTCGGGGATCTTTATCTTTCTCTCCCCCTTCAGGAATACCCGCAATTCTTAGGTTTTGTCTTTTCTGGTGACCTTCCTGTTCAGTACATTTCTCGGTTATTTTGGTCAATAAATCCGTTAGACGTCCATTTTCTGTGATAAGCTTTGCTGTAGTCTGAGCACTTGCTTCGGCTAGTTCTTCAAGGCTTTTTATGCCAGCCGTCTGTTGGTCCAGTGCCTTCTCCACAGGATTCAGCCTTTCTACAAAATCAATTTTCACATTTTTAATCTTATCATTCGTCTCTTTTGACATTTCAATCATCATTTCTGCAATTTCTTTCTTCAAATCATCCGATATTTTCTTAGTCTTAGTATTAATGTTGGTATTAATTTCAAGTTTTACATTTTTCATTTCAGCATTCATCTGGTTTATTTCTTCCTTTAAACCAGCAATTTCATATGCAATAAAAGTTTTAAGTTCTTCACTTTCCGATTTTTTCGTCGTTTATTTCGTCACATCTTCTTGGGATAACGTCCTACCTGAGTCTGAGGCTTCAGTCAGGCCTTCCCCCGGTCTCTGCCTGGTAGTTCGACTTTTCAGGTGGCTGCGCTGTGATGACATAACAAGTCGCGCGCCTGATGACGTCACTCACAGCAATCGGTGCAGAGACAGCAGGCAGCAGGCAGCAGGCAGCAGGTAGGTCCATTAATCCCCGATTTTTTACAATTTTTTTACGAGGAGCTGGCTGGCGTTAACCTCTAGCCCTCCATAGCGCCACCGGAAATCTAATTTTATGCATAATTCTCCGAGATCTTGCTCTCAGTACAGTACTCAAATCTCTTTGTAATACATAGAAAAACCCCTTGCTGTCTCCTCCCCCTCTCATCTCTCCTCAGCCCTCGGGCTCCTCCTCTTCTTTTCTCCTTTCTTCTCTCTCCCCCCCCCCCCCCCTCCCCACATCAGCCTGGAGAAGGGTTTCAGCCCGAAACGTTGACTATTTCCTTCGCTCCATAGATGCTGCTGCACCCGCTGAGTTTCTCCAGCACTTTTGTCTACCTTAGAAAAAGCCAATGTCTCCAAACTCTCCTTCTCGTAAGATCAAACATTATGAACTCATCTCATGTTAACACACACTTTCACTGACCGTTTTCTCACAGAACAGCAAATCAGCTCCCCCCATCACGCCATCTGAGCTGCATTTAGACAAACAATTGTCATGATTCATTTGCTGGTAACATCTCCTATCACCCATGCTGTCCTTCCCCAGTCTACCCTTAATCCTGAAGGAATTTGGAAGATAAATATTTCATATTATGACTTTGGGGGAAATTGTTTGTTTCAAATTGGCAGAAAATTCAGTTTACGGACAATTCTCTAGAATGAAACCCTTACATAATTGGAGGACCTTGTACAGAGTTTTTATGTGAGGTCAATGTAGTATTGTTTTAGTACAGGGCTTTAGAATTTACCGATAGTTTAAAAAGAATGTATGTTTTATCCAGATTATTCTAGTACAACTAATATTAATTCATAATAGTAATTTTGTTGTATATAAAAATACAAATGTTATGTGTCTGCATGCTGTTTTTGATAATGTGGGTATCATTGTGCATTTTGTACACAATCTAAAATCCATGAATACATCTTTCAGAGCTCTTTGTGTTTCCCCTGTGTTTTGTTATATCACTATGGAATGGGAACCCATAGGGGCATGTGCATTACTTTGGCAATGACTACAGAATGAAAAAGAAATCATGCTGGACAAAGTCAGGAATTTGTCACATTTTGAGTGTCCATACATTCTTGGTTGTAGGATGAGTTTGAAGTTTAGTTACAGTAACTTCAACATGCAGGATTGAATGGTAGGGGAAAAATGAAGGTTAATGCATTCTGAACAATATAATGTGTAGGAAAGAACTGCAGATGCTGGTTTAAACTGAAGATATGCACAAAAAGCTGGAGTAACTCTGTACTGGAGAGAAGGAATGGGTGATGTTTCGAGTTGACCCGAAATGGCACCCTTTTCTTCTCAGAGATGCTGCCTGTCCTGCTGAGTTACTGTAGCTTTTTGTGTCTATCTTCTGATCAATAAGATTATTTGTCCAACCAGGAATGTATAGCTCAGACCCAAGTGGAGAAACAGGATTGATGAGATATCTCTGAGAGCCAGGGTAGACTTTATGGGCCAAATGGTTTTCCTCTATTGCATAAGGAAATATGAGAAATACAAGAAATCTGTTATATCGGGAATCTTGGCATTTGTAAAATAGTGTATGAACCCCTTAGTTCTTATGTAGCATGGATAATAGTAAGATTAAACGAGAACTTACCTGGTCGAAGTTTGATCTTTATTTTATGAGGATTTACGATGAGGGATTACGTGAAGAAGCCCCGCCAGGCGCATGCTCGGCATACTTCATAGCAGTGGCGTGAATAACACAGAACCAATAGCCGAAGTAAGATAGTAAGGCTCACACAAGACTAGAACTACAAGATGATCATTTAGATTATGAGGGTCGGGAGCGGAGGGCATGTAATCCCTCATCGTAACACCTCATAAAATAAAGATCAAACTTCGAACAGGTAAGTTCTTGTTTAATCTTACTATTTTACTTCGGAGTCACGTGAGTGGCTACGTGAAGATTTTGAAGCTCTGTGATTTTCATGCCGCAGATTCATTCCATACGAGACACTGCTTAAGTTGTCACAGTAGTGAGTAAATAATATTATTGAACATTGCTTGAATAATGCAATAAGTATTTTAATATAATAAAAGAAAGTAAAGTAATACCCCTCTATCATAGGGGAAATTTCAACAAAAGATATCAATCATTACATAAAAGAAGCAGATAATGAAACAGAACCCAACACTGCATGTCCAAATTCTGGCACCGTGATAACAGGTTTATTGTAAAAATTGGAAAAAGTTTCTTCTTTACACCGTCCTGCGACCTCTAAAATTTGGTCGAGCGGCACGTCCTGTGCCATCGCCGCAGACGTGGACGCTGCCCTGCTGGAGTGAGATTTAAACACATCAGTGTCTACTCCAGCTAAATCCAAAACCTGTTTTAACCATCTAGAAATAGTTTGTACTGACACTTTTTTGTATGTTTTTTTTTAATGAGCAATAAGCATTGTTGTCTCACATCCTCGGAGGCTCTTGGTTACTTCAATATATTGAGTCAGATGCTTAACCACACACAATGTTTGGTCGACAGGATATGCTCTAAAGATTACCTTGGTTCCAGAGTTCCCCGGTCTGCTTTGTTTGATTAGATCATAAACATAAAAAGTAATGTTATCTGCAGACAAATGCATACAATCTAAACGTAACATTTGCAATGTTTGTACTCTTTGTGCTGACACTATTGCCATAAGCATTACCACTTTAAATGTTAACTTCTGAAAAGACAGTGACATAATTGGAGCCCATTGCCGAAGCAATGTGAGAACTATACTAACATCCCAAATTTCTGTATATCTGGGTTTGGGAGGATTTTAATTAAAATCCCTCTCATAAATTGGGATATTAATGGATGAGACCCGATAGATAGATGTTCTGAAAATTGTCGTAAGTAGAAAGACAAAGCACTACGAGCACTATTAATAGCACCATAACTAAGGTGCTGATCAAAATGCAACATAGCAATGAACTCCTATACATCTGATATGTTTGCAGAACGATAAGATATATCTGAATACAAAAAGCTTCCCATTTCTTTATGTGAGACATATATTGTTTCTTAGTGTTATCTCTCCAAGCTGTTGTTATGACATCCATGGTCCTATCTGACAGTCCAAGTCCTTGTAATAGTCTGGTCAGAACCTGCAGATTAACAAATTAATATGATCATGCAATGGATGAACTTGTTCTGTCACTGGTTGTACCAACAAATCCCTGGAGCTGGGAATCGTCATAAATGGTGCAATTATCATTCTAAGCATCAATGGGAACCATGGCCTGTGTAGGCCAGTTTGGAACCACCAAAACACCCGTAGCAGAGTCTTGCTCTATTTTACTGAGACATTGCCTAATCAGGCAAAATGGGGGAAAAGCATAGAAAAACATATTTCCCCAATGTAGCAAGAATGCATCCAACGCTACAGCTCCTGGGTCAGGCTCCCATGACACGTATTTAAGCAATTGGTGATTTAATCTGGATGCAAACAGATCAAAGTCTGGTACACCATACCGATTGACAATTTCTTGGAAAATTTGTGGATTTAACATCCATTCTGTATTGTCTTTAAACTCCCGTGATCTATTGTCCGCCACAACATTGTCTTTCCCTGGGAGATAGATAGCTGAAAGCCAGATATATCCTAGATACACACCAATTCCACATCAGGTTGACCAGATGATCACATGATACTGATGTTACTCCACCCATGTGATTGATATATGCTACAGTGTGGTATTGTCTACTTGTAATTGAACATGCAAGTCCTCCATAGTAGAACAATAAGCTTTTAATCCAAAAAATGCATCCAATAACTCCAAATAATTAATACCATATGTTTGGAGAATTAATTCCTCTTGGACAGTCCATCTACCACTACAACTGGTGTCATTGTCCGTAGCCCCCCACCCGAGAGCACTAACATCAGTTTGTAATACTACTGTAGGTTGCTGAATAACAATTTTTGCATTAGCTTGTGCAACATTCCCAATCCACCACTGTAATTCAGCCAAAGCTTCTGTTGGCAACTGCATGGGTCTGTCAGAATGACCTGCACGCTCTTTTAGTGCTTGTGCTTTTGCCCTTTGAAGATTTTGATAATGCAAAGGGCCAAACTCAACAGCGGGAAATGCTGCTACTATCTTACCAATAACCCTAGCTACTTCTCGGATGGAGGGATAAGGTTTGTCAGCAAGGTAATTACACGCATTTGTAATATCCACAATTTTATCTGTTGGTAAAGTTACTGACATTGCAACTGAATTAATGACAAACCCCAAATACTCAATTGTCTGCAACAGCTGTAGCTTAGATTTTGTTGGATGGATCAGAAACCCTAGCCTTTTCAACAGGCTTATAGTTGCTGAAACTGAATCTTCAGCTGATTCCTGAGTGGCATTAACAAATAAAATATCATCAAGATAAGCCATGACAATGTGATTTTGAGCCCTTAACAATGCAAGTGCTGGTTTCAATAATTTTGTGAACAGCCTGGGAGCTGAACTTAACCCATTAGGTAATGCTTTATATTGCCACAGCTGACCCATCCAATTAAACTTCAAGTGCCTACGATAATGGTGATGAATTGGCACTGAATAATACGTATCTTTTAAGACTATAGTAGCCATGTAACATCCTATGGACAACAACTCCTTTGCAGTGAAGGTGTCCATTTTGAAATGTCTATACTGGACATATGAATTCAATTTGTGAGATCCAGAATGACTCTACAACCTCCATTTTTCTTTGGCCTGGGGAAAATATTTGACACAAATTGTTGCGGATGATACCCCGTACTTTAATTACCCCTTTTTTAAGTAAATTTTTTACTTCTTCTTTTACCTGAAACATTTCAGGTGCAGAAAACACCAAAACCCGATTAGGTTTATCCTGTACAGGTGGATCAACTCCTTCCAAAAATTCAATAGTAGCACCTGACACAGTATTTAATATAAACCGATCAGATGTTATACACTACCATTCATCATAAAACAATTGCAATTTACCAATAATCGGAGGTTCCACAACAGTTTCCTCTGTGATAGTATAAAGTTTTTGTGCCTCAGCAAATGACCGTGACGGTCTCCTTCTCCCAATATATGGATTGACATTGGGCTGTGATGGGTAATTATACCTTCTCACCATACCCCTGCCTCTGCTTGTTCCTGCTCCTGAATCAAACCCCCTTCTCATCCAGCCAGATTGTCTCCCTTGGCCAAATATAAAAGTTTTCATGAGGCTGATCGTTTTTGCCTCCTCATCGATATCTTTATTTTGTTTAGGCAGGTTTTCTCCGAATAAATAATCTGGAGCTTGAACATTGCTTGATTTACACAAACCAGCAAATCTTGGGTGCAGGATGGGCCGAATGGCAATTTTTCTCATACAATTAATCTCAAAGTAAGAGTTACAAAACAATGCCAACATGTCTTTTTGAATTTTGGACCTAGCATGCCCTGCCAACTGCCTCCCAAAAGCAGTAATGCCAGCTGCAATGAGCTTGAGGACCCTCTGGAATCGTATCTCCTGTCCTCGCATTGTTGAACTCATAGGTGTCCAAATACTTGGATTCACCATCGGCACCCTCAGTGATGCACAATTAATAGGTGTTTTATAAAGGTCTGTTGTCTCAATCATGACAGTATCCTGAAGCTGGTGAGAAACCAAATAATTAATGTTGGACGCCAGGTTTTCTTCCATGACCTCTGGTATAGCAAAGGATTGTGGTACATCCAGTACACCTGTAGTTTGACTTTTGTGCTGTGGTGGGTATTCAACACCAGAAACACCACCTTCAGGGTCAGTCTCCTGCTGCCCTGGTACTCCTGAGACTTGCTCAAAGGAGACTTCCTCCAGACGTAAACAAGGCTCTGGAGGTTCACATTCCCATGTTGTAAAGGCACCATAATCATGATATGGAACCCCCCTCAGGGGCTGCCTGGGAATACTCTGGGTCTTTTGACCCTTGGTTAATTATTGTTTGAAGCATTTTTTCCATTTGGTCCATCCTGAGCCACAGGGCTCGTCTGCCTGGTCCTGCCTCTTCTTCATCAGATTCATCTGATATTTCAGGCCTAGCAGACTTCCTTTTATTTTTCCTCTCCACTGGAGTTACCTCCATGGCCTGTGGCTGTGGAGTGTCTAAAGTCTGAACTATGGCAGGTTCAACGGCTACCGGTATCGGAACCGGCTCCGTACTAATCTGTGGTCCCGATCTTAACTGTGTTTCCACCCGGGATGCGCGCTTCCCCCGCGCCGATTTTTTCACCGTGTCCATTTTAAAACTTCCCAAACTCCTCCTAGCTATTCCAGCCAGCGTCACGGAGTTTCTACCCAGGAAGTAATTTCAACCCATTTACCTGCGGGCCTGTTACTTACCGCTGGTGGAGCAGCGATCTGCAGCCCTTCCCTACCGACATGCGTCGACGTAATGCCGAGCATGCGCCTGGCGGGGCTTCTTCACGTAGTCACTCACGTGACTCCGAAGTAAAATGAGGTTCTTTAGAACTGGCGAAATTGTTGAGATTAAGAGTGAGGACGAAAGTTTCCCTGTTCAAATGAAAACCAGACAGGAATAGAAAAAAAGCAACCTTACTAACATAGATGACTTGTAGAAATGCATCACATTGACAGCTCTCCTGGCAAATGGAAGACGTTTGTTTTATGAGGTTACAGTGAAATTGCAGAATCATTCTCACCAGCAGTTTTGGCTCTTTGTCAAACTGCAAACTTGGATTCAGAAACCACTGATTTTCTTGCCGTACCTTTGGTTTCTGAATCCAAGTTTGCAGTTCCGCAAACGTTTCTCATTAAATTCCCAACATTGATGTATGAGTTTACATGCGGAACAATAGATGAGTAAATACAATCTAAGAGATTAAATATTTGAGATTTAACACTTAAACAGGTCTGTAAATTTGATGCATTATGCAGAAGTGGTCTGGAATTTCAGTAGGTGTACAGGTCTGTGCTAATCAATAAACAGCAAAAGCAAAGGCAGAAAGTCTGGGACAGGGGAGCAGTTTGGTCTGATAGACAAAGAGGGTGGCAAAAATTGCTGCTAATACAACTGAAATCATTCTTTGCATGTATCCTGCTTTAGAGCAGTGACATTCTTTAACTACTAAAAGAAAGGCCATGTAGTAGAAGACAAATGTAGGTCCCTTACAATCAGAGACAGGTGAATATATAATAGGAAACAAAGAAATGGCAGAACAGTTAAACAACTAATTTGGTTCTGTCTTCACTAAGGAAGACACAAACAATCTCCCAGAAATACTAGGGGACCGAGTATCTAGTGGGAGTGAGGAACCGAAGGGAATCCACATTAGTCAGGAAATGGTGTTAGGTAAACTGTTGAGACTGAAGGCAGATAAATCCCCAGGGCCTGACGGTCTGCATCCCAGAGTGCTCAAGGAGGTGGCCCTAGAAATCGTGAATGCATTGGTGATAATTTTCCAATGTTCTTTCGATTCTGGATCAGTTCCTGTGGACTGGAGGATGGCCAATGTAACCCCACTTTTTAAGAAAGGAAGGAGAGAGAAAACGGGGAATTATAGACCAGTTAGCCTTACATCAGTAGCGGGGAAGACGTATGAGTCGATTGTTAAAGATGTTATAGTAGTGCATTTAGAAAGCAGTGACAGGATCGGCAAAGTCAGCATGGATTTATGAACGGGAAGTCATGCTTAACTAATCTTCTGGAATTTTGTGAGGATGTAACAAGTAGAATGGATACGGGAGAGCCAGTGGATGTGGTGTATCTGGACTTTCTTAAAGCCTTTGACAAGATCCCACACAAGAGATTAGTGCAAAATGAGAGCACATGATACTGTCCTTTTTCAGAATGGCAGGCAGCGACTAGTGGGGTGCCGCAAGGCTGTGCTGGAACCCCAGTTATTTACAATATATATTAATGATTTAGATGAGGGAATTAAATTGACATCTCCATGTTTGCGGATGACACAAAGCTGGGTGGCAGTATGAGCTGCGATGAGAATGCAATGAGGCTGCAGGGTGACTTGGATAGGTTGCGTGAGTCGGCAGATGCATGGCAGGTGCAGTATAACGTGGATAAATGTGAGGTTATCCACCTTGGTGGCAAGAACAGGAAGGCAGACTATTATCTGAATGGTGTCAGATTAGGAAAAGGGGAGGTGCAATGAGACCTGGGTGTGCTTGTACATCAGTCACTGAAAGTAAGCATGCAGGTACAGCAGGCAGTGAAGAAAGCTACATTGCGAGAGGATTTGAGTTTAGGAGCAAGGAGGTCCTACTACAGTTGTACAGGGCCCTGGTGAGACCGCACCTGGAATATTGTGTGCAATTTTGGTCTCCTAATTTGAGGAAGGACATTATTGCTATTGAGGGAGTGCAGCGTAGGTTCACCAGGTGAATTCCCGGGATGGCGGGACTGACATGATGAAAAAATGGGTCGACTGGACTTGTATTCACTGGAATTCAGGATGACAGGGGATCTTATAGAAACATTTAACATTCTTAAAGAATTGGACAACTTAGAGAATTATACAAAATAGCGAGACTGTGTAAGCATGTTTTTGAGTTTGAGCTTACCAATGTTGCTGTGAGGTAATGCAATATTCGAATAGATGGAGTTAGTGTGCTTGGAGTAGACATGTGCCTTTTTCCAAACTTCCTATTAACATCTATTTGCAGGTAACAGAGGGTTCCTTTAAGGAAGTTTTGTGACTTCAGAAACTATAGTTCAAATGAATCTGATCTCTTGTTTTGAGCCATCTCCTATTACACGCATTGCAGAAGATTGGATACTTAAATAAGAAAATAAATGGAAATGGAGCAAAATCTACGCAGTCTATAGGGTCACTGACTTAGAAAATGATAATGGTGAATAAATATACACCAGTCAGCTGTCACCAGTCCCATCTCTCGGTGGATCTATTTGGCCACCTACGGCAGATATCTCAATGACTTGAAAGATACAACTGTTGCTGGCTTCACAAAATCATCCACTGGAATGATAAGCAAGCCATATTCAGTGACCTCACCTAGGCTAATATCGGCAGAAAGAGGCATTACTTTCCATTAGCTGTACTGAGTGTGCCACATCCTTTGCACGGCAAACACCGGACTCCTAATCTGTTTGTGGTTTGCAGAATCTGTTGTGTAATGTGATTATTAGACAGGGAAAGAAAAAAAAATTCAAGAATGCATTCAAAGTCTCCTTGTACAAAATGTATGCTTCCCATTGCCTCCTGGGAATTTCTAAGCTGCACCAACTCCAAGTGAGGAGAGACCTTTCGGGGAGATGTTGAAATCTCCGAGTCCATGAATTGGGAACATGCAAAAGCCCTAGTTAGGGGCAGAAGGAGAATGAATACACTACCCATTCAGCCCATCAACCACCTCCAGCTCCATCCCAAAAAGAGAATGTTTCCCACATTATCTTCATCAGTCATCTGAGAGCCTACAAAACTGGATTGTTGCCATCCTCAATCCCATGGGAAAGAAGACGAAGAAGAAATAGAAGCGGGCTTGAAATATTAGGTAGAACAGCCTTTGGTCATCCTCATATTGAATCTCCCATAGTCGCTGCAGGACGAAACGGACATGGTGGGTATGT
Organism: Okamejei kenojei; assembly: GCA_035221665.1. Classification (NCBI taxonomy): domain Eukaryota; kingdom Metazoa; phylum Chordata; class Chondrichthyes; order Rajiformes; family Rajidae; genus Okamejei; species Okamejei kenojei. The sequence goes on along the minus strand of CM069144.1, from coordinate 27,624,700 downwards.
TCCAATGCAGAGCTAGAGTAGACAAACCGGTTCGGCATGTCCTGGAGCACACTACTGACCAGAGCCTGGAAGACAGCCGGGATGTTGGTCAGTCCGAAGGGTACTCGTAATGTCCGCTGGGTGTGTTGAAGGCTGTCTTCCACTCATCTCCTTCCTTGATGTGAATCAAATGGTAGGCACTGCGTAGATCCAGCTTGGTAAACATGGTGACATACTGCAGGCAGTTGTAGACAAAGGAGATAAGTGGCAAGGGGTAACAGATTTTGACAGTGATGTCATCCAGGCCTCGATAGTCAATGCAAGGGTGAAAGTCACCATCCTTCTTACAAAGAAAAAACCTGCCCCGGCGAGAGAGGAGCATGGACGAATTAAACCAGCTGCCAGAGACTCCGAAATGTATCTCTCCATGGCGTTGGTCTCAGGAGCAGAGAGCGAGTGCAGATGAACGCAGGGTGGAGAAGTACCAGATAATAAGTCAATGGCACAATCATAAGTACGGTGAGAAGGTAAAGAGGTGGCTCAGAACTTGCAGGAGCACTCCTCCAGGTCATGGAACTCGGATGGTACTTTGGACAGGTCAGGATTGTCACTAGGAGAGGTAAGGGAAAGACAAGCGGAGCAAAGACAATTAACATGACAATTCTCCCCCCAAATGGAGACCTTGCCAGTGGACCAGTTTACGGTGTGGTTGTGGGTATCAGCCAAGGCCAACCCAGAATGACAGGGACATGAGGCGAATTTAGCAGGAACAACTGAATTCTCTCCCGTTGGTTCCCATTAACACAAAGTTCCAGAGGGTGAGTAGAAAGTGAAACCATCCCAGTTATTCTTCCATCAAGTGCATTGGCTTGTCGGGGCTCTTCTACTTTAACGGTGGGAATCAGAAATTTCTGAGCAACAGTTATATCGATGAAGCTATCATCTACCCCCGAGTCAATGAGAGGATTAATTCAATAACGTGTCTCCAAAGCGAACCGTAATCGGAGCGAGTCTGGTGGAAATAGGAGGAATATAAACTTTGCTCACCCATAATCCTTCTCTTGCTGGGGAGCATTGGCTTTTACCGGGCAAGCAGCGATGAAGTGTCTAGGACCTCCGCAGTAGAGACACTACCTCTTCCTCTAGCATTCGGCCTTGCCTGGTGCAGCCAATCCGTGTAGGCACCCTTTCCACTGGATCAGGATTGGGATGTGTGGGGCTTCTTTCTCCCAAGAGAAGTGAGACAATCGGCACACTATGATGAGAGGGGTGTGATGGGCAAGGACACTGTTTGAGAGCTGTATCACACCAACTGCTCTCTAAAGCAGTGGTTTGAAAATCAATAGTGTAATTGGCAACAGAGCGTACCCCCTGACTGATGGAGATGCAGCATCCTCTCTGGGCTGCCACTCTTCCGACCAAAGGGTGGTCGAAAATCTTTCTCAGCTCTGCCGAAAAATGAGCAAAGTCCTGGCAGAAGTCTAGCTCTCTCTCCCAGGCAGCTGTACCCAAGGCTGAAGCATATCCTGACATCAAGGAGATGGCATAGGCTACTTTGGAACATTCAGCGCTGAAGCGGACGGTTGTAGCTCAAAAACCAAACAGCTCTTGGATAGGAATGACCTGCAGGTAGAAGGATCGCCATGGTGGGAAGAACTGGTTCCAGAATGGGCTGGATACGGCTGGAAGTGGACGGAGGTGGAGAGACATTAGCGGAGGCAAGAGGAATTGACAGCGGTGCGAGGTGTATCAGGAGCTGGTCGACACTGGTTGTTAATTGCTCGACGGTATATGTAAGTCAGTCTATTCGATCTGTAAGTTGGTCTATTCGAACCTTATGGGTGCAGAAAATAGACCCTTGGTGCTGAACAGCCTTGTAAACATGATCCAATATCTCCTCAGTCCTGGAACTGGGGGCAACAGATGTGGATAGTCTACGCCGGATCTGCACCCAGGATAGTCTACGCCGCATCTGCACCCAGGATGAGGTGTTCCATACCAGGGCATCGAAGATGTCCTCATTCTTTAGGAAACAGAGGTTCCCCTCTCACATTATAGATGAGGCTCTCACTGGGGTCTCCTCAATATCCCACAGCTCTGCTCTTACTCCCCCTCCCCCCATTCGTAACAAGGACAGAGTCCCCCTTGTCCACACCTTCCACCCCATCGCATTCAGCATATAATCCTCCAACATTTTCACCACCTCCAATGGGATCGCACTATAGGCCATATCTTCCCATCTCCACCCCTTACTGCTTTCCGCAGAGACCGTTCCCTCCGAAACTCCCTGGTCAACTCGTCCCTTTCCACCCAAACTACCGCCTCCCCTGTACTTTCCCCTGTAACTCACCCACTACGTTACTCCAGCATTTTGTGTCTACCTGGTGATGATCTCAGGTATTTATACCAAGTGATAGATTAGGGGAGCAGATTAAATTCAGGTGTAACTCCAAATAGCTCAGTGGAGGAATGTGGAAAGAGTCTCAAGTCTCTGGAGGTGTGACATGTGTGACACAGTAAGACTTTGCAAACATCCTTGAAGTGAGCTGATCGCTGTAATCTGTGCCTTAATACTGATTATGTTGGCTTAAGAGAAGATGCTAATATTGTCCAACAGAGCATTTGGAGATTTTTTATTGGTAGTGTTGGGGATAATTTTCTAGTGTTTTAAACACCTTGCTGTAAGTTATTCCATGTCTGAGTCATGTAAGAAGATTAGATGTCCAGTAGACCAGGGATTTGCATTGGGTTTGAGGTCTTTGTCATCACATACTCTCCTCCTCAGGTGGCTGAAGCCTGTGTTAGCACACTGAAAACTGTACTGAATTTCATGGCTCTTCACTGAAAGAGAATGCAGCAAGAGCTTTGGGACGATGCAAAGTGCTCATATTTCTAATGTTTCCTGGATTATGACTGGGTTATGTGGTATCACAGGAGATAGTTGGCAATGGACTTCTGTTTTCTGGACATTTGTTTCACCCATGCTCTCAGGAATTTTGGTGAAGAATGAGTAAAACTTCAATAATCAACTATCAGTCTATTCTTAAATGCCGATGGCATCTGGCTCTCTGAGTGCTGATTCCTGCTCTCCCTTTAAATTACCAGAACCCTGGCTGATGCATATCCTTCTACTTACCAGGGCCCCAAATCCCACAATTTCTTCCACTCACAGGGTGGCCTAAGTTGCTGCATTTCCTTCCACTCGCTGGAGTTTTAGTTCTTTCAATCATTTTAAACATCTAATTCTGTCACTGTAAAAATTCTGATTCTACAGCATGACAAGTTAATAAAATGTATTATGAGTGTGTGGGAGTTACATTTACATGCAATTACATCTCCATACAAATCCATTCATTCAGCACCACCAAAGTCCCACCTATGGTGGCTTATCAGACCTCTGCTATATCTATGATGATCCAAATGTGTGCACAGACAGATTTATTTTGTGTATTATATTTGATTGATGTTGGAGTGATCTTGGCTTAGAGGTGGTGGTGAAGGTTTAACAGTTTCCTTAACTCCACGTTAGTAAGGAATTTGTTGAAGATGGGGTCACGTATTGTGGCAAGGAAGATTAGGGAGATAGTTGGCGATGAGACATTCCGACTTGCTTGGAACAGATGAAACCACTGAAGTATGAAAACATGTTGCGGATATTTAGTATGTGAATTCACAGACTCAGTTCTTCATCTGGGAAGAGGAGAGCATACTAGGAGGTCAGGGTTATGATAATCTTCAAATTTGATCATGGTATATACTGTGGAATATTCCCGTTGTCTGCCACAGGAAAAATAACCACAACAAAGTCCTTCTTGCAGTGATAGAAACGCTCTTCCCAGAGTCACCACAATGTCAAATCACAATGGATATGATAATTAATTTACAATAATTCCAGTAAAAGTGTGGAAGGAGCTATAATCATTATGCACAAAAGCTTTTAATTCCATTAGCCAGAGCTATGACTAAAATTTCTCCTCAAATTTGTGCATCCAGAAAAAAATATTACAATCTTTACTTCAGAAGAACATGCATTCTTACCAATGGATCCATCATGGAACTGGTTCTTTATTAATCACATAGAAAGGGAATGCAATTAAGCTACATGACAAGGGAATATAATAGAAACACTTTGAAGGGAAATCATACACACATTACAAATATAACATTTTGAGCTGTGGGTATTACTGACAACTGAACATGTATTGGCCCTTGAGAAGCGGGAGTAAGTCATCTTTTGACCCGCTGCAGTCATCACATTGAAGATGTTCACACAATAGAGTAGGAAGTTTCAAGATTTGCACCAAGAAATATTGAAGGGGCAATGAAATATTTCCAAGTCAGGATGATGTGTGACATAGAGGGAAACTTATAGGTGTCCCCAAATGACCTCTGCACTTAATTCAATAACATCTCCAGCCAAAGTCATTCATCCAGCACCATAGATTTGGGGGGTTCTATTGGAATAAGCAAGGAAGGTGACTGCAGCACAATTTGTAAATGGCACACAGTGCAGATAAAGCACTTGGTTGGTGGGGGGAATCAATGGTGGTTGGATGTCTTGCCAATCAAGCAATCCTTGAGGGAGGAAGGTGCTTCAAATAGATAACAAGTGAATTTCATACAACACACCTCCAGAGAATGTAATACGACCACATAGCAAGGAAATGCAATAGAAATACATAACCTTGGCATTAAATATCACCAAACAGTTTACAGAGGCGGAATGGTGGAGTGCAGCACATATATTGTCGCTTGTAGGGCGATTGAGAATCCGATGGCTCACAATGGATTTTGCTAAGGCATTTCTGAAACACCAACCAGTCACATAGCGGACTACCAGATGAACCATCTGCTTAAATTATTAGGTTGATGTGACAGGCGACATCGGAGTCAATAAATCAAGGTATTGTTTTATGCGATTTTCTTTTGTTGCGACTACTTAATCAAACACCACGAGCTTCATTCAGGACATGCCTTGTTTCTAAATTGAACCATGCTTAGACATTCACGTGAAATATTTCTCAAAAAGAAAGCCTTTCTCAAATTCCGCGCTCCAATTGTTTTAATAGGTTTTTTCAAAAACGTGTGTTGTTTGTTCGAGACCTCCATTATTTAAATATCATAAATATTAATATAAGAATCGTGACAGCGCAAAATGTGGTGAATTGGGATGTGTATTTATTGTAAAGTATTGCCATTTTGGAAACAAACAAAGATTCTAAGATCGATAATGTAATGTGTTGCCCGAACTGTGCATGTAGCAGTTTTTTCATCATTTATTTGATTTCCTCAAAATGTGGGCGAGACAGTTGTAGTTTCTGGCAAAGGCGGTTTACTTGTACACATGGCAACGCTCGGGTAGGTTGTTATTACGGTTTCGGGGTTCATTCCGTTTTTAATCTCACCACTGATCCACTCACTCACCTTGAATTTATTGATTCATCTCGGGTATTTTTTTTTTCCCTGGCGAAGATTTTCCTCCAAGTGTCTGATACGTTTGTGCCTGTGCGGAGGCGGCTGCACCGAGTTGGCAATATGGACCGGTAATGATTGCAATGAATGGCATAAGCAGACTCACACGTTAAAGTGCCCAGTCCTTCTCTGAGCTTCCCTAGACTTCGACGCAGCCGACCAACCCGCCGTGTTACAGGTATGATGGCTTCCGACAGATCAGGGCGAATACCAAGAGCAGCGCCGCGTGTCTGAAGCAAAGAGATCTTAAAATAATCACCATCACTGGGATCTTTCTGCAAGATTTTGAGAGAACGGGCGAATTGTATCCCAAATCGAATCGTTCCGCAAAATAAAACGGCAAATGGCATGGGACAGGATTGCTAAAAGGCGGATGAGATTATTCAGGTATGTATTACCCGAAAAAAACACCTCCTGCCGAAAGATCTCAGTTAAGAAACACGGGCAGGACAAATGTCCCTACCAGGGGCAGGGCAATTGGCGAACTGCTCTACAGCTGAATAGTGTTCCCCAGAATTAACGAGAGAATGCTCCTGAATAGTTCGTTTGGTCACGATACAAAACGGTTGAAGATTTGGGCGGATTGCTGATTAACTCGGTTCCCCGGGGTTGCTGGACACTGATCATGGTATTCGGTTGTTGCTGCTCCCTCAGTGGTCTGAGCCACGGCGTTGGTGAGCAGCTGCTCGGAGCTAGTACTGGCCTTGGTGCTGAAAATGGCCATCATAGCTGCCTCGGGCTACAGTTTGATTTGCAAAAGCGTAGAATCCATTTTCGTGTGCACATGTTCCTGTCACCAGCAATATACAGCGCTCACGAAAGGACAGTTTCATTGCGGAAATGGCCTCGTGTCCATGTTCACTTTGAAACGTACCTGTCGGATCGAAAAAAGCATCGAGGGCGCTTCTCACCCATCTCAGTCTTATTTGATACAGAGGTTTCTTTGATGAATTACCGGCATTTTGAGGGATCATTCAAAATCTGTTAGTTCAAAATGTTCCGCTTGTCCCGATGTTCATTCCCAAAAGGCTGATTTTGTAAAGCAAATTGCGCAACAGAATATTTAAAACAAATTCATCCATCCATGCCAACCCACAAACAAATTGTAATGGATGCCGCGCTCATTACAATTTATAACAGCAATGTTATGGTGTGAACTGTAAAGCACTATATTATGGTGTACTGGTCATGTGTAATTTATGGTCCTGTATTTATTGTATAAAATAGCCATTGTTTGAAAACATTTGAAAGTGATAACCCTTCACTTTCCAGACAACGTGCCCCGATACATTCATGTAATGTAATTCCCGAATGGTATTCAGCCTTTTCACCTTAAACCTGGTTGCAATGCAATCCGATTGCGTGTTCATTTTGACCTCACGACCGAGCGAGAAAACCAAATGTCGATCAAGGGTTAAACGTGAAAAGATGTTTCTTTAATGCAGAGCATTCCTTTCCGTTCGGCAATATTTATTTTTTTAAATAAACAATTACCCAATTATTCTGTGTAAGAAAGGACTGCAGATGCTGGTTTAAATCGAAGGTAGACACAAAAATGCTGGAGTAACTCAGCGGGCGAGGCAGCATCTCTGGAGAGAAAGAATGGGCGATGTTTCGGGTAACTTCAGATTGCCCTTGCTTTCTCTCTCCATCCCCTTCCCCTTGCAAGTTCTCCCAGTAGTCTTACTGTTTCCGCCTACATTCTATCTTTGTCCCGCCCCCTCCCCTGACATCAGTCTGAAGAAGGGTCTCGACCCCAAACGTCGCCCATTCCTTCTCTACAGAGACGCTGCCTCACCCGCTGAGTTACTCCAGCATGTTGTGTCTACCCAATTATTCTGAGTATATATTTATTCACAAATGATCAATGTATTAGTTTTTGTGGGACAGAGTGCACTATAATGTTTAATATTGTCATCTCCACTAATTTGATTTTTGTTTTTCGACCCAGCTTAAAAGAATATGAGCAATATTTGAAACATATACTTGGTATGACTATATAATCCACAGACAGACCAGGTATATGTTTCCTTCACAGGAGAGCAATTCCAATACTTCCCAGACAAAATACCACTTGTGGTGTACACAGTAGTGATAAACCCTCGTTTGTTTATATATGTATGGAGTTTGCACATTAATCGTGTATTTAATCTGGACTAAATTGGATATGTTTATCATTTAACATTGGTAAAGCTAATATTGATTTAATCTTTATTCCTTGGCGTGATCTGACCAAATATAGGCAGACATTTGACGAGGGGAGGTCGCTAGTATTTCTTAAGAATAAAATAAATAACATTTTGGAGCACTTAATTGTGAATGTATTAATCTGACGAGCTAAAAATGAGACGTGGAAGTATGATGTTGCAGTCAGTACTGAAACATAGTTTAAGGATAGTCATCATTCAACCTTCTTTGTCTGGGGTTCTCAGGCAAGATAGAATGGGGTACAAAGGAGGTAGTATAGCAATTTTTGTTACACAACTAGTTTAAAGAGGGCGTAACTTTATACCAGATAATCCAATAAATAAGGCAATATATCAGTTGGTTCTTTAAGTACTAATCCATGACTTTTTTGAAGGCCATACCTGTTGAACTAATGAACATTGCAGAGAATATACATCAAAAGGAGGTAGAAGAGGTTATGTGCTTTCAAGCTTACAAATGACAAGCTTTTGAGAACAAGGCAGTAATGGATCAGCAGCAGTGCAAATGGTGTAGAAGCTGCAGAATTAGAAACATAGAAACATAGAAATTAGGTGCAGGAGCAGGCCATTCGGCCCTTCGAGCCTGCACCGCCATTCAATATGATCATGGCTGATCATCCAACTCAGTATCCTGTACCTGCCTTCTCTCCATACCCCCTGATCCCTTCAGCCACAAGGGCCACATCCAACTCCCTCTTAAATATGGCCAACAAACTGGCCTCAACTATCTTCTGTGGCAGAGAATTCCACAGATTCACCACTCTCTGTGTGAAAAACGATTTTCTCATCTCGGTCCTAAAAGACTTTCCCCTTATCCTTAAACTGTGACCCCTTGTCCTGGACTTCCCCAACATCGGGAACAATCTTCCTGCATCTAGCCTGTCCAACCCCTTGAGAATTTTGTAAGTCTCTATGAGATCACCCCTCAATCTTCTAAATTCCAGCGAGTACAAGCCAAGTCTATCCAATCTTTCTTCATATGGAAGTCGTGCCATCCCAGGAATCAGTCTGGTGAACCTTCTCTGTACTCCCTCTATGGCAAGAATGTCTTTCCTCAGATTAGGAGACCATGGAATCCCTTTGAAAGAGCCCCCTTTTTGAATCAGTATTGAATAAACATAATTAAGCTAAGTGATTTTATGGAATGAACATCAGGAAAATCGAAAATCTAGGAGAGTCTTGGAGGAAACGATTGTAATTTGGTTAGATTTTAGTATATTAATGGGAAATACACCAAGAGTTCAACATTGGTAGAGGGGTATGAAAAGTGCAATCGTGAGATTTAAAGGGAAATTAAGGAGGTAACAATGTTACATAAAAATATAATGGCAGGCAAACCAAAAGATATCCATTGCATTAAAAAAATATATGTAGGAAGTTAGAAAAGGATATATTTTGGCTAAATGGCAGTTTGTGAATCATACACAGGAGTACATTTTAAGATTTTTTTGCATCTATCTTTATGACTTGGTAATAAAGAGGAAGAATGCGAAGAATTAGAAATGATAAACAGTGAGAAAAGACAAATTAAGTGTTATAGCATTACTAAATAGGCAATAGGGCTAGAATAAACTCTGTCCTCAACTCATGAAAGAAGCAGGGTGAGAAATAGCAACGGCTCCTCTTTGGCTTCACATGTGGTGTTGATCGTGAACTGAGAAATTAATCACAGGTTGGTGGTTGGTTATGCGGACCAGGTGGCCCGAAGGGCCTGTTTCCGCGCTGTATCTCTAAACTAAACATCCACATGGGAGAGAGAGAGAGAGAGAGAGAGAGAGAGAGAGAGAGAAGGAAAGAAAGAGAGAGAAGGAGAGAGAGAGACACACACAGACAGAGGCAGAGAAGTGGTGGATATGTAAAGTTGGGTGAAGTCTAAAGAAGGGAGAAAGGGTGTGGAGAAGAGAGCGAATAAAGGCAGAGAGAGGATGGGAAAAGGTAGCCATGACACAGTAATCATTACTATATCAGTTTCCACACCTGATTCTTGCTGCTAATACCAACATCCATATAACCATATAACCATATAACAATTACAGCACGGAAACAGGCCCTCTCGGCCCTTCCAGTCCGTGCCGAACATTTATTTTCCCCATGTCCCATCTACCTGCACTCAGAATATAACCATATAACAATTATAATAATCCCTTGCTGCCACTTTTAACTCCTGGCCGACAACATCTTATTTATTCCTGTTCCTCTGCTTTGTAACACACCCTGGGTGTTGCTTTACTTAATTTATAACCATCCTTGTAAAATCTGCTTCGGAGCATGCCCCTGCTTTTTTTTTTGTTCTTTAATTTCAATTCAGGCTAAATTGAATCCAATCTTAACAGTTGAAATACTTTTTCCACCTTCTTAGTCAACATTACCAGCAGGAAAATGATGCAATTCCAGTTCCAGTGGACATCCTTCCTTTATGGCAGCAGTAGTTCATTAAAATGAAGCCCTGTTTTCCCAACCAGTCCCTTTTGCTATATTTTTCCATTTCTAGAATATGCCCATCATCCATGACTTAACTGCTCTGAATTGAGTAGCTTGCTGTTATTTCAGAAGGTAGTTAAGAGCCAAAGGATGGTGAATGCCTAGAATGACATGTAGGCGGGACCAAATAAGGATGGTAAATTTCCTTTCTTGAAGAACGTAAGTGAACTGGATATATGTTTACTACAAATGATTGCTGTATGATGAGCATAACTGAAAAGTAGCTAGCTTTAGTTTAATCCATTAGATGGATTTAAATTCCACAACCACCATGACGGGATTCCAACTGAGGTCAATGGTTCAAGCTTCTGATGCAAGCCCAGTAAATTAGTCACTATACCACCCAATTCTGATCTGTTTGTTTCTATATTAGTTAATATTTGGTTTTGGCAGTTCCGTTGCTAGCAAACAGGCAATTATTTGCCAATTATTGTTCATAGCTATGCTTTTCTGTACACTTCTCTCCTAATAGAAACCATCACCTTGAAAATTCTGCTCTTATCCTCTTGATCGCCTTGAGCTATGACACCTGGGTCTTCATTGTCCCTGTGCTTCAATATTTTAATCATCCTTTGCATGAAGATTTATTAATTTCTCATCTCCCTTTCAATTTATTTTGCAATTATTTAAAATATATATCCTCTCATTATTATTTTGCGAACTAATGAAACCAATGTCTTATTATTTATTCATGGCACTTGATCACACTGAAGACATTATTCTGATTACTCTAAATTCCAAGGGTCTTTAAATCATAGACCCAGATAATGTTACAAATCAATCACTTGCTTGAAATCTAGGCATTCTATATGGTTGATCTATAACATCGTTCCAACAGCAATGATCATTGTACAGAAAAAAATCTTTCTATTCAATCAATACTAATTTTTTTAATCTCTCAGTATTTTGGTGGTTTATTAAAGTTCAAAATTCATCCTAAATTTATTTTATTCTCAATTAACAATAACTTCACTTACACATGACAAAAATGCCCTTGACATACGTGCTATGCTGTATTAAGTCAGCATATGTCTGGATCATGAGTTAAATTTATATTATGAAATAAGTTTCCTAATTATGAACCTTAAGCTTGTGCTGTTTCAGTACAGTTGCTAAACCACCTGGGCTCACAGTATTAGTCTGCCTATAATTTGCCCCATCTCAGTCAAATGATTAGCATGAAAACAGAAGTGTATTCTGGTCTAGGAAAACATACTCCTTAAGGGTGGAATCAAAATATTGTTGGTATAGACAAGAAGGGATTTTACACTGTCATATCCCATGGCATCGATAAAATTGTTCGGTTGACACATAATTTTGAAATTATGTTGAATATGAACAAGCTTGTAAGAATTTTTCTTGCCCATGATTTTAGTCTTTTTAATAGACTTCCTAATGATGTAGTTAAAGTAACACAGTGCATTTTACATGTGCATTAAACAACTGTAGACTTAAGCACTGTTTAATTTTAGTGCTGAAGATAGAAATATATTTATTTTCTCACCTCCCTCTCAATTTGCTGATTGCAATGTCTGATTATGATAGGATGCCTAAATGTATATTTCCTAATGCAAGAGTGATGATTATGTCAGTATGAAAATGTGGATGAAAATGTATAAATGATGCTTTCCCTCTCCTTAACAGAGAACATATAACATATTACAATGGATGCAAGAAGAACAAAAAACTTTCGGAAGTACAGCCTGCAACAAGCTGTTAAAAATGCAGAGACCTTCATTGATATTGACTTTGAGAGAAGGTCACTCAATAAATATTCATTTACTGGTGGAGGAAGCTGCATTGATGAAAAAGTGAAGAAATTGTTTTTGAGAGCAGGGCAAGCTCGGAGCCTTACAAGTGCCTCTGCACAAGGAAACAAGGGGGACGATCAGAATGGACTTTGGAATGTGCAGAGGTCTGTACGAAAAAGCAAGACCCATGACTGTTTTCTATCCATGGTGCAAGATGGTGATCATACTCAAGTGGATAAACCCCATGAAAGTAAGGTGATGACATCAGATGAAAAACATAAAGATAGGATTAATAATGCTGTACATTTCTCAGAAATTGCTGTGCCCTCTGGGCCTTCTGTTATGAATAGATTGTGTGAAAGCAAGTTAAAAGCCCAATCTAAACATTCAGTAATTGACCTTCCAAGTCCTTCCACACAATCACTTCCATCAATCACAAAATGCATAACAAATAGACGACTTTCACTGAGAAAACCCAAAAGAGGATTCCGAGGCCTATTTACAATAAGAAGAAACAGGCAGGAAAAAGTACCTTTGAGAACAAAGGACAACAAAGCAGATTCCAAAATTTTCAGTAGTAAAGTGACATTAAGGCCCAACAAAAGTATATCCAGAAGTTCAAAGATTTTAACTCATGCTGGTGATTCTTTAGCACAATACTTTACTGACAGTGACCCTCCCTCAGACTCATCTTTTGAATGTAGTAGCACACTCTGTGAGGATGTTGCTTCTCTGAAGAGCTTTGATTCCCTCACAGGTTGTGGGGAAATCTTTGCTGACGAGGAAACAACTGACCAGCTAGAGGCAGGTCACAATTTAAAAAATTCAACTGAAAAATGTGAAGACAAACAGACTCCTTCAGGTGAATCTTTCCAAGGTGGAGGAGAACAACTTGCATCACCGGGACAAACGGATGGCTTGGAGCTGAATGTTTTTTGGAAAAATATGAGCAACTCTGATGAAGTACATGAAACAGTTCAGGAACCCAGCATAAATGAAGAACCCAAACACTCCTTGGGGCTCAATGCTGCGGTTGAACAGTTAGCTCTTGCACCTTTAGAATTTCAAAACGTCACAGAGAAAGAAGATGTTGAGGAAGCTGAAAAAAATGTAGTTGCCTATGTGGACCTAGGAACACCACAGAGTGACCACCAGGAATCAACATCAACCAGTGACGAAGGATATTATGATTCATTTTCTCCAGGGCAAGAAGAGGATGAAAGCAAACGTTCACAGAGTCCATGTGTAAATAGACAGTTTCCCAGAGACAGCTACAGTGGTGATGCCCTCTATGAACTTTTCTGTGATCCAGAGGAGCCCAGGATGAGTCCTATCTTAGATGAAGAAGGCTCCTCATTGCAAAACATTGTGGCTCAACCCCAAACTCCATTGTCTATGTATAGTTTTTGTGTAGGAGCGGAAGAAAACATGGCTCCATCTCCTACTGTGGATATAAACTGTCACGAGTTCTTCCAAGGTAGTTGGAAAGGTAAAGAATGCTTATTAAAGCTGTGCGATACTGAACTTTCGTTGGCAATGGGACTGGTAAACTGGCTTAGGCAAAAGACAGAAGTAAATGAGTTTGGTTTGAACATTCAAAATAACACTGAGAATCATGACCAAACAAGAACAGACATAATCAATTTAACTAATAGGTCTGCTGCCCATTCTGTTTCCCACATTGATGGAGTTCCAAAGGAGAGTGGGGTTAGCAATTTTGCCAAAGCCACATCAGTTATACAGAATGGAAAATTTGAAAATAGAATGAAACTTAATGATCAAAATGCAACATCCTCACTTGTTATATCAACGAATGATGCTCAATCATCCATGAACTTAATGTCCAGGGACAATGATTCTGAACCCTTAGAAAATAATCATTGCTCTGCAAACAAAGTTATCCCTGTATTAAAGAGAAATGTGGTGTTGAAATCTCCCCCTCAAGGAGAGTTGAACGAGACATTGGAAACAGCACGAGAAAGCACAGCAACATTGGAGCCTATGATCATTGTGAAAATCAGTAAAACTATTCTTTGCCCAAAGTGTAGAAAATCAGTAGAATCCAATCTTCCTGAAGTGATGCTGTGTTCTTCTTGCTTTTCAGTTGTTGGAAAACGCAGCATATCTGATGTATTGAGCACTTATGATAAAAAAGATTGTCACTCAGGACCAAAGAAGGATGATCAGTGCAATTCCAGCAAACCAAGGCAACAGGATACAGACCATTATGTGTCTCAGCTGCTGGAGGACTGTATTAGAAATGTTGCATCCTTGAAAATCAATACTGGTGAGACTAGGCAGTTCGGTAAGGAAGCTACCATTGAGGACTGCCTATTTGTTCTTGGTTTGCAAGCTGATCAACAATACAAAGAAAGAAAAAATATTGGACGATCTGAAAACAATTTGAATCACAACGGAAGATCTAAGAAAACAATTGAAGACACAAATAATTGTGTACAGGACAGTACCAAGAAGACAAAGGAAAATGTTTCTGCTTTAAGCCCTGGGTTTAATGGACTGGAATCAACTCTAAAGATTAAGATACCGGCAAGTTCAGATACTCATCAGTCTACATCCATGATTAGAGAAGTCGAAGAGAAACCTGTGTTGAGAAAATCAATGCAGTGCAGCAATAGTATTGTTTTAAACTCTGACGATGCATGGCCGCTCTGTCAGGATGCAGCGAATCAGTCTGATGAATTACAGTATGAAATTATTTTTGATGGAAACACAAAAGCCGCATGTCCCAAGAGGAAAGGGTGCAGCTCAAATGTCAGTGAAAGTGCTTTTACATCTTCTCGACCTTCCTGCTTGCCTCTTTCAAAATCTGTTTGCTCCAGTCTCCAAAAAAGTTCTCTCCAAGTAGAAAACCCCAAACGTTGTAAGAAATCTTTCTCTCATCATGGCGGTCTTTGTTTCACCTCATCTCCCAGCTCGTCTTCTCTTCAGACAACTTCCAGAGACAAGGCACTTGCATGGCAGGGTATATGCGGCCACATCAACACCCAAGAAGACGGCAGTCACAAAGAAAGAGAGAAATCTGAGAAAATCAAACAATGAGTAAGTCATGTTGTATTCACTTGAAATGCTATTGGGAAAGTTGTTGCCTATACTTAATTCAAGCAAACAGCAAATAAGAGCAAACGCAAGGCAGTGAGCAGAATTAATGAGAGGCAGAATGAATGTAAAAGTAGCTTGTACAAATATGATGTGCAATTTGTCTTGCCGCTTGATTCAAATCAATTTTAAAATAACATGGGGTGTAATAGGAGGTTGACGATTAAGGTGTCAGTGATGTAATCTCAGGTCAGTGACTTGAGATAAGCAGTTTGAAAGTAACATAATTAAATATATTTATTTAATTAAATAATTACCACCACCATTTGATCAGCTGACTTCAAATTTCTGGAATGAAGTGGCAGTTTAAATATGCATGTCCCACAGCAGGATTCACCAGGTGCAAGGCTCTATATACAGTACACACATTGCTTCTTGTGTTTTCTTGATGGGCAACTTGCATGGAAGTGGAAGAATGTGCAGGATAACACTTGGGTATTCAGAGTTATTGTTGTCTTTTGTATGCTTTAAATGTTCTTGTTTTTACTGGCCAATCTTTAGTATTACCCAGGGATAACACGTGCAGAGAAGGTTGAGTCTGCAACCTTCTGCTACGTATGTTTTTTTTGTTGTTGGAGGAAATAATTATCAAAATTAAACTTCAGGGGGAAGTTTAAACAAAAAGGTTATATTATGAAGAATCGCAAATTCTGGGACAACTGGACCCCAATGTATGGAATCCAAGAGGAACATGCAGCTTACACATATTTTACAGCACCTAAGCTGGGGAGTTTTTTTTCACTGAGCCTTCTCCAGCTATCCCAACCAAGTCTGGTGAACTCCAGTTGAAGCAGCTACCAATAAAGATACAGTGTAATTTCCTTTAATTGATTTAAGTGTATTTGTCTTTAGATGTTTCAGAGCAAATGGCAGTCATAATTGTTTAAATTGCTCTCAACAATCTTAAAAATATTAAAACTATTTTAGACGTCACAGTGTAAGACGGCACAGCGATGCAACAGTAGAGTTGCTGCCTTACAGCGCCAGAAACCCAGGTTTAATCCCGATTACGGGTGCTGTCTGCACAAAGTTTGTACGTTCCCCCTATATCCTCATGGGATTTTCCCGGGTGCTTCAGTTTCCTCCCACATTCCAAAGACGAGTACGTTTACAGGTTAATTGACATCTGTAAATTGTCCCTAGTGTGTCGGATGGAACTAGTGCATGGGTGATCATTGTTTGGCGTGGACTCAATGGGCCGAGGAGTCCGTTACCTCTAAAACTAAAACTAAAAGGATATTCAAAAGTATCAATCTCTGTGACGGCTATCACAACAGCTGAGTCTGAGGATGGACCTTAACCATCTTTCACAACAATTAGTGGAGACGGTGTTGATTGGGAAGGCTCTGTGCTCTGATGACCTTGCCAATCGGCTAGGAGCCACCTCCCCAGCAGAATATTGCATCTGGGGACATGCTTCAGGTTACAAAGGCTCCAAGGGCAGGTGACTGCTGCGGCAAGGTTACTGACATGGTTTGCTGTCTAATGAGGGAAGACAAATGCTAGACCATGAGATCAGGGTATGTTTGACAAAAATGAAACATAATTACTGTATATATATGAAAGGGACAAAAGTCAAGGCAGCTATACATGATTAAAAACAATTCTAGTGTGGTTAGAAATATATTGTTTTATGCCAATGATATCTAATTGCTGAATTTGAACCTGGTTCAGTTATCAATTATTGTTTAATGGTATTTAATAATTCTAGCTCACCAGCATTTTTGGATGATTTGTGTCCCAATAGACATTTTTTTCAATTGACATGTTTCAGACAAATGTTGAGAACTGCATGTTTAGTTTGCCACTTTACTGAAATGTTAAAATGCCTTATCCCCTGGGAAGCAAACTGCTGTATTGTCTAAGCAATAGGCAGGGGGTTACTCAAGAGCTACTTAAATAAAGGATATGAGGGTACTTTGCATGCTTTTAATCTCTACTGAGAAAATCAAATGATCCATATAATCATTTATTGCATTAAGCTGTTTATTTTTACTCATTTCCTTTTTACACTTAGAGCTAATGAATCACTTGGATTACATGGCTGGTTGTTATTGACAATTCTGCTATTTTTCCATAACTGATTATTGAGAGAAAAGTTGAGGTGTTCGTTTTTACTCCGATCTGTTTTAGATTTACAAGCTGGAGGGCTTTCACATCACAATTACGCTGCAACATTGAATTAATTTCACAATATTGCCTTTGGGAAAGCAGCAAATAAAGGGAAATGACACTAGAGTGCTCGGGGTACGTTGTGCTTCAGAGCACCAGCTGTCATCTGTTATCTGCCAACATTTATGATTATCTCTGTGCCACACGCGTATGTGACACTGATAACCCAAAGAGTGAGCTCTATACTATATCTTCTCAGTCATTCAGACAGCACAACAACAGAGTTTGAAATGGGGTCAAAGATGACAGGGATATGCGGGTTGTGGGTGGAGTGGTAAACCTATCTTAAAACCCTAGGCGAAAATAACCTTAGAGTTGAACAGAATGGCAATCTTCACAATGAGGGGGGAGATTTAATATGGACCTCGTTGTCAGAAGGCAGCGAGCCTAAATAAGTGTATCACAACAAGGAGACATTCGCTTCAGAAAAGGTGGAGATTTGGCAAGGGGTGGCAGCCAGAAAAGGATTGGAAATTGATGGGGTGATGTGGTGAAGTGACTTGGAAGCAAAGACAAAGATGTGCTTTATTACTGCATTAGATTGGAAATTTATACAACAATAGATGTTAGCAATTTCAGTCAAAATCCCATTACAGTTAATTTCTTATTTCATAAATATTGTGACACCTCTCATCAAACTGAAATGTATATTTTTAGAAATGTGTGCATATTATTATTAATGGTACAACAGTGTCAGTTGGATATCACAGAGTCATAAAAAGATACAGCAAAGAAACTAATTCTTCTGCCCACAAAATCTGCACAGCCATCAAACACCTATCTGCGCTAATGCCCCACTGATCTCATTTTATTCTCCCCACATTCCCATCAAGCCCTCATGATTCCACCACTCACCCACACACTCAGGGCAATTTATATTGGCCACTTAACCTACAAATCTGCACATCTTTGGGATGTGGGTGGAGCCCAGAGCATCAGGAAGAAACCCTAGTGATCACAGGGAAGATGTGTACATTCCACACTGACCGGGCAGAATTGAAGGTACACCAAAGGCTGGAGAAATTCAGTGGGTGCAGCAGCATCTAAGGAGCGAAGGAGATAGGCGACGTTCCGGGTCGAGACCCTTCTTCAGACTTGAATCCAGGTTTCTGGAGTCGCGATCTATATGTAAGGCCAGCCAACAGATACTTCCTCCCGCACTTTTCCCAAAAACCAAGGATGCATCCCATCTGGAACAGGTAATTTGTCCCCTTTAAGTCTGGCTGATCATTCCAGCACCTAATTTTCAGCGAATCCAGAATCTCAGAGTCCTCATGGAATCTGCTGAAAACCAATGTCTGAACAAATAGTAACACAACTTGCACTTAATAAGTGCCTCTAATGTAATGAAATATTCTGGCACTTAAAAAAAAAGTAGCTGCAAACAAATATTTGGTGAAGCTTGTTACTGAAATACAGAAACATATATAAAAGTAGATTAAAGAGTGAGTCAAAATGGTTGGTTTTAATGAGCATCTCACAGATAAAGAGAAAGATATAGTGAGGTAGAGTGATATAAGATGAGAATTCCAAAACTTGCATTGTAGTCAGCTGAAAGTCCAGATGGCAATGGTGAAGTGATAAAAACAGCTGAGCGCAGAAGCCTATAATTGAGTGGAGAACTTTGTACAATAGGTGGTACGGCACGAGGAAAGAGAGTATTTATTTCTTTCTCTTTCGGGAGTCTGAAGCTCAATTGGGCATGAGATGCACGTGCGATGCAGTGTTTCCTGATTACTTGCAAAAACCCAGCAGCAATATTTAAGAATACTTTTGCACTTATGTTTGTCTGATACAAAAATGCTTTCCATTTTTTTAAAAATATTAAAAGTAGAAAAGCCAAACGTAGCAGAAATGTCAAATCTCTATATTATTATTCTATAAATGAATAAATTATATAACTGGATGGTGCTTCTTTACATCATGACTTTTTGTTTATTATATTTTGTAATCTACTAAAACAGTACTGTTGGTAAAAAAAAATGCATTGTCTATGCTTTTCTATTTTCAAATCAAAATGTGAAATGGTTTTCACTGGAGGTTTTTCACCATAAAATCCGATATTTTGTTTATATTTGTGCCCAAATTTGCCTGTTTGTTAGGAAAGTAGCAAGAGCCAATCATTAGGTAGACAAAAATGCTGGAGAAACTCAGCGGGTGCAGCAGCATCTATGGAGCGAAGGAAATAGGCAACGTTTCGGGCCAAAACCCTTCTTCAGACTGATAGGGGGTGGGGGGAGGCGGGGAGTAGAAAGGAAAAAGAAGGAGGAGGAGCCCATGGGCTGAGGGAGAGGTAGGAAGGGGAGGAGACAGCAAGGGTTAACAGAATTGTGAGAAATCGATGTTCATGCCACCAGGATGCAGACTCCCCAAGTGGAATAAGAGGTGCTGTTCCTCCAATTTCCGGTGTTGCTCACTCTGGCCGTGGAGGAGGCCCAGGACAGAGAGGTTGGATACGGAATGGGAGGGGGAGTTGAAGTGCTGAGCCACCGGGAGGTCAGGTTGGTTAATGCGGACCGAGCAGAGGTGTTCGGCAAAATGATTGTCAAGCCTACGCTTGGTCTCACTGATATAGATCAGCTGACATCTAGAGCAGCGGATGCAATAGATGAGGTTGGAGGAGGTGCAGGTGAACCTTTGTCACACCTGGAACGACTGCTTGGGTCCTTGAATGGAGTCGAGGGGGGAGGTAAAGCGACAAGTGTAGCATCTCTTGCGGTTGCAAGGGAAAGTGCCCGGGGAAGGGGTGGAGCGGGAGGGAAGGGAAGAATTGACAAGGGAGTTAAGGAGGGAGCAGTCTTTGCGGAAGGCAGACAGAGGGGGAGATGGGAAGATGTGGCGAGTTGTGGGGTCACATTGGAGGTGGCAAAACTGACGGAGGACTATATGTTGTATGTACCGGCTGGTGGGGTGAAAGGTAAGGACCAGGGGGACTCTGCCCTTGTTGCGAGTGGGGGGATGGGGAGAGAGTGCAGTGTTACAGGGTATGGAGGAGACCCTGGTGCGAGCCTCATCTATAGTAGGGGAGGGGAACCCCCGTTCCCTGAAGAATGAAGACATTTGCGATGCCCTGGTGTGGATCACCTCATCCTGGGAGCAGATGCGGCGTAGACAGAGGAATGGGAATAGTGGATGGAGTCCTTACAGGAAGCAGGGTGGGAGAAAGAGTAGTCAAGATAAATCATTGATAAATCACAGTCAAGAGCCAATCATTATTGGATATAATTTATTGATTTTTATTGGTCATCACTTGTATTTTCAGGTGAAATGCCATGAAATTACCTTAAATTAGAAAATTTAATGGAAATAATTTAAATTTATTATAAAAATATGCTAAAACTGGGCTTTTATTTTTTTCAGAGCTTTTATACTACTGAGGTCCTCAGGAGTTCAATTTTTTTGCTCCATATTCCAGCATCTGCAATCTTTATTTTATACTTTGTGTTTGCAATATACAATCACATTTCTGAATTTACCTTGCAAATAAAACAGTACAAACCTAAATATATAATAACACAATGGAAAAGGAAATGCTGTATCACACTCAAGAATACTCTTTCTTTGCAGGTCAAAAGTGGCATCGAGTCACAAGAACTGCAGGTGCTGGAATCTTGAGCAAAACGCACAGTACTAAACTATCTCAGCAGTTCAGGCAGCATCTGCAGAGAAAATAGGAATGGATAAGCAATGTTTCAGGTCAGGACCCTTCCTAGCCCAAAACACCATCAATCCATTCTCTCCAGAGATGTTCTCTGACCCACTGAGTTATTCCAGCACTTTGTGTTTTGCTCAAGGGGCAATGAGTATTCATTCATTGTACAACAGGAATACTTGTCATAACTGTATCAATATGACTTCAGTGCCCTGAGATAACTCATGAATGTGTGTGATTGTGGTGGACCCCACAGCCCCGAATCAATGTCTAGTGTAGAATAATAGTATATGTTGATGTAAGCTGGAACACTAAATCCTGTTTCACACAATTAGGTTGTGGTGCATGTCGGTTGCATGTTTTAATATACTGTAGCATGCTAATCTGTTTTCTCACCATCCCATAAGTCAACTGCAGTTGGATGAAACATAAAGATTGATGTGCCCTATCACAGGACATTTTGAGTTGCGTGATTTCAATTGATGACAGATTCATTACATCAGACTGACAGAGAAGTTGGCTTTCCATTCAAGCCATTTTTGGCAATTGCAAAGAATGATCCAAACTGCTCTTCAGGTCATGGTGTGACATCATTACTCGTGAGGGTGAATAAATCCTATTGTTCTCACTCAGCAAGGTGGGGAACTGTGGGAATAACACAAAGTTCCTCTTGGTGAGATTTTATCCCTGGAAAGTGGTTTCACAAATCTAGTGTTACAATCAATGAACATGAGAATGGATCTATTTTTGTCCTGCAGATTGGCAGTCAAGTTGTTCACATTCATAAAGATGTCAATAAAGTAAGGCAGCAGATACAGAGGTTCAATATCACACAGAAACGTTACAAATTCTTACAGTCAGCTGTGTACGCACACACTGTATCTCATCAATAAATTCAAAGAATTGTTCAAGTGTTTTAAATCTCCAGAGAGGCATCAAATTTCAGGGTGAGTAGCAGAGCACTGTGCCATTGCCATTTTCTTGCACAACTGGCAAGCTTGCGATGACTGAGCCTTGAGGAAATTTACAATGGAAGTGCCATTTTCCACAGCACTCTCCGTCACACAGCTCCTACTAATCGCAAAAGATTTTATTTTCCTTCTGTAGCACATACAGTTTTTTCTTGTATCATTTCGCTTTGGGAAAGTCAGGCTTTCTCAGCAATTTCCTCAGTAGTACTTCCTCAGGAATTTCTTCTTCTTAGACTTAATAAAAATGGGGCAAGAAATATGCACATAGGTTCTAGGTGAAGGGGAAAAGACTTAATAGGAATCAGAGGGGGTAACATTTTCACACATGCTGCCAGTTGAGGCTGGGACTATCCCAATATTTAAGAAACAGTTAGACAAGTACATGGATAGGACAGGTTTGGAGGGATATGGACCAAATGCAGGCAGGAGGGACTAGTGTAGCTGGGACATGTTGGCTGGTGTGGGAAAGTTGGGCTAAAGGGCCTGTTTCCATACTGTCTCACTCTATGTCTCTATGCATTTCTTCTTTAAGTGGTCATGTTGATCAGAAGGGATTTGTTGAAGCCATTTGGGCAGTGGATCTCCGTGAAACACAATTGCTTCTGCCCCAGATTTCATTAAATGTTTGACTGAGGTATTATATATTTTTAATATCCCACAAGAATAATTCTGGTCATGTAAATCGCAGAAGGCAATATTAAAATTTCTTCACCACTCAGAGGTTTCTTGACTGAGTAAAATGTTAAGTATTCACATAGCATCCTGGAATCTTAATTTTGGACATTTCTCTTTCATATTACTTATAAAATGACCAAGGACATTATTCATGCTCCCAATAACATGAACTTAATTGCCCTTTAAGTTTAAAGTGTTTTGTGTTCTTTGCAGTCAAAAGGGCTTTGTGCTTTTGGTTTGGCACAAAACACACTGCAGATTGTCTTGCTTGTTTAGTGAAGTGATCATCAAATTTGTGCTTCTGTTTCTTGGACTGTTTTTGTTTCTTGATCTCAGATTTGTCAAGAGATTTATTGTTAGACTGCAATGCGAAAACATTTAGATGTTTTAACATGTCTGTTAGATTTGGCTGTCATTTAAATTTTAACGGAAACGATAATCATTCCATGAATTGGAGCCCCTTTCTCTCACGCCACTCTATTAGTATGTGCCTACTCTAGGTCAAATATATGGTGATTGTATGCAGGTCAGGTTAGAATACAGAGATAACCTCTGATGTTCTATGTTTTCATTTCACTTCTTTAACATACTCAGTCTTCCAGCAGAACCCCGTTTCTGATTTAAACCATATCAAATTAGCTTGAGCAGAGACATCTTAATGCAAGTGATTATTGATAAGCCTGAACATTTATTATAAATTTGAGGACATTTTCAGTCAATGGTTTCAAGTAGTCCTTTGCTTCATTGATGGTTTAACTGTGCTCTTCAGCTGATGGATTGGTGCCTTTTTTTTGTGTAGTTATCACAAGAAATGAGAAATTAGGTAATTGTGCCGTCAGACAAATCAATTTGCATTCAAATTGTGTTAGCAGTTCTTTGAACTGGCTCAGGGGATGCCTGCCAAAGGTATGAGGCTGTGATAAATATAGTATCCATTTTTACACAGGATTTAGCATGCAGGGTGACGGGCTGCAGAGAAAACACTGGTGTCTTCTTGTTCAGCCGAGTGTTTACCATGCTGATTATTAAATCAATTAACAAATGACAATATAAACCATTTCCTTTCTACAACAAGAGATAAATGATGTTTAAAAGTCCTTGAAATTAATTTCAATTTCTTTTTCCAAAATTTCTGTCTAATTGACTCTTAAATTATTAAAACCCTTTTCTGTTTTCCTTATTTTCCTCATCACTGTTTCCACACTATAATTTTTTTTTCTTCACTTGCACTTCCCTGTATTTCTCCCCAGCAGTATTTCTCTACCACTGCTGTTTCTTTTCTCTTTGCTCAGTTTACAGCTTCTATCGCATTAGCTCCCTGGTCCTCTCATTGCAACGGGCTCGTTTTAAATATTCCTGCAGCCGGTTCTCTTTTTTTTAATTATCCACATCTTTCTGGTATTCCACTATCTTCAGACTCATCATCAACATTTCTGTTTGCATTTATTAAAGAGAACCGCTTTGTTTAACAGAAAATTGAACATCTGCATTGTCAATGTTTACAAGGCATAACCTTGTGGAGTGTTGTGCATCAGCATATATTTTAAATAGTCACTTCAACAACTAATTGGCAGAAAGGTTATGACAGGGACTAATGACCTGATTGCACATCACATCAATTAGGCTTATTCCCAACTGACTGGCTGTCCACAAGGGAGTGATATTTGATCTTCAACAACCTTCTGTGTAAAGACATGCCCAATGAACTATCTCCACATGACAGCTTTAAATTACCTATCCATACTTGTCAACTTTCAAACTAAAGCTCTTTCTGCTCTTCAATCAATCTACATTTTAAAACTCTGCATTCAGCTTATTTTTAGTGTTCCTTCCTCAAATTTAACTATTGCCAACAGAATGCTAACTGAGTACACAAGCATACAGTTTTCCTCAGCCAAATAGTGTTATGGAACTTGCTGCATAAATAATGTCTGTCTTCCTGGTATTTATCAAACAAATTGTAAAACTGAACTCCTTCTCTGACATTACAATCCAAAAAAAGTTTATGCATGCGACAAAATGAACACAAAACATTGGATAATTTGGCTCTGGGGTGAACCTTGTCCCTGCACGTTACCATATCTCCTATCTATTTTTAGCAATTTCGTGGTGGTGGTGGTGGTGGTGGTGGTGGTCCCCTCTCGGTCATGACTGACCATGGGTGATGCATCCTGGTCAGATGCAAGCCTGGGCGATGTCATATGGAGGACAGACTGTTGCCCATGCAGCAAGTCCCCCCTCTCCACACCGGTGATCGATCCAAAGGAACAGCGGGGTCATTATAGTTTGGCACCAGCGCCGTCGCAGGACCTGCCAGAGCTAGGTTCTAGACAGCGACAAACTGCCCCAGGGGCTTCGACTCTGGATTTTCTTGAGGTTTACATGAGGATCCTTTTCCATGACTGGATATGGCCACAAGGCAGTGGAGGTTTTAAATTAGTGTTTTCCCTTCCCGTGCAGGTCTATAGCAGCTGCCCTATGGATCAATGGTTACTACATGTCTATCCCATTTGTTTCCCACCTGCTGCTGTAAAACAATTAGGAAAAATCTACACTACAGGCACAATAAGGTTAGATTAGATTCCTTTATTGTCATTCAGACCTTTCGGTCTGAACAAAATTTTGTTACCTTGCAGTCATAACATATAATAAATTAAAACAAAACACCCAATAAACACATATTTAACATCTACCACAGTGAGTTCACCAGGCACCTCCTCACTGTGGTGGAAGGCAAAAGTCTTAAAGTCTTTGTCTTCTTCCCTACTTGTTCTCCCTCTGCGCTGAGGCGATCCAGGCCTCCGATGTTATCGTCCACTAGGCACGCGGCCGAGCCTCCAAAGCCGGGCTGCCACCACCGCCGTCGCCGGAATGTTGGAACACTGCCACAGCTCTGAATCGGGGTCCACCGCTGGAAAGCTGGAGCAACTGTTGGAGCACCGGTGCTCTGAAGCCGGGCCACTGCTGGAGCAACCGCTGGAGCAACTGCTGGAGCACCGGAGCTCTGAAGCCGGGCCACTGCTGGAGCAACCGCTGGAGCAACTGCTGGAGCACCGGTGCTCTGAAGCCGGGGCCGTCGTTGGAGCACCGCTGGAGCAACTGCTGGAGCACCGGAGCTCTGAATCCGGGCCACTGCTGGAGCAACCGCTGGAGCAACTGTTGGAGCACCGGTGCTCTGAAGCCGGGCCGTCGTTGGAGCACCGCTGGAACGCCGCTGGAGCGCCGGAGCTCTGAAGCCGGGCCGCTGCTGGAGCAACTGCTGGAGCACCGGAGCCCTGAAGCCGGGTCGCCATTGGAGCACCGCTGGAGCGCTGGAGCACCGGAGCTCTGAAGCCGAGCCGACGCTGGAGCACTGCTGGAGCAACTGCTGGAGCACCGGAGCCCTGAAGCCGGGTCGCCGTTGGAGCACCGCTGGAGCGCTGGAGCACCGGAGCTCTGAAGCCGAGCCAACGCTGGAGCACTGCTGGAGCACCGGAGCTCTGAAGCTGGGCCGCCATTGGAGCACCGCTGGAACGCCGCTGGAGCACCGGAGCTCTGAAGCCGAGCTGCTGCCGCCACTGGAACGCTGGAGCTCTGAACGCTCTCCACAGCTCCGAGGCCGCCAGCTCCGCCATTAGGCCTCAGCACAGACGGAGACGGTGATGGGGGACAGGACAAGAAAAGGTCGCATCCCCCTGAAGGGAGAGACTAAAACCTTGTTTCTCCCACCCTCCCCTTCCCTCCCCCCCCACACACACACACACAAACACAACCTAATAAACCAAAATCCTAACTAAAACAGACACAAAAAGACAAAAACAAACAAAAAAACAGACAGACTGCAGGTGAGCCGCAGCTGCCACGCAGTGCCGCCACTTCTGGAGTGACATTGTCACAAAATAATTGGGGAAAACAGTTGTCATTCAAGCAATTTTAATTCATCCAACTAGAGAGACGCAAATACTGTAGTTCTTTAATTTAACATTCTGTTATTATGTGAATAATTTCAAAGAATTTGCTTCCATCTAGAGGTCTATTTCACATTTATTTTCAGTTACATGAATGAACATTTTGAGTAACCATTCTGGTTCATTTGAATTTGTATTCCCTTGCTCTATTCTTAGAATTAATTTAAAGTAATACTTTTTTTCCATGTCCTTAACTATGTTGTAAGATTTCAATAAAGGATATTTAGAAATATAAGATCTGTCTTGAAAATCACATAAATTGCCGCTCTTTGGTCGTTAGCAATCAAATCATTGCGCTTGTTCATTACATCCCTTCCTTAAATGTAGCTGAGCAGAAATTACATGTTGCATTTATCATTAACCACCCCATTGCTCAACATGCCATTTTGAATGGTAGTAAGCAGTTTGCTACTTCGGTCTCTTTGCTCTTGGGGCTGAACTTTGAACTTTGCTCTCGGGGCTGCTGTACTTGGCACGTGTGGCCTGTCCCTCCCTCATACGCCACAGGGATCACCCGGGCCATCTTCCAGTTCATCTGGGGGTCGAGGATGGACCGGGTGCGACGGGCCACAATGTAGAAGTCGGCAGACAACGGGGGTAAAAGCGTGCCCAATGTCGCCCTCATTCTGATGGCCACCTTCGTGTGTGGCTGCATCAGGCGGAGTGTAGAGCCAAGGCACTTGGGCACCAAGTGTCACTACCTGCTGAGGTTCTACCTGTCCCCGGTGTTGAGAAGGATGGGCCTGGCGCAGGTGCCACGCAATGTGCCAGTCAGCTGGACATTGCCGCCCCATCTGTCGTCGGTGGAAGGGTTCTTCCGGACCAACACCTTTGACCACATGTCCATCGGGCAGTGGTCAGCACAGAATGTCCTGCAGGCACTGCAGGGAAAGGACTCTATGGACCCGGTGGCGTGGTTCCCTGAGCAGACTGCCCAGCTTGTCTGGCAAAATGCCTCATCGCCAGAACTCACCAACAAGCACCAAGACCTGGCTTGGCTGGCGGTGAGGGGAGCCCTCCCAGTCAGATCCTTCCTGCACCGTTGGAACCTCACTGCCAGCGTACGCTGCCCTCGGGATGGCTGCTATGGCGAGGAGACGGTTGCCCACCTCTTCACAGAGTGTGGGTTTGCTAAAAGAGTCTGGAGGAAAATGCAAGGGTCCCTGGTACGCTTTATCCCGAAAAGCTCCGTCACAGAGGACTCGGTGATTTATGGACTGTTCCCAGGGACACATTCAGAGGCTGACATCAAGTGCTGCTGGAGGGTCATCAACTCGGTAAAAGACGCCCTTTGGTCTGCCCGAGCATTGTTCACCACCCAGCAGAGCGAGATGTCCGTCAGGGAATGTTGCCGACTGGCCCGCTGCAGACTGCAGGAGTACGTGCTGAGGGACGCACTGAAGCTCGGTGCAGCCAACGCCAAGGCTCGGTGGGGGAGGGACCACAGTCTAAGGCCCTTCCGCTGCTGGACATGGGGGGTATGGTATGGTGGAGACGCCCCTCAATATAAAGGAAGGTATCCCACGCCATTGTGGCACGAGTGGGGGACTGATTTGTGGAAATTTGGGGGAAAGAAATGTCTAAACTGTATTGATCTATTGTACAGCCTCCGAAAATGTCGGATGGATTTTCCGTAAGGTTAATGTACTGTATATATTTATCATTTGAATAAAGTATATTTTGAAATTATAAAAAAAAAAAGTTTGCTACTTCTTTGTACAAAGATCCACTCCGATAATAGGGATGACACTTGAAATGTCACCTATCCATGTTCTTCAGTGATGCTGCCAATTCTGCCCTAACATGGGTTCACTTTTCATACAGATTTGATAGGAAAATTACACAAGTAATACTCCTACTGGAGAACTTGTGTGTGCTGTACGAGAAATAGCAGTTCTATATTGGTTTATCTTCACATCAGTCTATCAGTCTACATGACATGTATTTGCAACCTGAACAACAAGATTTGGTCTTCATGCACAAGTAATGTAAAATGCTAAGCGTGTGAGTTATCTCACAAACCAGGCCACTGACCATTGATGGAAAAAAAACAGGTACTATTTGAAATAAGATGTCATTCCTTAATTTTCAGCAATATTCTGGGGTGACAGTAGATATGATGAAAAATCGACAATTAATCAACTTCAACGAAACAAGATAATTTTGAGTTTTTGGTTGTCACAGTCACTATTCTGGTCGAGGAGGACAAGGTAGTATTGATAACCCAGCTCTAAGATGAACCATAGATTGTCTGACCAATGGGTCTTATTTGCTGGAGGTTGATTTTGACATTCAATGCAATGTGAGGGAACTGAAAGTGACATTGTCACAAAATAATTGTGGAAAATAGTTGTCATTCAAGCAATTTTAATTCATCCAACTAGAGAGACGCAAATACTGTAGTTCTTTAATTTAACATTCTGTTATTATGTGAATAATTTCAAAGAATTTGCTTCCATCTAGAGGTCTATTTCACATTTATTTTCAGTTACGTGAATGAACATTTTGACTAACCATTCTGGTTCATTTGAATTCGTATTCCCTTGCTCTATTTTTGGAATTAATTTAAAGTAATACTTTTTTTCCATATCCTTAACTATGTTGTAAGATTTCTTAGGTAATTCCCAAGTTGAAAATCTTAGGCATTCTGCTGGTTTTTTTTGCAAAACCCAGGAGAATTGAGTCCTGTACTTGTTCTCTGTACTGCATCCTGAATTTTCCTGTCTTGCTTGTGTCTGGAAGATTGGAACTGGATGCAGAATGGTTAAAGAGCAGTTAAAATCTGACTCGCTCTTTTAACTCATTCGAGCTTCTGAATTGGTGGCATATTTTTCTGCTGTTTTTAATGCATTTGGTTTACTAAAGAATCTTTATCCGTACAAATTAGTATATTGTTCAGGGCACATTTGTAACCTCTATTCATTTCTCCTTGAGTTGCTTCTTTGATTTCATAGCCATCTGATTTTGTCTCATACGCTCCTGTGCGTTTAGTGGTAAAAAAGAGAGTTAGATTTAGCTATTGGAGGTAATCAAGGGATATGGGGGAAAAAGGAGATCATGTTCATCAGCCATGATCATATTGAATGGCGGTGCTGGCTCCAAAGGCCGAATGGCCTACTTCTGCACCTATTTTTCTTTGTTTTTATGTTTCTAAAAAACAGGTAGTGTGTATGATTTCAGCCCTCGATCTCTGAGGGCAGTACTTCTTCCACTCTGACCAAGCACCTCTGAGGGAACTCAATGTTTTCTAATATGTAATGAGTCACTATTACATTCTTGGTATTTTCCCTGAATCACCAGTCTTCAATTTAGTCAACAAGGCTTTGAGTGAAATTGAGAATACTTTTTAAAGTGTATTTATTGAATACAATTCTAATGTAAAATTAGAAAGATAATGTTCCACACATTAAATCTTTTCTGCCTAGAGTATATTTGGTGCACTAAAACATGGATGCATTTAACATTAATGCCTAGGGAGGTCTCCAACAGAATTTCACTTGGGTAGCTTACAACCCAACAGCATGAACATTGAAATTTTCCATGTTCACGGCACCCACACCCTAGTTGATCTCCTCCCACACATACTCAGCTGTCCACCCAGGTTTCTTCCCCTTTTGTTCACTTTCCCCATTCCCTCACCCAGATCCCATCTGTGTGTCATATACCCCGCCCATCTGGTTCCACCTACCGCCTCCAGCTTCTGTTCCACCCCTCCCTTATACTGCTATTTACCTGCAATTTTTCCTCTTCCTTCTCAGACATGCAGGGTCAGGACCCAAACCGTCAAACATGCAGGGTCAACATACACCTTTTGTCTCCACAGATGCTACGTTCCTCCTGATTTCCTCCAGTATTCATTTTTTGAATTGGATAATAATAATAATAATAATAATAATAATAATATAAATAATAACTTTATTACAGACTCAAGGTCCAGACAACGGGCAACATTACATTAAAAATTTACGCAAGAGGATATTCGCCTGTATATACAGCATGCGTCGTTGCCTATAAATATCCTCAACATCTGTCATTTGTTCTGTAATAATATGCCCTAGATATTTTATCTTATTACAGACACTAAGATTGTTGTCAGACAATTTAAAATCAGGATATTTTAGGCTTATCCTCTTTGGTTCTACAGACCATAACAACACTCTTACTAGCATTATATTTAATGTCATCTTCCACACCATACACGGAACATGTAATAAGGAGCTGCTGGAGACCAGCGCTAGATGGACTAAAGACCACAAGATCATCTGCATACATAATATGGTTCACTAAAATATTACCAATCATGCACCCAGTGTTACAGGCTTTCAATTGTTTAGACAGATCATCAATATATAGATTAAAAAGGACTGGGGACAAAATTCCCCCTTGTCTAACACCATTGCTAACCCCAAATGGGGCTGAGACCCTATTGCCCCATTTTATTTGCATAGTCTGGTGGGCATACCAGTAGGTCAGAATTCTAACAATGTATTTAGGCACCCCTCTTTGACTCATTTTACCAAACAGCTTTCTGTGATTAACACAGTCAAAGGCTTTGGAAGCATCAATAATGCACATAAGGATTGAAGAGTTTTTGCCTCTATATTTGTTTACAATCTCGTATAGGGCATATATGCATAGGTCAGTGCCATGTTTAGCTTTAAAGCCAAACTGGTTATCTGTGGAGTTAACAAACTCATTTATTCTATCCAGCAGAACTCTTTCTAAGACTTTTGACAATATGCTGGCTAACGCTATGGGCCTGTAAATATTTAGACTGCCGACTTTACCAGCTTTGTCCTTAATAACCGGCACTAACAGGACAGACAGCATTGAGTCTGGTAACAAGCCATGAATCATAAAGCCAGTAAAACAAATAGCTGGGAGAGGAGCTATCCTCATACTCGCATACTGAAGATGTTCAGCAGAGATATGATCCAAGCCACTAGCTTTGTTGTTGGACAGCTTGTTCATGGCATGATACACCTCATGTGACATAATCACCATCAAGTCATTACTCTCAATATTGTCCACCCTATACAAGTCACCTTGGACACAGTTGAATAAAGTGCTATAATGTTGTCGCCATAACTCTGCGATATTAGCTGTTCCGGAGATTCCATCTACAGTACATGGTAGAGATGTTTTGCAACTGCTAAGAGATCTCACTTACTTCCAAAAATCTGTAGCATTGTTACGTAGCAGCTTCTTAGCCATGGAATCAGCCCTCATAGCTTGCTCATTTTTACAGATGAAGCGAACAGCATACTTATAACTTGCACTAGTGAGCTTCTTGTGCTCAAACACAAGCCCCTGTCTGGGTCTACCTGCCATAGCCCATGCTTTACGGGCTTCAATATGATACTCAGCTACATACTTATTCCAGCCAGGCCTGATGTTATGATTCTTATTTTTATGCTTGCAGTAGGGCTTACTGCCTACATATAAGGCGCTTACTATATCATTATACATGGAGCAGATATCTCTCCTATGCTTCATAGCTTTACAATTAACATGACTACATATTATTGCATCTTTAGGTAGATGAATATTGCTTAAGGATTTATCTGTATGGGCATAATAGGCTATGATATCTTCCTTTGTAAGTGTTGACCAGTCCAGTTTTACTGTTTTAAAGCTATTTCTATCTCTGGATACCACAGGTATGTGTTCAACATTTATTGTCATATCAGCAGGTATATGATCAGTCATTGCTGCCCCATACAGAATCATTAAAAAACGGTAAAACACCGGGACTTTATAAAACATTTTATGATCTGATTGCACCACATCTGAAGATACTCTATGAATACATTTATACTCACCAGAAACTACCAGAAACGTTAAATGAATCTATTATAACACTTATACCTAAAATAGACAAAGACCTGGATGACCCAGGATCATATAGAGCTATAGCTCTTTTAAATACTGATCAAAAGATATTAACCAAAATATTAGCACAAAGACTAAGTACAGTTATTAATAAATTAATTCACCCCCATCAAACAGGATTTATACCAAAACAATATTCCTCATATAACTTGAGACGATTATACATTATATATTCAAAAAGAGGTATTAATAAAGACCTAGTAATTACTTCGTTAGATGCGGAGAAAGCTTTTGACCATGTGGAATGGTCTTATTTGTTTTCAGTTATGGAAACTTTTAAGTTGGGAGAGAAGTTTATTACTTGGGTTAAATTATTATACACTACAACAGCTAGAATAATAACAAATCAAATGCTATCAACTAAATTTAATCTATTTTGAGGCTGCAGACAAGGTTGTCCTTTATCCCCACTACTGTTTGCACTTGCAATAGAACCATTAGCTCAACGGGTGAGATTACATCCTGAAATATATGGATATGACACCAGAGATACTGAAAGTAAAATTTCTTTATATGCAGATGATGTATTACTTTATATTACAAAGCCGGAAATTAGTATCCCAAATTTACTAAAATTAATATCTGAATTTGGATTATTTTCAGGATATAGTATTAATTGGAATAAAAGTGAACATGCCAATAATGGTAAATAACTTACATATACTACAACAATTTCCTTTTAAGATAGCAAACGAAAAAATCAAATATTGTGGAATTTATGTAACAAAAAGATTTGATTCTTTATTTAAATCCAATTTTCCACTTTTATTGAACAAATTAAATAAGAACATTTTATATTGGAAAACATTACCTATTTCAATGCTAGGTAGAATTAATGCAATAAAAATTATTTTTCTCCCGCAATTACTATATCTTTTCCAATTGATTCCGATATATCTTCCTAAAAATTTTTTTAAGAAGGTTGATTCTATAGTCACCAACTTTATCTGGGATTATAAGAGCCATAGAATAAACAAAAAACATTTATGTAAACCAAAAATAAATGGAGGTCTAGCACTACCAAACTTTATGTTTTATTACTGTGCAGTTAATATTAAAAATATGAATTTTTGGTTATTAGAGACAGATAAACAACCAACCTGGTTAAAAATGGAAAAAGAAGATTGTTCGCCTTTTGAAATTAGTTTGATTTTATTCACCAATATTAAAATAGGTAAGAAAACCTATAGTGAAAACCTTATAATAGAAAGTGGAATACGTATCTGGAAACAAATAAAGAAAACACTAAAATTGGAATGTATACCACTAGCCCTTACCATTGTAAATAACGTTACATTTAAACCCTCAATGATGGACAAAGGTTTTTTACAATGGAAAAACTATGGAATTAATAAGATGGGAGATCTCTACAGGGAAATTTATTTCCTTTCATTTCAAGAATTACAACAAATTTATGGATTACATTGAAAAGATTACTTTAGATATCTACAAATTAGAGACTATGTAAAAGCAAACACACAGGAAATTAGAAATAGAAAGACAGAAATTTTAGATGAATGCCTAAATAAACACCCGAACACAGAATAAATGATATCATACATTTATAATATTCTACTGGAAAACGACGTCCCAATGACAGAAATATATAGGCAATCATGGGAAAACGAATTATGTCAAATTATTAGACCTGAAATATGGGATGAAAGTCTACAACATATACACCATTGCTCGTTAAATGCTAGACACTCTCTTATACAATTTAAAATATTACATAGACTACATTATTCAAAATCCAAACCACATAGCATTTTTTCAAATGTATGTGCCATATGTGATAAATGTCAGCACTTAGAAGCTAACTTAACGCACTCATTTACAAATTGTGTAAAAATTACTAAATTTTGGACAGAAATATTTAAGATAATTTCGAATGTTGTTAATATGAATCTGATCCCTGACTCAAAGTTAATAATACTGGGAATATTAGAAACAGATCAATTAATAACAACGAATCAAATAATTTTTATTGATTACAGTTTAATAATTGGGAAAAAATTAATATTGAAATTCTGGAAAGGTTCTACATCCCCCACACTCAAAATGTGGATAACAGGAATGTCGGAGACACTTCATCTGGAAAGATTAAGGCTTGTCCTATTGGACGTTGGATTTTTTCAGAGGAATATGGTCTCCATTTATTGAATATCTAAAGGGTCAAAATAGCTCGGTACGAGAGCCTGAACATGCCAATAATGGTAAATAACTTACATATACTACAACAATTTCCTTTTAAGATAGCAAACGAAAAAATGGAATAGATGAAGTGAATAATGGAATAGATGAAGAACCATGTATAACAAATCATGGATATATCTCCAATGATGGATAACTTTTTTAATACTCCATTCATTTCTTTATTTTTGATTTCCTACTCTTACTTTATTTTGCACTATCTTTTCTTACCTGCTAAAAAAAAGTATAGAAATATATAAGACATAATTGTTAATATTAATAATATTATGAATGTATGTGAAAAGTATATTCTATTAATATGTATTTATGTCTAATAAAAATATTTAACAAAAAAAAAGAATGCTCATACACCCCAATGAGGCATGTGCATCACCTATACTAATACAGTGATCCAGCCATGATGTGGTGTGCCAGGCCTCACTAATATAAGTATAGCTATCTGTAGGTAAAAACACTTTGCTTGACAATATTAAATTATTATCCTGACAGAACTGAGCCATATGATTGGCAAATAATGAGTTCCTATCTGAGATCTCTGCATTCATATCCCCAATGACATACACTGCAATAATTATTGTTTTGAATGAAAGAATAGATGAAAGCAAGTCTATTTAAATATTCATCCTCATTCTGATGGCATTCATAGGGTGTATATACATTCAGGATAACAAATTCCTTATTGTTGTGAGTAAAGTGTATGGCAATGCACCAATGAACATCAAGCTGAATCACATTTACTGATGAGTCAAGCTTCTTGTTCCATAGAATACCCACACATCTGGTATCCTACCTCTGACTATTCCCATGCCAAGGTCAGTTGTAGACTCCCCAGCCCCATGAAAGTTGTCATTGAGAGAATTGAGTTTGTCCAAATCTTGCTTCGCTAGGAATGTCTCTTGCATACAAAGTATGTCACAGTTCTCCAGGAGGTTGTCAACAACTGAGCGGCGAGCTTTATCCCCTGCGCTCTGGCCCAAGCGCAGGCCACGACAATTGTACGATAGTACTAATGTTCATTTAGTAAGACTAGTGAGTGCCCCTAGCACCAGCAGGTATACTCATTCCCCCCGCGGCAGGCGCGGTGCTTGATCCGATGACTCCAACCCTGCGCGGCTCGTAATAGTGCCGTACAAATGCCCCTTCTGGCCAGAGCTCCGGATTGTACAATTCGCCAACCTCATTGTATTCCGCAGATACTTTAAATGAACTGTATCTACTGTGTACAGTGTCAATCTTTTGACAGGTAACCTCACGGCCAAGTTTTTCATTAACATAGACAGATAAAGTTCTGACGTCTAGATCCGGTGAAAACTTGGAGGCAAAAACACTCACCAGCTTAGTCTTAATCATTTTGATGTTGCCCGCAGCTCCGGTACCAATAATAGGCAGAGCATTACTGGATTTCTTTATCTGCCCAGTGGACAATTTTGGCTTACCAACAGTGTTTTCCGGAGCATGACGTCGACCCTTTTTCACAACATGACTCCACTTTGGCGAGTCTTGCACCGTTTGACCACTGGCACTATTTTCCACGTTTAATGCAAGGCCCTCCGCCGCAGCCCTCACTCCGACAACTAAGCCAGAGACTCCTGCCAGTGCAGCTCCCAGTGCTGTATCTGCCATGCCAATGGCTCCATCCAACACCACCAATGCATCTGGACCACTGCCCCGAGACAGGTCAGTGGTGCGCTCCAATGCACACAGTGGAGTAGTGATCAAGGTGCGCTCCAATGCACCCACTCGGCGATCAAATTCCACTGTGATGGCACGAAAACCTTTGCTTACATTCAGCCTGTAGCTGCATGACATGCTTCATTGAACAGACCTCAGCGTACAGCTGCCTCATTCTCCCAAGTAGGCTCGAGACATCCATGTTAGAAAATGTCACCGGCGGCAGTTCATCCAAGTAGTGGGAGACAAATCTAGGAATATTCTCCCCACACTCATTCATTACTTTAAGGCAACTCTTTATGTTGTTAACGTCTTTCTGTGCCCCTTTATGGGAAACGTTCCGCTGTGTAGTGGGGCAGAGTTCAAACAGAACTTTCTTTGAGGACTTAGAGTCAAAGGTATTTGCGGCCAGAAGGACGATCTCATCCTGGCTAAATGTCTTAATCTTTACAGCAAGAAAATTAAGTAACTCGTCCTCAACAATAACCTTACCGTCAAGAGTCTTGTAGATCTCAGGCTTCACTCTAGACCTGCCAAGACGAGGTGCAATGCCCGCCATCTTCGCCTGCCTGCCTGCTGCCCGTGGCCGATGCACCTGCTCTCCCGTTGCCTCTTACCTGACACCAAGTTCCGGGTCTCCGCTGTTCCCAGCTCCGGGTCTCCGCTGTTCCCAGCTCCGGGCTCCGCTGCCTGACTCCAAGCACCACTGCCCCTTGGCCCAGGTCGGGCCCGTCTCGGTCCCCGGCTCCGGCTTCTCACCGCCCGCTGAACTTAGTGCCCTTTCCACCGGGCCTGGACTGCGACTCTCTCACGGCACTGCGCTGCTGTTAAGGACCAGAGTTTTCTTCCTGCAGCAACTCCCAGGTGACATTTGCCCGCTCCTCGCAGGGGTAAGATTTAAAGACCGGAATACTCAAACCATACAACTACTTCCATTTTTTCCAATATATCTGCTCAAATGTGTTTAAAGGGCATCTGCTTCTGCAGTTTTCTCTGGCACCTCATTCCAGATATGGACTAACCTCGGGGTGAAAATATTGCCCCTCAGGTCCTCTCTTCAATCTTTCCTCTCACCTTATGCCCTCTAGTTTTAAATCCCTCTACCCTGGGAAAAAGACTCTGAGCATAAGTGTATTAGTCCTGAAAGATGGACTCCCTGTGGCAACTAGCTGGCAGAAACACATACACCTGCTTTCATAGAGGAAGGAGGGGGTCTGGGGTAGAGGGAGACAGTTCCCACATTCACCAAAAGGGATATGGAAATATTACAGATAGGGTTGAAAATAGACTGCATTGTAGCACAAAAAAATGGTCACCACACCATCTGATTTTCTTGGCTTTTGAATTATATGCTGCATGATCTGTTGATATTTAAGAATCAAATCAAGTCAGGAGTGTTTTTTTGTCACATGTCCCGAAAGGGAACAATGAAATTCTTGCTTGCAGCAGCGCAGCAGATATGTAAGCATCAGATAATAAACATATCTGTTATTTTATAAATACGTTGTTTGACTACTTTTTTCTCACCAGGAGGTGCTGTTGGTTCTCATCTGTACGATGATTCCTGGGAGGGCTGCCATCAGGGTTGTGTGGTTATTTTATAAAGCTCACAAGTGCTGCACTATAAAACAAGTCCTCTGTTTCCTGAAAATAACACATGCATTTTTTTGTTGAACAGCCAGGATTTTCTGGGAGGTTTTACAGCATGACTGCAAAATAAAGTCTGTTATGATCATGTAACCCTTCCCTGGATCTTTAAAGAGGAGCACAAAGCTTCTGCCCCCTTTCTACTACCCCACACAGCTCTCCTACCCAACAAATAGTTGATTGATTTAAATGTGCAGATTTCTCCTCTTCCTTCATTAGGTGCAGATGCTACTTCACATGTATACCTTGGATAAATTATTCCCTTTATCTCACACCTGTATATTCATCTCTGGCTTTTGTCCACCATCTGCCTATTAAACTCCCATCTCACCTATTACCTGCTTTACCTGCCCTGCCCATCCTCTCTTCTGGCTTTCTTCCCAGCCCTATAATCAGACTGAAAAAGATCCCAACCCGAAGCATCACCTACCCATGTTCTCCAGAGATGCTGCCTAACCCTTTGAATTACTCCCACACTGTGTCTACTTTGCAGATATTTGACAGGAAATCCCAGTTGAGCTTGAAAAACACTTTACAATATGTTCCTGGCAAAGAACACCCTATAAAGGAACACAGTGCAGTAGAGGAGGTACAGCAAATTTCAAAAACAGATAAATATGGCAACAGTCTATGACAGTTTCAGTCACTCAGTTCAATGTCCGTTACACTTTGTTGTAATAAAACCAGGTTCTTCAGATTTGTGCGATTGTATAATGACTGTTGATTGACAGAAGTGTTGAATGGCACACTTCCCTTTGCAACAGCTTGTTGTGCATGAAGTTTTTACTGATGTACCATTACTATAATTAGTATCACTGCAAGATATTGGAAGATAGCCAGTAACCGGTAACATGTTCTATTAAATTAATAAAGCACAGAGAAACATGCAGCAATTTTGTGCAGAAATCCCACTTCACACAAATGAGCAGACATCTTCTCTACAGGCTTTTGTGGATTTTTTTCACTGGACATTGCTGCAATATATACGTGGCAGTTAGTCATAGGCTATTGGGCACCAATCTGTAGCAATGTTACAAAATTTTGAGATTTAAAAAATCAAGTCTGCAATTTATCCCATCAGATAATGCATAAAAAGAAGTTTAATTTGACACCTAAATCACTTACTTATCTTCAGAATTAAAAATGTTATGTCAATTTTCATACTTGGAAATTAGCATCTTGTTCCCCATTGCCTTTCCATTGACTTAACTCAAAAGCTGTGATCCAGGACAGTCAAAAGCCCATAACTTTCTTAAAAATTAAGAGAACTCAATGAAATTTTCAGTTATTATAGATTGAACCAGTCTGAAACAAATATGAAACAATCTTACTTGGATGATCTGAAATTAAAGCATATAATTAGTTAGTTACATAATTTTAGCTAATTACAAAATTCAATTACTAGATCTAAACATCTATCCATTTCTTAAGAAAAGATAAACATTTTTAAGTTGCCTAAGTGTCCAAATAACATTCACACAATAATTCACAATATAACATGATTTTTAAATCTCATTTTCATGAATTTATAGGCCAATTGGAAGGAATTTATTGTTTAATTCCTGTAAATTAATGGCCATCAACTTGCGAGTGGGTTTTAGTGGAATGCGGTGGATTAGAATGTTGCAGTTTGCGGTGAAGTCGGCAGGAAAAATACTGCCGGTTTGTATATTTTTTTTGTCCCCATTTCGCAAAGTGAAAATGTCATTAAATGCTTCCTAAGAACCACGTTTTTATGTAAAAATAAACTGTGTCCTTTTTTCTCCCCTATGTAAATTCCTTCCCGTTGTCGGCGCTCACGGCTTTAGAAGATGATTATTAAAATTACTCTAGCTAATAAATAATCTAGCGTAATACCTTCATAAATCAAATGTCGGAGTGATTTTTCTTCAGCAACGAAATCCCCTGACATGGATCAATTTGCCCAGTCTCTAGTAAAATGGCACTTTAAACATGTTCAGAAGCTTGGAGATTTGTTTGGTTGGGATTATGGTGTTGAAGATGGAGCTAAGATCAATAAATGGACTCCGACTAAGGTGTTATCCAGATGCCCAACGATGGGTTCAGGGTCATGGACTTTCTCCAGTGGAGAAGTTCACATATATTGGCAGCACTTTCTCAAGATCAGTCAACATTGATAATTAAGTCAACAGCAGGATAACACAAGCCAGTCTGCTTTTGAAAGACGAAGAGGTAAAGTGTTGGAATGAAGAGTAATCATCCTGAAGGCCATGCTGAAGTTGTATTGTGCTGTTATACTCACCTTACGTTGTGTTTGCAAATCATGCACACTGTAACTGCTCTGCACAAAATATTTCACATTAAGTGGTAAGGCAAGATTCCAGATGCACACATTCTGTCCCTAATGAGCCACCCAAGAATCTACAGATTGTTAAAAGAATCACAGATAAGTGGGCAAGGCATGTCAAAAAATGTCTGATGACAGAATACCAAAACACCTACTTTATAAACAACTGTCTAAGGGCAAACAATCACATTTAGTTTAGTTTAGTTTAGAGAAATAGCATGAAAACATGTCCTTCGGAATCCACACCAACCAGTGAACACCTGTACACTATTTCTATCCTACACACCAAGAACAATTTACAGAAGCCACTTAACTTACAAACCTGCAACTCTTTGGAATGTGGGACAAAACCGGAGCACCCGGAGAATTCCCTTGCGGTCAGAGGGAGAACATACAAACTCCGTACTGAGAGTACCTTTAGTTACAATCGAACCTGGATCTCTGCTTGTCAGGCAGCAACTCCACCACTATGCCACAGTGGACTGAAAAAGAGATTGAACATCCCTGAAGAGTTTCAACATTGACACATACCATTGTGAACAACAAGTATTAGAATGTCCTTTTTGCCACATACGCTTAACACAGGCTCATATGAATATGTGAAGCTAGAATAGAGTAAACAAAGAGGAAATGAGAATCTTGAAAATCAAGAACCACTGATACTACAACATCCCGACAATCCTGTCATCTGTGTGAAGGGAACTTTGAACCCCAGATTGCTGTAATCACCACCTCCGTGCACATGACAACAGTATCAATTAGTTGCCATAGTCTTAGAGAAGGATGAGTGACAAACAACAGAAGAAATGTTTAGACCCAAACCGATACTTATCCATGTTCTCTGGAGATTCTGGCTGATCTGCTGAGTTACTCCAGCACTTTGTGTCCTTTTGTTCATTCAAATGGGTATTTATCTTCATAACATAAGCTACATTTGTTACATCCTTTCTTTAATGATGAGAATAGAGAATAAAACAAATCATCCCAAATTGTCTGTTGTATTTCATTGAAGTGCTACAGATCTGGATCACATTCTATGCCTGTTGCTCAGATTTGGGACACACTACTCTGGCATGTCCTTGTATGCTCCTGTGTGGTATTTGTTGCGTTATCTCTGCCTTCTGCCAGGTTTGATGTTGGTTTAATCATCTTCACCAAGTCTCCGGTTCTCAATGCTGACTGGTCAATGGTAAGGTATCTTCTAACAGTCTGCCTCCAGGATCCACTCATGATGAATCAGTCCCTTCATTCAAGCAGAGGTTGGAAATCCTTCTGGGTTATGCTGATGAAATCTATATCATATCTTTCCTGATTTTTTGGTGGTTGTACACCTTCATGTAGTATCTTCTGGTGGAGTTCTGTGTAGTCTTGCTATGCATCAACAGAACATAACTCGGTTTTGGCTCGAAACTGACGACTTGCTTTGGAAGGACACATTGTTCCTTAGGCACGTTGAAATGGCATAGACTAACTTTTTTTGGCACCAGATACATTATGTTCCACTGATACTCTGAATGCTGACCCTGGCCATGCTCATGCTCAACACATCTCATGCACTCCATAAACTTCCAAAGTCCACCTTATAGAGCCTGATCTGTAGAAATAATTTTCCAATCATCTCATTTCCCATTAGCAGGCCATTTCTTTTTCAGCTGTTCTTGTTACTAAACATAATACTTGTCAGGTCTCAACTATTTTTACACAATATTTTACACATGTTTTCCCTATTCTGCCTTCTGTCTCATGCTTCACTGAAGTTTCTTTACTCTGACACCCCCCCAACATGTCTAAAGTGGTAGTGTCACAGCTTTACATGTTAATGCTATCTATAGTAATCAATGATTCAGGCTGGACTCTCAGATTCCCACATATAATTCAACCTCTACTGAGGAAGTTCTTCAAACCTGCAAAACTGCAATTATCTTCAAATGTTGTTTTTTTGGCTCTGATAGGAAAATATCAAAGGATTCACCCTACTCATCGATATGAGTAAAGTACTGCTAAGAATCAACTGTTTAATTTCTAAATGAATTGCAATGTGTTTGTAATTCAACCAATGCATTCTGCAGGGCCTCATTTAAGTGTTTTATGTTAAGGGTAGAGTTCTTTCCCCTTGTAACAAATGCAATATTTTTGATCTTGCTTCTTTCATTTCAGCTGTTCTGGTTTGCTATGCATTTTCATTTCAGTATATCCTGTGAAACTTTCTTACCACTGTCTACATTTGTTAAACAGATTACTTGCCTGGAAATACAGTGACTTAGGACGTCTAGTTATTCCATAGTGTGCTATCTCATCTGAGTTACGCAGCCAGTGATATCTAAGAGCACTCCCATGTGTTCTCCTAACATCAGTGTTCTGTTATTTAGATTGAAACTGGGAGTTTAAATTTCATTGTCCCAACCTTCCATTGCCATGTTTCAGTATCACTTTGACACCCAGAGAATGCTCATAAAATTAAACTTCCTTGAGGAAAAAATGCTTGCAGAGACATATACATCATTTCTATAAAAAGGTGCCGACAATATGCAATCAAGGAGGCAGTTTCTTCATACAGCTATTGATCTTTCTGTCAGGTTCTTCCTAAACAATAATGCAATGTATACATAGAATAGTTGGTCATATGCGACGATCCTTTAAAGGGTGCACACCCAATATTATGTTACAGCAATCTCTGGGGTACTCCCGATATGCTGGGCACAATGACCAATAATTGGTAATAGGAAAGGAATCAGTGATTTGATTGGAACATAAGACTTTTCCGATGAAGGGTGTACTTACACACTTCAATCAGGCTAAGCTTCATATTTTGGGGGAGTAATTTTAAGTGTTTAATATAGCTATTCCACAAAGGAGACGAACTAGGTTTTGAGACGTTAGCTGGATACTTTCATTTATTGCTTCACGTAATGTTTGGTGATGGCATGGAGAAAATTGGACAAACTTTCCCTTGGGATGTTAAATGGAAAATAACTATATGTATCATCTTGATGGGCTAAGTTTATGTTAATGCAGTACACCATCCAGGGTGAAAATGAAGGAATATTGTACTGTAAGATACGCTTCAGGGAGATTCCAAAATGTGGGTCTATCTATTCCAATAGGTATTTAAAAAATCTTAAGCATTATTTCAAAGAATAATTGAGCTTTTTCCCAGTATCTAGGGTAACATTTATTCTTCAGTTAAAATCAGTAATAAATGTTACTTTTTGATTTATTTCATCAATACGTATAGACAATGTGGATAATCACTTTGTAGAAAATGTGGAAAATTGGTCCTGTTTAGAAAAGGGGTTGTTTGTATATTTTGAAAGCTTCATTGGCCATCTTAGAAAACAACGTGAATGTGAATCTAAATTTTACATGGTTAACATTTATAGCAGGAACTGCATTTTATCAATGAAAATATGAAGAAATAACTTACAAGTAGGCCTGCAAGGTATTCTTATTATGTTTAATCAATTAACACCAAAAAAAATGTTTATTTCCTTCTTATCACAAACCCCTCCAACTTCTTTCCACAATTGTACTTATTATGACACAGAAGGAGGACTTTTACCCCATTGGGTTTATGCTATCTTCCAGAGCAGTTTTCCTGTATGCGAGTCCCATCTCCCATTTGGTTTCCCTGGAACCTTACAACTTATTCTCTCACTTATTCCCATTCATCTCCTGTTTAACTATTTTGCCACTTACCCGTGTTAAGAGGTAAATTTTAGGAGCT
Organism: Okamejei kenojei; assembly: GCA_035221665.1. NCBI lineage: Eukaryota > Metazoa > Chordata > Chondrichthyes > Rajiformes > Rajidae > Okamejei > Okamejei kenojei. Next base: position 27,580,820 of record CM069144.1, on the reverse strand, counting down.
AATTAACTGACTAGCATGTCTTAAAATGGGAGGAAGGCAGAATACCCAGGAGATATCCACATGCTCAATGGGAGAATGAGCAAATTCTCAATGCCGAGAGCAGCGGAGGCAAGGAACGATCCAGGTCACTGAGGAGCCATTGTATGGTTCTCAATTCTACTTCAAAGCGTGGTGCATCAAATAAAAAGAATATTAACAGGAAACAGCAGAGATACAATACACAAACAACTACAGATGCTGGAATCTGTAGCAAAAAAAAAACAGCTGGGATCCTTATCTGGGTCTTGACCAAAAATATTGACATCGCTATACCTTCACATATGCTACATGCCTGTTGAATTCTTCTAGCAGTTTATTGTTTTAACAACAGAGTTAGAATTATTGTGCCAACACTTGATCAGAGAAATATACAAAACTAATCCCCCCTCATCCTCTTTACTTCAATTATGCACCCAGTTTTCCCACAAAAAATACCTTTGCCTCAGTTACTCTGAAACATTTTGTATTTAAATGTTAATACATTTCTTAGCGTAATGTCTCCCAGTCATTTAAATGATTTTCCTGATGCTTGCACTCATATCTGATGCTCAGCCAGAATGTTTTTTTTTCCCCTATGTCACTTGCCATAAAAAAAATCTTATTTTATTTTACCTTGCTAATAAATCACTTCTTAATTTGGCTGGTTGATTTGTGAAATTATTTCCAGAATCTTACATCTCTTCACAATTATAGAGATCCTGATCTCTGGTATCACGTCAATGAACCCATGCCTTGCATTGCAGTGACATTACACTCCTTTCCATGATACAATGTCCAAAGGACACTCAGTCTCTAGTTGCAGCCCAAGCTTTGACATTCTGATCCCCTGTTATAAACCAGGATGCTAGTAATTTTATTTATGGGTCTAGATACCCATTCTCGTATTTAGGTATTTGATCTTTACTTCTATCACATTGAGCAGAATTGATTTATATTCAAATTTATTGGCTACTTCCAAAAAATCCATTGCTTTATAATTTCTGTCCTTCAACCTTTATCTACTTGCCCATTCTGCCAACCTATCTGGGTCACCTTGAAGTCTTTAAAATCCTGCCCATTGATTAATACTTCTGTTGTTGAGAAATATTTTGATGATGTTCAGTAAACCACCATTATCAATATCTGTCCAAAGTAATAGGTCTAAAATTCGAACTATTGTATGATTGTGAATGGAATAGAAAAGTCAGGTTTGGATTTTTTTCAGTTCATTCATTTTGGAAATGCTACTTTTTGCCTGTACATGCCAAATAAAGTAAAGCAAATAATATATTTTGTTAGATAGTCTGGGATCGCTTAGAAGGATGTGATTATGGAAATGAAAATTAAACCCTTCTATTGATTTGCCTCCGAACCATTGAATGGTTGTTCAATAATAGATTGGATGGGATTAAATTGCCAGCAATGTGCCCTGTTCTATATGGATATTGTTGACAAACAATAAACTATCATAAAGCTATTAATGAAACATTACCCACTATAAAATATGTACTTGGCCACAATGCAAATTAATTTTGATGAGGTATGTGGTTAATTTCTACTGCATTATGTGAGGTCTATGATCAATAGAAATTCCTGCAGCATAGTTGTTAGAAGATCAAATCTACTATGGAAAGTGCTATTTTAAAGGAATTTAGGAGCTTTAATGGTTTACAGATGCCTCTGAAAAATCCTTTCCTTTCTAGGAATCCTCCTTGCATTATGAGCTTATGGGATACTGCAGAGTCAAGCCAACCGAGTAATGGTTTACAATAACTGGCACTTTGCAGCAGCTACAAACAAAGCCACTGAAATTATTGATGTCACAAAACGAGTTGCCACCTTTAGCTGAACTACAAAATCCAAAGTAGTTATTAAGTTACAAAAATTGCAATAAATTATTGTTGAATGACTTAACAATATTTCAACACTGTTACATTGTTGAATAGATTTATACTCAGTAGAAGGTGATTAAGAAATACTCTTTAAGTCACAGATTTCTGTATTACTTGCTGAGGCACTTTAGAATATAAAAAATAATCTTTCCATCATGATTGAAATATAAATACATTTTGGTATGCAAACATGAGTATTGTCCTTTCCCAAAGAGTGCCAAAATCTCCTTGTTATTTGTAGTAAGCTCATGGATAATACTGGTCACCTTGAAGGGAACACCAATGTTTTCACAGGCAATTGAGATGTCCCTGCAGGATGAGCAATTGGAGCCTTTTTGCCTCACTATCCAAAGCACTCAGGAAATTCTTGAATGCATTGCCTGTGCCAGCTCTTTGATAGTTACCCATTTCGTAACAGTCTCTTACTCATTCATCATGCCTCGGCAAATTTCTATTTTCCAGTATATATCTAATATCTCTGACTGATTTCATGGAGAGCTTTGTAGATAAGTAAGAGGCTCTTCGGCCCAACTCATCAATGCCGACCAAGATGCCTCATCTAAGATAATCCTATTTACTATGTTGCCTCCCATCCTAATGCCAGATACCTGCACCTCTTTGTATCTCTTAGCACCTTTGGTTATCTTAAAACCAAATGCAACTTGTGGATCATTTTTTATATTTCTACTATAATTTGTGTAAATAATTGTTTCCTAACTTCATTCTCACTGTGGTTCTTGATTCCCCAACCAGTGGATCTATATTATCTCTAAGAATCCCTCTTAAGAATAAATAGGTCTTTCTTATAAATATGGAGCTCAGAACTGCCCTCATTGCTCTGGATGTGAGTTAACCAGTACTTCATATAACATTACTTCGAGACTGCTAGATTAGGGTCTTCAATTCATACAGGAAAATAGGACCAGGTCAGCCTGATAACCCAACACCCAATTACACTAATCAAGCACTAATCCCATTTATTCCCATTATATTCCCATCAAGACATAGATTTTATGATACACCGACATGCAAGGGGCATTTTGCAGTGGCAAATTACCCTATCAACCTGCATGTGTTTGAAACATGGAAGGAACTTCCACACCCATGAGTGTCAGGGAGTGCACACAAACATAGACAAGATTGAAGATTGGAATTGAACCTGGCTCATTGGAACTATGAGGCAGCAACACTATTGGCCGTGCCAGTGATATCCACTTTACTTTATTCACTTGTTTTCTATTTATTCACAATTTTTCTTGATTTTTGTTTTGAATTAAATAAATGTTGTAGCAGTCCCAAATCACACACATTTCCAAATCTCTGAATCTCCAATGCATTAGGCTTTCATTGCCAATGATATATTCTTTTCCATCCCGTTTAGATACTAAGTGGCTTCCTTTGTATTTGCTGTTTAAACCCATTTTCAAAATTGGAAGTTATCATGCTCAAATATCCTCAGGATTCTACCACTTTGAGTACCTGCCCATTATCCTCCCTCTATCGTACTGCTCAGCTAATATTCTGGACACGATAATTGATTTCAGCTTCAGTTTTGTTTACTATTCTTTTTTGAGGGGATTCATCTAATGGCTATGTCCATGTGAATATCATCCACGGATACTCCCTTGTTCACTATTGTTGCAGCCATTTCAAAAAATATCGGCTCAACAGGCATAACCCTACCCTTTACAAATCCACGCCAGCTTTTCCCGATTAATTTAATTTTTATTTAATGTATTTTGTGAATTTATCCTCAAGCGATTTCCTGAGCACAGATGGTGTATAAATCTCTAGTTTCCTTCTCGCACTTAAAAAAATAACACATTAAATTGTTCAAATTTGGGAATGGCTCCCAAATCAAGAAAGCTTTAGAAAGTTTTAGTCTGGGAATCTGGAACGTTCTCACTCAATGCCTTTAAATGCTTCGATGGAAAAAAACCCCCTTGGTATTGGAACTGGGAATTTATCACTCTTTGGAACCCTTATTTGTTTTGCCGCCATGACTTTATTTGCATTCATTTTGCTAAATCCCTGACACATTTTGATATGAAGTCATGTGAAGATAATCATGTTGTTATTCTTCCCCTCCACTCTAAATACTGATGCAAAGGAATTATTCAACATGTCTGCCATGTAGCTGTTTTCAGTTACAATAACACAATTGAATATTTTTAAGGGGCTTGGATCACACTCCTATTTTCAAATATGATACATTTGAATGTAAAATGGTTTTCACATTCTTTGCAGATTTCTTTCCACCATTTTTTCTTTTTCACCATTTGCTGTTGTATCTATCCCTCTCTATTACAATTAGTTTTTTTCCCTCTAACATGCGTACAAAAAGATGTGAGGAAATGTTATGATATTTAATGTCCTATGAAAACATAAATTGTTGTCTCAATTACAAAAACATGCTGGTGATCAAGAGATCGCATGTCTACATTTCTAATGTGTGCTTCTTCAGTAAAGTCACAGGATGGAAAGAGGCCTTTCAGGCCAAGTTGTCCATGCCCATCAAGGTGCCTTCCTGAGGTCGTCCCATCTGTCTGTGTTTGGCCCATATCCGTTCAAACCTTTTCTATTCATGAACCTGTCCAAATGTCTTTTAAACTTTGCAATTGTACCCTCCTCCCCTTCTCTACCACTTTGTTTGGCAGCTTGTTTCAAATATCCTCTACCTGCCACGTTATAAACCTATCCCTGGATCTTCTTTAATTAATTTCCTTCTCTCTTTAAACTTATGTCTTCTGGTTTTAGACTTTCCAACTTTGGAAAAAGTGTATGGTTATCCCCCTTATCTATGCCTCTTTTATGATTTTATATACGTATAAGGTCACTCATCAGCATTCTTTGCACAAGAGAAAAATGTCCCAGTCTGTAAAGTTTCTCATAATAATTCAAGCCCAGTCCCAGCACCATCCTTATGAATGTTCAGTGTACATCCTCAAAATTAATTACGTCTTGCCAATAGTAGCATGATCTGAACCGCACACAATATTGCAGGTGCGGTCTAACAAATATCTTGTACAGCTGCAACATAAAGTCCTAACTATTGCATTCAGTGCCACATCCAATGATAGCAAACATGCAATACACCTTCTTCACCAACCTGTCTAGCAGTGTTACCACTCTCGGAACTATGCACTTTACCTTTTGATATCTCTGTTCCAACAGAGTGTAGAGCTGTGTCATTCACTGTGAATATTCTGCCCTGGTTTAACTTCCCATAGTGCATAATTTCTCACATGTCTGAGTTGTATTCTATCTGAAATTCCTTTGTCCACTTTCGCAAATGATCAAGAACCATATAACTTTCTTTACTGTCCAGCACACCACGATTTCTGGTGCACAAGATCATTAGGTCATAAGTGCTAGCAGCATAATTAGGCCATTTGGCCCATCAAGTCTACTGCACCATTCAATCATGGCTGATCTATCTCTCCCTCCTAACCCCATTCTCCTGCCTTCTCCCCATAACCTCTGACACTCGTGTGCACATTATCTGTACATTTATTTATCATGACACCAGCATTCATATCAAATTGATAATATAAACGACAAACAACAGGGCATCCAGCACTGGTCCCTGCAGCAAAACTTGTCACAGGCCTTCATGTAAAATCTACAAACAAAACTGGGTTTATTCCATATCACTCTCACCGACCAACAAGACAATACGACCGTAAGATCAAGCAGCAGAAATAGGCCATTCAGCTCATCGAGTCTACTCTGCCATTCAATCACAGCTGATCTATTTTTCCCTCTCAACCCCATTCTTCTGCCTTCTTCCCATAACCTCTGATGCCCCTTCCTAAAGAAGAACAAGTTCAAATGATGTCAGCAATTTATTTTATTTGCTTATATATGTGGTTACAATCTTTTTGTGCCCAATTGACTTAATCCTTTACAAATGTTAAACATAAAGCTTTTCCAGCTTCTGATGGTAAATTTTCCCCTGCCGATCAGATTTTTCCTGGCAATGCAATTCAGATGGACTGAGATCAGGAAATACGGTAATGTTCAAACCTGCCTATTCCCTGTTGGAAACCCAAAGCAACAATTTTCCAGTTAGGCGTGAAACTGGCATTGCTTTTGAATGAAAATTGAGTAACAATAACATTTGTAATTGCTTTCCCTTTTCTTCCTTGCTGTGTTTCTTAAATATTTATGCAAATTGTACTATTTTTTAAATTTTGTTTTGATATTTTGGCAGTAGAATATAATAAAAATGTTTCAGTTGAAATAGAATATTTTTTACAGGATCCCCATGCAAGGATGCTGCAGTCCCGTCATTTATAAAAGATGAAAGAAAAACAGCTAGTGAGCTGACAACGAGTGAGAAATCATTTAATAATTACAGAATCCTTGCTCTTGAGAACTAATTAAAATGGAGGATGGGCTGCCTTGAAATGAATCCACACTGCATTATTTATCTTGTAGATGAGATGGTGCAAGTTGAAAGAAGCCATGCTATGCAGTTTACAAAGCTCCAGAGCTGAGCTGCGCTCTCATTATGCCATGGCTTTGATTGAAGTAGCATCTTTCTGTGTGGGATCTTGATCAGTTATACCCTCTTTAGTGAAGAGTCAAGATTGTTTCATTGCCATATGTACCGCCAATGGAATAATTAAATTCTTACCTGCTGCAGCAGATCAGGCACACTAATGCAATAATACCCAAATAAATATACAATAATCAAAAATGTAATAAATTCATATTCAGTAATACTAGATAATCAGATCAGAATAGTCTAAAACTGAAGTCCATAGTGCAACCAAAAACAGTTCATTGAAGATCATAGTTGCTGAGATAGTGGCTTGTGTTGTGCAATGTACAAGAGCATGATGGTTGCTGGGAGGAAGCTGTTCTTGAACCTGGTGGTCACGGTTTTTAGGCTCCTGTACCTTCTTCCTAATGGCAGTAGCAAGATGAGAGTATGGCCGTAGTGGTCTGGGTCTTTGACGATATTGGTTGCCTTTTTGAAGCACCACCTCTTGTAGATCCCTTCGATGGTGAGGAGATCAGCACCCATGACGGACCTCATGTTGCCAAATGCTAGAAAACCTGCAGACGTCAAAGATACAGCACTGTCTGCTTATTGTTTGCATATTTTTTCTCTCAGAACAGATTAGGGATCATCCCAGGTCTCAATCAGATAACAAAAGCATTGGTCAGTCCACTCATATTTCATAGGAAGATGATATTGTAGAACAATGTCACAATGAACGCTAGAAAACAAAGGGAAAGAGTGTAAACAGGGTCATATAGTGGTGTAGCGTGGAGAGCTGCTTCCTTCCGTTCCAGGGTTCAAACCCAATCTCCGGTGCTAACAAAATGTAGTTATTTACTCTCCCTATGTCTGAATCAGTTTCCCCCAGCTGCTCTGATTTCCTCTCATGTGATGCTCAATATGTTAATTGGTTGTTGTAACGCACCACTAATGAGGTGCATAGTAGAATGATCAGGGAGCAGTTGATGGGCATGAGAGAGAGAACAGGTGAATAGATTGATAAGGATTACTCTGAGAGCTGACTGACTGAAAGGCTGAATGATCTCCTTCTACCTTATTAGGAAATCAAATATGAGAAGAACTAGGAGATAGAAGCTTTCAGTAGTAAACACTAGGACATGTCTAATGGTGTGCTGTAGGTTAAATATGTCTAATGGTGTATATGAAGGATAAATTGAGGAAAATAATTTAAATGCTAATAACATCATGGTAAAATTATGTATCAAAAAATGAATTGAGTCAGGCCGTTGGGGAGGATAAAAGATCCTCTAAAATAATTTTTACAGGTGACTACTTCAAAGAGTGAATTGCTAATTTATTGAGATGTTCATCAGTACAGTACGAGCTTCTTAATGATGTCATGAGCCTGTTACATAAGGTTGAAGGTAAAGCTAATTTATTAACATACTAACTTATTCTAAACATTATTATTAATTATGAACAAATCCAAGCTGTCAACTATGACTTGGTCAGTGGCACAGTTGTCTCTGTTTCAGAAGGTTGTCGTTTCATATCTTAATTTAGAGACAAGTTGAATTCATAGCACACGTAAATTAGGAAAAAAGGCTGATAAATCCGATGGACCCAATAACATGCATCTTTAAAATGAAGTTTGTGCAGAGATAGTTGATGCATTTCGGTGGTCTTCCAAAATTCCTGAGATTTGGAAAGATGATAGTGGATTGGAAAACTGCCATTGCAATGCCCATATTCAAGAATTGAGGAAGACCAATCTAGAAACTATAGCTTGGTTCGTCTAACACTTGTCATTGGAAACATGCTAGAATCCATCATTGAGGAATTATTTAAATATGGGTTGGGTGAGAATGTTTGGAATATTTGCTGATAATACTAAAATTAGTGGAGTTACAAATATTGAAGAAGGTTGTTGAATGATACAGAGAGACATAGATCATTTGGAAAGTCGGGTGGTGTAGTGGCAAATGGAATTTAATCCAGACAAGTGTGAGGTAATGCATTTTGGGACAGCAAATACCAATGGGATACATACAATAAATCGCAAACACCATAACACTTAGAAGGTCCAAAAGGCTGAGCACCAAATTGGACATGACCTGCAGTGACGCTGTGCAGCGGAGCAGTGATGTGAAGACATCAACAACATTGCCAAGCTAGGTAAACCCCTGCAATTCCAACCCAGTGCTGCCACCAGGATAACGGGCCTTTATGGCCAAGTTTAAAAAAACCCATCTTTAATAGCTCTGAACTTGAAGGGTAAAGGACAGCTCCAGAAACATGGCAACTCTTTCATACTGCCTCAGTCTAATCTACTATCTTACATTCTTGTACTTAAGTGTGATTATGCCTATGTTTTGTAAGATTTTTAATTGAAATGCACGCAAAAAAAGAATTTCACTATATGTAGTCACATATGACAATAATGAGCCATTGCATTGAGGGTTGGGCAGTTTGGATGTCAGTTTAAGATGAGAGGGAAGAAATTTAAAGGAGAGTTGAGGGGCAAGTTTTTCATATAGACAGTTGTGGTTATATGGGACAAGTTGCCAGAGAAAGTGGTGATGCAGATACAATTAGAATATTTGAAAGGCATTTGGACATATACTGGATAGGAATAGAATATAGATCATAGGGCTTAATGCAGGCAAGTGATATCAGCACAGATCGGATCAAGGTCAGCAATGGACGATTAGGGCCGAAGGGCCTGTTTCTGTGCTGAATAACTTTAGTTGCAGGCTTTTTAGAAAATTGTCTTGCAAATTAGCATAATCAACATCGAAATGAAACTGTGTCTGAAGAATTTATTGGAGGACTTTAAGGACATAACATGCAGGTTGGGTAAAGGGTTGAAAAATGAAGCGCAGGCCAAAATCAGATAAACCATGCTTTTATAGGATGGCAAACAGACGTGAGGGGCTGAATAGCGTTCCCCTGCTCAAACATGTACCATAGGCAATGGTAATTCCAGTAAACGGGTGGGAGGTAAGATGTGCCGACATCTGACCTCCAAGTTGTTTTGGACTTGCGTTTTTGGCCAATATGTGTGGAAATTCAAGACAATCTGAACCATGAGTGGCTGAGAGCCAGCGGTACCTATGGAACTGCTGAGTTTCAGTCAGTTCAGTTTGGCTGAATGGTGATTTCTGATGACTGAACAGAAGATTGAGATTATTTAGCTGAAATTATAGGCAACCCTGAGCAGCCTAAACTCAACTTTTGTCATTGAGGCAAATGGGAAACATTTATAGCCCAGAAAACATTTAGAGATGGGCTCTATAATTTAGCTAATTTATAATTATTGATTTGGGAACAGCACTTAGGGACATTTGGACTTCTGACATTTGGAGATATGCATTTATTTTACTTAAGTATGCAGAATATTAAATATAATATATGGATTAATTCTGACACTGTAAAATTGAAGAAGGACCACACACAATTGGAACAATGTTTAAAAATACTATCTGTATAGAGCTGAAAATGTTCATTTATATACAGTAATTAGTATCTGGAATGATATTGTGAATAAGATTTCGAGACAAAAACTTACAGTATATTTGTGGGTGATTGCTGCAGCTTTGTTACCAGACAACAGGTTCAAGTCAGATCGAGTTTATTGTCATATGCACAGGTATGGTCAGACACAGGTACAATGAAAATCTTGCAGTAGTTTCCCAGGCACAGAGATCAGACCACACATAAAAACATAAATGATGAATAAATTATAGATAGATTCTACAAGACAGAGAAAGGAAAAATACTGGAAAAAAACTAGTCATTAGTACCAACATAATTAGCAAACAAGTCCATAGTAATGCACGAGGTGGACAGTGGTCTTCTGCTGCTGAGTGGCATTAACGTTGTCCAAATCTGTTCACGAAGCTGATGATCACTGGAAAGTAACTGTTCCTGAACCTGTTGGTGTGGGATTTCAGGCTTTAGTGTCTGCTGCCTGTTGGTTTGGTTTAGTTTGGTTAAGTTTAGGGATACAGCGTGGAATCCGGAGTTTTCCAGAAAGAGGGGTATAAAATGTTGAAGCAATCGGTAGCAAGGTGAAACTTAACAGTGGCAGGCAGACAAATCCAGGGCACAAATCAAAAGGGGCCACTTGTCAACATAATTGTATAAGGAGTAAGAGTGTTGTAAAAACAAGCCTGAAGGCATTGTGTCTCATTGCGACAAGCATTCGTAATAAGGTGGACGAGTTGAATGTGCAGATAGCTATTAATGACTATGCTATAAATGGGATCACGGAGACATGGCTCCAGGGGGACCAAGGCTGGGAGCTGAACATCCAGGGATATTCAATATTCAGGAGGGACAGACAGAAAGGAAAAGGAGGTGGGGTAGCATTGCTGGTGAGAGAGGAAATTAATGCAATAGAAAGGAAGGACATTAGCTTGGAGGATGTGGAATTGATATGGGTAGAGCTGCGAAAACGCTAGTGGGAGTTGTGTACAGGCCACCTAACAGTAGTAGTAGAGTTGGGGATGGCATCAAACAGGAAATTATAAATGCGTGCAAAAAGGGTAAAACAGTTATAATGGGTGACACCAATCTACATTTGGATTGGGTGAATCAAATGGGCAAGAGTGCTGAGGAAGAGGATTTCTTGGAATGTATGTGGGATAGTTTTCTAAACCAACATGTAGAGGAACCAACGAGAGAGAAGGCTATTCTAGACTGGGTATTGAGTAATAAGGAAGGGTTAGTTAGCAGTCTTATTGTGCGTGGCCCCTTGGGCAAGAGTGACCATAATATGGTTGAGTTCTTCATTAGGATGGAGAGTGACATAATTACGTCAGAAACATGGGTTCTGAACTTAAACAAATGTAACTTTGAAGGGATGAGACGTGAATTGGCCAAGATAGACTGGCAAGTGATTCTTATAAGGTTGACAGTGGATGTGCAGTGGAAGGTATTTAAAGGCTGCATGGATGAACTACAACAATTGTTCATCCCAGTTTGGCAAAAGAATAAATCAGGGAAGGTAGTGCATCCATGGGTAACAAGGGAAATCAGGGATAGTATAAAAACAAAAGATGAAGCATACAAATTAGCTAGAAAAAGCAGCCTATCAGAGGACTGGGAGAAATTCAGAGTCCAGCAGAAGAGGACAAAGGGCTTAATTAGGAAAGGGAAAATAGATTGTGAAAGAAAACTGGCAGGGAACATAAAAACTGACTGCAAAAGTTTTTATAGGTATGTGAATAGAAAGAAATTAGTTACTAGGTCCCTTGCAGTCAGAAACTGGTGAATTGGTCATGGGGACCAAGGACATGGCAGACCAATTGAATAACTACTTTGGTTCTGTTTTACTAAGGAAGACATGAATAATCCGCTGGAAATAGTAGGGGACCGGGGGTCAAATAAGATGGAGGAACTGAGTGAAATCCAGGTTAAATCCCCAGGGCCTGATAGTCTGCATCCCAGAGTACTCAAGGAAGTAGCCACAGAAATAGTGGATGCATTAGTGATAATTTTTCAAAACTCCTTAGATTCTGGAGTAGTTCATGAGGATTGGAGGGTAGCTAATGTAACCCCACTTTTTAAAAAAGGAGGGAGAGAGAATACGGGGAATTACAGACCAGATAGTCTAACATCGGTAATGGGGAAACTTTTAGAGTCAGTTATTAAAGATGGGATAGCAGCGCATTTGGTTAGTGGTGAAATCATTGGACAAAGTCAGCATGGATTTACGAAAGGTAAATCATGTCTGACGAATCTTATAGAATTTTTCGAGGATGTAACTAGTTGAGTGGATAAGGGAGAACCAGTGGATGTCTGGACTTCCAGAAGGCTTTCGACAAGGTCCCACATAAGAGATTAGTATACAAACTTAAAGCACACTGTATTGGGGGTTCAGTATTGATGTGGATAGAGAACTGGCTGGCAGACAGGATGCAAAGAGTAGGAGTAAACGAGTCCTTTTCAGAATGGCAGGCAGTGACTAGTGGGGTACCACAAGGCTCAGTGCTGGGACCCCAGCTATTTACAATATATATTAATGATTTGGACGCGGGAATTGAATGCAACATTTCCAAGTTTGCGGATGACACTAAGCTGGGGGGTAGTGTTAGGTGTGAGGAGGATGCTAGGAGGCTGCAAGGTGACTTGGATAGGTTGGGTGAGGGAGTATAATGTGGATAAATGTGAGGTTATCCACTTTGGTGGCAAAAACAGGAGGGTAGACTATTATCTGAATGGTGGCAGATTAGGAAAAGGGGAGATGCAACGAGACCTGGGTGTCATGGTACACCAATCATTGAAAGTAGGCATGCAGGTGTAGCAGGCAGTGAAGAAAGCAAATGGTATGTTAGCATTCATAGCGAACAGATTTGAGTATAGGAGCAGGGAGGTTCTACTGCAGTTGTACAGGGTTTTGGTGAGACCACACCTGGAGTATTGCGTACAGTTTTGGTCTCCAAACCTGAGGAAAGACATTCTTGCCATTGGGGGGGGGGGGGGGGGGGGGGGGGGGTACAGAGAAGGCTCACCAGACTGATTCCTGGGATGTCAGTACTTTCATATGAGGAAAGACTGGATAGACTCAGCTTGTACTCACTAGAATTTAGAAGACTGAGGGGGGATCTTATAGAAACTTACAAAATTCTTAAGGGGTTGGACAGGCTAGATGCAGGAAGATTGTTCATGATGTTGGGGAGGTCCAGAAAAAGGGGTCACAGTCTAAGGATAAGGGGGAATTCCTTTAGGACCGAGATGAGGAAAACATTTTTCACTCATCCAGAGTGGTGAGTCTCTGGAATTCTCTGCCACAGAAGGTAGTTGAGGCCAGTTCATTGGCTATATTTAAGAGGGAGTTAGATGTGGCCCGTGTGGCTAAAGGGATCAGGGGGTATGGAGAGAAGGCAGGTACAAGATACAGAGTTGGATGATCAGCCATGATCATATTGAATGGCAGTGCAGGCTCGAAGGGCCGAATGGCCTACTCCTGCACCTATTTTCTTTGTTTCTCTGTTTCTACGTTTCAGCCTACCGAGTCTGCACCGACCAACAATCACCTGTACACTAGTTCTATCTTACAGGGACAATTTGCAGAGGTCAATTAAAGTACAAATCTGCATGTCTTTGGGATGAGGGAGGAAACCGGAGCACCCAAGGAAACCCACGCAGTCACAGGGAGAATGTAAAATTTTGCATAGACGGCTCCCGTAGTCAGGATCAAACTCAGTCTCTGGCGCCGTGGTGCTGCCACTATGGTAGCAGGGAGAAGAGAGTCTGACCTGGAGAGTGGAGATTCGTGATGATAGATGCCACCTTTTTGAGGTAGTACTTCATGTAGCTGCTTTTGATGGTGGTGAGGGCTGTGCTCGTGATGGACTGGGGTGACTACCATTCTCTACTGCCTCTTGCCTGTATATTGAAATTGTCATAACAGGCCATGATGTAACCACTCGGGATGCTTTTTACAGTACCTCTGTAGAAGATTAGATTGTTGGAGTATTGATGGGGGGTATGCCTTCATCGTGATTCCTCATTTGTGTTACCACTACTTTATTCCTGTTACATCATTTGACACCATCCACTCCTCAGTCTCACTGACCTACATCTGCAGAGTATTCTTGTCTCCAAATGGTGTGTTTTGGAATATTAATACTAAATTTCTGCTGTGTTCTCTGAATCTCCTGTCTTTGGCACAAGATTGATAGTCGTTGTGTATGTGTCTTTAGACATTTACAGCTTATTTCTCTTGAGGCCCTGCTGTTTCATTGCTTGAGAAAGCTACACACTAATCATATTTTTTCCTGGCTCATGGCAGAGCTGACAGGGTTCAGTTTGAAGCCCATAATGATAAGAGCAGATGTCTTTGCAGCACTTGGAGACAGTGTATGTTGCTGTGTGCAACTGTGAAAAGACAGCAGCAGTAAATCCCCGAGTAAACCCCAAGGCTGGGCAATTCCTCATTTACTGCATATTCTGTAAATATATTTGACCAATGTTCAAAGAAAGAAAAAGCCTTTGATTTCTGAGGCCAACTATAGTTCAAGTATTTCTGCATTGATTGATTGATTTATACTTTATTATCACAAGTGACATGTCATAGTGAAATTCATTATTTTACTTCAGAGTCACGTGAGTGACTACGTGAAGAAGGCCCGCCAGGCGCATGCGCGTCATTACGTCCGCGCATGTCGCACCGAACGGGCTGGAGGGCACAGCTCCACCAGCGGGTAAGTAGAAACTCTGCAGGTAAGTGTTAAACAACTTTTCCTGCAGGTTATTTAGTTATAAAACTGGCTCGCGAAGTCAGTTGGAGTTACAACATGGACCGGTCCGCGGAGAGTGCGCTCCAAGCGCGTGTCTAGCGACGAGCCGCATTCTCGATCGGGTCGGGAGATAGTAACCGGACCTCCGGTTCCGATACCGGGGGCCGTTTCACCGTTACCACCAGTGGAAAGTGCTGCCAGGCCAGTGCCTGAAACTCAACAGGCTGTGGCTGCTAAGAGGCACAGCAAGGCCACAAGTAAAACAAACAGGCCAGTACTATCTGATGATTCAGATGACGGTGGTGATTCTCCCCCAGGGGCTAAAGAGATGTGGGGAAAAATGCAACAGATGGAACACATGCTGCAGCTTTTGGTACAGCAAGGGGCTAAAGCCACAGAGACTTCTCAGACAATTGAGCAGCAGGGATCCTGTGAAGAGGATTACCTGGAATACCGCCGTGGTGAATTCCTTCCAGCGCCTGTTATAGGACTGGGGGATGCCTCCCTAGAATATCAAATGGGAGATGCGGGGCAGGATGCAGCTGACCCTATGTCTGGTGTCCCTGCTTATGTGCAAACACCAGAGCACAAGAGCCTTGCTCCGGGTGTACCGGACATAGCAATGTCTTTTGCTATTCCGGAGGGAACAGGTGAGGCCATGGAGGAATATCTCGCAACTAATATTAATTACTTAGTTTCTCACCAGCTACAACTATCTGTCATGCAGGAGACAAGCAGCAAATATAAAACACCTGTTAACTGTGCTTCATTAAAAGTGCCAATGGTGAACCCAGCAATATGGGCACCCATGAGTCCTTCCATGAGGGGGCAGGAGGTTCGTTATCAGCACGTCCTCAAACTGGTGGCGGCCACGATCACTGCATTTGGCACCATGGTCCGAGGACCGTGTTATCTCCGTTACAGAAAGATATGTTAGCTATGATTTGTAACGTCTTCTTCGAAATTAACTGCATTCGTAAAATTGCCATCAGGCCTACTTTAAATCAAAAATTTGCTGCACTCTGTAAGGCGACCAACGTCCAGGCGCCTGAACTCCTGTTTGGCTCCGATCTGGTCAAGCAAATTAGAGATATTGATGAGGAGGCGAAAACTATGGGGCTAATGAAGCCGGCCGCATCTCCTCCGTCTCTTCGGAAGCCGGGGATCGTTTACCGCAGGTCCGATCCGGGTGCTGGGCCCAGCAGAGGGAGGCCAGGGTGGCAACGAGGGTATCCACTACGTCAGGTTCCCTATAACCCCAACACGGCCAGACAACAGGTTTCCAAAACACCGACAGAGGTACAGGGACTTTGTGTTCAAGTTACAAATTCGGGTGTGCAACCTCCTATTGGAGGTCGGTTACATTTATTTTATAACGAATGGTGTTGTATAACATCTGATATCTTTATACTAAATACTGTGTCAGGGTCCACCATTGAGTTTATCTCAGGGATAGATCCACCTTTCCAGCATAAGCCTAGTAAAGTGTTGGTGTTTTCTGTTCCGGAGACTGAGCAAATCAATGTGAAGATTCAGAATTTGTTCCGTAAAGGTGTGATTGAAAAAGCAGTTCATCATGCTCAACAATTTGTGTCTAATATTTTTCCCAGACCCAAAAAAGATGGTGGTTGTCGAGTAATTCTGGATCTCACTCAATTGAATACTTCAGTTCTCTATAGGCATTTTAAAATGGACACATTCGTTACTGCAAAGCAGCTGATGTCCCAGGGTTGTTATATGGCCACCATTGATTTACAAGATGCTTATTATTCGGTGCCAATTCATGTTGATTATCGGAGGTACTTGAAATTTAATTGGATGGGACAGCTGTGGCAATATAGAGCATTGCCTAATGGATTAAGTTCTGCACCTAGGTTATTTACTAAATTGGTGAAACCTGTGCTAGGGCAATTGAGGGCCCACAATCACATTGTCATGGCCTATTTAGATGATATCTTAATTGTGGGCACCACTCAAGAGTCAGCTGCAGCCTCTGTTACAGAATCTCTTTGAATCATTGGGGTTTTTGGTCCATCCACTTAAGTCCATGTTACAGCCAACCCAACAGATTGAGTATTTGGGGTTTCTTCTGGATTCAGTTCATATGACAGTTACATTACCAGCTGCTAAGGTACTAGATATTGTTAATGTCTGTATTCGTCTTACACAAACTCTTTACCCTTCCATCCGAGACGTTGCAAAGGTCATTGGGAAATTGGTAGCAGCCTTTCCGGCAGTACAGTTCGGGCCTTTGCATTATCAACATTTGCAAAGAGCAAGAGAACAAGCATTGAAACAGAATGCAGGTCATTTTGATCGCCTTATGCAGTTACCCACCACGGCTCTGGCAGAATTGCAGTGGTGGGTTGTTAATATTAGCCAAGCCACCGATTACATTTTGGTGGACGAACCTTCAGTGATTTTACAGACTGATGTTAGCGCTCTCGGATGGGGGGCTACAGACACAGAGTCTAGCTGTGGGGGTAGATGGACTGAGAAAGAGCACTTGCTTCTTCACACACATGGTATTAATTACCTGGAGTTATTGGGTGTTTTTTATGGGCTAAAAGCATATTTCTCCACCATGTCAGATTTCCATGTTCAACTCCAGATTGATAACACTACAGCTGTGGCATATATTAATCATATGGGAGGAGCAAGATCGGTGTTATGTGATAGTTTGGCAAATACTATCTGGGATTGATGTATTTCACGCAACATCTGGGTTTCGGCCATCTACCTACCAGGGATAGATAATGTGGTAGCAGACCTTAGGTCGAGAAAATTTAATGACAATATAGAATGGATGTTGAATGTCAGCATATTTCAAACCATTGTTGCTAGATTTGGTTTGCCAGATATTGACCTCTTTGCATCCAGACTGAATCACCAGTTGCCTAAATATGTCTCCTGGGAGCCAGATCCAGGTGCAGTAGTTGTGGATGCGTTCTCGTTATACTGGGACATTCGTTCTTTTATGCGTTTCCTCCATTCTGCCTGATTCCGAAATGTCTTACTAAAATAGAGCGGGACTCCGCCAATGGTGTTTTGGTGGTCCCAGATTGGCCAACACAATCATGGTTCCCCTTGGTACTGAGAATGATGGCACAGCCATTCATGCGCATTCCCAGCAGCAGTCATTTGTTGGTGCATCCGGTTACAGGAGAAAGTCACCCATTACATGACCATATCAATTTGTTGGTCTGCAGGTTCTGACCAGACCATTTCAAGGCCTTGGATTATCGAACAGGACCATGGAGGTTATGACTGCAGGGTGGAGAACTAGCACTAAAAAGCAATACCTCGTGCACATTAAGAAATGGGAATGCTTCTGTGTACAGTCTAATATATCATATGCTACTGCTAGTATAAGGGATGTGTTGGAGTTCCTTGCTACTTTGCATTTTGATGAGCACCTTAGTTATAGTGCTATTAACACTGCTCGCAGTGCTTTGTCCTCTTATTTAGGGCAGTCTTCAGCACGACAACCTATTGGGTCTCATCCATTGGTGTCCAGGTTTATGAGAGGAATTTTTAACAAAAACCCCCCTCAACCCAGATATACAGCAATCTGGGATTGTCAGTATAGTTCTCACACTGCTGCGGCAATGGGCTCCAATTGCGTCATTTATCTTTGCAAAAATTGACTCTTAAAGTGGTTATGTTAATGGCGTTGGTTTCAGCACAACGTGTCCAAACATTGCACTTGTTAAGAATAGATGATATGCATTTTTCTCAAGATGATGTTACATTTTATGTCTGTAATTTACTCAAACAAAGTAGACCAGGCAGGTCTGGAATCAGGGTGATGTTTAAAGCATATCCTGGTGACCAACTGTTATGTGTCGTTAAACATTTAACCCAATATGTTGAGTTAACCAGGAGTCTGAGAGGTTCGGAGTTAGGACTTCTCATTAGTCACAAAAAGCCATATCAGCACGTGTCTGTGCAAACTATTTCTAGATGGTTGAAACAGGTGCTCAGTTCTGCGGGCATCGACACTGATGTGTTTAAATCTCACTCCACCAGGGCGGCGTCTACATCCGCGGCGAAGGCTCAGGACGTGCCGCTAGATCAAATCCTCGCGGCTGCAGGGTGGTCTAGAGAGGCAACTTTTTCTCGGTTTTACGATAAACCAGTTCAGGCAAAGCCACGGTTTGGGTCTGCTGTTTTGGGTTCCCTTTAATTTTATTGCTTTGTTTATATCGCTTATTGTTTGTAATTTCCCCCTGGGTCAGAGGGGTCATTACTCTGTTTGTTATTAAAATCGTTATTGAATTATTCATGCAATGTTCAATATCTTCTTTATTGTACTACTGTGTCAACCGAAGCAGCTTGTCGTATGGAGTGCATCTGCGGCATGCAAACACAGAGCTTTGAAATCTTCACGTAGTCACTCATGTGACTCCGAAGTAAAATAGTAAGATTAAACGAGAACTTACCAGTTTGAAGTTTGATCTTTATTTTATGAGGAGTGACGTTGAGGGATTACGTGCCCTCCGCTCCCACCCTCATAATCTAAGAGATCATCTGGTAGTTCTAGTCTTCTACGAGCCTTACTATGTTACTTCGGCTATTTGTTTCTGTGTTTTCACGCTGCTGCTTTGAAGTATGACGCGCATGCGCCTGGCGGGCCTTCTTCACGTAATCCCTCAACGTCACTTCTCATAAAATAAAGATCAAACTTCAAACTGGTAAGTTCTCGTTTAATCTTACTATTTTAATGTATGGACTATCATACACAAAGTATGCAAAGAGTGGCCACATATAGGGTGTTTTGACTCGCATGAAGATAATTAATATCCTGCTTCCACAACTATTTACCTGGCGGTTTTATTTAACAGTCACTATTTGTCACATTTTGATTCTTTTAATGGCTGAAATTATTAGCTTCACTCCTGATAGGTATGACCTCAGCCCACTTTATTTTATATTTGACTTGATTGATATACCTGTAGATCAAGAATTCACTTTGAATAGATAATTACAGAGGTCAAGGCAGCACAGCGGCACAGCTGGTGCTCCTGTTTCCTCCCATATTCCAAAGATGTGTGAATTTGTAGGTTACTTGGCCTTTGTAAATTACCTCCAGTGTGTACGGAGTGGCTGAGGAATTTGGCTGACAAGGAACTAATGTGAATAAGTCATCAGTGTTTAGCGTGGACTCGATGAGACAAAGAGCCTGTTTGCATGCTGTATCTCTAAACAAAAATCTGAACAAACATTATCTAAGGTCACTGACATGCTATAGCCTCGTAATCATTGAAGCGAATCCTGATATTTGGATGCCTTTTTTCTAAAGAACAAGCTACTCATCAGAAATATTCAAATCTCTATAAAGCATCGAACAATGTCGATGAAATATGTCAGTTCATTAAAGCAAACCTCTTAGAATTTCAGCTGATGCTTTGATTTCTACTCACTTTTTGATGGCTGGTAAAATAAAATGGCCTAACTTTTACAGGGTAACACAGAGAGTTATCTAGTGTGTGGTCAGCTGCAATGATTGGTGGCTTCATTTTTAGATAATCCTGATATTCGGATACCAGACTGATTCCTGGGATGTCAGGAATGTCTTATGAAGAAAGACTGGATAGACTCGGTTTATACTCTCTAGAATTTAGGAGATTGAGAGGGGATCTTATAGAAACTTACAAAATTCTTAAGGCTAGATGCAGTAAGATTGTTCCCAATGTTGGGGAAGTCCAGGACAAGGGGTCACAGCTTAAGGATAAGGGGGGAATCCTTTAAGACCGAGATGAGAAAGACTTTTTTCACACACAGAGTGGTGAGTCTCTGGAACTCTCTGCCACAGAGGGTAGTTGAGGCCAGTTCATTGGCTATATTTAAGAGAGAGTTAGATGTGGCCCTTGTGGCTAAGGGGATCAGAGAGTATGGAAAGAAGGCAGGTACGGGATACTGAGTTGGATGATCAGCCATGATCATATTGAATGGCGGTGCAGGCTCGGAGGGCCGAATGGCCTACTCCTGCACCTAATTTTCTATGTTTCTATAATTATGGGAACTAACACAATGTACCATATCCCAGGCTGTCAGTGTCAGAATATGTTTCTAAAGCTAATATACTGTACTTATTGTTAAAGATACTTGGCCGGACATTTAGATGTCAATTTCTCTATCCACAAGTGAACCATCAACAGCTCTTTATCAACGTTCATATCAAAATGATGATCATTAACTTTAATGTTTAGTTTAAGAAAGAACTGCAGATGCTGGAAAAATCGAAGGTAGACAAAAAAGCTGGAGAAACTCAGCAGCTGAGGCAGCATCCATGGAGCGGAGGAATAGGCAATGTTTTGTGTCGAGACCCTTCTTCAGACTGATGTCGGGAGGAGGGGCGGGGAAAAAGAAAGGAAGAGGCGGAGACAGTAGGCTGTGGGAGAGCTGGAAAGGAAGGAGAAAGCAAGGACGACCTGAAATTGGATAAGCCACTGTTCCGCTGGGGTGTAAACTGCCCAAGTGAAATATGAGGTGCTGGTCCACCAATTTGCAGTGGAACTCACTCTGGCCATGGAGGAGGCCCAGGACAGAAAGGTTGGATTTGGAATGGGAGGGGGAGTTGAAGTGCTGAGCCACCGGGAGATCAGGTTGGTTATTGCAAACTGAGCGGAGAGTCAATGATTCAATGTTTAAATCACTTGTTTTTCCAGTGAGTTTTACCACTGGTGGCATAGATACTGTTTTGCTTCTTTTTTTCCCCACTGGTTATCAGCTTCCATTTTATATAATAAATAAAAATTAAAAAAACTCCAGATGCTTGGTGAAAAATAAAATACAGAGAGCGCTGGAAACATCCAAGAGCTCAGCAGCTTCTGTGGAAACAGAACCAAGTTAACATTTCAGATCGAAGCCCCTTTGTTATAACCCTGGCGGGGAGAAAGCAAGTTCTCTTGTGTTTTCCTCTTTCTCACATCTGACAAAGAGTCCTCAACCTGAAACATCATGGATTTCTCTGCACAGATTCTGCCTGACCTGCTGAATGATCCAGAATTATACGCATTATCTGAAATTCTTGTTTTGGTTTCTTTGATCAACCACAGTTTCTCTCTTCCTCTCTCTCTCCTTGCATGCACCACCCATTATTTCTCTTGCGCTTGAGTTTGAACTGTTGCTTAAAGGCCCGATCCCACGATGCGAGTTTACCCAAGAGCTCTCCCGAGTTTAAAAAAAAAAAAATCAAACTCATGGTAAGTACGTAGAATGTACTTAGCGGGTACGTCGGAGCTCATGGATGTCTCGTAGCGGCTCGTAATGCTAACGGCAGGTACTCGGGAGGTGCGGTGACTCGTGAAGTTTTTTCAACAGTGTGAAAAATTTCCAAGAGTAAAAAAAATTCTCGTGATGAAGTACCACGAGTTTGATTTTTTTTTTAACTCTGGAGAGCTCTTGGGTAATCTCGCATTGTGGGACAGGGGCTTAAGTCTTTGTGTTAAAGATAGTGGGACTAAGTGGGAGTTTTCAGACTTCACAGACCACCACAAGTGTACAGTCTCTCCATGCATGAGATGGCTTTTACTTACCTATTTTTTCCATCCCATTATCATGGGCAGGATGATCTGTATGTCCTCTTGGGTTCCTCATCTCTAGTGAACTAATGTTCAGAGTGTGCAGAGAATCATGTGGAAAATGCCAAGTGCCCTAAATTTTATGTTTGCATTATTTGAGGTTTCTCTAAAATTGCTCAACAATGTGTATGATCAAATTCATCATAAGGTGACATCATGTTTACTTACATTTATTGTAGATGATAAAGATACAATACAATACAATACCGTTTATTGTCATTTGAACCTCATTAGTTTCTGCAGTCAAACAAACAAGAAAAGAACCAAGACACAACACAATTTACACAAACATCTCCTCCTCACTGTGATGGAAGGCAAAGTCTTATCTCTCCCCTGCACTCCCCGTTCTCCTCCCGATGTCAGAGTCAAAGCCCCCAGCGGGCGATGGTAAATAAGTCCCATGGCCATTCAGGCCGCACCGGGTGATGCAAGGCCGCATTCCGGGTCTTGATGTAGGAGCCCCTGACAGGCGTTAGCAAGTGCCACGGCCGTTAAACCGCGTCGGGTGATGTAAGGCCCCGCTCCAGGTCATTTTCCACCCCGCAACTCGGGTGGGAGAAGTTGCCGCTGCGGGAGCTCCGAAAAGCGGTCTCCCACCAGGGACCCGTGATCTCCCGGTGTTACCGTCCACTGGCCTGCAGCTGGAGCCTCTGAATCTCCGGGGTCGGGCAGCAGCAGAGCGCCACCACAGCTCCTCCCGTTCCTAACTCGGCCAGCTCCACGATGGTGCGTAGTCCGCAGGCTTTGCGACTGGAGCCCCAGGTCCGGTTGGAGGCTGCTCCACGGTGCTAGGCCCCAACGACAACGGAGACACGACAGAGAAAAGGTCAGTTCCTCCGTACAGGGAAAAGATTTTAAAAGTTTCCCCCACCCCCCACACACATATCCAGTTAAATAAAAACACTAACTACACTCAAACGAGACAAAAAATAAAAAAAGACAGACGGACTGCAGAGGTCGCTGCGACGAGAATCGTGCCGATGGGTCCTAAGATGGTATCTCGGGTACAGGTTTATTGTAAATTCTTTCAGATACAATATGAATTTCAAAATCTTCCCAAACCCAACTAATTAAAAAACCCACTAATGTCTTGTTAATTTATATTTATAGTGCATAAGGATGTCTAAAGATGCCTTAAAGTGTTATAAATCATTCTAAACTCCAGTGAGTACAGGCCCACAGCCATCAAATGCTCATCATATATTAATCCAATTATTCCTGGGATCATTATTGTAAACCTCCTCTGGACGCTCTCCAACGCCAGCACACCCTTCCTCAGATATGGGATCCAAAACGGTTTACAATACTCCAAATGTGGCTAGACCAATGCTTTATAAAGCCTCAGCTTTATATCTCTGTTTTTACATTCTAGTTTTCTCTAAATAAATGCATTGCATTGCACTTGTCTTCCTTACTACCGATACTACGTACAAATTAACTTTTTTGGAAACATGTGCTAGCACTCGCAAGTCCCTTTGCACCTCCTATTACTGAACTCTCTCCCCATTGAGAAAGTAGTCAACATCTTTATTCCAACTACCAAAGTGCATGACTGCTACACTGTATTCCATTTGCCACCTTTTTTGCCCTCTCGCCTAACCCGTCCTTCAATTCCCTCATCCAAATCATTGAAATACAACGTGAAGTTGAACTTGTGAACTGTTTGGCTTCAGGCAGGTTATGGGAGAGGTTCTGCTAGATTTGACGTATTTTGCTACCAGTTATATGGTAAATTACACAATTCTTTTCTGATCATTTAACATTTGTCTTCCTTGCCAAGGGCAAAGGGAATAGTGGCTCAATTGAACATGTTTCCCTCACTGTCAATAACAAACCTGACCAACCCAAACATAAAGCGAGCTGTACTGACATTCACACACTATGTGATATCAAAATAAGATTTGACTTTCATTATATAAAGCCATGTCCATTTCAAATTATTGCCATGAAATTATGTATTATCTCAAGTTAGCACCAGGAACTTATTATTCAACATTTTATTAAAAATGTCAAAAGACCAACTCCTGGCCCTATTTGGATGGCTCTCAATGAAGTTAGCACCAGGAACTTATTATTCAACATTTTATTAAAAATGTCAAAAGACCAACTCCTGGCCCTATTTGGATGGCTCTCAATGAAGGGTGCTATATTTCCCAAACATTGACATGCATGAGCTCCAGCAATTGCTGCATTAGCTCCTAATGTTCAACATAAATAGACTTCCAGCAGTTAGATTCAGCTCGAAAATCCAAATGAACTGTGTTCCAAAAGCTAATGTTTCATCTCCCAAAGCCAAGTGGAGAGGCTTTTAGGCATCGGGGATTCAACCTCCAATGTTTCACCTCTCAATGAATGGAGATGGGGTTCCAACAGCTAATGTTTCGATATCTAGTGCTCAGTGGTTAGGCTTTCAGCTTAGGATGTTCCACCTCCCATGTTCTCATGTTCTCAAGAGATGCTGCCTGGCCCACTGAATTATTCCAGCACTTTGTGCTTATTTTTGTAAACCAGAATTCTTGTTTCAACAATCTAGTATTGTTATGAGATTCAAAGAGGAGGAAGTACTGACACTTTTGAAAAATATAAAGGTGGATAAGTCTCCAGGTCCTGACAGGATATTCCCTAGGACATTGAGGGAAGTTAGTGTAGAAATAGCAGGAGCTATGACAGAAATATTTCAAATGTCATTAGAAACGGGAATAGTGCCGGAGGATTGGCGTACTGCGCATGTTGTTCCATTGTTTAAAAAGGGTTCAAAGAATAAACCTAGCAATTATAGACCTATTAGTTTGACGTCAGTGGTGGGCAAATTAATGGAAAGGATACTTAGAGATAATATATATAAGCATCTGGATAAACAGGGTCTGATCAGGAACAGTCAACATGGATTTGTGCCTGGAAGGTCATGTTTGACAAACCTTCTTGAATTTTTTTGAAGCGGTAACTAGGGAAATTGATGAGGGTAAAGCAGTGGATGTTGTCTATATGGATTTCAGTAAGGCCTTTGACAAGGTTCCCCATGGAAGGTTGGTTCAGAAGGTTCAATCTTTGGGTGTTAATGGCGGAGTAGCAAGATGGATTCAACAGTGGCTGAATGGGAGATGTCAGAGAGTAATGGTGGATGGCTGTTTGTCAGGTTGGAAGCCGGTGACCAGTGGGGTGCCTCAGGGATCTGTGTTGGGTCCACTGTTGTTTGTCATGTACATCAATGATCTGGATGATGGGGTGGAAAATTGGATAAGTAAGTATGCAGATGATACTAAGATAGGTGGTATTGTGGATAATGAAGTAGATTCTCAAAGTCTACAGAGAGATTTGGGCCATTTGGAAAAGTGGGCTGAAAGATGGCAGATTGAGTTTAATGCTGTTAAGTTGTGAAGGTGCTACATCTTGGCAGGACAAATCAAAATAGGACGTACATGGTAAATGGTAGGGAATTGAGGAATGCTGTGGAACAGAGGGATCTAGGAATAACTGTGCATAGTTCCCTGAAGGTGGAATCGCATGTAGATAGGGTGGTAAAGAAAGCCTTTGGTGTGCTGGCCTTTATAAATCAGAGCATTGAATATAGGAGTAGGGAAGTAATGTTAAAATTGTACAAGGCATTGGTAAGACCAATTCTGGAGTATGGTGTACAGTTTTGGTCGCCTAGTTATAGGAAGGATGTCAACAAAATAGAGAGAGTACAGAGGAGATTTACTAGAATGTTGCCAGGGTTCCAGCAACTATGTTACAGAGAAAGGTTGAAACAAGTTAGGTCTTTATTCTTTGGAGCGCAGAAGGTTAAGGGGGGACTTGATTGAGGTCTTTAAAATGATGAAGGGATAGACAGAGTTGACGTGGATAAGCTTTTCCCATTGAGGGTAGGGAAGATTCAAACAAGAGGGCATGACATGAGAATTAAGGGACAGAAGTTTAGGGGTAACGTGAGGGGGAACTTCTTTACTCAGAGGGTGGTGGCTGTGTGGAATGAGCTACCGGCAGAGGTGGTGGAGGCAGGATCGATTTTAACATTTAAAAGTAAAGTGGATAGGTATATGGACGTGAAGGGAATGGAGGGGTATGGTCTGAGTGCAGGTAGATGGGACTAGGGGAAAACAAATGGTCGGCACGGACTGGAAGGGCCGAGAGGGCCTGTCTTTGTGCTGTAATTGTTATATGGTTATATATATATATATGGTAGTAATGTGAGTTCAAATCACATCAGGAAGTTATGGAATTTAGATATATATAATGATGATCTGGAATTGAAACAAAATTTTAACTAATGACTACACAAAACTGTTGGAGTGTTAATAATAATCTGTTGCATTACTGCTCTGCAGAGAAGGACATCTGCCATTTTTACCCATGTCTGTCCATGTGTTACTCCAGACCCACAACCTGTGGTTGAGTGGTAACTACCCTTTGAAATTGTCCAGCAATTTCACAACTGCTGTGCTTGAAACAGGAAAAGATGTATAAAGGCACCAATTCATTGATGGTGATCTTGCAAATTGCTGCTCACAAACATCTGGGTATTGCTATCTAAATTAATGTAAAAAATCCCAGGCTCAAGGGTTTGCTGTAAGAGTTCCTCTGGGTGATACCCTTAGTCCAATCATCTTCAGCTATTTTATTAGTAACATTCTTTCCAATACGGAATCAGAAGAGGTGGTATTCACTGATGTTTGCGCACTATTTAATTATTTTTGCTGCTCCTCAGCAAATTAAGCAGTCCGTATTTGAATGCAAGACCTGGACAATGTTCATGGCTTATGCCAATATGTCAAGTTGCATATGGTCCACCAAAATACGAGGTAATAACCATTTCCAATAAGAGAGTGATAAATCCACATTCAATGGAGTTAGCATTCCGAAGTCCATTCAGCAACATTCCGCAATCCTAATACTGTGGCTAAAAAAAAATCTATATTACTAAAAGTAAGATCTTGACCACTTTTGACTCGCTGCAATTTGATTTCCGAGAGAATGGCGCCACTTACGGCCATCATATTTGGCCACCTCGCTCAGAGTCTCCCTCCGCTGAGCTGCACCAGCGGATTTTTCCCATCAATGAAACATAAAAGACTTATTAATGTTTTAAAAAATGTTGACATTCTCTCTGCTGCCCCTGTTGGTGGGAGGGGGGAGGGTCTATAAAACCCGGAAGTGTTGTGCGTCAGTCAATCTCTGCAAGATGGGGGAAGTGAGAGGGTCATGTCTCTCAGTCTGAGCTGTGAATAACAGTGAACACATGTCTACTAAACTGTGAGTGTGGTTTTACTGACCTTCAGTGTCCTTAATGTGGTTTGAAAATGAAAATATGGTTGGTTTGAAGTAAAGAGCACTGCAAATGGTGGCTTGGGTCTTTGGATTGAAGTAATAGGCACTGCAAATGGTGGCTTGGATGCTTTGGTTTGAAATAAAAGGCACTGCAAATGGTGGCTTGGGTGACTTGGGTTGAAGTAAAAGACACTGCAAATGGTGGCTTGGGTGCTTTGGGTTGAAGTAAAAGACACTGCAAATGGTGGCTTGGGTGCTTTGGGTTGAAGTAAAAGGCACAGCAAATGGTGGCTTGGGTGCTTTGGGTTGAAGTAAAAGACACTGCAAATAATGACTTGGGTGCTTTGGGTTGAAGTAAAAGGCACTGCACCCTGCTCGGTGGTAAGAAACTGCACTTGAATTTGGTGGCCTTGCACCCTGCTTGAAATGGAATTTCAAGGAATAGCCGTGAGTCAACTGCCAGCCCACCAGCTGCGAGTAAGCTGCCAGCATATCAGGCTTGAGAAACTGAGCTGTCACCCCAAGAACCGCGTCGGGGGACCAGCCCTCCCGTGTGAACATGGGACCCAATGGGTCCCACTTAGTCCAGTGAAAATTAAAAATGGAAGTAAATTGCAGATGGGACCAGAACTAGTGGGCTAGTGGGCCGTGAGGAAGATTATCCAAGGTGTCACCAGGATGCATAACAATTGGGAAAATGGGCATTGAATGTTACCACCGGGTGGCGCCAGCAATGGATGCCTCACCAACAGTCTGTCCGTCCTTTCCTCCTTTGTGTTTTAATAGTATGTGTTGAATGTATGTTTTTAGTGTTCTTTAGCTTGTTTTAAGTTGGGGGGGGGGGGCGGTGGGTGGTTGGGGGAAACTTTTTCTAATCTCTTACCTCAACGTAGATGCAATTTTTTTCCATATCGTATCTCCGTCCGCACTGTGGCCTAACGTCGAGGAGTTGACAGCCTTTGCTGGAGGCCGATTTCGAGAGCTCCACCGCGGGTGCCTTTGGGACTTTAACATCGCGGAGCTCGCGATTCCTTTGCCAGGGATCGATTCGGAAATCCAGCTGTGGCTGCTTGTGGACTTAACATCATGGAGCCTGCAGTCTCTGGTCAGATACTGAATTCGGGAACTCCATGCCATGAGAGTTTTGACCACCCCGACGTGGGAGTTTCGATCACCTCGACGTGAGAGCTTCGACTATTGGCTGCCACGACAGATGCCCCGACAGTGGGAGAATAAAGAGGAAGAAGATTGGACTTTTTGCCTTCCATCACAGAGGAATGTGGGGAATCCGCTGTGGTGGATGTTTATGTTAACTTTTATGTAGTTGTGTGTCTTGTTGCTTGTTTTTCATTTGGCTGTATGGTAATTCGCATAGCACTGTGCCTTAATTGGTACATGTGACAATAAAAGTCCTTTGAAACCTTTGAAATGGCAATTGGAATTTAAGTGTGAAGCAAGCAATTTTGAGAGTTAAACCAGGGAAGGACATATCCAATGAATAGCTGGGGCCTGGGGGGATGTTGTTGAACAGACAGTTTGGGTTACAGGTGCATAATTCCCTGAAAATGGGGACAGTTATTCAGACTGGTGAGGAAGGCATATGGAATGCTTACCTTTATCGGCCAAGGCACTGAATACAAGAGTTAGGGGCCTCATGTTCCAATGATACAAAGCATTAGTTTAGCTGGACTTGGAGGTTTGTGTATAGGTCTGGTCACCACACTTTAGATATGATGTGATTAGGATAAAAAAGGCGCGGAAAGGATTCACAAGGATGTTACCTAGATTGGAGGGCTGGAATTATCAGGAGTAATCTGCATTGCAGTGATGACAAAGAGGGTCAGAATCTGTGATACTTTTGTGCCAGGTCCCCAAGTTGTGATACCCACTTCCATAAAAAGACCTAGACTGGGATTAAACTTGTGCAAAAGCCATTATTTTTTTTTCAGGTGGTGGTGGTTGTAGAGTAATGACCAGATCGGGAATGGGGTGGAGACTGAAGGTGGCTTATGAAAAGGAAGAGAGATCAGAGAATGTGAAGAGCATTACAGAAGAAGGCAAAATGGTGGGTTATGCAGAGAGGAGAAAGGATGCTGCTAAAGTCAGGTGACTTTAGTTGGGGAAACAGTCAGGAGTAATGTGTTTGATTGTGGTGAAGAGTGAGAGGGGTTGTCTTTGGATATGATGGGGGTTGGTGAGACAATGAGGCGGTGTTGGCTTTTGAGAAAACCAGGGAGTAATTTGGAGAGTTGAACCATGAAAGGGGAGGCCAAGCAGAAATGATCAGGTAGCGAGAGGAAGATGATTAGCTGGGGTGGTTCAGTTTTGGAAATGATAAGGGATGTGTAAGTTGGGCAGATGATGTGCCACACAGATGATTAAGGTGGCCTGAAGATGATGCCTGAGAGCTGGTTTGGAGGCATGTGCAATCAACGGGGAAGTTTAAAGTGGATCCTATCTGGATGAGTGGATGTCATGGACTTCCTTGTAACTAGGGTCAATTAATTAATGCTGAATCTAGACTCAAGACCTGCCTCAGCGTTTGGGACAAGATATTCACAAATCTTAAATATTCTTCAGAATTCCATGAAAGGAGCAATGCAAGGAGCATTTGTATAATATTGATAGGCATGTCAAGCAGTATTTAACCGTATATGTATCTTATACTTACTTGACTGTGAAATATGTCTCACCTCTTTTCTGGATCTCTTATCTGGAGTCCCCTTGACTGGAATTCTGACCGGCCGTACTCTCTCTCTCCCGAGTCCCTGACGTGGGTCCTGTTTGTCATATTTTCCGTCACCTGTTCCTCATAAAAATAGGTAAAAGTGAGTGGGGCAAGGCCTTGGTGCTGTGGAAGTTTGCTTTCGCGGATTCATAAATGAAATGGTTGTTGGAACATCACAAAATAAGCATGTGGCATGTAAGCAAAGTGAACGGTGGACATAGCTTTTTAGACCAGTGGTTTAGAAAGTAGGGCCAGAAAAGGACGAAAGAAAGTGCAGCTAATGCTTTCTTTTTAAGCGCTGGCCCTGTGTTGATGCTGAGAAAGACATCCTTCAGCACAGTACTTATAACCTTTTCATGGGAGAAGAATAATATAGCGGAGGCAACGGTGGAATTTAATAACAGATAGTAACATCATCGCCACAGGACCTGACGCTCACAAGAAAAAGCAGGAACAGAAACAATGGGAACAGGTCACAACTGAACGAAGCAAAGCCCCATCTTTGTCATATTACTTGCATGACATAAAGCCTAACATGTAATAGAAAGCCATAGGATGCAACGTAGATGCCCTACTGTGCTGAAACCATTGGCAAAAAATGTAATATATATGAATTGTACCATATATTAATTAAATAACGATCAAGCAACCGATGCAGACCAAAACTAACAATGATAGTAGTAAAATGGTAAAAAGTAAATATGATATAAAACTTCTAATTTGTGAATACTAATACTTTTAATGTTTTCCTTTATGTATACATTTTTATTAGGTGTGAACTTGCTAACTTTAAGTTAATTAATACTAGAATAAAAATATCTCACACTAATAAACATTGTTATGTGATGTTCTAAACCCGTGTTCAGTTTAAAACATTCAACATATTTTAATGTCATTTTAATTAAAATCATGCTATATGTAATTATTGCAATGAAAATCTTTGTGAAAATCATTTGGAGGTGGCTCCAATGGAGATTTGATTTTGTTTATTATGTGAATCTTCCAACACTTGCACAACTCCATAGTTAAAATTGGAAATGGGCACCACAAGCCAGATTGATCTTAACGGCATTTAACTCTAAATGTATTAAAAACCTGCTGGTCTCTGCCTGCCCAAGTCTATGTGGGTAAGTGCAGTGGATTTTATAAATGACTAGACTAAGTGGGACCAGTTGGGTCCCATCATCACACGGGAGGGCTGGTCCCCCAACGTAATATTCCACCTCTCCACCGAGTATGGACATTGTGGGCCGAATGGATTCTTGGACTGGCGGCTCAGTCACTCAAGCCTGTTGTGCGAGCAGCTCACTCACTCGCGGCTGCGGGCTGGCAGTTGACTCACGGCTATTCCTTGCAATTCCATTTCATGCAGGGTGCAAGGCCACCAAATTCAAGTACAATTTCTTACCACTTCAAGCAGGGTGCAAGGCCACCAAATTCAAGTGCAGTTTCATACAATTTCAAGCAGGGTGCAAGGCCACTAAAGACAGCAAGTCGTGACTTCTCCCTCCTCCATCTTGCAGAGACTGAGCCACACCCACACTTCTGGGTTTTATAGTCTCTCCCCCTCCCACCAGAAGGGGCGTGGCCTTCATGGCATGATTGGCAGGAGAGGGAATCTCAACATAGAAACATAGAAATTAGGTACAGGAGTAGGCCATTCGGCCCTTTGAGCCTGCACCGCCATTCAATATGATCATGGCTGATCATCCAACTCAGTATCCCGTACCTGCCTTCTCTCCATACCCTCTGATCCCCTTAGCCACATGGGCCACATCTAACCATCTTAAATATAGCCAATGAACTGGCCCCCACTACCCTCCGTGGTAGAGAGTTCCAGAGACCCACCACTCTCTGTGTGAAAAAAGTCCTTCTCATCTCGGTCCTAAAGGATTTCCCCCTTATCCTTAAGATGTGACCCCTTGTCCTGGACCTCCCCGACATCGAGAACAATCTTCCTGCATCTAGCCTGTCCAACCCCTTAAGAATTTTGTAAGTTTCTATAAGATCCCCTCTCAATCTCCTAAATTCTAGAGAGTATAAACCAAGTCTATCCAGTCTTTCTTCATAAGACGTCCTGACATCCCAGGAATCAGTCTGGTGAACCTTTCTCTGCACTCCCTCTATGGCAATAATGTCCTCCCTCAGATTTGGAGACCAGAACTGTACGCAATACTCCAGGTGTGGTCTCACCAAAGACTCCTATACAACTGAAGTAGAACCTCCCTGTACCTATACTCAAATCCTTTTGCTATGAAAGCTAACATACCATTCGCTTTCTTCACTGCCTGCTGCACCTGCATGCCTACTTTCAATGACTTGGTGTACCATGACACCCAGGCCGGCTGCATCTCCCCTTTTCCCTAATCGGCCACCATTTAGATAATAGTCTGCTTTCCTGTTTTTGCCACCATAGTGGATAACCTCACATTTATCCACATTATACTGCATCTGCCAAACATTTGCCCACTCACCCAGCCTATCCAAGTCACCTTGCAGTCTCCTAGCATCTCACAGCTAACACTGCCCCCAAGCTTAGTGTCATCCGCAAACTTGGAGGATATTGCCTTCAATTCCCTCGTCCAGATATTAATGTAATATGTAAATAGCTGGGGTCCCAGCACTGAGCCTTGCGGTACCCCGCTAGTCACTGCCTGCCATTGTGAAAAGGACCCGTTTATTCGTACTCTTTGCTTCCTGTTTGCCAGCCAGTTCTCTATCCACATCAATACTGAACCCGCGATGCTGTATGCTTTAAGTTTGTATACTAATCTCTTATGTGGGACCTTGTCGAAAGCCTTCTGGAAGTCTAGATACACCAAATCCACTGGTTCTCCCCTATCCATGCTACTAGTTACATCCTCGAAAAATTCCACAAGATCCATCAGACATAATTTACCTTTCGTACATCCATGCTGACTTTGTCCAATGATTTCACCACTTTCCAAATGTGCTGCTATCCCATCTTTAATAACTGACTCTAGCAGTTTCCCCACTACCGATGTTAGACTATCTGGTCTGTAATTCCCCGTTTTCTTTCTCCCTCCCTTCTTAAAAAGAGGGGTTACGTTTGCTACCCGCCAATCCTCAGGAACTACTCCAGACTCTAAAGAGTTTTGAAAGATTATCACTAATGCATCCACTATTTCCGGAGCTACTTCCTTGAATACTCTGGGATGCAGCCTATCTGGCCCTGGGGATTTATCGGCTTTTAATCCATTCAGTTTACCCAACACCACTTCCCGATTATCCTGGATTTCACTCAATTCCTCCTTTGACCCGCAGTCCCCAGCTATTTCTGGCAGATTATTTATGTCTTCCTTAGTGAAGACGGAACCAAAGTAGTTATTCAATTGGTCCGCCATATCATTGTTCCCCATGATCAACTCACCTGTTTCTGACTGCAAGGGACCTACATTTGTTTTAACTAATCTCTTTCTCTCACATATCTATAAAAACTTTTGCAGTCAGTTTTTATGTTCCCTGCCAGTTTTCTTTCATAATCTATTTTTCCTTTCCTAATTAAGCCCTTTGTCCTCCTCTGCTGGTCTCTGAATTTCTCCCAGTCCTCTGGTATGCTGTTTTTTCTGGCTACTTTGTACGCATCATCCTTGGCTTTGATACTATCCCTGATTTCCCTTGTTATCCACGGATGTACTGCCTTCCCCGATTTATTCTTTTGCCAATCTGGGAGGAACAATTTTTGTAGTTCATCCATGCAGTCTTTAAATGTCTTCTATTGCGTATCCACCGTCAACCCTTTTAGAATTGATTGCCAGTCAATCTTAGCCAATTCACATCTCATACCCTCAAAGTTACCTTTCAGAACCATTGTTTCTGAATTAACAATGTCACTCTCTATCCTAATGAAGAACAACCATATTATGGTCACTCTTGCCCAAGGGGGCACGTACAACAAGACTGATAACTAACCCTTCCTCATTACTCAATACCCAGTCTAAAATAGCCTGCTCTCTCGTTGGTTCCTCTACATGTTGATTTAGATAACTATCCCACATACATTCCAAAAAATCCTCTTCCTCAGTGCCCCTGCCAATTTGATTCACCCAATCTATATGTAGATTGAAGTCACCCATTGTAAGTTTTGCCTTTGTCGCACGCATTACTAATTTCCTGTTTGATACCATCCCCAACTTCACTACTACTGTTAGGTGGCCTGTACACAACACCCACCAGTTTTCTGCCCCTTAGTGTTTCGCAGCTCTTCCCAATACCGATTCCACATCCTCCAAGCTAATGTCCTTCCTTTCCATTGCGTTCATCTCCTCTCTAACCAGCAACGCTACCCCACCTCCTTTTCCTTTCTCTCTATCCCTTCTGAATATTGAATATCCCTGGATGTTCAGCTCCCAGTCTTGGTCCACCCTGGAGCCATGTCTCCGTGATCCCAACTATAATCATAATCATTAATAGCTATCTGCACGTTCAACGCATCCACCTTATTACGAATACTCCTTGCATTGAGAACACAAAGCCTTCAGGCTTGTTTTTACAACGCTCTTACCCCTTATACAATTATGTTGAAAAGTGGCCCTTTTGATTGTTGCCCTGTTCTGTCTGCCTGCCACTTTTACTTTTCACCTTCTCCCTATTGCTTCTACCCTCGTTTTACACCCACCTGCCTCTCTGCTCTTGAACCCATTCCCCCTGCCACATTAGTTTAAATCCTCCCCTACAGCACTAGCAAACATTCCCCCAAGGACATTGGTTCCAATCAGCCCGGGTGCAGATCATCCTGTTTGGTACTGTCCCAGCCTCTCCAAAAGGTTCAAGTGCCCTAAAAATTTGAATCCCTCCCCCTTGCACCATTTTTCAAGCCACGTATTCATCTGCAATATCTTCCTATTTCTACTCTGACTGGCCCGTGGTACTGGTAATAATCCAGAGATTATTACCTTTGAGGTCCTACTTTTAAGTTTATCTCCTAGCTCCGTTCAACGTTTTTTTAAACACTAATAACTCTTATTTTTCATCGATGGGAAAAATCCTCGGCACCTGATGAGCGGAGGGAGGCTCTGAGTAAGAGCCTCCCAAAAATTACAGCCATATGTGGTAGCGTTTTATTCTAAAATCAATTTAGCGCGCCAACAGAAGTGGTCAAGATTAGACTTTTAATTATATAGAAGGTAAGGCAACTTTAATTAGGCAAGGCAAATTTAATTAGAAAAGGTAACTTTAATTAGGCAAGAACCTTAATTAGGCAACACAGCTTTAGCATTTCCAAACCAAAGGCAGCACAGCTTTAGCATTTCCAACCAAAGGCAACACAGCTTTAGCATTTCCAAACCAAAGGCAACACGGCTTTAGCATTTCCAAACCAAAGGCAACACGGCTTTAGCGTTTCCAAACCAAAGGCAACATGGCTTTAGCATTTCCAAACCAAAGGCAACACAGCTTTAGCATTTCCAAACTATATTTTCAAACCACATTAAGGGCAGTAACAGGTCAGTAAAACCACGCACAGTTTAGTAGATATGTGTTCAGTGTTATTCACAGCGACCCTCTCGCTCACCCATCTGGCAGAGATTGACTGAGGCACTCAACACTTTCGGGTTTTATAGTCCCTCCGGAAGGGGTGTGGCATTCTGGAGAGAGAATCTCAACATTTTTTAAACACTAATAACTCTTTTATTTTTCATCGATGGGAAAATCCTTGCCCTGCGCAGCGGAGGGCGACTCAGAGTAAGATGGCCAAAAGCCACAGCCGTAAATCGCAGCGTTTTTTCTAAAATCAATATACAGAACAACAGGAAGTGGTCAAGATCAGACTATTAGTAATATAGATACCCAATGCAGTGACAGTACCAGTGGAGGAGGGAATGAATAGCTAGCAAGATGGTTATCTGTATGCCAAAAATACCTATTTTATGTATGCTGTGATGTACTAATTATCCCGACATTTAATGCTGAAGGTATTAATGTGAAAGAATATACACTGAAGGAACTATACCCAGGTATTAACTTAAAGCAAAAAATTGAGAAATGGGTGTTTCTAATTGTAGAATAAGAAAATGCTTCCTTAAATTGATTTCAACAATTGATTTAATGTCAAAAGATTATTAATGGACGGCATATTAAATGATAATAAAGTTGTTCCTTAATATGAATATCAATCTGAATGAGCCTTTTGATGAAACAGTGAATTAATGTCTTCTCACCCACTCTCACCAAGAGCGAGCTGCATGCCTATATGTAAAACAAAGTGTAAGAGACCAATTTGAAATAATGATCTCCAATGACGAGCAAATTAAACAATTAAAAAAACCAAAATTGAATGATTGCCTTAAATATTGATAGAAATGAATACTTCAGCCCGCATCTCCTTCTTCCCTGAAGCTGATGTGCTTATATTATTTTTCTCCAGAGATGCGGTCTGACCAGCATTTTGATGTCTATCTTTAGTATAATCCAGCATCTTCAGTTTGGTTCCAGATTCTAAAGACTATGAGTTGAGGATCCAAGATATAATTTCTCTTGCTTGATGCTTAGCCAGAGATGTTTAGGAAATTGAATCTGCTTTTTCCAACTGTGAGGTTCAGATGGACAAAGGTTTGAATGAATGTTGTCATGCTGTGGGGATTATGCAATTATTAGTAATGAATCAGCATCAGATTACTCTTCATTTTTTTTCAGACCCTAGTTGTTGCCCCAAGTATCCCACTTACGTTAATTGGGATTAATCTCAGATAATGCTACATTGCAGTGGAACGTCTGGAGGCTGGAAGTGAAATAAATATTTGATTCCTCTGGCCATCTTGTCCCCTCACATAGTCAGAAATACTTAATAAAAGTAATGATGCTTTTACATTCATTGCTGAGTTTTAAAGGATTCTACTTAGAAATTGATGTCCCATTGTTTCAGTTTACTTATGGACTGGTACAGATTACATTTCATTCTTTATATGCATGGCATTTATATATATTTTGCATCTATGCATGAATACAGTGGGAGGTAAAGAATGTATTCTGTATTCAATGATTCCCCAGTTAATGGCTACAGATTTCAGCTCTGTAGCACCATTTTTAGACACAGTGGGTAGCAAACAAATATAGCAAAATGCAGCAAATACAGTGCATTTTTTGTAACACTACAGCATGCCAGCAGAACTAAAATGTAACAAATTAGACTTTTACATTTTTAATATTACAAAAAAGTTACTAAAATTACAAAAATAAAATGTATTAATTAAATTAGACTGTCAGATCCTCGACCAGTTTAAGCATCTTATAGGACGACAATCCACCTTAGACACCAACAGCAAGAACAATATGCATATCCTCACCTGTTTGTCAACAAAAGGCATATGTATCCACTAAGTGTGTACTCATTTATTGGTGATTTAGTTGGGGCATAGAGTAAAGGCTTGCCTGATATCCACAGAGTGGGTGGATCAAGATGTTAATTAGTGTCCAAAATGCTTTAATATAGCACTGGCATTTTGGAAATCAAAAGACTGCAAATGCTGGGAATCTGAAATAAAACCAGAAAATACTGGAAACACTCAGCAAATCTGTGGAAAAAGAAAATTAATTAATATTTAATGTTTATGATCTTTCATGAGAACTCCAAAGGTGAGGAAACAGTTCTAAATTACAGAAGGTGTCATTGAGGTATAGATAGTATAAAGGGATTATCTCAAATAGGATCAGGTCAGGGTTGCCAAAGTTATTTTGATGTTTAGGAAATTGCCTGAAGATTAATGAGGACAACTGGAGAGGAGGAAAAAGCTATGAAATGCAGTCCAGGTATAGTTGAAAACCAAAACCTGGAAGTAAAGCTGGAAACATTTGGATGAGATGTACAAAGCATGATTAGTAAGTTTGCAGTTGACACGAAAGTGGTTGGTATTTATAAAAAGTGACGATGGTGGTCAAGAATTGAAGCATGATCTTGATCAGGTGGGCTGAGGCTTTTGGCACATTGGCCTTCCTCAATCAGGGTATTGAGTATAGATGTTGGGAGGTCATGTTGCAATTGTACAAGACATTGATGAAGCCACATTTAGAATATAGTGTTCAGTTTGGTTACCTTGTTATAGGAAAGATGTTGCTAAGCTGGAGATGGTGCTTGTAAATGACCTCCAGACTCGGTACATGATTCAAATACATCTTTAATCAGCACTGAAACTTAACAGCATGAAGGATGACTAGTTGTTAGTACATCCTGGCTGCTCCAACTGTCTGTGCTGGGAAATAGTGTTAGTATAAGTATTACAGTGGGGTGGAGTTAGAGATGCTGGCTGGTGTGTGATTGGTTAACATGCAACATCAATGTACATCCTTCCCCCTAAAGATTAAGTGTGGAAGAGCACCCATGCCATGGAGTTAAACATACTCGCCATATCTGTCTGGTGGTCTACTAACACGGCCCGAGCGTGTGCGGACCAAACCCTCCTCCTCTCTCACCCGAAAGATGAGACGGAGAGCCTGGAGGCGAGAATGACACGGTGGAGGCTTGTGGTGACCGAAAGGGGAAACATGCAGTGGATGAAGCCCCGTGGTTAGTGGAGACCGCGGGATGTGGAGGAGTGCAAGGCATGCGGGGACGGGAGGTAAACATTGCAAAAGGCAGCTGGAACTGGAGCGGTGGAGCATAGGGACCAGCAGGCGGTGGTCGAGGCTCCCTCACAGCAAGCAGGTGTTGGCGGCTTCTCCGGTATACCGCTCCCTCACAGTCTACCAGGTAAGACCGTGGCTCGTCAGTCGCAGTGACTCCAACTCTCCCGCTTTCGGCGGGAGATCGCCCGCTGAAAGGCCATTTTCGCAAAATCTCCCGCTCTCCCGCTTGAGATTTAATTTCTCCCGCCCGGGCGAAATTAATCATCATACGCTGCAAACGAGCTAACGCGGTGTGGATGGGCTTGTTCAGGATTGTCACCAGTGGTTGGTGGTCCGTCTCGTGAAGGTGTTGCCAAAGATGAAGTCGTGGAATTTTGAGCAAGCAAAGACGACAGCCAACAGTCCCTTTTCGATTTGCGCGTATTGCTGCTCCGTGTCGGTCATGGTGCGAGAGGCATACGAGACAGGTAGTAGAGTGCCCTCGGCAGATGGTTGCAAGCAGGCTGCGCCGAGCCCGAATTTCGAAGCATCGCAGGTGATCGTTACCGGACGTTTCAGGTTAAAAAAAAAAAAATCGGGGTCGGTGCACTGCTCAGTTTGGACTTTAAAACATCGAAAGCAATCTGATGTTGCTTGAACCATGACCATGCTGTGTCCTTTTTTGTCAGCTCCCGCAGTGTGGCACTTAGTTCGCTGAGGTTCGGTATGAACTTGCCGAGATAGTATACCATGCCCAGAAAATGCTGCAGGCCTTTCACGTCTGTGGGGGCAGGCATTTCTGTGATGGCAGTAGCCTTCTTCGGATCGGGTTTGAGACCATTAGGAGTGAAGATGTGGCCGACGTAGGAAACCTCTGGAACCCGGAACTTGCACTTGTCAGGATTGAGCTTGAGGTTGATCTTGCGTGCGCGATCCAAGATGAGCCTGAGATTGTGGTCGTGCTCCGTTGCATCTTTGCCATACACTAGGATATCGTCGACAATAAAGGCACAAGGTAGATCCTCGAATAATAGCTCCATAGTTCTTTGGAAGACTTCACTGGCAGAATTGATTCCGAATGGCATTCTCAGAAACTTGTATCTGCCGAATGGGGTGGCAAATGTGGTGAGGTTTGATGACTCCTAATCCAGCGGTATCTGCCAGAAAGAGTTCTTTGCATTGAGGACAGAAAATAGGGTGGCTGTTCCGACCTTTGTCGCAATATCCTCGACAGTCTTCATGGGATGGTGTGGGCGCTCAATGGCAGTGATCAGGTCTTTCGGGTTGATGCACAAGTGAATTTCATTTTTTCCCTTCTTGACTGTGGCAATAATGTTTGCGACCCAGTCAGTGGTGTCGCTGACTGCTCCAATTCTGCCTGTCGAGGCCATGTCCTTCAGCGCAGAGTGAACCCTGTCAGTCATGGCAAATGACAATCGGTGTGGAGGTCGGATGACAGGTGTCACTTCGTGGTCAATAATAATCTTGTAAGTCACGGGCAACTTGCCCAGGTTATTGTCGAAAAGATCAGGGAATTCACTCAGCAGGTCCAGGGAAATTTGCAGCTTGTGTACCGTTTTGTCAAAGGAGATCAGCCACAGTTCCTGACAGGCCCGGTTGCCCAGCAGAGTAACTGAATTAAAGTTCAAGACATAGAAGGTCAAATTCCTCGTGGTTTTTTTTCAGCACACATTTCAGGTTGGTTTTGCCCAGAGGCACCAACACCTCCCCTCCAAATGCATGTAGAGTGGATTTGTCCTTGATCAGTGGCTCGTTAGTTCTTATCTTGTTGAAGAGGTTGATTGATATTGTATTTACTTTTGCCCCCGTGTCTAATTTCGTGTCAAAATGGACGTTGTTTACAGTTATTGTCACGGTCGGATTATAATTCTTAGCAGCAGCAAGCTGTAATGAGTAAACAGTCGGGTCCTCTTGTGAGTTAATTGGACTCTGTTCGGGGGCAGGTTCGAGCTGGAATTGGGAGTGAGATTGTTGCTGTCTCATTGCAAGAAATTGAGATTAGACCTGAAGCTAGACGAATTCTTCCCACGGGCCCGACTTGCTGCCCGACATGCAGAGGCAAAGTGATTTAACTGTGCATGATTTACCAAAAGCAGGGCAAGCTGATTGTCTACTGTGTTGAGTAGTTGCAATTTGGGCATCTCTTCTGAGGATCACCAAGAGCCGCCTGACTAGCTTGGGTCATAAATCGGCTGTTATCTGTGTTGGTTCGCTGCCTCGTGAAGCCCGTCAGATTGATGGTTTTGGTTCCGTGCAAACTGTCTATGGGGTCGATGAATTCTGCTGTTCTGCATGCGTGTGCTACTTCATCCGGTGTCAAATCTGGCCCTCTCCGAAGCTCTGATCTGAGCTTTAGGTCACTAATGCCATTAACTAAAATGTTCCTTGTTAACTGATCAGTCAGCTGATCAACCGGCATATTTTGGAATCGGCTGTGCTGGGCTAAATACATTAAGTCGGAGATAAACGAGTCTACTCGTTCACCAGGGAGTTGATGGGGAGAGAAGAACCTAGCACCTGTCCAAAATGTGATTTGAGGGCAGGTCACAGACCTGGCTAAATTTACGCAGCAGAACATTAGGGTCATCAGGAGATTCAGCTGGGGTTATTACCTGGTCATCTCTTCTGAGGATCACCAAGAGCCGCCTGACTAGCTTGGGTCATAAATCGGCTGTTATCTGTGTTGGTTCGCTGCCTCGTGAAGCCCGTCAGATTGATGGTTTTGGTTCCGTGCAAACTGTCTATGATGAATTCTGCTGTTCTGCATGCGTGTGCTACTTCATCCGGTGTCAAATCTGGCCCTCTCCGAAGCTCTGATCTGAGCTTTAGGTCACTAATGCCATTAACTAAAATGTTCCTTGTTAACTGATCAGTCAGCTGATCAACCGGCATATTTTGGAATCGGCTGTGCTGGGCTAAATACATTAAGTCTGAGATAAACGAGTCTACTCGTTCACCAGGGAGTTGATGGGGAGAGAAGAACCTAGCACCTGTCCAAAATGTGATTTGAGGGCAGGTCACAGACCTGGCTAAATTTACGCAGCAGAACATTGGGGTCATCAGGAGATTCAGCTGGGGTTATTACCTGGTCATTGGCATCAAGGACTGCCGGAGCATAGCGGAATGTTCTGGATTGCCGTAGGGCATCTGGGCCCACAAGGTTGAGTAGGAGAGAGGCCTTGACAGCATCAGGTTCATTTTGGTGTGCAATGTTCATGTAGTGTCGGTAATCAATTTCGAACGTGGCCCAGCGTTCACTGATATCCGCATCAAAGATGAGAGGGTCAGGCTTTCGACAGGAAGAGGCCATCATGAAGCAAAATAAAACTCACAAAAGAGTAAAACAAAAAACCGTTATACCGAAGGAGTGGATCCATCCCACTTCTGACACCATGTAAGTTACCTCCAGACTCAGTACGTGATTCAAAAACATCTTTAATCAGCACTGAAGCTTAACAGCATGAAGGATGATTAGTTGTTCGTACATCCTGGCTGCTCCAACTGTCTGTGCTGGGAAATAGTGTTAGTATAAGTATTACAGTGGGGTGGAGTTAGAGATGCTGGCTGGTGTGTGATTGGTTAACATGCAACATCAATCTATAGTGCAGAAAAGATTTACGAGGATGTTGCCAGGACTCGAGGGCCTGAGCTATAGGTAGAGGTTGAGCTGGTTAGGACTTTATTCTTTGAAGCACAGGAGGATGAGGGATGATCTTATATACAAGATCATGAGAGGAATAGATAGGGTAAATAGGGTAAATTTTGCCCAGAGAAGGGAAATCGAGAAACAGAGGACTTTGGTTTAAGGTGAAGGGTGAAAGATTTAATAGGAACCCGAGGGGCAACTTTTTTTACACCACGTGTGATAGGTGTATGGAACTAGTAAACAGAGAAGGAAGTTGAAACATAGAAACATAGAAAATAGGTGCAGGAGGAGGCCATTTGGCCGTTCGAGCCAACACCGCCATTCATTGTGATCATGGCTGATCGTTCCTAACCCGTGCCTGCCTTTCCCCCCATATCCCTTGATTCCACTCGCCCCTAGAGCTCTATCTAACTCTCTCTTAAATCCATCCAGTGACTTGGCCTCCACTGCCCTCTGTGGCAGGGAATTCCACAAATTCATAACTCTCTGGGTGAAAACGTGTTTTCTCACCTCAGTCCTAAATGGCATCCCCTTTATTCTAAGACTGTTGCCCCTGGTTCTGGACTCGCTGAACATTGGGAACATTTTTCCTGCATCTAGCTTGTCCAGTCCTGTTATAATTTTAGATGTTTCTATAAGATGCCCCCTCATCCTTCTAAACTCCAGTGAATACAAGCCTAGTCTTTTCAATCTTTCCTCATATGACAGTCCCGCTATCCCAGGGATAAATCTCGTGAACCTACGCTGCACTGTCTCAAGTTGAAGCAGATACGATTTCAACTTTTAAGAAACATTTAGACAGGTACATGGATAAACTAGATTTAGAGGGATATGGGCCAAATGCAGGCAGGTGGTACTAATGTGGATGAGGCATGTTGGACGGCATGGACAAGTTGGACTGAAGGGCCTGTTTTCATGCTGTATGACTCTATGACCAAATTTTAGATGAATAACCTTACTGCATAACTGACCTGGTGTGATACAAGCAGAGAAAATGTGTTTTACTTCGGAGTCACGTGAGTGACTACGTGAAGAAGCCCCGCCTGGCGCTGGAACGGCATTACGTCGATGCTGACGGCAGCTCCTCGACAGCGGTAGGTACGGGCCCGCAGGTTAGTGCAGGGGAAAAACACTTTCAGGGTCTAAAAAACTCCGTGGCTGGTACTGAATACCAGAATTTAAAACTAATTTAAAAGTAAAAAATAAGTTGAAAAACAACAGAGTTTTAAAAAGAACGTCCTAAGGGGAGCGATCGGAACGGGAGATAAGGAGCCGGTTCCGATACCGGTGGCCGTCAAAATTACGTTGGAAAGATTTTTTAGTCACTCCACAAACTTTGACACGGGGGGGGGGGGGGGGGGGGGGGGGGGGGACGGACTTTTATAAAGTCAGGGAAAGGCCCATCATGATTTAAAAAATTACCAATATAAAAGCCTTCAGACTAAAAAAGCTTTATGGTTTGAAAAAATTAATGAAAAAGATTACAACAAATAAAATAAAGTAAATAAAGAATTCAAAGCCAAAAAAAAAGGGTTAAAAGGCGACAAAAACCATTCCTACCCCCACCTCATATATCTAAATATATGATGAAATATGGGGGAATATTCTACCTCAGATATATTGAGTAGCCTTGAGAAAATCAGGAGTAACAAGGGGGCAGTAACAAATTAAAATGGAAAACTGACCCTTAAAAAAATGCGACTGATGTGGGGGCCTGGTTCATGAAGTACCCACCACAGCACAGTAATAAAAACTATCTATATATATATATATACAGGTGTAAAGTACAATACCTGAATAGAAGTGAGGCATGGAAAATAACCATGGAAACCAAGTATTAATTGGTCTCTCACAACGCAGTTATGATAAAACAGCAGAATATAATAAAGTTTTGTGTTTTATTTAAGTACACTTCAGCAAAAAAAAGAAAAAATATATATAGTGTACTAGGTTTGATACTGAATGTATGAGTGTGGCATGAAAGTAAATATGAAAAAATAAAACAAAATATAAATTTAAATTGGCCTCACCACAAACGCTGTTATGGTAAAACAGCAGAATATGATAAACTTTTAAGTTTATAAAGATATCAACGGTGAATCCGGTTATGATAGCCAGGTCTCATAGATGAGATATAGGAAATACGATTTTAAAAGTATTTCAAACTGGTGCATGGCATTTCCTCATTCAATGGAAAGCAAAATAAATATTGTGGCAAATAACCAATACATTTAAAGTAAAATAATTGCCATCAGTTGTGGGAGGCTCAATGGGAAGAACATATATAATATTTGGGACCAATCCTGCACTCTAGATTTGCAGATCAATAAAATTCAGGGTTCATGTTAAACTCCTGTTATTATGGAATAAAAACCTGCCTTATTGATTATCTCA
Organism: Okamejei kenojei; assembly: GCA_035221665.1. Classification (NCBI taxonomy): domain Eukaryota; kingdom Metazoa; phylum Chordata; class Chondrichthyes; order Rajiformes; family Rajidae; genus Okamejei; species Okamejei kenojei. Next base: position 27,535,994 of record CM069144.1, on the reverse strand, counting down.
AAAGTATTGATTACAAAAGATAACAGATATTGGTCTGTTAAACTTGGGTGAGGAAAAATTATGATCCATATAAAGATATAATGGGTCAAAACTAAGGCAGAAGTTATGATAAATAAAACATAACAAACTTAGCTTATCCGGAACCTTAAATTGGGAAAAGAAGGCCTGAAGTACGTTGATGTGGGCATGCAAACAATGTTACAAAATAATTCATGAATTCCAATTGTGGGGATTTACAGGTGTATTATGATCATTAATTTAATATAATCTAAGGGACCTAACAAAAAAATATAGAAAGGATTGGTGCACCTGTATAAGAAAACGTAAAAATTGATTTTAGGGTTCTGCACCCAAAAGTAACTCCAATAAAGAAAGGGGTAGGTAATATATATATTATAAATTACTTCAGTGTACAAGTGTGATGTTAAGTAAACCATACACAAACATCATTTTATATACACTTTTACAGGTGTAAGAACAGTTTTATTAAAAATGGACACCTCTTCAACAGTGAAATACAGTTGTTATAACAAAAGTGTTAATCAAATTTCTGGTGCTTGAAATAAATAATTAAAATGGGTGTGAAGCCGGTGCAAGTTAAACATTGTCTAAAGGATTAAAATCCAGTTTTAGGGCTGTTAAAACAGATTACTGGAAGAACAATTGCATGATTATAGATCATCTCTTGCACTAATGAGAGGACTATGGTCATGGTTATCTTGATCACATTTAAATTAGAGTCAGCTGCAAAATTAGTTGCTGCAAGTACAAGCCTGTTGAAAGGCAGGACTTAACCCATCACATAAGCCTATGTTAAGGCATTCATAAATATTCATTAAATTACTATTTCTGGGATTTAGGAGTAATTCAGACCGTAAGAGGGGGAAAATTGTTCCATGATAAATATGTCTTTTTGCTTTGTTGACCGAACTTTGTACCTCCATTAGAAAAAGGAGCCTAGGTAAGAGTAAAATAATAAAGCTCCCAAAAGAAGCAATACAGAAGCTTATAGGAATTGTATGCCTTTGTGAGAGGCTTATGCAAATACCAAATGATACATTTCATTCTTAAAGTAATGGCTTCAAAAAAAAAGGTTCACAGTTTGCTTCAATTATAAGCTTAGCAGTGTTGCAAGCTGAAGCAAGTATTTAACAGATGATGATGGACAGCTTTCTGTGAATATTTGGGTAAGATAAAAATTTCTGTGTCTTATAAAGATAATCGATCCAGTCTCTTTGTTGGGACTACGGACAATAATACCAGGTAAATGCAAAATGAATTGTCTAGAAATTCTCAAACATTTGTATTAATTATGAATTATAATTATTAATCTAAGAGGAATGTAAGGATTAAATATCGATTGTTATTAATTATGGTTGTGTCCATGTCAATCAAAGGTGTACTATTACCCGGCTGTGTCATTATTTTATTATTAAATCACATAAGATAAGTAAAATATTAATCATGTGATTATCTGATGTAAACAGATGTGGCATTTTTAACTGTTTTTAGTCAGCTGTGTGTATCTTAAGAAGAGAGACAATGTTATTCTCAGACAACACATTAAGGGTGGGGAAAATACATTTGTCATTAATATGGATTACTTAGATTAATTGGTTGTATACAGGATTAAATAACCGATCTTTCAAGTGTTCATGGGTTAACCAAGAACAGGAAGGTGGATGCTTTTCACTCTTACATGAGGAAAAAATGTTCTTTTAGTTCCTCTTTTTTGTTGATAGGGCAGTGTTGTCTGATTAAAACATGGCCACTGCATAGGCATTTTGGTGGTCCAAAACGGATCCTTCTTGTTTTCATAAAAAATATTGAGTGATGTTGAAACATGTGATGATTCTAGTTACAGATAATTTATTGGTTGTACAAAGCACCCATGTATGACAATATGAATTGACTACAAGCAGGTTGTCAGACCATTACATAGTTTGATGGTCAAATAAGTCTATGAATGTTTAACTAATATAAACAAACAAACAATTAAAATAATTATGTATAAAAGAGTGTGTATACTGTTAATTTGCAGAGAAATATAGATTTAGAAAAAAAACAAAAACAAACAATCACAAATCAATATTTTATAAGGAAATTGCAAGTCTGTGTATACAGTAAAGTTATGTCATAGAGTTATGACATATATGGAGTTCTGTGTGCGATTGCTTTTTTTCTGAGTATTAATTGATAAGAGCGCAATAATAGGCTCTGGAGTGTTTATTGTCGCTATTTACGGACATATATGCTAAACCAAGAAAGTTATCGGCCTTCTATTCGGTAATATCCCGATAAAGGAAAGGTATTATGTAGATATAAAATAGATAGTTAAATCTCGATATCATATAATCTGTCCAAAATGCATACATATGTCTGAACGAATCAATTAGTGATTGCCTTAGCCATTGGATCCTAATTCTATCATTGATTTCAAAAAGTTAACATCGTGAAGTATCATGCTGATGACTTTAGTATCACGAAAGAGTTGCAACTTTGCAAATATTACGTTATAATTGTTGGTATACAGATTACATTATCTATATATGTTTTATGATCTTTTACCCAAACAAGACAGACAAAGAAGAGTGAAACCAAGGGTAAACCTATATAAGCAATATCCTGTCGGCCTTAAATTGTGTTGTTTGTGAAATTGATGCAATATGTTGGAATAATAGAAGTAAGTATTAGTCTCTGTGGTAATAAGACAGCACACATACTTTATTATTACACACAAAAAACCACATTAGGTTTCAGTAAAACTGATGGTTCTAGATAAATGAATTCTAGATGGTTAGACATTGAATAACAGCGATGTCAGTGGAACTAGACAACTGAAATGTGGAAAATTCACTCTGTTAAGATGTAAGATACATTCACAGGAATGGCACAGGATGAGCCGCGCTCGAAGCAAAGGATGCAAGGCCACAGGAGGGTGTAAATAAATATTTAAATATTAAATGGAATCTGTCATTGTGTCACGATTGGGACATGGAGTGTTGGGTTCTCTATAATTGTTGCTTTGTTCATACCATTCAAATGTTATATATATCAATTGATTATTTTTGTATAAACTTGCCTTTTCAAATGGAAAGGGCATTACTTTTATTCTTTTATAATGTGAAATAATGATTATCACATAAACTTGAGGCAATGTTTGGAGGAAAAAAATGTGTGTGTTATTTTGCTCATTACTGTTTGTGTGAGCCAGAGTGTAGTATGGAATGAGTCTACGACATAAAAAAAAACACAGAATGCTTCAAAATCTTCCACGTTTTAGTCACTCTCACGTGAATCGAAGTTAAAATAGTAAGATTAAATGAGAACTAACCTGTTCGGAAGTTTCGATCTGTTATTTTATGAGGAGTAACGATGAGGGATCTACGTGCTCTACACTCCTCCGACCCCCTCATTAAAATAAAATGATCATCTGGCTAGTTCTAAATCTATGTTGAGCACTTACTGTCTTACTCCGGCTATTATGTTCTGTGTTTTTCATGCCGCTGCTTTGAAGTATGCCAATCAAGCGCCAGGCGGGGCTTCTTCACGTAATCCCTCATCGTTACTCCTCATAATAATAACGATCAAAACTTCGAAACTGGTAAGTCTCGAGTTTAATCTTACTTTATTAACACAAGACATTGGTTACGTTTTTATATTGAGAGAAAGGTAGACTGCAACATGGCTTTTTGGAAGATATCCTATGTAGGATCTCTATGGAACAATGCAATGGGCAACTTGGCCAAGGGTTTGTGCCTTTGACTTATCAACCTGGCAGCTGGCACAGGCCATCAAACTGGTCAATGGAAGAAAGAAAAATAATGATTCAGCATCTTCCGTATATAGCTGATCTGCCTATATCCCTGGATTCATCATCACTGATTATCTCCTTTATATGGTTGTATTTAATTTTGTTTATGAGCACTAGTATTAGGTGTGTTCCACACTGCCTGTACTCCAATGAGCTGTAAAGACCAGACTGAATGGCAGATTAGTGCTTTTTGCATATCATGTTAGCACATATATTTGTTGGTTTCCTTGAATAAGTAATATTGCAACAACTATGTAGAAAGGCACAGCCTCAGTCCAAACCAATGTATCAAATTTGCCAAAATTATATACACTGAGATTTAACGTTTAAAGATATTCCATAGTGTGCAGAAAGTGAATGCAAACTGAGTGCCAATTTATTACATGATTGATTGCTGCGTTGTGCCTGCAAAAAGTACATTAGGTGTGCCTGGATTTAAAAGAATTTTCAATTTTAATATGTGGTTAAAGAATCATGTACAAATGGTGATGTCGTAAAACAGCAGACTATATTTTCCAGAATCTATATTTTCACTTTAAAATTGTGGTTTATAAATAGACATAGGGGTTGCAGATTTTACACTTAAGGTTATTGTTATTATTACATTGTTTTATAGTTATAGTTTTTCCTGTTGTAAGTCAATAGAGAAACATAGAAACATAGAAAATAGGTGCCAGGAGTTAGGCTATTCGGCCTTCAATATGATCCAAAATTCAATATGCACGCGCCATTGTCTGATCATCCAATCCAGTATCCTGTACCTGCTTCTCTCCATACCCATGTTCCCTTTAGCCACAAGGGCACATCTAAACTCCCTCTTAAATATTAGTCCAATGAAATGGCCTCAACTATTCTTCTGTGGGCAGGAGAATTCACAGATTCACCACTCTCTGTGTGAAAGAAATGATTTTTTTCGTCTCTGGCTCCTAAAAAACTTCCCCTTATCTTAAAACTGTGACCCCTTGTTCTGGAGTTCCCCTACTATCGGGAACAATCTTCCTGCATCCCTAGCTTGGTCAACCCTTAAGATATTTTGTAAGTCTTCTATAAGAAGATCACCCCTCAATCTTCTAAAATTCCAGCTGAGGACCCACAGCACCGAATCTATCCAGTCCTTTCTTCATATGGAAGTCCTGCCATCCCAGGGAAGTCAATTCACAAAATATAAACTACCCTTCATCACATTTCTCTGTTAAACAAAAGGTGGAACAACAGCCTCAACGGACTCTTGGAAGGGGACCTACTGGTTCCCAGACCCCAGGAGATCACGACAAACAAACAGCCTGAACTCTTAAACGTATACTGCTAGCATGTTCCAAAATCGGTGCTTCTATCATGTCCATTCTCAGCAAAACGAAATCAAAAATAATTTTTGAAAAGCAGTAATGAAGCAGGAGAGAGAAATGGGGATCAACTATCGATGAAAAGAGTCTTAGTGAGAAAGATACAATAACTGGAGATGATTCAGAAAGTAGGGAAGGTTTGTTTTGAGTCCAGAAGAGACTGGTCAAATGTTGCAAAGGCCAGGAGTACAGGAGGCCAAAAGGATACAAGATACGCTAGGTTTGGAGAGTGGTCTAGGTGTGGCCATGGATATGAAAACAGAGGAGAAATTTGAAATAAACCAATGAGGTATGAAGAACTATTTGGGAAAGTCGAGGGTGTACAAGTTATGCAACACTGTGCTATTGAGGGCATGGTGTGCAGCTTTCTGACGAGTTCAAATATAACTAAAGAGAAACAAAGAAACACCAAATGGTTATGTTGCTGTTTTGGGGAGATTGCCAAATGACAATTAGTTGTCAAGCTTCCTATATTTCAGGAGTACCTTACAGCTGTAATACACTTCAGGGTGAGCTTGAAACCACTTATGGAACATAAAAAATGCAAGGCATTCTTTAAAAAAAAAAAAATCAAATTAAGAGATTTCTCTTACATTGTCACATCCCATTATATCAGTACATTGGTAATACTGGCACGATTGCATTGTTACCCATCCGAAGATGGGTTGGGAAAGTGGTGATGAATTGCTTGTCCATTTGTTGGTCTGAAAATATTCTGCTGGCAATTCATTGTACAATCATATGGTTTTTTAGGTTATTTTAAAAAGCTAACTATCAATCATGCACATATTGTGAACAAGAGTCATGAGTTAGTCCATTATTAATTATACAATAGTTTAGAATATTTGTAACAGCCAGACACAATCTAGATAACGCCATGAATTTAAACTACAATAATTTAGTTTGGATCTGAATTTGCAGACTTTAATCATGTCAGTCCATAGAAGATGCATAGTGTGTACAATACACTAAGGAGAATTGTTGAATGACTTGAAAATGGTTCAGCATTTCCTCGGCAAAATATTTAAGGACCCATTCATAATTCATATGACTTCCACAAATTATTTAATTAATGGGAGAGGAGAGAAGAATAATTTGCGGTACTCTGTTCAAAATGATTAAAAGTAAGATGTGTCGGAGAATTTAGCACCATCTTAAAAATCTAACTAAAATGATATAAGGCTGTGAAATGCAGCAAGAGTATTAAGGTTTAACAGTTTGAGTGATCGGCAAACGGCAAACTCCCTAAAGACACAAAAGGTGATGCTGACAGGCAGAGCCAAAAATATTAACAGAGACAGACTCTACCAGAGTATTCGTGAGCAGAGGTCAAGAGGAAGGACAATGAATGAAAAAGAAACAGAATAAACAGAAGAGCTATTAACAATGGCATAACATCAATAAGAAATAACATGTTCTAATTGCAAAATAAAATTAAGAATTAAAGGAAACCAATAATTAATTGGATTAATTTAGGTGAAAAGAGATAAATAAAGCAGTACATTGTAAACGCTTTCTGATAATGTTAACAATTTAAAATATTCCCTAATTTTATACAATTATGGTGTAGTTTTGTAGCAATGGTATTGTTCTTTCATTCCTGTTCCAAATGAAGAAGAAAAACTAGGGAGCAGCTGGAGCCTTGGAATGATTATTGAGGTTTTATTTCACAGAGAGGACTTTGGTATTAGGATTAATAAACCAATTATAGACATAAAATGCTGGGGTAACCCAGCAGGTCACGCTGCATCTCTGCAGAAGAGGAAGAGTTTCTGTCTGAAAAAGGGTTCTGACCCAAAACATCACCTATTCCTTTTCTCCAGACATGCTGCCTGACCCGACGAGTTACTCCAGCATTGTTTTGCCTATCTTTGGCATAAACCAGCCTCTGTAGTTCCTTCCTAACAAACCAATTGACAGAGACAAAGAACATCAAATTCATGTAATAAACAAAACCAAAGTTTCTGTCAAGAGTAGGCAACACCTTCTATCACCAAGCATATGAATTATTAGATATAAATTGTTCTGAAATTGTGACTGCACTTTTAGTAAGAAAGTAAAGAAAATTGTGGATTAATGTTTCCCTGTTATTTTTCTTCTTCTCCACTCCCCTTTGCCGCATCACTCACTTTGTAGGAGACAGGCCAAAGCACCCATTATTTATGCATGCAATATTACAAGTTGTGGTCAGCAGCATTGAAATGGAATCTTGGGTTTGTCTACTGTCCACAAGTATATTTCAAAGAACCAGCCTCCTTCAGTAACATTCAATGAATCTGTGAATAATGTTTGAATTTGTGAAGAATGAATTTAGGCCTTGAAACTAGAACTACCTGTCAATCACGTCAATTGGCACTGGAGCCCTGTGATAGTTGAGAATGAACAAACCTCATATTATATTTCTTCATTTCTTCGTTCAATATTATTTTTGAAGGAAAAGTAACATTCAATAGCCTGTTTCCTGCCTATGGGAATCATGAAAAAGTTGTTGGTAATATTATTCTTGCACATGGAAAGAGGCTGGAATTAAAAAAATGCATCAATACCACAATAAACCTCTCTGTGAGATCCTAGGTTTCAGAATACATAAATATAAGCTGAAAAAAGCATGGTTACTTTGTTTTTTCGTAATTGAATAAAAGGTCAAGCTGGATATTTCCTTGAGCCTGATTCATCATTTAGTAAGTTCATAGCTAATTGTAAATGTATCTCTGTGTTCCTGTCTACCTGTGATATTCACTCATCCTCTTGCTGTCAAGAATCCATCTACCACTGTTATGAAAAAGGTTGAAAAAGTTCACTTCCATTTCCTTTAAGGAAGATATTTCCCAACACCACCCTCTGGGAGAAAAATAAAACACACCATTACTCTGAAATAGGCAACTCGTAGAGGAGTTATCCTCGTGTTCCAGACTGCCCCACAGAGGAAACATCCACTCCATATTCTACCCTGTCATGATCCTTCATGTCTGTTTCAATCAAGCCTCCTCTGAGTCTTGTAATAATGCTATCAATGTGACTGTAAACACCATGCTGAAGAAACAGAGGCAACAGAAAATTGATCTTCGATTTTATTAGCCACTCAGGATTATTGACATTAGCACAAAAGATTCATGTTTTCTAACGAACAACTGAAATTTAACATCGACTTCCTCTCTTCACCTCTTGAATATTTCTAACAGATTAGGAATTGAGTATGTCAGGAGGCTATGTGGCTTCTTTATAGAGCGTGGCTATGCTCCATTTTGGAATACAGACATTCCCCGACTTACCTAAGGGTTACATACTGTGGACCGTTCCACAAGTCGCATGTTACCTAAGTTGGAAAGTGAAGTGTTACTGCGCATATAGAAATTTACTATACGCGCAGAGACCACATGGGAGCATCCACAAGAACAGCTGACTGGCTTGCAGAAATGGCTATATGCGCAGTAGCGATTGCTATCAAGGCCATTGAGATACGCAATTTGGAAATAAAGCAATAGGCTTAAAGAATTGCCTACGCAAGTGTAAGCTTATATAAGTCACCTATTATGTAAGTCGGGGAGTACCTGTATTGTGTGCAGTTCTGGTTGCCTCATTACAGGAAGGATGTGGAGGCTTTGGAGTGGGTGCACAAGATGCTTATCAGAATTTGCCTTAATTAGCAGCTATTAACTGTAAGGAGAGTTGGAGAAACATGGAATGTTTTCTCTGGGGATTCACATGTTGAGGGGAGACTGCATTGAAGTAGGCATAGAGGCATAATGTCATACAACATAGATACAGGCCCTTCTGCTGAAATCATTCATGTCAACAAAGTTGCTCCATCTAAGCTAGTTTAGAGATACAGTGTAGAAACAGGCCCTTCGGCCCACTGAGTCTGCACCAATCAGTGATCCCTCTATATTAACATTATCTTTAAAACAGTAGGGACAATTTACATTCATACCAAGCCAATTAACTTACAAACCTGTACGTCTTTGGAGTGTGGGAGGTAACCAAAGATCTCAGAGAAAACCCACACGTTCACAGGGAGAACGTACGAACTCCATACAGACAAGCACCGGTAGTCAGGATCAAACCCGGGTGTTTGGCGCTGTAAGGCAGTAACCCTACCACTACACCACTGTGCCACTCATGTATATGCCGCCCAAGCAAATCCCAAGTATATAAAATTATGAGAGGCATCGATGGGGTAGACAGTCAGAACTTTTATTCCAGGCTGGAAGTGTCGAAGACGAAAGAGTGTCTAATTTTAAGTTGAGAGCGGAAAAGTTTAAAGGATCAGCATACAGCAAGTTTTTTTACACAGAAAGTAGAAGGCTCTGGGAACGCATTGCCAGGGGTGGTACTGGTGGAAGCAGATATGATGGTGGTGTTTAAGAGGCTTACAGATGCCACTATCATGTCTAGATCTGTGGATAATAGAGGCACATGGATCAAATGCAAGTGGTTTACTTGGCTTCTTGTTCGGTACAGACACTGTGGACTGAAGGGCCTGTTCGATGTTCTCTGCTATAATTTTACATCCAAGCCTAGTTATTGGATTGCATAAAGAAACATCTGTCCATGATACATAACAAATGGACATGCTTTGCACTGTATATGCATTTTTTGATGGTCATTTCCATTGGGAAACTGGACGGGGCACTTCCTGTGGCGGTTCTCCCCAATGTTGATATATACAGTATTTCCTGTTGTGTTTTGCACACATAATAATGCCACTAATGTGCTTAGTATATAATATACACTTGCAGGTGATGGCAGAAAAATTGGATCTAAAGTTTGCAATTTATGTTGTTAATGTCCTGAAAAAAAATGAGATGTGAATCATCACTTGTAATTATTACTTATATAAAATTGTGCTGATGGTCCTCAACATATAATAAAGCTTCTATGAATTGGTAAATACAGTTCAGAGATCCCTCAACTCGGGATCAACTATTGCTTTTTGCAGGGCATCAAGAGCACCAGAGGCCACAATAACCTCTCCATGTTTTTTTGGGTGAGAAAGGTGGGGGGGGGGGGGGGGGGGGGGGGGGGCGAGTCTCGCCCAGGAATCCCAGGCACTATCATCCTCTCTACAGTATTCTTCCCCAGCGTTAGTATTAAAGTACAACATTTCTGTTGATGCCACTCATGTCAGCTATTTTTGAAGCCTCTTCCACTCTCTGTTGTCACTGGTAACTATGATTGTCCTACATCTGCCACTGACTCTCATAATTACTGCAGTTATTCTTCACAAAACAGTCAAAATGTTAAACAAAAGGATAGAAATTCATTTACTATCTGTCATTATGACAGCATGTCAGACAAATCTGGTTACCTGAATTGAGCGGAATATGGTTAGGGGACATTCATTCCACTGTCTGTATTGTAATGACACCAGTGCCGAATTTGGTAATGAATCACTAACATCATCTACAAATTTGCAATTACAAATGCATGGCAAGAGATATGTCATGTTCGCAAAGAAGGAACAAAGGACTATAGTAACAGTAACATGGCCAAAACTGTCTCATATCTGTTCAGTCATTCTATTAGATCATGTCTGATCTTTATCTTAATGCCCCTGTCCCACTTAGGAAACCTGAACGGAAACCTCTGGAGACTTTGCGCCCCACGCAAGGTTTCTGTGCGGTTCCCGGAGGTTTTTGTCCTCTGGCAACCACCTTCAACTAGCATCGCAACCGGCTTCGACTGAAAAATTACCGATTTTTAAAACGGAAACCACTTTCGACCATTAGGGAGACTGACAAAAACCTCCGGGAACCTCCGGGAACCTCTGGGAACCGCACGGAAACCTTGGGAGGGGCGCAAAGTCTCCAGAGGTTTCCGTTCAGGTTTCCTAAGTGGGACAGGGGCATAACTGTTCATCTGCCTTTGCTATGTAACCCTTAGTAACCTTGCACAATTGACCTTAATTTTGAAATGTTTCAATTGACTAAGGCTGATCAGCGTTTCAAAGAGCACTTTCATGTTTCCGCAACCCTTTGTGTGAATATGGGTATTGTCCCATCACCCCTCGGTAGGTTAGCTTAAATATTGCAATAGCCCCTTGTCTAGCATAGCACCTTCAACTCCTTGCAGTTACATGTACATAGTACCTCTGGTTTCCTTATTTAAAGTATTAACAATCTTCTACAGAACTACATTACCCCTCTATTTTTACCAGATGCTGCCTGGATTAGAGGGCTTCAGCTACTGGGAGACGTTGGATAAACTTGGATTATTTTCTCTGGAATATCGGAAGTTGAGGGGAGACGATAAAATATATAAAAAAGACATAGATCGGGTAGATGGTCAGAACCTTTTTCCCTAGGCGTAAATGTACAACACTAGAGGGCATAGCTGTAAGGCGAGAAGGGGCCTGGAACGCATTGCCTGGGGTGGTGGTGGAACTGATACGATAGTGGTTTTTCAGAGACATTTAGATAGCCCCGTGAAAGTGCAAGGAAAGAGGGCTCTGGATCATGTACAGGCAGATGAGATCAGTTTAGCTTAGCATCATGTTTGGCACAACCATTTTGGGCCAAAGGGCTCAATCATATGGTTTAATGTTCTATGTTCTATATTTTTCATACTCAAGGAATCACTTGTTTTACATTATATCCTCACAAAAGATTTCAACCATTTCTGGCAGATACTTTTTTATTAAAGTCAGAAAGAAAAAAATAATTAATTAATCGGTTCAGTGGTCACAAAGCTGGAAGCTCAGCTTAATGCAAACACCACAGAGAGTTATTGCAAGAATCTGCTTCATCTCAGGTGTGGCCAAATGGAGGAACGTGAAGCTGTGATTCTGCATCTTTCCTCATGTTTTAGCAAGACTGTATGCAAACAATATAGACTTATAATTTCTGATCTTGCAGTTCTCCCAGCATTTAGCCGCAATTCGGCTTTTCCTTTCAATAGTGATATTCAAGTGATTATTTCTGGGGGGGGGGGATGATGATTCAAAGTGGAGTATCACTGCTGAGGTATGGAAGATATGTGCCAGATATCAAGCTTGTGAACATACAAGCTCGTGAACAGGCAATGCATGATTCATTGCCATTTAACTTAGACTGATTGCTCATTGAACTACTAATGGTCTGCTCCATTGACGTAAGGGCCTTCTTACAGACGAGGCATTAGATTGATCTCTCCTCATTAAATCACCTCTCGTAGCTCACTGAGAAAGAATTTGTGTCTTTGTTTGTTTTCTCTCGTGGCTTTGTCTGTAAGATTGACGTTTACTCCTGATCTGTAATTGGCCACGAGAAGGCAGACTTGAATAACTGTTCATTAAAAACAACTTAATTATAACATGGCTTGATTGATGATACCCAAATGCATTAATGTCCCTATAATTTAACCTGTTTTAACCCTTTTAGGTAGGTTCATCTCTTTAAAAACATTTTAGTTCAGTTGTGCTAGCCACTTTGCTAAAAAGGTGTTGCTTGCCACCAACCCCATGGAGCAGATATTCCAAGGATCCGCCATAAGTGTAGAGCCTAGGTTCATGTGAGTACCTGTTAAGTTTCCACATTGTTGATGGGTAGACAGTTCCAGGATTAGACCCAATGATTTCCAAGTCAAGATGATGTGTAACGTGAAGTTGGTTTGTGCCTAATTGAACAGTTTGATGTGTTGCTGCTATACATTTGTAGATGGAGATACTGAAGCCGCCCTCCCCATTGTGCTGGCAATGGGGAGAGTGCTTATTCTGCATGGTGTTGGAGAGGTGCTAAACAAGTTGGCTTTTTGAATGTTGTTGGAGAGGAACATCAGACAAAGGAAGAGTATTCCATCAAATCTTTCACCTGTGCCTCATAAATGGTGGAAGATGTAAGTCACCCCAGCAGAACATCTAAATTTGCAGCTCTCTGCTTCTTAACCCTCTGCTCCCCGTACCTGGCTCTCTCTTTCTTCCTTTTCCCTGTTTTTTCCTATTTTTTTCTCTTCGGTCTGCCTCCATCCAACATCTAACTGCCTCTGACTCCCAATTCTATCCTCCCCCTCCCCTCTTTGGCTCCATCGGTCTGTCATCTTTCACCCCTCCCCAATCCAATCTCCGCCTCATATTTAAAAGTACAAATAATTGAGTATATTTACATTAAGAACACATTGGTAAATTAAGAACCTGCTTGTGAACTATTGAATTCAATGTTGACATTCAAGAATATGCACACATAAACATAAATAACAAATGCAGGCTTGTCACCAGTTTCTTAATCCTCTGAGATCTTCTCACATCATCCCCCACACATCTGTTCCAAGCGACGTTGATGGGCTTTCTTCACAGAACCTCTCAAGGCATCCCTTCCCTTCGATTCTGTACCTGAACTTCACACTGCCTCACAACCTACATTACAGGGAGCTCTCCCCAAGGATCTTCCTGTAAACGTGTCTGACCACTGTCAGTTTTATATTCACCAACATCCTGCCAAACACACCAATTCCTTGCAACCATTTTGGAGAAACTTGCAGAATTAATTTATTTCCTGCCCACGTTCTGGACAGAGGAGTTAACTGTGCACTGATGTGTACTCTGATCACTGGATTCCCTAATGCCTTCATCCTCTTGATTGTTTTCCCCTTTAGATGTTGCACAGTGGTCTTCTCTCTGTCTATCTTCAGTGTCCTTTCCTGTGGGCTGTATTCACGGCACAGCTCTTTGGTTCTGTTGTATTGAAGTAACTGCAAGCTGAGCAAACAGCACCAGTGGCACTCCAACTCTTTGAATGGATCAACCACCTATTACCAGACCCTGATGCTGCTGTCATGATGTTGAGTATTTTCATCGTAATGCATCCAATTCTACATGTAATTGGTTTACCTCTTTCAGGAGGACCATGTTCATCAGTAACACGCACCCAGCCAGTGATGACAAGTGACAAGCATCCAGCCAGTGATGACAAATTTTGAGACAAATGCTTAATTTGAACTTTAATATTCAATGTGTTGGCTCTGAAGAGGCTCAAGAGGAGGTTTACAAAAATGATTCCAGGAACAAAAGGGTTGGCATATGATGAGCATTTGGCAGCACTGAGCTTCTCCACCCTGGAGTTTAGAAGATTGAAGCAGGACCTCATTGAAACTTACAGAATAAAGAAAGACATAGATAGAGTGGATGTGGAAAGGATTTTTCCACTGGTGAAAGTCTAGGACCAGAGGCCATAGCCTCAGAATTAAAGGGCACTTTAGACATGAGGGATTTATCTAGTTTCTTTAAATTGCATTCTCAGCAATGTTACTTTTTAACAAATATGCTGTCATAATACCCGATTCCTATCACTAGTCCAGTGTATTGTACTAATTCTGTGAAGCATTATAGACTAAGATCGTGAAAGAAAAAATGTCCATTTATTTGGGCAGGGGACTCTCAGCTAAACTTGAAGTATGGTACGTGCAATATAGCAATAGTTAGCCATATAACAGTTTCTTAAGGTAATATTGACTCCTCTGACCTTAATGTACCAGTTGCAATTTAACAGATGAGGCAGAAAAAATGTACATGTACTGCAATGCAATTCTGTAAAACTGAATATGTGTCAATGTTGAATTTAGAACAAGTCATTTTCGATAGCTTCATACCTCTACTAAATTAGGGTAACCATTTCCATGCAGCCAATTGCCCTGAAATTAGATCATGTAGTGCCATATTTTTAATAACAGGGAAAAATGAGACAAAGAAAAATGACAGACTAACTGCAAGCTGCATAAAATATAGGGTGTTCTTTCCACATCCTTTGTACATCTGATCGCAAATGCAGCAGAGAGTGCAGGCAGGTGCAGTGACATCTAGTGGTGTTCAACACATGCCTGAATATTACTGGGATTTTCATCCACAACCCATTTGTGTAGAAGGAAGGCTCCGCGACTTGTGAGGCCACTCTATTGTCACTTAATGACACTTAACTTGACCCAGCTAACAGTGATTGGCACTGGCTTTAGTCAGATCAACATAATGTAATGTCTTTATAGGGCTTTCTCTCACACTGATCCGTCACGCCCCCAACAGATTCAGATATAGTGGGTGAGCACCTCTGGAGAAGATGGATAGATGACATTTTGGGTCGGGACCCATCTTCAGTCTGAAGTTCAACCTGCAGTTCATTTTTATTAGTCCAGTTTATTGCCATATACACCTGGTGTGCAACGTAATTCCTCGCTCGCATGAAACTCGCAGAGGAAACACTATACATGGTAATAATAAATACAATAAGTACCACAAGTCAAAACAGGAAAATGGTGTAAGACTGTGGTGCAATCTGAAGTAGTGCAAAACAAAAACTGAAATACAATGATAAAATAACTGATTAAGGTAGCATTAATGCTTAAGAAAGAATTGCAGATGCGGGAAAAATCGAAGGTAGACAAAAATGCTGGAGAAACTCAGTGGGTGAGGCAGCATCTAAGGAGCGAAGGAATAGGTGATGTTTCAGGTCGATACCCTTCTTCAAACTGTTGTGGGGTGGGGGAGGGTGGGGGCGGGAAGAAGAAAGGAAGAGGCAGGGACAGTAGGCTGTGGGAGAGCTGGGAAGGGGAGGGGAAGGAGGGAGAAAGCACGGACTACCTGAAATTGGGTGGATTCCGCCGGGGTGTTCATACCGCTGGGGTGTAAACTACCCAAGCGAAATATGAGGTGCTGTTCCTCCAATTAGTGGAGGAACTCACTCTGGCCATGGAGGAGGCCCAGGACAGAAAGGTTGGATTCGGAATAGGAGGGGGAGTTGAAGTGCTGAGCCACCGGGAGATCAGATTAGTTAATGCAAACTGTGTGGAGGTGTTGGGCGAAGCGATCGCCAAGCCTGCGCTTGGTCTCACTGATGTAGAGTAGTTTCGTTAAAGGTAGCATTAACAGTAAGATTATGTACAAGTCACCTCTGGGAAGGGGGTGTGAAAGAGGTGATTGATCCAGGAACCTGATAGCAATAGCAAGAAGCCGTTCTTACATCTGAACATTTGGGCTTTGGAGCTCCTGTATCTTCTCCCAGAGAATGGAATAGAATAAAGGGAATGACCAGGGTGGCAGGCATCCTTGACATTACTCCCAGCCTTCCTTATTCAATGTACTGTGTAGAAAGAAGTGATGGGCTCCGATCACCAGCACCATATCAACTTGCTACCCATCCTGCCTAGGATCCTCTACCAACCACTCTCACTCAATAATATCAACTTGATCGACATTGGTCTTCTAACTATCTATCCCGTGGTTATTTATCCCATCTACTTTTTTTTTCCCTCCCCTTAGCCCCCTCTCTCGTCCAAGCACCCCCCAGCAGTTGACCCTTGCGACAAGACCAACAGGAATTTCTGTCCACTCAATGTAGGTGCGAAGCAGAGGCCTTATCCCCTTGTAAGGTCTGTTCAGGAGACTGCAACACATTAAAGCTTATATTCCACTGAATTCAAAGCAGTGAGCCCAAAACTAAATGTGTGTCCTGCCACCTTCTAACAACTTACTTGCACAAGATGTCGCTATTCAATTTGTGGACAAAGGAATACTCCCCCATCTTTCGAACCATGTTCAATTCCTTGAAGCAACTGAATACTTTCAAGTCCACAAGGTGGATAACATCCAACTTTCGTTAGCACCATCAGATAGTATGTGCTTCTACACTTGCAACTAGTTTATCAAGTTGAAAAACAGTAAACAGAACATGGGAAAGCGTCACAACCCGTGTCCTTCGCCCTTAATGGACGGTGCAGGTGCTAGAACTTCCTCTGCGATTGGGTTCTACAGGAGGAGAGCAGCATTCACTACACAGCTTGGGGTTGGGTAATTATGGATTTTTGTATCCATTATTAATGAAGGAGAGACAACCCTGCAGTCAGGAGTTGACTTATACCCTTTGAAAGCCAATCCCAATGTCAAACACAAAGTCAAATCTGATATGTAACTCTTTCCGAGAGATCACTGGATATATTCATCATTTCCACATTCAGAATCCCACAGGTTTTTCATGAATCTGAATAATGCATTTAATTAAATGACAGGTTAGTAAATGTCAGCATCATGTATGATTACTACAGTGGGCAAACATGTAAGTTAGAAAAAAATTGTCAGCTAAAGAAGTTGAATGCTGTCAATTTTGTTCCAGCAGTGTATACAAATGAAATATCCATGCATGTATCAAATTGTATAGATAAGACCATTTATCCCAAAGATGGTCAGCAATTCAGAATAACACTAACACTTAAAGCACACGGTATTGGTGGTTCAGTATTAACCATATAACCATATACCAATTACAGCACGGAAACAGGCCCTCTCGGCCCTTCCAGTCCGTGCCGACCATTTGTTTTCCCCTAGTCCCATCTACCTGCACTCAGACCATACCCCTCCACCCTATTGATGTGGATAGAGAACTGGCTGGCAGATAGGAAGCAAACAGTAGGAGTGAACGGTCCTTTTCAGACTGGCAGACAGTGACTAGTGGGGTGCCGCAAGGCTCAGTGCTGGGACCCCAGCTACTTACAATATACATTAATGATTTGGACGAGGGAATTAAATGCAACATCTCGAAGTTTGCGGATGACACGAAGCTGGGGGGCAGTGTTAGCTGTGAGGAGGATGCTAGGAGGCTGCAGGATGACTTGGATAGACTGGGTGAGTGGGCAAATGCATGGCAGATGCAGTATAATGTGGATAAATGTGAGGTTATCCACTTTGGTGGCAAAAAACAGGAAGGTAGACTATTATTTGAATGGTGACCGATTAGGAAAAGGGGAGATGCAGCGAGACCTGGGTGTCATGATACACCAGTCATTTAAAGTAGGCATGCAGGTGCAGCAGGCTGTGAAGAAAGCGAATGGTATGTTGGCATTCATAGCAAAAGGATTTGAGTACAAGAGCAGGGAGGTTCTACTGCAGTTGTACAGGGTCTTGGTGAGGCCACACCTAGAGTATTGCGTACAGTTTTGGTCTCCTAATCTGAGGAAATATATTCTTGCCTTAGGGGGAGTACAGAGAAGGTTAACCAGACTGATTCCTGGGATGGCACGACTTCCATATGAAGAAAGACTGGATTGTACTCGCTGGAATTTAGAAGATTGAGGGGTGATCTCATAGAGACTTACAAAATTCTTAAGGGGTTGGACAGGCTAGATGCAGGAAGATTGTTCCCGATGTTGGGGAAGTCCAGGACAAGGGGTCACAGTTTAAGGATAAGGGGGAAGTCTTTTAGGACCGAAAATGAGAAAATCATTTTTCACACAGAGAGTGGTGAATCTGTGGATTTCTCTGCCACAGAAGGTAGTTGAGGCCAGTTCGTTGGCCATATTTAAGAGGGAGTTGGATGTGGCCCTTGTGGCTGAAGGGATCAGGGGGTATGGAGAGAAGGCAGGTACAAGATACTGAGTTGGATGATCAGCCATGATCATATTGAATGGTGGTGCAGGCTCGAAGGGCCGAATGGCCTGCTCCTGCACCTAATTTCTATGTTTCTATGTTTCTACTCCTTCCTTGCTTTTCTGCAGCTCATTGTAAAATAATTGTAAGGTTTCTGTCTATTATTTCATTCTGTTCTGTGTTCTGAGTGTACTGTGCATTAAAATAAAATTTAAAGTTGATAGATCAGTATACAGAGAACTCTGTTTTTTCTCTTATTCCCATCCTTCTTGGAAATACATACATAGATACATAAATACATAAACAATAGGTGCAGGAGTAGGTCATTCGGCCCTTCGAGCCAGCACCGCCATTCAATGTGATTATGGCTGATCATACACAATCTGTACCCTGTTCCTGCCTTCTCCCCATATCCCTTGATTTCGCTAGCCCTAAGAGCTCTATCTAACTCTCTTTTGAATGCATTCAGTGAATTGGCCTCCACTGCCTTCTGAGGCAGAGAATTCCACAAATTCACAACTCTGTGTGAAAATGTTTTTCCTCATCTTAGTTCTAAATGGCCTACCCTTATTCTTAATCTGTGGCCCTTGGTTCTGGACTCCCCCAACATCGGGAACAATCCGTTTCGTTAAAACTATTCAGATAGGTTGCGGTGACCAAAGAATACATAAAGTAACTTTGGACGCTTTATTATAAAACTAATGCCTGGGCAGCAAATGGGCTTCACTTCAGTGGATGTTAAATCCTCAAATCAATGCAAAATTTGAAAAAAGCCAAGTATTGCTTTAGTTATGGAATTGCCAAATAACAATATATTTAAAAATGATTTCACATAATAATCTCATTGTTAGATTAAAAAAACCCACTGCCTACTTGTTCATGAAAGCAGGAATATTTAAGTCATGCATGACTATGTATTATATTTTCATTATAAAAGAGTAACTGAGAAAATTTTCTGAGAAGCCAAATAAAGAGACTCGGAAGCTCTATTGAGATTAAACACCATGTTTAACAAGGGACTGAAGAGAAGAATAACATAATTTTTAGCTGATCAAAACCTTCTTTTGACTCCCTGAGATCTGGTGATAGTTTACTCAAGCCCGTAATTGCTTTAGAGACCAATCCAAAGGAATGTTGGACTGAATTCTCACTGCATTGATTCAAATGGAGTCTCATTTTTATGCAAGATGGAATTTTGTCAAAAGCATTAAAGATCTCTTTATTGTGTCCAAGGATTCTTCTTCTTCTTCTTATTCGCATCAGGCATTTAGAAAAAATGCATAATATTGTTCAGCGGTAGCAGATGTGAAATTATATATTTTCCCCTATTGGTTATTTCGGGGATGTAACTAAATGCAAGATTTATTGATTCTGAAGGAATTGGCCAACAACGGAATAAGTCTTCTCCACAACACTACTTTATAAAAGCTAGCAGAGCTTGGAGTGTAATCCTATTCATTGAACATTAATAATGGAGTCCTCTGTGTAACTTGCTCTCTGTTAGTTCTTAAGAGTTCAGGGCAACAAACATTGGGCGTTATTTATATTCAGTCATATGACAGGAACGAGAGCACTGAGGGAGTGAGTGAATGGAATAATGAAATTCTGGTCTGTTTGGCAGAATAGAGGCTTCTTCATATCATTTAACTTAAAACTAGGAGTTAGAGAGCAGTAATCATTTTTCTTTGTATTACTATTTCTCATTCTTCCCAAATCAGATTTCTTCATTGCAGGTCATGGATTTTGTTCTGGGCTCAACTGTTATTTTTGTGCTTCAATGGACAAAAATGAACTTAAAAAAAAACCAGTAAGACTGTAAATTATTCAACAACTTTGAAAGAAAATACACTTTGGTGATAAATTATTCAGATTGACCTGTCATTTAAATGAGAGCAAGGTTATTGGAAAATAATCTTTGAATATTTCTTCATCACTATTAAATATCTTTGCCTTTTCAAGCACCTCGATATCACAGAGTAGCTGTTAGGGGTGGGGGATGGAGAAAGACCCGAGAAGGTCATGGAAAAAAAATAAAATCACCCAGGATACCCATTTGTTCCAAATACACCACACTATTGTTTACACAATTCCTGCTCTGGCCTTAGCACATTTCTCGCATTCAACCTCCATATAGAGGTTTAATCCTGCAAATATATTGATCTATAATGTCTTTCTCGGCATTCAACAAGCTTTCTGCTTTCATAAAAGAATATGAATATCTGCTATGAACAAAAGGACACGATAAACAATACATTTTTGAAAGATGGCTATGATACAATAATTGCAACGAAGGTGACTGTCGTATTTTGAAGCATATATCGAATGATTATTTTGTACTGGATTAAATGAATTGTATTTGTGAATAAACAGTTCAGAAAAAAGTAGAGATAAAAAAAGAATATTTCAATAAACTGGTAGATTTACATCAGAAATATAAAGTGCCTAGCACAGTGCAAAGGCAAAGAGACTTTACATTTTTAATAAACTAACAGATGGTAGCAATAGTTGCAATAATTGTCCCCCTAACACCTCCACCCCAACACTCCTAACCTCATATTTTTTCCAGCAATTTCTCTATATATTTGTATTCTTGGCAGCTCCACAAATAACGACTAGCAAGCGTCTGCAATGAAACTCTAATCTGCCAAATCCTTTAAATTTACAGAATCAACAGAGGTACAGAGGTTCCAAGTTATAACAGATCGGGGAATCACAGTGCCTGGTGATTTAAGATATTGTAGATCTTTACGTCCCCAAGACTGATTGATTTCCCTGTTCTTGCAAGGGCAATCATTTTTTTTTCACATTGCGAGTTTGCCTCTATTGTGCTGACCCTGCAAATGTGCAAGTGGTTATCGCACTGCAGGTCAAGTATCAGCTGTTTTCATTCTGGCAACATGCCAGGCACGTTTATGGCCACGTAGAAAATCTGGGGTTAGACAGATCACAAGAAAGAACTCTATATTGATGTAATTTCAATTAGATGTATTGCTGCGATGGACTAATAGGAGTCAGATGGGAGTTTGCAGGAAAGTTCATTTAATTTTGGCAGGGGTTTGGGATTTGTTTTGCTGAGGACAGTATTTTGCAGATTGACGTAATCAAATTCCTGCAAATTAACCGTATGAATTTCATTGCCATTGCCTGTGTGTTTAGAAAGGAATTAACATTATTCAATTTAAAAAAAAGGAAATACTGGAAAGATCAGAGGGTTAAACAGCTTCTGTGAGGAGATTAAGCTCATGTCCCCCTAACCATGTGGACAGACACTGGATTATTGATCTCAGGCCCTATGCATTTCTTTGAGTATATTGTCATTCTCATCTTCACAACTTATAACAACATTAGTTCAGCAAGCAATCAGAACAGCAAATGCTATGTTGTTCTTTTTTTGCAAAAAGGTTGGAAGATAAAGGTAAGAAAGTCTTGCTAAGAGCACACCGGAAATGCTTTATGCAATTTTTTAGTTTTCATTGGCTTTGGAGTTATTGCATTGGATTTATTAGATTTTTTCCTTGTATGAGAAGGTTTGTCATTTAGAAAAGATAGAAGAAGGTTTATACTTACCAGAGTATGGAATGATGAGAGCAGGTTTCAGTGAACCATAAACATAGTTGCATCAAGAGGGCATTTGCAGAGAAGTAGTTTTGAACCAGCAAAATTGAACTTGGGATTGAGCCAAGTAGAAATATCCTTGCTTGTAGATATATATTTTTTAGACAATAGACAATAGGTGCAGGAGTAGGCCATTCCGACCTTTGAGCCAGCTCTGCCATTCACTTTGATCATGGCTGATCATTTTCTTGGAATTCTCTACCAGCTCACAAAGGGTATGCTCAGTAAATGAGTAAAGCTCCAGCAATCTTCCAGCCATTTTCCATTCAGACTGATGGAAAATTATTCAACCCATGGTGACTACACTCCAGAATGAAGGCTATCCAAACTTCAACAGCTGGTCTGCAGCATGCAGATGGTGCTTATGTTTGTGCATTCCAATATGTTAAGCTCCAAGATACATGTTACTATTGAAGCATACAACATTTAGAAGCTGGGTCAAGCATACAACATATTGAAACATACAGCATCCGGAAGTGGCGGCGCTGCCTGGCAGCTGCGGCTCACCTGCAGTCCGTCTGTTTTTTCTTTTCTTTTTGTCTTCTTGTGTTTGTTTTAGTTAGAAATTTGGTTTATTAGGCTGTGTATGGGGGGGGGGGGGGGAGAAACAGGGTTTTAGTCTCTCCTTTCGGGGGGGGGGGTGCGACTTTTCTTGTTGTGTCCCCCGTCACCGTCTCCGTCTGTGCTGAGGCCTAATGGCGGAGCTTGCAGCCTCGGAGCTATGGCGGCGTTCCAGCATTCCAGCGGCGGCGGCACGGCTTCAGAGCTGCGGTGCTCCAGCGGCGTCACGGCGTCAGAGCTGCGGTGCTCCAGCAGCGGCCCGGCTTCAGAGCTGCGGTGCTCCAGCGGCGGCACGGCTTCAGAGCTGCGGTGCAGCATTCCAGCGGCGGCGGCACGGCTTCAGAGCTGCGGTGCTCCAGCGGCGTCACGGAGAGGGAGATCAAGGAGGGAAGACGACAAAGACTTTAAGACTTTTGCCTTCCACCACAGTGAGGAGGTGCTTGGTGAACTCACTGTGGTGGATGTTAAATATGTGTTTATTGTGTGTTTTGTTTTTTATTATATGTTGTGACTGCAAGGTAACAAAATTTCGTTCAGACCGAAAGGTCTGAATGACAATAAAGGATACTTTACTTTACATTTTAGGTGTTACACTTAATAGCTGCATGACCAATCAACCCCTGTGCTATCCTTTAGCAATAAATGTTCATCATGAGATACTGGAAAACTTGGACCTCTCGGCAAAGGTAGGCTTAGATGATGAAATTCAACACTGATGAATTATATATATTTGAAGATCAAACCTAAAACCTGTAAAACAAAAAGCACTAATAGGTACTCTGCAGCAGTAGTCCTTGTGGTCCTACAGAATATGCTGCTTAGATTTGGATCATCTACGGCAGTCACCTCAAGGCATTAGGTGGAAAGTTTGTTTTCTTTTCTTTAGAGATACAGCGCAGAAACAGGCCCTTTGGCCAAATGAGCCCGCACTGACCAGCAATCCCCACACATTAACACTACCCTAAACACACTAGGGACAGTTTTTTTACACTTATACAAACCAATTCACCTGCAAACCTGTACGTCTTTAGAGTGTGGGAGGAAACCGAAGATTTCGGAGAAAACCCACATGGGCATGGGGAGAACGTACAAACTCCATACAGACAGCACCTGCAGTCACGATCGAACCGGTGTATCTGGCTCTGCAAGCACTGTAATGCAGCAACTTTACTGCTGTGCCACCGTGCCTGCAATTTCACTGGAAGAATAAAATAATAAAAGAACCAATGTCAGTGTCATCTCCTCAGCCACTCTTCTCAGTCTCATGGTACTCAGTTGATTGTGCTGAACAGTCCATATCATTTTCATGCACAAAAACAGACTCCCAAACAGTTACTCTACTCCAAGTTCTGTCATAGATATTATCAGGTAGACAGAGGAACAAATTCAAGAGAATTTCAAGAAAAAGGCTTTTTTGAAGAAATGCAGCATCTCAATTGACTCCTGGGATCTCTGGCTCAGGACGGTTTCAAGTTGGAAAGGAGCATTCTTGGTGGTATTGAGAACCACAATTGTAGATCAATCACTATTAGTGGATTTAATCCGTCTGGTTTTTACTACATGGGCAAGGCAACAATGTTCTCGGTTCTACATGCCAAGAGCTCGTTTTGGCAAATCCCCCAGACGATAAATCATCTCTGCTCACTACTTGCAGCACATCTTTTGGACGCTATAGATTTCACCCATTTGGCAGCTGGTGACATCCGTAGGCACTGCCATCTCGCTGATGGCTGCCGTCTTCGCAGGATCAGCTTTAAGGCCATCGCTGGTGAAAACATGTCCCACATAATTTACCTTGTTGACATGAAACTTGCATGTGTGGGGGTTGAGTTTCAAATGTACCTTTTTGGCAGGATCGAGCACCTTTCTCAAATTGGCATCATGCTCCTACAAGTCCTTACCCACCACAATAATGTAATCAACGATAATCTCACAGGGGTAACTGTCAAAGAGCTGTTCCATGGTACATTGAAACACATTGCTGGCCGAATTAATACCAAACGGCATCCGCAGAAATTTGTGTCCCGATCATCCAATTGGGACACAAAAAGGCTCTCCACATGCCATGGAAACTTAACCTTATGGACCATCCCCCAAACTGCTATCTTACCCCACTCAGCGCAACCTGGCCCAATGGAGGAATAGACCAAGGTTCCCACACTGTCCTTGTTATCTTCCTCAGAATCCACAAACTCATGAGGAAAAGCAGTCTTCCTCAATCTTGAGCTAAGGTATTCAAGATAATTTATAGATTGTGTAGTTGAATAGTTTATTCTGGGTATTTTGTAAATATAGACCAAAGAATATATGAATCCCAGTCAAATGCGATCAATATCAATTGCCAACTTTTTCAGAAATACGAGTTGGACCTCTGAGTCATAAAAAAGAGAATTTCTTTAAACAATTTTGAGACAATGTTTAGTTGTTTAACTCCAATGGAATTTTAGTTGATGAAATCGATAAACAGGTTGCCCCATATAATTGTTAGCATTGTCTTGTTGTGTGCTGTATATTTTGAATGTCAAGAAAAATTATTAAAGGACTTTTGGTGCATTGTCAACATTTGTCCTCAGGTATCAGATAGCCTACATGGCCCATTGTTTGCTAAACTGCTTTACTTACATTGGTGTTGCTCCATGGGCATTGAAAATAAATATATTGCATGCAGTGAGTGCTGTTCAAAGAGCAAACTATTCTTAATTGCTGTTTAGTTTAGAGATACAACATGGAAACAGGCCCATCGGCCCACCGAGTCTGTGCTGACCAGCAATCCCCATACACCAGCACTATCCTACACACTAGGAATAATTTACAATTTTACCTATGCCAATTAACCTACAAACCTGTATGTCTTTGGAGGAAGCCGGGGAAAACCCACGCGGTCATGGGAAGAACGTACAAACTCCATACAGACAACACCCGTTATCGGGGTTGAATCCAGGCCTCTGGCGCTGTAAGGCAGCAAATCTACCGCTGCACCCAGAGTGGTGTGTCTGAGATCTTTTAATAATTGTATAGCCATGCACGAGTGTTTCACAAAACAGTACAGCAAAAACAATGCGTAAAGCATTGAGAGATAGTAGTCGAGCCAGACTACAAAAAAGATATGACATGAGCATAATAATAACTTTATTACGGACTCAAGGTCCAGACAAGGGGCAACATTACATTAAAAATGCATTGCATATATTGTATAAATATATAAAAAATCATGGTAAATCACATAAAAAACATCATAATTTATATATTTAAAAAATAAAATTAAAAAAAACACAATACTTAAGTTAAAAATCCAGAGTACAAAATGATCAATGTCGTACAACGAGACAACGATACCAGTGTCTCCACAACTGGGATTCGTAGCGTGTAGTGCTAACCCTTATGTTTGTCAAGGCCACAATAAGCACATTTTTAGAGTCATTTATCCTGCAAATGAATTTATACATGTGGTGTCTTAGGATAGCTTCTAAAGTACTGACTACTGCAGCCACAAACTGCAGAGTACTGGCGCTACACCATCTTGGTTGCCTTAGCAGTGTTCTCATGGCATCGTTATATGCCACCTTTAGTCTCTGCATACTTGTCTTTAAATAGTTCGACCACAGGTGCGCAATGTAGAGGGGTGTGCAGTATGCTCTAAATAGCGACATCTTCACCACATCTGCACACGCACCAAGTGTTTCTTTAAACACTTTTGAGACAATGTTTAGTTGTTTAACTCCAATGGAATTTTAGTTGATGAAATCGATAAACAGGTTGCCCCATATAATTGTTAGCATTGTCTTGTTGTGTGCTGTTGTCTTTAACAAATTAAAAATTACGTAGAGTTGGCAAGCACATGTGGCAGGCAAGATTCTTATCACAGAACATCAGCACCAATTCTGGATTAGTGATTCTGAGTTCTTGCAGTGACTCACAAATGGCTTGGCTATTCAAACCCATATCATCCAAAGGCATTTTCACAATCATATTCAAAAATGATTCTGCTTTGCCATTTTCCTTTTCATCAAGTAGAAATCCAAGAGGTCAAGGTAGCAGCCAGCAGTGGTTGTAGTAACATTTGCAGGTCTGACAACAAGGTTCTTAATCATGAACAATATGCTTCCCTTCATTTTTTCATTTCTTTTAGTTCTGCCAAAACCAATATCATTTTTTCTGGTCTTGCAATCTGTT
The DNA here is from genome assembly GCA_035221665.1 of Okamejei kenojei. Classification (NCBI taxonomy): domain Eukaryota; kingdom Metazoa; phylum Chordata; class Chondrichthyes; order Rajiformes; family Rajidae; genus Okamejei; species Okamejei kenojei. Next base: position 27,509,167 of record CM069144.1, on the reverse strand, counting down.
AATTTCTCTCAGATTGCCTTTTCTTCAATTCTATGTTGCAGGAATGGGTTTATTTAATTGTCAACTGTGACAAACAAACCAGATAATTGCAGTTGTCTGTTTTTTCTAAATCTTGATCTTTTCCACTTTCTGCTTCTAAATGGACACTAGATGTTTTGTATGATAGCTACAATTCCTCGCTGGAGGTATTTCCAGTCCAACCATCCAATAGATTTATTTTTGAAGGTGTGTTTACAATGGAACCAAGTTGCATTTCCTTAAAAAACAGAATTCTCTCAAAAGTAGCAATAATTTTGTCCAGAAAATTGGGAGAGAAATGTTTGTTTTATATAACTAAAAGTCTCATCTTGACCACTTCCTGTCTGCGCTGTATATTGATTTTAGAAAAAATCACTCCCCTATATCGCTATGATTTTTGGGCCATCTTACTCACAGTCCTCCTCTGCTGAGGCAGCCCTGAGAATCTTTCAGATTGATGAAAAATAAAAAAGTTATGAGTGTTTAAAAATTCTTGAGATCAGCTGTTTGGTCCTCTCCCCTGTCAATCACCATGATGAAGGTAACGCCCCTTCCGGGGGGGGGGCAGTACTATAAAACCCCGGATGCCTGGACACGTGTCAGTCACTCTGGAAGATCGCGAGGTGGAGGCCACAACTGTGATTTAAGCTGTGAATCAACTGAACTGTGAGTCTGCAATGTACTTGCAATAAATGATTTGTTAGCTCTTAATGACAATGCAATGAGTTGTTTGGCCTGCCCTGCCTGTGCTTGAAACTGCAATGCAAAATGGAAATGAAATGACAATGCAATTAGTTGTTTGGCCTGCCCTTGAAATGACGACTTGAAATGGATCGACTTGACTTGAAATGGATTGACTTGACCTGACTTGAAGTGGATTGATTTGACTTGAGGTAGTGGGACTCATTGTGAACACGCTGGTGTTTTCATGTATTATAAAAACACTAAGTGCTGGAGGAACTCAGTGGGTCATGCAACATCTGTGAAGGGAATTGCTAGACAAATGTCTTTGGGACCCTTCAGACTGATTGCAGTAGGGGAAGAAAGCTGGAAAAGAGAGATGGGATAAAGCCTGGCAAGTGATAGATGGATACTGGTGAGAGAGGGGTAAGTGGCAGTTAGGTGGAGTAAGCAGCAAAGGCTAGAGGTTGGAATAAAATAATAGGGTGTCAGATAAGGAAGGAAGAGGAGTGAAATGTCATCTGTTCATTCCCTCCACTGATGCTACCTGGCACGCTGTTTCTCCAGCACCTTTGTGAGTTGTTCAAGAATCACAAAGATCTGAATCTGTGGTTTCTTGTGTTTCCATATGCTATACTGTACCCAGAATATGAATATAAGATCTATTTTTTCCTTGCGCAGTTATTTGAGGAGGCTTTGGAATTTAAGGATAGTTTTGTGTTAACATGGAGAAAGAGGAAGAGGGGAGTGAGTGAGCAGGAAGGATGAGCTGAATGGCATGTGCTTGATTTTAGTTGTCATGTTATTATGGATATGTTGGCAGCTGGTAAACAATGGTGAGGCACAGAAAAATATCAATCTAGATCCAGGGCCAAATGAACAGAAGAAAAATTAAATGCTGGGAGGCAAAAAGGTAGCAGAGGAGAAATAGCAGAGGAAGTGATGTTGGGAATGTGTGGACCTGATGGATGAAAAATGCTATAACTTTGGCATCCTTCATGTTACCCTTCAAAGGTTTAAATAAAATATTTAGTTTAAATTAACCATAGAATGAAAGTTCCTATGGAAAGGCAGAGTGATCCTTTTCTCCAAGATGAGTAAAACATATAAGCAATCACACAGGAAGCACATGAAATCTCTATTCCCACAGAGGTTTGAGGAGATTTGGTTTCTCACCAAATGCTCTATCAAACTTCTGTAGATGTGCAGTAGAGAGCATGCTGACTGGTTGCATCATGACCTGGTTCGGCTAACTTGAACACCCAAGAATGAAGGAGGCTGCAGAAAGTAGTGGCTATTGCCCGGTCCATAGGGGGTATTGACCTCCATGCCATCAAAGGGATGTGCTGCCTCAAAAAGGCAGCTAATATCGGCAAAACCCACACCGCCCTGTCCGTGCTCCCACTTGTTGCTATCAACATGAAATTGGTACTGGAGCATGAATTCCAGGTTCCAGAACAGCTTCTTCCCATCAACCATCATACACTTGAACCACTCTGCACAACCCCAAACACAACCCTACCTCACCAAAGATCTACTTTGGACTTTGTTTGGGTTGCACTGTGTACTTTGGTTAGCACTATTATAGTCTATTACCCACTATTATGGATAATTTATTGTATTCTTTATTATTGTATATTTATATGTGTTAATATGCCTTTAAAGTTGTGAGAAGTGAGAATGTAATTGTACTGTTCTTGGTGCATATGGCAATTAAACATTCCTGACTCTGGACTCATGACATAATATGGTAGCAGGAGAGATCAAGAAAGTTTAGAAATGTAGAAACAAAGAACTGCAGATGCTCGTTTACAAAGGAAACAAAGTGCTGGAGTAACTCTGCCAGTCAGGCAACATCCCAAGAAGTGTCCAAACCTGAAATGTCACCTATCCTGTTCTCCAGAGATACTGCCTGACCCGTTGCGTTGCTCCAGCATTTTGTGTCCAAGTTTAGAAATGTGCTGTGCACCATCATCTAGTGGACAGATGGGCAAATTGCAGTTTCTTGTGGACAGGTTCCAATTTAAATAAGCATGGACATTTGGAAAACATTAACAAGATGTCACAAAAAAGCTGATAACAACATGTGTATCTTTTTCTTGAGTGTAAGCAAGTCCCTTATTAGTAGGAAGCTACATCAATGGCTAAATATCTCCCGATTGAATCACTTAGCCTTTGAGGTACTTAATGCAGAAAATGGAAAGACACAACAGATCAGTGGAGAGACAAACAAAATTAACACCAGGTCAAATGCGTTCATCAGAACTGAAAAACGCAGCTGTGTTTTAGCATCTGCAGAGGAAGATGGTTGGAAAAAGGAAAAGGAACGTCTGTGCTAGGGTGGGATAAGGAGATATTAAGTGACAAAAGGAGGCATAGTGCAAGGCCAAAGAGAATGGTGATGGGTTGAGAGCACTTGTGTTCCCTCTTAACCCTCCCGCACACAGGTTCTTCTTTATTAACTCATCTTTCAGCCAATCTACCTCGGGTCCATTTCTGCCGCCACATACTAGCTCATGTAAATGTCTGCAGTGCAGGGATGGTTGCTTCGGGAGTAGATAAAACATTAATTTTGTGCTCTATGCTAACTTGGATATCTGCATCCATTGCTGGCCTTGAAATTTCATAGCATATCCCGACCTCAGGGTACATAGATTTGTGTTGCTCATTTTCTAGGTATAGCATCCCCCCCATTTACCACAACCATCCAGAAGCATTTATGAATGTACCTAACATTCATAAACATTCAAAAAATTACATCGCTATGAGAAATTGATCCCGCTTTTAAGAAAATGGAAACATGTTTTAACTATTAAAGATTGCAAAAACACTTTGAAAATTAAATAACAACACGAGAAAACATTTAAAACAATAAATGATATTCAAGTACGAGTGTAGGTTAACTTAAATTTACTTATTTCCCTTATAACTGTCTGTCTCCACTGAAATGAATGGAACCATTAAAACATGTCCTGGTTTAAGCAGGTTTAAGCAGTTTAAGTCAGTGCCCAGATTTTCCATAAATACAGCAGGACTGTTTCCGTGCTATACGATTTTATGACTCTGTGATGGCAAGAAGGCCCTCGCTTCCACTGAATTACATGTGGATGGTCCTCTCTCTCTCTCTCTTCCTGTTCACCATCTACAACTCGGATTTCAGATATAACTCAGACTCCTACCACCTACAGAAGTTTTCGGATGATTCTGCAATTGTGAGGGGAGGGAAGCTGAATATCGAGGTGTAGCCAACGCGTTTGTGAGTGGTGTAGGCTGAATCATCAGCAGCTCAACACCAACAAGACTAAGGTGTTAGTGGTCGACTTTAGGAGGAGAGGAACACCCATGTTCCCTGTCGCCATCAATGGTGTGGATGTGCAGTTTACCAAGGAGTACAAATACCTTGGATTGTACCTGGATAGTAAACTGGACTGGTCCAGGAACGCTGGACCCTGTATAAGAAGGGACTGAGTTGTCTGTAATTTTTTAGAAGGCTCCGCTCCTTCAACATTTGCAGTAAGATGCTGCAGATGCTCTACCAATTGGTGGTAGCCCGTGCCATCTTTTTCACTGTTGTGTGCTGGTGCAGCAGGGCAAAGGCTGCGGATGCCAGTAGGATTAGCAAACTCATCAGGATGGCTGGCTCCGTCCCGAGGGCGGAGTTGGATTCATGGGAGGTGGTCTTGGTGGGGAGAATGCTCCTCAAACTATAGAACATCTTGGTCAATACAGCTCACCCCCTCCATTATGCACTAGACAACTTGAGGAGTACCTTCAGCAACAGACTGGTCGCACCCAGATGTAGTACAGAACACCACAGGAGATTCTTCTTCTACAACAGCAGATCTACAACTGCTCCCCCTTTTGTCATGGAGTGGACTGACTGCCCCCTCACCCATCCACCCCCCCCCACACCCCCCCTCTTCCCAAATCTTTGCACATCCCCAATCCTTTCCACTTGTCACTTTAATTTCATGTTTCATTTATCTTGTGTTTTATAACTGTTGGCAGATCAATTTCCCTCCTGGGATAAATGAAGTTCTATCGTATCATATTGTACCGTACAAGAGTCTCTTGGAAGGTTCAGGGCTTGCATGTCCTTCAGAACTGGTTTGGGTTGCCCTTCTGCCCCTCTTCTATAGAGACTGGACCACAGACTTAAAACCAGCCTCCACTCCTAATGTTGGCAGATCCATGATAGCCATTGTGTATCATTTTCCAACTTGGGAGATGTATATCTGAAGGTTGGTGTAGTTTTAAGAGCTAAGATTACCATGTGGCATGGGAATGTGGAAGGCAAAAGGGTTAGCACAGTGCAGTGCAATTAGATAAGTTCAATTGAATCCAGCAGAGACGATCCTGTTGCAGAAGATAAGATTGTGTGGATTTTAAAGGATTGGTGTCGAAGGCTCTTGTTTACAGAGTTACTGAATGGCCTCAGTTAACTGCAGAGTGCAGATTAACGGTAGTATTGCAGAGACAGTTTAAAAACTCCATAAATCCTGTGGGATATCACAGACTTACTGATATCAGCCCCATGCTTGAGGATAGATAGAACATGAAACACTGAAACAACTATGGGCCTTGGATACAGTCCAGAAGAGGAAAATATGAAGAGGTGTCTCAGTTTCCCCAGAAGGCACAGAAGGTAGGAGTCATAGTGCATCAGTATATCATATGGTATGAAAGCAGTGGCACAAAGAGGGAGACCTTCAAGAAGAAACTAAAGTATAAATTGTTTTTTCAGTTGCGTTTGCTACAATTGGCTACATTTCATTGACTGACATTAGTAAGTCCATAATTATGGCATCTAAATTCATGGTATTCAAAAATATACCAAAACAAATGTGAAAATGTCATTGCTGTAGTACAGGAAAATACTGTTAACCTGTGTTACATTTAATGTAAACAGTTGGTAGTAAAGCCCCTGTCCCACTTGGGAAACCTCCACTGCGACCTCTGGCGAGTTTGCTCATGACCCTTAGTCGCGTCACGGTCGCCACGAGGTCGTAGGTGGTCTCTGCGTAGTCGCGCCTTCAGCTTGGTCGTGGCGTATTTTTCAAAATGTTAAAAATTGACCGCGACTAAAAATAGGAGCAGTGGGAAAAATCAATTTTATTTTTAGTCGTAGGTCTAGTCGAAGCCAGTCGTAATTAGGTTGTGATGCTAGTCATAGGTACTCAAAGATAGTTGAAGTTAATAGCTTCGGGGTGAAAAAAAGGTCAGTAGAAAGAAAAAGGTTATTTAAACAGCAGGGCGTCAACTATTTCACTCCAAGGCATGTTCATTCATAGCGGGAGTGTTATTTGGAGAGACGACGTGTATTAGAGATGGCACCAAAAAGGCAGCAGTGCAGGGGGAGGGCACAACCCTAAAAAAAAGGCCATGCAGATGTTGCTCACCCAGGAGGAGGAGTGGTAGGAGGTGATGCCACAGGAGGTGATAGTGCAGGAGGAGGTAGCCCTGCACGAGAGACCCCTGGAGGAAGAGACCAGGGTGGTAGTATATGTCCCCACCACCACCCCATTCTTCACTGCCTCATTTGAAGGCCGCAAAGCAGCCCTTTCTTCTGTGTCTGACACAGCATCAGAGGCAGAGGCCCCATTGGTGGTGAGGGAGGGCTGGAGGAAGGTTATGCCCTACACCTTCACCAGGCAGCAGGAGGGGGACCTTGAGGAATGGTTCCAGCAGAATGCCATCCTGTACGAAAAGGAAAATGAGGGGACAGGGACAGGGACTAGAATGGCTGTGCTTGCCTCCACTGCCCCACATGTGTACTTAAAGTTCCATCTTTTGTCAATGCCCAGCGCCACTCTCTTCCAGTCATCTGGTGTACTGGGACAGTCCATCACATCATCTCCATTCACCCATTGAGACCTCTTGTGCTTCCTCTTCACCCTTGCTCTTCCCCTTCTGCCTTTCTTAAAACGCTGCTGAAGCAAACGGGTTACTGCAAACAGCAGTAGTTGTATTTTTACTAACATCCTCCAAACTACTTCCTTCCCTGCTTGCATGGTTCAGAATGATTTTTTTTTTAAACCAGGGAGGCATTTTTTAAATGAGGTAAAAATGCAGACATGATGTCATGTTATCAGGTGATCATTTGAGCTGTAAACACTCGTCACTGGTCATTGTTGGTTTTCGGTGTGGTCCTCTGAGGTGAAAGGGGGTCTTGCTCATTCACAGACCAATTTGCCAGAGACCATCCTCGAGTAAAACATACCTGGTCTAAGCCAGTCTTCAACATAGTCAAAGGAGGTCGAAGGTCTTCTTCATAGTCGAGGGAGGTCTTCAGCATAGTCGTAGGAGGTTGTGCACATAGTCGTGGAAGGTCGTAGGTTGTAGGTCACCGCGACCTTGATTTTAAAAAAAAGTTGCTTTAGGTCACCAGAGGTTGCCCAAGTGGGACAGGGGCTTTAGCAAATATTTAATTTAATGTATAATTCTAGAGGCAATTACATTAAGGTACCAATTATAGCATATGGTATTAAATTGGATGTTTATTAAGTTTATCTGAAAACATGATCCACAGGAACGACAAGTGCCTGGAGTTCAGGCTTTGGAGATGTCAAGTGTGACAAACACATAAGTGAAGAATTTGTGGTTGGAAAGACTAAGAGGCTGAATAAACATATATTTGGTTAAATTTATAACTAGATCATTTAATATCTGTAAATTGTTATTTGTTTATGTTATTTTATTTGTGTAAATAGTTGATTTTATTCGGGTTTATTAATCTTGTAAGAAGAAAAAGTGCATTATACTTGAGAGTCAGCCTACATTTTATGTTGTAGTACTAATGACTGCTGTTCATTGGTAGTTGATTTCTGTTTTTTGGCTCCACCCTCAGTTATTTGCTTTATTACGTAACAGCATCAAAGAGCAAATAGACATTAAAGGAGACATTCACAAATGTCTAATATGAAAAACTGGACCACCATTTCTTGATATTATACAGGGGGCTATTTTGGTCCCTTGAGGTCAGTAGTCTTCCTCCAACACTGGGGCAGCACTGCACTGGACAAAAGCACATGGAAGACAGGCAGTAATGGGTTGCACAAGGGTTATTACTTGCTGTTTATTCATAATTTGAAAAATATTTATTACTAATTTTGGTTTGAAAGTTTATTTGTAATTGGCAGATTATTATTGTGATGGACAGCAAGACAAAACAGGTAAGTTAGGGACTGTTAATTATGAAATTGGGGTCATGTCTATAGGCGAATGAGCTGCCATACATGGGGCTAAAAAGGTTGCATTTTATCCTTTTTCTCCTGCTATCCTTCCTCCTTCTGCTGCTCACCATCTTCCTGTTAGGAATATCTATACACTTCTGATGGTGTAAATCCAAGATACTATTATCCACAATGAAACCTGAAACTTGCTCTGCCCAGTACATCTGCGGCCCTGCAAAATTCTGCTGGGCTAACTGTTTCATTAACGTACCAATGGTTGTTGTTATCATTTTCCACTCGGCGGTATGGCTTTCATTGTGTGTAAGCTGGCCACATTTACAGTATATGTCCTGACTGCTGGAGTCGTGAGCTAACATACCAACATGCGTGATCATGATTCCCTTAGTAGCCAGCCTCTTATGATTTTGCAATAGCTCAAATGCTAGTGGACTGCTGCAGAGTGAAGCCATCAAGAAGGCAACCAGAATACTGGGCGCTGATGTGCATGATTCACTGTATTTGATTATACACAGATGGACAGTGATGAAGTTGTTGCATCTCTGAGTTGACAAGCAGTAAGGCAGATCATTGTGCTCACAGGTGATAACACCCTGAGATACGAGTAAGCCTGCAGTCCTCCCAAAGCTGCAAGTTTGCTCTGCCCACTGCTCAATGGCACCAGAGAAGGCAGCATACTCCACTCTCCCTGAACAGAGAATATCAGTGATACCCCAATGCATCATTAAACAGTAACCTGCAAGTGTTTGAAAATATTTCCAGCTGCCGCCTGGAACAATCCCAATGCATGTTATAGGCCATGATGAACTTGACAATGCAGTTCTTGTCACACTCTCTGGAGGAGCTTGAATGGAAAACAGTTTGCATCTATCAATGAACACATCCTTACTGGTCCAGCTGTCTAATACTCTGCTCCCTGCTGGGGTTCAGTGTGATGAAATACTCCCTGAACATCATGGGTGGATATGGCCTCCTGTTCAGAGCCCTTTGGTTCACCTTCCTTCCATACTTTTCACTGCTCTGTGTACTCTCTGGTTTCTCCACTGACTATTCTGTGTTCCCAAGGGAATGACTGCTAATGCAGCCAGACCATGAAGGTCACTGGCATGTGCGGAAAGTGAGAGCAAAATTGTCATCAGCTGACGCTCCACTCCTGTTCAGCCCTGGCATCTTTAAATAACTCTATTAAATGCCAAACCCTTGTAGAACTGCAGTTAACAGCAAATGAATGTCCATCTGCGATTAACTGAATACAGCTGATAATCTCTTTAAATAACATGGCAGAGGGAGTTCTTCATGCTGGTTAAAACCTATTCAGCTTTGCCCCATTAGGAGGGGAGGCGAGCTGGCACGGACTGATGTAACCCTGCATACATCCGGTGTACACGCACTAATGCTCTCACCAATATGGTTGCTGGCACATCTTACTTCACAAATGCATGCATTCACATTGGGATTAAAAAAAAACTTACTGTGATACCCAAAGGATGTATACAATGGAAACAGATTTTTGCAGGGTCTGAATTTAGACATAGAATTCACTTTGCACAAAAATATATATATGTGGCTTGTCACAGCTGCAACACAAGCACCAAAGCAGGTTCCTTCAAAGTGAAAAATGACCCTGTTCAAAACGTACTTGCTCCTGTATAGGGGGGGGGGGGGGGGGGGGGGAGAAATCGAATGTAAGGTTGACCTGCTATTACTGAGCGAACACAATAGGGCCCCATTCCCTCAATGAGAGGCTTGTTGCCAAGGGAACAGAACAAAGGCGACGTCTCGGATTTGTTTATTGATTCCACTTTTCCCTAGAGTTAAGTTTGCTGTGAGTTAATTTGAATGTGTTAGGTTTTCCTGCAGCACTGATTTATTACTTAATTTTCAGTCTGAGACATTTTGTATACCGACACGTGATGGAAAATAATATTTTTTTTGAGATTGAAAGACAAGCTCTATTGAGCGTCACATTAAAAAAAACATGATAGGTATTTAGGATTAACGATAAAAATCTTGTCGCATTCTGCCCTTGCAAAATAAATGAGCATGGCTCTTTGTTAACTGAATTCTCAAGGTCACAAATACCACAAAGATGTCTTCACTGTTGTCATTCTGTAGTGCATAAGTTATATAAATATGCACTGAAGTGCCATCTTTACGTTTGCTACATATTCATCTGTAATCTACACAGCAAATTGACAATACACAGACTGATGGCAATCCCTGAGGCAGATTAAACTGTTGATTAAATCGGGACTGGATGGATGATTAGGCTCTTTCCTCTCTCCAACTCATAATATTTGTTTACCTAATTGGTGTGTTTTCAATACTTGAGCATGAATAGAGTGACACAGTGGCGCAGCAGTAGAGTTGCTGCCTTACAGCGCCAGAGACCCGGGTTTGATTCTGACTTTGGGTGCTGTCTGTACGGAGATTGTATGTTCTCCCTGTGGCCACGTGGGTTTTCTCCGGATGCTTTGTTTTCCTCCCACACACCAAAGACATATGGGTTTGCAGGTTAATTGGCTTCGGTAAAATTGTAATTTTTTCCTTGTGTGTAGGATGGCGCTAGTGACATTAGCAGGGCTACTAAACATATTGTAAGGATCCTAGGATTCATTTGAGTTCTGCACACTACTTGATGTACTGAGGGAAATAGGACTGTAAAGTGAATGGTCCAGATTTTAAATCACAGTGTGCTTTTCCATTCAGAGGTGCACATAGCCTAATTTAGTCCAGGGAAGTTTCCCCCATTTTGCTCACCACTCCAGATAGAGTTCCTGCTGTGGTGCTAGAAGCACAGCGCAGTTGCCAGTTTGTGGACACCACATTCATTTTATGGAGCTGTCAGCAAGAAGTTCAAGTGCCAAAGAACCGTTGTGGCTTAGTTACACTTTGCAAGCCAGCATCAGTTTTCTGATTCTGTCTATTTTTTTAAAATATTTGATGTAAGTAATTAAGTGGCTTCCACCAATTACCCACAATTACCAGCCCTTCCCCTTTTCTTCAACTCATCCTCTGATGCATTATATAATTATTAGTTTGGGAAATCTAATGATCCTCATTTTCAAGACATGAATAAATATAGCATCAAGAAGCACCCATAAAGCTGAGGTCAATGGGCATTGGGTGGACAATGCTCCACTGGTTGGAATGATACCTTGCACAATGGAAGCTACCTGTGCTTCTAGGAACTCAATCAGCTTAATATATCTCTGTGGGAATTGCTTGAGGCAGAAGCTGGAAAGATTTATTGATTACCTTTCTTCTATTTGCAGTTGACTGCACAGCTTTCATTTCTATTTGCAACTTCCCAACTAATATGAGTTGGTGCTTGTATCCAACAAGATCAAGATACAATTGGGACATAGATAGCAAATAATGCATACACTACACAAGTATCAGACAATGACTATCTTCACTGAGCGCCAATTCATTCATGCTTGCCATTCAATGCTGCTATCATTACCAATTCCTTCACCTTCAATATCACTATTAATCAAAAACATAATTGGGCCAGCCTCATAAATGTTGTAGTTTCATATGCCTCTTAACTCCCCATTGTTTGTTCACCACCTAAAATGCAGATGTCGCCCTAGCCCTACACTCAGAACATCTGGATAAGAGAGACATCTATGTCAGGCTCCTATTCATAGACTACAGCTCTGGTACTTTATACCATCCAAGCATATCACCAAACTCGCAGGACTTCATGTCAGCACTCATCTCTGCAACTGAATCCTAGACTTCTTGACCAACAGATCCCAATCACTGAGGATAGGGACAAAATATCCTCCACGACAATCCTCAACACAAATCTGGAAGGAAGCGTTCTCAGCCTCCTCCTTTACTCCTTGTACACCCACCACCATGCAGCCATGTACAAATCTAATTCAATTTTCAAATTTGCAGATGACACCACCAATGTGGGACGGATAACAAATAATGATGAGACGGAGTATAGGGAGGAGATCGACAATCTCTTGACCAGGTGTTGAGACAACAACCTTTCTCTCAATGTCAGCCAGACAAAGGAGATTTGAAAGCTTCAAATTTCTAGGAGTCAATATCACCAACAACGTTTACTGGACCACCCATATTGAAGCAACGACAAAGGAAGCACACCAATGCCTCTACTTCCTATCTTAGGCTTAGGAAGTTTGGCATGTCCCCTACAACTGTCACAAATTCACCGGGTAGCACAGCAATGGCTGCCTCGCCAACTGTCTGTCTTGTCCCTTCCTTCTTTGTTGTTTTTTTAGTATGTGTTAAAGGTATGTTTTAGATTTATTTAGCTTGTTTTATGTGTGGGGGGGGGGGGGGTGTTGTGGGAAACTACTTTTAATCTCTTACCTCGACGGAGATGCAATTTTCTTCCGTATCGTATCACCGTCCGCACTGCGGCCTAACTTCGGTGAATGGGCGGCCTCTGCTATAGACCAACCGGGGAGATCCAACCGCGGGAGCCTGTTGGACTTACCATCGTGGAGCTGGCAGTCCCTCGGAGCTCCAACTGCGGGAGCCTGCGGACTTTAACATCATAGATCTTTGCGTTCCCTGGTTAGAGTCCGACTTCGGGAGCTCCAAGCTGCAGCAACTTTGACCGCCCCGACGCGGGAGCTTCAATTGCCCTGACGCGTGAGTTTTGATCGCCCCGATGCAGGGGCTTCGCAGTGGATGTTTATGGTAACTTTTATGCAGTTGCGTGTCTTGTTGCTTTTTTTAGCATGGCTGTATGGTAATTCGAGTTTCGCTTTACTTTAACCATATAACCATATAACAATTACAGCACGGAGACAGGCCCTCTCGGCCCTTCCAGTCCGTGCCGACCATTTGTTTTCCCCTAGTCCCATCTACCTGCACTCAGACCATACCCCTCCATTCCCTTCACGTCCATATACCTATCCACTTTACTTTTAAATGTTAAAATCGATCCTGCCTCCACCACCTCTGCTGGAAGCTCATTCCACACAGCCACCACCCTCTGAGTAAAGAAGTTCCCCCTCACGTTACCCCTAAACTTCTGTCCCTTAATTCTCATGTCATGCCCTCTTGTTTGAATCTTCCCTACCCTCAATGGGAAAAGCTTATCCACGTCAACTCTGTCTATCCCTTTCATCATTTTAAAGACCTCAATCAAGTCCCCCCTTAACCTTCTGCGCTCCAAAGAATAAAGACCTAACTTGTTCAACCTTTCTCTGTAACATAGTTGCTGGAACCCTGGCAACATTCCAGTAAATCTCCTCTGTACTCTCTCTATTTTGTTGACATCCTTCCTATAACTAGTTGGTTGGTACATGGGACAATAAACTGACCCTTGAACCAATGAACTTCTACAGATGCATCATAGACACTGCTTCCACGCCTCAAAAAAACAATTCCTTAAATAGAATCCCACAATTCCTGGAATTTGATGGTATTTCCTGAAATTTTCAAAAATGCTCCGGCGTGCTATTTGTTGTTGTTTTTTTCACGGGCAAATATTAACACCACCAAGAAGAACAAGGCAAAACAGATCTATGTAACTACACCGTATCTACCTGCTTCTGTTACTCACTTGTACAGTGTTATGCAAGGTAGCTCTCGCCGCCTCCAACAGCTTTTGTTGTCTTCGTTTTTTCAACCTGCTCTCATGTGTCTCAGTCTCTGCTCTCTCTCGCTCTCTCCCTCCCCTTTCCCTTTCCCCTCCCTTTGTCCCTCCCACTCTGTTCCTCCCTCTCTCCCTCCCTTCCCCTCTATCCCTCTCTCTCCTTCTCTGTCCCTTTTTCTCTTCCTCTCTTATCCCCCCCCCTCTCCTGCCCCCCTCTCCTTGCTCCCACTCCCTTTCTCCCTCCCTCCCTCCTTCTCCCACTCACCCCCTCTCCTTGCCCCCTCCCCCTTGAGCCCACCCACCATTCTGTAAAATCAAGGCCAATCCCAATGTAACTGCAATCCCACCACCCACTGGTAACTTTTTACCACTATGCTAATCCAGAATTCTACCACTGCCTGAAAAATAATCAAAGGCTCAACTTCCACTGAGAAAGTGAATTCCAAAGACTCATTGTTTTATGAAAATTTTCCCAAACAGTCGGTGAGCCATAGCGCTGTGGCCATAGCGCTATGTTTAAAGCTCATAGTGCTGCAGCCGGTAGCGCTATATTTAGAACTCATAGTGCTGTAGTCGATAGCTCGTATTCAAATTCCCACGCTGTTAAACATGAGCGCCAAACCGGTTGTGCTGTGTGTATTACTTTTACACCTCTTCGCGGGCCGGATGCAAACATTTCCTGAAATTTCCCAAAATTATTCCATTTCCCTAAAATTACCCGAAGACAACGAGAATTTCTCAAGTTTCGGGTAATTTCCTTCAAAGTGGAAACACTGACCATATAAAGCATTTTATCAGGCTGCATCAGAGCCTAGTTTGGGAATTGCTCCATCCAAGACCACAAGAATTTGCAGTGAATTGTGGATGCAGCCCAGACCATCACACAAACCAACCTCCCTTCTATTTGTTACCTTTATACCTCACGTTGCCTTGGCAAGGCCAGCAGCATAATAGACAATAGGTACAGGAGTAGGCCATTCGGCTCTTCGAGCCAGCACCACCATTCAATGTGATCATGGCTGATCATCCCCAATCAGTACCCCATTACTGCCTTCTCCCCATATCTCCACTATTTGTAAGAGCCCTATCTAGCTCTCTCTTGAAAGCATCCAGAGAACCTGACTCCACCGCCCTCTGAGGCAGAGAATTCCACAGACTCACCACTCTCTGTGAGAAAAAGTGTTTCCTCGTCTCCGTTCAAAATGGCTTCCTCCTTATTCTTAAACTGTGGCCCCTGGTCCTGGTCTCCCCCAACATCGGGAACATGTTTCCTGCCTCTAGCGTGTCAAAACCCTTGACAATCTTATATGTTTCAATGAGATTCCCTCTCATCCTTCTAAACTCAAGAGTGTACAAGCCCAACTGCTCCATTCTCTCAGCATATGACAGTCCCACCATTCCGGGAATTAACCTTGTAAACCTACGCGGCACTCCCTCAATAGCAAGAATGTCCTTCCTCAAATTAGGGGACCAAAACTGCAATCAAGGACGAGTCGCACCCTGGCCGCTCCCTCTGCTCCACTCTCCCATCAGGAAAAAGGTATAGAAATGTGAAAATCCACATCACCAGATTCAGGGACAGTTTCTTCCCAGCTGTTATCAGGCAACTGAATCATCCTATCACAACCAGAGAGTAGTGCTGAACTACTATCTACCTCTTTGATGACCCTCAGACTATCCTTGATTGGACTTTGCTGGCTTTACCTTGCACTAAACGTTATTCCCTCATCATGCATCTAAGCACTGTAAATGGATCGATTGTATTAATGTATTGTCTTTCTGCTGACTGGATAGCACGCAACAAATGCTTTTCACTGTAAGCCGGTACACGTGACAATAAACTAAACTGATCTTATGTCAGGAGGGCATTTGAATATTCTTAACTTGCCTGGAATAATCCGCTCGTAAAATACTCAAGATGTTTTACACCTTCCAAGTCACTTGAATCTAATTGGGTTCATATTTCCTCCCACCACTACTGACATATCATGAGTATAAACACAAAAATTGGAATAACTCAGCGGGTCAGGCAGCATCTCTGGAGAAAAGGAATAGGTCACATTTTGCGTTTGCGACACTTCTCCAGACTGAGAATCAGGGGGAAGGGAAATGAGAGATATAGAAGGTACATAGAACATATGAAACATCACCTATTCCTTTTCTCCAGAGATGCTGCCTGACCCGCTGTTACTCCAGCTTTTTGGTCTATCTTCGGTGTAAACCAGCGCCTGCAGTTCCTTCCTACACAAATCATGAGAATAGTTTGTTCTGATTACAAATATGTGACAACATCTTCCAAATTTGCAATCTTTGTCAGTTAGGAAGACAAGGGCACAAGCCCAGGGGTACAACAGGCTGCCTTCCAAGTTGCACACCTCCCTGATTGGGAAACACATTGCTGCCCCTTCATCGACACTGGGTCTAAATGCTGCAACTACTTAGACATTAACTCCATGGGTGTATCTTCACCAGGACTGCAGTCGTTCAAGAAGATGGTTCACTATAATTTTCCACTTGATATGTGTAGGAAGGAACTGCACATTACTTTACGGTGCGGTTTACAAAAAAAGCTGGAGTAACTCAGTGGGTCAGGTAGCATCTCTGGAGAAAAGGAAAAGGTGATGTTTCATTTGTTCTATTGTGTAAGTAAGAACTTCTCTACACCAGTGAGACCAAGCGCAGGCTTGGCGATCGCTTCGCCCAACACCTCTGCTCAGTTTGCAATAACCAACCTGATGGTGGCTCAGCACTTGAAACCCCCTCCCATTCCGAATCCGACCTTTCTGTCCTGGGCCTCCTCCATTGCAAGAGTGAGGCCCAGCACAAACTGGAGGAACAGCACCACATATTTCGCTGGGGATAGTCTACACCCCAGCGGTATGAACATTGACTTCTCCAATTTCAGATAGTCCTTGCTTTCTCCCTCCTTCCCCTCCCTTTCCCAGCTCTCCCACAAGCCTACTGTCTCCGCCTCTTCCTTTCTTTTTCCTGCCCTCCCCCCCCCCGACATCAGTCTGAAGCAGGGTCTTGACCCGAAATGTCACCTATTTCTTATCTCCATAGATGCTGCCTCACCCGGTGAGTTTCTCCAGCATTTTTGTCTGCCTTTCATTTGTTCCATGTGCCTTCTCTATCTCCTGTTTCCTTTTTCCCTGACTCTGTCTGAAGAAGGGTATCGACCCCAAAACGTCACTTATTCCTTTTCTCCAGGGATGCTCCCTGACCCGCTGAGTTATTAATTAAGGATGAAAAGAAAAAGACCACATCCTACACACAAAACATCTTGACCCTACAAAGGCATAACCAGTTTCTGGAACTTTAAGTGAGTGTACAGGAGGTTGGTTTAATTTACCTTGTAACCATCAGTGAGCAAGTTGGAAGGAAGTTTCCATATGGAGGGAGTTTCATAGATTGAGCATCCAAGTGGCGATTGAGTCAAAGTATTAAGGCAAACTTGTATAATTACTTGAAAAGAAAAGATGCGAGGAAAGGGTGGGTTTGAAGGTTACATTTCATATATATTTTCATTAATCGAGTCTGATTGATAAGCAAGATTGACGATGAGTATTGATTTGTACATGAGGGAATTTGACATTGTTGCTATCAGAGAGAAGGTCTGGCAATTCAACATCCCGGGACATCAAATCTTCAGGTTTGACTGTGTGATGTAGGTGGCATTGAAATATTGATTAAGGACAGGATTACCTCAGCGATGAGGGAGGATATCCAAGAAGACTCTTGCATTGAAGCCAGATGTATAGGATGCAATCACGTTGTTGGGGATTTGCTAGTAGCCTTCTAACGTTCAGCATGAGACAGAGGAGCAAATATGGTGCAGTTACTTAAATCTACATCCAACAAATGGGAGTCTTTCAAAAGTGAAAAACTGAAAGTTCAGGGCAGTAGGTTTCTGTAAAAGTTAGGTGAAAGTTAAGAAATGCATATTGAGGGCTAAATATTATCCAGGACATGGATAGAGATCCCTGGGTCTTATTGAAATAATGTAATGACAATTTTTTTTAATTTTCTCCTGAACAACCTGACAGAATATTAATGTAATGTCTCTGCCAAATAGCCTCTCAAAGAGTGCAGCATTCCTCAAATTCTATTCTGAAACGTCAGCCAAGCTTTTTTTTTAATATTGTTCTGTGGAGCATTGAATTAACACTTTCTGAGCAAGAAAAAAAACCTACCAGTAAAGAAATGCTGGCACTTTAAGCGACTGTGCACTCTCATTTTCCAGTGAAAGACTCCTATATTTAAGAAAGGTATATTCAGTTCTATTCAATTCAGGACATGTTACTCCATACACACATTTGTATTTTGTAAAGTACAATTTTAGATATCTAGATGTTAGATTTAAATGAGAGAACTTCTTCCAACATGTTTGAACAAGCAGACTGCTTTGGCTCGAGTTAGGCTGATAGCTTCTATCTTTGAACTGTGGTGTATGGTGTCAACATTCTGATTCAGTTTGTGTCCCTTGAGATGTTATTAAGAATGATGGCTATGGTTCTGACTGGATTAACATGATAAATTTTAAAAATGTTTTTAGATCGCCAGATACAGTGCTAACATGTTAGAAGCCGACAGCATTAAACAAAATTTAAATGGATAATAATTAACAGAATTTTACTTGACTGATGGAGGGGAAATTAGCAGCCAGATTGTACTTAAAATACAAGTTAGTTATTGGGAAATCTCAATGGAGATGCGAAATTTGGAATTTCTTGCTTGTGGGGAAAGAATTTCCCTTTGACAGACTTTTCCACTGGTGCTTCAAATTGAATAAATGTCCCAGAATTCTCTCAACAAAGTCCCTGCTTCTCTGCTACACTTTCCTCTTTTAAGATAATCCTTGAAATCTACCATGCCTACAGTACACAAATATCTTGCTTGTTTGATTGGGTGCAACACTTTGTTGATTAATGCACTTGTGACGTGGCTCAGGATGGCTTTTATAGGGACATAGTGCACATAAAATAAATATGGACCAAAGCGCTGAATTTCAGGTGTGAAAAGAGGGCGACTGACTTTAATATTCAGGTAGCATTTGATTGAATGTGGCATCGAAAAACGTCAATAAAATAGTAAGATTAAACGAGAACTTACCAGTTTGAAGTTTGATCTTTATTTTATGAGGAGTTACGTTGGGCGATTACGTGAAGAAGCCCCGCCAGTCTGCATGCACGTCAATCTTCAAAACAGCGGTGTGAAATCACTGGTAATAGTTGCTGAACTAACATAGTAAGATTAGAGATGACTAGAACTACCAGATGATCTTTATAATACGAGGGTTGGGAGCAGAGGGCACGTAATCGCTCATCGTAACGCCTCATAAAATAAAGATCAAACTTCGAACTGGTAGGTTCTCATTTAATCTTACTATTTTACTTCGGAGTCACGTGAGTGATTCCGTGAAGATTTCAAAGCTCTGTGATTTCATGCCGTGAGATCGAGTCCACGCAGCCACAACTGCCTT
Organism: Okamejei kenojei; assembly: GCA_035221665.1. NCBI lineage: Eukaryota > Metazoa > Chordata > Chondrichthyes > Rajiformes > Rajidae > Okamejei > Okamejei kenojei. The sequence continues at coordinate 27,490,209 of CM069144.1, read as the reverse complement.
AATTGACAGACGAGGGAAACATTCATAATGCATAAATAATAATAATAGCAAATCCTCTCATCCGGGAGTAAACTTAACCACTGAACCTAGAATAGAGTTGGCAAATACCCCTGGTCTAGCAATAGTTATTATGAAATGTTCAGGAGTTTGTTCGTTCTACCATCCTGCAGCCGCAAGGATGCGGTCCAGCGGAATGCACATAACTTTTGCTGCTGATGTTGAAGCAACCCTGGTGGAGTTAGATTAGAAAAATATCAGTATCTACTCCTGCATGAGCCAAAACCCGTTTTAATCACCTGGAGATGGTCTGAACCAATACCTTCTGATAAATTTTTTGTAATAAACAAACATTGCTAGTCCAGAGCCTCTAAGGCTCTTGGTGACCTTGATGCATTGTTGTATATGTGTGACCATACATAACCGAAAGGTCCATGGGATATGCCATGAAACTAGTTTGACCTCACGTCTGCTCTGCTTAACTAAACATTAAAATATAATATTATTTGCAGATGTAACCATAGTGTCCAGTCACAACATGTAGTGACTGAACCTGTTGCGCTAACCAGCGCCATGAGGATAACTACGTTATGAGAGCCGAGCCAAAGCTCAGGATGTAGCTGGAACCCCCTGGTGAAATGGTGTTATTACTATGTTAATATCCCATACTCCCCTGTGCTTGTCCTGGGAGAACTTATGTGAAAGATATCCTTTATAAAATTGGTATCAGACGGTGAAACCTGACAGAGTGGGTCACATTTGCTGCAGCAAGTATGACGGGAAGGCACGTTGGCACAGTTAATGGTCCTATAATTTAATTTATTGTCAAAGACCCATTTGAAACAAACTCCAAGATGTCAGTTACCTGTACCATATTAGATGTAACATTAGTATTCAAACAAACGCCTCCCATCTCCTGAAGAGGAAATGTAATGCTTTTCTTTTTTGGTGCTATCCCTGCACTCTACAGTGAGCACATACATGGATCGGTCTGACAATCCGAGCTGCAGGAGCAGTCTACTCAGAATCTACAGTGGCTTGCAAAAGTATTCATACCCCTTGAACCTTTCCAAATTTTGTCACGTTACAACCACAAACGTAAATGTATTTTATTGGGATTTTATGTGATATACCAACACAAAGTGGTGCTTAATTGTGAAGTGGAAGGAAAATGATACATGGTTTCCAAATTTGGGGTATGTCTCTACAAATCTAGAAAACAATGAATAGCTCAAGATTGGTGGAGAGCATCCGTGAACAGCAATATTCAAGTCTTGCCAGAGATTCTCAATTGGATTTAGGTCTGGACTTTGACTGGGCCATTCTAACACATGAATATGCTTTGATCTAAACCATTCCATTGTAGCTCTGGCTGTATGTTTAGGGTCGTTGTCCTGCTGGAAGGTGAACCTCCGCCCCAGTCTCAAGTCTTTTGCAGACTCTAACAGGTTTTCTTCCAAGATTGCCCAGTATTTGGCTCCATCCATCTTCACAAGAACTCTGACCAGTTTCCCAGTCCCTGCTGAGAAAAGCATCCCCACAGCATGATGCTGCCACCACCATGTTACACAGTGGGGATGGTGTGTTCAGGGTGATGTGCAGTGTTAGTTTTCCGCCACACATAGTGTTTTGCATTTAGGTCATAAACTTCAATTTTGGTCTCATCAGACCAGAGCACCTTCCTCCACATGTTTGCTGTGTCCCCCACATGGCTTGTGGCAAACTGCAAACGAGACTTCTTATGGCTTTGTTTCAACAATGGCTTTCTTCTTGCCACTCTTCCATAAAGGCCCGATTTGTGGAGTGCACGACAAATAGTTGTCCTGTGGACAGATTCTCCCACCTGAGCTGTGGATCTCTGCAGCTTCCCCAGAGTTACCATGGGCCTCTTGGCTGCTTCTCTGATCAATGCTCTCCTTGCCCGGCCTGTCAGTTTTGGTGGACGGCCATGTCTTGGTAGGTTTGCAGTTGTGCCATACTCTTTCCATTTTCGGATGATGGATTGAACATTGCTCCATGAGATGTTCAAAGCTTGGGATATTTTTTTATAACCTATCCCTGCTTTAAACTTATCCGCAACTTTATCCCTGACCTGTCTGGTGTGTTCCTTGGGCTTCATGATACATAAATACAGTTGTATTTATACTGAGATTCGATTACACACAAGTGGACTATATTTACTAATTAGGTGACTTCTGAAGGCAATTGGTTGCACTGGATTTTATTTAGGGGTATCAGAGTAAAGGGGGCTGAATACTTTTGCACGCCACACTTTTCAGTTTTTTATTTGTAAAAAATTTGGAAACAATGTATCATTTCACAATTATGCGCCACTTTGTGTTGGTCTATCACATAAAATCCCAATAACATACATTTACGTTTGTGGTTTTAACGTGACAAAATGTGGAAAAGTTCAAGGGGTATGAATACTTTTGCAAGCCACTGTATAAGTAAATAAATTGATTTTATCATGAAGAAACTGGTTTCCCGAGACACATGCTGAACCAGCAAAGTTTTACTTTTAGAATAACCGTGAAAGGTTGTATTATTATTCCCGACAAAAGCGGGAAGCATGGCTGCATAGGCCAGTCAGACAGAACAACAACCTAAAGCGGGATCTTGCTGACTTTATTGCAAGACCCGACTAATGAGGCAAAATGGAAGGACAAAAATAACTTCCTTCTCCTTGTAGTGAGAATGTATCTGTCACCCCTGTTATGCCACATATTTTGCAACCGGTAAATGAGCCAGGAAACAAACTTATCGATATTCGGTGGTCCATTGTGATGATACTCCAACTCAAAATGAGATTAGGTAAATTATTACAGGATATTCTGACTTGATTGCATCCATGTGACTAACATATGCCACCACCATAGTGTATCAACTCAACTTTGAGCATGCAGATTGTGCATATTCGCACAAAACCCTTTAACCTATAGAATGCACCTAGTGTCTATAGGTAGTTGATACCAATAACTGAATAATTGTTAACTCATGCAAACCTCCTCCGCCCAGAGACGACATTCATAATTTTCCACCTTAGAGCCCTATCAGTTTATAATATAACTGAAATTTTACTAACCAGATTACTGGGGCAATGCTGTATACTGTTCTTCCACCATTCTGACTTTGGTAGCTTCAGCTGGTAATAGCATAAGGTCTGTCACAAAGACCTAAATGGCACTTGAGAGATTACTACTTTGCACAATGTAATCTCCCCCATTTGCACAGCTGAACCACAGCTACTATATTGCCAATTACACTTGATGAATAGAAGGCTGCTTTTCACAACAAGATTGTTACAGGCTCCTATTATTTCCAATCTGTTACCCCAGGGTGGAGTCACAGGCTAATTACTAGTTAAAGGGAAATCCCAATGGTCAACAAATCTAATTGGTATCACCTTAATTAGTCTTAAATATAGTTTTGAGGCTGAAACAGTTGATTTTACCAACATACAGCGTTAGAATATCCTCCAGACAAGACATGACATGTTTTTTGAGCTCTGACCAGTTCAAGCATTGGTTTTAGTAACTTGGTAAATAACCCATTTTGCAATTTTTTTTTTAATCATTGCCCTATCCTGATAAATTCAAATGTCTGCGGTGATCCCTGTAAATGGGAACATCCTATGGAAATCAGATGCGAAGTTTCCTATTCAGAAAATGTATACTGCACATGCGAGTTAAACGACATTCTGCATCTTTCACAATGAACAGGCCACACCAATTCCGTACCTGCTCTAGCAACAACTCTGGCCCGATTTCCGAGCCTGTCTTGAAAACCAATCCTGGCCATAATACTGAGCGTGCCTCGAAAGACAACTCTGGCCATAACTCTGAGCCAGTCATGAAAGACAATTCTGGCCGCAATTCCGTGCTAGGAACCCTAGCATTGTGCAGTTTTACATGGTTAGATGCCACAACCATTTGTGTGTTGTAAGGCCACTGGGGTGCCTTCCATCCTTACCAAGGGAATTCTACTTTCATACAACACATAACCTAAACACATGTTATCATTATCATTTGTACAAAAAACAAGTGTACATATTACCAACTTGTAGATGGTCCCATATTTTTCCTGAGACCGACTTGGGCCTCAGCTTGAAGACCTCTGCCCAGCTTTCATGCTGCCACCAACTTCAGTGAACTGCTTACTGCCAATGGAGTCGTGGGGTGTGTTGTCGCCGCAACGATGAAGCTTTGCTCATCATTGGTACCTTGATTGGTCCGACAGCTTTTGCTTCCTCATCCAGGTTTTACCTGTTGAATAGGTCGTACCTGAAGAGACGATTTGGCGGCTGGTCTTTAATGTCACCCCTGATAGCGCGTTCATTCCCGGCACTTATAGCATGAGGGGAACTCTGGACCCTTCCGGGTATCCTGCCACCTTCGTTTGCAAGAACTCTCTTGAATCCATACGCAAGTGCTCCAGTACGTTGCACAGACATATTTTAGAATTTGAAGTCAGTTACCCACTGACCACTCGCACTCCCCTCCACAGAGAGGGAGATTTGTAGGCAGCCCTGCCTCGTGGTATGCTCATCAGCTCTACCTCCTGTCTCGGAGTCAGAACAAAACTGACTCCGTGCGCTCACCTCCTCCAAGAGGGAGACATCATGCAGCCCTTCTACAGGTGCTGCTGCCACGGGCCTCGAGGAGACCTGCAGATATAAAGCTCCTCTTGCTGGAGCATATCGTGATGGAGCATCCTCTCCATCAGGAGCTCGTTCCAGACAGCCCTTCAACAGGTGCTGCTGCCACGTGCCCCCGAGGAGACACGCGGATATCAAGCTCCTCTTGCTGGACCATCTTTTCTGGACAGCCCTGAAACAGGTGCTGCTGCCACGGACTCCCGAGGAGACCCGGACTGATAGCTCCCTCCTTTGGAGCGTATCATTGTGGAGCCACCACTCCATCAGTTGCTCCATGTGGGCCAAACGTCTGAAGACACTGCCCATTGAAGGAGGGGAACGCTCCTGGCCTGACTCCCCGAGTCCATAGGCTGACCGACTTGTTGTTGGATTTACCTTTTTTCATGGGCACACCATCGGTCTGAGACCCGCTGACTGCAATGTCAGCAACTCAGGTCGCAACACCGCTCCTGGATTTATTTCCTCCATGGGAACCACAGCGGTCTGGAAGCTGCTGACACACTGTCAGCGACTCTGGTGGTGATACCGCTGCTGGATTCACCCCCTCCACGGGAACCACAGCGGTCACTGCGTTAGCGAACCCTGACGGACGCCGGTTACCCGCGCTTCCGCGGTGCTGACCGGAGTATCAATTTCCCACGGCCCATAACCGGTTTCTCACGGTCCGTCCAGACTTGGCCCTGACATCCAGCAGGAAAACTCGTATAAAAGAGATTCCTGCAAGAAAAAAACATAACCTGGATAAAAATAGAAACTTACCTGCAGGTTTAAACTTACTGCTGGCAGGAGCGATGTGCATGCGAATGACGTAAAGACGCGCATGCGGACTGGCGGGGCTTCTTCACGGAATCACTCACGTGACTCCAAAGTAAAATTTAATTTGACATGGATTTTGGGAAAATCATCATAATGGAAGGAATAGCACTTTGCACAAAGGGCAATAGTCACAAGTCATTGCGGGTTAATAGTAAGATTAAACGAGAACTTACCAGTTCGAAGTTTGATCGTTATTTTATGAGAAGTAACGATGAGGGATTACGTGAAGAAGCCCCGCCTGGCGCTGGAACGGCATACTTCAAAGCAGCGGAATGAAAAACACAGAACATAATAGCCGGAGTAAGATAGTAAGGCTCAACATAGATTTAGAATACCAGATGATCATTTATTTTATGAGGGTCGGGAGTGGAGGGCACGTAATCCCTCATCGTTACTCCTCATAAAATAACGATCAAACTTCGAACTGGTAAGTTCTCATTTAATCTTACTATTTTACTTCGGAATCGTGAGTGACTACGTGAAGATTTTGAAGCTTTCTGTGTTTTTTATGTCGTAGACTCATTCCATACGAATCTCTGGCTCACACAACACAGTAATGAGCAAAATAACACATTTTTCCCCCAAACATTGCCTCAAGTTATGTGATAAATTATTTCATATTATAAAAGAATAAAAGTAATGCCCTTTCCATTGAATGACAAGTTTATCACAAAATATCAATTGATATATATAATTTGATGGTATGAACAAAGCAACAATTATAGAGAACCCAACACTCCATGTCCAATCGTGACACAATGACTGATTCCATTTAATTTAATATTTATTTTACACCCTCCTGTGGCCTTGCATCTTTGCTCGAGCGGCTCATCCTGTGCCATTCCTGTGAATGTATCTACCTCCTTAACAGAGTGATTTTCCACATTTCAGTGTCTAGTTCCACTGAGTGTTATTCAATGTTTAACCATCTAGAATACATTTATCTAGAACCATCAGTTTTACTGAAACCTAATGTGTTTTTTTTTTGTGTGTAATAAGTAGTGCTGTCTCATTACCACAGAGACTCTTACTTACTTCAACATATTTCATCAATGTTCACACACACACACAATTTAAGGCCGACAGGATATGCTTATAGGTTTACCTTGGTTTCAGCTCTTCTTGGTCTGCTTTGTTTGGTAAATTCATAAACATATATGATAATGTAATCTGCATCCACATACAATTATAACGTAATATTTGCAATGTTTGCACTCTTATCTTGATACTAAAGTCATCAGCATTATTACTTTCAATGTTAACTTTTTTGAATCATTGATAGAATTGGAGTCCATTGCCTAAGGCAATTCAGGACTATATTGATCTCCAGACTTATGTATTGCAATTTTGGACAGATTATATATATTTATATCTACATATATATCCCTTTTCATATCAGGATATTACAAATGAACCCGATAACTTCTTGGTTAGTATATTGTCCGTAAATAGGACGATGAACACTAAACACTCTGAGCCCTATTATTGGGTCTATCAATTAGATACTCAGAAAAAATGCAATCAACAAGGAACTCACATATATCTAATATGACAAATAACTTTACTGTATACACAGACTTCCAATTTCTTATAAAGTATATATATATATATTTTTTAACTTAGTTCTGCAAATTTTCACTTATAACACTTCTTTATACATAATTATTTTATTGTTATGTTGTTATATTAGTTAAACATTCATAGACTTCTTTGACCATCAAACTATTGTAATGGTCTGATCAACCTGCAGATAGTCAATTCATATTTTCATATCATGGATGCCTTTGTACAACAATAAATTACTGTAACTATGAATCATCACAAGTGTTTCAACATCACTCAATATTTATGAAAACCATGAAGGATCCGTTTTGGACCACCAAAATGCCTCTGGCAGTGTCTTGCTATATTTTCATCAGACACTGCCCTATCAGACAAAAATGAGGAACATAAAAGAACATTTTTCCTCATGTAATTGAGAGAAAAGCATCCACCTTTCCTGTTCTTGGTTTACCCACGAGAACATTTGAAAGATCGGTTATTACTAAAAAAATCTGTATACAACCAGATTAATTGTAAGTAATCCATATTAATGACAATGTATTTTCCCCCCTTAATGTGTTGTCTGTGATAACATTGTCTCTTTCTTAGAGATAAACAGCTGGACTAAAACATTTTAGAATATGCCACATCTGTTTACTCAGATAATCACATGATTATTATTTTACTTATCTTATGTGATTTAATATATGCCACAGCCGTGGTATTGTTCACCTTGATATGACATGGACACTTCCATAATAGAACAATTGATATTTAATCCATAATTCCTTGTAATTCAATAATTAATACAAATGTTTGGAGAATTTCTTAGGACAATTCATTTGCATTTACCTGGTATTATTGTCCGTAGTCCCAACAAAGAGACGTATCAATTATCTTTATAAGAATAGATAATATTTTTATCTTACCCAAATATTCACGGAAGCTGTCCATCATCTGTTAATACTTGCTTCAGCTTGCAACAGCTGCTAAGCTTATAGTTGAAGCAACTTGTGAACCCCCTTTTTTAATCCATTACTTTAATAATGATAATGTATCATTTGGTATTTGCATAAGCCTCTCACAAAGGCATACATATTCTTATAAGCTTCTGTATTCCTTCTTTTGGAGCTTTATTTACTCTTACCTAGGCTCCTTTTCTAATGGAGGGACAAAGTATGTCAACAAAGCAATAAGATATTTGTATCATGGAATAATTTTCCCCCTCTTATGGTGCTGAATTACTCCTAAATCCAGAATAGTAATTTATGAATATTTATGAATGCCTAAAACATAGGCTTTATGTGATGGGTCAAGTCCTTGCCTTTCAACAGGCTTGTAATTGCAGCACTAATTTGCAGCTGACTCTAATTTAAATGTGTTCAAGATAAACCATGACCATGTCCTCATTAGTGCAAGTGCTGATCTTTTATCAGTGCAATTGTTCTTCCAGTATTCTGTTTAACAGCCTTAAACTGGATTTAATCCTTTAGACAATGTTTTAACTTGCACCGCTTGACCCATTTTAATTAATTTCAAGCACCTCTAATATTTGATTAACACTTTGTTAATAACAACTATATTTCAAAGTTGAAGATGTTCCATTTTAATAAAATGTTCTTACACTGTGAAAGTGTATATAAAATGATGTTTTGTATGGTTTATACCATCACATCGGTACACTGAGGTAATTTATCATATATATATGTTCGTACCCCTTCTTTATTGGAGTTACTTTTGGGTGCAAACCTAAAATCAAATTTTTACGTTTTCTTATACAGGTGAACCAATCCTTTCTACAATTTTTGTAGTCCTTAGTTATATTAAATTAATGATCATAATACACCTGTAATCCCCCACAATCGGAGATTTCATGAATTTATTTTGTAACAGTTGTTTGCACCTCTTCAACGTACTTCACGCCTTCTTTTCCCAATTATATGGGTTCGGATAAGGCTATGTTTGATTATGTTTATTTATCATACTTCTGCCTTAGTTTTGATCCATTATCAAATCTTTATATTGGATCATAATTTCCCCCCCCCAAAGTTTAAAGACCAATAATCTGTTCTTTTGTAATCAATACTTTGAATAATCATAAGGCAGGTTTTATTCCATAATAATCAGGAGTTTTAACATAACCTGATTTGTATTGATCTGCAAATCTAGAGTGCAGATTTGGTCCCTAATATTATATATTTTTTCCCATTGAGCTCCACAAACTGATGGCAATTAATTTTACTTCAAATGTATTGGTTATTTGCACAATATTTTATTTGTTTTCCATTGAATGGAAATGCCATGCACCAGTTTGAAATACTTTTAAAATCGTATTTCCTTATATCTCATCTAATTGAGACATGGATATCATAACCGGATTCACCGTTGATATCTTTATAAACTTAAAAGTTTTATCATATTCTGCTGTTTCACCATAACAGCTTTGGTGAGGCCAATTAATTTTTTTATTTTTTTTTTCATATTTACTTTTCATGGCCTCACTCATATATTCAGGTATCAAACCTAGTACACTTCTATATATATATATATATTTTTTTTTGTGCTGAAGTGTACTTAAATAAAACATAAAACGTTTTATTATTATTCTTCTGTTTTAATCATAACATCTTTAGTGAGAGACCAATTAATTTTGGTTTCCATGGTTATTTTCCATGGCCTCACTTCTTATTCAGGTGTTGTACTTACACCTGTGTATATATATATATATATATATATATATATATATATATATATATATTACTGGTGCTGTGGTGGGTACTTCATGACCAGCCACCACTATCAGTGCATTTTTAGGGTCAGTTTTCCATTTTATTTTTACTGCCCTTGTTACTCCTGAGTTTTTCCTCAAGGAGACTACCTTCAAATATATCTGAGGTAGATATTCCCACCATATTTCATCATATATATTAATATATGAAACCCCTTTAGGGTAGGTTAGGGAATGCTTTTGGGCCTTTTAACCCTTTTTGGCTTGAATTCTTTATTTACTTTATTTTTATTTTTTGGAATTTATTTATTTTTTTCATTATTTTTTCAAGCATAAAGCTTTTTTAGTCTGAAGGCCTTTTATTGAATTTTAAATTATGGCCTTTCTGACTTTATAAAATTCCCCCCCCCCCCCCCGTGCCAAAAGTTTGTGGAGCAACTAAAAAATCTTTCTAACGTAATTTTGACGGCCACCGGTATCGGAACCGGCTCCGTAATCACTCTTATGACCGTTCCGTAATCACTCCCCTTATGACGTTCTTTTTAAAACTCCGTTGTTTTTCAACTTATTTTTTACTTTTAAATTAGTTTTAAATTCTGGTATTCAATACCAGCCACGGAGTTTTTTAGACCCTGAAAGTGTTTTTCCCCTGCACTTACCTGCGGGCCCGTACCTACCGCTGTCGAGGAGCTGCCTCTGCAGCTCTTGCTCTGCCGTCAGAGTCGACGTAATGCCGTTCCAGCGCCAGGCAGGGCTTCTTCACGTAGTCACTCACGTGACTCCGAAGTAAAATCACTGGAATCCCACAACATCGCTGCAGGAATGGCTCTGGACAGTGTCTGTTTCTGCTTTATCAGTGAACTTCCATACAGAAGGTCAAAGGGTAGGATGTTCAATGATAATTGCACAATATTTAACTTGCCAGAAAATAAAATAGCCTCTGCTTGTGATCATTGTTATTTTGATTACATTCAGGCATTGTAAATGTTAGGTGATATTGGCACTCAAGAAGCACCAGACGGTGACTTGTTCAATCAGAGAAAGTTTGTCTATCTCCCTTGACTTCCAATAGCAATAGTATTACCAAATCACTTAATAACATCCCAAGCTTCACTCTTGACCTGAAACTTTACCATGACCAGCAATACATACTGTGGCATCAGGGCACATGCACAATACCATGCACAAGCTGTTCTCTATTTTAGACCTAAGGGATCTCAATCATTCATAAGATTATTGCTGTGAATTAGATAATATTATTAGTTGTCACTCTCCACTTTCCACCTTAGTTCAAACCTAACCCTGGCTGAGGGATGGAAGTCTCCTTTGCTCATTCCTTGAAAAAAGTTATTTGTTAACTCAGTTAGGCACTCACTATCCAGGCCCCTTTAGCAAAATTACGGAATGAAATACGTGTCAGTACTGATGCACATGAAACTTATTCTTACCAAATTTGTTATTCTTACCAAATTTGGCTCTGAAACTACAAAAATCTTAGCTCTTCACTGAGCTATTTTGATGAATGGCCAATCATTTAGTGAATCAAAACCACTACAAAGCCAATCACTATATATTTGGAGAGAGTGAAGCACCAGTATCTTTTCTAGGCAACAGGGAGGAACATCTGATTCCACAATCACTATGAGTGTTTGCTTATTGGTGGAAGGATATCCTTTGGATAAGGACAAATAAGGAGGAGCTTTTGAGTGTGATATCAATGTTTTGTAAGCAAACGTAGTAAATTATGTACAGCAAGAACCGACCAAAGGTTCGATAGTTCAATCATTTCTTTATTATCACATGTGCCAAGGTACAGTTAAATACTTTGTTTGTATACAGATCAGCAAGACTATCACCATACATAAGCACCATCCCCTAGTCAGTACAAAACAGACCATTGAGTCCATATGCAAGAGGCTCCATTTTGGCACCATTGTACAATCCAAGCTGCAGCAGGCAACAAAGGGCCATTATAGCTGTCGCCTCCATTCCAGTTGTGCTGCGAACTGACTTCCCTCACCTTGCACAGTCTTCTTCAGCCCTTACTTCCCTGGGGCCACCTCCCACAGTCGACCATGAGGGTGCGGAATGTAAGATTTCCTGGTTTTTCTTACCAGGCCTTTTGACCAGCGCCTGCCCCCCATCCTCCTCTGCGATTCCTGGTCATCAGGGGCTCGCAGTGGCCTGTCTCGCCGGACTTACCTCTCCAGACCTGCTGTTTGCGGCCGCAGCATGCCGAGACACCAATCGCTCATCGCACAGCAGGCCTGGAGACCATCACAGGGCAATGCGTAGTGTTGAGTGTGAGTTGGGACTGTGGGAAATGAACCCTGATCTTCTTAGAGTTGCATCACTGGATCTTTTATACTCATGAGAGGGGGAGGAGAGGAATAGGATTTAAAACTCCATCCAAAAGGCATCTGGATGGAACCTTAGTACGAGTATAAGTTGTCAGTTTAGACTACTGCTCAAGTACCTAGCGTGGATGAACCCATGATCTTGGACTCAGATGTGGATGTTCTCTCACTGAGACAAAATTAAAATGTGAATCGCACCACAGTAACTAGAATTTTTATCTGACCTGGCATTAATCATGGCCATTCTAGTTTAAATAAAAAAGATTAAAATTACATAAAGGAATCATACTCATTATAAGTATCACTCCAAAGTTTCCCACATGTTTGGTCTGGGATAAATGACAACTGATTAAGTGGGTTGATCTTTAACTTATTGGAACTCAAAAGAATGAGAATTAAGCTTCTTGAAACTTAGGATTCTGAGGGGCCCGAAGAGGGTAGATGCTGAGAAGAAATTTCCCTTGTCAGATATCTAGAGATGTGGGATATAGTTTTAGACCAGTGGTTCCGAACCTTTTTCGCCCTGTTTACCGCTGGCAACTTTAATAGCGCATAACAATGTTATTTCACTTATTTATGAACAACTAATGATGAACAGATACTGGTATACCAGAACCAAACACAGTCAGTCAAAGAGAAAAAATGTGTACAAATACAGAATCAACAAATTTACCCCAGGTTGGGAACCCTTGTTTTAGACTAAGGGATTGTCTTCTAAAGATGCCGTTGAGGAAGAACTTGTTGGATGATCAGCCATGATCATATTGAATGGCAGTGCAGGCTCGAACGGCCGAATGGCCTACTCCTTCACCTATTTTTCTATGTTTCTATGTTTCAGTAAGTTGCCAATCCTTGGAATGTAGTATCCTCGAGACCTGTGGGGACTGAGTCATTGATTATATTCAAAGACGTGGCAAGAATGGGCAAGTGGAACAGAGGCCAAATTAGATCAATTATGAAAATGTTGAATGGCAGAGAGGTTCAAGGAGCCAGAAAACCTAATCCCTCTTCTTCTACTTACATGCTTTCCATGGGCCAACTATTTCTGGGAAATGATGGCTGTTCCAAGAGTTGAGAAGTTTAGGATAACCATGCATACTTCTCGAGAGATCTCACCAAAGATTTCCTGATTGCATTTTGACATGGTATTAGTAATGGAGTCCTGCATCGTGCACTGGCATCCTTCCATTACACCGGGGAATCTGTCTGATGAACCTGCACCAGTTTAGTCACCGACTCAGTGCCTTTGACTGTTGTATGGGTGAGAAACAGTGACACAGATATGCTTCAGAATGTATGCTTTGTTTTCAATTGTTAAATTAGCAATTACTCACTCATTGGTCTGAGCTTGCTATAAGTAGTGGCAGGTTGGGGGTACTTCTAAAATTTCAAATAGGTCACTATGTCACAACCTTAGAGTTTGTTTAGTCCTGAAGATAAGAGCTGAATTTCTAGATAAATAAATCTGAATACTAAAAATCTATATGTCTAATTGATGTGTTATGGTTTTCAAATGTTTGTGAATATCAGGGGCATTGTCACCAGGAAACACTGGAAATCACAGCTTTGAAATCAGTTTAGCTATCCACAATTCTCTTGTTAAATGCTTCTCATCTGTGGTGTTAAAGGGAATGCATGTCTCTAATGGATTCTGCTGAGATTCTGGTCTGAGTGATGTGCCTAAATCTTTCACTGTTTGTCTCTTGTAGCTGAACCACTGGGCTTCGCCCTCTGTGGACAAAGGAAGCGGAGAGAACCACGTTCATCACTGACCATAAGAGAGAAGACAGCAAAGAGATTGTACTGCGCTGCCACAGTGAAAACATAATAAACTTTCTCTTCTCTTGCAAGATGAGTCCTCAACACTGGCCTCTCAGCTCAGCATCATTGGGAATACTCCACACCTTCCAGGCAAGCTACGATGTGAGAGCCACATATCTGGAACGATTATCTATAGCATCTGGCTTTGGCTGAAAATAACAACAACTATAATTAAACGTGTGAGTCGACTGAAAGGACTCAATTCAACTCTAGGCATCTAATACGATGTCAGAGATCAACTTTCATCCTCTGTTACTGGAAGATACTGGTTCATCTATTAGTTGTATGCAAAGATTTGGATATTAAGTTATGATTGCATATAATTACATTGTACATCTCACAACAATTTAAGAAACTAACATTTATGTTTCTCAGTAAGAGTAAAGTGGTTCTACCACACTTTTACAGTCAGTCATTTGAATCCTCTTTTGGTTGTTTTAGCACAATGGTGCCTGCACTCTGAAACACAAACTTGTTTCCCTTATCTATCATTTCTGCAGTATTGTTTCATTTGTCTTTTCATCTGACAAAAACCCTCAACAAAATCCAGAAAACTGCTTTTTCCTGAAATAAAGTTGTCCTTTCGCTGAGACAGAAGATTACAGTGTAGTCGCACAAGTGCAGCCAATGATTTTACATATCCCTACAGCTGTCTTTCCCATGCATTTTAATTGACTTCTGTAATATAAAGACAACTTGGCTTCTTTTTATTGACATTAAAATTGAATTATCTTTCTCCCTGACAACAGTGGCTGCAAAATAATCACACGTTTCATGGCTGATTTGTTCTTTAGCTCCATTAATTATTGATTGTATTGTTCATAATTTCAATTGGCATCCATAATCTTTGGGGAAAAAGTAAGATCTAGATCTTCAGAACCCATGTGTGAAAACGTATTTCCGAATTTCACTCCTACTCGACCTCAAGGATCATATTATGAATTGACCATGAAAATGATGTTTCACTCTGCAGTATTTTTTGTTTAATAAGAAATAGTGAGGTACAAACTTAAAGGGATTAAAATGATCAACACTTGATGATCGAAAGTGGAATGCAAAGGCCTTGATGGCTGCTATTAACTGGGACTGTTATTGGGTGCTCTCATGTCTGCATGAGTGACAAATATATGGTATGTAATCTTTTCATTTTGGTTTGGCGCATGGCTTTTTGGAATGTTACACTAAACTGGTGATTGACTGACACCTTCTTGCAAATAAAATCATTGAAATTAGGTCAATGTTGCTAAGTGCAGGGTTGGCTTTATTCCAATGTGACATTTGCCAAAATGTTCCTGGTGGCAATGGCCACCACAAACCTATATTTGTCCAACAAATTATTTTGTCCTCATTTCCACCGTATATTTGTAAAGAGGTCAAAACACTTGATCTAATTCTCACTTGATCTTAAGGGGCCAAATTAAATGAATTAATTTTTAATTAAAATGTTTTCATATTGATTTTCAGAATAAAGTCAAGCATTCTGGTTAATTAGGAATGGGAGACCAAACATTCTTTTAACATTGGAATCATTCCTTTGTAGCAAGCTTCAAAAAACAGAAATATTTGACTCAGTTCTAATACCAGCAAGATGGGAATGTTTAACGCTGTGCAAGTCAGTAACCATTTGACTGTTAATGACTCCAAACTTTTTTTGAGGTAGTGGGTTCAAATCCCAGTTCGGAAATGTGAACACATGGACCAGGGCTGCATGTTGGTGCAGTCCTGAGGAAGTTATTTTCAAATGGAGGTGCCATCTTTCAGACTGCAGCTCCTCTTTCTACTTATAAAAATGTAAAAGATCCCATGAAACAAATTTGCTAGAAACCCCTAGAGTTCTTACCATTGAAATAGCCAATATAATATTCCTTAACGGGTTAATATCACCTTGCTTTTTGTGGGACCTTGTCTGTTCAAACGGGCTTCTATAACTCCAATAGTTCGACAGTGACTGCAGTTCATTAGCTGTAAAGCACTTAAAGAGCTGGGGAGATTTACAAATATAAATTTACTTTCTGTTTAAGCTGAAGAGGCAGAAACATTGAAATGTAATTAAAAATGCCATTTCAACTTAAATATATATTTTCTGAAAAGATTTTCAGATGGAAGAGACTGGGTTAAGAAAAAATATTCAGGCAATTTTCAGTTCTTAGAACTTGATGCTCATATTTATGAGTCGAATATTTATGTGTGTAGCTTATCACTAAACAAACTGCTTTATGGGTTGGTTCCAATGAAACCACTGAATGGACTCTTTTATCTTCTTCATGGCATTTTGCTTGAGAACTGGGTAATGAAGGATTAATTCTGCAGTGCTTTACTTCCATCACAGACTATCACTGGACAGAAATGCTTGCGGCAAAGCCAGCCTCATCTCTAGTTCGCATTGCCATTGAAAAAGCATCATATTTTTGTATTTATCTGCAATTCACTTTGCTACTAAGTACTTGGGGCATGAAGAAAGAAAAGAAAGACTTGAATTAAAATGGTGCTTTTCACTATCAGAATATCCCAAAGTGCTTTGCAGCAATGAAGTGTGATCACGATAGTAATTTGAGAACAGTAACAATCCAATTTACCACAACAAGTTTTGACACTCAGCAAAGTAATATATACCAGATAATGGGGAAGGGGGGCTGGGGTGTTTTGGGTAAGTCCCCTTAGTTCTTCATCCTTGGTCTTCAATTCAACATGAACACATTAACTGGCTGCCTGACAAGAAGAGTTACTTTGACTCTAAGCAGAGAAAAAAAAACTTCATATGTATGCATTTTGACATCAAGACCAAGAGCATTTACAGATTACAAAACATCAGATAAAGTAAAGATAAAACAGGAGCAAATACAACAACAAAAATGATGACCCATACGTGTAAGTGTTACTCAAAAGCCATAGATTCATGTTTTCATCTTATTTTCCTCTTTCTCTTAGTATATGTACTCCTCTAAGTTGCTGTTTTCCCACAAATATTCAAAGTCAAACAAACTTTATTGTCATTTAGAAATACATCGATATATGCAATTCCAAACAAAATTCCGTTGCATTTGGCTCCCCGTGCAACACGATAATTAACAGAAGGATAAAATGGATAAAAATGGATAAAAGGATAAATAGGCAATGGTGGCAGCCCATTACATGGCATTCAGGAGTCTGATGGCTTGTGGGAAGAAGCTGTTGCAGAACCTAGAATGTTCTGCTCCTTATGCTACGATATCTTTTGCCCGCGGGCAACAGAGTGAACAGTCCGTGATGGAGATGTGTGGGGTCTTTTATAATACTGCTGGCCTTAGACACACAACGTTTGGTCGCAATATCCCCGATTGAGGGGAGAGAAGTCCCGATGATTTTTTCCGCTGTCCTCACCACTCTCTGCATGGACTTCCAGTCGGAGGCTGTACAGTCCCCAAACCAGATGGTCAAAATACTCTCTATGGTGCCCCTGTAGAAAGTGGTGACAATGGGATGGGGGAGGTGAGCTCTTCTCATCCGGCGCAGAAAGTGCAACCACTGCTGTGCTCTCTTAACTGTTGATGAAAAGTTATTTGACCAGGTCAGACTGTTAGTGATCTGCACCCCCAGGAACTTGGTGCTACTGACCACCTCCACATCGCTGTCATTGATGTGAAGTGGTGTGGGACTGTGCCGGTTTTTTTCCTGAAGTTGACGATTACCTCCTTTGTTTTTTCGACATTCAGGATCAGGTTGTTCGTATTGCACCAGTCCACCAGTTGTTTCACCTCCTCCCTGTAAGCCAGCTCATTCTTACCCTTTTCTCTATTTTACTTACAATCACCATCTTCTCTCCATATTCCTTGTCTCAATTCACACTTCACCTATCTCATGATCTTCTCATTCTGTCTCTCACTGTTTTTAAAACTTTGCTTCTCTCACTCATTCCAGCTACTTGGAGATTATTTTTCACTCTCACTGGTGGTTTAAGATGGAGTTTAAACTCCAAGCTGAACACATGGATAAGTTACAACCAGAAGAGTGTGCAACAGGGGAAAAATAATATTATGTTTACAGATTTAAAGAGAGTTCCTTTTCCAGACATGCTCCAATCCTACATCTGCTGGAAATTAAGTCCTTTAAACAATACCATTAACCTCTTGGAAAAGATCCATGCAGTTTCCATGAAAACCTCAGCGAAAGGACTGCTAGATAATTTTTATTTTTCAAGTATGACGGCAGATTAAAATATTCTTGCCACATATTCCTAAAGCAGAGATGGTCTGGCAGTATAACATGGAGCAAAGTGGTAGCATGGAACATGGCATATCATATCTTGTGTACATTGTCCACATTGTGCTAGGATAAAATGTGCAGAATGGACGGACCGTATGGGATTATTTTGTTTCCATATGACTATGGTTAGAGGTTAACTATATTTTGCCCATTCCCTCACAGTTTATAGAATAAATTACTGCCCTTCAAATTATTGTTGGCCACCATGCACCCATGGACAGACAGTTTCCATTGTTGCCAGTGACAAACTGATACATGGTTGATTTAAGAGCTGCAAGGCCATGGAAGACTATCTTCTGCCAGGATTAGGGTACTTGCAACATAGTTTAAAATATACTTACTTCCAATGCAAAAGTTTGCAAACTAACCTCGGAATGCCAGAGAATGGAAAATTGTAATGCCATCAATGGTGAATATTTTCACCCACAATCAATGTTGGCAGCTGTTTCAGTCAACATATAGAGCAGTGTTAAAATTAATCACAGGGTGCTGAGGTTGTAGATAAATACATACCCCTTGGTTTTACATATGGTTTTGTACATGATTTTGGAGAATGAACATTGAGTTGAGTCAGGCTATCATGGACTGGACCACATTTCTCTGCCAGGCAATTTGATAAGTCAAATAATATGCGTGCAATACAGGTCTACAAGAAAGTTTCAAATGAGAATGGAATATTTTTAGAGAGCATGAATGTTGTTGTACATTAAATCAAATGCTTGAACGCCAATTTCATTTGTGCTGTTGTGCTTTGCTCTTTTAAGTGAATTTTAGAAATCTTGCAGATTTAGAATGTATAAATTGAACTTTGTATTCATGGAATCTTCATTGTGTTTTGTTTCAATTACTTTTCCAAAGATATCTGACGATGTGGTCTAGACCTTTTCTTGAAAATTGACTTAAAGACATTTTTTTCAAGGTGTGATGTCCCCTTTGAGTATTTGTGTACAATGTATTGATGTTGTGCACATGTGATTGGTATATTTGTTGATTCAAAAAGTTGGGACCAAGGTTTAATTGTAAGAATTTTTGTATTATTGCACAATGTACAGCTTTGAAAATGACTGTCCTGATAAGACTAAATAACCTGCATACAATTCAGAGTCACAATGGGTGCGTCGGTGAAGTAGACTCATCTTATTCTAAAATATTGGCAGTGACAAGTATCCATTTAGTCTATCTAATGGTTCCAATATTGGTAAGAAAGCCCCCTTTTTACATTAACAATGCAATATGTTTTTAGAGGACTATTCTCAAAAGCAAAGACCTAATCAATGTATGGATAGCACCAGTGGGGGCAGTGATTCTGTCGAGTAACAAAGCATGATTTTGCATTTGCAATTTACAGCACTTTGCACAGACATCTTCTGCAAATTGGAATTGTTTGAACTCAAAAATGGACAATGGAGGCATTGACCTCATTGCTGCCTGATGGAGCGGAGACAGGATGACTCACTGAGAAAAAGGCGGAGTGCCTGACTAACAATCTGCACAGCGATATATTCTTCCTCTGTTCATTTTATTTAATGATTACAACAGGAAAGGTGTGGAGGGCTACAAAGATGGAAGATGCTTGGTTTGCACTGCCTTTTAATTTTAAGACTGATTTGGGAAATATTCCACCAACACTGTGACAACTGTGAAAGGAATGTCTGACAGCAAATGCCTTATCATGAAATACTGATCTACTTTAGAAATCCACCTTTTATATTTAGCATTAGAATTGTGTGTTCATGGCTGACTTTTACTCCATAAACATCCTGAAATGCACTCTGTGTGCAGCAGTTTAAATGAAAAAAAATTATGGCTTTACATCATGAATTTCACAGCCGACATCACAGATGGTACCAACACCATTAGGTTAGATAAATTATCTCCTGGTGATGAATGCTTTTTAAAAATGTTTATATTTTGAGTGATTGCAGAATTGCAATTTGAAAAATTGCTCAGTGGTTCAGTATAGTTTTACCAACCCTCCTTTCAGATGTAAACTTGTTTGTTCTGGTTAAGGCTGCTATCCTACCCAAACTCCACACTGCTTCCTTCGCCTGCACCCCACGCAATATTCTCATACCATGAGCATACCATTCACCTCGATATTAGATATAACAGAGAAAGCAAACTTTTGGAATGTATATTCAATGAGTTGTTTTTGTACCGTAACTGGATGTTTTAGTAACTAAATTAATATTTCAGACTTTCATTGAAACTTTGGTAAAATGGTTAATGGCTTTCATAAGATTTTTCTGAAACAGTTATTTGATATGGCTGTGATTTTACTCGTTTTTTATTTGATGAATGTCGTTATTTCTGCAACTGAAAAATATGTATGTACAACATGTTTTAGAATACTTTTAAGTAAACAGTAATAACAGAGAGGTGTCTTGCTTCCTGTTTGTGTTGGGGAGAACAGGTTTAGCAAACCAACCGAGGCTAATATATAGATCCACTGCCAAGAAATGCTTTGTTTTTGGCTGGCCTGTGAGTGATGCCAAGGAATGTGGAAAAGTCCAACAGCAATCTTCACAGGACTTCTTATGGCGTTTTCAATATGGACGTAATGGGCATATCCATTAGCACCTATGCAGCATCTGATGTCCAATGTCCCAGCTTCTGTCCCAATATGCCTTGACAAAGAACCCAAAGCACAGAGTCCATGTACATTTTCACTATTTATACAGGATATGTCTTGTATGCACAATGCATGTGCACTATCAGCTGGTACGGCACAGGTATCTTAAAAACACAATAGCTATTAAATTAAAGCATGTGGTATCTTCTGTTTCAGCCTACGGGCATTAATTTAGTTTCATATTCATGTCTGTTGTGCATAGAACATAGTACAGTACAGCACAGGAACAGGCCCTTCAGCCCACAAAGTCTGTGCTGAACATGATGCTGAACTAATACCTTGCTAAACTAATTTCATCTGCCTGCAAATGATCCATGCCCCTCCAATCCCTGCATATCCACATGGATATTTAAAAGCCTCTTAAACACCACATCGTACCTGGCTCCATCCTGCTGTATACTTTGACAGTCCATAGCTCCAGCAATAGAGTCATAGAATCATATAGCATGAAGCAGACCCTTTGGCCCAATTTGCCTATGCCGACCAGGATGCCCATCTACCCTAGCCCCACCTGCCCACATTTAGCCCATATCCCTCTAATCCTTTCCTTTCCAGGTATCTGTCCAAATGACTTTTAACTGTTGTTATAGTACTTGCCTCAACTGCCTCCTGCGGCAGCGCATTTCATATGCACACCACACTCTGTGTGAAAAAGTTGTCCCTCAGGTTCCAATTAAATCTTTCCCCTCTCACCTTAAACTTTCCCCTCAGCAATCTTGTTGTCGACGAACATATTTTTTACACATCTCACTCTGACTGGCGCTATGGGAAGGATGCATAAACAACATATACACATGCTGACTATACAGCCCAGCCCTCTTGTCCTGATGAATAGACGCAGTTCATGGGGATTCCATCAATTACCATCAATTGATATCAATCAATTAGATCAATATTGTATATATCAATCCAAATATAGGATTTCATAAGTTCATGTGATAGGAGCAGAATTAGATAATTCGGTCCATCAACTCTACTCTGCCATTCAATTATGGCTGATCTATCTCTCCCTCCTAACCCCATTCTCCTGTCTTCTCCCCATAACATCTGGCACCCATATAAATCAAGAATTTATCTATCTCTGCCTTAAATATATCCACTGACTTTGCCTCCATAGTCTCCATAGGCGAAAAAGAATTCACCACCCAAAGAAATTCCTTATCATCTCCTTCCTAAAAGAATGTTCTTTAATTCTGAGGCTATGACCTCTAGTTCTAAACTCTCCCACTAGTGGAATCATCCTCTCCACATCCACTCTATCCATGTCTTTCACTATTCTGTACGTGTCAATGAGGTCCCTCCTCATTTTTCTAAACTCCAGCGAGTACAGGTCCAGTGCTGTCAAAAGCTCATCATATGTTAACCTACTCATTCCTGGGATCATTCTTGTAAACCTCCTCTGGACCCTCTCAAGTTGGAAAAACTGCCACTGCCCACAATTCTTATATTTAACAGGATCATGCCTAGCTTTCAGATCTAGTCATAAGTTTACACAGCACAAAAACAAGCCATTACATCCCCAGCTCGCACTGACCACATGCACACATTTACACTAATCCAATGTGAATCCCTTTTTAGAATTTACCCCACATTCGCTTCAACCCCCAAGATTTTACCATTCACTTGCACTTGAGGAACAATTTACAATGGCCAATTAGAATAGAATAGAATAGAATAGAATAGAATGCCTTTTATTGTCATTCAAACAACTTGGTTTGAACAAAATTGCATTTTCTACAGTTTTTACATTACAAAAAAACCCAAGACCCGCACTTAACACAGTTTACATAAACATCCATCACAGTGAGTCTCCAACACCTCCTCACTGTGATGGAAGGCAAAGTCTTATCTCTTCCCTTTGTTCTTCACCCGCGGTCCAACTGCAGCGACTAGGTGAACTGGGGCTCCGATGTTAAAGCCTCTGGTGGACGATAGTAAGTCCTGCGGCCATTAAGTCAAGCTGGGCGATGTTAGGCCCCGGCTCCGTGTCCTTTAAACTCCGCGATTCCAGCGGGAGAAGTTGCCGTTGCGGGAGCTCCAAAAAGCCATCTCCCACCACGGACCTGGAGCTCCCGATGTTCCGGTCCATAGGGCCTGCTCCCGAAGCTCCAAAGTCGGGTCGCAGCCATGCGCCACCACAGCTCTTCCCGTTCCGAAGATTGTCAGGTTCGCAGGCTCCGCGACTGGAGCCTTCAGGTTGGGCTCCACAATGTTAAGCCCAACGACACAGGAGACCCGACAGGGAAGAGATTAATGGTTTCCCCCACATCCCCCCCCCCTCCACCCTAACTTGACACTATGCCTTTGGAACATGAGAGAAAACCACAG
This sequence comes from Okamejei kenojei, assembly GCA_035221665.1. NCBI lineage: Eukaryota > Metazoa > Chordata > Chondrichthyes > Rajiformes > Rajidae > Okamejei > Okamejei kenojei. Next base: position 27,467,089 of record CM069144.1, on the reverse strand, counting down.
CAAGTGGAAGAAGCTCATGTAGTCAGGGAAAATATACAAACTCATAGTGAACCTGAGGTCAGGATTGAGCCCATGCAACTGGAGTTATGATGCAACATTAGCTGACCAACTTTGCAGCACTTGTTGGTGAAAGTGAAGGGAAAGTGCTGCAGGTGTTTGTGCTTTGAACAAGTATGAAAAGTTTCTGGAGTCTTCAGGGATTGGTATTGAAGAAGGTTCTTTTATAACTATGGTATTTTATTACAACTGGTTGTTGTTAACTGTTAGGTTCAATGGTCGACATTCCTCGGGAACTTCAGCATGCAGGACATGAGTAGAGTTTCCACTGAGTAGAGAACCCTGCCAGTGTAAAGATGCTCTTCTCAAGCTTACCTCCCAGTCTAGTTCAGTCACAAACCACTGAGTCAAGCATTGGAACAACTAATCCTTATTTTTAGATTGAACAGCAGGTTCCCCATACGATACCTAAACCACCGCGGGTTCAATCCTTGTCTCTGCCTGGCCAAGCCCTCCTGCCTCGTGCAAGCAGAAACATTCCAAAAGGTCACGCAGTCCCAAGTGCACTTCCAGAAGATCGACCTCGATCTAAAATGGAGCCACCTTTTATAGGTCCACGAACCTTGAGGGGCTGAACTACATAGGGGTGATTCCTTTATAATCAAATCAAACGTATTAATTACATCAGTACATTATTGACAGTTCCCCAAACCAATTACAGAGTCTCCAATACATTGTTTCTAGGAGAAGCTTCTGGAAGGAAGCTAACTTACATTAATAATGCAACATTTACCCTGGAACACAAACAAACCTGCCAGGGCTTAACACTTTGGCCAACCAACAAACAGCAGGGTAACTCTCGCAACATTATTTACACCATTTACAATGCTTTTGCAGTAATCCAATCAACTTCATGCATATATACTACTTTGGAGGTCCTCTGCTAAAATATTTCATTCTGTCAACTGAAGAGATACTCATACATCTCTTATTTACAACATTGATCTGGGTCCGACAACTTACTGGCACCATTCAGCAGCTTGTCTTATTATATACAGAAACACACTTGACTAAAATGGCTTTACAATGCATGAATCCTCTGCTAAATTTTGGTTCTGTCCCTGCTCCTTTTTGGCTAGGATTTACATTCCTCGCTTTTATCATATGATAACCATCATTTATGATAACTGGTTGTACACTGGTGACTTACCTTCTATCAAACATATTAACAACAAGATGATGATGTATCTTCTCAGAATCTCATCAAGCATCCAGAGTTTTCGTCGGCGTAGCTTCATAATTCCCGTCTGATGAGTCTTCACCTCCCGACTTTTTGTGGGCGCGAATCCCCTAAATCCGCGTTGCCAATTCATCTGTGCTTGATCCATAGTAGAGAATAAAGTTCCTTGAAGAACCTGGGATAAAGTAAGTTAGCAGTCCATACTTCCACCGATACTCTTACAGTAGTGGAGATATACCGATACATTCCTTTCATCCACTGTCAACAGAAGGCCTCTCTATGTACACTGCTCCTACTCTATGATACAATCCTTCCCACACTATGATCCTAGCTAAACTGTGGTCAGTTATCGCCGCAGTCAAATTGTAATTTGCAATGTGCTCTTAATGAAGGTTCCTCATATGATTTTCAGCTGGGTTCAGTCCAGATTTCCCTACAGGCATGACTCTTATTCAAATTAACCATGGGGAATGCTTCAATTCAGCCAAATTCAGTCTCAGCCTTTAATTTATTATTTTGAGTTTCGGGGTCTGTCTTACCCTTTTTCAATTCACAGCTTGTGGTCGATAAGCACAATTCAATTCAATTGCTGTGGAATTCCCAGCTGTTTAATTTCATCAGTTTATTTCAATATGTTGTGGACCATTATTTTAAATCATGCCAAATAGGAATGCCAAATCCAGGGACAATTTTCTTTACTCCTTGATAATAGTAGCCGCTTTATAATCAAGGGTTGTATAAATGTTGATCCACCAGTCAAATACATCGACTCTGACTCCCACTCCCCTGGTACTTCTTCTAATCCAATATAACTTTCTTCTAACAACTCTTTTCTAGGTGGCTAGCATTGACTTCTTGAAGGGGAGCTTTGTCATTGCCTTTGTCATTGCACTTCCTCATTCCTTATTCTTTTCATGCCATCTCTCACGTTCCCTGGATATTTGTTCATGTTCTACAATACCGGACATCTGCTAAGTTCTGTTCTTCATTTGATGACCTCTAAACAATCCTTCCCATCTCTGGTTGTCTGTCTGGGGGTGAGACAATAAAATATATCAGGTTAACACTCAAATTCCAAATACTTTTAAGCCACATCCCATAAGCCATTTCCAAATACAAAATTTTAAAGTCCCTCCAATACATTAATATACAATTTGAGGGATCTAATTTAGAACTGGTCAATTTATTCCTAATAGCTAAAATTTAGGCGCAAAGTGTCCTCGAACCACAGAGGAGTGTTCATTCCCCGGTTTCCATATTTAGTTCTTTGCCTCAATGGTCTCCAGAGGCGGTCTATATTTCTTCAAGTTCCTGAGACGTCGTTCTTCCTTTTTCACTGATGTCAAATATTATGTTATGTTGGTACTGTTGGGCATTAGGGTATGTGTAAGGTATATAGATCTACTTTTCCTCTTGATGTTAAATTTACAGGAGTAGGAATACCACTATGAGGAGCAGCCTTTTTTGTCTGTTCTCCTTTCCCAGATTGTAAATATTAAAGGGAGAGGACAGTATCACTTATTCTCTGTCTCGCTAATTGGATGGAAATGATGGTTACACATCCTACCTGAGCTGTGTCTTCTGCCCGTTCTTGAGGGTCCACATGCCCTTCTTTTACCTCACTCCCCAGATAATGGCGTGTTATTGGCAACACTGTCCTGAAGGCACAATAACTCAACAAAAGGTTATTAAACAAGTTTACAATTGCTCCTATTCCTCACTCCTACACCTCCTGTGCAATAGACTCCTCTTCCTTCCCTAGTACCAATCTGAGTTCCTTTGAGTTAGTTTTCTTTTTCTTTTGACACCAGCTACTTTGTCTCTTTTCTTAGTTTCTTTATTACTTTTTATGCTCCTTTCTATTGGTGGGCTTTTCTTGATCTCAATCAGATACAATTAAGGCAGTTTCTTGGAATTGCTACCTCTTCTTTATAACTTCCTTCCAGGTATTTTTAAGGGGATTTTCTCGTTGGATTGTTGTTTTTTACTATTTCCCCTGGATCATCTCAATGTTATGAGGAGTGTATGTTCTATTTCCTCAGATTTAATTTCTGGGTTCTGAGGCAAGGGTCAGGTTACTCCGTCCACACTCTGGACTGGCTGGCAGATCAGGACTACAGAAATGGTTTGATTGTGAGAAAGGTGTTTGGTTTCCCGCCCCCTGATCCTCTGGCCAGCATCCTCTCCTTTGATCTTCAGGGTCCCCAAGTATCCCTATAGACCCCAGGGATCCACAGACTTCTTGGACCTCGTGACCCTCTCCTTCGACCCCTTCCTCCTCTTCGCTCCCTCATGGGGCAAGCTCTGTTCCAATGCCCCGTCTCTCCACAGACATAACACTTATCTGGTTTAACTGTTCTGTAACTTCTCCAATGGAACTGAGGGAAAACAGGCATGTTCCTAAGACAATTGGGTGGGATCCAAGCCTCAAACCATTCTTCTTCTTTTGATTTAACTTCCAATTTTTGTATCAATTCCACTGGTTCCTGGAAGGAATTGGTAAAGGCAGTAAAAACAGCCTTTTCTTAATCACCGTCTTTTGTTAACCACCTCACTAAGGCTTCATATGTAGGGTACCCTGAAGTTGTCAAGAATTTGGCATATTCCTTAAGGATGATCAATCATTCTACTGCCTCCCATAAGCTTTGAGATTCAGGGTGCTGTCCATACAGGTTGAGTTACAAATAGTCCCCAAATTAAGTAGATAAATCTTTTCCGTCTGGGTTTTTATTCATCTTTGTTGTCGAACTGGGCTTCGCTGGAGTGTAGCCTGGGGGTGGTTTGCATTTTCCAAATCAGAAGTGGGAGTATGGGGAATTAGTTCTGCTTCCATGATATTGGCGATATCAGGATCGGCTGTCTTATAACCCGCTATTGTCTCACCCTCACTGCTTCATTCGCCAAAGGGATCCCTATATTTTGTAAGTGATTTCTTAACATCTCCTGTTGTCTGTTTAATTTGTTCTGGCACCGGCTTACAAGGAACCTTCATTCTAGCTCCTTGAACCACTACGTTATCCTTTGCCAGTGAAACAATCGGGGCCAGAGAATCCTTTTCCAATGTCGCCGTTACAGGTTTAAATTTAGTGGGTAGAGTCAAAGATGCCGTTGGCTCCACTCGAGTGCCCTGCTCACAAGCTGCACAAGGTACCTTAGGACTAGAAACGTGAGAGGGCTGAGAGGAAGGCTGTGTCCCTATACCAAAAATGTCTACCGGGCTTCCTTCCCTTCAATTTCTACGCTAACCACCGTACTCTTGCTAAATGTAATTGTTGTCGGGGCCACTTCCCCTTTAAGAGTTACTGGGGTCAACTCCCCTTCGAGAGACTCCACTCTTCCCTGCTCCTGCTTTAGATCTTTAATATCTTTCTCTTTCTTTTCAGAAATACCCAGAGAAGGACCAGCTCCCACTTCCTCCAGCTCTATCCCCAGCCTTGAGACTACCCTCCAATTTGTTAGCCTAACAACTTCTTTGTTCACTTTCCTCTCCGTATAAAACATTCTCCATAATTTTATAAGTTCATTTCCTTCTTTGCTATCCCCACACTGCCAGATACCTTATCCCCGTTACTGATTTCAGGCCCCCCATCGGCCATAATTCACTTCCAACTCTTTATTTAACTTTCCAGAAAAATTTCGTAACCTTTCGGTTTTCTGAGGTAATTCACTACATATTATTTGTAATGGGCTTCCAGAATTGGTAGTCATATCCTTCTCCAGGCTATTCCCCATGTTTTTGCACAATAGACACAATGCAGCCAAGTTTCTGAGTCACTCACAACTCTTCAATAATTCACCCCTCCCTTTCAGTCTCTGAGGCTACCAAGATCGCTCCCAAACGATAGCCAATGTCTCCGAAGCGCTAACAATCTCACACCTTTCTCAAACAATCGCACAGTCAATCTTTCCAATCTACTATTCAATTGTTCTATTCAATCGCCCTGTTCAATTGCTCTGTTCAATCGCTCTCTTATCAGTTTTGTTTCATTCACAACCACTCATCCAACTCCCAACCTGTAAACAGCTCCGGAAGAATCAGCAGTCTCCCAGATTAAGATGCTTAATATTCAAATATACTTTTTAGCAGCAATGTTTCCCACTCAAAACACTTCAATTTAACATAGACAAATAAACCCAAACCACGCAAGCAAAACTATACCCAAGCAAGAATCTATACCACCTATTATAAGTAAACAGAAACACACTCCAATATAAACCACAAGCATTCACTTATTATCACCAGTAAATCAAACACTATTATAATTCATCCTCGTGGTGTGCTCGGTCAACAGAACAATCCCTTCCCCAAAGCAATCGATCAGAAGGATATGAACCCCGATCGAACAACCACGAATCGGACTCCAATAATAATACGATCCCAAACAAACCAAATTCTTATATAGAAACATAGAAAATAGGTGCAGGAGTAGGCCATTCGGCCCTTCGAGCCTGCACCGCCATTCAATATGATTATGGCTGATCATCCAACTCATTATCCTGTACATGCCTTCTCTCCATACCCCCAGATCCATTTAGCCACAAGGGCCACATCTAACTCCCTCTTAAATATAGCCAATGAAGTGGCCTCAACTACCTTCTGTGGCAGAGAATTCCAGAGATTCACCACTCTCTGTGTGAAAAATGTGTTTCTCATCTCGGTCCTAAAAGATTTCCCCCTTATCCTTAAACTGTGACCCCTTGTTCTGGACTTCCCCAACATCGGGAACAATCTTCCTGCATCTAGCCTGTCGAACACCTTAAGAATTTTGTAAGTTTCTATAAGATCCCCCCTCAATCTTCTAAATTCTAGCGAGTACAAGTCGAGTCTATCCAATCTTTCTTCATATGAAAGTCCTGACATCCCAGGAATCAGTCTGGTAGACCTACTCTGTACTCCCTCTATGGCAAGAATGTCTTTCCTCAGATTAGGAGACCAGAACTGTACGCAATACTCTAGGTGTGGTCTCACCAAGACCCTGTACAACTGCAGCAGAACCACCCTGCTCCTATACCCAAACTCTTTTGCTATGAATGCTAACATACCATTCGCTTTCTTCACTGCCTGCTGCACCTGCATGCCTACTTTCAATGACTGGTGTACCATGACACCCAGGTCTCGTTGCAACTCCCCTTTTTCTAATCACCCACCATTCAAATCATAGTCTACTTTCCTGTTTTTGCCACCAAAGTGGATAACCTCACATTTATCCACATTATACTGCATCTGCCATGCATTTGCCCACTCACCCAGCCTATCCAAGTCACCTTGCAGCCTCCTAGCATCCTCCTCACAGCTAACACTGCTCCCCAGCTTCGTGTCATCCGCAAACTTGGAGATGTTGCATTCAATTCCCTCGTCCAAATCATTAATATATATTGTAAATAGCTGGGGTCCCAGCACTAGCCTTGCAGCACCCCACTAGTCACTGCCTGCCATTCTGAAAAGGACCTGTTCACTCCTACTCTTTGTTCCTGTCTGCCAGCCAGTTCTCTATCCACATCAATACTGAACCGCCAATACCGTGTGCTTTAGAAACATAGAAACATAGAAATTAGGTGCAGGAGCAGGCCATTCGGCCCTTCGAGCCTGCACCACCATTCAATATGATCATGGCTGATCATCCAACTCAGTATCCTGTACCTGCCTTCTCTCCATACCCCCTGATCCCTTCAGCCACAAGGGCCACATCCAACTCCCTCTTAAATATGGCCAATGAACTGACCTCAATTACCTTCTGTGGCAGAGAATTCCACAGATTCACCACTCTCTGTGTGAAAAACGATTTTCTCATCTTGGTCCTAAAAGACTTCCCCCTTATCCTTAAACTGTGACCCCTTGTCCTGGACTTCCCCAACATCGGGAACAATCTTCCTGCATCTAGCCTGTCCAACCCCTTAAGAATTTTGTAAGTCTCTATGAGATCACCCCTCAATCTTCTAAATTCCAGCGAGTATAAGCCGAGTCTATCCAGTCTTTCTTCATATGGAGGTCGTGTCATCCCAGGAATCAGTCTGGTGAACCTTCTCTGTACTCCCTCTATGGCAAGAATGTCTTTCCTCAGATTAGGAGACCAAAACTGTACGCAATACTCCAGGTGTGGCCTCACCAAGACCCTGTACAACTGCAGTAGAACCTCCCTGCTCTTGTACTCAAATCCTTTTGCTATGAATGCCAACATACCATTTGCTTTCTTCATAGCCTGCTGCACCTGCATGCCTACTTTCAATGACTGGTGTACCATGACACCCAGGTCTCGCTGCATCTCCCCTTTTCCTAATCGGTCACCATTCAAATAATAGTCTACCTTCCTGTTTTTGCCCCCAAAGTGGATAACCTCACATTTATCCACATTATACTGCATCTGCCATGCATTTGCCCGCTCAACCAGTCTATCCAAGTCATCCTGCAGCCTCCTAGCATCCTCCTCACAGCTAACACTGCCCCCCAGCTTCGTGTCATCCGCAAACTTCGAGATGTTGCATTTAATTCCCTCGTGGAAATCATTAATGTATATTGTTAATAGCTGGGGTCCCAGCACTGAGCCTTGCGGCACCCCACTAGTCACTGCCTGCCATCCTTAAAAGGACCCATTCACTCCCTACTCTTTGCTTCCTGTCTGCCAGCCAGTTCTCTATCCACATCAATACTGAACCACCAATACCGTGTGCTTTAAGTTTGTATACCAATCTCTTGTGTGGGACCTTGTCGAAAGCCTTCTCAAAGTCCAGATATAACACATCCACTGCTTCTCCCTTATCCACTCTACTAGTTACATCCTCAAAAAATTCAATAAGATTCGTCAGACATGATTTACCCTTCGTAAATCCATGCTGACTTTGTCCAATGATTTCACCACTTTCCAAATGCGCTGCTATCCCATCTTTAATAATTGACTCTAGCAGTTTCCCCACTACCGATGTTAGACTAACTGGTCTGTAATTCCCCGTTTTCTCTCTCCCCCCCCCCCTTTTTAAAAAGTGGGGTTACATTAGCTACCCTCCAATCCTCTTTTTGTACAGGTCACACCTTCCCCAAAAGAGGTCCCAATGATCCAGAAACTTGAATCCCTGCCCTCTGCACCAGTCCTTCAGCCACGCATTTATCCTCCACCTCGCTCCATTCCTACTCTCACTGTCGCGTGGCACAGGCAGAAATCCTGAGATTGTTACCTTTGCGGTCCTTCTCCTTGACTCACCTCCTAACTCCCTAAATTCTCCTTTCAGGACCTCTTCTCTTTTTCTACCTTTGTCATTGGTACCTTTATGTACCACGACCTTGGGCTCCTCTCCCTCCCATTTCAGGATATCTTGGACCCATCCAGTCACATCCCAGACCCTAGCAATAGGGAGGCAAACTACCATCCGGGTCTCCTGACTGCGTCCACAGAATCGCCTATCTGACCCCCTAACTATAGAGTCCCCTATTACTACTGCCCTCCTTTTCTTTTCCTTACACTTCTGAGAAACAGGGCTGGTCTCTGTACCCGAGGCCCGGCCGCTGTTGCTACCCCCAGGTAGGCTGTCTCCCCCAACAGTACTCAAACAGGAGTACTTATTGCCAAGGTGTACGGCCACCGGGGTGCTCTCTAAACCCTGCCTCTGCCCCTTGCCTCTCCTAACCGTGACCCACGTGTCTGCCTCCTGTGGTTTTGGAGTTATTCACTTATATTCACTTTAACCCACTTTTACCCCAGCTTCTAATACTCAAAATCCTTAAGCAATACACAATCAGTATAATGAAAGAATTCACGATCTTAACACACTCTCAAATGTATCTTACAAGCAACAAAGTATTTATACACAATTCAAATCTGAAAGAAATATGTGCACTTGAAATGTACTTAATTCATCACCGGCAATGCAATACACAATAAACACAATACAATACAGCAATCTTTAATATACAGTTTCAAATGCAAATCACAATATTTCAATACCACGTCGCGCTGCTTTCAATCAGTGAACCTCTCCCTGAGATACAGAAGACTTTCCCCTTCCTAGGGTACTCTTTGCTGAGGGGTACTTTTCTTAATTAGCTACTCTTTACCTTCTGGTACTTTTTCCTCACACTAAGTGCTTAGACTTAGGGGTACCTTTCCCGTCAGGTTACTCTTTACTAAACATTACTTTACCTCTCTTAGTTACTCTTCGTTATCAGGTACTAATCAACAATCAATCAGATGGGGGTACAAATTCCTGGTTGATCAGCCACGATTCGGAATAGATCTTACACAAACTTTATACACACTTCGAAGTTTTATTATAATACACAGATTAATCTGACAAATTATATGCACACTTTAAATTGTCCAGCACCTCATTGTGAGATTCTGAATATTAGATACTTTAAATCGAAGAATTTCAACTCGCTCTGATCTGACCAATTAGCTGTTTGGTGCGTAACTCGATGTATGCAAATTCAAATTCAAATTTGTTCGGATATAGAATTCTCGAATTGATTAGAGTATTTTCAACCAATCTATACTCGAACCATCGAGTGCCCGGTACCTATATGAGGGTCCTCCCCCATTCTTTCAGAGATCTGGATACCTCAAACAGGCATGGACTTTAACCAACATCGGCTCACCCTGTCAAAAAGATTTCTTCCTTTCCATCTACTTGGCACCGGGTGTCAGCGCGTAACCTCTTCACACTAGCAGTCGATGCTGATTTTTGGAGCGCACTTCCAATCTGCACCCCCAGCAACGACGCAGTGCTTAGCCGCTTAGCACTGTTATATCCAGGTCATCTTGAAATATCCACTCAATTGGAAACCCGATTGGGACAGGGCCTCGAACCTCTAGTTTTATTTTTTTTTATGGAATAGTTTTGGGGTTTTTATCAGCAGCTGCAGCTACTAACTACGACCAAGTTTTTACGGGCATTTAACCCAAAGGAGAGGGCCTTTAACCCAACCCTATTAGGGTCTCTAACCCCAAAGGCACTTTTGCCCCCAGTGCTTGCTAGACTCCGTTCTACGATCTCGTTGGGACCCTTTCCCAAGCCCGGGAATGATCGATCTGTTCCGACTTGCAAAGTGACAAAAACCGATGCGAAAACCACACTTTGTGGCGCCGATTTCTGCAATTGGGAACAGCTCAACACCCTTAATCACAAGCTTGTGTATGGGTTTCCGTTGTGAGCCCCCAATGTAAATACGCTCTTCTCAAGCTTACCCCCAGTCAAAAAGCACTGAGTCAAGCACTGGAACAACTAATCTTTATTTTACTTCGGAGTCACGTGAGTGATTCCGTGAAGAAGCCCCGCCAGTCTGCATGCGCGTCATTATGTCAGACGCATGGCGCAACGACGGGCTGGCAGGGCACAGCTCCACCAGTGGTAAGTTAAAAACTCGCAGGTAAGTTTTTAAAAACTTACTGTGGTCATTTTCTTGAGGTCTGTAAGGTTGGTTTACAGGAGCCAGCAGGACCATGGATAAGACGCTGAGGGAAGGTCGAGACACGCCGCCAGGAAGTCAGCTGAAAAAGACCGCGGGAGTGCGGTCAACGGGCGGGCGCCCATTTCGCCTTCGGAGCCGTCGGCAGTTCAACCAGCGGCAGCTATTCCGGTGCCAATTCTAAGCACCGTGGCTACTCCTGTAGGGAGGAAAGCCACTAAAAATACAGTAAGGCCCGTGGACTCTGATGAGTCGGGCCAGGAGGGTTCTCCTCCCACTATGAGTGACATCTGGGGACGTTTAGATAAGATGGAGCACCTAATGGAAAGGATGCTCCATCGTGATATATTCCAGGAGGAATTATATATCCGTGGGTCACCCCATGGGCCCATGGCAGCAGCCTCTACTAGAGGACTGTATAGGGAAGATCTGCTCCGGGCACATGGCAGCAGCACCTTTAGAAGGGCTGCATGATGTCTCCCTCATGGAGGAGGTGACCCTGAGCTTGGAGGTATTGCGGAAGAGCATACCCCAAGGCACGAAAGTGAAGCTCTAGACATGCCAGATATGGCATGTAAATTCGCCAAACCAACAGGAACTGGTGAGCCAATGGAAGATAACCTGGCTAGAACCATTAATTATATGGCTTCCCATCAGTTACAGGAGTTAACGATGGAAGAGACGGCAAAAAGATATGAGACACCTGTTAACTGTGCCTCAATCAAAGTGCCCACTGTTAACCAGGCCATCTGGGGGCAAATGGGTGTAAGCATGAGAGCACAAGTTAAGGCTGCAAAAGGTCTTAAAACTGGTTGGGTCAGGCATTACGGCCTTTGGAAGATCAGTCAAAGGGGCGCCCCTGTCTAAAACACAGCAGGATGCTTTGGCACCTTTGTGCAATGCGCACTTCGAAATAAATTGCCTTTGAAAAAATGCAATAAGACCAACTATAAACCCAAAGTTTGCAGGGTTGTGCAGAACAACTAAGGTGCCGCCGCCGAACCTGTTGTTTGGTGAGGATCTGTCAAAGAAGGTCAAAGAACTGGATAACGAGGCGAAGACGGTCAGCCTCATTAAAGCACAACCGACCGGTAGGATTCTGTATCGTCGATTACACCCCTATAGACGGTTCACTGAGGCTGGTTCGGGTCAAGGACCAAGCCAGGTTTTGCCATCTTTACACAATTGGCGTACCCCAACATTTACTCCCTCCAGAACTCGGAGGCTAAAGTATCCACCTATAACTATGGAGGTACGTGCATCTGGTTCTGTTCAGGACATGTCATATATGGATCAGTCACAAGTTGGGGGTAGATTGCAATTGTTCTTTAATGAATGGTTCTCCTTAACATCAGACCCGTTTGTACTGGACAGCATTCAGGGGTTTCAAATTGAGTTCATTTTTAAATTGTGTCCACCCACACAACATACACCGAGTCGGACATTGGTGTTTTCAAAACCAGAAACTTTACAGGTAAATGCTGAAATTGAAACGTTATTTACGAAAGGTGTAATTGAAAATTCGGTTCATCAACCTCACCAGTTTGTGTTTCCTAGACAAAAGAAGGATGGTGGGTGTCGAGTCATTCTTGATCTAACTCGACTGAATTCCTATGTCCAGTATAAACATTTCAAAATGGAAACATTTGTTACTGCTGGGCAATTGGTTTCCAAAGGATGTTATATGGCAAGTATAGATCTGTAATATGCATATTATTCAGTACCGATTCATTTCAATTATCGGAGATATTTGAAATTTAGTTGAGCCAACTGTGGCAGTTTAAAGCATTACCTAATGGGTTAACCTCAGCTCCTAGATTATTTACAAAATTGTTGCAACCAGTGTTGGGTTTACTCTGGGCTCAGAATCATATTGTGATGGCCTATTTGGTTGATGTTCTGATCATAGGCAAGACTCAGGAAGCAGCTGAATTAGCTGTTTCAGTTACTAAACATATGTTTGAAAGGTTGGAGTTTTTCATCCATCCAGCTAAATCCAAATTGATACCATCAAGGATCATTGATTATTTGGGGTTCACAATTGATTCAACTAACATGTTAGTAACTCTGCCTAGAGGCAAGAGATTAGAATTAATGGAAGCTTGTAGCAATCTTGTTGATGAGCAGCAATCCTCCATCTATCGTGTGGCTAGTGTAATTGGCAAATTAGTGGCTGCTTTCCCTGAAGCGCAATTTGGGCCTTTACATTATCAGACTCTGCAACGAGCTAAGGAACAGGCACTCAAAACACATGCAGGTCATTTTGATAGACTCGTGCAGTTGCCAGTTGAAACTATCACTGAGTTACAGTGGTGGATAACGAATGTTTCACATTGCTCTAGTAAAATTATGATTAATTAACCTTCAGCTGTTTTACAAACTGATGTGATGACAACACAGAATGGATGTTGAATCCAAAAGTTTAAAAAAATGTTGTCGCCAAGTATGGGTTGCCGGACATTGATTTGTTTGCATCCAGGCTAAATCACCAGTTACCAAAGTATGTTTCATGGGAGCCGGATCCAGAGGCAGTAGCGGTAGATGCATTCTCGCTACATTGGGGTGGTATGTTCTTTTACGCTTTCCCCCCATTCTGCCTCATCAGTCGATGTCTCATTAAGATTGAGCAGGACTCTGCTTCAGGCGTTTTGGTAGTCCCCGATGGGTCCCACTCATTCTGAGACTGATCACACAGCCTTTTATGGTTGTCCCCAAATGCAGCAACCTGTTGGTTCACCCTGTGACAGGAGAGAGTCATCCTTTACATGATTGTATTAATCTGTTGGTTTGCAGATTCTGACGAAACCGTTCCAGGGGCTCGGACTATCAGATCGTACGGTGGATGTGATTACTGTGGCCTGGAGGGATAGTACTAAGAAACAATATGTATCTCATATCAAAAAATGGGAGATGTTCTGCTTGCAGTCAAATATATCTTATCACACTGCAAGCATACCCGATGTATTGGAGTTCCTTGCCACATTATATTTTTATGAGCGACTGAGTTATAGTGCCATCAATAGTGCCAGAAGTTCATTGTCCTCCTATTTATGGCAGGGGGTGGGACAACATTCTGTTGGGTCTCATCCATTGGTGTCCCGATTCATGAAGGGTATTTTTAACTGTAATCCTCCTAGTCTTAGGTAAAAGGAAATCTGGGGTGTGAGCATAGTTCTCGCACTACTTCGTCAATGGGCTCCAATTAAATCTCTGTCTTTGCAAAGACTCACCCTTATAGTGGTCATGCTCATGGCGCTCTTTTCAGCGCAACGTGTCCAGACATTGCAAAAGCTACGACTGGACAGCATGGTTTCTTCTGTAAATAATATTACATTTTATGTTTATGATTGAATCAAACAAAGCAGGCCAGGGACATCTGGGATGAAACTGAGTTTTATGGCATATCCCATTGATCTGCAGCTATGTGTAGTTACGCACTTATGACAGTATGTCGAGGTCACCAAGAGCCTTAGAGGCTCGGAAATTACGATGCTCATCAGTCACATAAAACCTCATAAGGAGGTGTCAGTACAGACCATTTCTAGGTGGCTGAAACAAGTTTTGGATTGTGCCAGAGTGGACACTGACGTGTTTAAATCTCACTCCACCAGGGCGGCATCAACATCCGCAGCGGGGGCACTGGACGTCCCTTTAGACCAAATCCTCAGGGCAGCAAGATGGTCCAGTGAAGGGACATTTCAACGGTTTTATAATAAACCTGTCCTCACGCTGGAGGTATTTGGCCATGCTATTTTGAGTTCTGTTTTATAACTATCCCCTGGGAGAGAGGGGTCATTATTGTTTCTTTTGTTTATTAAAACATTAACATGTATAATATAAACTATGTTGAATACATTATTTGTTTATCCTGTGTCAACTGAGGCGGTGTGTCGTATGGACCTGTATTTACGGCATGAAATCTCAGAGCTTCGAAATCTTCACAGAATCACTCCCGTGACTCCGAAGTAAAATAGTAAGATTAAATGAGAACTTACCAGTTTGAAGTTTGATCTTTATTTTATGAGGAGTTACGATGAGTGATTACGTGCCCACTGCTCCCGGCCCTCATATCACATAGGTCATCTGGTAGTTTCTAATCTTTGAGTCTTGCGATGTTACTTCGACAGTTGTTATCTGTGATTTCACACCGCTGCTTTGAAGATTGACGCGGACTGGCGGGGCTTCTTTACATAATCGCTCATCGTAACTCCTCATAAAATAAAGGTCAAACTTCAAACTGGTAAGTTCTTGTTTAATCTTACTATTTTTAGATTGAACAGCAAATTCCACTATAAGACACCTAAACCACCACGGGTTTGATCCTTGTCTGTGCCTGGCCAAGCCCTTCAGCCTCGTGCAAGTAGAAACACTCCAAAAGGTCACTTTTGCACTCTGCAGTATGTGGATAAATGTGAGGTTATCCACTTTGGTAGCAAAACAGGAAGGCAGATTACTATCTAAATGGCGTCAAGTTGGGAAAAGGGGAAGTACAATGGGATCTGGGGGTCCTTGTACATCAGTCTATGAAAGTAAGCATGCAGGTACATCAGCCACTGAAGAAAGTTGGCCTTTATAGCAAGAGAAATCGAATATAGGAGCAAAGAGGTCCTTCTGCAGTTGTACAGAGCCCTAGTGAGACCACACCTGGTGTATTGTGTGCAGTTTAGGTCCCCTAATTTGAGGAAGGACATTCTTGCTTTTGAGGGAGTGCAGCATAGGTTTACAATGTTAATCCCGGGATGGCGGGACTATCATATGCTGAGAGAATGGAGCAGCAGGGCTTGTACACTCTGGAGTTTAGAAGGATGAGAGGATATCTCATTGAAACATATAAGATTGTTAAGGGCTTGGACACACTAGAGGCAGGAAACATGTTCCCGATGTTGCGGGAGTCCAGAACCAGGGGCCACAGTTTGAGAATAAGGACTGGCCATTTAGAACGTAGACGAGGAAACACTTTTTCTCACAGAGAATGGTGAGTCTGTGGAATTCTCTGCCTCAGAGGGCGGTGGAGGCAGGTTCTCTGGATGCTTTCAAGAGAGAGCTAGATATTGCTCTTAAAGATAGCAGAGTCAGGGAATATATACACTACAGAAACGGTCCAACTCATCCACGCTGTCAAATTGCATGACCCACTGAGTTATTACAGCACTTTGTGTCTTTTTTTAAATAAACCAGCATCTCAGTTCTTTGCTTCCACCTAGGTTTCCACCTGATATAGTCCCATTTGCCTGCATTTGGCCCAAATCCCTCTGAACCTTGTGATTTCACTAAACAACATCCCATTTCCCCATTTCACTGAAATTCCCAATGTATGAATTAATTAATCATTCTGGAGTATCAGCTTAGTGCTTGTTTTCCTGAGAGACTTAGCATGTATTGATGCTTCTGTGCAACAATTCCACCGTGCTTGCAGCATACCTGATGGAAGGTTGCTAACTTGTAGTGAAAGAGGAAGCAATTTATCTGGAACAGCTCTGCGTCAAGAAGGCCCAACTTAAAAGTGCTTCTATTACCATCTGTGTTACTAGTCTGGTTGGCTTGATCAGTGGTAAAGGCAATGTGAGGAGACTTGACAGATGTCAGGATGGGAGGAAGAATCATGTCTTTCTGAGAGGAAAGTGGGCTCTGACCATTACCATTCGCCATGGCACTGTGGCTCAGTGGTAAAGCTGCTGACTTACAGTGCTGACTTACAGAGAGCCAGGTAAAGACTAAGGTGCTGTCTATATGGCGTTTGTACATTCTCCCTGTCATCATGTGGGTTTCTCTGGGTGATCCAGTTTCTGCCCACAAAATTATTATTGCCCAATTTAAATCACCATTCACTCTTTCCAACTCAGCCAAAAGAGATATTGATAAGACTTAATCAGGCTATGTAGTCACTGTTATTCTGTTAATGAGGTTATAAATTTGCTCTCTGGTATGTTTTAGCAGAAGTAAAATAACTTCCATCACCATTTATGTCACTAAAGAAGCAGAACTGGCTTTACTATCTCTGTCCTCCCTCCTCTTTCTTGATCTCTCTGTCTCCATCCCAGGGGACAGACTATTGTTTGCATTCCCTGCCCAGATTAAGCACATCATAATTGCCACAAAAAAAACCCCACAATGTTGGAGTAACACAGTAATCTGGGCAGCATATCTGGAGAACATGGATAGGTGAAATTTGGGGTTGTGATCCTACTTCAGACTGATCATCATTACACATCCATGTTCTCCAGGTATGCTGCCTGACCTGTTGCGATATTCCAGTACTTATGTCTTTTTTGTAAACCAGCATCAGCAGTTCCTTGTTTATTCATAATTGCTGCATCTATTTGCCACTCCCATTCAATTTAGACCAGATGAGCATTTTTTTCTTACTTTGTCTTAAACACAATGGATATCCTTAATCCATCTGCTTTCTAAAGGGGCAAGTTTCCACTTTGGCAGCAATCAGCAGATCCGCTGCAGATTGTACCTGATTTTAATTCTCTTTTGTGCTGACTTTGATTTACACTGAAACAAGAGCAGAAATACAGGTTTAACAACAGGTGTCAAACATAATTTGTTTCATTGTCCTGGCACTTGCTCATTGCAGCCAGGAACTTGATGAAGGATGTGCAAGCGCCAGACTTTGGACTTTATGTTTCTTGTCTAATTAAGTCTGTAGCTTAATTTAGTCTGTAGCTTAATTCCTGCCCCATTAATATTAATTTATCCAAAGCTCTATGAACTTGGTGTTAATTCACTTTGCTCTCCCCATATTTTCCATTGCTGTTTGCTCAGAAGAGCACATAAGCTGACCCTGACTGCCCAAGTAGTTGGCCCAGTGGTGCAGCTGGTAGAGCTGCTGCCTCATTGCACTAGAGATCTGGGTTTGATTCTGATCTTGGGTGCTGTCTGTGTGGAGTTTCAAAGGTCTTTTATTGTCACATGTGCCAACTAAGGTACAGTGATATTTGAATTACTATAGAGCCATAAAAAACAACAAGATGCACAACTGCATATAAGTTAACATAAACATCCACCACAGCGGATTCCTCCCTGCGATCGAAGCTCCCGCGACGGGGAGGTCGAAGCCCCCGCGTCAGGGCGGTCGAAGCTCCTGTGGTTGGAGCTCCCAAAGTCGGTCTCCAGCAGAGGCCGTCAACTCCATGATATTAGCCCGCAGTGCAGACGGAGATACGATACGGAATAAAATTGCATCTCCATCGAGGATAGGGATTTAAAATGTTTCTCCCAACCCTACCCCCCCCCCACATAAAACAAACTAAAGAACACTAAAACATACATTTAACACATACTTTTACTTTGCAACTCATTGATACATCAACAACATAAACTGTGAGTGGCACAATTTTGCTGGCTGTGCCAAAGATCTGGGTTTAATCCTGACCTCAGGTGCTGTCTGTGTAGAGTTTGCATGTTCTCCCTGCGTCTGCAGGGATTTCTTCCAGGTGCTCCGGTTTCCTCCAAAGACGTGCAGTTAATAGGCCTCTGTAAATACACCCTTGTGTGTAAGGAGTGGATGCGTAAATGGGTTAACATAGAACTTGAGTAAATAAGTGATCAACAGTTGGCATAGACTCGGTGGGCCGACGGACCTGTTTCCATGCTGCATCTCTAAATTAAATTAAACTCTATGAAACAGAGTGATAAGAGGCATTAGGGATGATTTCAACTCCTGCACACCAGACCTAATGGTGATCTTTACTTCAGTCCGATCCCCTATAGCTTGAAATTGCACCATCACTCTGGCTGTGAAGAGGGACAAACACGGTGTGAAGTTCACATGCCAGAAAGAAAGGCAATAAAAAAGGTAAGAGTTATCTACTTGCCTCAAATCTCCAGGCAGATTCCAGGCAAGCAGAATAAATGCACAGCATGATGAGCAGTCTAGTAGTGAAGATACCACTTAGATCTTGTGAGATACTTTTATTCTGTCCATTGATTAGTGGAATACTGTGCAGAGATTTTGCTGATTATAAAGAACATTTTGTTGGCATTTGTTTTCTGCGTGCACTGCTGTCACACTTGCATTATAATTAGTCCCTGCTTCAAATTTGAAGCAAATAGTTTGGATTTTAAGCAAATATATAGTGACTACTTGCTACAGTACAGCAGAGATTTATGCACCACTTTTCCTTTTCTTAAAGTGCTGAAATGTACACATTGTGGGGGTCTCTTATTACAGCCTGCGCCATTCATTCAATTTTCTTAATTGAACGCAGGTTCTGTGATGGGTTGGGCACAGAGGGATGATAAAATGCAAAAAGCTGTCAATTTGGAGACAAGTTTCCACTTGTACCGTAGGCACAGATCTAACACCCTTGTGTTAGATTGAGCTCAGACAGGTTTTGCTGGGGTGGTGTCAGCTGAAGTTGACCTTGCTGAAAACTCTTGAGTGTGTAATCATTTCACTGGTTACAAATGGTTTAGATTTCTCTTCTCTGCGTGGGGCACTCTGCCTAATTTCATTACAAGGTTTCACTCTAATTAAAAGCCTTCCCCAAATAGTCACTTTTGGTCACTTGAATCCCAAGCCTGTACCCGCAATTTGTTGTAATGGAACCAAACGCTCGGGGAATACAGAAACACGGAATTGATTGAAGACTAAACGGTGCAATTGTCATTTAAGGATACAACAAAGGAATGATTTGTGACATTCATGACTAATACAGTGTGGGCCAAAACAGCTTGTGGCTTCAAAATCTGGGGCTTTGTATCACTGTGACTAGTGCAGTGAAGTGCCGAATCAGAACAAAGCCCATCAGTCATTATTAAAGTGCAGGAAAGAATGGTTGCACTGTGGAATCTGTATTGCACACAGTTCAAAAAAAGTCACTATGCAGATCTCAGTGGGTTAAGGTGCTGGAGCGCTATTCCCATCCCCCGTTCAAACAGCTGTTCGTGAAGACCTGTTACAGATGCGTATGGTCCAGCAAAGCCCCAGCAACACTCCGGAAAAGAGGGCTGAAAAGTTTTAGAAAGCAACTGTGTATTAATCAGATGAAAGCAAAGTGTTACTAATTTCAAAACATTGTATAGTATGGAGGAGGAGGAGCTTCTTTCCTTTGAACACAGAGGTTCTGCTCTGCGTGAAACAGACTTAAGAACCGATCTCTCACTCCCCCCCCCCCCCCCCCCCCCCCCCCCCCGCTCTCTCTTGTTTCTACAAAGCTTGATACGGGGCCAGCAAATTAAGAGCAATGTGGATAATATTTGTCTTTGAGGAGTGTTGCAAGATTCCGAACAAGTGGAACAAGACTGGCGTTAATGCAAGATTTTGAATTTCAAAAGTTGTTCAGCTAAGACAAAAGGTCCCCAGAGCATGGAATGAGGGGGTCTGTTGCTACGTGCGTGGTATTCCCAGAGTTCCTTAGACGAATTTAGAGCAACTTGCAGGCTTTTCAGCTGCTGAATTCTGCTGAAAGGAAGAGACAGCCCAGTCAAGAAAAGTAAGAATTTAAAACGCTCAAAGGCAGAGGAGAGAAGAAAACAGACAAGGCAATGTATTACTTACCAGCCAGTCTCTAATTCACAAACTGACTTCTGGTCATCTGGAGGTAACTTACTTAAATGGGTGGTGTGGTGGCAGGGTGGTCTTTATGCAAGATGAGATCACCCCGGTGAAGAAATGTAATGTTTCTTTTCTGTTGTAAAAGTGATCAGCAGAAATGCTGCCTGCAGGAGTGACTGCGTGCCTGGCTAGTACACCAGACTTGGATTTGCTTGTTTAATTTCTATTACAGTTTATCGTATCACTCGGAAAAACACAGCAGAGTTTTTTCTCCATCATCTATGTGTGTGCAACTTTTTCCATGGGGACCCACTTTAAGTGAATTGATTCATGTTTAAAGCAACAGGAGGCAGCGTTGAAGTGACATTTGGTTTACAAGGCTCGGATTATGAACCTTTCTCCTGTTACACCGTGTGCCTAGTGATTGCATCAACAAGTTTGCATGTAAAGAATGAACAACCCCCCAACTTCTTCTAATAATGGGATTGCTATTCCTGATTTGCACAGAGCTAAACTATGACTATATTTATCTAGAGGCAGACAGTCTGTGGCAGAGGATATATCGGACCGTTTAAAATAGATACTGAACTCTTGCTTTCAATTCAAACTGGTTCCAACCGAGTGTTGAATTATGCTGTTGAAATTGCATTTGAGAAATAGTTTTGCAGGTGCTAATTTCTGTGCAGCTCAAGAGCGTTTGCCTCTGAAGAGCCAGTGTATGCCAATGTCCTGAAGGCAAAAGCAAGGATAATTGGTAAGTGTTCGGCATACATAGTGAAGTATCACAGATCAAAATGGAGGAAGCATCTGGAAATCACTATTTGAATGAAGATGATGCTGGAAGACCTGAATCCATGGAGTTACCCATTGCTGAGCCTGACCTGCACCGAATGTACCTGTCTTGTTTACCTGACCGCTACATGAAGGCAAAAATGAGCTTGGCAGCCTACCTCATTGATTGGGCCATTGCATTACTTTGCAAGGTAAGAATTTCACCACTATGTAGAATGAGCTAGGATGCTTTACTGTGAATTATGCACCCTTGCTATGGTAAATAATATAGTATTCCATGCAGAAATATCAGACTCTGACTTTCACAGTAAATGGTAGAGCCCTGAGGAATGTGATAGAACTGAGTACAAGAACATGGTTCCTGAGGATTTACTGCAAGGTTGCTAGGACTTGAGGTACTGGGTTAGAGGGAGGTTGGATCGGCTAGGGCTCTATTGTTTGGAGCATAGGAGATTGAGGGGTGATCTTACCGATGTGTTTGAAATCATGAAGGTCATAGATAGAGTGAATGCACAGTCTGTTCCCCAGGGCTGGGGAATGATGAACTAGAAGGCGTAAGGCGTAGGCTTAAGTTGAAAGGGGAAAGATTTAATAGGAACCTGAGAGTTCCTAAATATATGAAGTTAACTGCCAGATGAAATGGTTGAGGCAGGTACAATAACAATATTTAAGGGATATTTGGGCATGGATAGGAAAGATTTAAAGGGATATGGGTCAAATGCAGGCAGATAGGACTACCATAAACTAGTATCTTGGTCTGCATGGACAAATTGGATGACGGGGCCGGTTTCCGTGCTGTACGATAATTGTATGAGTCTGACGTGCAGTGTCTTTCATAATCATTTTGTTATGCTTCAAAACTAATGAAATATTTTGAATTCATGGCTATTGAAATTTAGGAAAATTTGCATTTATCTCGGTACCAGAAATAACTTTGAAGTAATTTACATTTGGCAGATAAGGAGGCCATTTGGCCCATTGAGTTCATGCTAGCTTAGTACAATCCTACTGATCATGTTCCTCCATTTATTTCTTTTAACCTATTCTATCTCATGTTCCCATCAATATCATGATTTTCCTGCCTCCCACCTGCACGGGGTAGTTTACAGCACCCAATTAGCCAACAATCAACATGTCTTTGGGATATGGAAGAAAATGGGAGCAGTCTTGGGAAATACACAGTTACAGGAAAGATATGCAAACTCCACAGAAACAGCACCGAAGATCTTGATTAAACTCGAAACCTGGAACTGTGAGGCAGCAACAACACTACCTGCAGTGTCAGATCACCATAGACACAAAATGCTGGAGTAACTCAGTGGGACACAGGCAGCATCTCTGGAGAGAAGGAATGGGTGATATTTCAGGTCGAGACCCTTCTTCAGACCTCTGCAATGTCAGATTACCAGTTTATTTAATACTAGCCGATTGAGTGATAACAATTAACCAGGATACTGGGGACACTCTTGCTGCTCTTCTCCGATTAATTCCTTGGGATCTTTTGTATGCATTTGAGAGGGCTGTCAGAACCCTTAACTCTATTAATCCAAAAGCAATATGTTTGGAAATGATGAGATATAAATCTGGAACATTTGCCGTTTTAATTAAACTCTCAGCAACCAGATTCAGAAGAAAGAGTTAAATCAAATGAGCTTCAGCTTTGGTTAGTTGCAGTATATACTTACATTTTGTGAATAATAGAATTTGGTTTCTTATTATATGTAGAGGCATTGTAAATAGGTGTGGTGCATAGAAGTTTGAGTATAGAAGTTGGGAGGGCATGTTGCAGTAATGTAAGATGTTGGTGAGGCTGCATTTAGACTATTGTGTTCAGTTCCATGTTACAGGAAAGATGTTGTTAGAAAGGGTGCAGAGAAGATTTACGAGAATGTTGTCAGAACTCGAGGGTCTGAACTATAGGGAGAGGTTGAACAGGCTGGGACTCTATTCCCTGAAGCACATGAGGATGAGGGGTGATCTTATAAAGATGTATAAATAATGAGAGAAATAGATCGGGTGAATGCGAAGTCTTTTGCCCAGAGTGGGGGAACCAAGAACCAGAGGGCATAGGTTTGAGGTGAAGGGGGAAATATTTTATAGGAACTGAGGGGTAACTTTTTCCGCAAAAGGTGGTGGGTGTATGGAATGAGCTGCCAGGGAAAGTAGTTATGGCAGAGACTATCGCAATGTTTAAAAAACAATTAGACAGGTATGTGGATAGGACAGGTTTAGAGGAATATGGGCTAAACGTA
The DNA here is from genome assembly GCA_035221665.1 of Okamejei kenojei. Taxonomy (NCBI): domain Eukaryota; kingdom Metazoa; phylum Chordata; class Chondrichthyes; order Rajiformes; family Rajidae; genus Okamejei; species Okamejei kenojei. Next base: position 27,443,906 of record CM069144.1, on the reverse strand, counting down.
GCCAAGTGGAACTAGTGTAGATGGGACATGTTGTTTGCTGTGGGCAGGTATAGCCAAAGGGGCTATTTCCACACTATATAACTCTATGACTCCATGTGTATTCTGGAAGAAAAAACGTATATTTCACTGAATAATTATGCTGTGGAACAAACTCTTCTAGTTCCTGTGTTTTCTCCCATTGTTGAAAATAGGTTCAGTGTTTGTTTCTTATCATGTTCCTTTTGGCACATAACAAAACACAGTAGCATCAAAGTCAATAAAGAACCCGTCCATTGTTGAATCAGTATAGTTTAGATTTATAAAGAGCAAATCTGTTTGGGCTCCAGATGGCATTTGGCTGTGCCATGTGGCAGGGTCAATGTCATGGAGTTTAACTCATAACCATAAGCCCTGCTGCATCTTTAACAAATTAGCGGCTCCTCAGAATGAATAAAAGCAATTGATACTAGATTGAGTGTATAGCACATGAAGATCTTAGTTCTGCTTCGTGGTCTGTGAAGTTAACTGAACCTGCTTGAGATTGTAAAGATAGATTTACAATTGTCCTTCGTGTTCTTGACCTTGTTCATCAGCCAAGGTTCCTAAAGTATAAGGACCTCGAGAGGTTAATTAGTTCAATTTAGTTTAGCGATACAGCATGAAAACAGGCCCTTCGGCCCACTGAGTCCACGCCAACCAATGATCACACGTACACTAGTTCAATGTTATCCCAGTTTCGCGATCTACCCACCAGGGACAATTTACAGAAGCCAATTAACCTACAATCCTGCATGTTTTGAAATGTGGAATGTGGAAGGAAACCGGAGCATCCAGAGAAAACCCACGCAGCCACAGGGAGATTGTATAAACTCCGTATGGACAGCACCCATAGTCAGGATTGAACCCGGTTTCTGGCGCTGTAAAACAGCAACTCTACCACTGTGCCACAGTTTAAATCCATCTGTGTTGTGAAACATTCACAGTTGAGTAGACTATTGATAATTCCTGTCTAAATTCATAAATGAAGATAAAGATATTCTATATTGGCACCTCTACTAGCTATACTGGTGCCTCATAGTTCCAGTAACCTAGGTTCAATTCCGATCACTGATGCTATCTGTGTGGAGTTTGCATGTTCTCTCTGCATGGGTTTCTTTCCATTACATTTCATTGCCTCCATATAAATATAAAGGATCTCAATGAATAAATCAAAAAGGACCAGGGAGGTATGGTTTACTTCTACATTCCAAAGATGTACTGGTTGGTAGATTGATTGGGAAGTGTAAATTGCCCTCTGTATAGGTAGGTGCTAGAATCTAGTGGGTAGTTGACAGGGAATGTGAGGGGAAAACAAATTACTATCAATGAATGCTCAATGGTTGGCCCAGACTTGATGGACACAGGGCCTGTTTCCCAGCTAATGACTCTTGGAGACGGAGTGCCAAAGTTATAATTGTAACAATCTAGGAAGTTCTGTGATCAAACATTCCTATCAACAGTGCAGCAGCCAAAGCTCATTGTACAAATTATGCTTCACATGCTCATTTATTTTATGCACAATGAATGTTCTCTTCACTCATTTGTGAGACGAGGGCACTGTCAGCAAGGATGCATGTGTTGCCCATTATTTAATTGTTGATAATAGTTTGCTGTGACAGAGCAATTTCTAGATGATTCAGGGGACAGTTAAGAGAAAATCATCCTCGTTTGGGACAAGGCAAGGATGTCAGACTTTTAAAGATGACAATTTTCCTTCTGCAAAAGATATGTGGAGTATTGTGCATAACATTGGTCACTTTTTGAATAGAAGAATGTAAATACATAGGGACGAGTTCAGGGCTGGTTTACTAAACTGTTACCTGGAATGGACAAACTGTCAAATGAGGAGAGGATGGACAAGGTCAGTTTGGTATTGGTGTTGGTTTATTATTGTCAAGTGTACTGGGGTACAGTGAAAATCATTATTTGCGTGCTTGATATGCACTCGGACCCCTGGACTGTGTCCCATCATATCCTCTCACACGGAAGGTACACTGTGTAATCCTAATGTATCAATAAGGGCATATATTGTGCATATTGAATGAGGAAAGAAGTGACCACTGATCTCCTTATCCTCCTACAAATGTTTTAACTAGTATGAAAGTCAAATCTTGCAATAACGTATGCATGTAATGCCATTTACACAGATGCATATTAAATTGACAGGCCTCTAGCAACATTATAATATTATTTGCAGTTTAAGTATGTTAGATTTCCAACCTTACCACCTGCATGGAAGATTTTCTGCTTTTTATGATGGTTTGGCTAATCATTCAAAGATTTCATTATATTTATTTTAATGTGATGAAAATAAGGCAGGAACTACAAAGGTAAGAGGAGTCCTCTCTGGCAGGCTGCTATCCAGATAGTGCAGACAAAAATCTGCTCCTAAACAAAACATATTTAATGCACTTCACTATGTGAAAGGAGTTCTCAATGACCTTGCGATTATTGGTAGGGGAGGCACCAGGAGAGTCCTGTGGTAAGGAGGGTCAGCCAATGTAAGTGCCTGCTCCTTGAGCCTTCGTGTTGGCACCCTGCACCTAACCCAGCCTCAGCAAGTAGTAGGAGCGGACGATCTTGGAGAGGAGGCCACATTCAGTGTGATGCACGAGTCGGCCCCAATAGCTGGAAAAGTGGCATAAAATCATAAGATTATTAAGGGACATAATGAGGCCATTTTGTCCATGATGAATCTTAAAAGAGCTATTATGCCAGTCACATTTCCTTGCCTCCCCCAGGTCTGGGAAGGCGAGGCAGTTTGAAGAGTTGCAGGACAGTCAAAGGCATTGAAAGGGACTTTTAGAGACCCTGAGCCAGGTGCATGGATAGGATAGGTTTAGAGGGATATGGGCCAAATGCAGGCAGGTGGGACTAATCTAGCTAAAGCATGTTGGTCTGCGTGGGCCAGTTGGGCCAAAGGGCCTGTTTTCACACTGTATGACTCTGATTTTGTGAAAATACAGTTATCAGGGTCCAATCTATATCCTTCTAAAGGAGCTCAGATGCCTGGGGTATTTGTCCTAGTCTAAAGACCATTAGGATGTCTAAATGTTCAGTGGAGGCAGGCCTTCCCACTGTAAATCCACCAGCTGCTTGATTGCAACAGGTATGGAGGGTTAAAATTGAGACTGCAGCATATGAACGCACAAAAAATATACATTGAACTGCTACCTCCTAAATCATCACATTTATTCATACAACTCTGGCTACATGTCCTTAAATGAAACCTCTGCAGACTTTCACCATAAATAACTTCACCTCTTTTTAAGCCTTCTTCTAACACCAAAAAGTAATCTGCGTGCAACGGGTTACACAGCTCTGTGGAATGACAACAGCTTCAAGGTTTGAGTAGATATCTTGCCAAGGCTCACTAATCATCACTCGGTAATCTATTAATATATTTTCCACAAGTGAAAGCTAAACTTGAAAAATAGCTTGTGAGCTTGCTTTGTGGCCTTCACTGGCACTGATACTCCCTTTAACTCCTCAATTTACACTGATCTGTAAAATTGTAATGTGTTGACGCAGTACCATACAGGGGAACCAGGCAGTCTGAAGAAAGGTCCTGACCCAAAATATCCTCCAGAGTTTCTGCCTGACATGCTGATTTCCTCCAATCACTTGGTGTCTTTTTATGTAAACCAGCACCAACCTACAATATTTTGTCATATAGTCAGAGTCGTGGAGAGATAAAGCACAGAAACTGACCCTTCACTTGAACGAGCTCACACTTAAAGTCATAGTTATACAGTGTGGAAACAGGCCCTTTGGTCCAACTTGCCCATGCTGACCAAGATACCTCATCTGCAATAGTCCCACCTGCCCACATTTGGCCCATATCCCCATAAAACTTGCTTATTCATGTACCTGTCCAAATGTCTTTTAAATGTAGTGTATCTACCTCCTCTGGCAGCTTATTCCATATACCCGTTGACTCTCGTGTTTCTAAGTATATCTTTCCTCTCTCATCTTAAGGTAACATAACATACAATGATCTTATCCCAACCCACTTTATTTTCTCCACATTTGCATCAAACCCCACCCCTTCAGATAGACACAAAATGCTGGAGCCAGTCTTAAATACATAGAAAATAGGTGCAGGAGTAGGCCATTCGGCCCTTTGAGCCAGCACCGCCATTCAATATGATCATGGCTGATCATCCAAAATCAGTACCCCATTCCTGCATTCTACCCATAGCCCTTGATTCTGTTAGCCCTAAGAGCTATATCTAACTCTCTTGAAAACATCCAGTGAATTGGCCTCCACTACCTTCTGTGGCAGAGAATTCCACAGATTCACCGGTCAGGCGGAATATCTGGAGAAAAGGAATAACTGAGGTTTTGGATTGAGGCCCTTCTTCAGACCCACCCCTTCAGATTCTACCACTTATCTATACTTTGTGAATTAACTTCTAACCTGGGCGCTTGTGTAAATTTCGCACAGATGGATGCCAAGCTTAGGATCTAACCCAAGTCCCTGAACCTGTGAGGCACCGTCTCTACTAGTTCTGTCATTTTGCTTCCTCTCACATCCTCCACCTTGCAGTTCCCCCAACTATTTTGCACTCCTCTCTGTCACAACTAAAACATCTGTACTCTGGAATATTGAATGAGGGGTCAAGGCAATAGAGCGGCACTTTCATGCATAATTCACCCAAAGAATTTTCTTCCACAACCTCTTACAATTATTGAACGTGGGGCGCCGCCACACCGAGTCTTTAGTTTAGAAATACAGCGAGGAAACGGGTCCTTTGGTCCATCGAGTCCGTACCGACCAACGATCCCTGTACACCAGCGCTATCCTACACTCTAGAACAATTTACAATCTTACTGATGCCAATTAACCTACAATCCTGTACATCCTTGGAGTGTGGGAGGAAACCTGAGCACCCAGGGAAAACCCACGCGATCAAGGGGTGAACTTTAAAACTCTGTACATACAACTCCTGTAGTCAGGATCGAACCCGGGTCTCTGGCGCTGTAAAACAGCAACTCTACTTCTGTGCCACTGTGCCATCCGTCGAGGCCCTCTATCAGACCTTAAGTCTTCAGATTTAAGTAGCATCAGTTAGGAGAAAAACTTTGCGTCTTAGAACATTACACAAATAATTCCGTTTAACCTTATGAAGCACTTTCCATGAGAAAGACATGTGGAATGTGACAACGTACCACGGTGACTCACGATATCGATGGCACTCATGAGATGACATATGTGGAAACTAAATCCCCTTGGTGAGGAAATACAATATTGCACAAATAGCCAAAGAAACAGAAGAAACTCTGTGGGCTTTTGCAATCAATGTGAACAGGGGAGTATTTATTTTGGAGAAGTCTTACGTTGGAAACAATACATTGATATGCACCAAAATCAATTTTAGGAAAAGGGCTTGGGAAGCAATAATGACCTTTCCTTTCTTAGTTTTTTTGATCATGGTTGTTGCACTTGCATGTACAACTGCACTTTAAATATTTGAGAGTGGAAATCTGCCTTTCTTCCCTATTCTATTCATGGAATGGCTCCAGAAGCAGTTAGATCCAATAAAATTTGAACAACTTCCTTGAGCTTTCTTTGAATAGAAGAAACATCCTAGCATTTGTTATCCATTTCGTGGAAGAATTCCTTTCAAAATATATTCTAAATGCATTCTTTCACTGGTTTTACTTTTGACCACAAATATCACCAACCTGCCACAGTTTTAAGTAATGTTTAGAATACTCAACAGAGCTCCACATTGACTTGCCTCCCCTACTACACTATCTTTGTTAATGATGCACACTGAGATTTTCCAGTCATTCCTCCTGTACCCCCACTCTCCATTTCATTCTTCAATTGTCCTGGCAAATTTTCCTCCTACACTCCACATTGCACATGCATCCTTGTTAAGGTGCATTTCAAGTGAAGTCAAGCTGACTTACCCTCTCTTTACAACCTCTAAGGCCAGTGAGGTGGAGAAGGTTTTTGAAGTTATGGAGGTGCAATTATATTAGAAGTTGCATCAAAAATGAAAGTCTCCTTCTAACTGAGTTGCTGCCTTGCAACTAGACAAAGCCACAGAGCTTTGTGTGCAACTTCTTGTGGATTTCCTCTGGGTGCTCTGGTTTTCTCCCATATCCTAAAGACGTGTAAGATGGTAGGCTGTAGAAACAAAGAACTGCTGATACTAGTAAACAAAAAATATATACAAAGTTCTGAAGTAACTCAGTGGGTCAAGCAGCATCCATGGAGTGAGTCTGAAAAATGGTCCCGACTCGAAACGTCACCTACCCATATTCTCCAGGGTTACTGTCTCACCTTTAAGTGACTCTGGCATTTGCGTCTTAAAAGGGTAACTTAATTGTCCTGAGTGTGAAAGCGAGTGGTTTAATCTGGGAGGGGTTGTTGAAAGTGTGTGGAGAATAAAATGGCGTTAGTATAGGATTTGTGTAAAGGGCAGTTGATGGTTGGTATGGATTTGGTGGGATGAAGGGCCAATTTCTGTGGTGAATCTCTCAATAACTCTAAAACCAATAGTCATTGGGTGACATCTGTTAACATTTTAAACAGTAGCTTGGCTCAGTAAACTATCCAGCAGCCAGAGTATCAGCAATAAATGGTGTTAATCTCTGCAGTCCTGAAATGGAGATTAAAATCAGAAGGGTCTTGACCCGAAACGGCACCCATTCCTTCTCTCCAGAGATGCTGCCTGTCCAGTTGAGTTATTCCAGCATTTTGTGTCCATCTTCGGTGTAAACCAGCATCTTCAGTTCCTTCCTACATATTCAAATCTCTTGGTTGACTCTTATGTAAACTGCACATGTGAAAAGCACCCAAGAATATCACCCTTTTTAAAACAATAAATATTTTCAAACAAAGCATTTTGGAGTCGGAGTCATACAGCATGGAAACTGATCCCTTGGCCCAACTAGCCCATGCTGACTAAAATGCCCCACCTGCCTACATTTGGCCCATATTTCTCTCAACCTTTTCTATCCATGCATCTGTCCACATTTTCACACGCTATCTCTTTTGGATATACTCAAAGAATTTTGTCTTTTACCATATTCTTAGCTCTGTAGAATATCTGTGTCATGGGGAACTACTGATTACATAGCCTCTCATCCTAACTTAATCAGGAGCACTGCTGGAGGTGAGGAAGTATACGATTTATGGGGAAGATAGAGAGGATTTTTAAAAAGCCATCAATAAAAAAATGAGAAATTTGACACTAGCAGGTAAAAGGGGATCAGTGCTCAGAATTTCCAGCTTCTCAACAAATTGAACACAAACAATGTGACTCTTGAATTCCATTTTCAGGCTGTACTGTGTATAAATATGAGGAAAATACATTTAGTTTTTATCCTTAATAATGTTTTGAGACATTAAGAGTGCACAAAATGTTATGACATTCAGAGTGCACACTCCTTTCCCATTGGAAATTAATACAGAATCTGAAGTTTACTTCAGAATGGGGGTTGGTAAAAAGGGAAGAAATGACTTCCAGCGTATTAAATTCTGTCTGGGCAGATGGCTGCCCTGTTGGGCTGTTCATCAAAGGTCATCCTCCAACAAGCATCAGATCAAGTGACAGGTTCATTAATCTGCAAAGTCATAATGAATAGATCACTAGCTCAATGCATTCTCTGTTGCGGGGGTGAGTTTGAATGTTCATGTTGGGATCAAGGGATGTTCAATTTTCCATTAGTGTGTGGTGGATATTTTACAGATACTTTAATAATCCAATTCATTCCAAACTGAACACTCTTAAATTGACCTGGGGACCTGTGTGACCTCCAAGTCCATTGCGAAATCAGCAGATGCCAAGGGCACTGTGAAAAGCTTCATTTGACTCTGAAAACCCTGGACCTGCGGCTGAAAACGTTGCCGCACAGAAATCAAGACTGACCACGTTCAAAACAGCTTCTGTAATTCATCTGTCAGATTGCCATTGATTTATGTTGCCACTACAAAGTACACTCTGGTATAATCCCATAAAAAAAATAAGTTCTCAACCTTAAGAATAGAAGTTATTAATCACATTGTTGAATCCACCATCTCTGAAAGGGGTTAATTCATTGAGGTCAACTCAGTGTGCTGTGCTCATATATTTTGAAACAATAGTTAAATTCTTTACAAGCCGTTATAAGAATGCCACATGCTTTGAATTTTTGCTCAAACGGTTCTATGCTGAATGAATTATTTCTCATCTGTGCTTTCAAAATGTAAGCACAATTTAAGTAACGATGGAAACATTGATAATAATGTTGCAATGTTACTGAATTACAAGCACATTATTTAACAAAATGTTAATCTATATTGAAAAAATATTATCCTGACCTGCAGGCAGTCCAATTAAGGAATAGTTAATCGTTGACAAATATCTATGTAGACATATCTTTACATTAAAAAAAATGGATAAGTTTTGCAACCTTGATGTACTTTTCTAATTTATTACCACATCTCTGCAAGGCATTAGTCCTTGCAAAAATTACTTTGAAGTTTCCTTATTGCTTTGCTGTAAGTAAATGTAATACACTTTTAGTGCATACAGTACGATTGTACAACAGCGTTCATGAATTTTCGGATATTATGTGCCTAGTGATCCCATATGTGGGAAAAAACATTGTTCAGGACACTAGTAGAATTGTGTCTACTTATGTCAACCTGCACAACCTGACATCAGTCTGAAGAAGGGTCTCGACCCGAAATGTCACCCATTCCTTCTCTCCAGAGATGCCTGTCCCGCTGTTACTCCAGCATTTTGTGTCCACCTTCGATTTAAACTAGCATCTGCAGTTCTTTCCTACACAACCTGACATCATGTCTGTCTGACTTTTGTGTCTATCTTCGGTGTAAACCAGCATCTGAAGTTCCTTCCTACACATCGCATCATAAGTTTTGATGTTTCAAACAGTTGTCAATAAATCATAGAATGCCTCACTCCTTCAAGTGTTAGGCTATGACATGTACTCAAGTCACCAATTTGATTCAATGGTACGAAGCTTCCTCAAGGTGACAGAAAGATTATTTTGATGAAGACTGGACATGATAAATCATAAGTCACTACAAAGGAGGATAGAAACAGATCAACATATTGGACTAGTGGTTTTAATGAGAATTTTGAGAGGAATAACAAGAGGAAATTATCATATTAATTGGTAAAGTATTAAAACAAAAATAGAAGCAGAGAGAGGCAATTGCACAAGCAGGAGGGAAGATTTATAAAAGCTGTTCTTAAAGAAAAATATATATACAGTAGCATCCTCATAATAAGGTAATGGATTAGACTGGAGGCCCATGCCACTTGATATGCCTCAGCAGCTGGTGCTGGGCCTATTGGTGTTTGCCATCTATACCAATGGTTGGGACTGTACAAGGCATGCGTGGTTAGTACGTTTGCAGATTACACTAAAATAGGTGTTATTGTAGATAGTGGAGAAGGTTAGCAAGAATTTCACCAGGATCTTGATCAGTTGAGGAATGGCAAATGGAGTTTAATTCAGATAAGTGTGAGGTGCTGCGGTTTGGGAAGTCAAAGCAGCACTTTCACAGTGAATGGTCGAGCCTTGAGAAACCTTGTGGAACAGAGTAATAGGGAGTGCAAGTAATTCCCTGTAAGTGGCACAGGGTGGTGAAAAGGGCTTTTGACATGCTGGCCTTCAATTCTCAAGGCATTGAGTGCAGAGGTTGGGATGTTACATTGCAACTGTATGAGATGTTGGTGAGGCTGCATTTGGCATATTGTGATCAAATTTGGTTACACAGGTGTAGAGAAAATGTCCTTAAACCAGAAATAGTGCAAAAAAATGGATGAAGATGTTGCCGAGACTCAAGACTGAGTTATAGGGAAACTTTGGGCAGACTAGGATTTTATTCCTAGGAGCATAGATAGGATGAATGCATGCCGGTCTTTTCCGAAGGTTGGGGAGTAGAGAGCTAGAAGGCATAGGTTTGTGTAGAAGGGGTAATGATTTAATAGGAGGGGCAACTTTTTCACACAGAGTATGGTATATAGAACTAGTTACTAGAGGAAGTGGTTGAGGCAGGTACAATAACAATATTAAAGGATGTTTGGACAATTATATGGATAGAAAGTGGTTTCAATGATATGGATCAAAAATGGGGAAATTGAGATGCCAGCTTAGGAAGGCATCTTGGTTGATATGAATGAATTGGACCAAAGGGTCTGTTTCCATACTGTATGCATCTATGATTTAATTTTACACAGTAGCCTGACCAAATGTGTGCAGCTTTGATCTTGTGAACTAAGTAAGAATATACAGTACTTGCCAAAAAGGGTACACAGCTTGAAGGACAACCATATGAGGAGAAAATTCTATGTCACAGAAGCCTATAGATGCCAAAGCAATGAATCTTTAAAAAAGAATATATCAATTTCTGAATGCAAAAGGCATCACATAGTATGGAGAGAGAAACAGATTGATGTTCAGCCATCATTGTGTTGAATTGCTTGAAGAGCTGAATGACCTACTCCTAGTCTTCTTCACTTCTACATAATAGCAGATGGTTAAGAGGAGGTTTGAGAGCAATGATCAAATTTTTGAATGGCTTTGTATGATGAGTGGGGAAGCTGTTTACATTTATCAAACTGTTGTTTACAAGAGGGCGTTACTTTGAATATCTTAAATCAATAAAACAGTGTAATTAAGAAAAAAATGGCTTTATCCTAAAATGCATTTGTTCGTAGAATTTTCTATGTTGTAATTATTAGATGTTGTAATAGAAGCAGAAACCATGATATCTTTTGAAATGTATTGGATAAATATTTTCAAAATAAATGATTTAGGAAGAAATAATGCAAGGGTTGATGACGGTGAAATGAATTGAACAGACTTTTTTTAGAAAACTGGAACTTCTCCAATGGGGTGACCAGCCTCACCCTGCGAAAGTCTACATTTCTCTGCCACTCAGCGGATCTACAGTATATTTAAACTTGAACAGCTGTTAAGAAATCAAGTTATGCAATTGAAACATATTGGAAAATGAAACAAAAATTGCAGTAACAAAAATCATCCCAAGGTTAGAGACAGTTTAAGGATATTGCATTATTATCCCTTTATGAAGAATCACATGCATGTGTGAGTGGTGTGGAGGATTTATAATTAGATAAAATGATGCTATACACATTCCCATGGGTTTGGATTGTTGTAATTATTGTGAAGTGCTGCCTGGTTTACATACTCATTCTATTCAGGTTTAACATATTAAAATGAGATGCCAATAAACAACTTGAATTATCATACCATAGGTGGACTGGGATGGATACGTAGGTGCAGAGAAAAAATCCACCCAGATATTCCTCTTACAAGTTATATTTATTGATAAATAAAGGAAATATTCATAGGGAAATTGTTGAGGAGGCAAAGATGTTTTTGTTGAAGGATCAAAAAACAGTATTATATTAAATTTGAAATAATAATTAATATAAATTTCAAAACATTGCTCAAACTTGAAATCTGCATCCATATCATTGAAACGTTATAAATGCAACATTACAACATTGTCCCAAGCAAAATAAATTGGTTTAAATAATCTATGATGGCACAAAAAGACATGTAAACAATTGTTTGCTGGGATTGTCAGAACAAGGTCTAGAGACATTTGGCAAGAAGGTTAAGATTGTTCAATTGTCATATGTATTGAAAACGGAAAAATGAAATTCTTATTTGCAGCAGCATAATAGTATGTAAGCACAGATCTGTATTGCTGTAGACATAGATTAAACAGAATAAAACATTTATAATCCTCATTTACAGTATAATATCACACAGCACTGTAATTGAAAATATCCATCATAATTGTTTAAAAGTGCATCAGTTATTTTGTAATCTTCCTCATTTATCTGGTATAATCTGCAAAATAATTATGTCTTCTACTCAAAACCATATGAAACTAATTTCCGTACATTCTGAAAATGAGTCACTCATCACAACACAATGTTTCCCATGCCTTAGCCAATTCTACATCATACTGCAAGTTCCCTTTTTTCTGTAGGCTCTAGTTTTTCTAACAAGTGGTATCTAAAGACGTTCGGGAAATTCATTTGAACATCAATTGTCATCCATCCCATTTCTACATCACCAAAAACTTCAAACAAATGAGTGAACTTACCCTTAGCACGTTTGTGCTGGATCTTCACTGGCATCAGGTTTCTCTCCTTTTATTGGACAGTGCAACATTTGTAATCATCCAGTCACTGACAATTTTACAGTACCCATGGAACATGGTAGTCAGCACCATAATGTCTCGCCTTACATCTCCTTGGAAGTTAGAATGCAATCTAGCCACAGTGGGTAACAAAGCACTCTGTGCATCGAAAGTGCCCACAATAGATCTTGCGATAGACTCTTACAATCAAGTGAAGACAGAGTAAGTGGCAGATCTGCAAGGAAATAACGAGAGGGGGAATATGATTGATGGGATTGATTTTCTGGTTGTTGACAGGGATCTGGTGAGATGAACAGCTCCTGTATTATAAGTGTAAACGCATAATTCATGGCATGATTTAAGTTCAGACACCACGGGAGAAATTCCAGAACTCTTTTGCCACGATTTCCCATTCAGCATTCTTTGCATTAAAATCTCATTTTTATTAGGATAATGTTACATCAATAAAACTATTTTTTCTCTTTCAAGGATACACCTTCTAATTTTCATGCACATGGACATTTACTTTTTTTAAATTCCTTTATCCATTTGAGGATCTGGAGCTTTCTCATGCAAATGGTAGGAAGGCAATCTGTTTTCCATAATGCTCTCCAAAAAAAAGTGTACCCAAAGCAGATTCAGCACAGTTGAAGATCTCCCCACAAGGCATGAAACTGTCAAAACTGTCAATTTATTGACTTTAAATTGTCAGGAACACACATTTGTCGACAGCCGATCAACAGAGACAGCAAAGCTGCCTCATTTAATTTACAGTATTCCCTTTGCACTAATATAAAGACTATAATGATCAAGAAGCTAGGGCCATGATGCCCCCTGCACCCAAATAATTATTAAGCACATACATATATGTTTATTATATGTGTTACCTATAGTAGTCAAATTTAATTTTCTGTGCTATGCCTGTAATAGAAGATTCACAGATTGAAAAATAAACTTTTAACACTTAAATATATTTTGAATTATAACACAGACTCAAAAGACAAAGAAAGTGCATTTAATCCATTGTTTCACTCAGTCCATTACTGCCCATGTTGTTCATCAATAGTTTTATATGATACTTCTATCTAAGGCACATTACCTATTCCTCTGGGACCTTGTGGAGTATAATATGATCTCCCCATTTCATTCCATTCAATGGCCCGACATGTTCTGAATATTTATTGGTTTATTATTGTCACATGATTCAGTGAAAATTTTTTTTTTACATGTTGTCCAATTAAATCAGATCATACTATACATGATTACAATCAAGCCCTACATAAGTACATGGGTTGGGAAACGAGTAAAATACCAGTGTGCAGAATATAGTTTGCAGCATTGTAGTTTTACAATTCCAGAGAAAATATCCAATATCTTCAATGAGGTAAATCAGAAGATTGGGACTACACCCGAGCTAATGGGTTAACCATTAGAAGTCTGATAACAGAGGTGAAGAAGCTGCTCCTGAGTCTGGGCATGTGGTTTCAAGTTTTTCTATCCACTGCATAACAGGAGAGGGGAGAAGATGGAATGACCATGATGAAAAAGGTCCTTATTATGTTGAAACCAGGAACTGCAGATGCTGATTTATAAATAATTCAGTGGGTCAGCCAGCATCTCTGAAGAACATGGACAGGAGACATTTCAGACCAGGACCTTTCTTCTCACTCTCTGTGATGGACTGGGCTACATCCACAGCTCTCTGCAATTTATTTCTGTCTTGGCCAGTGCTATTTCCAAACTAAGCTGTGAGGCAACCCGATAAAATGCTTCCCATGGTGCAACTGTAGAATTTGATAAGTCATTAGAAACAAACTTTCTTACTCTCCTGTGGAAGTAGAGTTGTTGGTGTGCTTTTTTGTTTTGGTGTTGCTTTGATGTGGTTTGACCAGAACAGATTGTTGGTGATATTTACTTGAAGGTCAGTAAAAGTCCTTTTTAAAGCATTTCCACTCTGGCACCATTAATGATTGGGGCATGTACTTCACCATGTTTCCTGAAGTCAATAACTTGCTCCTTCATCTTGCTGACATTGAGGAATAGGCTTTTATCTTGACACCATGTTACAAAGTACTCTATCTCTTTCCTGTACGCCTTCACATCATTGTTCAAGATAAGGCCCAGAACAGTGGTGACATCTGCAAACCTGTAAACCCGTCACACAGTTGTGAGTGTATAAGGAATATAGTAAGAGGCATAGAACGCAGCCTTGTTGGGGAATTATTTTCTAGGATCTATTGTTATCTATACATTGATTGTGGTCGATAGGTTAGAAAGTTAAGGATCTAGTGGTGGTGGTGGAGGGAGAGGGGATGGGGGAGCTTGCTGACTCCTAGGTCTAGGTGTTTGGAGATGGGTTTTGGTGGGATTATGGTGTTTAAGGTGGAACTATAGCCAATAAATAGGAGTTTGACGTGGGTGTCCTTGTTATCTAGACGTTCCAGAAATGAGTGTAGGGCCAGGGGTATGGTGTCTGCAGTGAACTTGTTGGGACTGAAGCCAAACTGCAGTGGATCAAATCTGACTGGGAACTTATTTTATCAGCGGGACAGGCAGCATCTCTGGAGAGAAGGAATGGGTGATTTTTCGGGTCGATACCCTTCTTCAGACATACTCCAGCATTTTGTATCTATCTTCAACATAAGCCAGCATCTGCAGTTCCTTTCTACTTATTTTATCAACTGGTTTTGGTGCATAGAACTTTAATAACTGAACGAATAAATGAAGATCAAAAAATGAGAAGATGTCAAGGTGTAACATGGGTAATATGTAACCAAGTACATCTCATATCAACAGCAGATCTAAGCACAATCCTACAGATAGTGGAGATTTGACATGAAAAATAAGGGTAGAGGAAATAAACATGAGGGTGAACACGTACAGCTGGGCTAAGTTAAAAGAGAGCCTAAGCAGCAGTTTGAGGTTAAACAAAAACATTGTACCAAGGCAGCGTTGTACTTTCATTGCCATAATTATCTCTCTGTCCTGTATGCTGCTGCTAGTCAATAAGTCTTTACAAATACTGTGCCAGCCCACTTCCCATTATTACTGCGCACTTGATAATCAGATGCCATGTTGATGGATTAAAATAGAACGGGCATTGTCAAGTTCCAGTTTCCTCGAAGTGGCACCTGAAGTTGCAGATGGAGGGCTGACACTGACATTTCCCAGAGACAGAAAAACTACTTCTATCACATTTCAAATGCAAATCAAACCCTGTTATACCTTGAATTATAATTCCTATATAATGTTGTTTTCATAGGAGTTGTGAATATAATTGACTGGACTCTCTCTGCTTTTTCTAGACATATCAAGTTTGAATTCAGGCTCATCTCTATGGGAGGGTGGGAGGGGAGATCACAGCCTATCTGTTTTAACGTGGCCCTGGGATACTGATAGATTCAAGGTCACAGCTGGAATAAAATTAAATATCACTGCTCCAACCATCAAAGTGGTTCTCTTGTCAGAAGATTCTGAAATGCCATGTTTGAAACATTGATTGAGAACAAAACATTGAAGGAGTGAGCATTGCAGTTCACGCCTTCTCCGTGATTCATGCCCTCGTTAAAATTCATTTATTCTTCCATGCAAGGAACGTAACCTTTAGAAAGTTTCTGGATAGCAGTCCACAGATGGTCAGTGCTACATGTATAAGTGCATGGAACTTACTGAAGCAAAGCATCACAGCTTAAGTGATCTGGGGGGGCAATCACTGAGATAAATTGCATTTTTCTCAATGACTTAGACCTTATAGGTACAGATTCAAATGTCATGCTATTTTGCAGTACTAAATTCCACTAAGGCACACCAAAAATACTTAATAAAGCGCTAGGTTATTAGCAAAGCTTGGCTCTAATATCTCTGCTTCTAAATGACTCTGGGACACTGCTTTTGTCCACTCATCCTGATGACACCAAGATGTGTAGGAGGACATGCTGTGATGAGAATATTTGGATTCTGCAACAGGAAACAGATAGATTGATAGAGCGGGCAAAAGTGCAGAAAATTGAGTTTAATCAGGGGAGGTCATGCTTTTTGTTGAAGGCATTTAAAATGTGGATTATTATCCAAGAGTACAGAGGGATCTACGTGTTCTTGCATGCATGAAATGCAAAAGGAAAGCAGGCAGATACAGCAAATAGTCAGGAATGGAAATGACATATTGCTTTTCATTGTAATGGGACTGGATTTTAGAAATGGAGAGGTCTTGTTACAACTATACAGTGTTGGCGAGGCCACACTGGCCACTGTGCACACTTTTAAGAAATTATTAACTAGCCCTGAAGGCAGTGCAGAGGAGATTCACTATGCCTAATCCTGGAATAAGAGGTTACCTTATTACAAATGACAAGAAGGATAGATCTGTATTCTTTGTAGTTTAGAAGAGGGATAATGTTATTAAAATCTTAACGGCGTGCAGCATGCTTGATATTGAGATGCTTTCGCTAATCGTAAAGTCTCAATTGAAGGGAGTAATTACCACAGAGGGGAATAGTAAATAAAAACTGGGGTTCTTCCAGATTTCTGATCAACATCTGAGTAGTGATCGAATTGACTAGATTTTCCATTATCAGGAAGCAGATCATGGAAAGATGCAAGAACAACAGAGTGGGCGTAGGTGATATTAATGTGCCAAATATTAACTGGAACTCCCTTTGTGTCAGGGGCTTAGAAGGTTCATCTCGAAAGATTTCTTAAAAAAGTTTGTCGAGAGTCCAACATGCCCTGATCTTTTATTTGCTGTTCTAGACCTTTCACTGGATAATGGGCCTGGCTATGTGATCGACGTTTCAGCAGGAGAGCATTTTTGAAATTACGTATTCTGTACGTAAAGATTAGACAGGTTGTCAGGTGAATGTGCTAAATTGGGGGAAGACTAATTACATCAGCATTAGGCAAGAACTGAAGAAAGTAGAAGAGAACAACATATAAAAAATAATCCACATTTAACGGTGGAATCTTTTAATGACAAGGTGATTATAGTTCAGGACTAACATTTTCCTGTGAGAATCAAACATAAGCAAGGTTCGTAAACCTTGGATGACAAGAGATATTATCAGTTCAGTCAAAACATAAAAGAAAGCAAATGTAAGATTTTTGGAAACTGAGATTGGGCAAGTTTCTCAAGTAAGTAGGAAAGAACTTAGTCAAGAAATTAAGGGGAATAAAGGGAGTTAAGAAATGTCTCTGGCAAGGACAATTAAGGAGAACCCCAAGGTACTTTATGAATATATTAAAAACATGAAGGTAGCCATGAAAGGGGTCCGTTCACTCGAGGAGAATGGAGAGAATATATAATTATAGTCATAAGAAGTGGGTGAGGTATTTAATGAGAGTTTGCTTTGCATTAATATGTACCAAAGAGAAGGACGTGTGTGAGGGTGAGGAAGATGTCTGTTGATATTGTAGGGCCATGTTAATAATGAAAAAGAGGAGGCATTGCCTGACCCCAGGGCCTGATGAGATCTATCCAAGTACACTGAAGGAAGCAAGAGAGGAGAATACTGGAGTCTTCACAAAGATCTTTGCATCTTCTTTGGCCAGTCGATGGGTAGAAGACTAGAGTGGCTATTTTTATTTTTAGAAGGCCAACAAAAAATTATAAAGTGGCGAACTGAAATTATTATGAAGATTTTTAGGAATGGGATTTTCTTGCATTTGAAAAGCAAGGATTTTTTAGGAATAGTCAGTATGGTTGTGCCACATAAATTTGAATGAATTTGTGGAGGAAGTGATAAGGTGATTGATGAATGTAGGACAGTGGATGTTGTCTACATGGACTTCAATAAAGTATCTGACAAATTCCCTCATGGTAGGTTGTTTCAGAAGATTAGTTACATGGGATTCATGAAGAGTTGGTAAATAGGATTCAAAATTAGCTTGGCTATAGAAAGCAGAGGGTAGTGGTTCGTTCGCTCGTGTGTCAGACGACGTGCAGCTCGCTGTTGGCTTCTGTCGACATGTTGACAGAATTGGTCACCCGATGTCGTCGTTTCCGAGGATCGCCACGAGGAGGCTTCTGTCATGATCCTCAGGGTAGTGGTGGGGATGTGTTATACTGACTGGAAGTTTTGTGCTATTTGACATGGATCCATGCAGGAACCCTATTGTATGTAATATATGTTAATAATAATATAATACATTAATTAAAATGCAGGTGGTCCGATTGGTAAGTTTGCAGATAGCATGAAAATTGTTGTGGATAACAAGGACAATTGTCAAAGGATACAGCAGGATAGAGAGAGGACAGAGGAGATTTACTAGAATATTGCCTGGGATCCAGCAACTATGTTACAGAGAAAGGTTGAACAAGTTAGGTCTTTATTCTTTGGAGCACAGAAGGTTAACGGGGGACTTGATTGAGGTCTTTAAAATGATGAAAGGGATAGACAGAGTTGACGTGGATAAGCTTTTCCCATTAAGGGTAGGGAAGATTCAAACAAGAGGGCATGACATGCAAATTAAGGGACGGAAGTTTAGGGGTAACGCGAGGGGGAACTTCTTTACTCAGAGGGTGGTGGCTGTGTGGAATGAGCTTCCAGCAGAAGTGGTGGAGGCAGGATCGATTTTAACATTTAAAAGTAAAGTGGATAGGTATATGGACGGGAAGGGAATGGAATGGAGGGGTATGGTCTGAGTGCAGGTAGATGGGACTAGGAGAAAACAAATGGTCGGCACGGACTAGAAGGGCCGAGAGGGCCTGTTTCCGTGCTGTAATTGTTATATGGTTATATGATATAGATCAGATGGAACTATGCACATGGAAATGGTGAGCTATGATGCATTTTGCAAGGTCAAATGTGAGAGGAAAGTATACATCAAATGGCAAATCCCTTGAGAGCATTGATTTACAGAGTAATTTTGGGATGCAAGTTCATGGCAATGGCAAGAGACCTGGATAGGGTGATTAAAAAGGTCACGCACGCTTGCCTTATTAGTCAAGGCATTGCATACACAAGTTAAGAAACCACGTTGCAGCTGTATAAAACTTGGTTTGGCTGTACTGCTCTATGATCTATGTTTATCAAAAAGCTATTTGCACATTATCTCAGGTCTACTGCATCTCTTCAGGTCAATTACAAAATCAAAAATCTTTACTGGAGTTAATAGAAACCACAGCACATGTATGGTTTACTTATTAGCTATGAAATTCTTGACTGCTTCACTTATTTAGCCAAGCTTCCCATCATGTTTTACAATTACAATTTTACAACTATTCACAAATGAAAATGTAGGAGGAGTTTGTTCAAGATTACACTATGTATTTATTTCTTGTTACTCATTTAACTACTACTATTTGCTAATAAACCAGTCTGGCATGGTGGTAGCTTCCTGCTTCTCAGAGTAAAATAAGTGTGAAATTCATGTGTCTTCAGAGCTCAGTACCACAGTGAGACCTGGCTTTGTCATGGCAGATGACCCAAGAGTTAATGATTTAACAAAATGAATGATTCTTGGCTCTTCTTGTTTAGTTTCCAACGCTTGCGTCATTTTTTTTGTGTGACAAGATTAGTATTGAAGACAGCAATAGATAAGAATGTAGTGTCAATTTGACCTGGATTGCTCAATTAATTATTTTGATACAGAAGTGACCTGCTTAATTAAAGTGGGTTATTATTCCGATTATAAAAACAGCCTTTGGAAAAAATCCAGATGTGAGCAAAGTAGGTATTAATTCCTTTCGAGAGATGCATACATAATTTTTTTAAATCATATTTTGTCATGTGTTAATCTTTGGGGAGCTGATGAACAGTCAGCAATGCAGCAATCCCACATTGACTGAGAAGGAAGAGCCTGCAGGTGCTGGTGCTGAAGATCACAAAGGTGCAATCTCAATGATTCAATTCTTTGTTTTGCACACAACCCAGTAAAATCATACAGCAGACCTCACCTTGGCTGTACACAAGAACCGCCACGTTTCTGGTGACGGACAAATGACAAATGTTTACTGAACTGTGTAATACTGAGTGAAAATAGCACACAAATGATTCAAAAGTGAGACAACAAGCACTGTAAAGACGAGCAAATGTGGCACTGGGGATGTAAATTCAGAGCATGTTGTGATCCTAAATACAGGACATTGGACTCAGTTCCTTATTGCAATAATTAAGAATGAGTGGTTTCCAAAAAGACATGTGTAGCAGAGACATGAGGACTGCTGCTGTGAGATATATTGAGAGGAACCATTGTATCCTTGTACAAAGCATGGCATGAGCCCTTACAGCCAGAAAGTCATACAGTACAGAAATAATCACCTTGGTTCAGGTGGAGAGCACTAACTCACAATTAATTCAAAGCTCAAGCAATCATTTCAGCCTGAGAACCCTTTGGTTTCATGAAGATATACGATAAGGTGCAATTAAGGATCAAAATTATCCCCATTCACAAACTTCTGTTCAATTACTGGACAACAAAGGAGCCATATTATTTGTACAACAGATAGAATGGTAAGTTTCTCAGGAGAGAACATTTCTTTTGTTAGTTACTGGTCATATGGGAAACAACAGACATTTGGAAAATTATCACACAGCTTTTAACCATGAAATGAGAGAAGTCTGCATGTAAAAATGACAGACACGGAATGCATTGCGGGTTATATGCAAACTGCCACCTAGCATACAAGACAATATCAAGGATTAGGATCAAGAGGTCATTGATGTATGGCAATTCAATGATTGGAAAGAATTCCTCACATCTTGGCACAGTAGTAGAGTTGCTGCCTTGCAGCCCTTTCAGCGGCAGAGACTCGGGTTTGATCCCGACTACGGGTGGTGTCTGTACAGAGTTTATACATTCTCCCCATGACCGCGTGGGTTTTCTCTGAGATCTTCGGCTTCCTCCCACGCTCCAAAGATGTACAGGTTTGTAGGTTAATTGGCTTGGAATAATATGTAACATCGTCCCTAGTGTGTGTGTAGGGAAGTGTTAATGTGCCGGGATCACAGGTCTGTGCGGGCTGAAGGGCCTGTTTCCACGCTGTATCTCTAAACTAAAATACACTAAAAACTAATCTCACAGAGGGTTTTCAGTTAGAAAAAAGCTCTTTGCAGATTTATGTGACATAGCAGAACTGGTTCCAGTGATTCAAGACTGAACCAAGTTTGATCCTGATTTCCCATTCTCTCAGTATGGTTTTGATATCTTCCCCCTGTGATCTGTGAATTTCCTCTGGGTATTCCAGCTACCCCCCACATCCCAAAGATGGGCAGGTTGGTAGATTGGTTGGTGACGAAATTGCCAGTTGTTTGGGTAAGAAATATAAACTGGGGAGATTTGATGAGCATATGGAGAGAGTTTGAAAATAACTGGGATCAGTGTAAAATTATTGCAAATTGCTTGATGTTAGCATAGACTCGTTGGGCTCAAGTGCCTGTTTCTACGCTGTGTGATTCTATTACTCAGTGAGTGTACAACTTCCCAGGATGAAGAGACGTGTAATTGACATAAACTTAGTTAAGTAGTAAAAATGTATGTCTTCATTATGAATCTAGATTATAGCATGAATAGACTAATTTAAAAGTTATTTTAAATTTTGAAAATAGATATTATCTCTGGGCAAGAAGAAACAAAAAGCTTAAACATACTGGAGGCACAAAAAGCCGGAGTAGTTCTATATCAGTGGGGTTGAGGAAGCATCTAGATTAATAGATGATAGACAAAAGACAATAGGTGCAGGAGTAGGCCATTCGGCCCTTCAAGCCAGCACTGCCATTCAATGTGATCATGGCTGATCATCCACAATCAGTACCCCGTTCCTGCCTTCTCCCAATATCCCTTAACTCCGCTATCTTTAAGAGCTGTATCTAACTCTCTCTTGAAAGCATCCAGAGAACGGCCTCCACCGCGCTCTGAGGCAGAGAATTCCACAGACTCCCAACTCTCTGTGTGAAAAAGTATCTCCTCATCTGCATTCTAAATGGCTTACCCCTTATTCTTAAACTGTGGCTCCTGGTTCTGGACTCCCCAAACATCGGAAATATGCTTCCTGCCTCTAGCGTGTCCAAACCCTTAATAATCTTATATGTTTCAATAGTAACCCCTCTCATCCTTCTAAACTCTAGAGTGTACAAGCCCAGCCGCTCCATTCTCCATTGAGCTTCACAGTTCATCTCAAGTGATTGGAATAATAATGCATCTGGTGAGTGGGTGAGCATGTAGAATGAAAAGCAAATAAATGTAAATATCTTTGGCTATTATAACTATCAATGAAGCACCAAGTAGAGCTGAGTCCTGAACTAATAGTTCACATTATCTATACTATTACTAAAACTCTCATCTTGACCACTTCCGGTCTATGTTGTATTTAAATTTGCGCAAAAACGGTACCATATATCGCTAGTATTTTTCGTCATCTTACTCACTGTTCTCCTCTGCTCCACGTTTTGTTCCGATCGGTGGAATATTACAAAAGGTATGAAGATTTTTTTTAAATCGTGAGATGAGCAGATTGGTCTTCTCACCTGTCGTCACCATGAATGTAACACCCATCCTGGCACCCGCTGTCGGAAGGGGCATTATTACTGATTGACCTATATAACCGAGTAAGCTATTATCATTGTATGTAGTTGAAACAAAGAACTGCAGATGACGGTGAATACACAAAATGATACAAAGTGCTGGAGTAACTCAGCGGGTCAGGCAGCATCTCTGGAGAACACGAATAGGTGACATCGGGACCCTTCTTCAGACTGATTCAGTCTGCTGAGTTACTCCACCACTTCGTATCGTTTCACCTTGTTGGTCTGCACCAGTGAGCCCTTCTTCGCCGGTTGATACGGCTGTTGTTGCAGCTCACGTTCTAGCCCCCGACAGGACACGTGTTCTTCAGGCCATCGCTACCACCAGGATGTGTTGGTCACTGTGGGGCTCCCTCCCCTCTCACCTGACACTTTGTTCACTCCCCCGCTACCTCCTCCCTCTCTTTCTCTCCCACAGTCGCCAACATCTTCCAAGGTGGAGTATGTCAGCGACTCCAGAGGAGAAGGAGGAGGAAGCCACAGTGGAGGGAGGAGAAGGCTGAGTGGACAGACTGTTGGCCAACAAAATGAAGCAGCAGCAGGTGAGAGGGGAGGGAGCCCCTCTGTGACCGAGCGTATCCTGTCGGTGGCAGCTGCCTGAAGAAAGCGCTGAGCCCAGCGGCTACAGCGTGAGCCACAACAGGAGAACCATGTGGTGGGTGCAGAAGGCTATTTTACGTCGGAGTCACATGAGTGATTCCGTGAAGAAGCCCCGCCAGTCCGCATGCGCGTTATTACATCGTTCGCATGGCGACGCACCGGATTACCAGGCGCGTCGCTCCTGCCAGCGGTAAGTTTAAACCTGCAGGAAACTTTTATATTTTTTACCAGGTTGTGTTTTGTTTTTCTTGCAGGAATCTCTTTTATAAGAGTTTTCCTGCTGGATATGTCGGGGCGAAGTCGGGACAGGCTGCGGGAAACCAGTTATGGGCCGTGGGGAATTGATACTCCGGTCAGCACCGCGGATGCGTGGGTAACCGGCGGTCATCAGGGTTTGCTACCGCAGTGACCGCTGTGGTTCCCGTGGAGGGGGTGAATCCAGCAGCGGTATCGCCACCAGAGTCGCTGACAGTGTGTCAGCAGCTTCCAGACCGCTGTGCTTCCCATGGAGGAGATAAATCCAGGAGCGATATCGCCATCAGAGTCACTGACAGTGCAGTCAGCGGGTCCCAGACCGATGGTGTGCCCATGGGGAAAAGGTAAATCCAACAACAAGTCGGTCAGCCTATGGACTCGGGGAGTCAGGCCAGGAGGGTTCCCCTCCTTCAATGGGTAGCGTCTTCGGGCGTTTGGCCCACATGGAGCACCTCATGGAGAGGTGGCTCCACAATGACATGACCCAAAGGAGGGAGCTATCAGCCCGGGTCTCCTCGGGAGTCCGTGGCAGCAGCACCTGTTTCAGGGCTGTCCAGAAAAGATCCTCCAGCAAGAGGAGCTTTATATTCCCGGGTCTCCACAGGGGCCCGTAGCAGCAGCACCTGTTGAAGGGCTGTCTGGGAAAAGCCCCTGATGGAGAGGAAGCTCCATCGTGATATGCTCCGGCAAGAGGGGCTTTATATCCGCGGGTCTCCTCAGGGGCCCGTGGCAGCAGCACCTGTAGAAGGGCTGCATGATGTCTCCCTCTTGGAGGAGGTGACCACACGGAGTCAGTTTTGTTCTGACTCCGAGATCAGAGGTATAGCTGATGAGTATACCACGAGGCAGGTGCCTGCGGCAGCACCTGTTCAGGGCTGCCTAAGATTCTCCCTCTCTGTGGAGGGGAGTGTGAGTGGTCAGTGGGTAACTGACTTCAAATTCTAAAATATGTCTGTGGAACGTACTGGAGCACTTGCGTATGGATTCAAGAGAGTCTTCGCAAACGAAGGTGGCAGGATACCCGGAAGGGGCCAGAGTTCCCCTCATGCTATAAGTGCTGGGAATGAACAGCGCTATCAGGGGTGACAATTGCGGCCAGAATTGTCTTTCAAGGCAGGCTCAGAGTTATGGCCAGAGTTATCTTTCGAGGCACGCTCAGTATTATGGCCAGGATTGGTTTCAAGACAGGCTCGGAAATCGGGCCAGAGTTGTTGCTAGAGTAGGTACGGAATTGGCTTGGCCTGTTCATTGTGAAAGATGCAGAATGTCGTTTAACTCGCATGTGCAGTATACATTTTCCAAATAGGAAACTTTGCATCTGATTTCCATAGGATGTTCCCATTTACAGAGATCACCGGAGACATTTGAAATCTATCTGGATAGGAGCAATGTTAAAAAACAAAATGGGTTAACTTCAATTCCTAGGTTATTTACCAAATTACTGAAACCGATGCTTGAACTGGTCAGAGCTCAAAAACATTTGTTATGTCTTATCTGGAGAATACCCCAACGCTGTATGTTGGTAAAATCAACTGTTTCAGCCTCAAACTATATTTAAGAAAAATTAAGGTGATACCAACTAGACTTGTTGATCATTGGGATTTACCTTTAACCATTAATTAGCCTATGACTCCACCCTGTGGTAAGACATTGGAATTAATAGGAGACTGTAACAATCTTGTTGTGATAAGCAGCCTTCTATTCATCAAGTGTAATTGACAATATAGTAGCTGTGGTTCAGCTGTGCAAGTGTGGGAGCTTACATCGTGCAAAGTAGTAATCTCTCAAGTGCCATGTAGGTCTTTGTGACAGACCTTATGCTATTACCAGCTGAAGCTACCAAAATCATAATGGTGGACAAACAGTATTCAGCATTGCCCCCAGTAGTCTGGTTAGTAAAATTTCAGTTATATTATAAACTGATGGGGCTCTAAGGTGAAAAATTATGAATGCCATCTCTAGTTCGGAGGCGGAGGAGGTTTGCATGAGTTAACAATTATTCAATTATTGGTATCAACTACCTATAGACACTAGGTGCATTCTATAGGTTAAAGGGTTTTTGTGTGAATATGCATAATCTGCATGCTCAACGTTGAATTGATACACTATGGTGATGGCATATGTTAGTCACATGGGTGCAATCAAGTCAGAAAATCCTGTAATAATTTACCTAATCTCATTTTGTGTTGGAGTATCATCACAATGGAACACTGAATATCGATAAGTTTGTTTCCAGGCTCATTTACCGGTTGCAAAATATGTGGCATAACAGGGGTGAAAGATACATTCTCGCCTCCCTCCATTTTGCCTCATCAGTCGGGTCTTGCAATAAAGTCAGCAAGATCCCGCTTTAGGTTGTCGTTCTGTCTGACTGGCCTATGCAGCCATGCTTCATGATTTTGTCGGGAATAATAATACAACCTTTCAGCCTATGGCTCGGGAAACCAACCTCTGCATGATAAAATTAATTTAATTACATAGATTCTGAGTAGACTGCTCCTGCGGCTTGGATTGTCAGACCGATCCATGTATGTGCTCACTGCAGAGTGCAGGGATAGCATAAAAAAATAAAAGCATTACATTTCCTCTTCAGGAGATGGGAAGCGTTTTGTTTGAATGCTAATGTTACATCTAATCAGGGAAAAAGGTAACTGACGTCTTGGAGTTTGTTTCAAATGGGTCTTTGACAATAAATTAAGTTATAGGACCAATAACTGTGCCAACATGTCTTCCCATCATATTTGGTGCAGTGAACAGGACCCACTCTGTCGGGTTTCACCCTCTGATACCGAGTTTATAAATGATATATTTCACACAAGTTCTCCCAGGACAAGCACAGGGCAGTATGGGATATTGACATGTTATTAACACTATTTCACCAGGGGGCCCCAGCTACATCCTTACCTTTGGCTCCGATCTCATAACATAGTTATCCTCATGGCGCTGGTTAGCACAACAGGTTCAGTCACTACATGTTGTGACTGGACAGGATGGTGACATCTGCAAATAATATATTTTAATGTTTAGTTAAGCAGAGCAGACGCGAGGTCTCAAGCTAGTTTCATGGTATACCCATGGACCTTTCGGTTATGTATGGTCACATATATACAACAACACGTCAAGGTCACCAAGAGCCTAAGAGGTTCAGAACTAGCAATGTTTGTTAATTACAAAAACTTTATAAGAAGGTATTGGTTCAGACCATCTCCAGGTGGTTAAAACGAGTTTTGGTTCATACAGGTGTAGATACTGATAGTTTTAAAATCTCACTCCATCAGGGCTGCTACAACATCAGTTTCAAAGATTATGTATGTTACGCTGGACCACATCCTAGCGGCTGCAGGATGGTTGAACGAACAAACGTTCTGAACATTTCATAATAACCTATTGCCAGACCAGGGTTATTTGCCAACTCTATTTTAGGTTCAGTGGTTAAGTTTAGTGCCGGATGAGAGGAGTTAATATTATTATTATTATTTATTCTTTATGAATGTTTCCCTCATCTGTCAATTAAGGCAGTTGTGGCTGTGTCGGCATGAAATCACAGAGCTTTGAAATCTTCACTGAATCACTCGCGTGATTCCGAAGTAAAATAGTAAGATTAAACGAGAACTTACCAGTTTGAAGTTTGATCTTTATTTTATGAGGAGTTACGATGAGCGATTACGTGCCCACCGCTCCCAACCCTCATATCGCAAAGGTCATCTGGTAGTTCTAGTCTTCTCTAAGTCTTACTATGTTACTTCGACTACTGTTATCTGTGATTTCACACTGCTGCTTTGAAGATTGACGCGCATGTGGACTGGCGGGGCTTCTTCACGTAATCGCTCATCGTAACTCCTCATAAAATAAAGATCAAACTTCAAACTGGTAAGTTCTCGTTTAATCTTCTATTTTGTGCACATAGTGAGTCGGGGCTCGTGTCGGATGCCATGGCGGTGTGAGCAGAGTTTGCGTCAGCAGGTCACCACTATAACCGAAATTCGTTATTAAAGGGTGCGTTAAAGAAAGGGTTTTCTCCATTGCATATCACACAATAAATGAACTTATAAAGTAGCTATAGATCTAACTGGAGCTACATATTCTCCATTCATGTGCTGGAGAATGAAATAGTCTCACATAACTATGCAAATAGTAATAATGTGCATATATATCAAGGGGAAACTGTCACCCAAATCATGGGAAATACAATCCTATCACTTCTGCTTAGCAATAAGTACACTTTGTCTGTAACCAGTATAAACTTTGAACGGAAATGAATTGATGAGTTGAATTACCCAAGAACATATTCCTATTTTTTTTTTATTGCAGGTGGTTTTTAGCCTGCTAAAATTAAATTTAGTAGATAGGTTTAGTGCATTTAGTGACAAGATTGTACTTCCCATACATTTAAGTGCGGCTAACTACTGTTTTCAGCGGCTGGTACAGCATGGAGAAGAAAAGAGGTTGCTTGGTCTGCAAAATTGTAAGAAGGAGTTGGATGTAATTTACACCAAGTACAATAGGCTAATGTTAGTTGGATTTTATTTTCAGTATTTGAAATGAGGCAAGAAAGAAACAAGCGGGAACATTTCCTCTCGTCTTGTGTTAGGGTTCCTTATGAACAGCATTGGAAAGAACATTTCTCTATTTATTAAAGAGAAGCCTGTTAGTTACAGGTGCAGGGAGCTGAAAGAACACCCACAGCTTAAATAAAGCCATCTGTACTTGAGCACGGAAGTGGAGGAGTCAACTTGTTTTGCTGTTGCTTAACCTCTCCACACAAACCTGAATTGTTGATGACAGTAATGTGCTTGGGGCACAACATTGCCTGGACTTGCATTTTGTTTTTGATAAAGTGAAAAATCCTTCAGAGTTTGACATTGAAATGTAAATTGGCAAAGCTTACAATGCTGCTAAACTTAACTCTATTTTAATTTCAGCTGATTTTTTTCGTAGGAAATAAAAATTGGATGAATTAATGTTGATCTATGCTGCACATATCCAATGAAAGTTTTCCATTAGTATTATATAACGTCCTATGAATATCATTTACCTCCAAGAACTAAAAAAAAATGTCGCTGAAGGCATTAAGACAATAATATCCTTTGCATGCTCAATCTCTTGGCAGGATGCACATTTAGCAGCTGCAAGCTTCCAATTCTCAAAAGATTTTTAGAAACTGTAAAATGAAGCTGATTGAAATCTGATGCTTTTGTCACATTTCAAGTGTAGTTAGTCATTAGTTATGGTGCAGGAAGGAAGTGCAGATGCTGTTTTAAACTGAAAATAGACACAAAAAGCTCAGCGGTTCAGGCCGCCTCACTGGAGAGAAGAAATGGCTGACGTTTTGGGTTGAGACCTTCCTTCAGACTGGTCAGGGAAATCAGGAAATGAGAGATATAGACGATGATGTAGAGAAATAAAGAACAATAAATAAAAGATATGTAAAAATGTAACGATGATAAAGGATACGGGCCATTTTTAGCTGTTTGTTGGGTGAAAATGAGAAGCTAGTGTAACTTTGGTGGGGAAGGGATAGAGAGAGAGGGAATGCCAGAGCTATAGAGAAATCAATATGCATACCATTGGGCTGTAAGCTTCCCAAGCGAAATATGAGATGCCGTTCCTCCGATTTGCATTTATCTTCACTCTGACATTGGAAGAGACCTAAACATAAAGGCCAGTGTGGGAATAGGAAGGAGAATTAAAGTGTTTAGTAACCAGGAGATATTGCAGGTTCAAACAGACTGAGCGAAGATGTTCAGCGAAGCGATCGCCCAGTTTATGTTTGGTCTCACCGATGTATAAGAGTCCACATCTTGAATACAGGAGATGAGGTTGGAGTAGGTGCAAGTGAACCTCTGCCTAACCTGAAAGGACTGTCGGAGTCCCTGGACGGAGTTGAGGGGGGAGGTATAGGGACAGGGTTGCATTGCCTGCGGTTGCAGGGGAAGGTACCCGAGGAGAGGGTAGTTTGGGGGGAATGGATGAGTTAACCAGGGAGCTTTGGAGGGAACGGTCTCTTGGGAAGGCGGAAAGGGGTGGAAATGGGAAGATGTGACTAGTATTGGGATCCCGTTGGAGATGGCGAAAATATCGGAGATTATGTGTTGTATGCGACGGTTGATGGGGTGAAAGGTACGAACGAGGGGGACTCTGTCTCTGCTGTGACTAATGGCAGGGGAGCAAGGGAAAAGCTGTGGGGTACAGAAGAGACACAAGTGAGGGCCTCATCTATGATGGGAGAAGGGAACCCCCGTGCCCTGAAGAATTGAGGACATCTTGGATGTTCTGGTATGGAACCAGTTATTAGTTATTGTTACAGTTAGCCATGTTAGGTATTACATGAATATATCAGTCTATTTATTTCTAAATGTTTAACATTAAACAGTTTTTTTTCCTTTTGAATGATAGACATAAAAATACCAAAAATATAGCACGAAACAGACTGTGTGGCCCATCATGCACATGCTGATAATCAAGTACCATTCTTGGCTATACCATCTAACAGTATTTGATCCATACCTTTCTCTGCCTTGCCTTGGATATAGGTGAGATTTACATCTCATTAGAGTGCTTGCCCCCATCGCTTTCTCAGGCATCAAGTCAGCCCTCCAAGTGATATTTTTTCCTCTGATCTCTTCTTCCTTACCTTAAACGTATGCCTCCTAGTTTTAGACCTCCATTATGGGGCAAAATTTCTCACTTGCCGCCCTCTATCTTCCCCTCATCATTTTATATACCTCTTCATGCTCTCCTTCAGCTGACATGAAATGTTGCCTATCCATGTTTTCCACTGATAATGCCTGACCTGCTGAGTTACTCTAACATTTTATGTCCAGCCTATCTCGTATCTCCTCAGTATTGCCTGGCCCATCCCAGTACAGAATATAATCTGTGAAACTGTCTCAATAATGAAGATACTTTCTTCTCCTACACAGTACTCAGCACAAAGTCACAACTTCAGCATATATCAGAAGACCAAAGCTGGAAAAAAATTTAAATGCAGGGCCTGACCAAGAACTTGTCTAAAAACAAAATATTGGATTTTGCCTTGCAATTTATGCATCCAATCTGATCTGCAATCATTATTGTGTAGGAAGGAACTGCAGATGCTCGTTTAAACCGAAAATAGACACAAAAATCTGGAGTAATTCAGCGGGACAGGCAGCATCTCTGGAGAGAAGAAATGGGTGACGTTTTGGGTCTGAAGAAGGGTCTTGGCAGGAAACATGTTCCCTATGTTGGGGGTGTCCAGAACCAGGGGCCACAGTTTAAGAATAAGGGGTAGGCCATTTAGAACGGAGATGAGGAAACACGTTTTCACCCAGAGAGTTGTGAATCTGTGGAATTCTCTGCCTCAGAAGGCAGTGGAGGCCAATTGTCTGGATGCTTTCAAGAGGGAGAGTTAGATAGAACTCTTAAAGATAGCGGAGTCAGGGAGTATGGTGGGAAGGCACGAACGGGGTACTGAATGTGGATGATCAGCCATGATCACAGTGAATGGCGGTGCGGGCTCGAAGGACCGAATGGCCTACTCCTGCACCTATTGTCTATTGTCTATTGAAACATCAGCCATTCCTTCTGTACAGAGATGCTGCCTGTCCCGCTGAGTCACTCCAGCTTTTTGTGTCTATCTGCAATCAGGATTGTTTTGCAGTTAGTTGTTTATAAGTCTTTGGTGATCCCTGCACCAGAATGCCCAAATCTCTTTTTATTCACTCTTCCTTGAATGATTTTCTTTAAAGCTGAATGACCGTTGCCTTTCCCATGGGTTCATCCCACACTTCTCCAAATTAAACACCATTTGTTGATCTCAATGCCGGCCGCCACAGTCCCAACTCCCTGCAGTGCATCAAGAAGCAGTCAGCATCGTCTACTGTTCCAAAAATGGAACCGTTCTTGGACACAGCGCAAATTTGTTGACCACGCTCGAAATTCCTACATCAATCATTCACATAATTAAAAAAAAGCAGACTCCAATGGTAATCTCTATGGGGCACCATTGAAAACAATATTTTAAATGCATCCAAATTCATCAATGACTACATTCTGTCTATAACCTTCCAGGCAATTTTCAATCCACCTCCCAATATTACAAAACTGCAATCTTGTAGAGAAGCCTAATTTACCAACAGGTTTTTTGTTGAATATTTTTTATTATAGGAACATATTTATGAAAATTACAATATTTTACATAAATGAAAATACATCATTAAATACTTTCATAATATTAATAATATTGATATTATTACTAATATTGAAATTTAGGACTATATGCTTCTATACGCTTTTTTAATTATTTTTTATAAAGTAAGAAAAGATAGAGATAAATAATGAAGAAACTATGAAAGCGAATGGAGTATTAATCATTATTCCGTCATTGGAGATATAAGCATGATTTATTATATTTCTTTCTTCATCCATTCTAATATTCAGGCCTCAGTCAAGCCCTCGTACCGAGCCATTATGACTCTGTAAATATTCAATGTATGGAGACCATATCCCTCTGAAGAGATCTAACCTGTCCATTAGGACAAGCCTCAATCCCTCCAGATGGAGAGTCTCCGACATTTCTGTATTCCACATTTTGATTGTAGGGGATGTAGGGCCTTTCCAAAATTTTAATATTAATTTTTTCCCAATTATTAACCCACAATCAATAAAAATTCTTTGGTTTGTTGTTACTATTTGTTCTGTTTCCAGTATTCCTAGTATTATTAGCTTTGAATCGGGTGTCAAAGTTATATTAACAACATTCGAAATTATCCTAAATATTTCAATCCAGAATTTTGTAATTTTTATACAGTTTGTAAATGAGTGTGACAAATTGGCTTCTAAATGTTGACATTTATCACATATAGGAGATACATTTGGGAACATTATGTAATTTGGATTTTGAATAATATAGTCTATGTAATATTTTAAACTGTATAAGAGAGTGTTTAGCATTTAGCGAACAATGATGTATATGTTGTAAACTATCACCCCATATTTCTGGTCTAATAGTTTGACATAATTCATTTTCCCAAGATTGTCTATGTATTTCTGTTGATGGAACATCACCTTCCAATAAGATGTTATATATATATATATGAAATCATTTTTTCTGTATTCGGATGGTTATTCAAACATTCATCTAATATTTCTGTCTTTCTATTTCTGAGTTCTTGCGTATTTGCTTTAACATAATCTCTAATTTGTAAATATCTAAAGTAATCTTTAGAGTGTAATCCATAAATTTGTTGTAAGTCTTGAAATGAAAGGAAGGAGTTTTCCCTATAGAGATCCCCAATCTTAATAATTCCATTATTTTTCCATTGTAAAAAAGCTTTATCCATCATTGAAGGTTTAAACGTAACATTATTTACAACGCTAAGAGATAGTGGTATAGATTTTAATTTTAATGTTTTCTTTATTTGTTTCCAAATACATATTCCACTTCCTATTATTGGGTTATCACTATATGTTTTCTTAGCTAAATTAATATTAGTGAATATTATAGGGCTAATTTCAAAAGGAGAACAATCTTCTTTTTCCATATTTAACCAAGTTGGTTGGTTATCTATTTCTTCTAACCAAAAATTCATATTTTTAATGTTAACTGCCCAGTAATAAAACATAAAATTTGGTAGAGCTAGACCTCCATTTATTTTTGATTTACATAAATGTTTTTTGTTTATTCTATGGCACTTATAATCCCAAATGAAGTTAGTGACTAAGGAGTCCACCTTTTTAAAAAAATTTTTAGGGAGATATATCGGGATTGATTGGAAAAGGTATAATAATTGTGGAAGAAACACCATTTTTATTATATTAATTTTGCCTATCATCGAAATAGGTAAAGTTTTCCAATATATAATATTCTTATTTAATTTGTTCAATAATAGTGGGAAATTAGCTTTAAATAAGGAGTCAAATCTTTTTGTTACGAAGATTCCAAGATATTTAAATTTTTCATTTGTTATCTTATACCAAAAGGTTTTTGAACAAAATAAGTAGGCAAGCCTGGGTTTGATGAACTCCAAAAAAACAATACCATTTATTGTACCCAATATATATATTTTTTAAGTCATGTTGGAAATCCCTGATATCCTGGTGAACAACATTACATTATTAATGGAACTATCAGTCTTCCACTGATGTAAAATAGTAAGATTAAATGAGAACTTACCAGTTTGAAGTTTGATCGTTATTTTATGAGGAGTAACGATGAGGGATTACGTGAAGAAGCCCCGCCTGGCGCTTGATCGGCATACTTCAAAGCAGCGGCATGAAAAACACAGAACATAATAGCCGGAGCATGATAGTAAGGCTCAACATAGATTTAGAACTACCAGATGATCATTTATTTTATGAGGGTCGGGAGTGGAGGGCACGTAATCCCTCATCGTTACTCCTCATAAAATAACGATCAAACTTCGAACTGGTAAGTTCTCATTTAATCTTACTATTTTACGTCGGAGTCACTTGAGTGACTACGTGAAGATTTTGTAGCTTCTGTGTTTTTTATGTCGTAGACTCATTCCATACGACACTCTGGCTCAACCAATATAGTAATGAACAAATAACACATTTTTTCCCCAAACATTGCCTCAGTTTATGTGATAATTTTTTTCCCATTATAAAAGAATGAAAATAATGCGCTTTTCATTGAAAGGCAAATTTATCACCAAAATATCAATTGATAATATAATTTGATAGTATAAACAAAACAACAATTACCGAGAACCCAACACTCCGTGTCCAATCCTGACAGCATGACTGGTTCCTTATAACTTTAATATTTATTTTACACCCTCCTGCGGCCTTGAATCTTTGCTCGAGCGGCCCATCCTGTGCCATTCCTGTGAATGTATCTACCTCCTTAATGGAGTGATTTTCCACATCTCAATGTCTAGTTCCACTGAGTGTTAAACATGTTTTAACCATCTAGAATATAATTATCTAGAACCTTCAGTTTTTATTGATACTTAATGTGTTTTTTGTGTGTAATAAGTAGTGCTGTCTCACCACCACAGAGACTCTTACCTACTTTAACATATTGAGTCAATGTTGACCCACACACAATTTTTGGCCGACAAGATATGCTTAATTTTTTACCTTGGTTCCAGCTCTTCCTGGTCTGCTTTGTTTGGTAAATTCATAAACATATAAGATAATGTAATCTGTAGCCACATGCAAAAATATAACGTAACATTTGCAATCTTTGCACTCCTATGCTGACACTAAAGTGATGAGCATTATCACTTTCAATGTTAATCTTTTGAATCACTGATAGAATTGGAGTCCATTGCCCAAGGCAAATCAGGACAATGCTGATCTCCCAACTTCTGTATTTCAACTTTGGACAGATTGTATATCTATATATCTATATCCCTTTTTCATATTGGGATATTACAAATGAGCCCGATAAATTCTTGGTCAGCAATTTGTCCTAATAGGACGATAAACACTATGAGCTTTATTATTGGCTCTATCACTTAGATGCTGAGAAAAAATGCAATCCACAAGGAACTCCCATATATCTAATATGATAAAATAACCTTTACTGTCTGCAAAAGACTTCTAATTTCTTATAAACTAAATATTGTTTTTAAACTATTTATCCAAATTGCAGGTAGAACATTCCTTTTGTACATAATTGTTATATTGTTATATTAGTTAAAACCTTCATAGACCTCTTTGACCATCAAATTGTTATAATGGTCTGATCAAACCTGCAGATAACCAAATTGATATCTTCATGCCTTTGATGAATTTGTACAACAATAAATTACTGCAACTATGAGTCATCATAACTGGTTCAAATATCACTCTCAACATTAATGAGAACCATGAAGGTCCGGTTTGGGCCACTAAAGCGCCCATGGCAGCCTCCTGATACATTTTCATCAGACACTGCCCTATCAGACAAAAATGAGGAACATAAAAGAACATCTTTCCTCATGTAATTTAGCGAAATACATCCACCGCTCCTGCTCTCGGTTTTCCCACGAGACATTTGAGAGATTGGTGATTTAATCTGGATACAACCAGATTAATGGTAAGTAATCCATATTACTGACAATGTTTTTCCCCTGATTTGTTGTCTGCGACAACATTGTCTCTTCCTTAGAGATAAACAGCTGAACTAAAATATTTTTTAGAATACACCACATCTGGTTACCCAGACAATCACTTGACAATGATCTTACTTGACTCATGTGATTGATATATGCCACAGCCGTGGTATTGTTCACCTGATTTGACATGCACACTTTCATAATAGAACAATAAGCATTTAATCCATAAAAAAGCTCCTGATACTCCAATAATTAATACAAATGTTTGGAGAAAAATTTCTTAGGACAATCCATTTGCAATTCCCTGGTGTTATCGTCCGTAGTCCCCTAAACAAGGGACGTTACAAATATTAATTTGATAAGAATAGATATTATACTTATCTTAACCCAAATAATCACAGAAGCTGTCCATCATCCGATAATACTTGCTTCAGCTTGTAACAGCTGCTAAGCTTATATATTGTTTATGAATGCCTAAAACATAGGCATGTTTTATTGAATGTAAGCTGCTAAGCTTATATATTGTTTATGAATGCCTAAAACATAGTTTTTATATTGGATGGGTCAGAACCCTTGCCTCTCAACAGGCTTGCAATTGCTGCACTAATTTGCAGCTGACTCCTGATCAACCTTCCAATTTAAAATGTGATCAAGATAAACCATGACCATGTCCTCATTAGTGCAAGTGCTGATCTTCTTATCAGTACAATTGTTGTTCCAGTAATTATGTGAACAGCCTAGAACTGAATTTAATCCATGTTTTAACTTGCACAGCTGACCCATTTTAATTAATTTCAAGCACCTGTAATATGATAATAAATTCATATTAAATACCAATCCTTTGAGTCCTATAATAATGATTAACAATTTGTTAATAACAACTGTTTTTCAATGTTGAAGATGTCCATTTTAATAAAATGTTTTTACTCTGTAAAAGTGTATTTAAAATGATGTTTTGTATGGCTTTATCACCACATCTTCTTTTTCCCTGGGGAAATTTATAATACAAATTTACGTACCTCTTCTTTATTGGAGATATTTTGGGTGCAAACCTAAAATCATTTTTTAGGTTTTCCTGTACAGGTGAACCAATTCCTTCTACAATTTTTTTGTAGTCCATTGTTATGCCATATCATTGATCATAACACACCTGTTTCTATGTTTCTACCTGTAATCTCCCACAATTGTAGATTTCATCAACTTCTTCTGTAACAAGTTTTTGCACCTCTTCAAATGTACATGAAGCCTTCTCTTCCCAATCATATGGGTTCACATAAGGCTGTGTTGGATAAATATTTATTTATCTTACTCCTGCCTTTGTTTTGATCCATTATCAAATGTTTACATTGGATCATAATTTTTGCCAAAGTTTAATGACCAATAGTCTTTCCTTTGTAATCAATGTCTTTGGTTTATCCTGAGGCAGGTTTACTCCATAATAATCAGGAGTTTAACATAACTTGATCTGTTTTGACCTGCAAATCTAAAGTGCAAAATTGGTCCCAATAACAATTTTTTATATAAATATATAAATATATATGTATATGTATATAGCTCCACAAACTGACGGCAATTTGTCTTTTTAGTTAAAATGTTTTGGTTATTGCACAATGTTTTATTTGTTTTACATAAATAGTGATGCCACGCACCAGCTTGATATACTTTGAAATCGTATTTCGTTATGTCTCCATATAATTGAGACATGGGTACCATAAACAGATTCACCGTTGATACCTTAATAAAACATAAAAGTTTTATCAATAATTCTGCTGTTTCAACCATAACAGCTTTGGTGAGAGACCAATTAATTTTGGTTTCCATGGTTACTTTCCATGGCCTCACTCCTTCATTCAGGTATCGTACATATATATATATATATTTGTGCTGTGGTGGGTACTTTATGACCAGCCACCACTATCAATGCACCTTTAGGGTCAGTTTTTTCATATTCTTTTTACTTCCCTGGTTACTCCTGGGTATTTCCTCACGGAGACTACCTCCAACACAATCCGAGGTAGATATTCCCACATTGATAAATTCCACCATATATATTAATATATGGAAACCCCTCAGGATCTGTTTTTGTGAATATTCTGGTCCTTTTAATCCCTTTGGTTGATTTTTTTATTTTTGGAGTCTTTTCCATTAATTTTAAGCCATCTGGAGTTTTTCCTTTTCTTTTTAACTTTTAAACTCCATATTTCCTCATAGCCAAAAGTTTGTGGAGTCTCCCTAACGGTAATTTTAACGGCCACCAGTATCGGAACCGGCTCCGCACTTAATCTGCCGCACCGATCGCTGAGTTTTCCCCTGGGACGCTTTTTAAACTCCGTTTTTTCCACCCGAAGTATTTTCTTTTCATTTTAACTTTTATTTTATTTTTTGCTTTCAAATTCCATTCCTGGTGGCTCTATACACCAGCCACGGAGTTTGGATATGCCCTGTAAGTATTTCAGCTGCACTTACCTGCGGGCACGTACCTACCGCTGTCGAGGAGCTGCCTCTGCAGCTCTTGCTCTGCCGTCAGCATCGACATAATGCTGATCAAGCGCCAGGCGGGGCTTCTTCACGTAGTCACTCGGGTGACTCCGAAGTAAAATTAATGAACGTTGTCACTTGGGTCCTTTTTGACTTATCTGATAAAGATGGGCATACATTTTCCCCCTGTCCCCGTTCAGTCTAAACTGCCCATCCCAGTGAACAGTGTAATATTAAAAGTAATGGAAATGGGTTCAAACAGCATGTATCCTACCTCCCAAGGATTTTCAGATATTCTACCAATTTTAATTATATCCCACGTATCAATCTATATTAAGATTATGAGTTTTATAGACAATAGACAATAGGTGCAGGAGTAGGCCATTCGGCCCTTCGAGCCAGCACCGCCATTCAATGTGATCATGGCTGATCATCCCTAATCAGTACCCTGTTCCTGCCTTCTCCCCATATCCCCTGACTCCGCTATTTTTAAGAGCCCCATCTAGCTCTCTCTTGAAAGCATCCAGAGATCCTGTCTCCACCGCCCTCTGAGTCAGAGAATTCCACAGATTCACCACTCTCTGTGAGAAAAAAATGTTTCCTGTCTCTGTTCTAAATGGCTTACTCCTTATTCTTAAACTGTGGCCCCTCGTTCTGGACTCCCCCAGCATCGGGTACATGTTTCCTACCTCTAGCGTGTCCAAACCCTTAACAATCTTATATGTATCAATGAGATCCCCTCTCATCCTAAACTCCAGAGTGTACAAGCCCAGCTGCTCCATTCTCTCAGCATATGACAGTCCTGCCATCCTGTGAATTAACCCTGTAAACCTACGCTGCATTCCCTCAATTACAAAAATGTCCTTCCTCAAATT
The DNA here is from genome assembly GCA_035221665.1 of Okamejei kenojei. Taxonomy (NCBI): domain Eukaryota; kingdom Metazoa; phylum Chordata; class Chondrichthyes; order Rajiformes; family Rajidae; genus Okamejei; species Okamejei kenojei. Next base: position 27,404,968 of record CM069144.1, on the reverse strand, counting down.
AGGGGATCAAAACTGCACACAATACTCCAGGTGTGGTCTCACTTTGGCTCTGTACAACTGCAGAAAGACCTCTTTGCTCCTATATTCGATTCCTCTTGTTATAAAGGCCAATATGCCATTTGCTTCCTTCACTGCCTGCTGTACCTGCATGCTTCCCTTCATGGACTGGTGTACAAAGACCCCCAGATCCCCTTGTACTTCCCCTTTTCCCAACTTGACGCCATTTAGATAGTAATCTGCCTTCCTGTTTTTGCTACCAAAGTGGATAACCTCACATTTATGCGCATTAAACTTCATCTGCCATGCATCTGCCCACTCCCCCAACCTGTCCAAGTCACCCTGCATTCTCATAGCATCCTCCTCACAGTTCACACTGCCACCCAGCTTTGTGTCATCTGCAAATTTGCTAATGTTACTTTGAATCCCTTCATCCAAGTCATTGATGTATATTGTAAATGGCTGCGGTCCCAGCACCGAGCCTTGCGGTACCCCACTAGTCACTGCCTGCCATTCTGAAAGGGAACCGTTAATCCCTACACTTAGTTTCCTGTCTGCCAACCAATTTTCTATCCAAGTCAGCACTCTACCCCTAATACCATGTGCCCTCATTTTGCCTACTAATCTCCTATGTGGGACCTTATCAAATGCTTTCTGAAAGTCCAGGTACACTACATCCACTGGCTCTCCCTTGTCCATTTTCCTAGTTACGTCTTCAAAAAATTCCAGAAGATTAGTCAAGCATGATTTCCCCTTCATAAATCCATGCTGACGCGGACCGATCCTCTTACTGCTATTCAAATGTTCGGCTATCTCATCTTTTAGAATTGACTCCAGCATCTTCCCCACCACCGATATCAGGCTAACTGATCTATAATTCCCTGTTTTCTCTCTCCCGCCTTTCTTAAAAAAGTGGGATAACATTGGCTACCATCCAATCCACAGGAACCGATCCTGAGTCTATAGAATATTGGAAAATTATCACCAATGCATCCACGATTTCTAGAGCCACTTCCTTAAGTACCCTGGGATGCAGACCATCAGGCCCTGGGGATTTATCAGCCTTTAGTCGCATCAGTCTATCCAACACCATTTCCTGCCTAATGTGAATTTCCTTCAGTTCCTCCGTCACCCCAGATCATCTGGCCATTACTTTATCAGGAATATTGTTTGTGTCCTCCTTAGTGAAAACAGATCCAAAGTATCTCTTCATCTCATCTGCCATTTCCTTGTTCCCCATAATAAGTTCATTTTTTTCAGTCTTCAAGGGTCCAACTTTGGTCTTAACTAATTTTTTCCTCTTCACATACCTAAAGAAGCTTTTACTATCCTGCTTTATATTCTTGGCTAGCTTACCTTCGTACCTCATCTTTTCTCCCCGTATTGTCTTTTTAGTTACCCTCTGTTGTTCTTTAAACATTACCCAATCCTCTTGCTTCCCGTTCATCTTTGCTACATTGTACTTCGCATTAATTTTTATACTGTCCATGACATCCCTTGTCAGCCAATGGTCGTCCCTTTCCAGCCATGGTCGCCCCTTTCGCCCTTTCACCCCTTTCACCCCTTAGAATCTTCCTTCCTCCTAGCAATGAACTGATCCTGCACCTTCTGTATTATTCCTGGAAACACCTGCCATTTTTGTTCCACTGTCATCCCTGCTAGTGTATCTTTCCAGTCAACTTTGGCCAGCTCCTCCCTCATGGCCCGATAGTCCCCTTTATCCAACTGCAACACTGACACCTCCTAGCTACTCTTCTCCCTCTCCAATTGTAGATTTTATAATTAGCATCATTATTAAATTACAAGGTTTGCGAATAAAGGTCAATATTACGATTCGGTTGCTATTTTCCCCCCAATCATTGTTCAATGGTCCAACACGTTGCTGTCAAAAATTTTCCCTTTTCCTATACAATTGACTATCCATGATGGTCTTTTCCGATATGCTTTAGATTGATGCGCATGTTACCTTACTTAGTTCACTTCAATTGAGTATTTGATAAGCTCACAGTAGCAATTCAGATGCAACAAGTAATTAATCTATCATCATCCTTTTGAATATTTATTTAGATATCGCTTCCTCTCAGTGGTGAGGAAGATAACACTTTCACAGTACGAGAGTCTGGGCATATTCAATTCTCTCCTGTGGCTGGGAGAAATATGATGTGTGGGGAAAATTGTCCCATCTTATTTTATTGTTTATTTGTTCATGGCTTACAGTAAAATGTTTTCAAGACTTGCTGCAGTGATCTGGAGCGATCTCAATGGAAGTGGGAAGGATCATTCAATGTTTTAAACAGAGCACACATAAATTCTACTCCATGTTTTGGGATGAATTAACACACTTGTTTAGTAAATAGTCATGGCAACCTGACAGTTTGGATAGGTACTCCAGAGAGTGAGTTCAAATCACACAAGGGCAATTTGTGGAAATGAAATCAATAAATCCAGTCATTTGTAATGTGCACCAGAAGTAATGTAAAAATATATTTGGTTAAATCTGTCCCTGGTTGGCCAAACTAAATATGGTCAGACTCCTTCAAATTGGATAATCTTTAATTTGTACAAGATTGGAAAATGGGTTCATGCTGATGGCAGCACATTTTAAATCCTGATTTTATTTTTAATGGTAAATTCAAAATAATCCACTCATGATTTTTGGTGCTCGAGTTTTGGTGTTAGTCATATCTCAGGAACAAAGTAAAAAATGTACAAAAACTGAGTATTGCAGATTGAAAGTTAGAAGCAAAGGAGGCACGGTCACCCAATCCTTCTCTTCAAAGATGCTGCCTGTCCCGCTGAGTTACTCCAGCTTTGTGTGTCTATCTTCAGTTTAAACCAGCATCTGCAGATCCTTCCTATACTTTTAACAAGTGCTCTTGGTCAACAAACAATGCATTATTGCGACCATCGTCAGACAAGATCTTGCATAGGAAAAACAAGAGAAAGCGCAGAAGGTGTCAGACAAAAGGATTGCAGAGTTGCACATTGGGAATCCAGAGGAAGGAATGGAGGAAGAAGGGGAGGGTAGAAACAGGTGCGAGTCTGGAGGGGCTAGGGGTGAGGGAGGGGAAGAAAGGGGGAGAGGGGTGTGGGGAGAAATGGGTGGGGTGGGTGATGTTGTAGATTGCATAAAATTGACGTTTTCCATGTTCATACCGTTGGTTTTATAATATGAGGTTTAGTTTCGTTTAATTTAGAGATACAACGCGGAAACCTGAGCACCCAGAGAAAACCCAGGCAGGTCGCGGGGAGAACGTACAAACTTTGTACAGACAACACCCGTAGTTTTTAGGGAAGGTATGACCTGTACAAAAAGGACGGGTTGCACTTGAACCCGAGGGGGACCAATATCCTGGCGGGGAGATTTTCAAAGGCCTCTAGGGAGACTTTAAACTAGAACGGTTGGGGGGGAAGGACTGAAATAGAGAAAGCTGGTAGACAGTGTGTGAGGCAGGTGGCAGAGAACTGATGCATTCAGACCCAACATGTAGAGGAGGAAAGAAGAAAAAAATAATAAACAGAGAATAAGAGGTAGTGTGTTTCTTAAATGTGTGAGCAGAGAGACAGAGGGGTGTAAAATGAGGGCAGAAGCAATAGGTAGCAAGGTGAAAAGTAAAAGTGGCAGGCAGACAAATCCAGGGCAATAATCAAAAAGGGCCACTTTTCAACATAATTGTATAAGGGGTAAGAGTGTTGTAAAAACAAGCCTGAAGGCTTTGTGTCTCAATGCAAGGGACATTCGTAATAAGGTGGATGAGTTGGATGTGCAGATAGCTATTAATAACTATGATATAGTTGGGATCATGGAGACATGGCTCCAAGGTGACCAAGGCTGTGAGCTGAACATCCAGGGATATTCAATATTCAGGAGGGATAGACAGAAAGGAAAAGGAGGTGGGGTAGCGTTGCTGGTTGGAGAGGAGATTAACGCAATAGAAAGGAAGGACATTAGCTTGGAGGATGTGGAATAGATATGGGTAGAACTGCAAAACACTAAGGGGCAGAAAACGCTAGTGGGAGTTGTGTACAGGCCACCTAACAGTAGTAATGGAGTTGGGGATGGTATCAAACAGGAAATTAGAAATGCGTGCAACAAAGATAAAACAGTTATAATGGGTGACTTCAATCTACATATAGATTGGGTGAATCAAATTGGCAGGGGTGCTGAGGAAGAGGATTTCTTGGAATGTATGCGGGATAGTTTTCTAAACCAACGTGTAGAGGAACCAGCGAGAGAGCAGGCTATTCTACACTGGGTATTGAGTAATGAGGAAGGGTTAGTTAGTAGTCTTGTTGTGCGTGGCCCCTTGGGCAAGAGTGACCATAATATGGTTGAGTTCTTCATTAGGATGGAGAGTGACATAATTAATTCAGAAAACAGGGTTCTGAACTTAAAGAAGGTTACTTTGAGGGTATGAGACGTGAATTGACCAAGTTAGACTGGCAATTGATTCTTAAATGGTTGACGGTGGATTTGCAATGGAAGGCATTTAAAGACTGCATGGATGAACTACAACAATTGTTCCTTCCAGTCTGACAAAATAATAAATCAGGGAAGGTAGTGCATCTGCGGATAACAAGGGAAATCAGCGATAGTATCAAAACAAAAGATGAAGCATACAAATACAAGGCTGCGAGAAAAAGCAGCCCACCAGACGACTAGGAGAAATTCAGAGTCCAGCAGAAGAGGACAAAGGGCTTAAGTATGAAGGGAAAATAGATTATGAAAGGAAATTAGCAGGGAACATAAAAACTGACTGCAAAAGTTTTTATAGATATGTGAAGAGAAAAAGATTAGTTAAAACAAATATAGATCCCTTGCAGTCTGAAACTGGTGAATTGATCATGGGGAACAAGGACATGGCAGACCAATTGAATAACTACTTTGGCTCTGTCTTCATTAAGGAAGACATAAATAATCTGCCGGAAATACCAAGGGACCGGGGGTCAAATGAGATGGAGGAACTGAGTGAAATCCAGGTTAGTCGGGAAGTGGTAATAGGTAAATTGAATGGATTGAAAGGCCGATAAATCCCCAGGGCCAGATAGGCTGCATCTCAGAGTATTTAAGGAAGTAGCCCCAGAAATAGTGGATGCATTAGTGATAATTTTTCAAACCCCTTTAGATTCTGGAGTAGTAGTTCCTGAGGATTGGAGGGTAGCTAATGTAACCCCACTTTTTAAAAAGGGGGGGAGAGAGAAAACGGGGAATTACAGACCAGTTAGTCTAACATTTGTAGTGGGGAAATTGCTAGTCAGTTATTAAAGATGGGATAGCAGCACATTTGGAAAGTGGTGAAATCATTGGACAAAGTCAGCTTGGATTTACGAAAGGTAAATCATGTCTGACGAATCTCATAGAATTTTTTAAGGATGTAACTAGTAGAGTGGATAAGGGAGAACCAGTGGATATGTTATATCTGGACTTTCAGAAGGCTTTCGACAAGTTCCCATATAAGAGATTAGTATACAAACTTAAAGCACATGGTATTGGTGGTTCAGTATTGATGTGGATAGAGAACTGGCTGGCAGACAGGAAGCAAAGAGTAGGAGTAAACGGGTCCTTTTCAGAATTTCAGGCAGTGACTAGTGGGATACCGCAAGGCTCAGTGCTGGGACTCCAGCTATTTACAATATATATTAATGATTTGGACGAGGGAATTGAATGCAACATCTCCAAGTTTGCGGATGACACGAAGCTGGGGGGCAGTGTTAGCTGTGAGGACTCTGCTAGGAGGCTGCAAGGTGTCTTGGATAGGCTGAGTGAGTGGGCAAATGCATAGCAGATCCAGTACAATGTGGATAAATGTGAGGTTATCCACTTTGGTGGCAAAAACAGGAAAGTAGACTATTATCTGAATGGTGGCCAATTAGGAAAAGGGGAGATGCAACGAGACCTGGGTGTCATGGTACACCAGTCATTGTAAGTTGGCATGCAGGTGCAGCAGGCAGTGAAGAAAGCGAATGATATGTTAGCATTCATAGCAAGAGGATTTGAGTATAGGAGCAGGGAGGTTCTGCTGCAGTTGTACAGGGTCTTGGTGAGACCACACCTGGAGTATTGCGTACAGTTTTGGGCTGAGGAAATCTGAGGAAAGACATTCTTGCCATAGAGGGAGTACAGAGAAGTTTTACCATACTGATTCCTGGGATGTCAGGACTTTCATATGAAGAAAGGCTGGATAGACCCGGCTTGTACCTGCTAGAATTTAGAAGATTGAGGGGGGATCTTATAGAAACTTACAAAATTCAGATGCAGGATGCAGGAAGATTGTTCCCGATGTTGGGGAAATCCAGAACAAGGGGTCACAGTTTAAGGATAAGGGGGAAATCTTTTAGGACCCAGATGAGAAAAACATTTTTCACACAGAGAGTGGTGAATCTCTGGAATTCTCTGCCACAGAAGGTAGTTGATGCCACTTCATTGGCTATATTTAAGAAGGAGTTAGATGTGGCCTCTGTGGCTAAAGGGATCAGGAGGTATGGAGAGAAGGCAGGTACAGGATACTGAGTAGGATGATCAGCCATGATCATATTGAATGGCGGTGCAGGCTCGAAGGTCTGAATGGCCTACTCCTGCACCTTTTTTCTATGTTTCTATGTAGTCAGAATCAAACTCTGGTCACTGGCGCTGTAAAGCAGTAGCGCTACCGCTGCCGTCCTTTGGTGCTGTTCTTCCAGTTTGTATGGTTGTCGTGTGGCAGAACAGACCATGGTGGCGAGGCTAACCTCTGACCGCAGGCCTGGCATGGGTGCCGCGGAGCTGCCCTGTAGAGGGAAGCAGCCAAGCCCGGGCCCTGATTCTCCCTGAGGACTGGAGAACTAGAGAGGAGAGTGGTGGGAGTCATCTTCGGTGGCAGCGGACAAAGGCCAACAAGAGGAACTGTGGTCTTGCCTTCTGTGCCCTCAAGGTCAGCTGCGGGAGGCACCCTCAGGATGCCCAGTCTGAACGGTGGCCTTGTGTGAATAGAGGGACGACGGTTCGCTGTCTGATCCACATCGAGGCCATGGCTGGAGATCCTGCAGCAGCCTGAGGTTTGACCCAGGAGACCAAGTGCATGGACTGGACACGGCCTGCAGTGGCACAGAGAGGTTGGGCAGTGGTGAAAGACGCCTACAGCTTCGCTTGGCCAGGCCGACCCTGCCACGGGTGTATGGCCAGCTGCTCTTACAGCAACTTTGACTTTGAAAATGGTGCCAAAACCTGATGACTGTTATAAATGGGCTCAGTGGACTGTTTCTATACACTTTGCACTTACACGGGGACTGTGTTTAAGTCTAGTAAAACTGTATGCAAAACAAATTCACTATACTTCTGTACATGTGATAATAAGACCCATTGAACCTTGAATTGAACCATTGTGTGGCCTCACTCTGGCAATGGAGGCGGCTCAGGACAGAAAGGTCAGTGTGGGAATGAGAAGGGAAGTTAAAATGGTTAGCAACCGGGAGAACTAGTAGACCTTGGCAGGCTGATTGGAAGTGTTCAGTGAAACAGTTGCCGAATCTATGCTTGGTCTTATCAATGTAGAGGAGGCCACCTTGGGAACACCAGATGCAGTAGTTGAGGTTAAAGGGGGTGCATGTGAACCTTGCTGTCACGTGAAGGCGAGGGAGGAGATATTGGGACAGGTGTCACATTCCCTGAGGTTGCAGGGGAAAGTACCTGGGGAGTGTGTGGTTTGGGTGAGAAGGGCTGAGTGAAGCAAGGAGTTGCAGAGACAGTTGCAAGGAGTTGCCATGCGAGTGCCCATGGCTACACGTTTAAGTTGGAGAAAGTGAGAGCAGCCAAAGAGAAGTTGTTGAGCATGAAGACAAGTTCTTCCATAGGGAGGAGAATGTTAGTAAAGGGATATTAATTGGATCGCTCTTCAAGGAAGAACCAGAGGGCCTAGAGACCTTCCTGGTGGGGGATGGAGGTGTTAAGGGACAGGATGTCCATGGTAAAGATAAGGTCTGGAAAATGAAAGTTATTGATGAGTTGAAGGGTGTGTGAGGTGTTGTGGAAGGGAACAAGGTTGTGATAGAATGTGGAGATGAATTCTGTGGGGCAGGAACTACTGGGGCAGTCCTGTTTGTGGATTTTAGGGAGGAGGTAGAAGGGGGTAGTGTGGGGCTGGGGGACGATAAAGTTGGAGGCTGTGGTGGGGAGATCACCAGAGGTGATCAGATCTGGTGATCGCCTGGTGTTTGTCTGTGGGGTCACGGTCATTGTATGAGGAGGTGTCTGAGAGCTGGCAACTGGCCTCAGCGCAGTAGAGGTCAGACTGCCAGATTACAACAGCACCTCCCTTGTCGGCAGGTTTAGTAACAATGTTGGGATTATTGTTGAGTGAGTGGAGGGTTGTGTGTTCAGAGGGGTGAGATTGGAGTAGGTAAAAGGAGTGAAGAAGTCAAGCGGCAAAATTCTGGATTGTTGTCACATATGTATGGCCTTAGAGCTACCTAATTGCAATAACCAGCCATAGGAACTGTTGGAAGCACAAATGCTGAGGATGAAGATGAATGATTTAAAAGCCCCTAAATACTTCCCGATCTGACGTCTTCATATTTCATATTCCTCGGCTTCATACTTATCCTAATATAACCAAAATGCTGAAGCGGGAATTTGTGCTGTAACCGTTAAACTTTCCACAGGGAGTACAGCCAGCACAATGACTGCAGAGCAAAGAACTTGAAGGAATATTACGGGCTAATTGTTTGGGCTGCTTCACTTGCTGAGTACAGTCTGTTCCAAACACACACTCGAGTGCTGCCAAGAAAATCACGTTGCTCAAACTGCTGCATGGTTTATCACTTGCAACTGGCTTTCCTTACAAACTGTCAGTAATGCACACATTTCCCCTCTATATATTCGCTGACCAGGTAAACTTTGAACTTAATGCAAAATACCGAGTGTGCACAGAGGAGATCTATAACAATGCAACTAGCACTGGACAGGTTTATCTCAGAGGGAATATCAAGACAGATTGTGTAATTATACAAAATATAAGTCTGGATAGAAAGGATTTATTTTCCTATCACCCTTGGCAGAGATTTCTTATGGTCCATACTTCCTTTGACCTCGGGGCTCACATGACCCATCAAGTCTGTGCCAGCTCTCTTAGGAATCTCCTCAATTTCATTTCCCTCCCCACCTCTTCCCGCCTCTACCCCCCCCCCCCCCCCAAACCCCCACCCTCTCCCTTTAAATTTAGATTCCCTTTACATTTCTCCCCTCTCACCTTAAAGCCATTCTAGATTGCCCTGGTTTGGGAAAAAGACTATGATTATCCTTCCCACATGTGCCCATGATAATTTTACAAACCTGTGCAAGGTCACCTGTACTCTCCTTCAGTACAATGAGAATCCAGGCAAATGTATCCAATCTCTTATTGTAACCACAGCCCTTCATTCCAGGTAACAAACATCCTGATGAAGCTCTTCTCCGTTGCCACCACATCTTGCCTGCAGTGCTGCAACCAGAAATGTACACTATACTCCACCTACAGTCAGAGCAATATTCTGTGCAGCTCCAACATGTTCTAATTCTTATACCTAATGCCTCGGCCTTTGAAGGCAACTGTGCCACCAGTCTTCCCATCTGTTGCTGTAAATATCTCCAGTTGAGGAAATTCAGGGTGGATTTGATGAGCATATGCAACAGAGGTCAAATTCTAGTAGGACACATCTAAAGTAAATAGTAGGGACATTAAGATTATTGATGTACAAATGATCCTCAAAGATTCAGTGGTTCAATGGTACTTTATTATCAAATGTACCTAGGTACAGTGAAATTCATTTTTTGCACTCAGTTCAGTAAAAATCTTACTGTACATAGGCACAATTATACTTAAGTACAAGAGTGTAGGGATAGCAGATTATGTTGAGACAGTACACAAGAGTTATATATTGTACAATTCAAGTCCAAAGTTGTTAAAAATGTGGAGTCTTAACTTGGTCATAAAGGCCTGTTGTCCTGGTAGCAGCACTAGGTCAGAGTTGCAGGGATGCCCTAGCTAGGCGATGTTGCTGGAATTCTCTACCTCTGCTGTGCTGCTCCATGTCGTCCCAGGCTGTGTTCGATCAGTGCAGTCAGCCATTTGGAGCAGCGGCTGAACTAAACAATTCCCAGTCTCCTGGAGGGCTTCCTGTGGCCTACTCCACTGATGCCTCAATCCGGACGCATCGGCCCAGAAACACGCCATCCCTCGCCTCATGTGGCCACTATTCAGCCTCTGTGCACATACTACTGCCGACCTTGGGGCATAACGAGGGTACAAGAAGTAAAGCACCAGCCCACTCATTGACACCATTGTGCTATATCTGCTGCCACCACCATAACTTGCCAAATGTCTTGACACGGGTGGATAACTAATAAACCTACTGCCTCAAAGCACCAGCAGCCAGGTTCAATTCTGCCATCAAATACTGTCAGTGTGGAGTTTGTACATCTCCACGTGACTGTTTGTTTTCCACAGTCCTCCAGTTTCTCCTACACTCAAAAGGCGTGTGCGTTGGTAGGTTAATTGTGCACTGTAAATTGCGCCTTGCATGTGTAAGTGAGGAGTGTAATCTGGGGCGGTGATGAGAAAGTCAGTCGAATAAGAATCATCTCTCTATGATTCTATGAAGCTAGAGGACCCAGGGGAAATGCACACAGTTGCAGGGTGAGTGCACAAACTCCACACAGACAGGACCCGAAGAAGAGAATGAACCCAAATGCAGGAACACCATTTAACATAGAAACATAGAAAATAGGCGCAGGAGTAAGCCATTCGGCCCTTCGAGCCTGCACCGCCATTCAATATGATCATGGCTGATCATCCAACTCAGTATCCTGTACCTGCCTTCTCTCCATACCCCCTGATCCCTTTAGCCACAAGAACCACATCTAACTCCCTCTTAAATATAGCCAATGAACTGGCCTCAACTACCTTCTGTGGGAGAGAATTCCAGAGACTCACCGCTCTCTGTGTGAAAAATGTTTTCCTCATCTCAGTCCTAAAGGAATTTCCCCTTATCCTTAGACTGTGACCCCTTGTTCTGGACCTCTCCAACATTGGGAACAATCTTCCTGCATCTAGCCTATCCAACCTCTTAAGAATTTTGTAAGTTTCTATAAGATCCCCCCTCAGTCTTCTAAATTCTAGCGAGTACAAGCCAAGTCTTTCCTGTCTTTCGGGACGGCACAGTGGCGCAGTAGTGGTGTTGCTGCTTTACAATCCTAGAGACCCGGATTCAATACTGAATCTGGTCCTGTCTGTACTGAGTTAGTGCGCTATGTTGTGCATTAATTAGTTTCTGTAAATTGACCCTTGTGTGTAGGATAGAACAAATGTATGGGTAATCGTTGGTCGATGTGGATTCACTGGGTCGAAAGACCTATTTCCATGCTGTATCTCTAAACTAAACTAAAGTAAACTAAACAGAAGAGGGAAATATCCTCATTGCATCTGCACTCAGTTGCTGGGCAACAGGATAGTTTTTTTGTGTAAGTCTGGGACACACTTTACTGAATGGATTCGTTTGGTGCTGTAAATTTCTAAGACCTAAGGTTTTTAAGGCATTTTCTACTCGGGGCTTACAGAGATATTTACAAATTCAGTTTAATTTAGTTTATTATTGTCACGTGTACCAAGGTGAAAAGCTTTTTTATTGCGTGTTATCCAGTCAACGAAAAGACTACATATGATTACAATGTTTTATTTCATCTTCATAATCTCAGCAAGGAGGCTGTTTAATTTCATGAAGACAGCAATGTTAACATGTTGCACTACGTTATTCTCCAGGATGAAACGTCGCTCAGTCCACTGAAGTGAATATTTGTAATAGAAAATGTTAGTATTTTAGTTTAACATTGCTTTACATTGTTCATGCCTTTGGTTCTAATCAAGAATGAATTAATGTACTAGAATGGAAAGATTTGATGACTTTTCATTGCCACAACTTTTGTGCCTGGAAGGTCATGTTTGACAAACCTTCTTGAATTTTTTGAAGCGGTAACTAGGGAAATTGATGAGGGTAAAGCAGTGGATGTTGTCTATATGGATTTCAGTAAGGCCTTTGACAAGGTTCCCCATGGAAGGTTGGTTCAGAAGGTTCAATCTTTGGGTGTTAATGGCGGAGTAGCAAGATGGATTCAACAGTGGCTGAATGGGAGATGTCAGAGAGTAATGGTGGATGGCTGTTTGTCAGGTTGGAAGCCGGTGACCAGTGGGGTGCCTCAGGGATCTGTGTTGGGTCCACTGTTGTTTGTCATGTACATCAATGATCTGGATGATGGGGTGGAAAATTGGATAAGTAAGTATGCAGATGATACTAAGATAGGTGGTATTGTGGATAATGAAGTAGATTCTCAAAGTCTACAGAGAGATTTGGGCCATTTGGAAAAGTGGGCTGAAAGATGGCAGATGGAGTTTAATGCTGATAAGTGTGAAGTGCTACATCTTGGCAGGACAAATCAAAATAGGACGTACATGGTAAATGGTAGGGAATTGAGGAATGCTGTGGAACAGAGGGATCTAGGAATAACTGTGCATAGTTCCCTGAAGGTGGAATCGCATGTAGATAGGGTGGTAAAGAAAGCCTTTGGTGTGCTGGCCTTTATAAATCAGAGCATTGAATATAGGAGTAGGGAAGTAATGTTAAAATTGTACAAGGCATTGGTAAGACCAATTCTGGAGTATGGTGTACAATTTTGGTCGCCTAGTTATAGGAAGGATGTCAACAAAATAGAGAGAGTACAGAGGAGATTTACTAGAATGTTGCCAGGGTTCCAGCAACTATGTTACAGAGAAAGGTTGAACAAGTTAGGTCTTTATTCTTTGTAGCGCAGAAGGTTAAGGGTGACTTGATTGAGGTCTTTAAAATGATGAAAGGGATAGACAGAGTTGACGTGGATAAGCTTTTCCCATTGAGGGTAGGGAAGATTCAAACAAGAGGGCATGACATGAGAATTAAGGGACAGAAGTTTAGGGGTAACGTGAGGGGGAACTTCTTTACTCAGAGGGTGGTGGCTGTGTGGAATGAGCTTCCAGCAGAGGTGGTGGAGGCAGGATCGATTTTAACATTTAAAAGTAAAGTGGATAGGTATATGGACGTGAAGGGAATGGAGGGGTATGGTCTGAGTGCAGGTAGATGGGACTAGGGGAAAACAAATGGTCGGCACGGACTGGAAGGGCCGAGAGGGCCTGTCTCCGTGCTGTAATTGTTATATGGTTATATGGTTAATGTAAGTGAAGAGACAATGAGCTATTTACTGACATTCTATAGTTCTTAAAGTTTGTGCTGAGCTTCTAGGTACAATCTCACTTTTGCTTTGCATTGATTGCAGTTGTACTGCACCAGGCACTAAACTGAAGCTGACCACACTACTTCCTTTGACTAAAACTAAGCTGGTCTCTCCCCCATCCTTTTGCATAGTCTCAGTCAATTTGATATGATTTTCATTGCAAATTGGTACTGTGTAAAAAATGACTGGCTAGTTGGTAGGGATGATTATTTATAAGAACTGGTGGTGATGCTCCAGGATAATGTTCAGGATATTCAACCAAATACAAAAACAAACTGCTGAAGGAACTGAGCGGTCAAGCACCTTCTGTGTGGGAATGGACAGGCAATAATTCTGGTTGGGACCTTTCCTTCCAGCATCTGCAGTTTCATGTGTTTCCATTCAACCAAGTATTTGGATAATCATATTCCAAGGAATGTAGCCCAATTGGAAAAAAAAATCTTATGAATCATTAAGCGTTTACGAAGTTGTGCCAAGTAACATGAGAATCCCATTTTAACCAGCATTTAACTTTAGACAACATTTAACTTCACCTCAATTTTATAGAGAATAATTGAGGATATTGGACACATCAAAGGTAATCTTTAGACTTTTACTTAGAGATGCAGCATGGAAACAGGCCCTTCGACCAACCGAGTCCGTGCTGACCAGCGATCATCCCGTACTATGGCCTGCACACATTGGGGACAATTTTACAACTTACCAAAGCCAATTAACCTACAAACCAGTACGTCTTTGGGGTGTGGGAGGAAATCTGAGCACCCGGAGAAAACCCATGTGGTAACAGGGAGAATGTACAGACTGCATCCTTAGTCGGGATCGAACCCTTGTCTCTAGCGGTGTAAGGTCACAACTCCATTGTGCTGTCCTTATCTCACTGTTTCATTCCCCATTCATAAATCTTCCTTTGTTTCCAATAATTATCTCCCTTTGTTATACAAGGTTATTTCTGTGAAGTAATGAGCAGGGCACTGTGACATCAACATCTGTGTCAACAGAATGAAAACAACAATTCAGCTTCCATTACTATAATTTTCAACCCTCTCATTTACTGATATTGCACAACAGTGAGATCAAAGGTTAATATTACACATCTGTGGAAGTATTATTCAATGTCCCTACAGCCTTACATCACAGGAAGGGAAGAAAATACTACCAGCAAAGCAGGGCCAAAAAGCTTCATCAGCATGGGAGCACCCAACAATAGCAACAAGAACCTAAAAACATCACTCTTTTATTAAAAGAAATACAGAGCTCATTTTAAAACAATAGCAGCTCAGGCCGCAACTGAAAAAGAAGCTTCATTTACGATACACGTCTTAACACTTTTTTTCAGATGTTTGAATGTTTCGAGCACTTTATAATTTTATTTTAGAATCTGGCCAACTGTAGTTTTGATTTCCACGTACCAAAGTCTAATTTTACTCAAGTAATTGGTAACAGAAACAAGACAGATGAGATGTCTCACTCCTCTCCCAGTCTTAATAGAAGCAAAGGGTTGAAAATTCAGCTTGAGAGTCCCCAATCCATCTTTCATCCTGTGACAAGATTTGAAGTTGCACATGCTGGGCATTGTTTAGTTTAGTTTAGATATACAGTGTGGAAACAGGCCCTTCAGCCCACCGGGTCTGCGCCAACCAGCGATCCCTGTAAAAGAGGACTCTCCTGCACACTAGGGAGAATTTACAATCTTTACCGAAGCCAATTAACCTACAAATCTGTATGTCTTTGGAGCATGGGAGGAAACCGGAGCATCCAGAGAAAACTCAAACAATCACAGGGTGAATATGCAAACTCCTTACAGATAGCACCCATAGTCAGGATTGAACCCTGGTCTCTGGTGCTGTAAGGCAGCAACTCCACCACTAAGCCCACCATGCTGCCCATTGATAAGAGGATACTCAAGCCTTAACTATAGCAAAACCTTTACAGTTTGTGACAGGCAGTGAATAGGTAACTTGAGGTAACTGATCCGAAAACATGCAAGTTCCTCCCATTCAGACCCTTTTCCAATTGAATGTTCATCAACTTCACAATACTTATGAGGTTTTGATGGCCACAGACTGTTCAACTTTCAGCTTTTATGCCACACCTTGTCAAATTAGATCCTAAAGCCCATCACTGAGAGGAATAATAAATGACGACCTCACATCTACCTCATTGGAGATCTTTGAACTATCTTCAATCAGACTTTAACCATATAACAATTACAGCACGGAAACAGGCCCTCTCGGCCCTTCCAGTCCGTGCCGACCAGCTACTTTATCGCTCTTTATATTGCATTAAATGTTGTATCATTGATCCTTTAACTATACATTGTAGGTGGCTTGATCGTAATCATGTAAAAACAAAGAACTGCCGGGTACAATGGCGCAGTGGGCGTCATTTGCATGTCATTTACGCAACATCCTAAAAATTGGTTGGCGCATCATGACATATGAAGTGACGCGTGGTAACGCATGGCGCCCCAGGATTTTGGAATGCTCAAAATCCTCGCATGCCACCTGCGTGACATATCCCTTGCGTACGCTGACGTACTGATGGCGTACACTGATGTACTGACGGCGTACGTGTAATGCGTGGTTACGCACGGTGACGCACAAACATTGCCTATGCTAATTTATTATGCATCACCATGCGTCAACGTCCATAACCATGCGCTGTTTGTCCGCCATTGGCACGCCATTTGCGCATCATTTGAGCGCTGCACCACGTGACCACCCGGGTATAAAATGCGGGTAGTTTTGAACATTTTTCACTGGGAAAATCCTTGTCACGGAGATAGGACTAAGTACGAATGACATCGCAAATGGCTCCCAAAAGAAGCAGAGCCCTCAAGAGCACTTGGCGCGCGACTGTTGTACTGCTAGATGATTTTCGCACGGCAGTCACTACCGGCCTGTCGCGTAAATGACGCACAAATGACGCCCAAGTAGGACAGGCCCTTTACAGTGGGAGAGACCCGGGTTCGATCCTGACTATAGGTGCTGTTTGTACGTTCTCTCTGTGACCGCGTGGGTTTTCTCCGGGTGCTCTGGTTTCCTCCCACATCCCAAAGACATGCAGGTTTGCAGGTTAATTGGCTTCTGTATTTTGTACCTTATGTGTAGTGTGTATGATAGAACTAGTGTATGGGTGATTGGTGGTCTGCCTGGACTAGGTGGGCTGAAGGGCATGTTTCCTTGCTTATCTCTAAAACTAAACTAATGCTAAAAAACTAACTGCAAGTGCTGGTTTATACCAAAGATACCTGGAGTAACTCAACGGGTTAGGCAGCATCGCTGGAGAAAAAGGAATGGGTGAGGTTTTGGATCGGGAATAGTCTTTTTGACTAGATGGCACAAACCAAAAAAATATTTTCATTAAATCATTGAACTTTGTTACATGTGACAATAATAAACTAAACTCAAAGGACCAGAAAAAAAAGAATGAAATAAAGTGACATTAGCAAAGCTGACCAAAGCAAGAACAGTCTTGAAGGAGATCAAGAAGGTTAAGGAGTAAAGAGAATTTTACAGTATGGGGTCTGAATGATTAAGAGTATCCCTTCACAGTAATGGAACAGAGGAAGCTGCACTAGGATGCGATGCCAGAATTGGAAAGAATTTGATTTCTGAGAGATTTGACACAAGTTGAAGGTATAATGAGGAAAATATCAAGGGCTTTAACACGAGGGGAACAATTTTCAATTTTAAAACTGTAGACCAATGCTGTGCTGTGGGATCAGTATAGAGCTGCACTTGCTGTAAGTTTAGATTAGGGCTCAACAACTTTGGATAAGCTTAATATTACAGGAGATACAGATGGGAGGCTGGCCAGGAAAGTATTGGAATAATGGAGTGCAGCTGACAAAGGCATGCATGCGGATTTCAGACGAAAGTCACATGAGCAGCAAATACTGCATGTTATGATGGTACATACTGATAGCCCATTCTATAATAGGCACATGTTTAAGCTGCCTTTTCAAGTGACGTATATATTTGAAGTGGCAAGTAATTTAATTAAAAACAGAATAACAGAGTTAGTGGGAATGTGCTGATTGGATGACTGCCATTTTAATATTTATCTCACCAGAAATCCTTTCAGTATTTGACAAATGTTTTTCCATTGTTTCTTCTCAGATCTCCTGTTGTGGCATAAAATGAAACACGCATATAAGGTTTACAACAATCTGTGAAACATGAAACACAAATACATAAGTGATAAAACAAATGACCCAAAAGTAGATTTAAGCATAAAAGTTCAGAGCTAGCTGCAGTTTAAGTTTAAAATTGGCTTCAGATTGTGCCAAGGTATTCTCTTGTGACCTGATATTATTTCATCACTTTGTAAAAATGACTTAAACACCTGTAGAAAAAGCCGTGATTTGTTTTGGAACTTCCACGTGTTTATTTTTCAAAATGCTTCATAATGTAGAAATCAGCCTTAATGTGCCTGTATGGCTGGGGCAAGATAATGGTGAGGGTAAGAAAGCTTGGCAGAAACAAAAGACAAGGTAGAAGGATTTGTACTTCAGAGGTGCTGAGAACAAACAAAAGTAACTCGCCCAACTATTGTCTGAAGGAAGTCAATAGCATTTCCAAATTATTTTAAATTATTTAGCATTGTCTAGATCTTTTCTCTCACTGATAGATCAAAAAAGAAGAGTTTGTATCACTGAAGGAAATGTGGTATTGTACTAATACAGATACTAGGTCATTGATGAAGATGTAGGCAATTTATTGTTAAACCTTCACAAAGACTTGTTGGTATGAATATTTTCGATAGGAACGTCATGTTTTTTTAATATAAAAATCTATACTTTTTGGCCTCCTGTAAATCATGCATAATTCACTATGTTCAGTATAATGGACTCCAAGTGTTGTGATTTGACAAAGCACTGCAGCAATTAATAACATCATCACATGAAAAACAATGGATGGGCAAGTGAAATCAGCTTTAGGAAGGATGAGAGCCAATGTGCCCTGTCCAGGTCAGTCACAAAGTGTTCCTCCAAATTACTCAAAAAAACAACAGATGAATTCTCAGCTACACAAAGTATTATGTGTAATACAGATGATCAGTTCCATTAGTTTACTCAGTACTAAAGTGAAATTATACTATAGTTATGTTGTCCTGTCCTTCTTTATCATGTTTTGTAGAAATGAGCCCCACTTTAAGCTATATCATGTGCACTCCTACTTTCTCCCTCACCTTTCTAGAATAAATGCAATTTTATTTTTTTATTCTAAGCCATTTTAACTAACTAAGGATTCAAATTAGCAAAGTCATCCTTAGTTACTTAAGCCTGGAGAGGGCAGGTTGCTTCCACACGAGTCATTGAGTATTTAGAGGAAGCATTCGTTCGTTATATTATTTGCCCTGTGTCCGTTCTCTTTTTCCATTCCATTTAATTTGTACCTCCTTTCCATCAGCTTGCTTTCTGACAAAAACGGAAAGGATTTCCTGCTGTTAGATTTTGTTTCCGTCCACCCTTTTAACACGTTGTCTCCCATTTTACCCAATGGGATCCATAATGTCCATGCTCAGTCAGTCAGGCAAACCACCATAGCTACCATGTAGGATGGTCATTACACTTCATTGCATTCCATTCACTGTAAAGCAGACTGGGAGGTCTCATCATGACGAAACATCTAATATAAAGGCAAAACTTTCCATATGCATACTTTAAATCTGGCAAGAAATCTTCAAAGGTTGCCATTTCTACAGGCCCCCTTTATTTAAAAAGTCATTCCATTTATGAAGTGTTTGGGATGTAAATCTGCTGTGAATACAAGCATTATGAACTACTTTCTCCCTATATTTTCCCTCAGTGGAACTGACGGGTGCTTATAAAGAGTTTGGGCATAATTAACACACTCTCTCTTAATGTGGAGTAGTTACACAGAGTTTTGAAGCATTAAAAGTAGTGGTTCATACATAGTGGAGCATGACTCACTGTGCTCTGAATCTCTATGGATTCAGACAGGAAGCAAACTAACAGCAGAATGAATGACAAGCCAGACATGTTCTTTCTTTGGGTGTTCTTTCACTGCTGCATTCACGAGACAAAAGACTGGTGAAAGGCTATCAGGACTTGAGTCATGAGGTAGATGAATACATTCCACTCTGATATTATTAAATCAGCAATCTCTCAAGTTTCTTGCTGCTCATGGCTTGTTTCACTGGAAAAGAGGGTCCATCATGGGTACTGATCTCCCACCATCAGAGATCTACAAAAATCGTTGCCTCAAAAAAGTAGCCAGCATTATCAGAGACCCATCACCACACTGGCCATGCTCTCATTTCACTCCTGCCATCGGGAAGCAGGTACGAGAGCCTGAAAACTGTAATGTTCAGGTTCAGGAGCAGCTTCTGTTTCTAAGCTTCACCCAAGTCTAGTTTCAGTAAAAACACTGAATCAAGCACTTGAAACAACTACATATTTTATTTTAACAAAAGCTCATTACAGTTCAACTACTGTACCTATCCCACTGCAGGTTCGATCCTCGTGTCTGCCTGTTCAAGCCCTCTAGGCCTCGCTCAGACAGAGACACACCAGAAGTTCATGCTGTCCCAAGCGCACTCCCAAAAGATCATCCCTGGGCCGCGTGGTAGCGGACTTTTATATGTCTCGGGACCTCGAGGGGCCGAACCACTTGAGGGTGGCCTCTTAAGAACCCAATTACCAATATCGATTAACCCCACACATAACAGACATTCCCCTAACCCAATAATACAGCAGCTCAATACATTGTATTCAAAACGGACTTCGAGCGGAAGCCAACTTAGAAACATTTCCCCTGATCTACAGGAAACCCAGACAAGGCTCAATACCTCATCTAATCAACACTCGGCAAAGTCAAACTCTACAACATTATTTACAATTATTTACGAGGTGTATGTCTGGTTTGCAGCCATCCAATCAATTCTATGTATTTTGCACCTAATTGACAGGGCTGGCAGATGTTCTAATTCATTGCTTGCAAATTGTATCTAAGCTCCAGACACACTGGCGCCTCTTCGCAGCTTGTCCCAGCTCTTCAGAGAGTAATTCCAAATGGACCAAATCTCCCAGCAGCCCTGAAGCTTTTACCCCATTTTGAGGTCTCTCCAATTTAGCTAGGATTAACACTTCTTCCCGACAACCATCAGGCTATTAAACAATACAACCTCCAATTAGGCTCCGAACTATATAGACTTGGGAACATTTTTTTTTAACTTTGCACTATTATTGCCTATTGATCTTTTTTTTTTTAATATATACTGAACTTTTTATTGTTGTTTATCATGGGTTTTACAGAGTACTATATCTGTTACAGTATATGTCTGAAGAAGGGTCCCAACCTGAAACGTCACCCATTCCATCTCTCCCAGATGCTGCCTGCCCCACTGAGTTACTCCAGCATTTGTCTACCTTTGATTTAAACCAACATCTGCCGTTCTTTCTTACCCATTTTTAAATATCAGTTTTGCTGCTGCAAGTAAGAATTCCATTGTTCTGTGTTGGGACTCACGACTGTAAAACACTCTTGACTCGACTTGTCACTAATTACAGGCAATTGAGTCTAAAGCGGGGAGTAATTGGAAAAATTCTGAGGGACAGAATTAATGTACAATTGGCAGATGAAGGATTGGTCAGGGTGGTCAGCATGTTTGGTTAATAGAAGATCCTGTTTGACTAATTTGATTGAATTTTATGAAGAAGTAGCACATTACCTTGATGAAGGCAGTACAGTTTATGTAGTCTACATTTTATCATCTTCAGCAAGATCCCACGTGGAAGACTGGTTCAAAAGTCTGGGAACAATGGGATCCAAGGCAGCTAGATGGTAATAGGAACAGTGGATAATGTTGGAGTGTTGATTTTTATGATTGGAATCTTGTGACCAGTGCTGTACTACAGGGATCAGTGCTCTAACTCTTGGTAACCGTTTTATACTTCAATTACAGATAAGAATGTAGTAAATATAATTAGGAACTTTCCAGATGACTTGGGGATTGGTGACATTGTTGACAATGAGGAGAGTGGTCACAGAATACAATACAATATTAACCAGCTGGTGAGTTGGGCCGATGGACTTTAATCCTATTAAATATGAGGTGAAGCATTTTGGGATCTAATAAAGAGAGGACCACACCATAAATGGTAGGACCCAGGCGGTATTGAGGAACAGAGAGACCTCGGTAGACAAGTTCAAAGATCCCTAAAAGTGGCACAAGAATATAAGGTGGTGAGGAGGCATTTGGGATGTTTGGCCAAGGCTCAGGATGTAAGAACATGGAACTCATGATACAACTTTATAAAACTTTGGTTACGCCACTGCTGGAGAACTGTATGCAGTTCTGGTTACCACATTTTAGGAAAGATATGAATGCACTGAGGGCACATAATCAATTGACTGTACAATTGCCTGGGGATGGTACATTTTAGTAAGACGAATTTGATTTGGCTGGGTTTGTTTTCCTTGGAGTGAACAAAGTTGAAGGGGAACCTGATAGAGGTATACTAAACAAGGGCCCAGGAAGAGAAGAAGCATTTCCCTATAGCAACAGTATCTATAACTAGAGAGCATAGGTTTACGTTAAGGGGGATCTGAAGAAGACACTTTCAACCAGAGGGTGGTTGGATTCTGGAATGCATTAGGTGGTGGAAGCAAGCACTCTTGCAACATTTAAACAATATTTCTGGATGAGAACTTTGATTTTACTTCGGAGTCACGTGGGTGACTACGTGAAGAAGCCCCGCCTGGCGCTGGAACGGCATTACGTCGACGCTGACGGCAGAAGCAAGAGTTGCAGAGAGCAGCTCCTCGCAGCGGCCGGAACGGACCCGCAGGTAAGTGCAAGGAAAAGTGGGGACGTTCTAAAAAAGACGTTACGCTGGTAAAACCAGCAAAAGAGAAAGTAAAAGTTAAAATCAGAGTCACGCTGGCGTACTGATTTAGCCAGATAAATGGAAAAGAAAAATGGAGAAGTCTCAAAGGAAAATTTCGCGGGTAAAAAGATCGTCCCGGGGTGAAGCTAAAGAAACGGGACAAGAGTTTAGTGCGGATCCGGTTCCGATACCGGTGGCCGCTGATTCACCCGTTAGTGAGACTATAATTTCTCCAGAAATACAAACCACGGCGGAAAATGTTCCTAGAAAAAGTAAATAGAAATCCGTGAGGCCCGTGGTATCTGATAATGACTCTGATAATGAAACTCCTCCGGATAATAAAGCTATATGGCTAAAAATGGAACATATGGAGAAAGTGCTCCAAAATATAATGAGACAAGGGTCACAGTACCCAGAAGTTTCCCAAAATGACCCTGAGGGGTTTGAATATACAGAATATGGCTATGTGCCAAATTGGGAATTTGAAACTCCGGACCCAGGATTAAGGGCGGAGGAAGTCTCATTGGATATAATTCCAAGTGTATCAGGGCTGCAAAAGACAGACCCTGCAAGTGGTGATGTGGATTATGAGTGCACACCACGAATAAAAAAGAGAAGGCCAGATGTGCCTGAGATGGCAAAAGATTTTTGCTATACCTGAAGGAAGTGGTGAGGCTATGAAGAAAACCTAGCTGCCAGTATTAATTATATGGTATCTCACCGACTTCTGTGATGGTGATGATTCTTCAAGATTCTGTGATGATTGAAACAGCAGAATTATATAAAACACCGGAAAATTGCACCTCATTGAAGGTACCTACGGTTAATCCGTCTATATGGACGCCTATGACTCCAGGCATGAGAGGACAAGAAATAAGATTTCAAAGAATTGATTTCTGCTGCCATTACTGCTTTTGGAAGGCAAATGGAGGGGTTGGAGATGGATAAAATCCAAAAGGTATTTTACGTCAAGAGGGGATTTGATTTTGGAAACAGAGGCAGGAGTATGATAAGAAAATATTATCTTCCGACACAGCCTAATGTTCACCCCTATACGGGGAGAAGGAGACCACCACGTTCATATGGAGAGGTACAAAAAATGTATTCTATGCTTAAAGAAACTGTGGACAAATCTCCAGTTGGAGGGAGATTACAAATGTTTTATGATGAATGGCTTGCCATCACATCTGATCGGTTTATTTTACAAACAGTTTCAGGAGCTACTATTACATTCAAAGAAGGTGTTAATTCTCCGGTATAAAATAAACCTGCTTATGGTTTCATGTTTTCTGCAATTGAAGAGGCAGAAATTAATGTGGAAATTGACAAATTGTTTAAAAAAAGGTGTTATTGAAAAAACTGTTGAACATGAGCATCAATTTGTGTCAAATATATTTCCAAGAAATAAAAAAGATGGTGGTTGCAGAATTATTCTGGACCTTACAAATCTTAATAAATTTGTCGAATATAAACATTTTAAAATGGAAACATTTAACACTGCAAGACATTTGATATCAGCAGGTTGTTATATGGCTACAATTGATTTAAAGGATGCGTACTATTCAGTACCATACATCAGTTCTTTCGAAGGTATTTAAAATTTAATTGGCTGGGACAGCTGTGGCAATTCAAAGCTTTACCAAATGGGTTAAGTTCAGCTCCCAGGCTCTTTACAAAGCTGTTGAAACCAGCTTTAGCACAATTAAGAGCACAAAAGCACATCATTATGGCTTTATCTGGATGACATTTGAATCATCAATAGTAATCAGGAATCAGCTGAAAAATCAGTTTCAGCAACTAAAACTTTATTTGAGAAGTTAGGTTTTCTTGATTCATCCAATTAAGTCCCAGCTGCAGCCAGCACAGTCAATTAACTATTTGGGGTCTGTGATTAACTCAGTTACTATGTTAGTAACTTGCCAACAGATAAGATTGATGATATTTTAGTGACCTGTAGGGGTCTCATTCACAAACCTTATCCCTCCATCCGAGAAGTAGCAAAGGTTATTGGTAAATTAGTAGCAGCATTTCCTGAAGTAGAATTTGGTCCATTACATTACCAAAACCTTCAAAGGGACAAAATAAGAGCTCTAAAAAGGAGAGGCAGGCCATTTTGATAGGTCTATGCAATTAACAAAAGAAGCTTTATTGGAATTACAATGGTGGATTGAAAATGTCCCACAAGCTGCTAAAAACATTCTGATACAACAGCCCGAAGTAATTTACAAACAGATGCTAGTGCTTACGGATGGGGGGGGGGGGGGGGGGGGTGACAGATTCATTCACCAGCTGTGCGGCAGATGGACTGTCCAAGAGGAAATGTTTCTCCAAACATATGGTATTAACTATTTGGAATTATTATTGGGTGCATTTTATGGGTTGAAGGCATATTGTTCTACAAAAAGAATCTGCATGTACTGATACAATTAGACAATATAAAACAGCTGTTGCATATATTAATCACATGGGTGGAGTCAGATCGGTATCATGTGAGTTGGTCAATCAGATATGGCAATGGTGTATTAACTACCAAATTTGGATTTCGGCAAATTACATCCCAGGAAAGACAATGTGGTGGCAGACAATAGATCAAGGATGTTTAAAGACAAACACAGAATGGATGTTGAACCCAGTAATTTTCAGTAAAATTGTGACTCAATATGGGTTACCAGACTTGATCTGTTTGCATCAAGACTAAATCATAATTGCCTAAATATGTGTCTTGGGAACCAGATCCAGATGCAGTAGCAGTAGATGCTTTTTCACTAAACTGGGGGATATGTTTATTTATGCTTTTCCGCCATTTGCTCTGTTCAACAATGTCCGAAGAAATAGACAAGATTCTGCCACAGGATTATTGGTAATTCCAAATTGGCCAACACAACCTTGGTTCCCATTAATGCTGAATATGATTAAAGAACCATATTGTCAATTCCTAGCAGCAGTGATTTATTGATAAAACCAGTAACCCAAGAAATTCATCCATTACATGCTTATATGAATTTGTTAATCTGCAGTTTTGACCAGACACTACAGGAGCTTGGATTGTCGGATAGAACTATGATTTATAGTTGCATCATGGCGAGATAAGCACTCAGAGACAATATATGACACATATAAAGAAAATGGGAAAAATGTTTGCAGACAGTCAAATATATCCTATCATACTGTGAACATTGCAAACATATTGGAGTTCCTTGCCGAGTTGCATTTTGAACAACACTTAAGTTACAGGTGCCATTATAGTGCACGTAGTCCTATCTTATTTAGGACAAATCTCTGACCAAAATCAATTGGATCACATCCATTAATATCCAGATTTATGAAAGGAATCTTTTAACAAAAATCCACCCAAACCAAGATATACAGAAATTTGGGATGTTAGCATTGTCTTACCTTACTTAGGCAATGGACTCAATCGAAGTTTTGTCATTGGAAAAGTTAACATTTAAATTAGTAATGTTAATGGCATTGGTTTCAGCTCAAAGGGTGCAAACATTACAAATATTACGTTTAGACTGTATGCATGTGACTGCAGAACACATTGTGTTCTATGTTTACGATCTGATCAAACAAAGCAACCATGGGAGAATGAGCGAAGGTAATGTTTCAAGCTTATCCCATTGATCCAACGTTGTGTGTAGTTAAACATTTGAATCATTATGTAAAGTTACCAAAACTCTTCGAGGAGATGAAAAAACATTAATGATTACGCATAAGAAACCACACACAAAAGCTTCAGTGCAAACAATCTCAAGGTGGTTAAAACAGGTGTTACTTTTAGCAGGAGTAGACACTGATGTGTTCAAATCTCACTCCACCAGGGCAGCAGCTACATCCGCGGCGCAGTTACAGTAAAAACATATTTTAGAATCCACAGGGTGGTGTAAAGAAGAAACTTTTTCAAAGTTCTACAATAAACCTGTTCACACAATGACAAGCTTTGACAACGCGGTGTTGGGTTCACTATAATCACCTGCTTTGTTTCACTATTGATTGATATTATCAATTATGTTATCACTTATATCTTTTATCACTTTGTAATGGTTCCCTCAGGTGTAAAAAGAGGGTTATTATATGTTCTTTTATCATTAAAAGATTTATGGAAAGAACTAAAACTAGTCTGGTTTTCTCATGTATGTGTTGAACCTAGCCGGACTGTCGTAGCCCTGGAAGAATTTTCTAACGAGCATCATGAAAAACACAGAAGCTTCCAACATCTTCACGTAGTCACTCACGTGACTCCGAAGTAAAATTGGGGAGATAAGCATTAAAACAAGAAGTTACACAGATTTCGGGAAAGTTTGATATTATTTTATGATGTGAGTGGAGTAACTGATGGAGGGATTACATGCCCTCCACTCCACAACCCTCATAAGGAATAAATGATCATCCCTAGGTAGGTATCTAAATCTATGATGAGCCTTACTTACTTCTCCGTTTCTTACTCCGGCTATTGGGGGGGGTCTTTGTTTTTCATGCCGCTCGTTCATGCCGCTGCTTCTGAGTAGTATGCCGTTCAAGCGCCAGGCGGGGCTTCTTCACACGTAATCCCCTATCGTATCCTTCATGCAAAATAAAAATCAAACTTAGAACTGGATAAGTTCTCGTTTAATCTTGATTACAAAGTGGAAGATTGAGGCTATTGACCAAAGTAACTGGTACATAAGTAGCTGAGTGGTACAGAATGGTTAGCATGGAGATGGGGGTGGATTAAGAACCTATTTCTGTTCTTATGACCATGAATTGTTAGCATTAGTTTAATAATGAGTATTCTGAGAAGAGGAAATGAGCTCTTGATCTTTAACACAGGGCACTAGAACGAAACCATTAATATTGTTACCATCATTATTAAACCATCCCCCAGCATTTGAGGCCTTCGATATACTCAGTTACTTGTGGCAGGCCACTCGCCATCTCCCCAAGCTGCAGCCTGACACCGAACTTCTGAAATTGACACTCTAATATCTTACTTTCTCTGTGGTGAGAGATTACCAGAAGAAGTAATTATATTTTTAAGCGACATGCTCAAATCCTCTTTGATCAAGTACAATATCTTTACTGGTGGCTGAGAACCCCTGATTCATGATTGCTCAAAATGAGGAGGGAGGTTTGTGCTGTTGCTGGGGACCTTGGGAGGGACCATGCAAATGGGGCAGAGCAGAAGTAGAGAAGAAGGAGCAGACCACCTCACTATTGCTAACCACCAGTAGTGGCCATCTCCTGTCACATCTGTGGAGGAGTCTCTGCTTCCCACATCGGCCTGATCGACCAAGAGCACACAAAACTGGTGTGAAAGAAAGTCATCGTTGATCGCAAGGAAATTCTGAAATGAAGATACAGTGTCCCATTTCAGATTATTTCAGGATATGCATGTATACTTAAACACTTAAAATTCATGTAATGTAAGATGGCACATGTAATGGAGATGAGGACAGGTGGATGTGTGGTTTCATTCGGAAGGGTACATAAACATGTGTGCTTTGAATGATCTGCGATTCTTGTACAGGACAAAATATATCTTACCAAAATTGTACAGGGCCTCTGTATAATCGCACTTGGAGCATTCTGTGCAGTAAGTTTTTGTATCCTTACCCAAGTAAGGATATACTTGCCCTAAAGAGAGTGCAATGAAAGTTCACCAGGCTGATTCTTGGGATAATGGAATTGTTGAATAAAGGAGCAAATTGGGTTTGTCATGTTTTATACAAAATGGTTTTTGAAAAAATAATCTTTGACACAAACTGTTCTCAAGGGTTTCAAACCTGTCCAAACGCTGTGAAGTTCACTTGGACTTCACAAATATCTCACAAGTCTGGTAAAAAAATTCAAAATATTTATAAAAATTTAAAAAAACCCCTGAAATTGTTATTTAAAACAACCAATTCAATCTCAAATTAATTCATAAGAATGATTTTCCATTGAATGTTATTCTCCAAAATGGCTGTGCATGCCATAATCTAGCCATGAAGAGGTTATTGTACTACAGATTGCCCGGAGTATTGTACTGAGATGAATTTACAACGAGGGGGGAGTTAGATGTGGCCCTTGTGGATAAAGGTATCAGGGGATATGGGAAGAAGGCAGGCCAACTCACAGGAATACTGAGTTGGATGATCAGCCATGATCATATTGAATGGCGGTGCACCAGGCTCGAAGGGCCTGCACCGCCAATGGGCCATTCAATATTGCAACTATTTTCCTATGATGATTCGAAATATGAATTCGATGAAGCAGCTAGTCTTGGCCCTCCCGCAAGTTGAGTTTCATGAAGAGTCTAACATCAGAATTTCAAGAGTACCCCAAACAGTCAAAAATGAAACAGAATGGTCTACGCGCAACGTATGTGCGTATCTCTGCATACAGCATCGTATGATAATCATAAAGATTGTGTCGCTACTCCCTACAATGAAAAACATGCTTAGTGCTATAACAAAGTTTTCAGCATGGAGAACTACAAATATTGTCAATTTTTTTTTATTGCTGGTAAAATTTAGTAGATAACATTGATCCAGGTCCACAATATTAATGACACAATATATAATTTGCACACAACATGCAACATTCCACCACATTAAGGGATACAAAATTAATCTAACGCAGAAAATTTTGAGGCCTTGAATTTGTTTAAACAGATTTGAAGCTAAGACCCCATCATCTCTCTCAAGTGAACTTAACAGGTTACATGAAGCCATTCAAAAAAAGTATGGGTGTTTAACGTTTTAATTTATGAATACATTTTTGGGATGTGAGCAAGACCAGCGTTCATTACCTGGCCCTAGATGCCGTTGAGATGGTAGCGGTTAACCAGCTTCTTAAGCTTCAGGTAAATAATGCTATTTGGTGGATGTTCAGAAATGGTCTCAGCGATGTTTAAGAAACAGCAATATTGTTCCAATTTAGGATACTGAGTATCCTTTTCACTTGGGGAGCAACCAGCAAATGGTGATGTTCCAGTGCACATGCTTCCCTTTGTGCTACTTAGAGCATACAACATACAGCATAGAGCATACAGCATGGAAACAGACCCTTCTGTTCAACTTGCCTATGCTGACCAGGATGTCCCATTTACCTAGTCCTATCTACCTACCTGCGTTAGGTCCATATTCCTCTGAAACCTTTCCATTCCAGGTACCTATTTGAATGTTCAAATTATGATAAAGATATTGGGTTTCGGAGGTACTATTGGAGTATCCTCAGTGTATACCAACAGTTCACTTCTACATGGCAAACACTGTACCCATTGTGCTGTTGGCAGAGGGAGGGAATGTGAAGGTGGTGGATGGGTTCCAATCAAGTTGGCTGCTGAGTGGTGTCAAGCTTCTTGAGAGTTTCCTGAGTTCTACTTGTCCAGGAGAGTAGAGAGTATTATAACATTAATCACTGATGTTTTTAGATTGTTGGAAAAGCTGACCTGTTCTTGTCTACCTCAGTGATTATGTGGCTGGTCCAGTTGAATTTCTAGTTCATTGTAATGCAAGAGATGCAATGTTGTAGTGTTGGTGGCGGGGAGTTAGGTGATGGTAATGTCGGCTCATGTAACATAGAGTGTATCAAATTGGCTGAATTGTGTTATGGTGGGAATCTCAATAGGGGTCCAGGTTGGCACATACACTCTGCACTGGGACTGGTTGCAAATGCATCTGCCAGGTCCCACCAGAATTTATTTGTCCATGAAGCATACTCCCAACATATTCCTTAAAACTAAAAGATACATTTGGCAGTGAAAGAATTTTGGTGTAAAGTTAGAGTTAGTTGATTGCAATCCAGGAGACGAATTTAATAAATCTGTGAGCATCCAGATCAACTTCCCCATCATCTCTATGGCAAGGCTGTCTGACAATGGAATACTAGTAATTATTCTCAATGGGATAACGATCAATGGTGGTATTCCTCAGTCATTGGGTACAACTAATCTGTTCTATTTTGAAAATCAGTGACATTAAAATTGTTGTCACAGCAAAGTACTTCGACTTTTAACCTATGTGAACACCTGAAAAGTTTGTTTTTCTCTTCTCGCATTTCAAACATGCAAATTCATTTAATGTTTCGATTTTATCTTTCTGAAACTTTCCCACGATGATGCACATGCAATTACAATCATTATCCACCCAAGATAGCTCTAACTTTTGCATCTATTTCAGCACCTGCCAAATCAGTGCGGCTCATACTGCTGCAAATGACAATTTTAAG
Source organism: Okamejei kenojei (assembly GCA_035221665.1). Classification (NCBI taxonomy): domain Eukaryota; kingdom Metazoa; phylum Chordata; class Chondrichthyes; order Rajiformes; family Rajidae; genus Okamejei; species Okamejei kenojei. Next base: position 27,374,648 of record CM069144.1, on the reverse strand, counting down.
AGACAATCACTTTCAGCATGCATGCTGAGAACCAGTAAAGAGAGAACTCTTACTTTTTCGGGACAGATTTGTTCATGTGCCAGTAATGCTACATTATTTTGTTCTACTGCATATACTGGTTATTTGGAGAACACTCAATAAAATTGATTTCCCTTATCTTACTCAGACAGCTAGTGTCCTTGAAAAGTCTGGGTCTACCCAGCTCCAGCCATGAAGTGGAAACAGCTGCTACTTGTAAGAATCCTTTGTTCTGATGTTGGCTGAATTAGCAAATAAATACTTTCTATGCCCTGGTATCTTCCTTTGCATTTGTTCACAATTGAGGCAGTTTAAAGAGCCTTGGCTTACAAGCAAACCATTCCTTATGAGCATCACCTTGGCTCATATGCCACCATTCTGTCCTCCGAACCAGAAAGTTGCTGGTTCAAGCCCTATTCCAGGTCTTGAGCACAACATATACATTCATACTACATAGATGGAGCAGTGCAGTTCCAGTCCTTTGGACCTGATGTTAATCTAAACCTTGGTGGATATTAAAGACCCTGTGGAATAGATTGAAGATCAGGAAAACCGTCTTTTAACCAGAAACTGATAAACTTATCTCATTACCAAATGGTTGAAGATTTTTATGGACATACCAACAGTAATTGTGTTTTAAGGTAATTCAGTGCATGTATTGTGATATGTTGTGATGGGCTGGAGGAATGGGCCAAATCCGTTTTTCCCAGTTATGGTATTTAATCTTTTGATTCGTGCATATTTTTTTCCGATTTTAATATTTCCCTATGTGGTATATTAATTACAAGGGACATCATTCTTTATATACAAGTACAAGCTGATTTTATTTTTCTTTGCTTTGTCACTAATGATCTTCACAATCTTGAATATTCAACCTTAAATAATATTTTTGTCAAAATGTATGCCGAATGGATTCCAACAGCTAAACATGATGTGGAAAAAGCACTTTGTTAAAGTGAAGGCAGATCATGACACAAATAAAAATGGGAATTGTAAATGTCCAATGTTCCTATACTGTTTTTAATTTTGTCAGTCTTTTCTGAAACATGGTTTATTTCCTCCCACAGAGAGCACTGGATAGAAACACAGTTATCCAGCACCAGGTAAGAATACCATTTTTCCCCCTTTACTGTTGAGTTTGTTGCTGTCTTGTGTGCTCCAAGTTCTGATGCAAAAGCCTTCATCTACTCAACGTACTTTAACCAATTTTTGCTTTTGTGCACCTAGTTTCTACTGAAATGCTGTCAAAATTTGTAATGAGTATGAAAAATTTGTTGGGAGTTACTTAATGTAAAGTCTGGTATAATAGGCACCGATTTCTGTGATTATTTACTTTTAATGATAAAAATAATCACTTACAGCGTGTGAAGGATCTTATAAAAACAGATTTGTTCATCACTACAGGGAATGAGCCCAAACTTCAAAAACGCATGCTCAAGCTCTTCAGTAAAGGTGCTTTGCAGATTGAGATCTACACCGACCATTCAGATGTGGTACTATTGGACCATTCAGATGTGCTATTGGGATTCACCATGTGCATACAAGATTTGAATGTCCACAATAGTACTGCTTTCTGCTCCTGAACACCCTCAGTTAGTATAATTTGGGTTATGCTACCTCTCCATAGTTCACTACATATCTACATTAATTTGTTTCAGTTTAATATGTCCTACCAATGTCTATCACAAACTGACTCAGAATTTATCATGTAATTAAATGTTATATTTTGTATCTACCACAAAAGTAAAACATTCTACATTATTATTCTCAACTGCAGTTTTTTTTCTTTTTTTAAAGAATTGTAATACTCCTGATACTATTGTTTGGGGGTAACTGATGCATAACAAAACATCCTTTCATCACTGTCATCTGCCCCAAAACCCTTTCCCAAATTACCAAATGCTTCTATTAATCTAGTAAATCAATTTTTTTTGGAAGCCATTTTTAAAAATTGGAATCTTCTTCAACTGCATCTGCTACTTAACAGAAATAAAGAAATGTGATTGTCAAATATAATTTATTGTCAGTAAGCGTTTGTGCTTTGCAACTCATGACATTCTCTATTAGATTTCCCACCATTAGATTTCCCACCACTGACTGACCTGCAGTTATCAGCTTTGCCGTGGTTTAGTCGTTTGGATAGGTGTGGAATTCACCTGGACTGAGCTTCATGCCAACTCATTTGTCATCACCTTTCTATCTTTTAATTTTACCTTATTCGTTGTCTTTTGTTCTCTCCTCCTCTCATTTGACACTTGTCATCTTTGATAAAACCTTCATTTGATTACTCAGTCAAAAGATTTTCTACATTATCCCTAATCTATCCTTCCTTTACTTTATACGAGAATGTTTATCTGAGGTTCCTTTGAATTATTTAGCTTTTTTTCTCATTCACTTTGTTTTTTCAAATTTGTTGTCAAATTTCTCTGCATTGCTTCTCCCTGTTTTGTTCTGCTACACATGATATTTGTCATAAATGTCGTATCCTTGCAATTTTTACCTCTATTTCCTTGTGTCCATAGAAATCCAGCTTTGAATGTCCATCTTCTCCATGTCTTGAAAGTCTGCCATTGTTCATTCATTGTTTACTTGGCCAGTCTTTGTTTCCCATTGATTCACCAGTGTTTTGTTACCCAGTGCACATTTCAGCAACCCTGGAAATAAAAATTTTAGTAACAACCTTTAGTGAGAAAATTACCTTTTTTATTTGCATTAAAAATTACCTTTTGTTTGCTGATAACCGCTTCTGGACCACAACGGTTAGCTACAGAGGTAGAGTTTTGGCTTTACTGGAAAATTTATCATCAAATCAGCAAATTCATAAATCAGACCAGACATCTATATTTCAACCATTTAATGGGCTCCTAAAGTTGCTTGTACAGTTCTGCCACTGGATCACAGCTGTGCAAGAAACGGGTAGTTATTGTATTTTACATACTGTAAACCAAACTGTGGTAAATGTGACGCCCATGTTGTGGCACATGTAACAGCACATAATGTTTTGCAGGTTAGACAGCAGGAGGGTGGCAAGGATTTAGAAAACCTTTATCTGTTGTTCTTGTCAAATAGTTGGACTATTTGCAATCTATCTTTTTTGCTGTTGAAATTATGGGAACACTGGGAAATGGGATTGCAGATTAAAATATCTTGATTGGTCATAGTGTCTTGTGTTCATTCTCATAATTTAAAGAATATTCATTCATATGAATATGAGGGAATGCGTAAGGATTTTAAAGGAGTGAATTGGGACACTTTGTTTCATGGGAAGGATGTAGAAGAGAAATGGAGGACATTTAAAAGGGAAATTGTAAGAGTACAGAATCTTTATGTCCCTGTTAGGTTGAAAGGAAATAGTAAAAATTGGAAAGAGCCATGGTTTTCAAGGGAAATTGGACACTTGTTTCGAAAAAAGAGAGATATCTACAATAATTATAGGAGGCATGGAGTAAATGAGGTGCTAGAGGAGTATAAAGAATGTAAAAAGAATCTTAAGAAATAATTAGAAAGGTCTAAAAGAAGACGTATGAGGTATGTCTTTGGCTAGAAAGGTGAAAGTAAACCAAAGGGTGTCTACGGCTTTATATTAATTTCTTGCCAAAAGGATAGACGAGGGATAAAATTGGACCATTAAGAGAAACCAAGAATGAGACAGTCTATCCTGCAGAGCCAAAAGAGATGGGGGAGATAATTGAAACCAATTTATTTTCTTCGGTATTTAGCACAGCAGAGTGAGAAGGGGGGGATGATTGAACTCTGTGAGTTAAGGGGAAAAAAATTAGAGTAGCATATTGGAAACTATAGATTCAAAGAAGAGGGAGGTAGATTACTGACACTTTTGAAAAATATTAAAAGTGGATAAGTTCTCCAGCGGTCCTGACAGGATATTCCCTGGGACATTGAGGGAAGTTAGTGTAGTGGAAATAGCAGGAGTCTATGACAGAATTAGTTCAAATGTCATTATGAAACGGGAATAGTGCCGTGATGGATTGGCGTACTGCGCATGTTGTTCGCATTGTTTAAAAAGAGGTTCAAAGAATAAACCTAGCAATTATAGACCTATTAGTTTGACTTCAGTGGTGGCAAAAATAATGGAAGAATACTTAGAAGAATAATATATAAGCAGTCTGGATAAACAGGGTCTGATCAGTAAACATTCAACATGGATTTGAGTGCCTGGAAGGTCCATGTTGACAAACCTTCTTGAATTTTTTGAAGCGGTAAACCTAGCGGAAATCGATGGAGGGTAAAGCAGTGGATGTTGTCTATAATGGATTTCAGTAAAGGCCTTTGACAAGGGTTCCCCCCATGGAAGGTTGGTTAAGAAGGGTTCAATCTTTGGGTGTTAATGGCGGAGTAGCAAGATGGATTCAACAGTGCTGAATGGGAGATAGTCAGGAGAGTAAGTAACTGGTGGATGGCTCTTTGTCAGGTTGGAAGCCGTGACCAGTGGGTGCCTCAGGGATCTGTGTTGGGTTCCACTGTTGTTTGTCCATGTACATCAATGAATCCTGGATGATGGGTGGGAAAAATTGGATAAGTATGAGGCAGAATGATAGCTAAGATAGGTGGATGTGCTGTGATAATGAGAAGTAGATTTGTTCCAAAGTCTACAGAGAGGATTTGGGGCCATTTGGACAAAGTGGGCTGAGAAAGATGGCAGAATGGAGTTTTCAAGTGCTGATAAGTGTGACAGTGGCTACCATTCTTGGCAGGACAAATCAAAATAGGACGTACATGGTAATATGGTAGGGAATTGAGGAATGCTGTGGAACAGGGGATTCTAGGAATAACTGTGCAATAGTTCCCTGAAGGTGGAATCGCAATGTAGATAGGGTGGTAAAGGAAAGCCTTTGGTGTGCTGGCCTTTAATAAGCTCAGAGCATTGAATATCGGAGTAAGGGAAGTAATGTTAAAAAAATTGTACAAGGCATTGGTAAGACCCAATTCTGGAGTATAGGTGTACAATTTTCAAGGTCGCCAAGTTATAGAGAAGGATGTCAAACAAAATAGAGAGAGTACAGAGGAGATTTACTACAGAATGTTGGGCCAGGGGTTCCAGCACTATTGTTACGTGCAGAGAGAAAGGTTGAACAAGATAGGTCTTTATTCTTTGGAGCGCAGAAGACGTTAAGGGGGACGATTGAGGTCTTTAAAATGATGAAACGTGTATAGACAAAGTTTGACCGTGAATACGTTTTTTCCCAAGGAGGGTAGGGAAAATTCAACAAGAGGGATGAAGACATTGAGAATTAAAAGGGAAACAGGAGGTTATCGTTGGGTAACGTGAGGGGGAACTTCTTTACTCAAGGTGTGGTGGCTGGTGTGGAATGAGCTTCCCCCAACAGAAGTGGTGGAGGCAGATCGATTTTAACCATTCATAAGAGTAAAGTGGATAGGTTATAAATGGACGTGAAGGGAATGGAGGGGTATGGTGCTGACTGCAGGTTAGATTGGGACTAGGGAAACACAAATGTCGGTCACGGACAAGGAAGGGCCAGAGAGGAGCCTGTTTCCGTGCTGTAATTGATATAGGTTATATGGTTTATATATTGGTTTTATATGAATTTGCCATAGAGCAAGAGAAGCACATATTGGGGCTGGGTATTTTTTTTAAATATGTGGACTGTGCATATTCTCTTTGCCATAGTGTCTCTCCAGAACAGCAGCCTGTTAAAGAATTAAAGTAAACTTTCCCTTCGTCCCAGTGAGCACCGAAATCACCAGATGTCCCCACTCTCTCTTTAAACGTAAACCACAACCAGATATTTATTCATATCTCTCCCTGAGTGAGAATAAAGAAATGAATGTACCTGTAGTTTTCTGGCACCTTTCCACATGTTTTAAAGAAAGTTTGTTCAAGATGGTTCTTTACAGAAGAAGAAAAACAAAAGTACATTTCCATTAATGGCCCGTTCATTATCACTGACTCCTTCCCCTCTGCCCCTCCCCCCCAGAGAATCAGAATGCAATCTTAATGTATACAGATTATGCTGTGAACATAACCTTATCGCATGACATGGCAGACTTCAAGGCAGTCCAGTGAATCTTATCAATTAAATGTTGAAAAAGGTTTGGAATTTTGATAAGGCCTTGCCTACTTGATCGCCACATGGTTATTGTACATCACCACAATATCGCCTGGTTATTGTACATAATCACATAGTCCTGAAACTTTAACGAGCATCTAGGTCAATTGATAGCTTGATAGGCATTATGAAAATACATTGAAGACCTCTATTCATGGAAAGCTTCCACACTAAAACAAGTTGTCAAATCCCAAATCTAACAACATCAAAGTAATCAATTTACAGCATGTAAACCAAATAAAAGAGCAATGTGGGTGTCCCCTTTTGAATCATCTTGATAGCTCGGAAGATTAAATACGCGTGGGGGTCGTACGGGGTTTGGACGGGGTGTATCTGGTCTAATCCCCATGTTCTAGTAGAAACGGAAGTGCTATGACATAGCCCAATATATTACTCATCAGTAAGCCAGCACAAATCGATCAGACCTCAAATCATTCTAAGCAAAGTGCGTTTGTGTTTCAGTATACTCCTTTCTCAATAGACTTATTTTTGCAAACGCCATTTTCCATCGCTTTATTTCTTTTAGAGACCACTTTACTTCTCCAAGGCTACATTAGTTTCCATTGTCTTCTAGAAGAAAGTGCTATAAAATATCATCTGTACAACTGGCTTCCAGAATGGAATTGACCTGTTTTTTTTATTTGCGAATTGAAGGCACCAGGCGTTGAGGTCAGGCCAATGATATCTGACCATTTATTTAAATATAAGCAGCAAGTGAAGCAAGTTTAGCGATTAGAGCATGGCACTTTAACCTTTAACATGCGACTATGAGGGAGAATTGCATGAAGGCCAAAGCATTCAATACCTTGAGTTCATGTGACCTGCAGGCCTGTATCCAATGGCATAAGCTGCTGCTAGGCTCAGGACATAGCAGTAGTAGTGAATGAAAAACAAAGTTTTAAATGGGCAATACCACCTTCATTGGTGTTAAAGAAGGAACTGCAGATGCTGGAAAATCGAGGGTACACAAAATGCTGGAGAAACTCAGCGGGTGCAGCAGCATCTATGGAGCGAAGGAGATAGGTAACGTTTTAAGAAGGGTTTCGGCCCGAAACATTACCTATCTCCTTCGCTCCATAGATGCTGCTGCACCCGCTGAGTTTCTCCAGCATTTTGTGTACCCACCTTCATTGGTAATGGCAGGGAAGAGTTATGCTCTCCTGTTGTTTCAGTTTCTAGAAGATTTGAAAACAATGTTTGAGCAGGAGTGCCCAGCAATGATTATACAAGTTTTGTAACTGAATCATCGAACTGGAAATGTAACATAAAACCTGGTATGAGAAAATGAGCTTGAATAATGTCTGCAAAATGTATTTTTGGAAACTCAGTTGGAGGACGTGAATCATCTATCAGTCTCTGAGCTGAGAGAATATGATATCTCGTTTAAGGAGTAAGGGAATGCAGATACCAGCTTTGAGTCGGCACCAAGCTGTGGTGCCTGCATGAGAACCTCTGTTTAGTGGGTGCTGGATGTGATGCATTAACAATGCTGGGTCCTCACCATTTAACATGGTTTAAGGATATTAGAATCTATCCTTATCCTAGCTTCAATTTTAATTTAACCTGGATTTAATTCGATTTTGACAGGATTCATGTGACTCCATCAGAACATTCTGGTCTAGGCTTCTATGCCTAATTTCATTCCTGTTTGTAGAATTTGACCTTGATATTGATGCTTTGATATTCAGCTGCTCCAAGGGATGGGGGTTTTGTGCAATGAGATGATCTAACTATTGGAAAACAACCTACGGAAAGAACCAGCCCAACTCCTGCTGCTCCTGTGGTCTAAAGGAGATATTGGGTTGGATGAAGTAGGTGGGTTTTAACATCTTAATGGAGAAGAATCAGATGTTTGGGGAACGTTTCAAAGATTATAGCCCAAATTAATACTCATGTTAAGGTGAAGGGAGTGTAGTTACTGTTAGAGGATAACATTTGAGAACAGTGAGATCATAGAGGAATGAAAGGTTGGCAACATTTATAAAGAAGCAGTGAGGAGTGGAGTACATATGTTTTTTGTTTGTACATTTAGTCAGGGTATTGAGTATAGAAGCTGGGACATTATGTTACAGTCACACAGTTGTTGGTGAGACCACACTTGGGGTACTGTGTTCAATTTTGGTCACCCTGCTTTAGAAAGGATGTCATTAAGTTGGATAGAGTGCAGTCAGGATTTACAAGGATGTTGCAAGGACTTGAGTTGAGCTATGGGGAGAGGTGGGGCAGGCTAGAACTTCATTTTTTGGAGCACAGGAGGTTGAGGGATGATCTTACAGAGGTGTATAAATCATTTTCACCCAGGGTAAGGGAATGAAAAACAAGAGGACAGATGTCTAAGGTGAGAAGGACAAGATTCAATACAAACCTTTTATCATTCAGTGGGTGGTGGGTATATGGAACGAGCTGCCAGTGGAGCTAGTTGAGGTAGATACTATAACGGCATTTAAAAGACACTTGGCCAGGTACATGGATAGGAAAGGTTTAGAGGGATATGGGCCAAATGCAGGCATTTGGGACTAGCATAGATTGGGCATCTTGATCGGAATGCATGAGTTGGGCTGAAGGGCCTGTTTTCACGCTGTACTATTCTATGAGTGTGAGGCACATAGTCAATCATCTTCAATTGACTTGGGAAAAAATGAAATAAATCTGGTGACTGGATCAATTATGTACTAGTCTCAAGGCTGTAATGCATCTTCTCATGCCTATTCTACCTAGAGAGCTTGCAAACAGTCAAATCTGCTTCCATTACTGCAATTATCTAAACCATCTAACTACAGATCATTGGCATGTTTAATCACTTGCACTATTTCATCCTTTAAATTGAAAACCTGTCTTGACTAATGGTGGGAATACTTATCAAAAATTAAAAAATAACACTATACACGGGAAAGATCTATTTATGGATTTTTGATTAAGGATTCACCAGGGATCTATTTTTGAAAAGGATTTTATCTCACACATTGAATTTTTAAAACACACAGAAACAAATTTGATAGAATGTCAGCCAGGTTGGAATTTTTCACCAAAGAATGTTAAATTGAATGTTTGGCTCTCTCTGATTCCTCCCAAATTCATGTTCTACATAGAGCATTTTGGTAAAGAAGAGTTGCTTTTAATGTCTGAGGAGGTTATATAAATAATAATGCCGATGGGTCTTTGTGAATATATCTTTACATCTTAGCTGCTCTATGTCTAGTATGAATGCAACTATTTGGCATTTCATTCCATTTTATAGAACTCTGGCGTTGCTAGAAATGCAGCAAGGTTTCAATGCCCTGCAAATTGCCTTTTGTGAGTAGGCCATCACACTTGAGTGAGTTAATGTATTTTTGAGACCTGGTTTTGAAACAACAGCTTCATCGTATACCCCACAATCCTCATCCCTTCTATGCATTTGAGAGCCACCAATAAACCTCATCATTCTCTGAAGAAGGTTCTTGACCCAAAGCATCACCGATGCCTTTCTTCCTCAGAAAATGCCTGCCTTAGAGATACTCCAGCATTTTGTCGTCTCTCTTTCACGATTTAAATCGGGCATCTGCGTTATCTTTCCTACCTCAAAAAACCGTTGGTCTTGCCATGACACACCCGACGCCAGAAACGTGAGTTTTTACTGCCCACACTCAAGTCTAATTGGACAGGCGCTTGGGCCACAGAGAATGGTCCCTTTCCTGTGGTGTCACATATCCTGACGACAGCAAAGCGCAGTGTTGGAGTGTGGAAATAAATTGTCTTCTTGAGGGGTTAAATGAATGATCCTGCAAACATCATGTTATTGGAGGTGAGTGCAAGTCAAGGCATGCATGGTCTGAATAACAGGAAGGTGTCCAGATTTTGGCATTGGATTGAATCTCGGGAAGAGAGCCCTGAATGTTGAATGCATATGGAGAGGAGTTATGTAGGTGGTCCTTGATTGTAGCATTTAAAAAAGAGCATATGGGATTTTTGGGGGTCGGGAGGGTGGGGGGGGGGGTATGTAGGTGGTGCTCCAAAACGCTCAGGGTGGTTAGCGGAGAATGGAGGGAGAGAAGGCCAATTATTATTATATGATTCAGTTTTCCCTGAGTCGGCGGCCTGTCCCAAGTATGGAGGAAATATGAATCGAATCCATCGTACCTTACAACCTTTGAGTGTGGTTCAATTTAATGTTTCCGAGCATTACAATTGTAGCCTCTTGGTATAGCTCTAATCCATGACTACCTTGAAAAACATTATTCAACTCAGGAATTTGGATATAATTGGAATAGGGCAAATAACTTTTGAAACCGGCAACTTCCATGCCATCTAGCATGCCAAAAGAAGACCAATTACATTGTGGCTGGAGATCAAGGAATTAAAAAGCTTTACATTTAGCAAATTTGCAGAATGGACACAAAGCTGGGGTGCAGGGTGAACTGAGAAGGACGATGTAATGAGGTTGCACAAGGTGATTTGAAGACACTGGTTGGGGTGATGGCGTGCAGGAGAGAAAGCATGCAATGGCAGATGCAGTATATATGTGGATAAAGTGTGAGGTTATCCACATGGTGGTCAAGAACCGGCAGGCAGATTATTATCATGAATTTGTTTCAGGTTTATGGAAACAGGCAAGTACAAAGGAGACCCGTGGGTGTCTACTAGTACAATCAGTCCCACTGATAAGTACAGCATACAGTTACAACAGACAGTGAAGAAAGCTAATGGCATGTTGGCCTTCATAACGTGAGGAGTTGAGTATAAGAGCAAATAGGTCCTTCAGCAGTTGTACAGGGCCCTGGTGAGACCACACCTGGAGAATTGTGTGCAGTTTTGGTCTCCTAATTTGACGAAGGACATTCTTGCTATTGAGTGAGTGCAGCGTAGATTCACGAGGTTAATTCCCGGGGTGGCAGGACTGTCATATGATGAAAGAATGGAGCGACTGGGCTTGTATTCACGGGAATTTAGAAGGATGAGAGGGGATTTCTTATAGAAACATAGAAAATTATTAAGGAATTGGACACAAGCTAGATGCAGGAAACATGTTCCCGACGTTGGGGCAGTCCAGAACCAGGGACACAGTTTAAGAATAAGGGGTAGGCCATTTAGAGCTGAGATGAGGAAAAACTTTTTCATACAGAGAGTTGTGAATTTGTGGAATTCTCTGCCTCAGAAGGCGTTGGGGGCCGATTCACTAGATGCATTCAAAAGAGAGTCAGATAGAGCTCTTAGGGCTGGCGGAATCAAAGGGATATGGGGAGAAGGCAGGATTGTGGATCGTCAGCCATGATCACATTGAATGGCGGGGCTGGCTTGAAGGGCCGAATGGCCTACTCCTGTACCTATTATCTATGTATCTATAAAACAGAAACATTTGACACTGGAATTTACATTGGAGAGCAGGAATTCGGGCTTATGAACAGGAAGTTCTCATTCTATGTCATACATAAGTTATTAAAACATCACTAAACAATGTTTTCCTCCTTCATAATTTAGATGTCATATGCATCTGATGAAAATTTCTGTTCCATACTTGGCAGAAAAAATGCAATCACAGGGAACAAACAGCATCTGTAGCTTCTTAACCTGTTTATGAACCCACTGTATTTATTTAACTTCAAGTAGCTTTGTGAGCTTTAAAGGGGCATACAGTATATTCACATCGAAACAGAAGTCAAATATATTCTGTGGTCAAGTATCCAAAATTATTAACTTGCCTTGTACTTTTTCCTGAATGCTGACATAGATTTAGAGTAAACAACTTGAGATTGATTCAAAGCTGTTTGATTTTCTGGCCTTGAATTGTTCCTGCTTATCTCTTTCACTTCACTCTCTCCTTACCATATCCTGTAAATCCCCAACTCAGATTATCACATAATACTTGTGGGGGCATTGCTTTTTATTGTCGTTGTCTAAGCGCCATATTGTTCGTTTGTTTCTATATATTGAGCTTTTTGATGTTTATTATGGTGTCGACTGAGCACTATGTTTACATTTCTGGTGCTGCAGTAAGAAAGAATTTCATTGTTACATTTTAGGACAAATGACCATAAAACACTGGACTCTACTTGAGAACAACTTCTCTACGTCTTCTGCTTCTTCACCTCTGATCCAAATTCAGGCCTTCATTGAAAACCACCTATTTTGTTGGTTTGACATTCATTGTACATGAATATATGTCACTGAAACATCTTGAGCTGGATATTGCACGCTATTGTAAACAATTTACACTTGGGACTCTTGGCATTTTAGCTTTTATACATCAGTGAATCCTGGACTTCTGTGTGTGCACTGTTGAGAGGCGAGGTCTGGGCAAGAAAACTAAGTTCCGTGTGGAATCCACAATTGGAATCTAGTCTTGTTGGGATTCCAGGGAATTATGCCAGGAAATTATGCCTTGGCTCCTGTGAACTTCAGATCTGTCACAGGACCTGAGGCCACATTTGTTTCAAGGGGTAGACCTGAACATTAAGAGCAAGGGAGAACATCTTTGAAAAAAGGACTTCAGACTTTAGACGAAGGAGTGAGATCTGACCCATTGTGTCTTTTTCTAGGTTAAACGTTCAACCCTTTTTACCTGTCTTCCCTGTAATGTTGCCACCGTCCTCGGATTCATTCTAAGCTCTTAATTCCCGCCTGCCACGCCTTTTTTAAATCACCTTGACATCTGCCAACTGAAGTTTAAGTGCTGGACAAGGATATTAGCACAGCTATGTTTCAGTTGAAATATTTAACAGGTACTTATGACTAAAAATCAATATCTTAGTTTCCTTGCCCTATTTTTCATCTAAGACACAACCCCTAACCCTTAATGAGACCGGTTAACGGGAGAGCTCTTAACATAATTAAACCTGACCTAAATGTCTTCGAGTACAAGAAACATGTGGAGTCAACCGGTGTAGGGTGCTGGCCCCTACTCAAAGCTTAACTGTTCCCATTCAATATGATATTGCACCAGGTTCCAATTCCTCATAGCGTTCAATTTCTCCTGTCTTTTTCAAAAATGCATAAATTTTCTCTGATTGGCAAAATATTTCACACTCGCTACCTGGTTCAAAGACAACCATAGTCTCGATCAATATTTTTTGTAACTTGCATACTTGACAACAACCCACTTAAAGAAGCCACCAGAAAAAACTGTTTGCAGATATTAAGACTATTGAAAATAATTTTTGGGAACTTTTGTTAATTTCTGTGGAGTATTTACTTTTACGAGCTATCGCATTTAAGTTTCATGATGTCTGGAGTGTTACCCCAATGCCAAGGCTATGGAGATTGGGTAAAAATGTAAGATGTATGATAAATGGAGCACAACATAAAAAAATTGAATGCTGGTATGTCTCAAGTACTTGCATCTAAATGATGTATTGTAGTAGCTGCAGGCTAATAATCTCTTGTGAGGCAGAATAGTAGGGAAATTATGGCTCACTCATCAGTGTTTCGCTGCACGCTGTTGTTAGGTGTCAAGGTGCTGACAAGATCAGATTGCAAGCCTTAGGGCAGGAGCCCAGCTCATCAGCTCATCCAGACCGGCTAGGATCTGACAATGGCCCCATTTATTCATTTTGTCTCATTTTCCCCTGCCTGGAATGAGCAAAATGGCTTTCAGTTTTTTTTAATTTTGGGGTGCTGGTCTCTCATAATTTCCCCCTCTCAAATCTGATTGAGAGTTTAGGGAGTGTGTGATGCTGTGAAATTCTCCATGTGAGATAGTCCACCTTTGAGGAGAATTTTTGCAAGAGCTTTGTTGAACATTTTTGGAACTCTATGAAACCTTGCTGAACCCCAATTGTTGCATTGAAGAAACCCAGCACGTGCAAGGATAGGTTTCACGATGGATGGGCAAACTTTCTTTCTCCTTTGTGTGTTGTTGCAACATTTACAAGACTCTGAGAGGGCACTGTGCCCCATCATAATGTGATGCTTATTCAAGCAGGCAATGTGGATTATTTTAAGAATAAAATGGACAAGATGAGTTTGGCATTGCAATTCAGGAATTTGACCCTTAAAGTGTTCTGGTTACATTGATTGATCCCAAACAGGAAATTGGTATTATTCTTTGTTCTAATTGTTTTAGTTTTACAGGCCACTATCCATAAACAACCTAAATGTTGTTTACAATTACACCGTTAAATAAGGAATATCATCCAACATTTTTAAAACTGCACACATGAAGAATTGCTTATTTAATTTTCTAGGTCGTAAAGTTCAATCCCTAGCCAGCAAATACTGTCCCCCTCCTCGCCGCTGGTAAAGGGCGCTGTCCCACTGTAAACTGGTAAATTTCAAGAGTTCTCCCGAGTTCGTCTCCCTGATTTCGAGCTTGTGAAATGTGCGTACGGGTGTAGGGGCTTTACGTAACTGGTACGTTAAGGGCTCTCGACGAGTAAAAAGGTAAAGATTTTTATTCATCGTGAGAGTTGTTGTTACTACTCGTGGTGGACATTTTTTCACAGTGTTCAAAAAAAGCACGTCACGGAGGTTTTATCCGGGTATCCCAATACCGACCGTTACTAGTACTAGTATCCACTACGTGACATCCCACGAGCTCCTACGTTACCCGCTACGTACATTACACAATTGCTCATAATACCAGGAGAACCAGGGGAAGAACTGCTTGAATTACCTCGTACAAGTAAGGATAGGCCTTGGAAACTGTCAAAGGAGCCAAGTGGACTGCATAGGAGAGTAATTCTTTAGGTTGAATCAATCAGAGAATCCTAGAGTTAGGTGATAGCCCTATTTTTTTCTCTGAAAGTGGGGGGAGATATTAATTCTTACCATGTTAATGAGCATTCAGTTTTCCAAGCTATATTGTTTTTATATTGATAGAATATATAAAGCAACTATTAGGTAGTTCATTATCCCATATACTTTTAACGGATAGAAGCCTAAAATCATAGGGAGCAGCAAGTAGGTTTATTCAGCCCCTTTGTGCCTGGTCCACCATTCAATACTATTTCATAAGTCTGTTATCATATTTCATATATCCTGTCCCCACTGCCTCCTTTGTGTCCTCTTGTGATGATTGTAAAGGCTAGAATTATTGAAGGAGTGATTTGGAGGTAGTTTTGTTTTAAGATCAGGATTTAAGGCGCTGTGGGTGACTGTCACAGTGTCGCCCAGGAAGAAGATGAAGCAATGAGGGCAGAGTTCAGCCATGACTGCATTGAATGGCAGGGCAGGATTTAAAGGGACAAGTGGCCTACATGCTCCTATCTGCTTGTATTCTTTGAAGTATTTATTGTGTCTCCTGCAATATACTCTTGTGGCCTTCAGATCCTGCTGTGAATAGAGATTTCGGAAAGGTTCACCACTCTCTGAATGAAGACATTTCTTTCTCCCTCATCCATTCTATACTATTACTAAAAACTCTCATCTTGACCACATTTGGCCGCAGAAACGTCCGTTGTGCTCACGTGTCGCTGATCAGCACCTTACTACAATTTGACCTACAAAAGTATGAATCAATCAATAAAATTTTACAGCACTTTTAAAAACAACTATTGCGTTGACCAAACTGTACATTGATATTAATTAATGAGTTACACAGACCCTATACGTAAACTGTTTAAAAGGCCCTCTCTCAGAGGGACTCCAAACACTAGGGTAGTTTGAGCCTTTCGACTTAAAACAGAAGGGGAGCAGCGTGATGAGAGTTCTGGAGTTCCTGGAGCCGAGTGCGGAACGGAAGCCGGCCAGCTACCGCCCGATACACCCCCCTCCATCCCTCACCTACTCACCCCTTCCACCAATCCTCCCAACACCCATTCCCAATCCTAACCCCACATCCACCCTCTCCAACAACCCCCCACCCCCCTAATCCCCCTTCCCCCCTCGTCACCCTTCGCCCCCAACACACCCCCCCCATCATACTCCACACAAAAATGTAACCCACCTTTCCCCACACGGGATCTGCTCCAAGTCGTTACTGTCAAGTTTTTCCTTCCAATCGGTGGAAGATTACATAGTTTATTATCGATTAAAATTCGTGAGATCAATCAGAATTGAGTCTCTCAGACTGTCAGCAACCATTGAAAGGTGGAAGATCGTGGCAACTCACAACCCTGCCCCACGTCACACCCCCCCTTTACCCACATCCCCCTCCCTTAATTTCAACCAACCCCCTCTCACAAACACCCTCCCCTCACACCCCATCCCCCACAACCCCTCTCACCACCTCATCCCTGTTCCCACCACCGCCCCCCCTCACCCTCCACACCACTCCACCCCCAACCGCCAACACCCCCCCCCACCCACCTTTCTTCTCCACAACTTCCTATGCTTCCCAAAGCGGCTACCAAGTTATTTGTCCCGATCGGGATGGGAAGATTAACAAAATGTTATAGTAAGTAATTTATGTACAATTTTTTTAACATAGTGTTTGGGGTATATCCCAATTATAGTGCTAGTAAGTAGGGAAAACCTTTTATAATTCAGGTCTCTCAACATTTTTGTCACCCAAACCCTGTGCTTTTTACCCTCTTTATTATAAGCAACAATTTGACGAGGGTTTTGACTTGTAGGTAGGATGGCCCGACCCTGGAAAGCGCCACATATTGCTCGTTTAAGGTCATTATTGTTGAACAAAGTGCTTAAACTTGAAGTAATAAATTAGGTTTCCCATACAATCCATTAGAAAAATGAAAAAATATATGAGGGTTTAAAAAATCGTGTGATCACATGATTGCCTTCTCGGCTGTCAGAGTCCAGAGGTAACGCCCTTCCAGCACACGCATGGAGAATAGCCCTAAGGTGAGCTGGGGTCCCAGAAGCCGCACCGTCCAGGAACCTGCTCGAAAATATTGCGTAGCAGCGCGTCTGGGCTTGTTCGCGCGGGGCGGAGGCGGGCTGTGTTCGCTGGCGAGGCAGCTGTATTCACGGGACGGGGACTGTGAAGCGCAACAGGGACCTGGGGCAGGAAAGCATCTGAGTGAGAGTTCGGAGTAGGGTCCTGAGCCAGCGGTGAGGACGGCCGGGGCCTGGAACCGTTGAGCCTGTCAAAACACAACCACATCCCCCACGCATTACACCCTAACCTCTCACCTGCATCCCCCCCTCCCCTCCCCTTCAACAAACAAACCCCGTCCTCCACTGCCCCTACCCTACACCCCCCCCCCCTTCCCCCTCACACCCCCCACCCATAAACCAGCGCCGCTCCTGGAGCGGGAGTATTGACGGTCGAAGTCGTAACCGTTGAGACGAACCCGCCCCCCCCACCCAACTCCCACCCTACACCCCTCATGTACACTGTACACACCTCCCTCACCCCCCTCACCACCTACACCACTCACTCCCTACACCCCCCTCCCCCTACAACCAACCCTCTTCCCCCACCACACCCCCCACAACCCCCCAACTCCCCCAACCCACTCCCCACCCCACTCCCACCCCATCCCACAACCCCCCCCCCATACCCCTCCAAAATTCAATGCCCCCTCTCCAATGCCCTCCCTCACCCCTCCCCCACATCCCCATTCACCACACCCCGTTCCCAACACAAACACACACCCCTCCACACACACACACTACACAACACCCCCTCCCCCACACACACACACTCCCCATTCCCCAACTACAACCCCCACATCCCCACATCCACCCCAAAACTCGCCTGCCTCGCATCCTCCCCCCCTACACACCTCCACTCCCCTCCCCCACACACTCCCCTCCGTCACACTCGACCCTCCCCCACCACCTCCCCCCACACCCCCGACAGGTCCTCTCCATGAAGCCGTTCCCCCCTCCCTGTGCTCAGGACGCTCAGCCTGAAGCCGTCACTGTCCCCCGTCCCACAGGCTACATAACGCTCCCACCGTTGCGTTTGGGATACAGGTGAGTGGTGGAATCAAATTGCATTGAGTGGAATGGGTTGACATTATTCAACCAAATCCTACCATAGTGACTTTCTAGTACTCTTCCTAAAACTTTTGCCCTACATGCATAAGACAAGAGAGTCAAGAATCCAAGAGAGATTTATGGTCATGTGTCCCAGATAGGATAAATGAAATTCAACTTGCTGCAGCACTACTCAGAATAATGTTAAACATCAAAAATACAGAACGGAGATAAAGTTTCAGTGTGCCCTTTAGACCATAGACGAGATATACACTAATAAATAAATCCAGATAAAGTGCAGTAGTAATAATAGACTGTTTTGATGTTTGGTGTTTGATAGCCCATGATTGCTGTGGGGTAGAACAGTTCCTGAACCTGGATGTTCACAAGATTTCAGGCTCCTGTAACTTCTTCCCTTGATGGCAACAGAGAGATGGGTGTGTGCCATGATGGTGTTGAGTTCTTTGATGCATGGTTGGCAGCCTTTGTTTGAGGCAGCTGGACTGCGATAAGATCTCTTTCGATGGTGGGGAGGTCGAGCCGGTGAATAGGACTGGCAGGTGTTACACCGGCTTTCTGCATTCTTTTTCTGCTCCTGGATGTTCAAGCTGCTGCACCACCCATCAGGCTGCATGATGCAGCTCATTCGAGTGTGTGCTCTGCTGTGAACACCTGTATCAATGGTTTTGAGTGAGAGTGCTCCTTAACTGAACTCTCCGTAAGCTTCGCTAGGCGCTGATGTGCCTTCTTTATAATGCATCAGTGTGCTGGGGACCCAGGAGGAAAGATCCTTCGGAATATACACGCCCAGGAAATTTCACCACCATCGTCCTTTTTGATATAAATGGGATTGGTGGGTCGCCTATCCCACCCCTTCCAAAGTCCACAATCAAGTTCCTTGGTTTTGCCTGTGTTAGAGAAGTCCCAGGTTATTGGTGCTGGCAACAACAATTGTCAAGCTTTCTTGTCGATCTCACTTCTATAACCTGACTCATCACCATAGAGATATCGTCCAATCCAACAACAGTGGTGTCATCGCCAAATTTGAATGATGGAAATCTTACACACATGCACTATGAGTCCGGGGGGGGGGTCCTGCTAGCTTAGTCCAGGGTCTCACCGAAATGACTATAGAGTGAGTACAGCAGGGGCCTGAGCACGCAGCCTTAATTTTGATTTGATTGATTTCATTTGATTTCATTTATTGTCATTGTCTTCAATTAAGAGACAACAAAATTCTCTTTCCCTTACACTCATACAAAAAATAAAATAACATGAATAAATAAATAAATAAACACAAGAACACAGTAGTCCACAACACAAACATCCCCGCAGCGGCACCAAAGTTCCCCACTGTGAGGGAAGGAACCAAAGTCCGGTCAACCTCCTCACTGATGTTCCCCAATGTTCACCCGTGGTCGGGGCTTCCCGAGCACCCCATAGTCGCCGGTACGGGCAGCCCGATATTCGGGCCCTCTCGCCGGGGACGACGGAACCCCGACGTCGAACAGGAGAACATCCTCAGCGGCCTGGACCTCTGAATCGGCCACCTTCCACCTTCCATCGGAGTCCGCGGCTCCCAATGTCCATAGGCCGCGCTGGGTGGAGATTCGCGCTAGCGACTCCCAGCATAGGGTCCGCAATGTTAAAGTCAGCGCCGCCCACGATGGGAGCTCCGCACCCACAGCTCCGCGATGTTGGAGCAGCGGCCCAACACTCTGGAGCTCCAAGTGGCGATCCCAGGTAAGGCCTCGCCCGCTCCACGATGTATCGAGCACAGCACCGCAGCTGCTGAAGATCTGGTCCGGTCCTGGCAGGAAAGGCCGTGCCAATCCAGTTGATCGGCCGCCGGGGGGGGCGAGGACGCTACTCGGTTAATAGCCGCATCCTCGCCAGGAAGCGACTGAAGGACAGATTCCCACTTGCCCTACCCGCTTCCCCCCACATAAAATACTGAAAAAAACTTTTAAAAAACACACTCTAAACATAACAAAAAATAAAAAAGACAACCAGATCATGGGCGGAGGCGGCCAGTGACAGCGCCACCGGATGTCCAGAAAAGGTGCTCCCATGCTGACTTTTGTCGGGGATGACATATTTCCACCAATATGGTCTGTGGATGAGGAAGTCGAGGATCCAATTGCAGAATTCCAAATTGGTGTGAAAATGCAAAAGTGGTGTTGGTTTTAAAATGCAAAAGTGGTGTTGGTTTGAAAATGCAAAAGTGGTGTGCCTTATTTAAAATGCAAAAGTGGTGTGCCTTATTGAAAAGTGGTGTGCCTTCTATATAATTAAAAGTCTAATCTTGACCACTTCCTGTTTGTGCAGTATATTGATTTTAGAAAAACGCTACCACGTACGGCTGTGATTTTTGGCCATCTTACTCAGTCCCCCTTCACTCATCAGGTGCTGAAAAATTGATGAAAAATAAAAGAGTAATTGGTGTTTAAAAAATGTTGAGATTCTCTCTCCTAACACGCCAAGATATCCATGCCCCTTCCGGTGGGAGGGGGTGGGACTACAAAACCCTCTGAAACTGCACTTGAATTTGGTGGCCTTGCACCCTGCTTGAAATGGTATGAAACTGCACTTGAGTTTGTTGGCTTTGCACCCTGCTTGAAGTGGTATGAAACTGCACTTGAATTTTGTGGCCTTGCACCCTGCTTGAAGTGGTATGAAACTGCACTTGAATTTCGTGGCCTTGCACCCTGCTTGAAGTGGTAGGATACTGCACTTGAATTTGGTGGCCTTGCACCCTGCTTGAAATGGAGTTTCAAGGAACACCCGTGAGACAACTGCCAGCCCACCAGCCTGTGAGTGAGCTGCCAGCACGTCAGGCTTGAGTGATTGAGCTGCCAGCCCAAGAATCCATTCGGCCCACAATGTCCATACTAGCCCTCTGGAAACCAGTCCCCTCAGCCCACAACACCCATACTAGCACCCTGGAAAGCCCCCCCCCCCCCCCCCCCACTGGCCACCAATATTGGAATTGGTGGAGAAGTGGAACATTGCGTTGGGGGACCAGCCCTCCTGTGTGAACATTGGACCCAACGTGTCCCACTTAGCCTAATATATTACTAAAACTCTGATCTTGACCGCTTCCTCTGTGTGTGGTAACTAAATTTGCGCAAAAACGACCCCTCACAGCGCTACGATTTTTTGCCACTTTACTCCCCATTCTCCTCTGCTGCAAGTCAAATGTTTTGTTCCGATCAGCGAAATAGTACAAAGGTTTAAAAATCGTAAAATACGCCCCTTCCCCCCCACACCCCTCCCCCCCTGCCACCAGCCTCCCCACCCATTACCCCCACACCCCTCTCCTCCAACATCCCCTGCCCACACCCCATCACCCCTACATTCCCCACCCCCTCCCCTAACCCCACTCTCCTAACCTCCACCCCCACCCTCCCTCTGCTAACCCACTCTCCTAACCTCCTCCCCACACCCCCCCCCCTCCCATGCACCCCCTCCCACACACAACCCTCCCCAAGTGGTGGAACATTGCATTGGGGAATGGGTTGACATTGGGGGGGACCAGGCCTCCCGTGTGACTAGGACCCAAGGGGTCCCACTTAGTCTAGTATACTTATAAAACTCGCATATTGTCCTCTTCCTGTTTGTGGTGTTTTCACATTTGTGCAAAAATGGTACCAAATAGCGCTACGATTTGTCGCCACCTTTCTCGCCATTCTCCAGTGCTGCAAGTGCAACAGGTTTTGTTCCGATCGGTGGAATAGTACAAAAGTTATGAAGGTTTAAAAATCGTAAAAAGCGCCCCTTCCGGCACCCGCTGTGGAGAATAAAGCTGAAGGAGCAGATGGGCAGAGTGTGTTGAGCAAGTGCAGAGTGAACAGCTTGCAGAGTGAGCAGTGTGTGGAGAGCACAACCCCCCCCCTCCCACAGCCACCACCCAATCCGCCCACACACCTTCCCTCTCCCCCCCCCACCCCCCCACCCCTCTCCCTCCCCCACATACCACCCCCCCACCCACTCGCCTCATCACCCCCACCTCCTCCCCCGGCTACAGATGCTCTTCCCTCCCCCACCGGCCGCCGCCAGCCCCGCCTGAAGAATGCAATAGAAGACGCAACACATACACTTCTCCCCCACACCCCACCTCTCTCCCCCCACACCATGCTCTTCCCCCCCACCTCCACCCCCCTGCCCACACACACCCACACTCCCCTCCTCCCGTCCCACCGCACACCCACCTCCGCTCCTCCCCTCCTCCCCTCCCACACATGAAGAGAAAGGGGGGAGTGCTGGGGGATGTGGGGAAATGAGCAGCGCCTGCGCTGTTAGGGGCTATGGGTGAGGGTGGAATATTGATTTGGGGGAACGGGTTGCGTTGGGGGAACAGGTGAGTGGTGGAAATTTGCGTTGGAGAATGAGTTGTGTTTGGGGACCAGGCCTCCCATGTGACTGGGAACCCAAAGGGTCCCACTTAGTCTAGTAATAAATACAGAGCTGGCATAAGAATTGGGTTTAAACCATGTGTAAATCCTTTTACAATGGAGCCTGCCTGTTTCTCATCTCAGGCTACTGAATCAAAACTTCAGTTGGAATTTTGTAGAAAATGCATCACAGGACAGTACAGTAGGTGCAGGAAGGAATTGCGGATGCTGGTTTATGCCAAAGATAGGCACAAAATGCTGGAGTAATTCAGTCAGTCAGGCAGTACCTATGGAGAAAAGGAATAGGTGACATTTTGATGGTCTGAAGAAAGGTTCCGACCTTAAACGGCAGCTATTCCTTTTCTCCATTCTCTTCCAATGGGAGTAAATCCTATACCAAGGATTCCTCTCCAATAGTTTTGTAGAGGATCCAGTATTTCTATCCTATGAAGGAGACTATCTATCCTGTCTATTTCTTCCATAATTTGATATACTTCAAATAGGTTGGCCCTCAGCCTCCAAAGTTTCAGAGAAAACACTCCATATTTGTCCAGCCTCTCCTTATTGCTACTATTCTCTAATCTATGCAACATCCTGGTGAAACTTGTCAGCGCCCTCACATCCTGCACATCCTTCTTGTAATGCAGTGATCGCAATGCGCCAGATATGGTTTAATCATACAGCTGCAAAAGTTATTTTAGGAAATTTTCACTCAAATCCCTGGCAGCTAAAGATGAGGACTTTCCACTACCTTTTTACCACACTATCCTCTTGTCCAGCCATTTTCAGGGAGATATAGGCCTGCACCATGAGAGCCCTCTGTATATCAATGATGCTAAGGATCCTGACTATACTTTCCTCATACACTTGGCTCCCACATCACATTTGTCTGAAGTAAACTCTATTTCCCATTTTTCTGCCTAAATCTACAACTAGAATGATATCCTGTTGTATCCTTCGACAATCTTCTTCATCAAGCACAGTTCTGCCAATTTTTGTGTCTTCTGCAAACTTACTAACCAGCCCACATACATATTTGTCCAAATAATTTACAGCAGAGGTCCCAGCACTGAACATGCTGAAAATTCCACACTTGCTCTTCTTTTTCTCTTAATCAGTAGTGAGCAAATCATTGACAAAACTATGCATTATTGAGTATGCATATTGGTTTAGGAATTTCCTTGTCCATATCTTCTACCTGCCTTCAGAAGAAAGCACCATCCTACCAAAAGAAGCATGTGAACAATCATTAGTGCTGCCTCACCCGCTGAGTTTCTCCAGCGATTTTGTCTACCTTCGATTTTTCCAGCATCTGCAGTTCTTTCTTAATCATTAGTTAGCCATCTTTTGGTCAAATCATGATTATACTTCACCAATGACCAATTTCCATTGTCTTGTGGTCAGTGATTCTTTCTGGTAGTGTAACATGTTAAAATTAAAAAAAACCGTAGCATCATATTCTTATTGAAATTTAGTGTCTCAGGGGCAAGAAACTGTTTGGCCATATATAAAGATTACAAAACAGAAATTCAGAAGGTGGTTTGGTGAGTGTGATAAATCAGCTATTGGGAGTTGTAATCAGACCAGGCAATCATCAAGAAAGGGACTGATGATGTGATACTGGTAGTGGAAGATGGAAAGGGCTTCTCTGTGAGTGTGGTGGGTATGAATAAAAACCCCCCAAAAAACTTTGGATTTAACAGCATCGTACCCAAGTGATTTGCATTCCTATAGTTAATGCAGATTTAAGCTCCAACTGCTTAACACTGCGTGTTAAGATCTGCTTTTGTGTGAGCACTCCAAGCTATCTCCACATCATGGCTATTACAAACAAAGTTTGCACAAGTGTTGCCAAAACTTGGTTTGCACATGGACTGGTGTTATTGCACATACTTGGAACCTCCCTGTGTACGTGCGTCATGCGCATGCAGGGTTCAAACCTAATTGGACAAACTGCTTGCACTGTGCACAAAAGGCCGATCACATTTCAAGATCAAGCTTTTGATTAAATTCCTTTAAGTACTGCACACAAATATTTTCCATTAAGAAAATTGTGGAGTGAGGTTTTTTAGATTGATTTGCCAGAGTATCTATCATTCTTGAGGAAGTGTTGGTGAGCCATCTTCTTGATAATTGAAGCCCTTTGATTTTTAAGAGTAAACAATGCTCGTAGTCGCATATGGATGGGACTACATAGGGATGGCAGCTTTTTTTCTCTGGAATATGTATGTAAATCAGACAGAATTTTAAAACAATCCAGCTATTACTTGGAATAAACACAAAAAGTTGATTAACTCAGCAGGACAGGCAGCATCTCTGGAGAGAAGGAATGGGTGACATTTCAGGTCGAGACCCTTCTTCAGACTGGTTAGGGCTAAGGGAAACAAGAGATATTGATGATGATGATGTGGAGAGATAAAGAACAATGAATAAAAGACGCGCAAAAAAGTAATGATGATAAAGGAAATAGGCCAGTGATAGCTGTTTGTAGGGTGAAAATTAGGAGCTAGTGCGACTTGGGTGGGGGAGGGATAGAGAGAGAGGGAATGCTGGGGCTACCTGAAATGAGAGAAATCAATATTCCTACCACTGGGCTGTAAGCTGGCCAAACAAAATATGAGATGCTGTTCCTCCAATTTGCATTTAGCATCACTCTGACAATGGAGAAGACGTGTGGTCTGTGTAGGAATGGGAAGGTGTCCGGCAACCGGGAGATCAGGTAGGTTCAGGCGGGCTGAACGAAGGTGTTCTGTGAAACGATCGACCAGTCTACGTTTAGTCTCGCAAATGTATAAGAGTCCACACCTTGAACAACAGATACAGTAGATGAGGTTGGAGGAGGTGCAAGTGAACCTCTGTCTAACCTGAAAGGACTGTCGGGGCTCCTGGACAGAGTCAAGCGAGTAGGTATAGGGACAGGTGTTGCATCTTCTGTGGTTGCAGGTGAAGGTACCTGGGGAGGGGGTGGTTTGGGTTGGATGGGATGCTGTTCATAGACTTCAGTTCAGCCTTGAACATGATAGTCCCCACCAGACTGGCTGAGAGGCTACTAGAATTAGGGCTCAACACCCCCCTCTGTGCCTGGGCCCTGGACTTTCTCACCACCAGGCCCCAGGTAGTCAAGATGGGAGGGAATACATCAAAGTCCCTCACCTTGAGCACAGGATCCCCCCAGGGTTGCGTCCTCAGCCCCCTATTGTACTCCCTGTACACACACGACTGTGTGGCTAGGTTCAGCTCCAACTCGATTATCAAGTTTGCTGATGACACCGTGGTGGTGGGACTGATCTCAGACAACGATGAGAAGGCCTACGGGAGGAATGTAGCTGATCTGGCACTCTGGTGTCAGGCCAACAGCCTCCTCTTGAACATCAAAAAATCTAAGGAGCTGATCGTGGACTTTAGGAGGGCACATCATCCGAGGACGTACACACCGTTGAGGATAAATGGGAATACTGTGGATAGAGTGAGCTGTTTTAAGTACCTGGGAGTCCACATCTCTGACGATATGACATGGACATCACACGCTGCAGCACTCGTGAGTAAGGCAAGGCAGCACCTTTACCACCTCAGGCAATTGAGGAAATTCAGAGTGTCTCCGAGGATCCTCCAGTGCTTCTACTGAGCGGCTGTGGAAAGCATATTGTCTGGAAATATTACAATTTGGTTTGGGAATTGCTCTGCCCAGGACAGGAAGGCTCTGCAGAGAATAGTGCGTTCAGCCGAACGCACTATGGGAACTTTTCTCACCCCTCTGCAGGAACTATACATCAGGAGGTGCAACTCCAGAGCCAATAAGATAATGGGAGACCCCTTCCACCCCTGCAACAGACTGTTCCAGCTGCTACAGTCAGGCAAACACCTCCGTTGCCATGCTGTGAGAACGGAGAGAATGAGAAGGAGTTTCTTCCCAGAGGCCATTCAGACTGTAAAGTCCTATCTCACCAGGGACTAACTTTACTAACTTTACTGTACCACAATACTGCCCACAATATTTAATATGGAAAAGAACATGTGATTCTGTTCCATTCTGTTTGTAGTTTGTTGGTTGTTTGTTTGTTTTTTTGCACAATGTCCGCAGGCACTGCCACTTTTCATTTCACTGCACATCCTGTATGTGTATGTGGCGACTAAACTTGACTTGACTTGGGTTGAGTTAACCAGGGAGTTGCGGAGGGATTGGTCTCTGCGGAAGGCTGAAAGGGGTGGGAGATGGGAACATTTGGCTGGTAGTGGGATCCCGTTGGAGGTGACGGAAATTTTGGAGGATTATGTGTTGTATGCGATGGCTGACGGGTGAAAGTGACGGGGGGCTCTGTCTCTGTTGCCTCTGTCCTCCCTCGACTCTTTCCAGGGACCACGACAGTCCTTTCAGGTTAGGCAGAGGTTCACTTGCACATCCCTCAACCTCATCTGCAATATCCGTTGTTTAAGATGTGGACTCTTGTACATCGGTGAGACATAAAGTAGACTGGGCAATTGTTTCATGGAACACCTTCGCTCAGCCCTCCTGAACCTACCTGATCTCCCGGTTGCCGGAAACTTTAATTCTCCTTCCCATTCCTACACAGACATTTCTGTCCTAGGTCTCCTCCATTGTCAAAGTGAAGCTAAATGCAAATTGGAGGAACAGCATTTCATAATTTGCTTAGGCAGCTTACAGCCCAATGGTATGAATATTGATTTCTCTTACTTCAGATAGCCCCGGCATGCCCTCTCTCTCTATCCGTCCCCCACCCATTCGCACTAGCTTCTTGTTTTCACCCTATAAACAGCTAACAATGGCCTGTTTCCTTTATCATCGCTAATTTTTTGTATATCTTTTATTCATTGTTCTTTATCTCTCCACTTTATCGTCTATATCGCTTGTTTCCCTTATCCCTAACCTGTCTGAAGAAGGTTCTTGATCCATTCCTTCTCTCCAGAGATTCTGCCCGTCCCACTGAGTTACTCCAACTTTTTGTGTCTATCCTCAGTTTAAACCAAAACTGAGGATTCCTTCCTACACAGTGATTTTTTGGGCCCCAGTTGTTTTTCCAGATTTATTTAAGGAGCAGAATTTAATTTCCACAGATGTTACAGCAGAATTTGAACTTGCATCTCTGAATTGATCACTCAGGATTGATAGTGGAATAATGTGACTAAGATATTATCATGTGCCATTCTGATACCATTCCCCTTTCCGACGGAAAAGCAGGTTCTGGTAGTTTGAAAGCTAGGGAGACATGAAAGTTGACCCCCTTCCTGCCAATCTTTATTATTCTAATGATACAAAGGACCAATTTATCATGATCTTGTTGAAGGTGTCACTAGGCCCATGTACAGAAGGCTGTATTGTGATCCTCAACTCAATCCAATGTTGAGGTGAAAGAATGTTTAAGAAGGAACTGCAGATGCTCCACTTTATCGTCTATATCGCTCCTTTCCCTTATCCCTAACCAGTCTAACCCGAAACATCACCTATTTCTTCACTCCATTTTTGTCTACCTTTGAGGTGAAAGAAGACACACATGTGGAATGGCTGAAAGAATTACCTTGTGAGAGAAATGAATAAAGAAGAGGTTTTATCCAATGCTCAAATATAAATTTGTTCATTTGTCACAAATGTTATCTTCGGTTGACCAAGGATAAAGTGTACAACTTCAGCAGATGTTAGCCTCTGGAAGAAAACGCAGGGCAAGTCTCCCTGAATGCTCCAGTACCTGCCATCCAACTCCACCATTGAAGGTGCCATCTGAAGGTTCTAGTCCTGTTGGGATTTGGAAAATCAAATAGCATGTCAGTCTCACAGCCATTTAAAGCGTCTAAATGTTATAGCCTAAAATATCTATGAGCTAAGTGTCTAGAAGTTTAAATACCATCAATATTCTATGCACCTCTCTGTCTAGTGTGATATCCTGGAGTTTTATTTTAAGTAACTGCTTTACTGAGGAACACCAAAGGACTATTTACTATTTCCAATTTAAGAGGCCCATCCTGTCCAATGTATCAAAATCACTTTCGGTAAAATAGTACATGATAGGATTGTGACCATCAAAGGACTACTTACTGATTGTTAGGAAAGTTATTAGCAGTGCAGAACATTTCACTGGTAATACTCATCATTTCTGATCCTAAATTAATTTATGTCTTTATTGTTATGTAAATAGCATGTAACACATGATAACATGCACATTTTACCTTGATTGTACACAACTCTGCCTTTTAGGAACTAAATTGTAATTTATTTTTCAGAATGCAGGCTTTGCTAGCAAGGCCCGTGTTTCTTACCCATCCAGATACATGCTGTCACAATTTACCTCAGAGGTGATGTCAATTCACCATCACCAAGTCGGTGGCACAGTGGCGCAGTGGTAGAGTTGCTGCCTTACAACGCCAGAGATCTGGGTTTGATCATGTCTATGGGTGTTGTCTGTATGGAGTTTATTTATTCTCCCCATGCCTGCATGGGTTTTCACAGGGTGCTCTGGTTTCCTCCCACATTCCAAAGACATACAAGTGTGCAGGTTAATTGGCTTCAGTAAAATTGTAAAATTGTCCTACGTGCATAGGATAGTGCTAGTGGACGGGCTTAGCTGGCCGGTGCAGACTCGGTGGGCCGAAGGGCCTGTTTTTGCACTGTATCTCAAATTAAATAATGTTATCAATGTACAGAGCACACATTATTTACTTAATGGTAGAAAATTGACCATTGACTGTGTTATTAACATAGTGTTCAACAAGGAGTGCATCATCTTTGTGCGGTTTGTAGGCCTCTCAATTTCTAACCCAATTCTGGTCTCATTGTGGGACTTGGGAACTCCGGTGATCAGCCTAATCCTAGTTTAGGATGAGGAGTGTCTTCCCAGGAGACCTATTTGCTATTTCTCCCTTCCCCTCCTCTATTTCCTCACAGGCCTGTTTATTGGAATTCCCTTCCTCACGAACTCCATCTCCATGGCTGCTGTGAAGAGATCTCTTTGAAAGCGATGACTCTTTCCCATAGATCAGTGGCTAATGAAAGTGGTCTGTCTGCCAAGCCAGCAGCTGTGTGTGTGAAACACACAGATTGGGTTCTAATGTTTCGTAAAATGCATAAATCACAGCAACACTTTGATAGATCAAGCTTGTCTCAATTTATGCTACTTTTGTTGCCCTTCCAATCTGACAGTAGCAATTAAATAAGCACACATAACAACTAAATATGGGTGGAATTCAACTTGTAGCATTTGTTTGCCATCTATAGGAAAGTTTGTCATCTTCATAGCAGTGGCCAGTATCACCTTCAGACTGATAGATTGACTTGTGCAACAGAACCTCCCTTTGTGCTGTTGCATTTCAACTCTTTTCATTGTGTGGGGTGTGACTTTTCTGATACTGTGCTTACCAGTTGCAAACTTTGTTTCACCATTGCAGATAGCATTACATTGTGAGATTAGGAAGTTTCAGGTTGATGTGCAAACCAGCAGTTTCTTGTTTCTCCTTGACTCATTAATTTGTCAGGCAATGGAAAAATGTTCCCACTGGTGGTTCTGATGGATGGAAATAAGCAAAAGGCCTGGATCTCCTCAGCGCAGAGGGAGAACAAGGAGGGAAGAAGACAGAGACTCTAAGACTTTTGCCTTCCACCACAGTGAGGAGGTGCCTGGTGAACTCACTGTGGTGGATGTTAAATATGTGTTTATTGTGTGTTTTGTTTTTTTATTATATGTTATGACTGCAAGGTAACGAAATTTCGTTCGGACCGAAAGGTCTGAATGACAATAAAGGATAATCTAATCCAATCTAA